>JADMNL010000023.1:462987500-465387500 GCA_016271365.2 Neoceratodus forsteri
TTAGCGCTCTGCGTTTTTGAGTGGTTCCTGAAAAGTTCGGTCTTCAAATTTATTAAAGTATCCTTGAATCTTCGATCTTTTCTTCTTCGCTGCGGCGATGGCTTTTTCTGGCCCCGAGAGACGTACGGTTAGTTCCTCCAGGAGGGACTCTCACTCCACGTGCTCTTTTTGCCTGGACTTGGATCACGATCCTGGGGCTTGCAATTTTTGTTCTGACTGGTCTCCCGTTTTGGGAGCCGAGTGAGAACTCTTATCTTAGCGGTGAAGCTTCTTCGGGACTAAGCTCGACTTTGAGTCCGAGCTCAGCTCCGGGCGAACAGGGCGAGGTTCTTCCTCCTTTGCTGGTCGGTTTGCCGGGGAATTAAGTCCTGCCAGGAACTCCTTCTCCTCCTGGGCCTCAGGGCGGCCTTCCCTTAGTGGGAGGGGCCAACCAGAGGTCACAACGCTGTGTCCCGTGGACCAGTTCGTGACTTACAGCCCAGAGTTAGAGAACGCTCCCTTGGACCGTTCTAACTTCGGCAGGAGACTATCCTGCTTGTTCTCCTGAGTTGCCGGTCTTCTCTGACCGATGCTTCTCGGATGGGTGGGGTGCCCATCTTGGGGAATGCAGAGTGCGTCGCCTCTGGTCCTCTTGTGAGTCCCGATGTCCTTCCCGCTCGCTGGAGACAGACGGTCCGATTAGCCGGCACCGCTCACTCTGCTGGTGCGGGGTCTAGTGGTCTAAGTCCAAGTTGGACTATTCCAAGACCATGTGCTACCTACTCCGCCAGGTTGGTCTATCCCCTTGTCTCGGTGCAAGGAGATTCTCCGCATTGGGCGGTTGCGCAGTCGAGGCTTCCTAGCCATTTCATGGCAGGAGCCCAATTCCCTGGCTGCGGCCCTGAGCCGGGCATAGGCTGCGCTCAGGAGTGTCTCTGCCGGGGTAGCACAGGATCTTCTCCTTTTTCTCCGGGAGAATACTAGGCCGAGACTGTTTGTTTTGTTTTTTTGCCCGCCTTCAGCAAGGCTTGCTGTAAGGATGCCATCGGGCCATGGACCCTGGGCCCTCCGTGCCTCTCCCATTTCCCTTGACCTATGGGCAAGGCGAGGAGGATTTGATGCAGGTGATGCTGGTAGCCCCAGACTGGATTGCCAGTGCTGGTATCCAGCTCTCCTCAGTCTCAGCCAGGCTCCGAGGAGCGGTCTCTAGTCCGCCGGTCCTGTCTTTCCTTCTCAGGGGAAGGTTATTCATCTGAACCTTCAATCCCTGCACCTGTTGGCCGTCCCCTGTGCAGCTAGGGGCCAGGCCTAGGGTCTTTCGGCAAGGTCCTCGACCTTCCAGGCGTCCTACTAAGAAGTTAGCCAAGATGCTTGTCCTTTGGGAGAGGTTTTCCTTCTTCCGATGATGGGATAGGGCGGTGCCCTTCCCCGTCCCTGGGCATAGCATTCCGGACCATTTGTGGTCCATCCTTAGACCAGGGCTTGGTCGATTTACCCTCTGGTACTTCTGCGTGTCACTCACTGCCTTCCGGGCGTGGGCCGGAGGGTAGCTGGTGGTACGGAGAAAGTGGTCTGGCACTTCTAGGCCTCGACCATGCCTCCCCCTTTGGGAGAGTGTCCCAGTTTCTGCGGGATCCTTGCTGGTATGGGTTTAGCTCATGAGCAAGCCATCCGAACCTTTGCACAGGTGCGTTTTCCCCCACCTGTTGTGGAAGAACACCTTCTTGGGGCCACTCCGCCATCCAGAAGGCTGGGAGAGTTCCAGGCGCTCCTTTAACCTCCCTATCCGGTCTTCCACAGGGACTAGGTTGTCCTGCGCCCCACCTGAAGTTCCTCCAGGAGGCGGTGGTGGAGTCTTCCCTTCGGGGTTTTGCCTCTGCCGGGGTTTATCCCCATTCACACCTCAGAGGCCATACTCAGGTTCCGTGGGAACTGCTTTAACGCCACCCGTGGAGAGCGTGTAGAGCTTAAATTCGGGAGAGGTTCGCCAGCTGTCCATCACCTTCGCTGAAGCCGCATCTGGCAGATTGCAGCCCAGTGGAAGACGAGCGGGCAGGTCACCCCTGCAAGGTCTCCACTTTAGGCGGGCGGGCATGGAGCCTCCCTGAGGGATAAGCGCTCTTTTTAACCCATCCTTCCGCTGCATCGGTGGCTGCTTCCAAGGACATTCCGGTCCAGGATATCCGCAGGGCTCTGCCCGGAAGCAGGCTTTACTGTTCCCCTTCCACATCGACCTTGGGTCGCGCCAGGGTGCTGGTTGGGGCCTCGGTTCTCCAGTCTTTCTACCTAAGTAGGGGTGTGCGCCTTGCCTCCCTCCTCCCGGAGAACTGCTAGGAGTCTGCCAATAAGTGTGGATGAACAACATATCCATGTCCCTAGAAATACAGGTTACTCACCTGTAACAGGAGTTCTAGGAATGGTATATGTTGTTCATCCACATGACCCACCCGGCCTCCCCGACTTCGACGCACAACCTGGCTTCCAGCGGCTAGATCTGGCGCCATGGGGTGGAGCCGAGAGTTTTACCACCTGGGTGGGTGGGAGGAGCCAGCTTGAAGACCTTCCGGCAAGATTTAAAGTGGCAAGGACCTGCCAATAAGTGTGGATGAACAACATATACCATTCCTAGAACTCCTGTTGCAGGTGAGTAACCTGTATTTATAGTCATACTGTGCCAAGATTTGTGAAATCGTCATGGGTGTTTAGCCTCTTGCATGCTGCCTGTCTAGCTACTGTAAAAAATGACAAAATACCAGTAAGAAGGTTTATGTGGAAGACCAACATCGAGGGACTGGTTCATCTGACCCAACAGTAGTGTAGGTTTTGTAGAGGAAGGGAGAGACTGCTGTGTAAATGCTTCCTGTATATAAACAAACATGTAAAAATCCAGTACACAGAGTGAGCGTGTGCCACTATAGAGGGAGTAAGCCAGTTGAGGAGCGGTTCTGCCTAGTAGGTGCTGCTGCACTGTGAGGGGCATCCCTTCACACACTTGAAGATGGGTATCGCAAACCATTAGTGCGACTGCGAAGGCAGGCTATGGCCTGCACAAGTCGCAGTACTTAAAAATGAAAGCGGTACCAGGCGGAGTCGGCACATGCAGGTACACAGGTGCACTAATGAGAGAAAATGTACACAACTTTCATAACATGCACAACTCAGGGTTTTAAATGAGATGAAAATTGATTAGCACTTTCATCGCCAGACTGCTAATCAGTTGTGAAAATACATAGCAATTGGCACAGATTGATTAGCAAAATAAAACATTAATAAAACTTTTTATATTGTGTAATGGACTCGCTCAAAAATGGTTAGCAGTCTAGTGCTAAACATTTCTGGAAATGGTTAGCATTGCCCCTGTTTTGTGTAGCGTTTTGCTGTGCTATACCAACTATTTAAAACCCTGACAACTTTTAAAACGTTAACTGTGCAAGATCTTTTGAGTTGCCACTGATTTCCATACACAGTAAGCCCTAACCATATACTATAAATAATTTGCAAGTGGTTTATTGTTGCATAACATAACATTTTGTGACTCATCTGATTTATTACCCAGACGTACACCTTCACCAAGCACTGAGTGGTGAAATCACACTCTCTCTATATTTTTGCAGCAGAGCAAAAATGCCTTTCTCTTGATATTACTCTGGTTAAATGCTGCTCACCTGACAATATTATAACCCTGCCAGGGGTACAAATGTGTAAAAGCTGGCTAGGAAACTCCTTATAAAATTGCTCTCCAGTGGTGTATATGTAGGTAAACATGATAGGGTGTATTATAGGTTTTAATGCATGCCCCTGGGGTGTAGCAAGGCATGAAGCTGAAGGCAGAGTGTCCTTACATCCCTAGGAAGTGCTTTAAAATTCTAAAATGCACACCCTGGAGGGACTTTTATTACATTTATAAAATGACCCCAAGTAGTGTTTTGGGGAGGAAAAGATTAGGTTCCAGACTGCTTATAGAGATTTAATGCATGGTGAGGTGATGTCTCTCGATCAATGAATTTTCTAGATTCTTTTCTTGCCATTTTATTAAAAAAAAACCAAAAAAAAACTTGGGTTTGTGTAGGTATAGATTACAAAGCACTGGTCGCATAGTTGCAAGTGGTGCTCGGCACATAAGCAACTCATGTTTTTGTGTTCCAAGCATGCAGGGCTGGCAGTATAGCCTAGAGGTTAGCGTAACAAGCTATGAATAAGCTTGGTACATCCAGCCAGACCTGGGTTTGATTCCCACAGCCTCCACTTGTGTACTGTGCAACTCTGAGCAACTGACTTGACCACCCCAGTACTCCCGGGTCACCCCTTAAAACAGGCACTTGTGCCTAGTAGGCCTTCAGTTTCAGTTTATTTTTTTATTCTGGATAGGCATGTGAGCAAACTTGCCTGTTTTTTCACAGGTGTCCAGTTGGGACAAACAACAGTAGGTTACAGGGTTTCCAGTAAAGTGCAGTTACAAGGTATAAAAGACTGTTGTTTTTTTTTGTTCGGTTTTTCCCCTGCCGGCTGCTGTACATCAGCCTGGTCACGGCGCCCCCGAGCTTCCATCTCCGGGCACTGTCTTGCTCTTCTCCCAGCACCCCTGGCTTACCCCCCAGGGGGCAGGGGCGTGGCTGGGGATAGCAGGTCCCGGAGGCTAATTGAAGCCAGGAGCAGGCATCACAAACACGGCCAGCAGTGAGGAGTTTTTCCTGTTTTTTTTTTTTTTCCCCCAGAGGCAGGGACGTGCACTGACATCCAGCATCTGCCCCACCTCTTGGAGTTGGCGCCGCAGCGCGAGCCTCAGCCTCCGCCAGGTCCGCAAGGGTGTCCTCTTGCGCTACGCTTCGGAGAAGGAGAGAGCAGTCCATGGATGCTCAGTCCTTTCCCTTGGCTGTCTTCCAGTGACCCGGTCTGTTCTCAACCCGGTCGCTGGCATCGCAAGCGGAATTCCAACTGCTGCGCTGGCCATGCCATCACCCAGACATCGGACCACCTCTCCTAGACCCTCATGACTTGCCTTTCGTGCAGGGGTGGTGGGGAACAGCAATACCCACCGCGAACAGATCCAGCCGGGGAGGAGTCCTTTTGGGTCAGTGTTGCGGGGGGACTATCTTCATGCTCCACGGCTGGCGGGACCCTTTTTCTGCTTTACTTTCGGAGTTGGGAGCATGCAGTGCTGCTAATAACGTGCAGCTGCTGCTGCTCCTCCTCCTCCGCCCCAAAGTCTGGGACACAGCATGGTGACCCCCAGCTGCTGCCAGGGGTCAAGCAAATAATGCTGGTCCATGGTCCCCACCCTTCCCAGGAGAGGAGAACCGTCTCTTGGACGCTCGATCCTCTCTCTCCCTGGCGATACACTCCCACCACGAACATGGGTCGCCGGTGTGTCTGAAGGTAAGGCATGATGCCTCAGCTCTTCAGGTCACTGGGCTGGTTGAAACAATGTTTAAGGATTTGGGTAAATCAAAAACATATGCCTTTCTTGACCTGACGTCTTAGTCTATTATGAGGGCAGTGGAATGAAGAGGCAGGGGTTCTCAAGGATAAACAATGAAGGAAGAGGGGCAGTTATCGGAAGAGCTTCTGTTAGATCTAGTGAGTGTTACTAACAAAACTGCCTCTTTGCTTTACTCCAGCAGTTGTAAACTGCACAGTAGGAGGTTAGCCTGTTTGCTTTGCTCTCCTCTGTGAGAGCACACATACTTTAATTGAACATTGTGTTGGTGGTGATGGTAAGAGGTAGGGTGTTTTTTGAGGTGGAATGCAGGAACTGAAAAGAATAGAATGTCTCACAGAAGTAAACATGGTTATGCCCTTTTCTGCTAATCTGGCACAGAGAATATTGCTTGGTTTGAAAGCAGGTTGCTGACATTAAGAGATTATGTAGGCTTCTTGGGCCTGATCCTCCCTCATGTTCAGTGGGCTTTCGAATGCTTCCAAGGCACCTTCAAAGTCTTCTGTGAGCACCTTGTGAAGAGTAGCGTGCACTGGCTTTTTTTTCTTAACATTGTCATTCTTAACATTCATCAACAAAGTCCAAGAGGGTAGCATCTTTCAAAAAAAGAGGTGTGCAAGAACAAGGGGGCACAATTTGAAGATAGAAGGGGGCGGCACAGAGGGGGTTGTGGATGCATGGAACAGCCTTCCGGAGTTGGTTGTGGAGTCAAAAACAGTGGTGGAATTCAAGCATGCATGGGACAGTCATAAGGCAATTCTAGGGGGTGGTGGTAGGAAGAAGTAGGCTGCTGGTTAACTAGAATCTGCAGCTTATCCATTAGGTAGGGAAATGGGCAGACTGGGTGGGCCAAGCGGTCCTTATCTGCCGTCAAAATCTATGTTTCTATGTGTTCTTCGTTGTAAAATGCTTACTGTGTATGTGTGTTGTAAAATGCTTTGTGTGTGTCTCCCAGTAGTCCTCTGTTTGCACTTTGATCTTGGGTGGGTAAGGGTTAGTTGCAGTATAGGCCTCCTCCATATGAATGTATGTCATGCTTAGTTTTAGTTCTTGTATCTTAGAAGCACTTGTTGAATTGCTACCAAACCTGGCCTTCCTGCAATTATGAAGTTATCGGCACCCTTTTAAAGGGATGGAACTTGTCATTACAGGGACTTCAGCATAAACTGGGATGGAAAGGAGGATGTCCCTTTCAGGGATCTGATAGCCACCTCCAACCTGACACACTTGTCACCTGCCCTCCAGGCAGAACTATAAGACAGGAACGTACCTTCTTGACTGGTTCCTGGCAAGCTCACCATCTCGGATCTACTTAGATCAAGGTTCTCCCAAACATGCTAAGTTACCACTCCCAATCACCTTCCTGTGGTCTAATAAAGTTACATAGATACATACATAGATACATAGACAGTGTCGGCAGATAAGGGTCTATGGCCCACCCAGTCTGCCCATTTGACCTTGTAAGTTCAGTTTTATTTTCCTAGAAGTCTGTTGCACCTTACCCTGACCTCCAGAATTCCTTTATGTCTATCCCATGCATTCTTAAATCCCATGATTGTTTCAGCCCCCACCACTTCCTCTGGCAGGGTGTTCCACTTGTCCACCACTCGCTCTGTGAAGAAATTCTTCTCATGTTTCCTCTGAATCGTCCTCCTCCAACTTCATCCCATGCCTCTAGTCCTGGAACATCTTTTTTCGCTTAAAAATAGTGTTTTCCTGCACCCTGTTCCTCCCTGTAAGATACTTGTATGTCTCTATCATATCCCTCTCTCCTCCTCTCCTCCAGGGAGTACATGTTCAGTTCCTTCAACCTGTCTTCATAGGACTTGTGATGCAATCCATGCACCATCTTTGTTGCCCTCCTCTGAACCTTCTCTACCCTGTCTATGTCCTTACGTGAGGTATGGTCTCCAGAACTGTACACTGTACTCCAGGTGGGCCTCACTAGTGTCTTGTATAGCGGAATTATGACCTCCTTTTCCTGCTGGTAATGCCCCTGCCTATACATCCCAGCATCCTATTTGCTTTACCTGCTGCCTTGTCACACTGTTTCTCTACCTTGAGGTCATCAGAGATGATAACCCCAAGATCCTTTTCCCTGCTTGGTGTATGCTATATCCTCACCCCCAACTGATATATTGTGCCAGGGTTTTGTGCCCCATATGCATTATCTTGCACTTCTTTGCATTGAATTTCAACTGCCAAACCCCTGACCATTCTTCAAGTTTCTGCAGGTCGCTTCTCATTCTGTCTACACCCTCTGTTGTGTCTACTCTGTTACAGAGCTTTGTGTCATCAGCGAACAGTGAAATTCTGCCTTCTAGGTCCTGCGCCATGTCACTGATGAAGATGTTGAATAGGACCGGTCCCAGCACTGATCCCTATGGTACCCCACTGGTCACTCTTCCCTCTGTGGAGTGACAGCCATTTATCACCACCCTCTGTGTCCTGCCACCCAGCCAGTTACCTACCCACCACACTACTGTCCTGCCCACACCCATATTCCCCAGTTTGTGTAATAGTCTTCTGTGTGGCACAGTGTCAAAGGCCTTGCTGAAGTCCAGATAGGCCATGTCCACTGCCCTCCCCTGATCCACCTCCTTAGTCACCCAGTCAAAACATTCAATGAGGTTGGTCTGACATGGCCTCCCTGGTGAAACCATGCTGCCTTGGGTCCTGTAGTCCTTTGACAACCAGATGTTCCACTAATCTCCTTCAGTAGTGCTTCCATGATCTTCCCCACTACCAAAAGCCCACCCATCCTCATTGAAAGCAGGGTCTTGAGGAAGGGTAAACTTGGAGCCCTCAAATTAGCCCTTGCCCTGCATGACTGGACTTCTGTCGACCTGGCGCCTACCGTTGATCAGGCCCTCAATTACTTCATTAAGGGCTTTAGCTCCATCTGTGACATCTATGCCCTGCTCACAAAAAAAAAAATTTGGGGCAGGCAAATGCCTGGATTGATGGGGAGTTCCTCTCCCACCTGAAAGAAAGGGACATACTCTGGGAGAAGGCCAGAAATACAGGTAGCAAGCATGACTGCCAGTGTTGTAGAACAGCCAGGAACCACTGCACCAAGCTAATCCAGCTCGCTAAAGCCAACTATCTTAAAACCCAGCTTTGCAGTTCTTGGGGTGATGGGAAAAGATTCTGGGATAACATCCAAGACATCCTTGGAAAGGAGGACAAGAAGCACCCCAGGGCTCAAAATATAGCCTGTCTGTATTTCAGTGGAAATGCGGTCAGGCTGAAGGAAATGTAAGTTTAAGATCAGCATTTCCATCTGAAAATGCTGCTGCTCATAAGTTACCTGCGTTTTTCTGTCTGTAGGTGGAGCATGCAGGCAAGTCTATGCGCGGCTGCGGTTTCGCTTCGTATCTCTGGCGGTGAGAGGGCAGGTAGAGCACACCGTACTATCCTTCCTGAGCTGGCTGTCAGTGTTTGAGGCAGACTCCATTGCTGCAAACAGGCGCTCCTTGAACAGCTGTAGGTTCTTGCCATAACGCGAGACACGTGACTCACTACTGCTGCCTCACCAATTGGCTGGTCAGGATCTTTTCTCTCTGTGTGGACCACAAGTTGCCAGAATAGTGAGTTGGCCAGCCAGAGAAGAAGGAGCTTGTCTGTGATGTTATCCAAGTCTTTTGGGCTAAAGAGCTGATGCTGCCTGGTGTAATTAGCATACCCAGGTGGTGCTGGGGAGCATGTGGAGGGCAGAGCAGGAGCAGCCAGCAGCAGCTCAGCGCCATTTCATCTCTGCTTTAATGTGAGAGAGGTCAACAGAGGAGACACAGAAACTGAGTGTGAAAATTGCACAGTTTGAGACTGATTGGAACCTGAGCCTGCGGCGGTGATGGTGGGATGGATTTTCTGAATCTGCTCAGCGTGCTTTCCAGGCTGTATCTTTCTTTATTTTTTTACTTTTTATTGTCTCTGTCGTCCAGGTCACGTTGCCGGCACCGCTTCGCTATCCTGTAATGCGCTTGCCTTGGCGCCTTTGGTGCCCTAGGGAGAGCGGAGTGGACAACAAGAACTGAAGAAGTTTAAAGCAACTCCGACAGACTGAGGGAAGTGAGCTCACAACCTCACATACATATAATCATTAGTATTATAATTGTGTGTTTTTTTTTTTTTTTTAGTTGAATTTTTTCTTTGCCTTGGCTAGGGTTTTTGTTTTACTGTCTGAGCTTGTACATTCATCATGGCTATTTATTCATAGGTTGCAGGGGCCGTGGGTCATCGAAGGTATTGAAGAAGAGGTAAGAACCTGTCTAGCAGGTCCTCTGAGGGAGACAGCTAATGGAGTCGAAGAAGCTGTGTTCCTGGACTGCTCTTGTTTTTGCTGTTATATTTGTTTATATTTTATATGTGCTGGAATGGTCATTTGTCCTGGAAATGTATAGGACTCACCCACATTTGTGTGGAAATGCACTCGAGGCCATTATTTCAAGCCCTGCACCTCAGCTGCTTAGTATCAGTAACACCCCATTACAGACGCCTAGCATATTGCAGAAATCTTCAATAAGGCCTTCACTGATCTTACCCCAGTGCTACTACCTGCATATTTTCAACCTGGTTTGAACTATTCCATTCCAATAATGTATTTAACAAGTGTTCTCACCCAACCTTCTTCTTTAAAAGGGTGACCGTGAAGGAGGCCCTAACTGTGGTCAAGAAAGTACTAGGTAAGACCAGACTGGCCAGTGACGGGATAGACATGAAACTTCCGTCCGTTCTCCCCCCCCAGGACATTCTTATAGTGCCCGTTACCATGCTGTACAATAAGTCCCTGGCCCTTGCCCAATTCCCAGTGGTTTGGAAGCAGGTCTGAGTTACACCAGTGCAAAGGAGGTGACAAGTCTCTGGTAGCCAACTACAGACCCATCTCGATCCTCTCCCCTGTCCAAGGCACTGGAAAAGATATGTGTCTGGTCAACTTATCGACTACCTCAAGTATAATCTACTATACCACAACCAGCATGGCTTCAGACAAAATCACAGTACCACCACTGCCCTGCTGGACTACACGAACTATGTTCATAAGACCCTGGATGAAGGCAGACTGGTGGGGTCTGTCTTTATTGACCTCACCAAAGCCTTCGATACAGTCAGCCACTCCTTGTTACTGACCCAACAGCAAAACATGGGTGTGGCGCCCAGTGCCCTTTGCTGGTTCCAAGACTACCTGATACAGAGAAAGCAGTGTGTCAATATTGGGCAAATAGTATCCCGTGCAAGAGAGGTATCATTAGGGGTACCCCAGGGATCAATAATGGGGCCCCTACTCTTCAGCCTCTTTTTAAATGATCTTCCCATAGCCTGCGACACCAAACTCTTTACTATATGCAGATGATGCTATGCTCCTGAGCAGCAGCACATCTTAGGCTGCCCTACAATCTGAGCTGCAGAACTCCTACTCCAAATTTGAGGACTGGTTCTGTAGTCATGAGTTGCTGCTAAACTACAAGACCAAGGCCATGCTTCTGTCCAGCCCTCACAACAAAAACAAGCCCCACCCCCTCATCTTCAACTCATGCAGTGAGCCGCTGGAACAAGTCCACTTGTTCAAGTATCTGGGGGTCATAATAGATGATACCCTCATGTTTGCGCACCATATTGACTCTTTGGTCAAGACAGTCAATGCCAAGATTGCACAGGCAATACCTCTCCCCGGGTGGTCCTCCGCTTCTCAGTCCACAGTTCCATTATGTCTACTATTGACTGTGGACTATGGTTCATGGGCGCAACTGATACAGTGCTCAAGAGGGTTCAGACTGTGCTCAACAAAGCCTGCAGACTTGCCCTGGATGCTGAGTGGTGGCACACACCTGCACTGTCGTACTAACGCAAACTGGCTGCTGTCATTAAGAAACTGGGTCAAATTCAGACTTGCAACCTAGGAAGAAGGCTGTATTGGGTAAAACACCGCCTTGTCTAGGCAGTTTGATCAAGGTGGCCAACTTGTTACAGGTCACCAGAGGGAGGACTAGAGGGGCCTCGTTATCCCCTTTGTCACACTCACTGGGCGACATGCATTTGCCTACTGGGCCCCCTGTGGATGAATGAACTCCCTGGGCACCTCTTGGCCACCACTTGTCTGGCCCAATTCAAAACTGATGTCAAACAGCACCCAATAACACTCTCTCAAAGTGCACCTGCCCCAAGTCCATCCACACTTGCTCTCTTTGCACCCCCAGCAAGCACTAGGGTGATCGCACCCTCCTCTGTCCCTTCTTATGACTTGACTCAGCAATCAGTTTGCGCCATGCTCCTTCGCACCCCCCCTCCCCAAAACTCCCAGTCCTGTGAGTTTCCTAACAGTCACTACTAATGCAGGCTCGCCTGACAATGCCCCTCACACTCTACCATTTGCTCTAGCATGTCTTCTCCGCTCAACCACCCTCACCCCTCCATTTCTCCCTATACCTTATCACCCTTCTTCCCCAACCCTTCACCTCCACCGGTAGTACCTACCTCTCTCTCTCTGCCTCATACCTCCTTTCTTCACCCCACTGCCAGCTATCCCCATCCCTCTGAACTACTGACAAGTCACTTTGTGGCTGCTTACTCCCCACCCTCATAAAGTGTTTTTCTGTTATTTTAATTTGTACCTATGTTTTGAGTTATTCTGTAAGTTCTGAATCCAAGCTGTATCGTTTCATTGTGATGTACCTTGCTTTCTCCTATTGTACTTTGTTTTGCAAGCTATGACGTGAACCTTTGTAAAAGAGCTTGTTTTGAAAGATCTTTTACAAAACCACTAAATAAATAAATGGATATATTCAGTGCTGGTTGTTCAAGTGTCAGAATATTGACCGCAGTGATCCACTTGTACTTTAGGTATAGCCTCTGATTAACTTTTGTTATATGTCACATGATCTACATGACCAGGAAGGTACATAGTCCTGCTGCGCCCCCAAAAAGACACTGCATAACCTGTCCTATAACTTCTAGACCTTGAAGCCTCCCTGGCAGACCTAGGCAGGATTAATTGGTCCTGCATCACCGATGCATTCTCCATTGACGGAACCTTTGAGGCATTTAAACCAGATTCCTGAAAGTTTGGGACAAGCACGCCCCCTGTGTACTAAGAGTCAGACGGGCTTCATCTACCTTGGATCGCGACGGACATAATCAGATTATGCCACACCAGAGACCACGCCTGGAAAGCACATAAGAAGCAGGGCACCCAGGCCTCCCTTAATATCTACCGATCTTGTCGTAACGCCTGCACAAAAATCATCTGCCAAGCCAAAAAATGCTACTTCCTATCAATATTCAGAAACAACTCTAATCACCCCACAAAGTTTTGGAAATCCATCAAATCCCTGCTTCCCCCTGCCACCCTACCCCCTCCGCCAGCACTACTAACACAGGGCACTCTCGCCTCCGACCCCATCTGCATAGCTGAGGCCTTTAACACCCACTTCCTCCAGCTGTGCAGGCAACCTTCTAGCCTCCTTCCAGCATAAGCACACCCCGACTACTACCACCGCCCCAGACCCCTATATATACACCCCAGTCCGCTGTTCATCATTCCAACCAGTTTCCCCAGCAGAAGTCCTTCGCTCCTTGCATGCTCTGAACCCCAACAAAGGCAAATGCCCTTTATCCTTGGACGCCAAGATGCTATTCTTGTCAGCCCCAGCTGTAGCCTTCCCCCGCCACCCTCCTCAGTCTCTCTTTCTCACTGGGCAAGGTGTCCATGGCCTGGAAATTGGCCACTGTCATTCCCTTCCCCAGAGGAGGAGACCCCTCCTCACCAGGCAACTACCGACCTATCTCCCTACTCCTGTACTGGCCAAATTACAGGAACGACTAGTCTTGTCACAACTGACTCATTACTTGACGCCCTCATTCTTCACGCCTACCAATCTGGATTCCGAAAGACCATTCAACTCATACTCTACCCGCCTACTACGCCACAGGAGACATTCTCGCCAGCATAGACAAGGGACATACCACCACGGCCATCTTTATAGATCTTGCAAAGGCATTCGATACAGTCTCCCACCCCGTACTCATCTCTAAACTTACCAACACGGGGCTTGCACCCCCTGTCAGAGTGGTTCCAAGATTACCTAGCCGGGAGGAAACAAGCGGTCAGAATTGCCTCCCACACATTGAACCCCCTTCCAGTAACATCTGGTGTCCCCTAAGGTTCAGTTCTAGGACCTATACTCTTCTCCATCTTTCTAAACGACCTCCCATCGGTATGCTCCCATTCGTCCATTCAAATGTATGTTGATGACACAGTCCTGTACTCAGCTGGACCTTCCCCTTGCAGCACGGCATCTCTCCTTCAGGAGGATTTCTCTGCTGTCCAGCTATGGTTCAGAACTAACCAGTTATTCCTAAATCCAACAAAAACTGTGTCGGTCACATTTGGCTCCCATCAAAGACTCTCCCGGCAATCCCCCTGTCCCCTGTTCAGAACACTAGAAGGGTCTCCACTGGAGCAATGCACTAGATATAGATACCTAGGCATCTGACTCGATCAATACTTAGACTTTGCGTCTCACATTGACTCCCTACACAAGAGGCTGCTACCTAAACTGGGAGCACTTTACCATAACACGAACTGCCTCGCCACGCAAACGAGACTAGCCATTGTACAAAAAATGATACTGCCTGTTCTCGACTACAGGGACATAGTATGCACTACTGCACCGGCTACCACTCTGGCAAGCCTAGACACCCTATTCCACGCCTTCTGCTGCTTCATCCTAGACTGCCCGCAAACCACTCACCACTGCATGTTATATAGCTCTCTCAATCTGCCATCCCTCCAAGATCGCAGATTAATTAACTGCACAAGGTTCGCTGCCAAATACTGGTTCTTCTCCCTTCCTACCTGGAATCCACCCTTTCCCAACAACCTCCTACAGCGTACTCTGTAAGAGGCACAGACCCCAGACTACTCCATGTTCCACTCATGCGCTCCACCAAGGGACAGACAGCTTTCAAATACTGAACCCCACAGCTATGGAACGCCCTACCCGCTCCCATACGACACAAGAACAACCCCTACCTTTGTACTCAATTACTCAAGGCTCATTTCTCCTCAAACTGCTCCTGCTAGCTAACTCAATTGCCACTATTATGGGTGTACAACCTACTGTCTTATTGTATACTTGTCTCTAATTGTAACTCCTGACCATGGCTGGCAGGTATAATTCTGCCTGTAACTAATTACTGTATTGCACAAATGTTTTTGATATGTACCGTGGTGGCCTTGGCCCCCAGGTCGCATCTGGAATCGAGCATTGTTGCTCAGTATGCCTTCCTGGTGAATCTCGTAAATAAATAAATATATGTATTTGTGTGTGCATTCCACACTTACATTTTTAACTGTTTTAAGAGCCACTTTTATTGTCACCAAACATGATTTAGACATTTGATGTTTGAGTTACTAGAATATGAACATATTTATTGAATAGAATCAGAATTACAATCCTTTGGAGTCTGACTCTTTTACAAAGCCTCCATGTCAAGCAAAAGTAAAAAGTACAAAGAAAACACAGAAAGATATACATTCAATAATAGTGAAATAAAACAAGGTCATACAGTCCTGGCTTAAGCGTAGTTTGCGGGTTAAATCAGCTGGGAGTATAAGGTCCCGGATCAGAGATTAGACAGGATGCAGTTTCGGTAGGATCTTGAGGGGCCGGGGTGGTGTGTGTGTGTGTGTGTGTGTATGTATACACACACATATACATTATTAATCTATAATCAACCTAATTACAGGAGTTGTGGCCTCCAATTTGCTTTACACACGCACACACACCCTTACTGTACTTCATGTGTTCCCATCATATGTTGACATACCTCAATCTCACATGGAAGCTTAGATTCATGTACATCTCCACATTGTTTGGGGTACTGCAGGGATCATGCTTAACTTTTTTTTTTTTTTTGGCACTGGTCCAGTCATGAAAAGCAGTTTGCATTGGTCCCCCAAGATTTACACTGGTCCCAAGCTATAATGGAAGTTATTGGAAGGGGGTGGGGCTCCTTCTCTTCGTTCCGGTTGCTCTCTGGTGTCCACCTCCTTCTCTTCATAAGCCCTTCCTGGTGTCCAGCGGCACCACCTCTGTTTCCATAAGGTCTCCACAGTGTCAAGTGGCACCCCTTTCTCTCTCTCTCTCTCGCTCCGCCACTCGCCTCTCTCTCTCTCTCTCTCTCTCCCCCCTCCCTCTCTCTCTCCTGCTAAGTTCTTCCTAGTGTCTGGTGGCACCCTCCCTCCCCATTTCAGACATTCTTTGTGGTGTCCAGTGGCACCTCTTCATCACAAACTCTCTGCTCACCACCTCGAGCAAAAAGCTTTCTAACTGAGCAGTTGCACACAGGAGAGAGAGAGAAAAAGTGCAGTAATGCCCTTCCTCCACCAGTTCAGCCCTCACCATCCTCCCTCCTGTGCCCTTATGTGAAAAACGCACCTACAAGGTGACAAGTATAGGTATAAAAGTCCTGAAGCAGCACGCTGCTGATCTATCTTAACAGTCCTACTGCCTGGCCTGCATGCTGGCAGTCTCTCTTAGCAGTGCTTTGCATGAGAAGATTGCTGGCATTCAGGCCTGTCCTTGTGACTGTTTAGATAGGATTGACGGTGTGCAGAGTTTAATTTCTAATAATTGTAAAGTTGTGGGCGAGTTTTCTGACTAAAGAGGCGAGGGTGGTTGGCCTGGAAAGTGTGTGTTGCTGTTTTTTTTTTTTTTTTAGGGGGGTGGGGTTAACACTAGTTAGAATGGGGAAAGTCAGAGGGGGAGTTGCACTGGCTCCAGACAGTTTGCACTAGCCCAGGCCAGTAAATGAATGTTGAATTTGTCCCAGGGACTATGCAAGGAAATCTATCTCCGCTACACATGCACTTTTCGGAACATCTTGGGGAGGTGGTTAAAACCACTGAAATATGAACACTGAAAACTCCACATTCAGAACATTTCAATAAAGGATTTTCTAAGCATAGGGTTCTTTTGTCTTTCACAATAACCTAATGAGGTGTTGTGTGTTGTTGTGTGTGGTGTGTGTGGCACAATACAAGTCGTCGTAGCAGAACTGAAATTTGCTGACTGAGACTAGTGAGTGCATGCCACATTCACAATATTTTATGACCCACTCATCATTGTAATTTTAATTTGCAGGGTTTTATTAAACTTTAAAATTGATTAGCGTTTGTTCATCAAATTGCTGAATTTTTGTGAAAATGCATAGCTCTTGCCTCACTGTGTTTAACACAGCACTTCTAGAAAATCTAAATACTTTCTGTACAGTTAGTATCATCCCAAGAAAAAACTGCTAATCAATTATTTAAAACCCTGATTTGTAATTTAATATTATAAAATAAGTTGGAAAGTCCTGTACTGTGGTAGGTGGAATCTGCCGCAAAACAGCACAGATCAAAAATACTTGAACTTTGTGTACCTTATTACTCCGTTTTTAAAATTTACAAATCTGGGAGGGAGCCATTTCATTAACGCAATATGTGAGGCACATGACAGGGTGTGTATACTTGGGATGTCATTTTCAGGTGTGTAGTTCCTGAGACATGCTGCTGTCCCACAGTAACACACACCCAGTCTGTCTTATTGTTTAATTTGTAAGAAATGGAGGGACCCTTGAGAAAAGGTTGGCCTTATGCACTGAGGAGATTATGGAAAGGCCTCTCAAGATGCTGCAGAGAGATGCTTGTTTCATAACTGCTAAATAAAATGAGTGACTTTGATGATCTGTCAGCATTCTGTGGAGTGCAGGGTCTGCTTTGTGTATATAGCAGTCCTTTCAAAAATCATAGTATGTGTTAGTATATTTAGTTTTTGTTGACTGGGTAAGTGCACTAGGCAGATTCTGCCTTTTTTCAGGCCCGGGGGAGGGGGATACAGACGAATGCCAACTGACCTTGAACCAGATTAAGCTGTTTGTGGTATTTTTAGTGAATGAGGGAAATTTGTCCAGGGCACTGGGGAAATTCCCCTATTCTTTTCGAGAAGTGCCATGGGATCTTTAACATCCACCTGAACTACCACCAATCTAGGCAGATGGGACCTCGGTTTAACGTCTCGTCCGAAAGCTGGCACCTCAGGAGTGCGGCACTCCCCTCGTGCTGCACTGCAGTGTCAGTATTGGGATATGAACCCAAGTGCCTTTGGCACTGTATCTGTCTTCTGGTAATTTTGAATTTTATTGTACGTACTTGTCATCTGCCAGTCCCTTTTCCCTTGTTACTTCTGTTTTCTGTCTGCGTAATCACATTGCCTTGTATTTGTCCTGTTTAGCATTGTATGTATTGCAGCCCTACTGTACTGCTGTGTGCCATCTTCATGGCTGGGAATCATGCCTAAAAATGATTCCTGGTACCAGTGCACCTACCCAGTGGGGAAAATAAATAAATAAATAAATAAATAAATGGTATTGGTTCCCTCTGAGTTTTCTTGGGCTACCTTGCATTACAGGGCTTATCTGACAAGTAGCTGCCTTACAAAACAAACAAAACAATTATGGTGGGGAGGTGCAGAACCTAACTTTCTAATTCCATGGTAACCTAATGTTTGGGCCCAGAAAGGGAAAAGGAAAATACAGATTTTTAAACTGATCACCACGTGTATAGAGAACATCACTCAAGTCACCGCAGCCTAAACAAGGATCACAGTCCCTTTAATTAACATGCTTTTTGAAATGTCATATCTGCCCCTGAAGTATACAGAAATCCATTCATTTTCCATGAGCCGCACAAAGGCAAGTCTGCATTACAACACCCAACATGTGCCACCTCAGATGGACTTTTTCCAGAAGGGGAATCTGTGTGCACACTGATTTAAGAATACCAGCAGAATCACTACCTTCATAAGGGACTGAAATACCAGTTTGTTTGTTTTTTTTAATTGCAAAAGAAGCCAGTTTTCCATCCAGATTTTTAACTTTTTATTCCTAATTCCCAGTTATTTCACTTGTCCTGACACTGATGATTGTGGTCACCACTGCTGTACAGATCATCCAGGGGCTAGGATGGCAGGCGTGGCGAGCGAGCAACTTCTTACAGCTCATGCTGGTTCTGCTCCTTGGTCGCCAGCAGGTTGATGACAAATGGTGGGCAGCCAGTGGCCTCCCTCCCTTGAGAGCAGAGTTTCATAACTGAGATGCATAGACTTCTTAATGTGGGATTCTAGGTAGTTTTTATTTTATTTTATTTTTTTTTTGATAAAGGCCTTTATTCTTCTTAATGGCTCCCATCGGGCTCCGGTCCACCCAGCCCCATCATACCACCATCCCTAGAGCTTAACTCTCCAGAGATCCTCCACAAATTGCACCTTGTGATGTAGCCGCTGGGGCTGAACAGGCCCCCTGCAACACAACCCAAACTACCCTGGAGGAGTCTTAGTCAGTGGGTGCGTGGCATGGATTCAACCGAGCTATTCTCTGGCTTGGTCAGGGTTTAACTCTTACTTTTCCCCTCTGGGTCGCTTGGTGCACTGTGACAACGGCGTGCATGCATATGGAGGCCTGTGTGCACTTCATGGGTGCCAGCTGCCCTTCCCTGTGTACCGCTCCAGTGCCTTGCCACCAATTCTCTGCTTGGTATCTCTTGATAGCAGTGTAGCCAGACCCTTCCTTGGAAGAGGAAAGCAGTCCATGGCACTCTCGATTCTTCTCTCTTCTCCCCCACAGCCAACCCCAGAGTCCACTCCCAAAACTGGGTCACCCAAAGGTAAGGAGGTGGAAGCGCCACTGCCTAGCCACTGGACCGGCTCTGGGCTAGTATTTGTACTTTCTTCTTCTTATTATTATTATTATTATTATTATTATTATTCATTAGGGGTTGAACTTAAGGGTTGCTGCCACTTGGCGGCAGTAATAGGGACTGGAAAAATTCCCTGACCTCAGAGATGTTTCTGCTAGTCCCACTAGTGTAGTTACTGAAATGTTATCTTCTCCAGTACAAGCGTGCATGGATGGTTAAATAGTTTAAAGGAAAGGTTTACTAGCCCAGTACAAAATCTATCTATATTTGTCTGGCAGGTTGGTGCCATGTTTGACCCCTGTCTATACTATCTGAATCACAGCAGTGAGAAAGAGAAGCTGCTATTTTAGGTTTGTTTGTTCTCTTATTTATTTTTTCCTGTGTGCACTTTGTGAGGGGCAACTGGCAGGTGGCTATGGCTCCTCCCTTGGAGGAGCTCATCTCCGGCATTCCTGTATTGTCTCTCCCAGGAAATCTCTCATGGTTGTCCCCCAATGACTGGGCCAGGGGCAAGACGCCTACTCCCCACCTCACCCCGGAAAGCCAGTGTCCAGATTCCGGGTTAGTCATGGGCGCAGCTGGGGCCATCACAGAGCCAGACGGCTCCATTTTCACTTTTCTCCCCACCCCCTTCAACATCGGATGCACTGGCTATGTGCCTTTTGACCAGTTATCGCCCTTCAGCCCCCCGCTAGAGGGCAGTCAGCGGGTGGGATGACAAACCTTCCCTCCTTGAGAGAGGAGAGCAAGCCTCTGGATGCTCAATCCTCTCACCCCTGCTGACCTCCGGCGGCCCGGGTGCGTTCCTGAACCTGGGTCACCGGCGTGACGCGAGGTGTAGCGTCCAGCGCCTCAAACCTCCAGTGCCACGGGGCCGGCTGTTTATTCTTCTAGGAGCAGATGGTTTGATTCCCCCAGTTTGTCACTCTGCCCCCTTAATGTGCAGGGGACTCTCTGCAGCATCCATCCTTGGCTGGAAGGGTCGCAGTTGGTAAAGCTGTCCCAAGATGGCACACTACGAAACTGACATAGCAGCAGTCTAGAGGGTGCAGAGCAAGGCTGGCATAATGATCTGGGGTATATGGGGGGGGCAGAAGCAACGAGAGGCTGTATGTGATCATTCACAGCTTGGCGTCCAGCCGTGGTGGTGAGAGGAGGGCTGTGCTGGTTGCCGACTGGGAGTCTGGATGGGGGCTGGGTGGTGGGTGACTACCTGACAGTGGGGGTCCACTAGACCACCAGGGATCTGTTGTTGTTTCCACAAGACAGGGATCTGGGACTGGGAGGGACCACTGGACTACCAGGGAAGAATATATTATTTTACCTGGGGTCGGCAGTCTGTGAACAGGGGAGGGCTGAGGGACCACCTGACTACTGTGGAAGTATATCTTTTTTTATACAGGGATCGGACATCGGGGGAGGGACCAATAGACTACCAGGGAAATTTAATGTTTACACAGCAGGACAGTGATTGGAGCACTAGGGGGTGGATGGGGACAAAATTCCACCTGGGGAGTCATTAACTTTGCAAATTCGAAAATAATCTTTTTCCACAGTTCCTTTTTGCAGTTTGTAGAAAAGAAAATCTTATTTTTTCGAATTGCAAAACAGGATCCTTTTTCGTGATTTGTTTTTTGCAGTTTCAAAAAGGATTTCAACATCTTAAAACAAACAGGTAATTTATAGAAAACGAACAGCAGAATTCGATAGAATGGGTCCTGATTAGCGCAGCACATGCTTGGTTACTTCAGAAAACATTGTTTTCGTTTTTAACTTTGTTTGCCTTGCTAAGAAAAATGGCAGCATGAAAAAGTTTCCCATTTGTGACAAAAGAATCCTTTTTCGAACGGGACATACAACTTTTCCCATTGAAGATGGGCAATTTTAAAATTTAACTTTTGAACAAATTAATATTTTTTCACCAAATCTTCAAAAGGCACATTAGTGACCCAAGACCTTTCAACCCTAAAACTTTCAGACCAAAATCCCAAGCCAATTTTTGTGCAGTGGCATGACAAATACTTTTCTTGACACACCGTATTGCCTTACCCACACATCCAACTGAACGAAACTTGCCACATCAAGATCTTTGGTGTGTGTGTGTGTGTGTGTGTGTGTGTATGTATGTATATATAATAACATTTGTATGTATGTGTATATATAGTGGTGTATGTGTCTATATAAAATATGTGTGTATGTATATGTGTATATGTGTGTGTGTGTGTGTGTGTATATTAACATTAACATTATTTTAGCTGGCTGGGGTTCAAACCTGACCCTCATCTTGCCTTCTTAGGTTTACTCCGTGTACATGGGATGGCTTTTGGCCTCTCAAGACCTTGGAGCAAAACATACCATTTGGAAATTTTGCTTGAATGGGAAGTCTCAGACTGTGCGTATGATAGCATGCGCTTGGCTGCTTGTTCAGTTAAACCACACAACCTCAATCATGGTCTAGTCTATTTGTGAAATTAAAATTACCTTATAATAAACCTTTATAGTTTTTCTTTTAATGTTCTGGTACAACTTGTATATACCAATAGTCACAAGTAAGCTTTACCCCGTATTGTAAATCAACAACTTTTTAAGTAAAAATATTAAACCGAAAAGAAATACCAAGAAATGTCATTGTCTTAATTCTTTACTTAAAAGTGGTATACAGAATTAACAACGTTTGGATCAGCATTGCAAGCAAACACTATCTTTAACTGGGAGGAAGTCTCTCTTACTTTTAGATACAGTCATATAAAAAAGTAAAATAAAATGCAAGCATCATCCCTCTTGCCCATGATCAGAGATAATAGCAATTATAAACACACAGTGCCAAGCCTTGAGGTTTCAAATGAAGTTCAAGGCAGAAGGACCTGCTCTCACAGCTCCTTCCTCCCTTCTGCCCTCCTTTAGCGTAAATGAGTCTAAATTTATATGTTTTTTGGATGTACCTCGTGTTATACCTCTGGTAGAAGTGTCTCGTGATGCACTTTTTGTAGAATTATATCCCGTGCCACACTACTTGTAGAAGTGTGCCCCGTGACCATGACACATTTCTTGTAGAAGTGTTAGTTATGCATGGTGGCAACAAAAATATCCTATTTTAAAAGTGGAATGTCACGTCAGATTCTTGCTTTACTGTAAGCTCTACAGAGGAAATTGGTTTAGCTAGCATTCTGTCTAGCCCAAAATGAATCTTCAAACTGTTTGTAAGGCACATTCCGTAATAATAATGTTAGCAACTTACAAATGCTAATGATATAACTTAAGTGCTGTAGAGGAAACTGGTTTAGCCTGCAGCTTTTTTGAAGTGTTCTTTCACTTTCTCAAATACATTTTCTCCATTCTACAACTAGTTTTAAACGAGACATTTTCTTTAACCTGTAAAATGTAAATGTTACAACCAAATATTGAAAAGAAGCTATCATTTTATTTAAATGCATCAACTATTTTACAGTAAGAGACACTCAATTTATTGGCTAAACAGAATTATGCTTGGTAATAAGGATGTATTTAATTCAATATAGGAAAAGCAGAAGTAAAGCATTTTTTTCAATTGTCATTGTTTAATTTAGAGAAAAATCAAGTCAAATCTATTTGTTTTTGTCTCTGGGAAATAGTGGATTCTTGCTCCATCATGTCTCTTAGTTCTAGGAAAGGTGCTTCTTTGGAATATTTGGATCAGGCAGTCCAAATAGGGACTCGAGGTGATTGCAGGATCTTACTTCGAGAGGGTTTCTGCAGTAGGTCTTCACATATAGGACTACGCCCCCTGGCGTCTGGTTCCAACGGCAAACTTGTAGCTAGCAATCAACGGGGACCGCCACTGACGTCAGGTGATGCTAAGTTGGACAGACTATAAAAGGGGCGGTCCCACGCCCGCCTCCAGTTCTTTCCTGCCGTCGCCTCAGTTCCTTCGGCTCTCGAGTAAGAACAGCAATCTAACACCCGCGTGTCAGTCGAGGTTTTTTTCTGCATCTCTATACGTGTTCCATCGGATTTAACCGACAGGCGCTTCCACTCGCCCAAAAGCTTCTATGGAGCTCAGACCCCTGCATGGGGAAGACCATTCCCACTGCCTTCTATGTTCAGGCCAAGCACAATTCTGATGAGTGTGCTATCTGTCAAGCTTTCCAACGCCACCCGACCAGATGCAGGCGATCAAGACCCACCTGCTTACCAGACAGCTGGCATTGTTGGAAAGGAGCTCCAGGAGTTAGAGGAAAGTGCGTCGTCACGGTTCAGAGGGGAAAAATGGATGAGGAGAAGTGCGGGACAGGAGTCCGTTGCCACGTGGGAGGCCTGCTCCTAAAACTGTGAGTACTTCTTCAGGTACCCTATCCACCTCTTTGGGCCGGGCACCTTCTCCTCCTCCTCCTCCTGCTGCTGAGGTAAGCGGGCAGCCGGTTGTAGCCTCTATAGAGGTTTCTATTGTGTCTCCACATTCCAGCACTGCCGATAATTCACCCCTCGACCCAGTCGACCGTTAAGCCTCAGCGGCGGCCTCGGCCACGGCTAGCCCGGTCAGGTCTGATAAGTCGGATGGAGGATCTTCTGTGGCCCACCCGGACCCTTCTTGCCCGTCGGGCTCCCATGAGGCCCCCAAAGGTGGCTTGAGTGTGCTGCTGGGAGACTCCTCATCCCTTCGGGTCCTTCACCCCAGGGATTCGCCACCTGATCCTGCTTTGTCCCCGTCATCAGGATTGTTCTTAGACCTTTCGTTGGGGTCCCTATCAGAATTACCCCCATCGCCTGGTCTCTTGCTGCCTCCGGACAGGAGTCCGTTGCCGGCCAAGGATCCTTCTATGGAGCCCCCACCCACAGGGATCGTCGGGGGCCCTCCTGGATACCACGCCACCTTGTGGCCCCCAGGCACCTCCCTCAGTAGATCCAGTTGAACCTCCAGACGGTCTTATGGGGCCAGACCCCTACGTTCCACTGCCGGGTGGCCCGCCGTCATCTCCTCATTACCTGATGCCAGGCCATGTGCCTCCGACGCTGGGATACCAGACACCGGGATACCCTGGGTACCCACCTTATGGCTACAATCCGGGATTACCAGGATTCCAGTATTCCTCTTGGCAGTACCCAGGCTACCAGCCTCCTCCACCGCCAGATTGAGAGACGATCCCTACGTGGTGGCAGGATGCTAGGACCCAGCTCATCACGGAGTTACGGCAATCTGTGGGTGATATCCCCCTACCTAGGGCCCCTACCCCACAGATACCCTCCGGACGAGCAGCGGGTGCTCTTACCAGTGGTTTCGTCTGGGGTGGATCCTTCCATCCCCAGCGGTTCAGAACCTTCCAACTCAGACACAGACTCCGACCCTTCGAACCCTCTGTCTCCAGTCGAAGTACCACCAAAGGAGTCTCTAGAAGATCCCTCCTTCAGTGACCTCACGCAAACTATTTAGACAACAGGAGGCTGGCCTTCCAAAGAAGTGGATCCCCAGCATAAGAGACTGGCGGAACACTTAGATCTGGCTACTACAGATCCCCACCCCCCGGATGGGTCTTCATGAGGATCTGGTCACTACTATCTGGCAGCAGTCGTCCTCTATCTCTGCTGTTTCCAGAAAGGCCGATTGCACCTACTATCCCCCGGACGGGATTCAACATCTGACTACTCGTCCAAAAGCAGACTCAATGGTCATCACAGCCGCTCACGACCGGTCTGCACAACCAAAACATTTGAGCTCTTCGTCCCTTGACAAGGACTCTAGACAATTGGATCAGTTTGTCCGGAAGGTTTGTTCCTCTTCCTCCTGTGCCATCCGGTCCCTGAACTGTGTTTCATACATGGTGGCCTTCCAGAAGGCTTCCCTCTCAGAACTGGAGAGGGACCTTCAGGAGGTCCAGGATGAGACACTCCGAAACAAGTTGCTGAACAAAGTCCGAATGGGCAAGTCTTCCTGTTGTCACGCTTTATGAGCAACATATGATTCGGGAGACTCGGTGGCTAGGGCGGCAGCCACGGGGATCTGCATCAGTTGCCTTTCCTGGCTCAGGATTGCAGGTTTGGCACAGTATGTCCAGTCGTCCCTTCAGGACGCCCCTTTTAAGTGTTTCGTCTTTTTTGGCGTTGACGCCAAGAATATAATTACGGGGCTCTAGGAGAGTGGATGCTCCCTACATGATGTACGCTCTATGTATTGGACGGGCAGAAGAAGCAGCCTTTTCATTGCCAAAGACGATGGAATAAAAACTAGGGTGAGCGTGGAGCCCCTGTCTGGATCCCAGCCCCCACCCCCTCAACGGGCCAAATTTCCCAAAGCCGGCCTCCGGGCTAAAAGCTCCCTTCCTCGCATCCTGACTCCTTCCCTCCTCCTGCTACCTCCAGTTGACAAGGAGGAACTGGTAGGACGGAGGTTCAGCCTCCACCTGGCAGGGTGGAGGTCCGTCACCGCAGATCTGTGGGTGTTGCAACTCATCCAGTGAGGTCACTCAATAGAGTTCAGAGATCCCTGCCCCTCATCCTCCAGGATGGTCTTTTTATCCAAGAGATCAGATTCCCATAGTCTTCCAGGAGATTCAGGCCCTCCTGTTAAAAGCGGCCATAGAACCCGTCCCTCAAAATCAAATAGGAAGGAATTTTATTCCACTTCTTCCTAGTCCCAAACAAAACAGGAGATCTGAGACTGATCCTGGATCTCAGCATGCTCAGCTTCTTCGTTGAGTATACTGATCCTTCAGGGTCTTATCTCCCTGCGCCAAACAAATTCTTGGCTGTGCTCCCTGGACATGGAGGATGCCTACCTGCTTATCCCTATCCTCCCAGCCCACTGCCGCTTTCTCCATTTCTCCTTTCAGGAGAACAGTTTTCAATTCCGAGGACTCCCTTTGGCCTTTCCTCAGCCCCTGGGTGTTCACAAGAGCTTAGCGGTGGTTGTGACTTTTCTTCCGCCAAGGCATTTATGTGTTCAGACAACATGAAGTCTTGCTGTATTCAGACATAATGCAGTTAGTCCCAGCATTTGAACTGCCCGGAGAGGAGGGTTAACTCTATGCAGAAGCATAGAATGTTGAGCTCGAGCTCAGTTTTCAAACCTCTGTCTGTGGTACTTCCCAGTGTAACCGTCAGATTCTGTACTCCGCCTAACAGTGAAGTCGCTCTGGAGATTTCCTCTGCTCGGTTTGGCAAAAGAAAATAAAGCGTTCGGTTTAAACGCATATTTTTGTTTTGGATTTCCAGCCTCTGCCTACAATGAGGTAGTATACAGATGGGTAGCGATTATTTTATTTTACTAAAAAGAGGAAATTGTCTGTTCGCTTTTCCGGTCGGTCCGGTTGGAACTGACTTTGTAAAATTTTTCTCTCTGGGATTAGTGTGGTGGTTTGGTACTGATCGGTTTCTAAAGAACCGGACTTTTGTTGGTTCTTTTAAAAGCCCATGACATGGTTTATAACCAATCAGTTGCTTTTATTACCTGGCTTGAAAGCTTCAGTAGGGTAATTTGTTAGGTTGGCCATGTCTGAGAAACCCAAGAAAACCGGTCCACTGGGTTTCAACACTGTACTGAGTGTGGGAGGCCCTCACTAAGGCCGAACCCCCCAAATCTGTGTTTATTGTCTGGGGTTTGGCCACCTCAAGTCAGACTGCCAAATCTGTAAGAACTTTCCTAAAACCACTCTAGATAAAAGACTGAGTAGGCTGAAGGAAAAGGAGGCCGAGAAGTCTATAGATCCAGATGGCCAGCCTGGTTCAGTTACGGCAGAACCTGAGGAGGTGCCTACTGACCTAGGCAATACCTCCTTGGGCAAAAGGAGAGCCAACCCCGAGGGGTCAGTTCTGTCAAAGAAAAAGCGCAAGTCTGCTGGTTCGGATCCTGTATCCCACTCTCCAACCTCGGATGAAATAGCCAAAGCAATTAGTATTGTCCAATCTCTTAGACCGGTTCCATTTGAACCAATACCGTCGGTTTGGTCAGATCAGTCGTCTCCGGATTATGACCCAGATGCTTATTATGAGGAGTGGGAGGGAAACAAAGACTATCCTGGTGATGATGATGGGGGTTTGGATGTGCCCAATGAACCAGACATCTCCCCAGACAGGCCCTCGGGGGTGTCTCCTCCCAGGCTGTCTGAGTCCCCTTCACACTTTTTGTTCTACAAAAAGGTGGCACAAACCCTGCAGCTTCCCTTGGTTGAAGTAGCAGAGGAGGATGAAGAGCCTGATTTTTGTGGAAATGATGGACGTCCCAGAGTCCAAAAAGCTGTCTAACCCTCTTCATAAATCTTTAGGGAAACAGACGCACAAAATTTTCAAAACCCCTAATTCAGTATCTTCTGTGGATAAGAGAATGGACAGGAGGTATTTATCAGGCTGAGCTGCGGAGTTCCTTTATAGTCATTGCAGCCGTGTTGGGGTAGTGCAGGCTGCAGCCTGTGACAGGACTAACATTCCTTTGGCTTCACACCCCCCCTGGATAAGGACTCCAGGAAAGTGGGTGCCATGGCCAAAGAACAGTATTTGGCATACTCTTTGGGATTCAGGCAGGCTACTTATATGGCCTACACAGCCAGGTACCAGAAATCCAGATGGGACACGGTTCTGGAACTGGCTAAACAGGCCTCTCCCCAGCTAGCCAAGGAGCTGGAGGTGGTGGCTGCTGATGGAATTGAGGTGTCCAGAATGCAATTTCATGCTGCTGTGGACTTCAGTGATGTGGCATCTAGAGTCATGGCTACATCTGTGTCTCTTAGAAGACATGCTTGGCTCAGATGTACTAGCCTTTCACAGGATACCCAGACTAAGGCCATCTATTTTCCTGTAGTAGGTAACACTGTTTGGGGAGCAGACAGAAGCTTACATGAAGAAAATGGATGAATATAGGACCACGTACAGGAGTACACAGGCCAAGGAAAGGCAGGCCACTCCGCACAACAGCAGTGTAGGGCAGGCCCTTTCAAAGGCCCTTTACTAAACCAGGCCTCCTCCTTTCCTTCCCACAGAGGGGGTCTTCAGAGGAGGGGTGGAGGAGGATGAGCAGGGCTGCTCCTCTTCCTCTCAGTCTAAGGCTCCTGTCAAGCAGACACCCTGATGTATCAGCCCGGTAGACTCCCCATTTCCAGTAGGAGGCAGGCTGGCTTACTGCTTCCAGGCCTGGAAGTTTGTGACCTCAGACAAGTGGGTCCTGGAAGTAGTAGTCAGGGACTGGCCATCAACTTCAAAAATTCCAAAAGATGGGCCAAGTCTTAAATTGTACATTATTAATCAGGGCTCCTGGAAGGAAGTGGCAGTCAAACCACTAGAGGACCTTCCTCCTGGGAGGACAGTTAGTCATTTCTTCTTTGGTGGGTGGGACTACAGAAAGAAAAGAGCTTCAGTAGTGACATAGTTATGAAGACAGAGCATTGACTCCTCAGAGGGGAGGCAGTCACACCAGACAGGATCAATGAGAACAGTAAGGTTATAGCAACCAGTATGTCTGGGGAAAATCTGTCGAATGGAGAGAGTACCATTTTTAGATATATCAGTATTGGACCATCCGTGGAATGTACCTTTAGATAGGCGGGCTACAGGGAATATGTAGCCATTAACATCAGTTTTCCATTGAATGGAAAGGGTGGATTTGTCTGGAGTTACTACCATCGCATCAAGATAGGAGTCTGAGCCTTCTTTAACAGTAATCATTTTGTTGGGCACAGTAATATGAACTCCTATTGGGGCTGAATGTTCAAGTTTGCTAAGCTGTCTGTGAGTCGATAGAGGTTTATTCTGGGATGCAGTCAGGAGAAGTGGTAGTAGTAGTAGTTCCACCAAGATGAGGAGGTGCAAGATAGCCATCTTGCCAGTGTACTTGTAAAAAGAAAAACAGAAGGCAACTAAAATGGTGCAGGGTCTGCACCGGAAGACATATGAAGAGAGACTTAAGGAGCTTAATATGTATAGCCTTGAGGAAAGAAGGAAGAGGGGGGACATGATAGAAACGTTCAAGTACCTCAAGGAATCAACAAAGTCCAAGAGGGTAGCATCTTTCAAAAAGAGGTGTGCAAGAACAAGAGGCACAATTTGAAGATAGAGGGCTCAGAGGTAATTTAAGGAAGTATTTTTTACAGAGAGGTTGGATGCATGGAGCGGCCTTCCGGAGAGAGTTGTGGAGTCAAAATCAGTGGTGGAATTCAAGCATGCATGGGATAGTCATAAGGCAGTTCTGGGGGTTGGGGGTAGGAAGAAGTAGGCTGCTGGTTAACTAGGATCTGCAGCTTATCCAGTAGGTAGGGAAATGGGCAGACTGGGTGGGCCAAGCGGTCCTTATCTGCCGTCAAATTCTATGTTTCTATGTTTCTATGTAGAAAAGGATTAAGTGTGGGGTACTATTCCACCCTAAGTGGGTTGGGAAAAGTAAGTTTATTCACCTTTGTACAACTTGAGCTGATTAGCATGGAACCACTTGTCGTGGTCTTCTTTTGCAGTTGAACTCGGACCTGATAAACAGCAGGGCTGAGTTTGTTGACAATGTGGTATGGGCCTTCCTATTTACTGACAAATGAATGAATTAGTTGTCTGTATTGGAGAAGCATAACTTGGTCTCCAACTTGCCAGTCAACTTCTTTAGCATGCTTATCAAAATGAGCTTAGCTTGTTGTCGAGCCTTACCCATTTGATTTGTAGCAAACAGGTGTGTCTTCATGATGTCATCATGAAGCTTTTCAATGTACTTTTACAGATACTCGATCTGCAGTAGGGGTGTGGAGTTCAATCAACAGGTGCTCAGGTAATCTCATGACTCCACCAGTCATAACCTCATAAGGTGTGCACTGAGTAGTGTCTACGGGAGTGCCCCAAATTGCCATCAGTAGTAGTAGCAAGGGGGAATCCCAATCCTTGGGATTGTCATTGATAAATTTGCATAACATTTGTTTGATTCTTCTGTTGGCTCTTTCTACCTGGCCTGAGGATTGAGGATGGTAAGGATGTAAAATTTCTGATCTACTCCAAGTAGCTGGCATGTCTGCTTCATCAGCTCAGCTGTAAAACTGGTTCCCTGGTCTGGAGTCTACCTTTAAGGGTAGGCCCCACCTGGAGAACAATTGATCCACCTGGATCTTGGCAGTTGCTTTGCTGTGTTACTCTTAGTGGGAGATGCTTCTACCCACTTGAGAACAAATCAGTGATAACAAGTGCATACCTGTCGTTCTTGCTGGAGTTGGTAAGGTGGCCAATGATTTGTATGGCAACAATTTGGCATTCCATTTCACTGAAATTGGATTGTTCTGGGCACACACTATACAGTTGTCCACATAGTGCTCTACATCCTTGGCCATGCCAGGCCACCAGACGACAGTCTTGACTCTCTGGAGGGTGTTATCTGCCCCCTGGTGTCCACCAGTGGCGGTGTCATGAACCACATGGATGAATGTGGTTTGCAAAAATTGTGGTGCAATCCACAGTTTCTCACCTGTATCCTCTTTCCAATACCAGATGAGTTTCTGATCACTAGACAAGTGTATGTTGTCAGAGTGTCTCTTATATGGACTACCAACAGGTAGTGGTTCAGTTCCTTTATCCAGGAATTTGAACATGTCTTTTAGTTCTGGGTTAGATTTCTGTGCAGCAGAAAGGTCCAGTGGGGGTTCTGGTACTGGTTTCTGCCTACTATAGCTGCTACAGCTATTGGGTGAGCCATTGTCCATGTCTCCCCAGTACCTGCTTTGGCAAGAGTCTGCTCAATCATTAAATTAATGTTAAGGGTCCGATTTACAGTGGGCTGTTACCTTGTGGATGTACAGTCTGTGAGTAAACTGCTGTGTCAGGTATGTATATATACAAACAGATCCCTGTATTTGACAGGTGTGCCGGTCAGAGGATGTAAAGCCATTTTCTCCCAGAATGGTAAAAGCTCAGTAAGGGATGAGCAGACCCAGTTAGAGTCTGCAAAGATGATGGCATCCTTGCTACCATGGGGCATGACCTCCAAATCACAGGCCACAGCTGTCAATTCGGCATACTATGAGGAGATAACAGTGCATTTCCTGGAAATGCACCTGCAATCGCCTTCTTTGTCTAAAATGAGCACCCCAAATCCTGCCACCCGCTCTCCGTCTACATAGGAGGTGGTGCCTTCTGTAAAGACACGTTACATGGTGGTATCTTCCAAAACATCTGGTATAGCCAGTAGCAATGGTCCCGGTTCAGGTAGGTAAGGAGACTGGAGTGCACAGTCATGGGACTTATCTGTGTAGAGTAGGCCATGAGCCAAGATTGAGGGCATTTTAGCAGGCAGTACTTTGATGTCCCTGTTCTGCAAAAACAAAGACCAGTGGATGAGTCTGGTGTTGGAGACTGAACTATCTTTCACTTTGTCTGAAAGCAAAAAGTTAATTGAGGTGTGGCAGGTATTCAGAACAATAGGAGCATACCCAATGATATGCAGAAAATGTTTGATAGCCCAGAAGGTTGTCAAAAGTGTTCTTTCACAGAGACTGTATTTCCTCTTTACTGGGGACAGCATCTGAGATGCATAGGCAATGGGCCTGTGGTACCCATTGTACTTTTGTGCCAGTACTGCAGACATGGCCACAACAGAGGTGTTGGATTCCAAATGGAATGGGAGGTTTGGGTTGGGACTGATCAGTGCTGGGGCTGAGGATAAGGCCTGCTTTAGCTGTGTCACAGCTTCAGTGTGAGTGGGGCCCCATGTCCATGGGACATCCTTTTTCAGAAGTGCATACAAGGGAGCAGCCTTCAAGTCAGGGATAAAATCCTGAAGTAGTTTACTTAGCCTGAAGCATCTAGTGTTGCCACACTTGTGGAAGTGGCAGATCTTAAAAGCCCTGGATATTCTTGACAGCAGGGCTTCTGCCTTAGTCTGTGATATGTAGGCCAAGGAAGATAACCTCTTTTCATACAACTGTGCTTTAGAAGGGTTGCTCTTGAGGAGAGAAGAAGTTCATCTAGAAGGGCCAAATGATCTTCTTTCATGGTGGTTGCTAAAAGCAAGTCATCCACATACTGCAGGAGACACTGGGGAGTGGAGAACCCCTGTAGGGCATCCATCATGTGGAGATGGAAGAGGGAAGGGCTGTTGTGGAAGCCCCGGGGAAGGCAGGTCCAGATGTACTGGCATCCATCAAAAGTGAAAGAAAATTGTACTGGCTTTCCTGTGCTAATGGGAGTGACCAAAACCCATTTGAGATGTCAAAAGCTGTGAGCCACTTTTTGTCAGGTGTCAACAGTTTGAGTACATCAGATGCTGATGCTACTGATGAGGCACAGCTGGGGGTAACTTGATTAAGTTTCCTGTAATCAGTTGTGAGTCTCCAAGCTCTATTTGCCTTTTTGTAACAGTGATTGGATGGTCTCCCTCAGTGATGGCAAGGCTTCAGCAGGAAATGGGTCTGCTTCTGCCTCACAGGGTTGGGTTCTGTGATTTCAATGGCAGTGTGCACCCTGCCACAATCATACTTGTTGGTAGCAAACACATGAAGATGTTTTGCAGCAGGGTGCAAGTTCAGAGAATAGGTCATGACTTTTGAATAGAGCCATGACATCATACTCCTTGTTGTTATGGGAGATGGCTGCCACCATGTACGTGTCTGGAATGGTGACAGCATAACATTGTCCCTTGAGTTGAGAAGTAGCCTGTTGGCTAGGTCCACTACACAGCCATGTAACATTAGAAAGTCAGTTCCCAATATACTGGGGTGATGACGTAATATCATGAGGTCAAATACAAAATTAGTCCTGAGGTAGCCTACCACCACAGGCAGAGGAACAGACCAGAAGGTGTGTAGCTGGGTGCCATCTACACCCTGTGCACTGGTCTTCCAGCCTGTAGATCAGTCAGATGAGACTGGGTCCTCATCATGGAGGACTGACATGGTTGCTGTGGTATCCAGAAGCATGGTAAGGTTGCAGCCCCCGACCATGGCCTTCACACAAGGCCATCCATTTGTGTCAACAAGCAAGTCACTCACAATCCAGACTGGGGTCTGTAATTGTCAATCTGCATTTTCAGAATTGTCATCATCATTCTGTTCCTGGAATCTGAGGCCAGCAGTGTCTCTCTGGGCCTCCTGTATGTCTTACATGGGACACAAGTGTGCCTGTGATGTCACAGGCGTGACATTGGCCTGCTCAGTTGACTCTTCTTTAGTCGTTGCATCAGCCTAGCCAGTAGCCAATGCTACGAAAGGATTCTTTCTTCGGTTGCCTGATTATTCAGTAGCCGAAGCAGGGTTTTAAATAATTGATTAGCAGTTTTTTTCTTGGGATAATACTAATTGTTCAGAAAGTATTTATATAGGTTTTCTAAAAGTGATATGTTTGTTAAGCACAGTGAGGCAAGTGCTATGCATTTTCACAGTGTTTTAGCACTTTTATGAGCAAAACACTAATCAATTTTTAAAGTTCAATAAAACCCTGCGAAGGCAAAAAAGGATTCCCCTGGCCGCATGGTTGTTCAGTGGCTGGAGCGAGGGCTGCTACAGTACACGTAGGCCTAGCCTCTCTCTCTATCTCTGCATGGACCTCCTCCAGCAGCTTATGGAGAGTCTCATTCTCATCTTTTAGGCTTTAATAGCTAGAGTCATTGTGGTTCCAGCAATTGAATTGGGCATTTGGATTTTTCCAGTTGCTTCTTTCTTGGTTTCTGTTGTTTTTGTAGTTCCAGCCCCCCCCTTGTGCGACTGCTTGTCATCAGAAAGGGTGTCGTTTTTTTGTTATTACCTTCCACAGCATAGTGGGTAGGCATGTCGGAGGCAGGGTGAACTGTAGCTACTTGTGCTGCAGGGTTTGAATTTGTATGCTCCATTTTGGTCAGAATTTCTGCAAAGTGCCAGTCTGGTGGTGCTGAGGGTTGAGGTGCTGGCAGCCACACCTTGCATTACGCCTGCAAACGGGTTCGGGAACGAGCTTGGGTTGGCAGGGGTCAGCAGGGGGAGGGAGGATTGAGTGTCCCAACAGATGCTCTCCTACCTTTGGGGTGGGATACCAAGGGTGCAGTACGCACCTGATGTCCTGAGAGAGCCGGTGGGAACACAGGCTCTTGAGGGGTTAGCGGCTCTGTCTAACGGAGTTGGGGAGGGGGATGTCTGTAGGTGCTTGGGAGGGACGTGCGTCAGCAAGTCTCCTCTCTGGACTCTTGCCATCCTTACGCCAGTGTCTCAGGGGGCTGGGACAGGGGAAACCACAGAAAACGGAAAAAAAAACTCAGCGGTCCTAGATGACGACTGCTCTGGCCCATCCAATACCACAGATTCCAGACAGACCCTGCCGTGCAGGAGGAAGTAAGAGGTGAGGCACTCTAGGGGCAGATCCAGAGAAGGGGGCAGATCCCAAGTAGGGGGCAGAGATGGTGATGAGTGGTCCAAAGGAGTGGGCATGAAGGGTAGGCAGGAGGAGATAAACAGAAATTGTAAAAAAAAAAAAAAAAAAGAATTTCCGCAAAAGTGTCAGCACTCCGGTAGACATTAAGCTCAACCTTTTCCTGCAAGGCCAGAGTCATGTTCCGGATGTACAAATCCTTGTACTCAATCTGGTCTCAGTGTGCAACCTCACCAGCTAGGCCTTTGCCAGCCTCGTAGGTGAGTCACAACTGTTGATGGTAAGCCACAGGGCTTTCCTTCACATTATGCTTAACCTTGTAGACCAAGTGAGCTCAACGTGCCTGGGGCATTGGCAACAAGGAGTGCTGCAGCGATGTCATTGTAAGTGAGCATCTGGCAGTTGCGTACGGTTTCTGGGAGTTTGGCCCAGAGGGTAGGTTCCATTGTCTTTCGTAAGATTTGAACCTCGTACTTGGGTTGGAGAGAAAGCTTCTTGCAAAGGGAGTGCACCTTCTCCAAGTGGCAACTAAGATTGTCAGTTAGGCCCATCTGTCCAATACTTTGGGCAATTTGCTGGATAGAGTGAGCAACTTGTAAGGGGTTGGAAGTATGAGAAATTGTGTTCAACTCAATACATTCCATGGTGCCACGAAGGGCAGCTTCCTCCACTGCATCAGTGACTGCTTTGAATCCATGATCCTGGTTGACAGTGTTCTCAAATATTCTGTCAATTTGATCCTGGATGGCTCTCCTTTGCTCATCCGGTGCATTGATATTGGTAATGGCTTCCTGAATTAGGCCGCACACCTCTGCTGTGTTCTCCCTGAAGATGGAGGCAAGCGGAGGCACACCACAGAATACAGGCTGTCCACCTGTGTCATGGGGGCTGCCATCTTGGCATTGTACATTGCTTCTGCCATGTTTGTGAAGACGTGGCAATGATGAGAGCGTGCAGACATATGTGCCATCTTGGGGATGGCTGGAGAAAAAGACAGTCCTATGGGGGCTGGACTTTTGTGTGGTGTGGCATGCCTTGTCATTAAAGTCAGAGTCGTCATCATTGGATGACGCAATGTCAATGGACGTATACTGGAACCCATTCATAGCCTTAACATGGCCAGCAAGAACCTCTCATTGATGGTGCATCTTCACCATCTTTGCTCTACATTTCTTGTGACAAACTATTGCAGTGCCCTGCTCAATACCCTTCTCAACCTCATGCTGCAATACTCTGTATGTGGCACCCAATTCAACATTTTCCCTAAGTTCTCTATATACTTCATGATTCACTTGCTCATTCTCCTCTTTCTACTCAGCATTCTCTTCTCTCAAACCCTCATTCATGTCACTCAAAATATCATTCAAATATGCTGTTTCTTATCACATTTCAACCTTTCACTGCTTTCGCATTGCGGAGTGACTGTGTCTCCTCTGCTAGTTTCTGTTCCTTTTTCTGTAACTCCGATGTCTGCAAGCCCATCTCTTTTTTGAGATGCATTTTGCAGTTCAAGGGAGGCACACTTCGCTGTGAGACTCTCAACAGCGGTATGTACAGCCACAACCAAAAGACCTTTAAGGTTGTATTTGTTGGTTGTTTGTTTGGATTCTAGGTAGTGCTCCGAAATGAACAGCAATGGATTGTCTGCAGACTTCATGTCCAGCGTGAAATCTGTCCATCCACCATGGAATGTGAGGTAGTTAGAAATGTCAGGTCTCAAGTCAGTGCAAAGTTCAGGCATGACAAACAAAGGGTGAGACAAACAGACAAAGAAGCAGTCAGAAGACTGGATAAAATCCTTGGCACCATTAACCAATGACTTTCCAGTCCCCGTAGGCAAACAGTGGTGCCAAGATGGTACACTGTCACTCACAGAGGGAGTGTAAAGGTCCCGTGGTGTGCTATGCCTGAGACCAACAACCACTGTAGGTCCAAGTAGAAAAAATGCACTACGCTATTCAACATTCAAAATTAATTGAATGGAATCTTCACTTTGTACATTGCAACCTGCACCACGGTCGCCAAATGTAACTGGGTAAAAAATTACCTTTCTCAGATTCTTGTTGGAACTGCACAAAAGGAAGAGATGACAGACAAGTGGTATCCAGATAACAAATATAATTTATTACTAGTAGATAATAATGGTACAGGCTTACAACCAACAGTATAATTACTGGAGAGTATCCAGCTTCCTTACCTACATAGGCGCAGTCTGTAGTCTCAGTAAAACTACGTGCTACAGGGGTCTTTTACCCTGATAATTGTCATGGTAACTACTAAAGAAGATACATAAAAAATAAGCAATAGGCTAAAAACAGGTGGTGTCAGTAGCCACCCTAACTAACATGAGAAGTTGTTAGCTTGCCGAAGATAAGTGAACAATAAGGTCTGTGATGCTTCCAAGGTCACTTGCAGTTGTGCACAAGCACTAAAGATGGCACTGTTGCCTAACTTATGATTATACAATAAAATATAATGGATAACATCTCCCAGTAGCAGAATACATTATAAAAGTATCGTGAAGCATAATATGCATTAGAAGTACAGTAGAACTCAAATCCTGATACTTATGCTTATCATGATAAGTGCCTCTGCCCTAAGATTGGTACAGATACCTACATATATGTTGCTGCCTGCAAGGTGGGGGTAAATCAGGGATACTGATCCATGGTTGACACTGTATACTTCAGCAGGCATCTCATCCACCTACATCTCCAGTTATTTACAGTCTCTGAGACGTCCTCATAGAACCTCATGCTGCCTTGACCTGGGAATATTATTCCCTGAGGGAGGAATATTGGACAGCGACTACCACTTAATGTACCTGCCCAAAGCTGTCTCTCCCAGTGGAGAAAAGTCTGACAGTACTGAGTGAGAGCTCAGCAGTTGCCACCGTCTCAAAAGGCTCCATAGACCACTCTTGGAATGTCCAGCTGAATATTCCGTTATGGCTTGCGCTGCTGCTGCAGATAGCCCATCCTGCTGCTCTGGTGCCCACAGAGTATTAACTGTTGGATATCAGGTGGCATCGTGCATACTATTGTAACCCCATATGTGGGTTACAGAAGACTGACAGCGATTGAAATAAATATTGCAAATAAGAATATGCATTTGACTGTATATTTAAAATTGTTTCCTATGCCTGAAAGGGTGCAAAATGACTATAAAATTACTGTCTGGCCCATTTGGCAGCGCTCCGTATTGCTGAGGCTTATAATTTACACAACAGCATGGTTAGCACTACCCTTTGGACATGTAAGCAATAACACATGACAGGATGTGCATTATGGTGATATAATCACATGTCTCAGGTGCACTGTTAGGTATGAGGCACAGCCAGATACCGTTACATGCACCTGAGATGTGCGATTATATCACTGTATTGGCATACCCTGGAGTACCTTATTGCACTTATAAAATGGAATTTAAATATTTGACTTAAAACTCAATACAAATAAGAAGAAATTATTTGAAAAAGATAAAAATTAGGACAGTTCATTGAAATATGTTTCCATTTTAACTTTGAAGACGAAAATAGCCCATATTGTGGTAACTTGGAGGGGGTTAAAATGAAGATAGTAAAAATGTGTGACATGCATTTTTGTTAAAAAAAAATATCTTATTTGTATTTAAAAGCAAAACAAGTATCGTGTTTTAATGGATGTGTGTTAAAAATTCTTGAACATGCCAGTTTGTTGGGGGGTAAATTTTACCTGAAAATACCCATATATGATTCAAATGTGCTTGTATGAACTTCAGGACTTTAACCATTTTGGGCCTGCCTATGTAACTATGCTTTCTTACCTTTCTTCTCTGTTATATTGCTGCCTCCTTTTCTCACCGGTTTCTTTTTTCTCTGTCTTTTCCCACATTCAACAGATGGAATGCTTTCCATGGAATACAGAGTTTCAAAATTCTGCACAATTCCATTTGTCTGAATGTTCCTCCCACAACATACTATACACACACACACACACACACACACACACACACACACGCACAGTGCAGATGTGGGGTGGGGCTAAGAGGTTGAAGCCCCACTTGGGAAATTGCTCTACAGAGGTTAGATTTGAGTTGGGTACAACAGCAGAAAAATGTATTTAAATTTCAGTATTGCAGATGTAGCTGTCTGCCACTTCATTCTTGCCTTGTATTACACTGACTTCCCCACCTAACCAACCTGACCTGACCTGACAGGGTAGCACTAATGGGTGGATGGGCAAAGAAAGTACCGTAGTACTTACTTTCAGTTTTGCAGTGCTGGCTATTTATTGTAAGGGGAAGCAGGAGGCAATCAGAACTAAACTGATGTGGTGGTACGTTCTGATGCTGTCATTGCAAGTATGACTGCACAGTCACATCATGCATTGTTGCCAACCGAGCCACAGAGATAGACAGTGGTAAGCAAGTGCTTATGAAGTCAGATCTTGCACCTTGTTTGCAGCAGTGCATGCACACACATCTGGAACAAGTGACACTGTACCACGTGGTTTGCTTAGTGCTTTTTTTTACCAGTACTCATATGGTACAATGCTGTTTAGCCGGCATGCATGTCGTCTGTGTGCAGTTGTCATTCGGAGCCAGATCAAGAAACAGCAACTTGTTAACCGTCATAGTGAAATGAGTGAGCTTTCACTTGTGTGTGTCTGGGCAACAACTTAGAAACTTAAATACTGTACTTTTTCTAGTCTTACTCTCCTCTCACTTATTACTGACTCACTGAACAACTGAACTGGTGAGATAACTGCAGCAGTAGGGAGGGTCTCTTAATCCAGGGTAATATCTCTTGACTTGCTATTTTCCCAGCTTCCATTTGTACCAACTCTGCTCTTCCAATTGGTCATGCCTCATCACAACTCTTTGGGCCTGATTCTCAAAGCTCCTGGCATGGCGCAAGGGGCTTGCACAAAATGAATGGGCGTGTTGCACCCCTGCGCCAAGCAGTGCCACCAGGAGCAATTCTCAAAGGCAGCCTGTGTCAACTGCAGGCTGTCTGCCCCAAATGAGCTTGTGCCATCCCTACACCCAGAAACAGGCTGCAACAAAGTGCTAGGGGTCCTGAAGCAAATGCAAGCTGCCACAGCCCTAGGACTGCAATTCTCAGACCTCTCCCAGAGGGAAAAATACTAAGTACCCTTAAACCAGCCAGGGCTGCTCTAAGGGGACTTAGAAATTCCTCCTCTGGGAGTGCTACTGGTTGCGATAGTGGCATGTGCCCCCCCCAATCCCTGATGTGCCCCACAATAAAAGTATCTCTGAGAACCACCCCCACCTGATCCCCATGTGCCCCACAAGAAAATATCTCTGAGCACCCCTGCCTGATCCTCAATGTGCCACACAATAAAAATGTCTCTGAGAACCCCCACCCAACTCCCATGTGCCCCACAAGAAAAATATCTCTGAGAACCACCCCGCCCGACCCCCCATGTGTCTGACAAGAAAAATGTCTCTGAGTACCCCTGCCCAATCCCCAATGTGTCACACAATAAAAATATCTCTGAGAACCCCCACCTTATCCCATGTCCTAATATAAATATATATGGGAACCACCCGCCTGATCCCCAATGCCCTATTGGGATGTCAGATACCCACATTGGTGGGCCAGTGCCCCCACCCTCACCCTAGCAGGTTGATCCCCCCATCCCTGGAGAGAGCTGGGGACCACTACCGCCCTCCTCAAACCTCCTCAGCTGGTCCCCAACTGAACTGTCAGTGAGTGCCTTCTGTAATGTGTACGCGTCCGGGTCCTGTCTGAAAACAGTCCTTTGGATCAGTGCACCTACCCAGTAATCAAAAACTTAAATAAATAAATAAAAGTTGGACTGGGATTCGTGGGGAGAGTGGGGCAAGGAGCCTCAGCCTCTGCTATGTCGAACTAAAAATCAAAAATACAATAAAAAACTGGCATAAAAAATGAAAAAGAAAAAAAACACCCACTCAAACTGCTGAGTGACTGCTGTTGCAGTGGTGGTGGACTGAGAGAGATTTAGACTTGTACATTGTCCTTATCAAAAATTAGAATGGGTTGCATTCATGACAGCTTGCTACCCATCATAATGTTTGTTAGAAAAATATTCCGATTGCACCTCAGACCATGAAAGAAAATTTTTCTAGGGACCTAAGTGGCTACGCAGACCCCGGCTTGTTGAGCTGGGTATTCATAGTCTCAAACCTCTTAGTTATATATGTAGCAGACTGCCCAGGGCCCTCAGGGTTCACCTCTCAAAACCCTCCAAGGGGTGGCCTGACTTGCCAAAGATGTACTACACAGAGTGCTTGGGCCTATAGTTGGGTGGTGCCTCCACCTGGGGTAGCAATATGGGGTATCTGGATGCTGACACACAAGACTATTAGCTATTAAATGGTAAACTTGTTCAAAAGGGCCCTATTTGTAATCTATAACAAACAGGTGGCCAGATGGCCTCCACATGTCTTCTGCCTGGGCCCATCAAAGTGGCAAAGTCCTGCCCAGGGCTTTTCCTCAGTCCATGGCACACTGGCAGTTTTCCAGTTATGAGACCAAAACCTTGATGGTTACTCATGGTTTTGTAACTTCAAAGATTGCCTAGTTTTCTGATGACAGTACAGGCGAGACAACTGGGTGTCTTTCCGGCTGGAAAGCAGGCGCCTTTGGGTTGTCTGATGTTCACTCACTGGTCCCAGCCCTCTGCATTTAATCTGGTGATGTCAGTCCAGGGGTTCAGGGGCCGTGAAGCAGGCAGTGGCTTTCTCAGTCAGTCTTTGAAGTAGCTCGTCACTGGTGCGGCAGGAAAACCTCTTATCCAGTCTTCACCTTTAAACTGTTGGTTTTGATAAAAGTTGTTGTTTTCTTCACAACAGATTAAGTTACTGGAATCCCAGACTTCTTTAGTCCGCCAGACCTGCAGTGCCTGGCAGACAGTAGCTCACCAGCTCACAGCTCCACTGACTTTGTTACCCTGGAAGAACTGGCTCAGATCCCTGAGATAACCCCTTTTATAATGGATGAAACCTGACACCCTATTGGTCAGCCTTATTCCCAGGCACGCAGTCTTTGGAATGTTGGCCCAGTAGTGCTGGGCTTGCAGTCAGGCTGGAAATGCATTGCAGGCTCTTGATTGACCGAAATTCACTGGCAAATCCTGTGCCCCTCTGACTCCTTCCCAGAAGTCTTTGCTGGAGTCAGAGGGCTGAGGAGAGACATTGGCGCCACCATATTTGTTTATTTATTTTATTTATTTATTGCATTTGTTTCACCAGGAAAGGCACACTGAGCAATGAGATGCTCGTCTCCTGGTGCGACCTGGGGAGTACACATGGATATGATAACATGCAGGTTATCAAGTGAATAGTTAACAGAAGCAAATAAAAAGCAGCATAAGGATACACGATTGCATGAATATACAAGCAGCGCACATTGAATGCTTAGGATATTATAGTATCAAATAACAATTTTTGTGACAAGGAGCAGCAGACAAGATAAATTAGCAATTCCGCTGCAATGAGGGAGTGACCCATCATTGCAGAGCAGTACCTTTCCTGGTGTAATGGTACCAGGAATATGGTGGCTCTATGCAGCTGCCTCAGAGTCAACAGGTTGCCCGATCCCCCTGTCAGTATGCCTCCGACCCACTTCATTTGCTGATGGGGAGTCCACTTCCCGTTGGCATAATGTCCCCAACCCTGAATTTCTGTTGTGTGCCGAAGGGGTGCCCAATCCCCCTCGGCATCATGCACCCCCCTGCAGTCTTTCTTTGCTTATGGGGGGCCCAATCCCTGTTCCACTTCAGTCCCCTTTCCAAGTTCAGTTTGCCGACAGTGGAGCCCACTCCCCATCGGCATAATGTCCCCACCCCCTGATTTCTGCTGTGTGCCAAGGGGGAGGCCAATCCCCCTTGGCATCATGTACCCCCACCCATCTCTGTGCCGACAGGGGGCCCAATCCCCATCGGCTTTGGTCCCCCTCCCTTCATATGCAGGTGGTACACTGGTAGCCCACCTTAGTGTACCAAACACACCTATGAAAAAAGAAAACCGACCAGTGTTGTCTGTTTTGTTTTTTACCTGAAAAATGAGAAAACAATCCCTCGAAGTGTTCCGGTGCCCTTCCCCCCAACTTGTGCCCACCCTCTGTGTACTCTACCTCCCCACACACACCCCCATACTTACCTCCGGAGCGATGATCTTCAGTGGACCAGGAACACGTCTGCACTCTTCAAAGCTGACCATGAACTGAAGAAATGCCGGTAAGCTGTATAATGACATAAATAGGTTTTTCAGCTTTGGTGCATATCTCGTGCATTTTTGGTAATTTTGGCACCAAATTTTCAACATGGGGTTATTGGGACCCCTCCTCATGAATTCAGTCACTGTCATGGCATTATTTGGTTCTGAAAGGTGATTTTGCGGTCACTTATGAATCACCTTCGGGACCGATTAACAAAATTTGGTGAAAAAATTTAAAAATGACAGTTTTACAAGCATGTGTTGCTCAGTTTCCATGCATGCTCATAACTCGCGAATTTGTAATATTTTCACTCCAGATTTTCAACATTGGCATTCTCCCGCACCTCCTTATGAACAGCACAGCTGTCATTTTACACATCCTCGCCAAAATGTGTTTTCGCACTTCTGGCACAGAATAGTGCGGTCGCTGTGGGAAATCAGTGTTTGGGACAGATTAAGAAAATTACAGTGACACTGTTAATGAGCAGAGGTCCTGAAATGCCTATGTTGAAAATTTGGTGACGAAAGTCCATAAAATGACCGTATTACAAGTGTGCATTGTGCAGTTTCCAAGCACCCTTGTAACTTTGCAAATCTGTGATATTTTCATGCCAGATTTTCAACACTGGCATTTTTTCACACCTCTTATGAACAGTACAGCTGTCATTTTTCACATCCTAGCCAAAATGTGTTTGCGCAGTTCCGGCGCAGAATAGCTTGGTAGCTGAGGGAAATCAGTGTTTGGGACAGATTAAGAATGAGTGAGTGAGAAAGGGGGAGTGAAGGAGCTCAATGGAGCTCTGTTGAGACGGCTGTGGATTTCGTTATAGGCAGAGGCAGGCGCCAATGCAGGCAGGACACCAGTACAAAAGGGAAGCCTGCAGCGCCGGGAGAAACAGAACAAGTGAGTGAGAGAGAGGGAGTGAGCAAGCACAATGGAGCTCTATCGGGACTGCTGCAGATTTCTTTGTGGGCAGAAAAAGGCACTAACGCAGGCAGGAGCCCAGTACAAAAGGGCAACCTGCAGCCCGGGAGAAACAGAACCAGCGAGTGTGAAAGGGGGAGTGAGCGAGCTCAAAGGAGCTCTGTCGGGACTGCTGTGGATTATTTTTTGGGCAGAAAAGGCACCAATGCAGGCAGGATCCTAGTACAAAAGGGCAGCTTGCAGCGCTGGGAGAAACAGAATGAGCAAGTGAGATAGGGGGAGTGAGCGAGCTCAACGGAGCTCTGTTGGGGCTGCTGCAGATTTCTTTGTGGGCAGAAAAAGGCACCAATGCAGGCAGGAGCCCAGCACAAAAGGGCAGCCTGCAGCGCCGGGAGAAACAGAATGAGCGAGTGAGAGAGGGGAGGAGCAAGCTCAATGGAGCTTTGTTGGGACTTTAGAGTTGCCCACCCTACCCGGGTCCTGTGTGGTCCTATATTACAGCAGGGTCTCTGGGGTGGAGACAAAGCAATGACTGGATACTTTTAGGATCGAGAAATAATGCAGATTTAGTTGTTCTGTTTATTTCTAACTGAGCTTAGTACTGAGCTATACTATTAGGATTGCTGTAATAATACATGTTTATTTGTTCTGTTTATTTCTCTTACTGAGCTGAGTAATACTTGGAGTGCAATAGGACTTCTAACTGGGCTAAGTGAAACTACATGAAGGCTGAGAACAAAAAGTATGGTAGCTGAAGGGTGAAAAACGGACAAGGAGGCTGTAGGATTGCTACAGTAATATAGTATCTAACGGATGAGATTGAGACTGAATTAACCTAGTCAGCAAGGGGGCAGTAGGGGGACTAGTGTGGGGGGAACAGGAATTTGAGTAAATAGGGACCTAACAGTTGTAGTAGGGTACACAAACTGGGAGTAATAGCCCGTAACATAAGATGGGACAAAAATGGGGCAGGTGACGCATGCCAATAGGGCGGGCATCTTTGGAAGGGTGGTGGGGTGTACAGGGTGTGGGTCCACCATGATCCTGGACTGGTTTGGAGGATGGGGGTGTGTGTAGTCTGTATACAACTGGCTAGTTTGAGGGAGGAACTGTGGGGGTTAGGGAGGAGTCTAAGTCACAGGGCAGATGAGTATGGTAGGCATCCTGGCTGGGAGGGGAATAGGGGATGGCAAGGGGGGGGCAGGGGAAGAACAACTAGAGACTGAAACCTACCCCAGTATCAGAGGTGCTAGCAGAAAAGAGAGGAGAAGGAAGGGGGTACTTGAGGTGAGGGAGGAGCCTCCTGATGGGGGAGGAAGAGACCACGAAGAGTACCAGGAGACAGCAGATGGCTGCAGGTAGGGAGGGACCGGGGGCATGGTGAGGAACAAAGTAGGAGGGGGAACTGATAGGGGAAGAGATGTAGGAGGGTATTGACTAGGAATAGATTTGAGCCTCTGCTATGGGAGAGAGGGGAGCAGGAACATACTGGGGGGGAAGACAAGCGGGGCATGAGAGGGATGGCAACAGGTAGGGAAAGAGATAGCGAGAATGAAAGGGTGGAAGGGGGGCTAGTAAGGAAGGAAGGAAAGGAGGGGGATGACTGAAGGAGAGAAGGCTACAGGAAGGGAGAAGGATGGGAGGTACATCACTATCAGGGTCGAAGGTAATGGGGGCCCTAAATCGACAACAATGGGGATAGGAGAGGGGTTGGAAATCAGAAGGGGAAGAGGGGTGGTTGACATGTGAAGCCCAGTAGGAAGTAGTCAGGCTGGGAAGGGGTTCAAGAGGGATGGGAGGAATAAGGCAGAGAAAAGGGGTGAGGTGGAAGTAGGGGGTACAGATACAGAAGTCACAGAGGGTGCAGCTGGCGGGGGTAAGGTGCAGGGAAGAACAAATACTGGGGTGGTGTAAGGGGCATTAGAAGGGAAAGGGGTAAGGAACAGGGGCTACTCTTCCTGGGGTATTCAATGCTGAAAGGGGTGAGATGGGGCAGAAGGGATAAGTCACAGCCTTATTTGGGTTGAAGCTATCCCGGGTTGACTGCAGAAGGAAGGGCAGGCACTGCTGAAGTGTGCAGTGAGGGGAGGAAGACACCTCATTTAGTGTTGCATATGGGTAGAAATGACTTGGTGGGAGACTGTGGAAGTAATGAAGGGGAGTTTCGAGGAGTTGAGCAGGCAGTGTGAGGGGTTGGGAGTCAGTGGCATTCTCAGAGGTACTCCCGGTACCATGTGCAAGCACGGGGAGGAAGAATAGGATCAAGGAGTTCAACGAGTGGCTGAGGAATTGGTGCCACACCAAAAATTAAGGGTTAGTGACTAATTGGGGTAGGGTCTAGGGGAATAGTGACTTGTACGTGGGGGACAGGCTACACTTAAGCAGGGAGGGAAGGGGAGTATTAAAGGTGGGATTAGAAGGGTATATCTCTACTAAGGTGGATTTAAACTAGTTGGGGGGTGGCTAAAAAACTGAGGTTAGTAGAAAGGTCCGGACAGGGAGCCTAATGAGCTTACTCCTAGATATAGGTAAAGACAGATATAGTAACCCCAGAAGGGGGCGGGCAGAGTGGTCTGAGTGTAATATAGAAGGCACCACCACTGGGTAAGAATAAGGAGTTGAAAGGTGTGGACTACCTGGAGGAGAGACATAGGCCAAGGAGAAGAGTGAGGAGAAGAGGGTGCAGGTGGAAGGTGGTCTTTCTCAATGCAAGAAGCCTGGGGAACAAAATTGGAGAGCTCAGGTGCTCCTTTCAGATAGGAAGGTGGACATTGCTGCAGTGACAGAGACTTGGGCCACAGAGTACCATGATTGTGACTTGGTAATCCCGGGATACAGGATATACAGGGAGGGACTGGGGGGTTGGAAGGTGGGGTTGCACTCTATGTGAGGGAAGGGATCAAATGCATAAGGGATGAGGGAGAAGAGAAGAGGAGAGGACAGAGGCACATTGGGTGCAGCTTCTGGACTCCAAGGGCAGAAAGCTGAGGATGGGAGTGGTGTGCAGACCACCAGCCCAATCCGGGGAACTGGATGGGGAGTTCACAGAGCAGATAAGGAGGGTGTGTAGAAGGGCCGAGTGTGGTGATAGTGGGGGATTTTAACCTACCAGGGGCTGACTGGAGCACCCCGGCCAGTAGCAGTACCAGGGAGCAGGTGCTCCTTGATGCATTCCAGGACGTCCTTCTGACACAATTGGTAAGTGGGTCTACAAGGCTTGGTAGCACTCTGGACCTAGTACTGGCAAATGGTGAGGCAGTGAGGGAGGTACGGGTGGAGGACCTACTAGTGGGTAGCGACCACCAAACAGTGTGGCTCATTCTTGCGCTGGTCAGGGAGACAGGAGGCATGGGCACTAAGGTGGTAGATTTTAGTAGGGTGGACTTTGGGAGGATGGGAGCAATACTGCAAGGGAGACTGCAGGATATAAGGCCGGAGATGGATGCAGAACAAAAGTGGGGAAAAGACTGGGCTAACAGAGGCCACAGTAGCCTGCACCAGGGCCAGGAATAAGAAGAGCAGAGCCAAGAAACCATGCTGGCTGAACAAGGAAGTGCTGCAAGGGGTTAGGGCAAAGAGGGCTGCATACCGGCAGTAGAGGAGAACAGGGAAGGGAGAGGATAAGGAGACTTATGGGAGTTGGTCATGGGAGGTGGCCAGGATGGTGAAAAAAGCTAAGGCCTCCAGAGAATTAAGGTTAGCACAGGACATAAAGGGAGGGGAAAAGGTTTTTTAGGTATGTCTGGGAAAAGAGGAAATGCAAGGAACATATTGTGAGGATAAAGCGGGAAGGGGATTGGGTGGAAAAGGGGGAGGAGCAAGCGGAAATTCTAAATGAGTACTTCTGCTCCATTTTCACTAAGGAGAAGGATCATCCACTACCAGCATGGGCTGGGGGTGGGGTGGGGAAGGAGGGGAGGAGGTAATGGACAAAGTGATCATAGGGAGTAGGGTGCTAGAAGGGCTGAGGGCAGTAAGGGTAGACAAGGCTCCAGGTCCTGATGGCATCCACCCGAGTGCTGAGGGAGATGGCGGAGCTGTTAGCTGAGCCGCTGGCAGATCTGTTCAACACCTCCCTGGAAACGGGGTATGTGTGCCCCAGGACTGGAGGGTGGCCCATGTGGTGCCCATACACAAGAGTGGGCTTAGGGAGGAGCCAGGAAATTATCAGCCAGTCAGTCTCACGTCCATAGTGGGTAAGCTTATGGAGGCAATACTGAAGGAGAAACTGGTGGCATTCCTAGAGAATAATGGCCTCCAAGATGGGCAGCAACATGGGTTCTTCTCAGGGAGGTCTTGTCAAACCAACCTAATAGAGTATTATGACTGGGTGACAAGGGAGTTGGACTGGGACCGTGCAGTACATGTCCTGTACCTGGACTTCAGCGAGGCCTTTGATACAATGTCTCATGGGAGACTGGGGGGAAGCTCCCAGCAGTGGAGGTGGGAAAAAAGCTGACTAAATGGATAGAGAACTGGTTACAGGGAAGGGTGCATAGGGTGGTGGTGGGGAGTTCTTGGCATCCAGAGCAGTGACAAGTGGGGTGCCACAGGGGTCAGTGCTGGGCCCGGTGCTATTTGGGCTCTTCATCTCCGATATAGCACACGGAGTGGGGAGCAGGGTTAGTCTGTTCTCAGATGATGCCAAATTGGGGGGGGGTGGTGGTGGATGAAGAGGACAAATGGGAAAAACTGCAGGGGGACCTAACCAAACTAGAGACATGGTCGGTGGAGTGGCAGCTAGGATTCAATGCAAAGAAGTGTAAGGTGATGCACTTCGGGGCTAAGAACCAGAAGAGGGATTATTGGTTGGGGGGGTGAGGTTGGGGATCACAGAGGAGGAGAAGGACCTAGGGGTGTTGGTAACTGGGAACATGAATAACTCAGCCCAGTGCAGGAGAGCAGCAGTGAAGGCAAACAGGATGCTGGGGTGCATTGTAAGAGGGTTCTCATCCATACCTGAGGAGAGAGATAAAGTTACTGGAGGAGGTGCAAAGGAGGGCAACAAAAATGTTAACGGGGATGAAAGAAAAGGCATATGAAGTTAGGCTGAAGGAGCTGAACATGTATACACTGGAGGAGAGGAGGGATGGGGGGATATAATTGAATCATTTAAATACCTGAGGGGGTTAAAAAACCTAGCACTGAGGGGGTGTTAAACTGAGGAGTGGAAGAGAGATGAAGGGGCACAGACTAAGGCTGGAAGGGGGATGTTTCAAGAGGAAAATGAGTAGGCACTACTTCACTGAGAGGGTGGTGTCTAGTTGGAATGCGCTGCCAGAGGGAGTGGTAACATGCAGGACAGTCAATAGCTTTAAGAAGGAGTGGGATAAAGCAAGAGGAAGAGTTAGGGGGGCAGGGGCTGGGACAAGCGGGAGCGAAACTGAGGGGGAGGAGGCTGGGGCAGCTGCAATCTAGGGTGCTAGCTGCACACTCGGGCAGACTTAGATAGACTGATTGGTCTGTTCTGCTGGCAGAGTCGTATGTTCATATGTATGTTCATATGTAAAATTTGATGGGGAATTTCTTCTCCACTAGCCTCCTTTCCTGCGGAGTACCTCAGGGTTCAGTTTTGGCCCCTATGTTGTTTGCAGTGTATATGGTCATTAGGAAGTATGGCTTGGGCTTTTGTTGCTATGCCGATGATACCCAGCTATACTTATCCTTTGCCCCAGGAACATCCAACCCGGTGGATGTGCCAAACAGCTGCCTTGCCAAGATTAATGACTGGATGGCGTCTAGCTGGTTGCGACTAAACCCCGATAAGATGGAGGTATTGGTAGTGGAGTCAAACACAGTGCGTGATAAGTTGGCCTCTGATTCAGAGACTGGCCTAGTTCTGGGTTCTGTCTCATTGAAGCCCTCTTCAAGGGTGCAAAATCTTGGCGTTATTTTTGATAGGAGTTTGACTATGGAGCCGCAGATTTCCACCGTTGTCTGCTCCTGTTTTTTCCATCTTAGAAATGTCACCAGGATAAAGCCCCTCTGGACCTCTCTACTTTGATGCATGCGTGGGTACATCGAGGACTGACTACTGTAATGCGCTCTATCTCAGGGTCACGGGAGGATCTCTTTGCAGACTGCAGCTAGTGCAGAATGCAGCTGCCTGGTTACTTACTGTGCAGCCTAAATCTTGCCATATTACACTGGTGTTGCGTGAGCTGCATTGGCTGCCAGTCAGGTGGAGGATCCTCTTTAAGGTGGGGCTTCTCACCTATAAGGCCCCACACGATCAGGTCCCTGGTTACCTGTTAGACCTTCTGGCTGCTGCTGTCTCATCTCGCCCCCTCTGTTCTTCCAGTGAGGGCCTCCTAGCAGTTCCCAGGTCAAGACTGAAATCGGCTGGCGAAAGGGCATTCACTGTTGCCGCCCCGATCCTGGGAACTCGCTCCCTTTTGGGGTTAAGGGGGCCCCGACTGTGGAGGTATTCAAGGCCCGCCTTAAGGCTCTCCTATTCACCTAGGCATTTTTAGGTTAAATTAATGATTGAATGAATTCTGGTTTTAATTAGAGTAAGTATAGCTGATTACTCGCTGCAATTTAATATTTTATAAAATTATACAGTATGTATAACTGTATTATGTTAGTTTTGTTGATGTTTTTTCTTTGAATATATGTTAATTTATAGTATGGCACCCAAAGCCTCCGGGAATGGGCGTCTTTAAATAAAATTTTACTTACTTACTAAAATCACAGTGACTCTGTTCATGAGCAGAGGTTCTAAAATGCCTATGTTGGAAATTTGGTGACAACTGTCCATAAAATGACTATGTTACAAGAATGCGTTGTGCAGTTTCCACGCATCCTTGTAACTTCGCAAATTTGTAGTATTTTCACTCCAGATTTTCAACATTGTCATTTTTTAGACCTCCTTATGAACAGTACAGCTGTCATTTTTCACACCCTGCCCGAAATATGCATTTACACATCTGGCGCAGAATAGCATGGTTGCTGTAGAAAATCAACGTTTGGGACAGATTAAGAAAATCATACTGATAGTGTTCATGAGCAGAGGTCAAAAAATGCCTATTTTGAACATTTGGTGAAACAATTCCACTAAATGACTGTGGTACAGGCCGGCCCGGTGGCGCTGAGAATTGAGGCGCTGGATGCCATGCCGGCGACCTGGGTTCGGGAACAAACCCGGGCCTCCGGGGTTGGCAGGGGGAGAGAGGCTCGAGCATCTGGAGGACTGCCTCCTCTCTGGTGGATCCAGGCACCTGCCTGAGCATCGCAGTGCCCCCGTGGTGACCAGGAAGCACTGCAAATGCACAGGGCACATTAGAGGGGAAGCAGAGCTGGCGCCATTGCACGTTTGAGGTTTGCCGGGGGTGGAGGGGAGGAATGCAACCAAGAAAATCTTTGCTTCCGGAGATAGGCAAGAGCACCACCCCCTCAACCACACTCCACTGGCCGTACTCACTCAATCCTGGGCCAAGCCCAGCTCGGCCTGAATTCAAAGATAGAGCGCCCTGGGTGGATAGGGTGGCCCCACCTTGGGGGGCTCAGAGCCGAGGGATAGCCAGGCTGGTGCCAGGAGATGAGGAGTTTCAGGCCCAGAGGTAGAGCTGAGGGTGAGTGGATGCCTGAGAGAGTTCTTCGGGGCCAAGCAGAGCCATAAAATAAAATACAAAAATAAATAAATAATGACTGTGTTATGCGCATGCATTGCCCAGTTTCCACCTACGGTTGGAAGTTCAAGCATTTTTAATATTTTCACTACAGATTTTCAACATTGCCATTTCTGCTCAGTATTCACAGCAGAAGAGGAGGGGGAGGTACCTAAACCAAACAAGAGACACACTCTGAATAGGGGGGTCGATACCAGTCCATTCACAGAAGAAAGGGATTTGAAAGAACTCTTGAAACTGAGGGTGGACAAAGCGATGGGACTTGATAGGATTCGCCCCAGAATTCTAAAAGAACTAAGGGTAGAACTAGTAATGCCACTGACTACTCTCTTTAACAAATCATGGGAGGATGGGGTGGTACCTGAGGACTGGAGGAGGGCAGATGTGATTCCACTTCACTTTAGTGGGAGCAGGGCAAAGACAGGAAACTACAGACCAGCTAGTTTGACCTCAGTGGTAAGGAAAATGATGGAATCATTTCTGAAGGAAAGAATTGTTGAGTACCTAGAAGCCAGTGGGGCACAGGACCCAAGGCAGCATGGTTTCACAGCAGGAAGGTCATGTCAGACAAACCTAATAGATTTCTTTGACTGGGTAACCAAAGTAATAGACCAGGGAGGGGCTGTGGATATAGCCTACCTAGATTTTAGCAAGGCATTTGACACAGCCTCACACAAAAGATTAATATACAAGTTAGCCAGCCTTGGCAGGGCCAGATTAATGGATGTGGGGGCCCTACTCCAAGTCATATTTTGGGACTCGGGGGGCCCCTAAATGCCAACATCCCACTCTTCTGTGGTACCAGGCACGCAGTAACCCTGTAAACACCAGCAATTCATCAATTTAACAATTAACCTCTAGCTTAGTGGTGAAGCTAAGTAGAATCTTTTCAGAGCAATGTGGTTTTGCTCCCAGATTTTTGATAAATGATGCAGCAAATAATTTAAATTCAAACAGTGGCCCCACCATTGCTATAGAATCTTGCAGCCCCCTGAGCCCAGGCTAGCAGCAGTAGCAGGCAATCCTCACCCCCATGTAAATCCAATTATTTTCTTTTGTCTGTTTTTTTAGTCATTTTTTTGCTTCAATTCAATTAACTGCTGTTAAGTGTTCCTTTCACCGTTTCCAATCCAACCAAATCATCCACCAAATCCTAAAATCATTGAAGTCAAGACAAAATAAAAAAATCAACATGACAGTGTTGGCACTTAGCACACAGTAAGTAACAACATACCTGGTGGTGTGGCCTACCCTGACAGACTGGTCAATCATCGGACTCTGCCTGGGACTCCTCACAGGACCAGAGGCCCAGCAGCAGCACTGACTGACTACAGTCACCAGCACACAACGAGCAGCACACCATCTTTCCAACTCTCGGAGTCAGAGTTGTCATTAACATCCGATGAAAAGAAGTGCTGGATGGTGGCAAATCAGTCAACTCCGGCCCGGCCCGCTCTCTCTACTAGTAGTCTGTAGTCTTCTTCGATTAAGAGTGAGACAATCTCTAACCGACCATTGTCCACTCATCCTCCTCTGTCCTCGACTCCTCATTGCCGGCCACATCCCCTGACAACACTCACATGCATGCAGATTCCCACTTCCTAGTAGCCACACCTCCAGGAGGACCTCTGAGACATGGTTGGTTGTGGTGGTGGTGGGGTCAGGGTGGACCGATCGCAGACTACTCTGTCCGTGCTGTGCAGCTCGCCCTGCTCCCGAGAGGTGGAGCCAGAGAAACTGAGAGACTCTGCCAGAGTGGTTGGGGGACCTGACTAGGGGGGAGTGCTTTTCTTTTTTGGCAATACTGTGAATGTGATGATCCCATAGCTGCTTGACAGTACAGCAAGTATGGCCAGTCCAAGGTTGGTGGCTATGGTCTGCCGGGTAGGGGAAAAGGGAAATAAATGAAGTTACATTAAACAGTGGGGGGCCCTGCTGAACCACGGGGCCCTATGCCATGGCATAATCTGCATACAGGTTAATCCAGCCATGAGCCTTGGAGTGGGTCCCAAGGTGGTAGCATGGATAAAAAACTGTCTGGACAACAGGACTCAAAGGGTAATAGTAAACGGAGTCCACAATGAAGAAAGGAGGGTAACTAGCGGGGTACTGCAGGGTTCGGTGCTGGGACCAGTCCTCTTTAATGTCTTTATAAGTGACATTGAAGAGCACCTGGAAGGAAAAGTATGTCTCTTTGCAGATGACACAAAGATCTGCAACAGGGTTGATACACAAGGAGGGGTGGAAAGGATGAAAAGGGACTTGGCAAGGTTGGAGGAATGGTCCAATACACGGCAGCTCAGATTCAATGCAAAGAAGTGCAAGGTAATGTATCTGGGAAACAAAAACCCAGGAGAAGAGTACACAATGGGGGGTGAGATAATAACAACAACAAAAATCGAAAGAGACCTAGGAGTAATTATATCAGATGACCTAAAGGTTGGCAAGCAATGTGAGAAGGCAGTAAGGAGGGCTGGGGGGATACTGGGATGCATAGGGAGAGGCATTAACAGTAGAAAACAAGAAGTCATTATTCCTATGTACAGATGGTTGGTGAGACCCCATCTGGAGTACTGCTTACAATTCTGGAGACCCCATCTCCGCAAAGACGTAGACAGAGTGGAGGCAGTTCAGAGGAGGGCAACCAAAATGGTGCAGGGTCTGCACCAGAAGACATACAAGGAGGGACTAAAGCAGCTTAATATATATACCCTTGAGGAAAGGAGGGAGAGGGGGGACATGATAGAAACTTTTAAGTATCTTAAGGGAATTAACAAAGTACAAGAGGATAGCATCTTTCAGGAAAAGAGATGTGCAAGAACAAGGGACCACAATTTGAAGATAGAGGGGGGACGGCTCAGAGGTAATGTTAGAAAGCATTTTTTCACAGAGAGAGGGTTGTGGATGCATGGAACAGCCTTCCTGAGGAGGTTGTGGAGTCAGCAACAGTGGGAGAATTCAAGAATGCATGGGACAGGTATAAGGTAATTTTAGTAGGGGGTAGGAGGAAGTAAGCTGTTGATTAACTAGAATCTACAGCTTATTCATCAGGTAGGGAAATGAGCAGACTAGGTGGGCCAAGTGGTCCTTATCTGATGTAAAATTCTATGTTCCTTTTTTTTTTATTTTCATATTTATCCTCCTCCCCTCAGCTCTGGTCTCCTCGGGAGCACCAAGGAGTCATCCCTCTGCAGTCTGTCCTACCTGGACAGTCCTCCATCACCCATGTAGCCTTAGTTTACCCCTTGGGCGGGGATGAGGTGGGCCCCTAACACCCCAAGCAGTCAGTAGCGTCAGTCGGGTGCCAGGTGGGTGGCCGCAGGTCAAGGGAAGCTCCGGTGCTCCATCTCCGCTGGAGCTGAAGGGTGTTTTCCCTGTTTCTTGGGGAGTGGCTGGCGCCCTGACATCAAGGCATGGAACCAATGTCTGCCACTCCCCCACATTCTCTCTCTACATTGTCAGCACTTGCTGCATCTCCGGTCTCTGCCAGAGGGCAGCCGTGCACCGACTCGGGACCCCTGTCCCTCCCTGGGAGAGGAGAGCTGTCCTCCGGATGCTCAATCCTGTCCCTCCCCTGCCGACCTCCAGCAACCCAGGCTCATTCCTGAACCCGGGTCGCTGGCATGGTGTGCAAATTCTATGTTTCTATGTTTCACACCTCCCTATGAATGGTACACCTGTCATTCTTCACATCCTGCCCCATCTGTGTTTTCGTACATCTGGCGCACAATGGCACGGTCGCTATGGGAACTCAAAGTTCGGGACACAGTCACAAAATCACAGTACCATTGTTTATGAGAAGAGGTCCCAAATGCTTTCATGAGGTGGGTGGTTACAAAAAGGCCATGTTGAACATTTGTAGTGGAAATACCAACAAACGCCTGGGGAGTTAGGGTTTCTAACCATAACGTCCCCCTACACATTGACAGGCATCAGGGGTGTGCCTTTGGATTGCTGACTGTAATGCTCATGCCATTCCACCCCCACCCTGCAGCCAGTGACAGGCATCGAGGTGTGCCTTGGACTCTTTGGCCCCAGAGTTCACCCCTTTCTTCTATATTGCACCTGTTTCAACATATGTCCTTATGGAGTGGGGTGACTGTAAAGTCAAACACCCCAAGGCACACCTCAACACCTGTCTGTGTCTGCAGGATAGGGTGAGGTGAAATGGCATGAACCTTATGGATGACAACCCAAACATATACCCCAATGCCTGTCCGTCTCTGCAGGGTGGAGGTGGGGTTGGCGTGAAGTTCACTACTTCATAACCATTCCTTCTCTGCATCTGTCTAACTCCTGCATCTTCAATGCTAATACCAGCAAGCAAACATTCACCATTGACAAATGCTTGTTTTTTGTAGCATTCCACACATCGGATGTGCATTAAATTCTCGTAATGCACTCCACCCCATGCACTAGTCTCTTGTTACTACTTGGTAACTGGGTAAAAACCGAGGGTATCAAATGCCCATTTTTATGGGTGACCCAGACACAAAGACAATGTCAATACAATACAATCAGGTAAATTATTTACAATAAGAACAAATAGAAATAAAAAGACAAAGCTGCTTCAAACATTTTTTTAAAACATACAAAGAATTACAGGATAAAATATAATTAGGCAAATTATTCCACGGTTCAAAGACTCAGTAGAGCCACAATCTCTGACCCAGTGAAGACCTACAACAGGGGAGTTCAATTTATCATTATTTTACTTCCGTTTCCAAGGAATCTGATAGTAATGAAGCTGCTTCATGCTATTCTGTGTCACCTCCCTTTTTTATTTACCATTTCTTCAACTAAATGTTCTGCTGTCCTACCTCTGTCCTACTACTCTACCCTGTGGGTTCTCTCCATTTACCTACTGCAGCTCCTGCTGTCTTGCCAGGCCCAGTCCTCCCGAGTCACTCCCCTGGCAACCTCCCTATGGCTAAATGCCTGTGCTGTGGGTATTGGGAATGTGCAGCCCTGATGCCAACATCACAAGTGAGTGCACCAGGACATATGTCCTTTCTGCCTAATTCATGAACCAACAAATGTTCACTTCTTCCTCTGGAACAGCTCCCCGGTCAGAATCGCAAAGTCTCTGCACAGACCGGGAGCTTAGGGGTAGCTGGAACTCCTGACAGGCCGATCGCATTCAGCAAAAATATTCGGCCTTCTTCAGGTTGAGTACTGCCTGGGGAGAGGGGGTTACTATTAATGAAGTTAGCCATAGACCAACCGCCAGGGGAGTAACATTGTATACCCTTTATCTGTCATCACATGACATTGGCAATTCACTCACCCAGAGACATACGCCACAATTTCAGAATGGGGGAAGGGTGTTCACTAAAGAATTCCCATTATTTAGTCCCTGTGTACAAACACTTTTTTATGAAAATATGATAGAAGCAAAACTGGAGGGGTTTCTGGCACCCAGTCTCCTCGGACTATGCCTGTGTTGCCTACAGGTGAGTGGGCTTAAAATGGAGACAAAATGTTGTTGCCCCATGCAAATAACAGAGGCAGCTTGCCTGCCCACCTTAAGGCCAGGGAATGCTCCTGGGACTTTCCACTAATTCTGAACTTTGGCAGACTGGATTTGTTCCCTGACTATGCCAGGAACTATGACACATGACCAAGAAGACCCTACCACATTGAGTAAGCCATGGTAATACTAGAGGTTTGGGAGTACCTGTGGTCTGCGGGATCAGCAGGACCGACCAGAGGTAAGGAGGAGTGGTGGCCAATAGGGGAGGGTGGATAATCAGAATAAGAAAAACATGGCATCATAAAAGTCCTTGGACTGAAGGGTTATTCTGATTCGTTGTTCTAAACAAGTGGATAGTTTCCATATCATGAGCCTCACTGCAGAACTGAAATGACTAGTCAGAATCTAGAACTGCTGATTTCCTTTTCGCTCAACACAAAAAAGCAAACATGTTATTTTAGTAAAGTCATAACACACCAGCAATAATGAAACTCCAGGGTGTTAGGTTATTGCAGGGTTAACATAGCCTGAAGGGGTATTAGAGACTCTCAGCTCTCTCATACCATGGGAGCATGGTTACTGCCTAGTGGTCCACTTCCCATCATACTTCACTCCATATGTAAAGTTTGCTGCCATTGTTGTCATCAGGTACCAAATATATTTATCTAAAGGAGGACCTACTAAAATGAAATGTTTGTAATCATTATGCCTTAGCAATTACATTTAACTTTTTTAAACTCTTTCTTTATGCTTCTCTTGAATCGGACCCCCTTCCCTGGTGACGAACACAGCCCTGCCCCCTCAGCATCCCTGCCACTTACCTCAGCAGTTTTCATCACCACGGGCCTACTCTCCCATGGCAGGGTCCAACTATGATGATGCAACCTCCCACCTACTCCAGCAAATGGAAACAGGAGTTCCTGGGGCACTGCATGAGTGGACAGTGGCCGAGGTCAGTGCCCAATCATGCGCAGGATCATCACATGCAAGTCAGGCATTTCTGCTCTTCTTAGTTCCACACGCGCTGGAGCACCGGTGCTCACAGGGCTCCATGCTCACACATGCAGACAGCGGACCTGGTCAACACCCCACTGCCTGTGCCCACTGCAGTGCCAATGGTGGTCACAAGGTGGCAGTGTTGTAATGGCAGCAGCTACCTCCCTCCCTGGAGGAGAGAACTTCCTCTGGGATACTCAGTCTTCCTCTCTCCAGTCTGTTCCAAATTCGGGCTGCTAGCATCGTGGGTTATGACGCTACCAATGTGCAAAATTACATTTAACTTTAATGTTTTCTAGGTTTTTGGCTTTGTTTTACTATCGGCCTATTAAAAGAATTATCTAAGATTTCTGTTTAAACTGTTTTGGTAAAATACCAAAGTCCCTTACATTTGTGTCTTTAGAGCCATAATAGAAGTTTTTTCAAGAAGTCCCTTTTGGGAAGGAAGGGATCATATTTTGGCCTCTAGGAGGTGGTCATATAATCATTTGACTTCCTGATGTGCTGGCACTATCCCCATACTTGGGGAGAATGCTGGAGTGCACTTTATTGAAGTGAATAAGGTGGGGGCACCAGGTCTGGAAATATGCAAGGGCCAATGGGCCTAACTACAGGGGTCCCCAAGTGCCACCCCAGCTCCTCAGGGTCCACCACTGGGGCATACTGATGAGCAGTAACTGTCCCACCAAGGGCGGGTTGACCAGCAGCATACACCCTGTTGGGGGAGAGGATGAATCCTTACCTCCTGGCAGAATTCTAAAAGGAGTACACCCTTGGGCTCCATGGAAACCAATGAGGTCCCCAAAACTTGAGGAGAAATAAAATGGAATAGTACTGATTAATCTGAGGAAAGGGAAGTAAAGATGGCTTGAGACCACAGCATACCATCACCCCTACCCCCCAACCCCCAGCCACTTAAATAGAAACATAGAAAAATGATGGCAAAAGCAGACCAAGGGTCCATCTAGTCTGGCCATGAGCTCCTGAGATCTACTCAGATCTTGGTCCTATCCCCTTTTCTGCTTTATTCTCCCAATTGCTTGCCCGTCTTTTGTTCTGTCTTTTGTTCTATCCCACTCCAGTTTGAATGCTGTCACGGTCATTGCCTACACCTCCACAGCTGGCAGCCTATTCTATGGTTCCATGATCCTTTCCATAAAACAGTGTTTCCTAATCTCTCTCCTGAAACCCCCCTCTCTCAACTTCCACTGGTAACCCCTAGGTGGCGCTATCCCAAGGGCTACTACCCCTGCCTGCTTGGCTAGTAGCAGTTTAAGGGGCCTGAGTTCTGAAACAGGTGCCTCCCCCTGGAGGTCAGGGTTGGTAGTGGTCAAGCTAACCTGGGCACAGCCCTCCGGGACACTGTAACCCCCCCTTCCCCTCTAGTGGCCTGAACACTGTACAATAATCACTTTCACAATACCCGTGGACACAAGTACCCACTCTGTTTGCACTTACTACCAGGGCTGGTTCCTCTGGCTCGACCCTGGAGACCCCCTGTAAAACAAGGTTAAGCACAGTAAATAGCAACAGTACAGTACTTTGAGCACAAACTGGAACCACAGTCAGATTACATGCAGAAAAAGTTAGATCTGATTTATTCAGGGAACTGGAACAAGGAAGGGACAAAATCAGGTTAATTAGCTTAAAGGTTATATCAAGCAAGCAGTTATGCATGCGCTTTGAGCCCCCCCCCACACAGACCACCTCTGGGTACCCAGGTAGAGAAGAGATGGGCTAGCCAGGACAGTTGCCTGGGGTTGCAGTTGGTTGGGGCCCTGTGATGGAAAACACAACATGCACAGTACACAATATTTATAATCTGGAGCCAGAGGGCTCAGTTCAAAAAGGAAACAAAACAACAAGACAATCAGATGACACACTCAGATTAAGTTGTTGTTGTAGGGAGCTACCTTGGTATTTACTCACGATACCCAAGACTGGACACAGGCTGGACAAAAATCAAGACTGCAGGTGGTTGATCTGGAATGCCAGGAGAAGCAGGGCCTGCACAAGTTGCAGAGGCGTCGTTCCTGTTCAAGCGTGGAGCAGAGGGCTGATCCCCAGACAGTTCTCTCGTCGATGGCTTCTCTGTGCAGTGGGTAGCCTGGCGGGCCAGTCTGGCAAAGCCCAGATCGCATGGAGACAAGTTCAGAAGCAGTCTGTTTTGGACTAGATACTGCTTCCAGCAAGCAGAACACAGTTCACACAGTGGTGAGCTAACTCACAACCCACTATCAGCTCATAGCACATTTACATATACGGGAATTCTACTGTACCAGGCAAAGCGCTCTCCGGGCACAATTGCAAAGTCTCTGCACACACCGGGAGCTTAGGGGTAGCTGGAACTCCTGACAGGCTGATCGCATTCAGCAAAAATATTTGGTCTTCTTCAGGTTGAGCCTGGCCCACTTCAGTAGCTTACTGTAGTCACACAAACTTGGATTTAGTCCAAAATAATTCTCTTCTCTCCCTCTCAGGAGCAGCAGGCAGATATGGAGGCCGAACTCTCAGCCTTTTCATAGTTCTTCCATGCAAATCCACTCAGGATTGCTCTCAGAATCACTTCAGCTCCTTCTTGCTCAACTTCCAGCTTAGTTCTAACTGAAAACTGCAAGCAGCCCGGGACTTCCCCAAGATCCAAAAGCTTTGGTTGGCTGATTTGGCTGTCAGTCAAAGCAAGAGCTCCCCCTTCAGTTGCAAAAAAGGCACAAAAACTCAAACCACAGTTCCTATAGATTTTGAATTCAGACAGCTCCTGTAGTCTGGCTACATTTTACGTCCCATCAGAACTGATTGGTCTAATTTTCAGTCCAGGACTAGGATAGTGGAGACAAATAAAACAGTCCTTGCTACAAAGAAAGCAATTTAGACAAACTATATTATCATTATCATTCTAAATGGTTTTCAGCAAATAGTTACATCTTTCAACAGAGCTCCATCTCAGATTACTTATGCTGCAATTAGGCAGCTCTTAAAGAGACAGTACACAGAGGCTATACAAGCTCTGGAAATCACATTTAAACTGCTGAAACACAGGACACCAGCCTGGCAGTGAACATTTAGGCAAGCTCAAGGAAGACTTTTTGGGAACCCCCACTTGTAGGGGGGTTACACACTCATGACCTCTAGTGTTGGAGTCAGTAACTCTGTTGAACAGGTCAGAGGAGGGCACCATGCTTATACTGCTCGATATCTTGTATGTTTCAATCATGTCCCCTCTCTCCCTTCTAGTCTCCAGCGAGAACATGTTCAACTCTTCTAGCTGTCCAGCATACAAGAGCCTTTGGAGGCCCTGGATCATCCTGGTCACCCTTCTCTGTGTAACCCCCAGGTGGCGCTATCCCAAGGGCTACTACCCCTGCCTGACTGACTACTGACAGGTTGAGGGGCCTAGGTCCAACGGCGGGTGCCTCCACCCAGAGGTCGGGGTTGGAACAGTCAGATATGACCTGGTCACAGCCCTCTGGGTCACTGCAACCCCTTTCTTCCCACTAGTGGCTCACCAGTGATTCCACACTATCATTATGACTTATACTTACCCGAGGTCGGGATGGCCAACTTGATGCTGAGGACCCCTGTAAAATAAGGTACAGTTATGACTAACCCATGCACAAAGGTAGCACAGACATGCAGTTCAAAGCGGTATACCTTGCAACAACTAACCTGATTTATTATGTAGAAGTAACAAGGACGGGGGAGATCAGGTTGATTGGCTTAACACTCTAATATATATATATATATATATATATATATATATATATATATGTATGTACTAGGGCACTGTGCACAGGCCAAACCTATAAGTCACTGTCTCTGGGTACCCAGGCAATAGAAGGCTAGCCTATTCGGTGCAGCTGATTTGGGCCCTGACACAGAAAACAAGCATTTGATACCTAAATGGATTAAGTAGAGCCAGCAGGCTAAGCTCATGTAGCCAGTAAAGCAGCCAGACAAATCTTGCCCTCACAATGAACATCTGACAGGGAGCTACCCTGATTGAGTACTCACGACTCCTGCAGAAAGATTGCTCTCACACCACTCGCAGGACCGAGCCTGAGATCCAAACACTTCTCAACACATTTATATGAAGAGCAGAAGGGTACCATACCAGGCAGCTGCTTCATACTCCTGATCACTTTCACTGCATTAACCGGGCCAAATGACGCAGCTTCACATGTCCTGACAGACCGAGTGCGATTGAAGCAGATTTTCCAGTCCTCTACAGGGTGAGCCTGGTAGGTAGCTGTAAATGTACAGCCTCCTCTGCCTGCACTCCTCCACGGATCTTGTCCGCTCCTTCTGGCAATGCTATCGGCCAACTTCTTGGCCTGCCACACGCGCTTCCCACGCAAAACTTTCACAGTGCAGGAGTCAGAGCTCCTTCTACCTTCACGATCACCAATGACTCTGCCCCTCCAGGACAGTTGCAGGGCAGTTTCCTCTCCTCCACAGGGCTCCGGTTGGCTGCTTTGTTTTGTCAGTCATTCCATATGCCCTCTATTGGTGCAAAAAGGAGCCAGGGTCCAAACTACACTTCCCAGGAGCACCTGCTATATATTCCCCTTCAGGCAGGCTCCAAGTGGGAGTCCAAATTCTAATTGGCTCCAGCAGTCTCCATTTTAAAGCCCCCTTTCCCCAACTGGCCCATCTCATCAGTTCGGGTCCAGAATGGAGGGGCTGAACGCACAGAGTCCCAGCTTCAAATAAAGCAGGTTAAACAAACTACATTTTTGCGATGGCACTACATATTTTCCAGCAAACAGTTACATCTTTTAACCAAGCTCCTTCTGCTGTCTTAGCGACTGCAGAAATGGAGCAATTCAAACAACAACTCAAGTGGGATTTGAGCAGTAAACTCACAGTCCCCCTACATAAACTAATAAAGCCTGCAAGCAGGCAGCTCTTAAAGAGACAGTACCAGAGGCTGTAAAAGCACTCAGAACGCCCACATTTAAGTGGCCTTACGCTGAACGCCAGTTAGGCAGGAGCACTTAGGCAAGCTCCGGGAAGACTTTTAGGAACCCTTATTTGTAGGGGGGTTACATCTGTACAACCTACAGCCTGTTCTTATCCTTCTTTAGATGCAGACTCCAAAACTGGACACAGTACTCTAGAAGGGGCCTTATCAGGGACCTGTACAGTGGAAGTATCACCCCCTTCTCCTGCTGTCCAATCTTCTGGCTATGCACCCCAGAAGTCCACTGGCCTTGCTGTGCACAGTGTTGCATTGGCTCTTCTGTTTAAGGGTGTCACAAATGATGACTCCTAGGTCTCTTTCTACCTGTGAGGCACTGAGCTGGACCCTGCTGAGCCAGTGTACTATCCTCGGGTTCCCTCTATTTAGTTGCATCACTTTGCATTTCTTTGCATTGAACCTAAGCTGCCAGATGTTAGACCACCTTTCAGTCTCTGTAGGCCTTTCTGAGGTCCCTAACCACCTCCTCACAGTCTACCTTCCTCCTAGTTTGGAATATGCACACCAAAGATGTGACATTTCGACAGCTGAAGTCCCCTACAGCGACAAAGAGTGCCACGTCACTGCTGGAACCGGCACTGTCTGTCAGGGTTCTGCACCCGAATCAGCTCCAATCTGAAGTTGAGAACCCTAAGTGGAAAAGTGAGGTGCACAGCCCCTCATGTGGGGATACAGGTGCAAAGCCCCGAAGGAAACACTTGTTTGTCTAAGAAACTGGCAACCGACTGCAAAATGAGGTTGACCTACTGATTTGCTGTCTGGTTGTTCGATAAAATTTTTGTCGACAACCAGTTGTGGATTCCTAGTTTGATATCATCTGCGAATAGAGCAATTTTGCTTTGAATACCTATACCGATGTCACTGATAAATGCAAAAAGTGGTCCTCTTGGGAGCATGGAGCTAAGTGGCCAGATTGGAGTGGTAGGGACCAGAAGAAGCCCTGGGGTGAAATCGATCCCAGATCAGGGTTCTACCTGTCTGGTGCCCATACCCAAGTGCTCCACCATGAGTGGGCGGCTGGCTCAGCTGGCCTTGGGGTCCCATCCTACCCAGGTGGTGTTGTGTAATGCCAGGTTCATAAAAAACAAGATGGCAGTCATTGCTGATCTTGTTGGGTCATTGGACCTGGCCTGCATCACCAAGATCTGGCTGGATGGAACCTCTGGCTCAGTTCTGGAGTGAGCTATTCCAGCCAGGTTCTCAGTGATACCCCACCCGTGGATGGATCATTGGGGCAGGGGGGTGTAGCTATAGGTTTTAGAATGGAATTGGGTCTCGTGGATGTGTCAGTTGGGGAGACCTGGTTCTTCAACTGTATCATAGGCGCAGGTGTGGGGTGCAGGATTCTTCTCGCCTACCATCCACCCGGGGGCGGGAAAATTCCTGCAGGAAGTTGCGGACTTCATCATTGATATGGTGTTGCAGTTCCTCAGATGGATGGTTCTGGGGGACTTCAGTGCTTGGGTTGATGATGAAATCTAACAGTTTGGTCAAGACTTCCTCCAATTGATGATTTCATTGGACTTCACACAGGTGATTACTTCTACGACCCATATTAATGGTCATTCCCTGGACTTGCTCTTTCTACTGAGTATGGAGACTTCTGACTTGGTGGTGGAGCTGGTCAGTTGGTCTGACCATCACACCATAAGGTTCAATTTCCAGGCTTCCCCTTATAGGCCTGCTCCTACAGGGATGGTTCGATACTGTCCTTTAAAGGGTTTGACTCGATGGACCGCTGTGGTATTGGACCTATCTGCGCTACCAAGGATTAGCAGTGATCCAGACACTCTGGTACAGGGTTATAATGGCAGTCTGTCTGAAGCTCTGGATCTAATTGCTCCTGTTCATGTTCGCCCCCTCACCCAGCACCCTTGGTCCCCTTGGTTTGATGGGACCTTGAGGGAGCTGAGGAGAAGGGGATGAAGAATGGAGCATTGCTGGTGGAAATCAGGCCTTGATGCCGACATGCTTAGATTGATGGCCCACCGTAAGGACTATCAATCGGCTATCTCCAGTACGAAGGCAGAGTTCCTGTCCAGGGAGATTGCCATGGCACAGAATCGACCAGCTCAGCTCTTTCGGACTGTAGACAGACTATGCAATCCAGTCTGCCTGAAGACTTGGAGAACATTGTCACAAGAGAAATGTGTCGAGTTTGCTCAATTCTTTGTCAATAAGGTTGCTGACATCAGGTCGGATATCTGTGCAGTCCACACCAATGGGGATGGCGGTGGTCAGTGAGGGTGCATATCCCAATCCATCTGGTCTGACTTTGGCCGGCCAGCGATTGAGGATGTCGTGAGGATTATCCAGACTATGCAGCCAACCTGCTGTAGTTTGGACCAGGGCCCAATGCGCCTCCTTGTGGGGTGCATTGAAGTCATCAGCCCGGTCCTAGCTGAGATAATCTGGTGTTCATTAGACTCAGGTGTGTTTCTGGACACCCTGAAGGAGGCAGTGGTTACACCTCTCCTTAAGAAACTTTCTCTTGACCAAGACCGTCTGGTTAATTACAGACCTGTCTCTAACCTGCTCTTTGTGGGCAAGGTTATTGAGAAGGGGGTCATGCTGCAGCTGGAGGATCGCTTGACCATCCACGATATCTGATCCTCTCAGTCCAGATTTTGGAAAGGCATAGTACCAAGACGGCCCTTGTTCTGGTCCTCAATAATCTCTTCATAGCGAGAGACCGAAGAGCCATTCCATCTTGGTTCTTCTTGATCTGTCTGAGGCATTTGACACTGTGTACCATGGTGTGCTGGTAGGGTGCCTGCGGCTGATCTGCATACTGTCTGGTACAGTCCTCAGATGGTTCCATTCTTTCCTCACTGACAGGTTTCAGAAAAATGTCTCTGGGGTTTACTCCTCTGACAAGTTCTTCCTGTCGTGTGGGGTGCCGCAGGGCTCCGTGTTATCTCCCAAGTTGTTTGTAGTGTATTGGCTGCTGTTGGAGACATTGACAGGCGGTATGGGCTGAGCTTTCACTGTTGTGCAGATGACTCTCGGCTCTATCTGTCCTTTGCACCCGATCAGGTGGGAGCTATCTTGAGTTTTAACAACTGCCTTTCTGAGATCGAAGACTGGATGAGTGCCAACTGGCTGAGGTTGAACTCGGATAAGACTGAGGTTTTAGTAGTGGACCCAGGTCATCGAGTACAGGGGTCATCAGTAGGATAACCATCTGGGCTTTGGCTCAGTGGCTGCCAGCTGATGACCTCCGAATGGGTGCAAGATCTGGGTGTGATTCTGGACAATGGACTGACACTTAAATATCAGGTGTCGTCCATGGTCAAGACCGCCTTTTATCATCTAAGGAACATTGCTCAGATCAAGCACATAGTTCCACCTGACAACCTTCCAACTTTGGTCCACGCTTTTGTGACCTCCCGCATTGACTACTATAATTCCCTGTACCTAGGGCTACTGGGGGTTGACATCCGCCACTTACAGCTGGTGCAGAGCGCTGCAGCTAGGCTGTTGACTGGGCTACCTCGAGGTTGCCATGTCACGCCAGTGCTGCGTGATCTGCACTGGCTGCCTATTCAGTGGTGGATCACCTTCAAGGTCAGCTTGCTGACCAATAAGAGCGATACATGGACGGGCTCCGGAGCTATCTGCAAAAACTTCTTGTCCCCATTGCCCTCTGACTACTCCGCTGACGAGGTTGCTAGAGATTCCAGGGTCAGTATTTAGTCTTCTGGGGTCTGAGCATTTGAATTTCAGCCCTACCCTGTGGAATTCCTACCTCATCGGGTAAGACAGTGCCTGACAGTGGAGAGTTTTAAATTTGCATTGGAAACATATCTGCTTAGTCTTGCTTTTCTTGATGTTATATAATTTGTTTATGGATGCCTATTGTGAATATGGAATTTTAGCTGGAATTTTTACTTATTATACTGGCGATATGATCCTTTGGGGAATAGTGCCCTTTTGTGAATAGATTTGATTTAATTTAAACAGGACTGGCTCTAACACTGAACTTTGGGGCTCTTGAACTCTTGACCTCGCCTTTGTCTGACCTCTCTCCATTGACTACCACTCTCTGCTTTCTGTCCCTAAGCCAATTTTCTACCCACCTGACTATGCTCTTGGCCATGTCGAGGTCTTCCAAATTTTTCAGTAGGTGGTTGTGAGGCACCAAGTCAAAGGCCTTACTGAAGTCAAAGTAATGAGGTCTATTGGGTGGCCTCTGTCTAATTCCCTTGTCACCCAGTCAAAAAATGTAATTAGGTTCATCTGGCATGACCTTCCTGCTATGAACCTATGTTGCCTGACATCTTGAAGATTGTTCTTATCTAGGTACTCCATCAAGTCTTGTTTTATTAAGGCTTCCATTGGTTTCCTCGCTGTTGACGTAAGGCTAACTGGTTGGTAGTTGCCTACTTCCTCCCAGCTCCCTCTCTGGTGGAGTGGTACCACATTTGCTCTTCTCCAATCACTTGGTACCACCCCCAACTGAAGTGAACTGTTGAACAAATGAGCCAAGGGATCTGCCAATCCTCCCGCCAGCTCCTTCAGCACCCTCAGGTGTATTCCATCTGGCCCCGGTGATTTGTCCTCCCTGAGCTGCTCAAGGGCCTCTCTGACCCTGCTGGTAGTAATTGATGGAGTTTCCATTTGTGGGACTCCATTGACAGCAGCCTTGATGCCACTGTCTGGCATAGGGCCAATGTGCTTTTGTGAAAATGGAGCCCAGTGTTAATTCAGAACTGTGACCTTCTGTTTGTCCTCTACTATACTGTCTCCATCTTTCAGTCTAACTATCTCTCCCCTTTTCTTTGTCTTGTCCTTAGCTGCTCTCACCATCCTCTTTACCTCTTTGTTCTTCTGATTGCGAACTTCCCAATCACTGTCTCCCTGGTGTAACCCCCCTGCAAATGGGGGTTCCCAAAAGACTTCCAGGAGCTTGCTTGAATGCTCCAAGCCTGAATGGTGTTTGGCATTTAAGCCATTTATCAGTGAGTGTTTTTAGAGCCTCTGGTACTGTCTCTTTAAGAGCTGTCTGCTTGCAGACATAATTAGTTTGTATGGGGGACTGTGTGCTTCTCTGAGTACCACCTGAGCTGCTGCTAATTCACTTCATTTTTGCAGTCACTAGGAGTGCAAAGGAACCTACCTGAAAGATGTAACTGTTTGCCAGAAACCATTTAGAGTGATAATGAAATTACAGTTTGTCTAACCTGTTTTCTTTGCAGTCAGAACAGTGTCTGCCTAGTTCCCATTCTAGTTTTGAACTGCTGAACTGGACCAATCAGTGTGGGTAAGCTAGCTCTAAAATGGTGCCTTGGACGAATCAGAACTTGGACTCATAATCTGAGCCAGCCACAAGAGGATTGTATGGGCAGTGACTCTGGGAGATGTAGTTTAGACTTCAGTGCCTTTTTGGACCAACAGCAGCAGTCTATTGTGGTGACAGCCAATCCAGTCAAGAACTGGGAGGAACTCAAAGGAAGTGCCCGGTTTTGTCAGTTGGAGTTTCAGTTGAGCTTTGGCAGTGAAGAAGGAAGGAGCCCTGTGCTTTTCAGTGTGCAGTTTTAGTCAAAAACGTGTGTAAGGCCCAGAGTTCCGGTCTGCAGCTTGTGTAACAGCTTGTTAGGACTGAATCCGTCCTGTGAAAAGAATCAAAGGATCTCTGAAGAGTAGAAACCAGGCTCACCCTGTAGAAGACTGGAGGAATTGCTGAAAATTGCACTCGGTCTGTCAGGAACTGAATCTGCTGTGTGTTCTCCGGTATTGTGCAGTAATTGCGATCGGGATACAGATGCAGCCTGCCTGGTATAGTGCTTTCTTTTATATGGATGTGTGAAGAGGTTTGTGTACCTCAAGTGAGCCCTGCTGACATTGAAGGACCCTATCTTATTTGGAGGTCGTGAGTAATAATTCAGGGTCGCTCCTGTTGAATTGCCACATTAAATCCAAATGGAATTACTGTACTGCTGACTGTTTAAGTTTCCTTTCTCTGTGTGAAAGGGCCCTACCAGCTGCCACGGTTTGACTAGTCACTAGGGCTTGGGTACCTAGGGACAGTAACTGATAGGGATAGGCCTGTGCACAGAGCCATAGGTAGATTATTAGAGTGATAAGCTAATTAACCTGATTTCCCCTGTCCTTGTTATAGCCCCTAAATAAATCAGAGCTGCTTGTTTCAGCAAAGTTATACTGCCTGAGGTATTTATCTATGTTAAAGTACTGTACTGTGATTGTTGCACTGTATCTCATTTCACGAGAGGTCCCAGTGCGGAAACCAGTCCTGGGGGTAAGTGTATACTGTGAAGGTAATTCTGATATATTGTGTGGGCCACTAGTGGAAGAAAGGGGGTTGCAGTGTCCCAGAGGGCTGTGACCAAGTTAGTTTAACTATTGCAAACCCTGACCTCTGGGTGGAGGCACCGCCATTGGATCCAGGCCCTCAACCTGTTAGTGGCAAATCAGGCAGGGTAGTAGCCCCTGGGATAGCGCCATCTAGGGTTACATCTTGAGGCTCACCGCTGGGATTGTGTGTCTCTAGTGGCCATATTCACGAACCACTGTTAAGAAAAAATGGGTACCCGACAGAAGTGGCTGTGCACCGCTGGTGGAGTGGTGTACTGGGAGAGATCGACCCCAAAATGCTATGCTTATCCTGGACATCCCCTGGGTATCAATACGGACACTGTGCAGGAGTACTTTCCAAGGTGGAAGGTTTACAAACCCTGTGGTGGTGGGTCGGCATGCTAATCTGCTCACCCACACTTTCCTGGCCCTAGTAGAGTTTAAGGATCCCATAGATAGCTCCAAAGTGCCACAGACCATTACCCCAGAGGGAGCCCTCACTGCTTGGAGAGGATAACTAAGGACAGTAAAGACCCAGGGGGAATCAGCCCCACCACTATCTGAAACTTTGAGGAGAAATTTGCTAAATGGTTGCTGGGAGAAGGGAAAACTGTGGAGGACTTGATGAAACTATTCTTGCCACCTGGGGTGTTCCTCCCCAACACCTCTCCCGCCTCCAGTGCCCGTAATGGTGGCTGAACCAATGCAGACTCCTATTTCTGCACCTGCCATTAGTCACGACCTTACCGAAGGTTGAGGATCTTCTCTGGCACCCTCCCACCCCAAGGGGAGGATGACTGAGAGACCTGGATAGACTATGTTGCCCCAAGTGCTAGAATGGCAATGCTCGGAAGGCTAGCGAAAGAGGGTTAGTGAGAGCCCGAGGTCCTGCCTTGGCTACCATCCGTACAAACGGGCCAGTAACCCTGAAGCAACTGCACAGGTCCATTCTTGAGGCCTTGGAGAATGTGTGGTGGGAGCCCAGATTCTGATGAGGACCTATGGTGGAGAGTAAGAAATGCACAACAGTACCAAGGGGAGTTGTTGTCTGTGTGTCTCGGCTGGAAAAATTGTTGCAAGAATGCCTCAGAAAGGGTAGTTTGCCAGCGATTGAACTGGACCGAACCAGACTGGACAGAATCCTTAAGTCTGCCCTTCTCAGAACTGCTGTTGCTTCAGTTACGCCTGGCAAATCGACTGCAATCCCCACCTCCTATGATGAAGTTAATGAGAGAAATTCGAGGAGTTGAGAGGCGACCCGGGAGGGACCTGCACCAACAGCTGTGGCTACGACCGAGTGACTGAGGGTGACCCATCAAGTGAAGTTCAAGGGCAGAGGTTGACAGTCAATGAGTGCTCTGACAAGGAAAAGATATGTCACAATGGGGCTAACTGTTGAGAGAGATCCGGAATTCAAAAACAGTCCTTTATGAAGGCCACGCCTGCAAGCACGGCCTGACCTATATCCGACTGCATCTGCTATGGGTGGGGTACCCACCCATGTATCTCCTGCTGATAACAGCTCGAACTCGATTCCTTGACCATGGAAGTGAGAAACTGGCAGATGTCTCCAAATGCTTATCACGCCGCAGACAGAGATGGCACCAAGGTTTCCAGTTAGTAATACCCCCCCTGGCTCCCAGTGTGGCGCCTCGCCAGCTCAAACTCCAGAAAGTATGTTTTGCTATAATTGTGGGAAAGATGGGCACATGAAAAGGGAATGCCGGTCCCCAAAGACACTGACAAAGTTGCATACAGGCTACAAGGAGAGCTTGAGAACAAATCAGTGGTTAAGAGGTGCACAAATGATCCCAGTGAGGGCACCAAAATGCTAACTCACTCCTTTGTGGCAAGGTCAGTTGCCCAGGCCCTCTACTATCGCCTCTCAGACTGGTCCAGAATAGTGGGTCCTCCATGGAGACCACTGTAAAGGTGAATGGAGTGTCTACAAGAGCTGTATTAGACAGTGGCTCCCAAGTGACAATTATGTTCCAGGATTGGTATCAGAAGCATTTGTCAGACGTGACTTTACAAACCATTAGGACTGATGTATGGGGTTAAGTGAGAAGGCCTACCCTTATTCGGTATATCCGAATTTGCTGTCTTTCCCCACCTCCGTGGCTGGAGTGGCGAACAAGTAGAGACCCTAGCCTTAGTGTGTCCCCACTGGACTGTATGATGGTGTCCCTTTGTTGATTGGAACAAATGCTCATATGTTCGGAAGGCTACAGTTGTGTTATGAAAAACAGGGTCAAAGACTAGTAGAGCTTTGAAGAGTTCCGCTTTAATTAAGAAGGCCTATGAGGCACAGAGAGATGCTGAAAAAACAGAACCAGAGGAACCGGTCGAATTGTATGGAAGAAGGATCCTGAGTCTCTGATCCTGGCGCATATGCCCAGTGTACCTTACAGGAGAGGTCCAGTCAGAAAGGATGTTAAGAATAAAATATTAATGTTGGATGCACCAGGCGATGGAAAATTGCCAGAGGATGCTGGTCAAGCTTAGTATTTTGCCCGCTAGAGCCCATGCTTATGCCAGAAGGTAATGGTCCAAGTTCATAATGTGTCTGAAAGAGACATTCGAGTAAACGAGGTTGCATCCTGGCTAATGTGCATTGTGCGACACTGCAGTGCTACCCAGCAGCAAGAGTTCAGGAAGAATGACAGAGTAACGCCTGACTTGTTTGATTTCACGACTCCCGCTGCCAGCTGAATGGAAAGTGAGGATCAGTGAAAGCTTGCCAGAAGACCAGGTGTTGTCTTTAAAGGAATGGGATGTAGGATGCGTGCAGGAGCTGAGCACAATACATGGCTGCATGACGAAAAACCATTTCGTGAGAGGTCTCGACGCTGGCACCTGCTGACATAGATGATGTGAGACGGCATCTGCAAGAGATGTTAGCTGCGTGTAATACAAGAATCCAGAAAGCCCTTATGCTTCCCATTGTGGTAGTGAGGAAAAAGAATGGAACAGTAAGGATGTGTGTGGATTATCTCCTTTTAAACGGCGGACTATCCCTGATCAGTACACAATGCCCTGCATTCAGGATGCTTTGGACTGCCTAAGCGGGAGCAAGTGGTTCTCTCAGCTGGATCTCCAGATGGGTACTACAGATCCCATGGCCCCAGAGGACCGTGAGAAGACGGCCTTTATCTGTCCGCCTGGCTTCTATGAATTCATGAGGATGCCTCAAGGATTAGTGTCCCAGCCACTTTCAACGATTGATGGAGTGCAGTGGGGACATGAACTTACTAGAGTGCCTGGTATACCTAGATGATGTTATTGTGTTTGGCAGCTCACTGGAGGAACATGAGAGCAGATTATTTAAGGTATTGGAACGACTGGAGGACTTTGGCCTTAAACTGTCCATTGATAAGTGTCAATTCTTTCAAACATCAGTAAAGTATGTAGGACACATAGTATCCACCGAGGAATAGAGACCGACCCAAGTAAAGTTGAGGCTTTGACCACCTGGCCACAGCCAAAAATCTAAAAGAACTGCAAAGATTCCTGGGATTCTGTGGTTATTATCGAACTTCATCAAGGACTATTCAAGAGTGATCCGCTTTACTTAACCTTACTCAAGGTGTCCCCAACCCACAAAAATACCAAAGTCAGCGAACCTCAAGACTGAAAGAGTGTATTTTCATCCGGTGAAGTATTTGGGGCCCGCTGGACTCCTGATTAGTGAGACTGCTTCATGAGATCATATATCGACTTACCCATGCTCCAGTGCTGGCCTATGCCGATCCAAGAAAACCTTCGTCCTGCACACTGATGCTAGCTTGCAAGGGTTGGGGGCTGTGTTGTACCAAGACACGAGAATGGCCTGAGACCAGTGGCCTTTGCCAGTAGAAGCCTGACCCCATCCGAAAGAACTATCCTGTACATAAGTTAGAGTTCCTAGCTTTGAAGTGGCTATTGTTGACCAATTCATGAGTACTTGTATGGGGCTAAAAATAAATAAAAACTGACAATAATCCTTTGACCTATGTGCAGACCTCAGCTAAGTTGGATGCCACTGGCCATAGGTGGCTTTCTGCATTATCTACATATGACTATGCTCTTGAATACCGAGCAGGTCTGAACCACATAGATGCTGATGCTCTCTCGGAGGCCTGTTCCCCAGAATGATTGGGTCCGATTGGCAGAACCTGACATTCGGGCACTCTGCCGAGAAGTTTGACAGGAGGAACAAATGTCCGACGGACGAGTGGACTGCATGGTGGATTGCTTGGGACCCTCTGAGAATTGCATACCTGCTGCTATTGCCACTTTTCTGCAATAGACATTGGTGCACTGCCTCAGCTGGACAATGACAGTATTCATGGCTCAATCCTCGCGATCCCATGATCAAAGCAGCTTTAGAAGCCCTCTATGCAGGAAAAGATGTGTCAAATTATGCTCCACTGATTTGAGAACTGCACTGTTATACAAAGAAGGTCCTAAGTTGAAACTGATCAATAAACTGTTATACAGAGAAACAGTAGACAGAGGGGACAAGTAGACAAACAACAACTAGTGCTGCCACTGCCTTTCGAGACTCAGTACTGAGGTCCTTGCACAACCACATGGGGCACCTGTGGTATAGACAGAACACTTGACTTGGTGAGATCCAGATTCTATTGGCCTAAGATGGGGGCTGATGTGGAGCAACACATTCGAACTTGTAGTCGCTGCTTACAGAGGAAAGCTTTGCCCCAGAGGGCTGCCCCTTGTTAACATCACCACCAGTGCACCCATGGAGCTGGTCTGTATTGATTTTCTGAGTTTGGAGTCAGATCAAAGAAATATCAGTAATGTGCTGGTGGTCACTGACCATTTCATGAGATATGCCCAAGCTTCCCCACCAAAGACCAGAAAGCATCCACTGTGCCAAAGTACTTAGAAAACTTTTTGTTCACTATGGCTCCACAAAGAATCCATTCTGATCAAGGGAGAGACTTTGAGAGTCGTCTGATCAAAGAGATGCTTTCTCTGTGGGAGTCACGAAGTCCAGAACCACTCCTTACCACCCCTAGGGGACCCACAGCCTGAGCGTTTCAACCGCACTTTGCTAGATATGCTAGGCACCCTGCACCCAAAGACAAGCCTAGATGGAGCCAACAAATTAGCACCCTGGTACATGCTTATAACTGCACCAAAAGTGATGCCACTGGATTCTCCCCCACCGCCTGATGTTTGGAAGAGAGCTCAACCAGTAGATGTGTGTTTTGTAGTCTCTCCTGATGGGGTTCAAGCTGACAACTATTTACAGTATGTGCAAAAGTTAAAGGCCCAGCTAATCATGCGTACTAACTGGCTCAAACCATGGCTGCCAAAAAGAAATCTGGCCAACAAAGAAAGGTATGATAAAAGGTGAAAGCACAGGAACTCCAGGAGGGAGATCGTATTGCTAAGAAATCTGGGACTGCATGGCAAGCACAAGATTCTGACAGATGGCACCATCTCCCTCACATTGTAGTGGGCAAACTAGATGATCTGCCAGTGTACAAAGTAAGGCCTGAGAATAATTCAAAGATGTAAAACAATGCATAGAAATCATTTACTGCCCATTGGACAAATCTTAATTGAGTCTGAGCCCTAGAAGATGCCCCTCTGGACCAGTGACTAGAGCTGCTGCTAAGAAAAGATCAAGAAAGTCTGCACCTACAGAAGCAAAGTTAAAGTGTTCCTCCACAAGTCCCAGTTGAGCATGACTGTCAGTCCATATCGGAAGAAAGTGAGAGTGACTTTGAATACTATCCTTCTTACGAACTGAGTCAATTGTTTCGGGCAATCCCTAGTCAATACTGGAGACAAAGCTGGGCCTTCTGGACTGTCTAAACCCCAGCTTCATCCCTGGAGCCAATGCTCCCAGAAAGTGAAGTGCAAAGCATCAGATCAGATGAAATGGAATCATTGTGCATGGTTGAACCGTTTGAGCTTTCAGGGAGGAAATGATAGATTGGGGCAGACTGGTGATACACCGAACAAGAAGAGTATTTTGAGTGCCCTGACAGTCCACTGCCAGTGTCCGAAAGCTCTCCATGCGAGCCAAATGTTGTGGACTCAGAAACTGTAACTCCTGGAGCTGAAAGTGCCCCAAGTTCTAGCCTCTCTACCCCATGGAGACTCCCTGACAAGTGAGGACAATGCTGAAAATGAGGCTCAGAGTGCAGAGACTGTAACAGTTCCCCTAGAAAGACTGGTCGAGCTGTAAAGCCTGTGGTGCACCTCAGTTATGATTCACTTGGGAGGCCTGTGGACTTGCCTCTCAATGTTGTCCATAAAGGAGTGTATGTGTCCCTGAGCTCATTGCCCAAACTGAGCATCAGTGCTAACTCAAGTTACTTGTGTTGCCTCTCTAAGTATGGTGCCTTGCCCCATCCAGCCCCAAGGTAACTGATAGGGAAGGGCCCCTCTCTTCAGGTTTCATGTACAAGAGGTAATAACTTGAGTTATGGTACAATGTATGTAATACTGTGTAAAGAGGACGTACTGCAATGTTTCAGAAATGTGTTCTTGGTAAAATGATATATTGACTGATGATTACATGTGCGAGCCTAATGCAAATGTATATGGTTGCAGTTAGAAACTTATAGGGGTACTTGCTTGATGCGGATGTCAAGCTTTCCCAGGCCAGGAAGGGTGTTAACCTCCCTGCAAATGGGGGTTCCCAAAAGACTTCGCGGAGCTTGCTGAATGCTCCAAGCCTGAATGGTGTTTGGCATTTAAGCCATTTATCAGTGAGTGTTTTAGAGCCTCTGGTACTGTCTCTTTAAGAGCTGTCTGCTTGCAGACATAATTAGTTATTATGGGGACTGTAGCTTCTCTGAGTACCACTCGAGCTCTGCCAATTCACTTCATTTTGCAGTACTAGGAGTGCAAAGGAACCTACCTGAAAGATGTGACTGTTTGCCAGAAACCATTTAGAGGATAATGAAATTACAGTTTGTCTAACCTGTTTTCTTTGCAGTCAGAACAGTGTCTCCTAGTTCCCCATTCTAGTTTTGAACTGCTGAACTGGACCAATCAGTGTGGGTAAGCTCTAAAATGGTGCCTTGGACGAATCAGAACTTGGACTCATAATCTGAGCCAGCCACAAGAGGATTGTATGGGCAGTGACTCTGGGAGATGTAGTTTAGACTTCAGTGCCTTTTGGACCAACAGCAGCAGTCTATTGTGAGTGACAGCCAATCCAGTCAAGAACTGGGAGGAACTCAAAGGAAGTGCCGGTTTGTCAGTTGGAGTTTCAGTTGAGCTTTGGCAGTGAAGAAGGAAGGAGCCCTGTGCTTTTCAGTGTGCAGTTTTAGTCAAAAACGGTGTAAGGCCCAGAGTTCCGGTCTGCAGCTTGTGTAACAGCTTGTTAGGACTGAATCCGTCCTGTGAAAAGAATCAAAGGATCTCTGAAGAGTAGAAACCAGGCTCACCCTGTAGAAGACTGGAGGAATTGCTGAAAATTGCACTCGGTCTGTCAGGAACTGAATCTGCTGTGTGTTCTCCCGGGTATTGTGCAGTAATTGCGATCGGGATACAGATGCAGCCTGCCTGGTATAGTGCTTTCTTTTATATGGATGTGTGAAGAGGTTTGTGTACCTCAAGTGAGCCCTGCTGACATTGAAGGACCCTATCTTATTTGGAGGTCGTGAGTACTAATTCAGGGGTCGCTCCCTGTTGAATTGCCACATTAAATCCAAATGGAATTACTGTACTGCTGACTGTTTAAGTTTCCTTTCTCTGTGTGAAAGGGCCCCTACCAGCTGCCACGGTTTGGACTAGCCACTAGGGCTTGGGTACCCAGGGACAGTAACTGATAGGGATAGGCCTGTGCACAGAGCCATAGGTAGATTATTAGAGTGATAAGCTAATTAACCTGATTTCCCCCTGTCCTTGTTATATCCCCCTAAATAAATCAGAGCTGCTTGTTTCAGCAAAGTTATACTGCCTGAGGTATTTATCTATGTTAAAGTACTGTACTGTGATTGTTGCACTGTATCTCATTTCACGAGAGGTCCCAGTGCCGGAACCAGTCCTGGGGTAAGTGTATACTGTGAAGGTAATTCTGATATATTGTGTGGGCCACTAGTGGGAAGAAAGGGGTTGCAGTGTCCCAGAGGGCTGTGACCAAGTTAGTTTAACTATTGCAAACCCTGACCTCTGGGTGGAGGCACCACATTGGATCCAGGCCCCTCAACCTGTTAGTGGCAAATCAGGCAGGGGTAGTAGCCCTGGGATGAGCGCCATCTAGGGGTTACACTGGCTTCTTTCATAGTTATTGAAAGCCTCTCTTGGACCTAATTGCTGTCTTGATCTGGCTAGGGAACCATATCATTTTTTTGTATTTGTTCTTTTGGACACTGTTCTTACACACATCCTGGTAACATCCAGTATGGTTTGTTTAAAAAGTGCCCATACAGTGTATATCTTCTACTTCTAAATGCTTCTGGATCCTCGACAGTTTGTCCCTGCCTATTTCTCTCATTTTGTCAAAATTAGCTCCTCTAAAGTTTAAAACTTCTGTCCTTTATTGAGATCTGACTACCCTTAGGGCTAACTTAAACCACACAGAGTTGTGGTCGTTGTTGGGCAGTGGCTACCCAATTCCTGTAACACTCACTACCTCCGAATTTGTAAGGACCACATCCAGAATGGTGTGCAACCTAGTTGGAGCATTAACTAGTTGTGTGAGTAGGCAGTCCTGTAAGGCTTCTACCACCTTTTTGACTTCTAGAAGAACCAGCCACTGGGGTGTCCCAGTCGACACTGGGCATGTTTCTATCACCTACCACCACTGTATTCCCCTTTTGTTTTTATCTCCCTGATTTCCTTGAGGAGCTCCTCATTCCTGCACTCAGCCTGACCTGGAGGCCTGCATACCACTCCGATGTAGATTTTTCCCCCTTTTGTTGAACTAATTTGCACCCACAGTGAGGTCACACCCACCTTTTTGTTAATCTTTTTTTTTAATTCTCTTTATGCTCCCTCCTTATCACAGTTGTACCTCTTCCCCCGGTCACCCCATTCCACTCCCCCCCCCCATCTGCTTGAAGTCTTTGTCAGGTGGCCTGCCATGATTGCTTGGAGTCATATGTTGCCATCCAGTACTGCCAGGGACTGTCGTCAGGCCAGCTGTGGGGCTTTTTCCTAGGTTTCTCCACTCTCTGAGGAGCTGGCATGCTCTTGAGAACAAAGGGACACGAGCATGCACAACATGCATGCGCTCCGGAACTCGGCCAGCATCCTCCCCACCCATGTTACACCTTCTTGGCTGCACCTACACCCATGTTCAAACAGGTGGCAGTATTGCAGTGAGGATGGCGATCCCTTCCTCCAAGAGGAAAGGAGTGTCTCTTGGGATGCTCTATCTATCCTCCCACCAGCCATCTGACGACATGGGACCGCTCCTGAACCCGGGTCGCCGGCGCCACAAGCGAACTTTTTATTGATCTTGACCGAGATGGCATTTATCCCCTCCCTAACATATAATGCAAACCCTCCCCACTGCTTCCCTACTATCCTTTCTCAAGAGGGCATAGCCCAGAACTGAGTGGTTCCAGTCATTTTTCTACATGGCCCACATCTCTATGATGGCTACCTGGTCCACACGGAACTCTGCCATCATAGCCTGCAGGTCACTTGTTTTGTTACCCAGGTTTCTGGCATTGATGCACACCTTTCCATAGACTTGTTATCCTTGCTTTTTCTAGCTGCATATGGTTCCACCTGTTGGCTTATGCTGCATGGCCTCCTGTTCAGTCTCTTGTAGTCTCCTTCTGTCTTCTATTAGCTCCTTCGTCATGAGAGAGAAATTCTACTTTTTTTGTACATTCTGTTTTTTCCTTCTCTCAGCGGCTGGGAGCCATCCCCATATCAGCCCTTTTACATGGGCCTCAACACTCGACCGGCAGGCTCCACCTTGGATGTGGAACAGGGAGGACCATGGCTTACTCCCATGGAGGCCCCCGGTAGGGGACCTGAGAGGAGAGATCACATCACCCTTGAGCTCCCAGCTCAGCTTATACCAGACTTTATTTGGCCAGTGCGAGCGGTAGCCTGTCGGGGCATCATGGCGCTCACGGAGAGGGGCTTTTCAGCATAAGCCCTGAGAGCGCAGACATGCAATGACATTCAGTGCATGGCAAACACACCTCTCTGCCTGCAGGACATCCACCACAACCCTAAACCCAGTTACAAGGTGTTCCTGCTGTAGCATCCCTTAGTCTCCACCAGGGGTCGCAAGTAACAAGGACATGGACCCCATCCCTCCCCAGGAGAGGAGAACAATCCTCTGGACACTTGATCCTCTCCTCCCCTGCCGACCCCTGGCAACTCGAGTTCTTTCCCAAACCCAGGTCGCCGGTGTGGCATTCAGCAGCTCAACCCTCAACACCACTGGGCCAGCCGGAGAAATTTCTACTTGTGGGGCAGTGATAACTAAGTTCCTATCAGTAGTGATGACTCTGATAGGTTCATTAGTATTATTCTCCCCCACCTAGTTTAAATGGTCGATATGGACATCGAATTTCTGCCCAAGCGCAGGCATCCCTTCCTTGGTTAGGTGAAGTCTATCGAACTTAAATAGCCTCTCCCAGAATCTCCCCCATGAGCCTATGAAGTGATATCCGTTATCACAACACCATCCTTGTTCCTGATCTCGTCCATGCAATCCCCTTTGCCCCACACTGGGAGGACCTCTGAGAATGTTAAGGAGCTCATTTGAGCCTCCAGCGTTCACCCAGCTGGATGAAGTTTTGCTTGGTTCCTTCCATTGTCTGGACAGACAGGTCATTAGTTCCAGATGAATGAGTATATCAAGTTCTGCCTCCACCTTGTCCACTAATGTGTTTAGTGTTGCATTGTGCAAATGCTCCAGGGAGGCATTTAACTATAACTTTAGGTAGCATACCTTTATTGAGGTGGGACTCAACTGCTCTGATCGTTGAGTCCCCTAGAACAAGAATATTCTTCCTCTTCACTCCATCACATTTTTCCTTGACACCTGCTAACACTGTTTCTCTCTTCTGTCTAGTCCCCTTGGCCAGCTCCAGGTCTCCTCTCAATGAGTCAGGATCCTGCACCTTCTATAGGGGTGAAAAGTGGTACTCTGTTGGGAAGATATTGGTCCGATCAGATCTTGTGTGGTCCATCCCCTCCTCTTCCCGACCTACCACCTTCCACCCTCCTGGGCCAGTGGGTCTCTGGGGAAGGGGATGTGGAGGGTAAAATAATGTGAAAATCAGTCATAAGTCATAGCGTAGCCTGATGAATAACTAGACACCAGTAAGAAGGAGGACAAAACCATACTGACAGAGGAGGCCCTCCCACTTCCTTGAAGGCAATTCCAGACTGGAAAGTCCTTCAAAGGTAGTAGAATAAATGTGGATGGTCCAAAAGCACAGCCCAAATGCCCTGTCTCTGGGTGATCATATCGTTCAAGCCCACGGAACCATGTAGGTATAATGGCTGGGTTACTAATCCTGAGGAGAAGTCACAGAGTGTCTGGTTCCATAGCCTCTAAGAAAAAATAGCAATCATTGAGGTGTAAAGCATGGGCCCCCTACAGGAGGTCCAGAGCTGAGGCCTAAGATGAGCCAACATTCATCCCCTAAACAGAGGAACAGCCACTAAAGCAATATTTATCAAGTAGTCAGGTATACTCTGGCCTGTCTAGGACAGGGGTCTGCAACTTTTAGGACTGGGGCACATATGTCCATCTGTCATGACAGGGCTGATCACCAGAGAGACAAATGAGTGTATGTATAGCAGATGTCCTTTGTAATGCATACCTTCCATTGAATTCATTACAAAACCCTTTTGAATAAAATATATGTTACTTCATTGGAATACTAAACAAAGCAAACACTGAAAAAAGCAATTTATCAATTGTTTTCAACAGTGATACATTTATCATCCTATTCAAATGTGCAAGTTCTAACTAACAGAGAATGCAAGTGCGCAAATTACAGTGTACCTCACCACGTTGCTCTGCAAGGTCCAAACTTCTGTATAATTTGATGTGGACTGCCATGTTGAGCGCACAGTCTATGCAGACATTCATTCATTTTTTTTTTTTTATTTAAAATTTTAGTAACCAGGAAAGGCACACTGAGCCAAAGCTTGTTTCCAGGTGCGACCTGGGTTCAGGGGTTAAAAAACACAACAAAGGGTTACAGAGATTTAGATACAATCATATACAATACATAAATATTATCCTCTTATAACATTAGGTTTCAAATCAATTATACATGAAGAAAAGGAATGTGAACAACTTAGAGCATAAAAATTATTTTTTTTTTTTGCTATTAGAGATGGGAGACAAAGAGTAGGACAGGAGTTTAATTCTGAATTAGATCAGTAGACAGCAGCGGATGTAACAGGGAACAGTCTGAGAAGGTGCTTAGTGCAGGAAAGGAGGGTGAGGTGGGTTGGGGGGTATTCCAGAGGAAGGAGTCTGAAAGAGAGGCAAGTTTCAGAAGAGGTGTAGGTGTATGGGAGAGAAGGAGTAGACCATTTGTGCGTGAGGGGTAGGGGGTAGATAGATAGATACTGTAGATGTTTTATTTATATAGCACCCATCTATGTGGACTCTGGGTGCTGTACAATATACACATACAAATCGTATAAGAATTTTAAAATACAATCAAATTCAAAACAACATCAAAATACAGCTGGGAGCGTAAATGTATCCACCTATAATAAAGTGCTATCAACATTAAAACACCTTAAATTAAGGGCTTGATAAAATAGATATGTTTGAAGGCCTTCTTAAAGGCTTCTACCAAGGCAGCCTCCCTTAGATAACCAGGCAGGAGCTCCACAGGGTAGGCAGCTGCCGCAAATGCTCTGTCTCCTGAGTGCAGCAGCCTAACCCTGAACTCCAAGAAGGCCTCCCGGCAGAACAGAGGGCCTGGGGCAGATGGTAAGGTACAAGGAGCTCTTGCAGATAGACTGGACCCTTCCCCATGCATGGTCTTGTAGGTCAATAGCCCTATCTTGAAAACAACTTCCACCAGACTGGCAGCCAGTGCAGTTCACGGAGCACTGGGGTGATGTGTTTGCATCTTTTCACCCCCGTCAATAACCTTGCCGCCACGTTCTGCACCAGCTGCAGTCTGTGAAGGTTGCCTCCAGATAACCCTAGGTACAGGGCATTGCAGTAGTCCAACCTGGAAGTGACAAAAGCATGTACCAGTGTGGGCAAGTCATCAGGCGGGATCAGGGCTCAAATTCGGACAATATTCCTGAGATGATAAAACCCACTTGTCACCACGGCGACACCTGTGCATCAAGTGTCAGACCGCCGTCCAGGATTACTCCCAAATTCTTCACCTGCTTAGAGGAGGCTAAAGGTACACCCCCCAGCACAAGGTCAGGGGGTAATGCCACACCCCTCCCGCCCTGGCGACCCAGCTCCACCACCAGTACCTCTGTCTTGTCTGGGTCAAACTTTGCTTAATTGTAGAGTCATCCACTTCTGGATTTCCTCAAGGCAGCTATTAAATACAGAGTCTGACACCTGGCTATTGGGTGCACAGGACAGGTACAGCTGGGTGTCATCCACATAGCAGTGAAAATCCAACCGCATTCACCTGATAATGTCCCCAGTGGCAGCATATACACAGTGAACAACAGAAGTGACAAGACTCAACCCTGTGGAACACCACAGTATGCAGGCTTTGATTTGATGAGAAAATTCCATGGTCACCCTCTGCACTCTGTCTGTCAGGTATGACCTGAACCAGTTGATGACATTTCCGAACAGACTACGACCAGAACCGCAGGCGGTCAAGTAACACCTCATGGTTCACGGTCTCGAACACTGCAGAGAGGTCTAGGAGGACCAAGATGGTACAGTCCCTTCTATCCCTCGCCATTAGGAGGTCATTAAGCACCCTCACCAGGGCCAGTTTGGGGCGGAGCTTAGAGTGAAGGGCATTAAAGTGGGAAGAAATGTCTAGTTAAGGATCAAGCCACACTTCAAGATATTTGTAGGCAGGGACCTCTACGAGAGGAGTGCTAGAAGGGGTAGAGAGGGCAGACAGGAAGGGGAGCCTGGCAAGTTTCTGCTTGGAGCCAAAGGTCATGGCTACGGTCTTTTTGGTATTCATTTTTAGGCTGTTTGTTTTGAACCAGTTTGTTACTGCATGAAGTCATGTTGAAGGGGAGTCTGAATGTCTGGGGCAGAGGGACCAGATAGGAAAAGGACGGTGCCGACCACATACATGTGGATGTGGGCACGGGTACATATGGAAAGCAAATCATTAATAAAGAGAGAAAAGAACAGGTCTGAGAATCAATCCCTGGGGGACACCAGCAAGGATAAGAAGGGGAAATATAAGGTGGTTAACTTTTACTGACTGGGGCCAGCCAGTTAGATATGATCTAAACCAGGAGACAAGAGCTTGGGAAAGACATTAGCAAGCTTTATTAATGGATAACTGCTCTTTCTACAAACCCTTCCTAAGACAGCTGGAGAAACGTAATTATTTCCTGTTGAGTGCATAGAATGGACCACACATTCCAGCTGTGCTATACAGCATCCTTGTTGTCCATGGATTCCTCAAACACAAGATGAACAAAATGGGTGATCTGATACATTTTATTGGACCAACAAATAATTTTTACAAAACGTTTAAGCTTCCAGACTTACAGATTCCTTCATCGGAAACATGGCAGTTAAAGAAAGATAACAGTTTAAATACTCAGACCTTCACATATGGATTGAACATCTTAGCTGATAATAAGATTTAAGACAGAGAATGAAACCAGAGAACTGGCCAGTCATAGGGAACTTAATTAGGTGTAAAACTGAATACATGTGTCAGCAAAAGTCTATAAATTATCAAATCCTAATTACCTCAAATGAACAACAGTGTATATGTGTGTGTGTGTGTGTGTGTGTGTGTTGGGGGGGTTAGCACAGCAGCATGTCTGCGTGTGTAAGCTGACAAAAAAAGCAGCTGGAGTTCTGATTGTGTAATGGGTCAAAACCAAGGTCCAGATTCATACCACAATTAAATGTATTAAGAAGATAAATAAATGTGACCTCATACGCTTGCCTCTCATGTGCATTCTTGAAATGCCCCTTGACAACTAGGACAGAGAGGTCAGAAGCGAGTCATCAGATTATGCAAAATGTTGTCCCACTGGTTTTCAGTATTTTTCATTTTAATGTCATGTCTATGTGAGTTTGCTCAGGTTTGAATGCATTCTCCAGTTTCCCCATCATATCCTGTATGTGAACATTTCTTGCATTGGATATAATAAACAATGTTCTTAGGTGTACATGTATAATTCCCCTGCATCTTGAATTGTTTGTTTTAACAATTATAATAATAATAATACTTTATTTATATTGTGCCTTTCACCAACCAAGGCGCCTTAACAGTAAGATAAAACAGGAACAATATAAAATCCTATTAAATACAGCATCTCATAAAAATCTATATTAATAAAATCAAAGAAAATCAAAGAGGGTAGGCTAAATGCCACAAGTGTGTTTCAGAAGACCAGACTGCATCAGAATGCAGACTGTGTTTCCTAATTTTTTTTTCCGGATCCCCCCTGCCTGCTTTAGGGACCGGAATCATAAGTGATTTCTGTGAAGAACTTCTGATGCCTGATGCCTGTTTTGGGGATTGGAAGTACTGACTTTTTTCAGTTTCCTGGTCCTTGCTGCCTGCCCTGAGGATCGGACATGAGTCATTACTGTTTTTTTTTTTTTACCGGTTCCTGGTCCTCACTGCTCGATGGACTGTGGCCTAGCATCCTGTGATCTGGGTTTAGGGCTGAGCACTTGACATTGCTTGACTTCTGGAGTGCAGGTCAGGTCAGATTCAAAGCGATGTACAATAGCTAGTCCACAAGTTCGAGGATGTCAGGGCCCTCTGAGCTTTCTGTACGCCATAGATGTGAACATTCTTGCAGAGGCCCTCTTTCACATCTACCTGCTGTTCCATAATACACGGTGTGTGTCTCTGCTAAACTGCTGCCTCCAGTTGTTCCATGTGGGAGTCAAACTGTGTGATCTGCTCTTGGCCTCCATGGTGTGGTCCTCTAATTTAGTAATGTCACCCTGCATAGTTGTAAGGGCTGATTTAATGTCTCCTCTGAAGGCTTGGAGTTCTTGTAGGATCATGTCTTATTTTTTGCCTTTTTTTCTAATAATGTTTAGGCCTAGTGACACCGAGTACAGTGGCCTTGTTGGTGGTGTAGGAGAGCTTTGACTCATAGCAGTCATCTAGACAAATCCCAGTTTCTGTTTCTGCGGTTTCATCATCTATAAGTAGAAACCCTCCTTCATGTTTTGAGCCAAATATTGTTACAAATGACTAGTCTTTACAGAATATGTTTTTGCTGGCTGGTTGTAGGAGCTCTGAATTAATGCAGCCATAGCCACAATAATGTCACCAGAAGTCCCCCTTTCTTTTTCTTATTTTAACGCTTAAATCACAATTTACAAGTATTTCAACCTCACTGTTTAATACCTTATCCTGTTTGCCTTGAAAATGAGTAAGCCAAAGAAGCAGAAACAGCATGGTGCAGACTTTTTTAAACCCAAGCACGTTACTGGAGGATTGGGGAAGGGTGATGTGCTGCTGGCTGAGTAGGCCTCATCCAGCAATATCGTGGAAATCAAAAATTCTTTGCAAGTCATGAGCAGATCCCTGCATACTATTGAACAACCCAGGCATGACTTTCCACCTGAATGCAGAAGTTGGAGCAATCAGTTTTGAGCTGCATGGACAAAGCTGCAGCTGCTAAGGCCTGAGCAGACTAAGTCTTAGCTGCGATGACCAATGTGATGGGAAGATGGCTGTATAATGTAAATGGCTGGAGATTGTGGAGTTGGCTCTGAAAGACAGTAATCTGAGACTTGTAGGTCTCCTGGAGTCTGTCGTTGGACCAGATCTGGCTCTGTTTTTGGAATCCTGGTTGCGGACTACCCTGAAAAGTTCTGACCCTCTGGCCCCAAGTTTTACTGATAGAGCCTCGGGTGAATCCCAGTAAGGCTCTGGCACATTCAACAGCCTCAAACAGTGCTGGTAGTGTTAACAAGGGCACTTTTGCAGGACACCATCCTGGCAGCAGCACGCCATGTACAGACTTTGGGGGAGGGGTATTGTATCGTGTTCTGACTCTCCCTTTTCACTTGGGTCCGCACAGGAAGTCAAAGGAGTAAAACACAGATTGAAGGTACTGTGGCTTCCTTTTACTTTTGCTTATGCCTGCCCACTTGAGTTAAGGTGTAGGGGATGACGGTTTAGCTCTCCACAGGATGCTAACAAGCTTCTTGAAAACTGAAAGCAGAGCACAATAATATCTGGAGCATGGGAGTCACTGGGTAGTAATGTGGACTCTAGATGTAGCTATTTTTGGGACATTGCTACTATTTCTTTGCTGAGTTAGGACACCTGCCTCTCCTCCTCTGGATCTGTTGGTGCATAGACTTTAAAATATCTCATTGCTTGCTGTTATTCTGTGCTTAATGATTGTTACTAGTGTTTTGTGGATCTGCATCATTATAAAAATAATGTTCATGCCCCTGATGGTTTGGTGCCTGGGTTGGGGGACGGATGGGCTGGGGGAAGGGCTGTATATTCCTCACTGATTTCTGCACTGTTCCACATCCACTTGTTAGGCATTGTGGCTCTGTGGTTAGAGCTTACTTGTTACTTGTTCTGACTAACACATATGGGGTACGTAGACTGCCATGTTTATTCTAGTTGAAGGACTATTTCTAGGTTTCATGCAGCACATTCTACATCTACCTCTCTGCTTGGACTCACTGACTGCATTCTTTCAAATGTGGCTCTTCAGACCAATGTTATTTTCTCTGATCTGGCCAAAGCATTTGACAGTGCAGACCATTCTCTTCTTCTAAACAAACTCACTGCTTCTGACCTCAACTGCTCTTCCCTGTCCTGGTTCTCATCGTACCTTTCAAACCATACCCAGTCTGTCTCTATTGGCCCTGCTGTAGCTAATCCTTGGCATATCACCATAAGGGTCCTACAAGGCTCTGTTCTAGGGTCCCTCCTTTTTAACATTTTTGTAAATGATTTGCCACTTTTTGTAAAATTTTGTAATATCCACAAGTATGCTGATGACACCATCCTTTATGCATCTGAACGTTATCCTGCTGACATTTCTGTTGTCCTAGCCCTCAATCAGTCCAAAACAGTCTCAAGCTCTGTGACACTAAACAGCATCCTGCTGCTGCTCCCGACCTTACTATTAATGCCCTGCATGGTGCCTCTTTATCCCATTATAATTACCTAGGTGTCATTTTGGACAGTTCCTTGGACTTTTCTTTACATATCCAGATGCTTGTTTCCAAATCGTACAAAAAGTTGTGTGCCTTCTATCGAGTTGGTGACTTCCTCTCACTGGGAATGTGCAACTGCCATGTCAGACATTTAATCCTTCCAGTCACTGATTTGGGGGATATGGTCTACGATGTTTCCTACTAAAAGGCATTTAATGAAGCTGGATACCCTATTCTGTGCCCTCTGCAGGTTCATCCTTCGAACCCCTGCCCATATCCATCACTGCACGCTATATGACCATCTAGGCTGGTCCTCACTGTCTGACGGACGTATGCAGCACCTTTCTCTGTCTGGATTTAAATACTGGCTTAACAAGCTCCCAAATTATTTGTGCACACTCCTTTCCCCTGCTGCTCTGCCCGAACACCATCTTTGCCCCAGTTCTGACAACAGGTTCAGTGTCCTACATCGGGAACTGAGTTCTGGGTAACTTCCCTTCAGTTATCGACTCCCTCAGATATGGAACAACTTTACTGTGGGTAACACCTCTTCCATCAGTATTGCCACTATTAAACTGCCTCTCATAAATATGATTTGTGTCCTACTGTGATTACACCTGACTTGTTCGCAGTTGTCTACCTGTCCACTAGTTGCTGGACATACCCAATGATTATTCTATCTCTGTTTCTTTGTATACTGTTATATTTACTTTATATTCTGTATTATATAGCAGTTTTTCTTTACTGCTAACTTGTTCCTCCCCCCCCCATCCCCTAGGTCACATCTGTAAATAAGACTGTTTTGTATACCTTTGTATGTCTATCTGGTGAAACACTTTTAAATAAAATAAATAAATATGTTTGTGTTGTGGCACCCGGGATTCTATGCCATGCTCCTGAATCATTGGACTTCTATACCTATTGGTTCCACATTTCTATTCTCTTTCAGGTTATCTGTCTTTCATCAAAAATATTCTCTTTGTTAATATAATTTATGTACCTTAGCATGACCTTTTTTTTTCTTTTTAAGTACTTTAGCATCACCTTTTTTTTGTAACTGTAGTGCTAATAATCCTACACTTCTAGGTTTAGTCACTCAGTTTATAATTGTTCATTTCCTTGGTGGCACGGCATATTCTGCAATCTTATTGTCGTTGCTTTTACATGTAAATGTGATTGTGACTTGGTTGTACCACCTATGCATCTTTATGGTTTTACAATGATCGGGGGGGCACTAGACCACCAGGGATATGGGGGTGCAATTTAATTAATTTACAACGATCGGGGGGAGGGCACTAGACTACCAGGGATATGGGAGTGCTATTTATTTATTTGACAACGATCAGGGGGGCACTAGACTACCAGGGCATCGCAGGGTATATGTCACATTTGCAGCTGGTGACTTGGGGTTGGGGCACAGGTGGGGAGTTGACTGCACCACCAGAGGGCACTTTGCAGAGGGATTCAGGGGATGGGTGTGGGCAACCCTGCAGGCATTACTGTAGGAATCAGGGGCAGTTGGTGTGGTCAGTCCTGCGGGGCTATTGCTGTCAGACTTGGGGAGCAGGGGGTGGGCAGCCCTGTGGGGCACCCACAGGGTATGCTGAGCAGGGGAGGAAACTGTGCACTGACTGCTGGACAACTGAAGGGTCTACTGGACCCCGGGGCATCCTAAGTTATTCCGGCTAAAGCTGGTGTAACTTATATTGCGGTTCTCCTCCGGGGGTTCTTGTAGAATCCCAACATTGGGGACTTTGTTGCTGCCCTTCTGGAATGGGGCTCAACTGCTGCCGTAAACCCCCTAGCGCCATGTCACAGGGGGTTTATGCGACTCAACTGCTGTTTGGGGCAAGTGGCCTGTGACATGTTGCAGTCCACTTTGTAGAATCACACATGTCGCAACTGCTGGAGTAAGTTGCTACATGTGCCATTCTACTTGGCGCAACTGGTGTTACGCCAGGCGTAACCCTTCTAGAATATGGCCCATAATCTCCTCACTCCAGGCTCAGTTCAAAACCTATAGTCTGAGACTGGGGAAATTATTATAGATTGCAGGAAATTCTCTGCCCCCCATGAGTATTAAGGACCCTCGCTTTCCCTATGGTATAAATTCTGGATCTAGCATAGCCATATAGTGTATCCATCCTTGCATATTTCCTAAATTTCCTCACATTTTGATGAGCTAGAAAATATATCTGTTTCTTTTTGCTTGTCAGCTGAAAACACAAACAGTTGTCAATAGATTGAGTATTTGTGTGGCCTGGCAATTGGGCAGCTTCAATTGGTGGAACATGGCATTCAGTTAACCTCTGTATTGATGTTTCTTGGTTTGATAGTTTATTTATTTATTTCTCACCTGGCAAACCAGCAGATATATTTATGTTTTTCATTAAAGAATGTATTTTGTTCACCCCCACAGTCATTGCCCTGTACCACAGGGATAGACATGGTCTATAGCTGGTATTCAGTGCCAGATAAAACAGGATATTGGGGTCCAACATTTTCTATGGTCTCTTGGACTTTTATTTTAGGTATGCAGTAATAGGATCTCGATCAGGATTGCTTTTTCTTTTTCAGACATTCAGCGTTTGATGGTCCTGACATCTTGAGGGTTTTTTGCTAGTCCTTGTCTTGGTCTGGCATTTGTTGTATTTCAGAAACACGGCATCATCTGTGTCATGGTACAGTTGTAGGTCTCCCCATTTCAGCTGGTGTTGTTCAGTTGTCCACAGTGCAAAATATAGCCCTTTGTTAAAAAACATCAGATTTAACAATGCAATGGGGTTGTGTATTCCAAGAGTTCCTGCTGAAAACAGTAAATCTATGTCTGTTTTTGTGCGTGGCTTCTACTTATCAGGGTTTGTCAAACTTCTCCATTTTCTTTTCAAAAGTTTCTGTTTGTCATAGTTTTGATAGTTTTAGGAAAATCATTTTCACTGCTGTGATTCATTGACTATTTACAGCCTTTCATCTGTAAATCCTGTCTCTGCTTATGCGTTCCTCTCAGTGTACTGGACTCCTATTCTGTACCATCTAGACATTTTATTTTAAACACAAAATCTGCTAATAGCAGATCCAATTCATTGACAGGAATGTCCTTTATCTCCCTATGCTCGACTGCATCTCTCAGGAAGCTGGTGACAAGATAGATGTCATTATCCATTTTCTGTGCTGTACATTTGTTCCCTGGTCTAGTATGAATTTCTCTCTTTCTGTCATCTCCTTAGAAAATGCTGCAGCTGACCTTTTTAAATATTTGTCTTTTCTTGATTTGTAGTCGTCTGAGCAGGTTATTTGTACAGTGACGTTGTTGTGTCCTGTACTGATGTTCTTATTGTTAAGATAAAAAAAAAGATCAAGAAGGTTTGGTTTCTCACAGTAGCTTGACCAGCCCTGACGGCAGTGAATATTGATTTTGTTTTAGCCTCACTCGTTTACCCAAACAGTAGTGCTATAGGTACAGGACTTTCTGTTACCTGTTTTTTTTAAAGGTGACCTGCAAATTGACTCCTGCAGCCCGCTCCCATCCCACATACCTTTGTAAGCTGTGGTGGGGGTCTGAGGCTGCTGTCGGTAAAATTTTCTGAATAATCTTCACTTTTTAAAATACTGCAAAAACTTTTTGGCAAATATGGAAGTGGCAGCCAGATCCCAATCAAGCGGGCACAAGTTTACCTGGGTAGTCCGCCCAGTTTTGTGATGTTGCAAACACCATTGCTCTCTGTGGAGCAGCAGGGAAGGGGCTTAAAATGCTTATTTTATTACTTTAGCGGGGTCTTGATGCCTAAATTAATATCTACAGCAACGGCCCATTCCTGTGGGGATGGGGTGACAGATGAGGTAATTACGGAGGGCAGGGTGCTGGAGGGCTGAAGGCACTGAGGGTGGACAAGGCACAAGTGGTAGTTCCTCCTGGGTTCCTTGCTCTGAAGTGCAGTACTTTGCACTTCTTGGCATTGAACCCCAACTGCCACATTTCACCACCCTTTAGTGTGTAGTCAGGTCATCCTGCAGCCCCTGCCACCCTGCTATGTTGTCCACCACTGTTCTATCTTTGTATCATCTGCAGCAGACTGATCTTACTCCTGATGCCCTGTGAGATATTTGCAATGAATATACCAACCAGCACCTAGCCCTGAACCAAGCCCTGTGGAACCCGCTTGTCACAGCCCTTAGGGATGGAGAGTTCTCCCCATGGCCACCACACTTTGCTGCCTCCCCTTCAGCCAGTTCGCTATCCAGGTCACCATCTTTGTTCCCACCCCAACATATTACAGCCCCCCCCCCAACCACCCATAAGGTACCAAAATCAAAGGCCTTGCTGAAGTCCAAATACAGGACATCCACTGCATGGCCCTTGTCCAGTTCCCTCATCACCCAGTCATAATACTCAACTAGGTTGGTCTGGCAGGACCTACCCAAGACAAACCCGTGCTGGTGACCATCCTGGAGACCATTGACTTCCAAGAAGGTCACCAGTCTCTCCTTCAGAATTGTCTCCATTAGTTTTCTTACAATGGATGTGAGGCTTACTGGTCTATAATTGCTGGGTTCATCCTTTGGGCCACTTTTGTGGATGGGAACTGTGGAGGGGTTTTGGATAACAGATGGACCAGACACCAAATGTCAGGTTCAACACACAATCTCTATGTGATGTTTATTCAGAATACAGGAAATAAGCTTCAGCAATAGCATATTCCTTCTTCAGCACATCAGTTTGCAGCAACAGACTATGAATGTCCTTCTCTGCACCCTCTAGCCAGCACCTACTGGACACTGATCTCTAATCTAACCACGTTTCAGTGAAAACCCTTCATCCCTATGTGGGCCCCATTTGCTTGGGTAGTGGGGACTCAAAAAGAAAAAAAGAAAAAGCTAAAAACAAAGAATCTCAGTGCAGAAACACTGAAAAAATGGTTAAACCAAAGGGCATTGGCAACAAATCAAGTTTCAAAGAAATACAACATCATACGTACTTCCATAATACAAAGCATCATGGGATATATGCAAATCATCATGAAATTTCAGATTTGTTCAGTTTACAGCAATTTACATGCATTTTAAATAGCACAACTAACTTAATTTCTATAACAGTCACCTAGTACTTTTTACCATTATCAAAAACACCTAGTGCCATGGTATTTTCAACATTTACAGGTTTCATAAACATAAGGTATATATATCAAGGTATTTTATGACATAGTGCTATTACATACTAAATCCAACTATGATAAACACAATCTGTTTTACATACGCTTGGAGGTCACAATAACCTCCCTGTATGAGGACCTGAGAAGGAAGAGGAAAATTAAAGAGGACACTATAGCATAGTCAAGAAAGGGGAGAGGGGTGCCCATAGGTGGCCAACCTTATGGACTAGAAATTGTAAAGGATAGAATAGACTAAGAAATAGAAGAATAGTTGCAACAGATTTAAGAAAAGGTCAGTCCTCAAGAGTGGCAGGAGCTCCCTGTCCCAGGCACCACGTGAACCATCCTACAGTCCTGTGGTATGCAGCCTGTGTCCAGGGAGGTATTGAACAGGTCTGCCAGCGGACCCGCCAAGACCTCCGCCAGCTCTTTAAGCACCCTGCGGTGAATGAATGCCATCTGGCCCTGGTGCCTTATCCACCCTCAGTGCCTTCAGCTCCCCGCAGCACCCTGCCCTCCGTAATTACCTCATCTGTCACCCCGTCCCCACCACTGCCCACTTCACTATTCCCTGAGGTAGCTGCCCGCCCTTTTCCTTCATGAAGATAGAAGTACTCATTTAGTGCTTCTGCCTGCTCTGCCCCTTTCTCCACCCACCCACCATCCTTCCTAATCCTCACTATCTGGTCCTTGCAGCTCCTTCTTTCCATTATGTATTTGAAGAAGTCATTTTCCCCTTCCTTGATGCCCTGTGCCAGCCTCAGTTCTCTGGAAGCCTTGACTGCCCTGACTAGTCTGGTTACTTCTTTGGACTTCCTCACAAACACTTCCTTGTCCCCCCCCCCAGATTTCTTGAACCGCTTAAATGCTGTTTTTTTAGCCCTCACCCCTTCCAAGACCTCCTGATTCAACCTGCTAGGTTTCTTAGCCATTCTCTTCTTGCTCTGTGACTTGGTACATGACCCAGTAGCTTCCACCAGCCCCCATTTTATGATTTCCCAATTTTGGCTTACATCCAAGTTTGGATGAATTTCTGCCAGATGCCTTCCCAAAATTTAGAAACATAAAAACATAGACTTTGACGGCAGGTAAGGACTGCTTGGCCCACCCAGTCTGCCCATTTTCCTACCTACAGGATAAGCTGCAGATCCTAGTTAACCAACAGCCTACTTCTTCCTAACCCCCACCAGAATTGCCTTATGTCTGTCCCATGCATTCTTGAGTTCCCTCACTGTTTTTGACCCTACAACTCCTCAGGAAGGCTATTCCGTGCATTCACCACCCTCTCCATGAAAAATACTTCCTCACATTGCCCTGAGGCATCCCCTCTTATCTTCAGATTGTGCCCCCCTGTTCTTGCACATCTCTTTTTCTGAAAGATGCCACCCTCTTGGACTTTGTTGATTCCCTTGAGGTACTTGAAAGTTTCTATCATATCCCCGCCCCTCCCTCCCTCCTTTCCTCGATGGTATACATGTTAAGCTCCTTTAGTCTCTCTCTTCAGATGGCTTCTGCAGACCCTGCACCATTTTAGTTGTCCTCCTCGGACTGCCTCCATCCTGTCTGTGTCCTTGCAGAGATGGGGTCTCCAGAACTGCACACAGTACTCCAGATGGAGTCTCAACAACTGTCTGTACAGAGGGATAACAACTTCCTGTTTTCTACTGGTGATGCCTCTCCCTATACATCACAGTATCCCCCCCAGCCCTCCTTACTGCCTTCTCACATTGCTTGCTTACCTTTAGGTCATCTGATATGACTACCCCCAGGTCCCTTTCCATTTTTTTTGTTGTTAGTACCTCTCCCCCACCCCCATTGTGAACTCTTCCCCTGGGTTTTTGTTTCCCAGGTGCATTATTTTGCATTTCTTAGATTAAACTTAAGCTGCCATACTTCTGACCATTCCTCCAACCTTGCCAATTCCCTTCTGATCCTTCCCACCACCCCCACTTCTGTAACAACCCTGTTGCAGATCTTTGTGTCATCTGCAAAGAGGCATGCTTTTCCTTCGGTCCCTCTGGAATGTCCCCCCCACAAATAAGGCCTGCAGGCTCTCAACGGGTGCCCCAAGGCTCACCTACACCTGCTTCCTCTATTCGCCTGCCAATTTCCTTAACTTCAGTGAAAGACTCCACTACCAATCCTGCCTCTTGACCAAGAAAATTCTGCTCAGTCTCTCTCCTCCTGGGGTCTCCGCCTCCCTTCAAATTGCCACCCCCACCATCTCCACCCACTATGCGGACAATGCTATCCTGTCAGTTCCCAGGGTAAAAACATCCCTGGCCCAGAGATCCTTCTGATACAGGGCCCCTGATTGGTTTAATGCACTCCCAACCACTATCACCAGCACCCCCAAAATTGCCCCTTCAAAGTGGCTCTCCTAAGCATCTCCTCAATACCCGCCTCCTGTAACTGCAACTAGCTGCCCCCAGCCTCTAGGGCCCTAACGCTTGACAAGGTTTGCTTTGGACTGCTGCTACCTACAGCTATGACTAATCCATCGCTGGCTTTTGAATAAGATTAATTAAATTGTATCGCAAGCTCTCTCATTGCAAATAATGCTTTTTCATGTGCTTATATAAAAATCCATACCAAAACTTATATGTATTTTTATCTGTAAATAATGTTTGTAATGTAAACAATGTCTGTAATATACACATGAAAGCTAATCACCTGTAACTGTACCTTTTGTCTTTCTGTTCTCTGTGTGACAAGGTACCTTTGTAAGCAGCCCTTGGCTCAAAGATTGTTAAACTGATACTTCCAATAAATTAATACATGTCACTTATAAAGACTTTAAAAGGACCGGTCTCAGTACTGCACTCTAGCTAGTAACCCCCTTTCTTTGGGTGGACTCGCTTACTATTACCCTCTGTGTCCTGCTGTCCGGCAAATGTTTTACCCAGGCTACCACCCTGGAAACCACTCCCAGGCTGGCTAAAGTGTTTATTAATCTTTTGTGTGGGACTGTGTCAAATTCCTTGCTAAAGTCTAGGTAGGCCATGTCTACAGCCCCTCCCTGGTAAACTACTTTGATCACCCAGGCAAAGAAATCTTTTAGATTCATCTGACATGACCTTCCCACTGTGAATCCATGCTGCCTTGGGTCCTGTGCCCCGCTGACCTCTAGGTACTCAACAATTCTTTCTTTCAGAAGTGATTCCATAATTTTCACTACCACAGAGGTCAAACTAACAGGTCTGTAGTTTCCTGCTTATGCTTTACTCCCAGTTTTGTGAAGGAGAATCACATTCACCCTCCTCCAGTCCTCAGGTACCACACCATCCTCCCATGATTTGTTAAAAAGGGTAGTCAGTGATGTCACTAGTTCTCCCCTTAGTTTTTTTAGAATTCTGGGGTGAATCCCATCAGGTCCCATTGCTTTGTCCACCTTCAGTTTCAGGAGTTATTTTAGAACCCTTTCTTCTGTGAATGGACTGGTATCAACCCTCCTATTCAGAGTGCTTCTGTTGATTGGATTAGGTACCTCCCCCTCCTCTTCTTTTGTGAATACTGAGCAGAAGTATTTGTTCAGTATCCCTTCTTTTTCGCTGTCACCCTCTGTGCACTCTTCTTCCCCTTTATTAAGCCTCACCATCCCTCCCTTAGTCTTTCTTCACTCCCTAATGTACCTATAAAAGGTTTCATCCCCTTCTTAACCAAGTTGGCCATCTCTTTTTTGTTTGGGCCTTTGCTGTCCTGACTGCCTTCCCCGCTTCCTTCTGCTTTAACTGGAAAAGTCCTCTGTCCTGCTCCTTCTGTATTTTCTTCTACTTCCTGAATGCTATCTGTTTCTCCCTAAGCTTCCCCGCCATGTCTTTTGAGAACCATAGTGTTTTTTTCCTTTGTTTTGATTTGTTTATTTGCTTAATACAAAGGCTTGTTGCCTCTGTGATGGCAGTTTTGATGTTTCCCCATGGTTTCTTCACTACTTCTTCTTGCCCATTTGCTAGTGCTTTTCTGAGGCACTCTCCCATTTTGCCAAAGTCAGCCCTCCTAAAGTCTAGTACCCTCACATTTGTATGGTTTGACCCTACGGCTGTGTTTATTGTGAGCCACACTGTTTGGTGATCGCTTGTTCCCAGATGGCTACTCTCTTCTAAATCTGAGATCCTCTCTCCATCCCCATTTGAGAGTACCAGGTCTAAGATTGCTCCCTCCCGAGTGGGTTCCAGCACTAACTGTGTGAGGCATGCCCTCGGGGGCATGCCCCCTGTAGCTGTCTGAGGCATTCCCCCATCTTGCCAAAGTCCACTCACATGAAGTCAACCACCCTGGTTTATGTACTCCCAGCCTCCCTGCTCATGTTGAGTGTGAACCACATTGAGTGGTGATCACTCCCAGCCAGCGGGTCCTCCACCCCCAGCTCCCTTACAGACTCCCTGTTCGACAGTATTAGGTCCAGAGTTTTTTCCAACCAAGTCAGCTCATTGACCAACTGAGTCAGGAAGCTGTCCTGGCATGCTTCAGGCAGGTCTTGCTCCCTTGAACTCGAGGTGCCTGGGGTGCTCCAGTCCACTCCTGGTAGATTGAGATCCCCCACTATCATGGCGTTCCCTTCCTGCAGACCCTCCTAATTTGCTGTGCTAACTACCTTCCAGGTCATCTGCTTGAGCTGGTGACCTGTCACTACCCCATCCTCAGTGTCCTACTTTTTGAATCCTGGAATTGCATCCAATGACTCTGTCCACCCTCCTCCACTTCCTCCTTGCACAGCTTATCCCTCCCTACATAGATCACCACCCCCTTTTCCTCTTACCCTAACCTTTCTGTAGAATGTATACCCTGGGATCATCAGATCCCAGTCCTATATGGGTGACCCAAGTTTCCATGTTACCGAATATCCACCACTACCTCTGCCAAGAGGGCCTGTAGCATGGCTGATTTGTTGCTCATGCTTCTTGCATTCAGTGAGACAACCCTACAGCCTGTGTTGCCTTCCTAACCCGCTTCACCCCACCCCCGCATGACCCTTCCCAGGTGCCATCCTTGCTAACTTGGGGGTAACTGTCCAGCTCCCTCCTCGACAGCTCTGCATTCCTGCTGCACACTGCCTCCTCCCACTATGTATTCCCCAGCCTCTGTTTCAGTACCCCACCCCACCTTCTCAGATGTAACCTGTCCACATGAATAGGTCACTGTTGTCCCAGGTGTTACCCAGCCTCCCACTGACCCCTACCTCTTGGTTCGACACCATGTTCCCAGTCAAGCGAACTCCACTGTCCTTACTTTCCTCATCGTGCTTGCCCTTGCTACTGGGATCACTTCTGAGACCACTGATATCCCTGCCTCCTCATACAACGTCCCCAGTTCCTTGAACCTCTCTCTTACCAATTCGACTGTATTACCCCCCAGTCATTTTTACCCAAGTGCACCACTACATGTGGTTTCTCTCTCCCTCTCCTTGCCCACTTGAGAATAGACTGTCCAGCCCTACCCACTGTCAATCCAGGTACTGATTCCACCCATATTCGACTATGCTGCTCCCCTTTGCTTCCCCATTTGACCCCTTTAAGGATTGAGTCCCCCAGCACTAAGATCCCTCCCTCCTTCCCACATTTGGGCCCACATGCCCTCCTGCTATCTTTACTCCCATTTTGAGAAACCACCTTTTCCTGCCTAATCACAGCATGATCTGTCCCATCTGCTATGCCCCCCTCTCCTGCCAGCTGGTCTGTTTTCTCAGCCATGCCCCTTGCCTCTACCCTATTCCTGCTCCTTCCCCTATTGACCCCCCACCTGGGTTGCATACCCCACTCCCCAATACACTAATTTTCATTTCATTTCATTTTTATTTTTTGTACTTGTTAGCAAGATGAGCAAGCTGCCTGTTTTCACAAGTGACAAGTTATACATTAAAACATAAAAAGGACATACTAGGAAAAAAACAATACATAACAATGGCACAAACATACACATAACAACTAAATCTTAGTGAAAACAATTACAATCTGAGAGAGTGTTAAGCCATTGAGCAAGCCTGTACTTAAGTGACCAGACTGTTCTACAATTTGTCACTGTTGACGGGATACTATTGCCATCCTTGTTAGCTTGAGGGGTTAAGCTTGTCCAGCTCCCCTCTCTGGTGGCTCTGCAGCATCATCACCCCCTTCTCCTTTTATGGTGGGACCTTTCTCCCCCTCCACCTCCCCTGCAGCCAACCCCTCCCTACCTTGTCCTTCTTACCTTCCTTCCACCCCGCCCTCTTCCTGCTTCATCCCTGTCCCCTCTTCTGCCAGACAGCTTTCCTTGAGCTACACTCAACCTCTTTCCTCTTGCCCTCTCCCTGAGAGCCCCTCCCTCATCTTCCACCAGTGAAGCCAGCACAGCGAACCTATTTCCTGACCTTGAACTCCTAGTGTCCACCTCTCTCTTCATGCTAGCCTGTGTTTCCTCCTTCCTGCTACTATAATATTTTGCCCTGCTCCCCATCCTTGCTGTTTCCACTGGCTCTATATTCCTGGTTCCCCAAGGAGGTGGTCATCCTGTTCCAGTCTTCACCCTCCCTCCCTCAGTCCTCTCTAACTCCCTTCCTAGCCACTGTACCTCTGCCTTCAACCCCCGTAGTCAGTGACAAATGGGACACTCCCCTAGCCTCCATAATGTTTCCATCCAGATAGCCACCCAACATCCATTGCAGCCCACTATTCTTCCATCCTGGTTTGTCTTTGGCCCTTCTGCCCCTGTACCAGTCCCCTTCCCATACTGCCAACCTCTCCCTGTAACCCTGCCCCTCCGAGACTGTAACCTTCCCTATCACTCCACATTGATGATGTACTAGACTCCGCACTGGTGCACCTAAAATCAGTGTTGGAACCCCCTTCACCGCAGTGTACCTGAAAGTACAGATTACCCATATTCCTCAGCTTTCAACAGTTATTAACAAGGTGCCCGAATCACTCTCAACTAATTAACTAACTAAACCAAATATACCAAAACCAACTGATTCCTCCTAGTAACCCTGTGATGTATCACTCTAGGATCTTATCAGCTCCACATCTACTCTTATTCAAGTAGTACATCCCGTGGCTACAATGCAGACAGTTGGCATTGTGGCTGTCGTATGTAAGGGATGTTGGCGCTAAGCGCTGTCGAAGCTGCCATGGGTAAACTGTTAGAGCCACTTTTAGATGAATTAGGCTTGTAAAGCTCCCTCTCCTAGAGCTTGAGCTCTAGAGCCCACCCCTGTGATAACAAGGTATACGCTTAGCATTCAGACTTTAAGTCCCCATCCCCAGATCAGAGGGCCTTTCTCAACATTTGCAGTACATTACAAGTTTCAATTTACCCTCAAATACCCCAAACCCTGCCATTGAATACAGTAGCTTAGATGCAATTTCTTACCAAAGGCCCAACAAAAATGCAATCTTAGCGTCCCAGATACAGTTTTAAGGTAAAAGCCCCTCCAGTTGAAAGTTCACCTTGCTGCACTCCCTTTGTTTTACTCCTCCTCCTGCCCCCTCCTGATAGGCGAGGTCTCTACTGGAGGCCCAGTGTGACCAATTACTGGCGGTGGTGGGGTGGTGGGAGAATAACAGTTATCAGTTCTTTTGTTGTTGCACTTTGGTGTCTCTGCTTTTATAGCAGAGTCATTGCTGTTCAAATTTCACGCCTTATGGATGGAGCCTTCTGATTGGATCCAACTGAGCCCAGTCCTCCAGAACCTCCTCTTCGGCAGCAATGGCCACCCTGGATCCCGTGGCTTCGGTCGCTCTGACGTTCCTTGGCTATGGCCACCCTTCCTCTTGGTGGCTATGGCCACCCTTCCTCTCAGTGGCTATGGCCACCCTTTCACTCAGCAAATACGGATGCCCAGACCCTGCGGCTATGGCTGCCCTTTCTCTCCACTGCTACAGCCGAACTTCCTCTCCATGGTTATGGCAGCCCAGAACAGTGATCAGTCCTACCCACATGTACTATGCACTTTGAAAATGCTACCTCAACTATGTAACTTAAATGGATGTATGCCAATATTGTTTTACTGTATCCATGAATGCTTTAAGTTTTGTACTACTCTGACCATTGTAAATCCTCTCCCCTCTCCCCAGGTCGCACCTGAAACGAGCCTTGCATAGTGTGCCTTTCCGGTTACTAAATTTTAAATAAATAAATAAAATAAAATGTGGAAACTAGGGTCTTTGATACATTAACCCAGAACAATGTTTTCTTTTACGTATTGTGCATATGTAAGTGACAAATGACAGGGTGTGCAGTCATGCTCTGATATATGCACACCTTGGGTGTGTTGTGAATCACAAGGCAAAGACAAGTTCCTTCAGTCATCTGAGATGAGTATATTGGAGTGCGATCACACCCTAAACTGAGTTATCACACTTATAAAATGGTCATATAATTAATATAAAGGGAAAAACCCATGAAAGAATTACAGAGCTGTAGGATGTGCATGAAGACTTTTCCCACCCATTTTATAGATGATTTTATGTTTCAGGTTGACTTGAGATGTTGTTCTATACCAGGATAAGAATACTTCTCTCTTAATTTAACTCCTACCTGAACATTTATTTTGTTTTGTTTTCTGCCTTGCTATGTATTATGGTTTTCTATTTTTGTTGTATCCGAGTCGTATATTTAGTTTGTGTTTTGTCTGTCAGTTGTTATTCACTGAAAAATTTAATAAAATATAATTTACAATTAAAAGTAAAATGGATGGCTGCTTTTTCACTGGAGTATTTCTCTGAGTGTTAAATTGGCTGCTGGCATTGCCCATACAATGTACTTGAGGCATCTCATCCTTCCTGTGTTTGAAACCTTGCTTCAGAACACAGTACAGCACAGGAAGCAGGAAGACGCCTATGATTGCTGCCTGCAGCAAGCCCTTTACTGCCAATGTGTATAAGCAGCCTTGTTTGTGAATGAGGGTCAGAGGTAGCTCTGCACCAGGCACTGAAAGCAATGTGTTTAGAAGCAATCCATTCAGACAAGGAATTTCTCCCCATCTGGGCAGCAACAGGAAACATATATTTATGGGTCAGAGACGGCTTTCCATATCCTTTGTAATGAAAATATTGAAGCAGGATGATGAAAGAGCTACAGCTATGCACCGTCCATATCTAATTTCATTAAAAATAATCTTTCAGTGATTACAATTACAGTTTACTAGAAAATACATTTTTTGTTCATTTTCAGTTTTCTTTTCCATGGTTTATAACATATCTTAGTATCCCACCCTGAAGTTTGTATATTTTGACTGTCCCCCAATTAACCTCATAGTGCCTTGGTTTATTAAAATCACATGCATACAGCATGTCAACACAGCTCAGTTAGTAGCATATCTGCCTCTGGATCAGAAGTTCATGGGTTCTAGTCCTAGCCTGGGACTTGGGCTCAAATTGTTATCTGGGGATCACAATGCATCTTGGCATTGTTTTAGGCTAGAAATTCTAACTCTGGAGTCCAGTAAATTTTTTCCCACTTATGGCAGAGATATTTATCTGTTCACTGAGGGTCCTGGGCTATCTTCTGACCCTGCTACCATGCTGCTAATAGCTTGGCCACCTTCTTTCCCAGCATTACTGGGACGCATATGAACCCTGTCTTGTCCCCGGTGCACTCCGTTTCATATGAATCCTCATACACTAATTGAACACTCTGTGTTCTTTCCCCAGATGCACTATTGTACTACATGGAAGGGCCTATCCATGCCAGTCAGAATGTGGCTCTGTCAGGGATCTATGTTTCACTCAATATGTCCTGCTCTTGTGACTGGTGAAAATTCAGTCGCTTGTGTCTATGACCCACTGATTCTGGAGCTGGCACATTTCCCTTGTGATCTCCACTTCTGTTTGTTTTGCAGTATTACCCTGATATGCCTTAAGATCCATGTACTGGAAGCAACGCAGTGAAGGCATACATCCTGCTGTGGAGTTCAGTGTCTGCCGGGGAGACCATGGGGGATGCAATACCTTCTTCTGCACTGTAACCTGCCAACTCCCTCCTGCCCTAATCCAAGTGAGGCCCTGCTTAATTGGATCCACACACAGCCATGTAGCTTCTACAGGTGAACGTGGACCCATGGATCTTTCTCCTGTGCGACCAGCTGACACTGCCTATGCAGAGAGAGACATCTAGTCCAGGTAACCCCACTAGAAAAGTGGGACTATATGGGTAAGTGGAATTTCAAGAGGTAAAACATTACTATGTAATATTCCAGTAATAGAGGTACATGGCACCACAACTCCTTCATTGCATACATACCAGTTTATTGGATAGATATACTCCTCGTGGTGTTTACAAAACCACTAATGCAAGTCAGTGTACAAAACGGTGGCATAAAGTGCATTCAGAAAAAATACCAAGAGTACAACTATATAAAATTGGTAAAACATTCCCAGTCTAAACATTCCCAGTCTTACCTCTTGGGACTTTAACAGCCAACTCCCTAGTGCTTCGCTACATGAGCTTGATCACAAGCATGGTTAGTCCTTTTCTCTTCCCTTAAGTAGTCACCTCCAGGGGCATACAGATTCAATTAGTAGTTTACAGCAACAAAGATACCCAACTTCATAACACAGCAATAGTTCAAGAGGTTTTAACTGGGAAACGCCCCATATTTTGTATACATTCATTGTAGAACATGGCAGTTAGGTAATGTTAGCATCTATACTTAGCAGTTCATTTATGCTTCATATTAGTTTGACAGTGCAAATTCTGGAATTTTTATTTATAGATCAACTGCATGAAAAGTTGATCTTAGAAAAGCAGTCAAAATTAACACTTGAATGCTTCAAACAACAGCTACACTGAAACATAGAAACATAGAAATTGCCAGCAGATCTGGACCGCTAGGCCCATCCAGTCTGCCTGTAGGCCCTATACAGTGTATGTGACCACTGACCCATATGATCAATGGATTTTCATCACTCCCTCCCTCTCAGGTTCCCCCTGCCTGTCCCAGGCATGATTAAACACCTCCACTGTGCTTGCCCCCCACTACCTCTTGTGGCAGGCTATTCCAAGCATTAACTATCCTCTGTGTAGAAAAACTTCCTCACATTACCCCTTAATCTACCCCGCTCCAATTTCATATCGTGTCCCCTTGTTCTAGTACTTTTTCTCCCTTGGAAAAGTCCCCCACCTGCACCTTGTTTATGCCCTTGAGGTATTTGAATGTTTCTATCATGTCACCCTGCTCTCTCCTCTCTTCCAGTGAGTACATACTGAGGTCCCCTAGTCTCTCCTCATATGTTTTGTGTTGCAAGCCCTGTGCCATCTTTGTCGCCTTTCTTTGGATTGCCTCCACCTTGTTTATGTCCTTGCACAGGTGTGGCCTCCAGAACTGCATGCAGTACTCCAGGTGAGGCCTTATCAATGTTTTATACAATGGCATCACCACCTCCCTCCTCCTGCTAGTGATACCCCTTCTATGCACCCCAGCATGCCACTGGCCCTCCCACAGCCTTTGCACATTACTTTGATACCTTGAGTTCATCAGAGATGATAACCCTTGGGTCCCTTTCCTCTTTTGTGACAGTCAGCTCCTCCTCCCCCAACCTGTAGCTCTCCCCAGGGTTCCCTCTACCCAGGTGCATTATTTTGTACTTCTCAGAACTAAACCTCAGTTTCCATGTGTCTGATTATCTTTCAAGCTTCTCCAGGTCCCTCTTCATTTTTTGAACGCCTTCTGGAGCATCCACCCTGTTGCTTACCTTGGTGTCATCTGCAAATAGGCAGACCTTTCCTTCCAGCCCCTCTGCAATGTCACTAATGAAAACATTGAATAGGACTGATCCCAGTACTGATCCCTGTGGTACTCCGCTGATCACCCCTCTCTCCCTGGATTGGATCCCATTTACCACCACCCTCTGCCTCCTGTCTGTCAGCCAGTTTTTAACCCAGTGTATCAAACTGTGTTTGATGTAATGCTAAAACTACTATTTGGTACATAGAAACATAGAAACATAGAAGTTGACGGCAGATAAGGACCGCAAGGCCCATCCAGTCTGCCCATTTCTTTTTCTACCTTATAAATGTGGCATCGGCCTTTGCTCTGTCAGTGGCCTATCTATTCATAGTCATTTGTATTGCTCCCTTATGCCTATCCCATGCCTGTTTGAAGCCCTGCACTGTATTCATAGCCACTCACTTGTGGTAATCCATTCCATGCATCCACCACCCTTTCTGTGAAAAGAATTTCCTCACATTCCCCCTTAATTGGCCCCCTCTAATCTCATGCTGTGTCCTCTTGTCCTGCTATTTCTTATAGTTAAACATGTTAGACTCTTTCACCTTGTTAATGCCCTTAAGGTGTTTGAATGCCTCGATCATATCACCTCTCCCTCCTTTGCTCAAGGGTATACATGTTGAGCTCTGTTAATCTGTCCTCATATGTCTTCTGATGCAGTCCCTGCACCATTTTTGTTGCCTTCTCTGGACTGCCTCAATTTGGTTAATGTCGTTGTGAAGGTGTGGCCTCCAATACTGCATGCAGTACTCCAGATGGGGCCTAACCAGTGTCTTGTAAAGAGGGATTATTACCTCCCTCTTATGACTTGTGATACCCCTACTAATACACCCTAACACCCCCTAGCCTTACCTACTACTTTAGAGGTCTGCTTGGATGATTTCAGGTCATCAGTGATGATGATGCCCAAGTCTCTTTCTTCCTTTGTGACTGCTAGCAACTCCCCTCCCAGCCTATAGGTGGCTTCAGGGTTTCTCTTCCTATGTGCATGATTTTGCACTTCTTTGCATTAAATCCCAGTTGCCACTCTTCTGACCATTTTGCTAGTTTATCCAGATCTCTTCTCATTCTGCCCACCCATCTGGATCATCTACTCTGTTGCAGATCCTGGTGTCATCTGCAAACAGACAAGCCTACCCTCTAGTCCATCTGCAAGGTCACTAATGAAGATGTTGTAGAGGACTGGCTCCATGACTGATCCCTGAGGTACCCCACTTGTGACTTGTATCTCTTCTGACTGTATACCATTTACCACCACTCTCTGTTTTCTGCCTGTCAACCAGTTTGCCACCCAGTTGACCAACTTCTGACCCACCCCAAGCCTACCCAGCTTATTTATCAATCTTCTATGTGGAACAGTGTCAAAAGCTTTGCTGAAGTCAAGGTAGGCGACATCAACTGCTCCCTGGTCCACCACTCTGGTTACCCAGTCAAAGAAATCTATGAGATTAGTTTGACAGGACCTTCCTTTTGTAAACCCATGCTGTCTTGGATCCTGTGCCCTATGGATTCCAGGTGTTGCACTAGCCTTTCCTTAAGGGTGCCTCCATAATCTTGCCCACTACTGAGGTAAGACTGACTGGTCTGTAGTTCCCCGCCTCCTCCCTGCTACCACTCTTGGAGGCGGGATCACATGAGCCCTTCTCCAGTCTTCTGGGACCTCTCCTGTGCTCAGAGACTCACTAAACAGTTCTGCTAATGGCTCTGCTAGTTCCACCTTTAGCTCCTTAAGTACCCTGGGATGTATGCCATCAGGTCCCATTGCCTTATCCACCCTGAGCTTAGCAAGCTCTTGTAGGACCCTTTCTTTTGTGAAGGAGTAGTGCTCACCTCCCTCCCCTCTGTGTCCATGATGTTGAGCTGTGGGCCCTGCCCTACCTTCTCTTCAGTAAATACTGAGCAAAAGTATCTATTTAGGATAGATGCCTTTACAGGGTCCTCCTCCTCACATGCTCTTTCTCCATTAAGCTTAGCATACACCCTCTGGACTTTCTCCTTTCACTAATGTATCTATAGAAAGTCTTGTCACCTTCTTTACTGTCTGTACTAGTGTTTCCTCAGTTTGGGACTTTGCCTGCCTTACTGCCTTCCTGCTTCCCTTAGGGCAGTTTGGTATGCTTCCTATCTTCATCCCGCTGTGTTCCTTTATATTTCCTGAAGGCCAGCCTTTTGGCTCTGACCTTTTCTGCTACTGTATTTGAGAACCAAAGTGGTTCTTCTTCTTTTTGCACTTCCTTTTCTGTCTCAACACAATGGAATGTTGCTTCAAGTATTGCATCCTTAATGCTTGCCTACTTTGCCTGTACCCCTCACCTGTGTTTCTTTTTGCCAGGGCTAGCTTAACTCTGTTGGCCATCTTATCAAAGTCAGCTCCTCTGAAGTCCCATATTTTGCCTTGGAATGGGATGATTTAGATGTAGTAGCCAAATTGAACCATACCATGTGATGGTCACTGGCCCCAGGTGACCTTCACCTGGAGATCTGTGATCCCTTCCTTGTTAGTCAGTACTAGATCTAGGATAGCCCTGTCTCTCGTGGGTTGCTGTACCAGTTGTTTGAGGCCCTCCCTGCAGGGAATCCACTATGTGTCTAGTTCTGGCAGATGTTCCTGCTGGTATTGACCAATCTGTATCCGCATGTTGAAGTCTCCCATTATCAGAACCTCCCTTTAGCTGTCATGTTTTGTATATCTTCTAACAGTAATGTGTCTATGTCCTCCCCTGGTCTGGGGCCTGTAGACAACCCCAGTTCTTATGGCTGTCCCATTTCCTGTTTCCAGGGTGACCCACAGTTCTTCTGGCTCCTTATGTGTATTCTGAATTTCTGCAGCTTTGATATTTCATTATTGCACAGGCCACTCCTCCCTTTTGCACCTCAGTCTCTTCTGAACAATACATAGCCAGGTACTGAAGTCTCCCAAGTGTGGTTACTGGTAAACCACATCTCACTAATTGCTACTATGTCCAGTTTAGCCTCTGACATTATGCCTGCAGGTCTGGGATCTTATTTCCCAGGCTGTGAGCATTTTGTGCATGATTTTCCATTGGCCAGATTTTGGTGTGTTAGTGGTTGGGTGAGCTTTGGCATTAACCCTGTGCGTCGTATGGGGAGACAAACCTTTTTCTTACCTGGGATGCAAATGAACTGCAAACATGCTGAATCCCTGTTTGACCATCTAGTTGAGGGGAGGGGTGTTCCTTCCATTCGACGTATGGGGTGCTGTAATTCTCTCCCCATTTGCTAGTTTTTAAATATTCTGCAAAGACATCAAACTTCTGCCCCAATGCACTAACTCCCTCCTTAATCAGATGCAGTCCATCAAATTTAAGAACTTTCGCTCCCAGAACTGTTGCCAGTTCCCTACAAATCTGTGTCCTTTTTCCTGGCACCAGCCCTTGAGCCATGTGTTTAGCTCCCCTATCTCCCCTTCTCTGACCTTCTGTCCATCTGCTCCCCTCTCCCAGACTGGCAGGATCTCAGAGAAGGAGATGCCGGATGAAATAGATGGTAGTTTGTTTGTAAATCTCAATAAACTATTTGCATGACAAGTCTCTCCTTAGAGCAGCTACAATTGCTGTTACATCAACACTGAGACAATAACAAGGAGAATAAACAGTAATAACAAGACATAAGGAGGGATGGAGAAAACCATGTCCCTTAGCATAACAAGTAGCATGTATTAAATATAGTAATAAACAGTAATAACAATCCCTTTATACTATTGACACAACTATAGTGAAAATAGATCGATAATAGAAAACCAGAATAATATTTGCTGTTACTGCACAGTTATTAATGATTAAATTCTCTACACAAGCAAAAACAAGTTTTATTACACTTTTAAGTACAGTACATAAGTGTTACAGCACAAAATGCATTATGCCTCAAGCGCAAATGTCCAAAATGGGCTTCCATACAGTTTTAATGGTATTCTAACAGTAAGATCACATAGTACAACAAATAATCTTTTCATGTAACATCATCTGGTTTGTGAGGATAGAACATTGACAATAGAGTTCCTCTCACAACCGGAGCAAGATAAGTGTTGGGGGGAGCCACTTTATGTTTTAAATAAGACAAGCATAATACCTAGGAAGACAAATCAAAGTGAAAACATGAATGAGTAAATGTCCACTATATAATAACTTTTCAGTAAACAAAACTTAAAACAAAATATCCTCACAACATATCCCATTAGACAGAAGACAAATCTTTGTCCAGTACCACGTAAACACACCATAGTACTTTCATACTGCATTGTAATGTACTCACATATAATCTAAAAATAAGCAAAGTAAGAGTAAAAAATATCAATCACTTGAGTCACTCTGTCAATGTTATTCCTCATATTATCCCATCCAGAGATCCTGTCACTAAATAGTGAGGTGTTGAATCTTCCAAGACACTGAGGATCTAGTGATATATGGTTTCTCATCAACAGATTATCTTAGTATGGTTTAGGTTATGGGATAAGTAAGTTATCTTCTTTACATGATGTAATTTTGGATTGGAACCTGATCATCAAAGCTCTAGACAGGAGATGCCAAGAAAGAGCACATCCTTACTGTTCTGTATACTCTCTGATGTATCATGACCTGAAATGTGTGTACCATCTATTTGATCTGCTAACACTTTAAATAAAGTTTGCAGAAAAAAAATATATATATTAAAGCTTGGAAGTCAATATTTAATACATGCTACTTGTTATGCTAAGGGACATGGTTTCCTCCATCCCTCCTTATGTCTTGGAGATGAATCCCCTACCTTGTCTTGCTGCATTCAGTTCTGTCGCATCCTTTCCTACTCTCCTTGGATGAAATGATGCTGCACAGACCAGGATCCATGTTGCCCTCCACCAGGATCTCCCTTAATGATCTTCAGGGAACGCTCCACAGGCAGCCAACCATCAGGTTCTTTCCCTTGAAGGGGAAACCCCATGGGATTTCTGCACCCTCTCAGTCATTCCCTTATATAATTCCCATCTATGGGCCACATTCCAGAAGTAACTCCCAGATCCCAGGTCCCATGGATCTGTCACCAGTGCCAGAGGTCCCTCCCTGCTGGCTACCAGGATCTTGATTGGAACAGATGTCGAAGCCCTTGACTCATCGAGGTGTCTTGGACCATGGCCACACTCAAAACCCCGAAGGCACCTGGCACCCTTTATTTTAGTCCACTTCTGCCTGTGCCAGTTGTGCACGCTTATACTGGCAATTCTGGACCAGGATATACCAACTTAGCCCGTAACATCACAAGGGCACCCTATATATCTCCCCTACTGAACTCCTCCCCTGTCTTTATCCTTGGGGAAAGATAACAAAGCATCATCCCCCGCTGGTTCATGTCAGTGAATTACCACCTCCCCCTTCTGTAAGGACAGGGCTGTTACAACTGTTAGGCTGGAAATTTTCAGAGTATGATACATAGATAACTAAAAAAGGGGTTCATATTTGCATTAAGTGGTAGAATGTAACATATGAATTGCACAAGTCCATATTGAATGACACAGTTTATATTTATCTGCAGGACTTTGCAATAACTAATTAACTTATTTATTACATATTGCTTGTGTGTTGTGTTTCGTTGGTTTTGAAATAAATTTATGCAACGGGCATCAGGATAAAAACCGGTACATAACCCCGTTTATCTGAGTCATTGTGTGGATAAATGGTGTATGACGTAATCACTATGGAAATAACTTAAAGTTATTCCCATAGTGATTACATCATACCCCATTTATCCTTACAGTGACTACCTCACTCCCCCCCTTGCTGGCACTACTTTCATACACTTTACTTTCCACCCCCCAAGCGAGTAACCTCTTTAGCAATTCCTCCTGCTTGCTGCCTGCCTGTATCACTGACCCGCTGACAACCTGCCCAACCTTCCTACACATAGGACACAAGAATATAACATACTGCTTTTCTTCCTCCTTTTTCTTCACTATCTGTGCTTCCATTGTCCCCATTTCTTCTACTGCATGCGGCAGCTGGTCTTCGAACACTACCTCACCTGCTGTTTCTGCCTCAGGTCCCACTCCCATTGTCATTATCTGCTGTGATCTCTAGGTTCTTACTCCTAAAAAAAACAAACAAAAAAAACTTTCCGGTAAACACATAAAAAGTATTTACACCACCCAGCATTTGGTACACACTCTTCCCGCTCTCGCTAAGCTGCGCTGTCATTTTCCTGCACAGAAAAAAATCAGCCTCTCAGCTCAAAGACCAATCAACGCTGCCATCATTATGCTGCTCTCTAGCAACACCCATACCAAAACGGCATACAAAAGAGGATGACCACCAAATCATTAAAAAGACCCACATTGCTAATGAATTTAAAAAAACAAACATTTTGTCCATCATACACCATCACATAACCTCCTGTCCTGTTGCATAAATCCAATATGTGGTTGTTGATAATGAGAGATGACAGTAGAGCTCAGACTACTGTGAACTTACCGCGGCTTCGCCACCGTGAGGTTACTCGAGGTCACAGGCCACTGTACAAATAACTTCATTATCCAACAGGTGCCTCCAGCATATCCTTTAGTTATCCTGGGTTGCTTTACTCAGGTGAAGCATCTCATTTTCATGGGTGGAGATGTGCAGGCTGTTTTTACGTGTGTTTTACAGCTGAGAGGACCGAAGCACAGGAAGATCAGGTTGACTTGTGCTCAAGGTCATTAAGTGAGTCTGCATTGGGATTCAGACCTAGAATTTCCTAATTCAAAGGCCTGTGCTGTAACCACTACAACACACTACCTTCAATGCATGCACAACTACTAGGGGCAGAAATATTCTAGATTTAGTTTTAACTAACATGGCCTCAGAAATCACTGAACTTTCAGTTTTTGACCCATTGGCCAACACTGATCATAACTGTGTAATTTTTAATGTTGCCAGACATAGAACCCATCTAGGTGTTTATGCTATCGGTACAATTATAACAAAGGCAATTATAATTGTATCAAATCTGTCCTTAAGTCCTATGATTGAAGCATTAATGCCCAATTTGATAACAAATGGGTGCTAGGAACTGTTGAAATCTACTGTTAATTATCTGGAAACCTATATCTCCTCTTTAAGCAAATGCAAAATAGGAGGGGTAAGATCCAACCCTGGATAATGCCTAAAATCAAGAAACAAATAAAAAGGAAAGAAAAAGCTTTTAAAAATTTAAAAAAAAATACAAAATGAATGTACTAAATCAGTATACAAAGCAGTACAAAAAAACCCCCCAAAAGCTAATTAGAGAAGAGTGAAGGAAATACGAATTTAAACTATCTGTCTCAAAAGACAACCCAAAGTCATTCTTCGCTTATATAACAATAACCATAAAAAAGATAATAACCTGAGTCAAATTATGGAAAATGGGATTGAACTGAGGGAAAATAAGGACGTGGCAGATGCTTTTAATAGACATTTTGGATCTATATTCACTAACAGTGATCCATTAAAATAAATTGTCTGTGACAAAGAGTCAAGTTATCAGCTCTTTACAGTGGAGGAAGTTAATAGGACCCTAAAGGCATTAAAAACATTTCTTCTCCTGGGCCTGACAACATAAACACAAAATTCATTAAAGATCAAATGAAACAGTTTTTCCATATTTTTAATAAAGCTTGAATTCCATGAATTCAAATCCTGTGTCATGATTAGTGTTTCTTGAAAATTCCATGCTGTTTTTTAGTTTCTTTTAAATCAGCATTTGTTAATGTGCTCTGCAATAACTGAAAATGGTGAAGATGTTTCTGTCCCTATCAATGAGTGATGACATCATTTTGGTCTAGCCTGCTGCTTCAACAATTAAGTTCCTCTTTGACTGAAGAAGATGTTGCACTTCCCAGTCAAATAAGTCTGTAGAGCTAATTGTTTTCACTCCAAGGTTTTTAGTAACCCATCTGATTTGTGTTTAGATAAATTAGCTTAAAATCTATAATTCTGTTCTCATAAAAAAGTTGATCATTTGAGTTTCAGTGCTGAACTGAAATGGTATGAATGTTTATGAGAAATCACGGTGTCTGTCACAGCTGTCAGTTCTTTTTAATCAAAACTCTGCATTGTTTACTGGCTGTATAACACAGAGTAGTTTGATAGATATAAAGTAAATTTTGTTAATTCATAGAAGTCGTGTGTCTTTGATGTAGCCTCCATTAATAGGTTCATGTGAAAAAAATTTTTTTTTTATGTCAGATTGACAAATAGGTATCTGCCACACTCTACTATTTCAGGAACATGTACTTTATAAACTCACAAAATTCAGTTATTTGAGGGTTTCTGTGTGAAAACACATCATGTATGTGTATAGCTAGAAATACTGTATGGCATCCTGATGCCCCTGTCTCCTGCCTGACAGTTGAGGCAGAAGCACTCTGCTGCCCCCTTTCCCTGCCTACAAGCCCCCCATCTCTGCCTCCATTTGAGGCTGCTGCACCCCACTGCCCACTGTCTTCTCCATGCATTTGGGGCTGCTGTACCATGCTGTCCTCTGTCTCTTTCAACACATCCAAGGCTGTTGCACTCTGCACCTGTCTCACACAGTCAATGCTGCTGTCACCTGTTGTGCCCTAGAGCCCCATGCCTCCTCAGTTAGGGCTGCTGTACCATGCTGCCACTTGCCATAAGACAAGGCAGGGTATATGCTGCACCCTATCCCCTTCCACCACAGTTGAGGCAGTTTCTCCCTGTTGTCCCCTGCCACCAGAGTCAGATCCTTTGCTACCCCCTGCTGCCCATGTCTCTTGCCTCAAATTTGTGTGTCTGTTGCACCCTGTTCCACAGTTTGAGCTTCTGCATCCTGATGCCTCCCCTGTCTCCAGCCTGAATAGTCAGAGCTGCTGCACCCTAGTACCCTCTGTCCCCTACTCTAAAACACAAGATGAAAGTATTTTTTGTTTTTTCTTTTGAGCAGTTTGGGCAGTGTACCAAAGAATCTGACTCTGGTGGCAGGGGGCAGCATGGTGTGACAACCTAACTGTGGAGGCAAGAGGTTCTATGGTGCTGCAGAGCACAGTGGTAGCAGGGGACAGAGGACAACATGATGCAGAAACCTTCACTGTGTGGCAGGACACAGTGGGGAATCAGAGTAAAGCAGCCCTGACTGTGAGATGGGGTACATGTGGTGCAGTGGCTCTGCCCATTTGGGGCAATGGAAGTGGGTAGCAGGGTGCAACAAAAGCCCACCTTTGGTGGACTGGGGACCATGCCCTGGGACTCCAGAATTTAGCAGAACACAGCAGCCCTGTTTGTGGAGACAGGAACAGGGGGCAACAGGTTGCATTGGCCCTGACTGTGGGGTGGGAGACAGAGGGAAGTAGGCTGCAGCAGTCTCAGCTGAGGGGCAGGTGACAGGGTTCCATGTAGTATTTCTAGTTATTCACATACATGATGTAGTTTCACACAGAACCCCTTAAAGAACTGAATTTTGTGAGTTTATACAGTACATGTTCCTGTAATAGTAGAGTGTGGCAGACATCTGTTTGTCAATCTGACATAAAAAAATGTTCCTCACATGAACCTATTTATGGAGGCTGCATCAAAGACACACTACTTGTATGAATTAACATTTAGTTAATTTTATATTCATTAAACTATCTATGTTATACAGCCAGAAAACAATGTGGAGTGTTGATGGGAAAGAACTAACAGCTGTGATACAGACACAGTGATTTCTCATAAACATTCATACCACTTCAGTTCAGCACTGAAACTCAAATGATCAACTTTTTATGAGAACAGAATGACAGATTTTAAACTAATCTATCCAAACACAAATCAGATGGGTTCATAAACACCTTGGAATGAAAACAATTAGGTCTACAGACTACTCTGACTGGGAAGTGCAACAGCTTCTTCAGGCAGTCAGGGACTTAATTGTTGAAGCAGCAGGCTAGACCAAATTATGTCATCGCTCACTGATAGGGACAGAAAAATCTTCACTGTTTTCAGTTACTGCAGAGCACATTAACAAATGCTGATTAAAAAACCCCCACAAAACCAAACAGCCTAAAATGTTCAGGAAACACTAATCATGACACAGGGACTTGAATTCATGTGAATTCAAGCTCTGGAAAAATTGGTTCATTTGATCTTTAAAGAAACAGTTGAACAGTTGACCCTACCCCTTACAATACTTTTTAATAAATCATACAATACCAGCATGTTACCTAGGGACTGGAAAAGGGCAACAGTTATTCCAATTTATAAAAGAGCTATAAAAATATAGCTGGAAATTACAGACCTAATAGTTTGACATTGGTGGTCTGCAAAACAATGGGAAGACTGCTTAAAAATAGATTAGAATCAGAACTTTCAGCAAAAGGACTAAGGGATTCAGTATAGCATGGATTTGTTGCTGGTAGATCCTGTGCAACTAATCTCATCTCATTTTATGAGGGGATAAGCAGTAATATTGACAGGGAGTTCCAGTGGGCATGATACTATTAGATTTTTGAAAAGCTTTCAATACTGTCCCACATGCGCTGCTAATCAAAGCAATGGTCAAGCTTGGACTGAATACCTACACTACCAGATGGGTGGAACAATGGATTACTTACAGGACTCATCAAGTTAAAGTAACAAACACATTGTCTGGGGAAATTAAGGTCACTAGGTGTCCCTGAGATCCATGTTAGACCCGACGCTATCTGGCATTTTTATAAGTAATCTCCAAAACAAGGTACAGAGTAACATCACAAATTTGCTGATGATACTAAGATCAGCTCTGAAGTAGATACTGAAGCTAAAATTGGTACACTTGCCATAGACCTGTTGCACATTGAGAGCAGGGCCCAGTCGAATAAAATGGCATTTAACATTGAAAAGTGTTCCTTTCTACATTTGAGGGAAAAAAAAAAACACTAAATAACTATGTGTTGAATGGTGCTATAATAAAATCAGTTAACACAGAGACAGAGCTCGGTATAATTATCAATAAAGATCTCACTTCAAGGGAACACTGTAGAAAGATTGCACTAACTGCTAACACACTAGTCAGATCCATTACAAAGGCATTCATAAGCAGAAGCGAATCATGTATCATACCCTTGCACAAGGCATATATACATCCCCATTTGGATTATGCTACTTCATTCTGGGCCCCTTATTTGATGAAAGACATTAATTTACTGGATAATATCCAGAGAAGGGCAACAAAACTAGTCCCACAAGTGAGAGATATCCCATATTCTGACAGACTCAGATAGCTTAATCCCTACAACTGCACAGAGACAGAGGAAATATATTAATGTTGTATAACATCCTGCAGGATAATGACCTAATTAATGGATGCAATCTGATTATGGCTGCAAACCAGAAAACTTAAGATACCACAGTAAACAGCTTTGCATTCCATGGGCATTTACTAATAAAAGGAAACATTATTTCACAATAAGGGCATGAAAAATGTGGAATGCCCTACCCCAGCACATAGTAGATATTACAGATTTTAGCAAATTTAAAAATGCATTGGATAAGTATCTGTATCATAGGGATGGAAAATCTACCCCACACTGTGTGGGGAAGGCAGTCTCAATGGGCCTGATGCCTACTTCTGCCTTTAAACACTGAGTTATACTTGGTAGTACAAAGTCTGTAGCTGGGGTACATCAGTGCAGAGCACCAGATCAGGGAAGTCTAATAGGCAGTTCCTCAACTAGGGGGAGATAATGCTAGGACCTAGCAAGATAGAGCAGAAGGAAAATTAATAGGGCGTGGTTGGGGGAATCAGCTTTAATTTATTTGAAAATTGGTAACCAGGTGAGGCACTCTGAGCTGAGGTTGATTTCCAGGTGTGACGTGGGGGTAAGGGAACAGGAGACACAATAAGACATCATACAGTGCAAAATAAAATGCAGTCAAAGTTCAATAATGAACACAATTACAAATGCAAAATAAAGCAGCAAGGCACACTGAACAGAAATAATGTGTCAACAGAGAGATCTGTGTGGGAGAAGGATAGCAGTGCAGCGGTAAAGAGTACTAGAGCCAGGATAAAAGCTTGGGGGAATACAGAAGGAGGCCCAACACATGGACAGTGGGAGCTCCAAGTAGGGGAAGCATCAGGGAGAGAAATAAGAGGTGCAGGTGGGGGGGAGGAGCTTCAGCTGGTGCCTGAGGGAGCAAGAGGGGTGGAAAAGCAGAGGGAGGAGGGAGCAGGTTTTAAAGTAAGGGAAGATTATAGGAGAAAGCTGATTGCCCAGGAGAGGAGTGGAGATGTGGAATAGAAAAAATGCAATGTTCTCTGGAGTGGACAGAGCATAAAGCAGAGGGGATGGGAGACAGGAGTGAGCAAAGGTATGAGAAAAAGGACCCAAACCAGTATTTGGATATGAAGGAGGCACAGTTGGACTGGCAAGGTAAGGGGAGGATGGGTAGGGAGGAGTAGAGGGGCCAGTGATGAGTATGAGGGAGTGAGCTGGTAGTAAACCATCAAAAGGTGTTAAACAGGCTGCTCAGCCTGGCAAGGGAAGTGGAGGGGGTGGTGGCATATACTACATCTGTGTATTCAAAGACCAGGAGCAGCATTTTGGTAATGAGCTCCCAGATGACCTGCAGATGCAGTCTTTGGCGTGGTATAAGGCACCAAATTTGGGGCGGAGCTTGGCATGAATGGCATCAGTGTGGGCTGAGAAATCAAGCTTACTGTCATGCCACACACCAAGGTACTTGAAGGACTGAACCACTTCAAGGGGGGGTGCCATCCAAGGTGGAGAAGACAGGGAGAGTGGGGAGTCTGGCCAGTTTTGGGCTGATACCAAAGGTCATGGACATTTTTTTTTTTAGTGTTGACCCAGAGCTGGTTGGGGGTGGAACCAGCACAGGACATTGTGGAAGACTTGCTGAAGCAGGCCTTCCACAGCTGCAGTAGAGGGACCAGAAGTGAAGATGACTGTGTCATCTGCGGGCACGTGAATATGTGAGTTGGCACAGGTAGAGGGGAGGTTGCTAAGAAAAATGGAAAAGAGGATGGAACCCAGAATGTAGCTCTGTGAGACCCCAGCTGAGCTGTGAAGTAGACATGACAGGATACCTCCAACCTGTACTGACTGTTGAAGACCCATGTGGTAGGAATGGAACCAATCAACAGCAGAAGCTGAGAGGCCAGCAGAACTCAGTTTGTCCAGGAGGTGTAGCTGGGTCACTGAATTGGAGGATTTGATCAGATTAATGATAGTAGCTGCCAGGATGTGCCCCCTGATCCATCACAGACAGTGAAATTGTACTTCTGGGAGCCAGACTGGAAAGGGGAGAGAAAATTGGAGGAAGAAAAGAAGTTAAAAGGCTGGAATAGACAAGATTCTTTTAGCTATGTAAGAGAGTGGAAGAGAGAGCTGTGATGGAAGTTACCACAGGAAGAGGGGTCCCTCTCTTTGTGAAGTGGAAGTACTTTGGCAATCTTCCAGAACTGAGGAACAGCACAGACTCAAGGAGAAGAGAGGTTAAGGAGGTGAGTAAGGGGGATGTAATGGCAGGAGCTGAGAGATGGAGGAGATAATCAGGGCTGGATTTGGACAGACTGAGGAGGAAAGGGTAATCAGGTTTCTTGGGTAGTGATAAGGGAGAAATGGAACCCAGGAAGAGGTGGGAGGAGATGAGGGAGAACAAGAGAGAGAGGAGAAGGCTGGGGAGAAGGAGGAAACAAGTAATAAATAACTCATTGAAGTGAGCTGCAACACAGGAAGAGTCAGAACAGGTGAGCCATTAACCTTTGTTACTGGCCACCTTCTGACAGTGAGAACGCTGGAAAGGAGGAGTAATCGGGGGTTTTAAGACAATCGATGCCTGGAAAGTGGCCGGCTTAAAGACAAGGAGCCTGGGGGACAAAATGGGGGACATCCAGGCAATAGCAGAGGAAGGACAGGTTGACATCATAACAGTAACTGAAATGTGGGCTATAGCTAGCCATGACTGGGACCTTTTAATCTCAGGTTATGCCCTGTTTAGAAAGGATAAGGAAGTGGGGACAGGTGGTGGTCGCACTGTACATCAGGTAGGCCATAATTGCCATGGAGGAAAAACGTATTAGGGTGGAAACAAAGGTAGAATCACTATGGATGCAACTAGTAGCAGAGTGCGAGCAGGAACATCAGGATAGAACTGGTTCACAGACCCCACCTAACTAATCACAAGGAGATAAGACCTTTGAGCATAAAATAAAAAATGGTGTTGATTAGCAAATGTAATCCTGACAGGCAATCTAAACCTGCTGGATGTAGACCTTTAATATGCTGGGGCGAGGTGCCAGGAGCCAGGATCTGGTGGTCACTTTCCAAGATAGATTCCTTGTCCAGCATGTGATGGAGAAAACTTGGTGAGGGACTTGTCTGGACCAAGTACTCTTGAAAAAGGAGCTCACTGAAGACATTAAAGCCTAGGCTCCTTCAGAACCAGTAACCACAACTCTTGTGACGCAAAATCCCTTAGACACAAGTGCCAAAAATCTAAAACAATGGCTTTGGACTTCAGAATGGTGGATTTTGTCAAGATAGAGGAGAACCTAGAGGCCAGGCCACCAGTTCTGAGGGGTAGGGCAGATTTAGAGAGTGGAGGAAAATTGGGAAACCATCAAAAGGGAAGTGCCACAGGCCTCAAAGTGCTGTCTGAAGCAGGTCAGAAAGAGCAAGAAACTTAGATTCATAGACAGTGATGTTAGAAAAAAGCCTGTCAGCCCATTCATTCTGCTCACCCTACCTAAGTACTCTGCACTGGCCCTAATGGTCATCCCTCTCTTTTGTTTCTTTTCCTCACCCTTTCTAACTGACCCCATATTCCTGTCCCACCTGCTTGAAGCTGTTTTCTTACTTGGCCTGTACCACTTTCACTGGCAGCTTGTTCCACTTGTCCACCACTCTTTCAGTGAAAAAGTGCTTACATACATCCTTCCTGAATCTCCCCTGTGAGTTTAAGTGAGTTCCCCTCAACCCTGTAGTTTAACTCAAGGAAAAAGTTACCTGGCATCCATCCTATTTATCCATGCAGGTACTTTTATGTCTCTTATCATGTCACTGCTTTCCTCCTTTTCTCAAGGATGTACATATTTAAGTCCTGCAGCCTCTTCTTGTATACCTTACCCATTGTCCATGGACCACCTTGGTTTCCCTGCATTATACTAGCTTCACCTTGCCACAGTCTCTCTTCAGTTGTGGACTCCAGTACCTTATGCAGCATTCCAGATGTTTCAAAGAATTCAAAATCACACATACCCATATAATGCAAAGCGCTATGGATGTATATGCAAATCACCACAACATATCATCAATCAATCAATCAATCAAATCTTTATTTATTCAGGCAACATCGTTGAGCACAGCTCATTTGCAAGATGGACCTGATAAGGTCAAGGTTAATAATTGATACATATACAGATATAATCAAAACACTTACATATACAGTAAGAAAAGGCAGAAATTGATTAAACATAACAGTACAAGGTAGGACAATGAAAGCAGACTAGAAAATCTAATGTATACAGTACATATCAACTTTGGAGGTATCATGACATACAATCAACATATGGCACCCAGAACTTCCAAGGTTCCTGGGCAAGCCAATGTAGACAAGGAGACACAGTGATTGAGTGACTGAGAAATGGTGATCACAGCCTCTGGTGAGTGAGAAGGTAGGAAGGGGTATGAGGGACTAGAACAGGGGCTGGGGCTAGTACAAGAGGTGTGTAGGAATGATAAGGGCTAAGGTAAGGGCCAGGAGTGAGTGGGTGAGGATTATAGCCAGGAGTTGACATATTATGCTGGTTCAACTTTAAGTAGAAATGCATGGTGCCGAAAGGTCTCTCACACAGTTTGCAAAGGGTGCCAACAGAAGACACAGACATGTGTGTCATCCTACCAGGACTCATCAGTATGCCTTGTCTGTATGACACCCCAGTGGAATGAACCAGCTACCCTAAGTTGGTCTATCTGGGTTGGGTTGTGGTGAGCCCAATAAAACAAAAAGCAAACTATATGACAACCTTTAGTGTGCAAGCACTGAGGCAAGGATTATCCCAAAGGGCATTGGCCGGAAGCCAAGTTTCAAAGAAATACAAAATCACACATACCCCCATTATGCAAAGCATCATGGGCCGTATATGCAAATCATGACCAACTATTATGCTGGTTCAATTTTAACCAGAATGCATGATACCGAAGACCTCTCACACAGTCTGAAATGGGTGCCAGCAAAAGACACAGACACAATTTTCGTCCTACCAGGACTCATCAGTATGCCTCGTCTGTATGACACCCCAGTGGAATGAACCAGCTACCCTAAGTTGGTCTATCTGGGCTGGGTTGTGGTGAGCCCAATAAAACCAAAAAACAAGCTAAAAGACAACCTTAGTGTGCAAGCACTGAGGCAAGGGTTACCCCAAAAGGCATTGGCCAGGAAACCAAGTTTCAAAGAAATATAAAATCACACATACCCCCATTATGCAAAGCATCATGGGCTGTATATGCAAATCACCACCACTTATTATGCTGGTTCAACTTTAAGCAGAAATGTATGGTGCTGAAAGACCTCTCACACAGTTTGCAAAGGGTGCCAACAGAAGACACAGACACGTGTTTCGTCCTACCAGGACTCATCAGTGTGCCTCGTCTGTATGACACCCCAGTGGAATGAGCCAGCTACTCTAAGTTGGTCTATCTGGGTTGGGTTGTGGTGAGCCCAATAAAAACAAAAAACAAGCTAAAAGACAAACTTGTACAATGGGAGGATCGCCTCCTAACTTCTACTGCTTATTCCCACCCTATGAACCCAGCATCTTGTTTGTGTTGCCCACAGCTCTATTACAATACACTGTTTCTTTAAGTTATCCAGTATTAAGACCCCTAGGTCATTTTCCTCCATGGTGCTTTGCAGCTCCAACCCCTGCATTTCATGTTGCACTCTCGGGTTCCTCTTCCCAATTTGATTAATTTTACATTTTTTTTGATTGAAGCCCAGCTGCCAGATCTTTGACCAGCTCTCCAACCTACCCAGATTCTCCATGAGTTCTCTTATACCTTCCTCTGTGTCCACCCTTGCATAGATCTTTGTTTCATCTGTGAAGAGGCAGGTCTTGTCCCTGATGCCGTCCCCTGTGTCACAAATTAATACACTGAAAAGGACCGGGCCCGGCACTGACTCCTGAGTTACTCCACTTGTTACTTTCCTTACCTCTGAAGACTCCCTATTGACTACTACTACCCTTTGCGTTCTTCCCCTCAGTTTTGTTTTCATTGGATGGACTGCTGACAGAATATGGAGTTTATAAGACTTAGGGGCTTGAGCATAAATTGTAAGAGCAGCATATCACAGTAGACAGAGTATTTAACAGGGTTAGGCTTCTAAATATAAGCAAGTCAGCAGGCCCAGGTGGATCTCATTCCTGTTTGTTGAAGGAAATGGGGATGATATTGGCTGTACCTCTGGCAGACAATTTCAGTTACTCACTGGAGACAGGAATGGTCCTGGCAGACTGGAGCAGGGTGGATATAATACCCCCTCCACAAGGGGAGGGGCAAGAGTGACCCCGGGAACTACAGGTTGGTGAGCCTGACCGCCATACTGAACAAGGTGCTTGAGACTGTCATCACGGAGCTGACAGTTTTCTAGAGACAAACATCCCATAAGGCAAGAGGCAGTACAGCTGTGCAGAGGGTAAACATGCTATGCTAATCTCATCAACTTCTTCAGTGTAGTTACACAGGCAGTGGAAAAGGATTAGGCTGTTGACATCCCTTACTTGGATGTCAGCAAGGCCTTTGACTCAATGTAACTTAAGGACTTTGGTAAAGAAGTTAAGGGACCTAGAGATGGTGTCAGTTTGATCAAGTGGACTGCAAATTGGCTTGAGGGAGGACTCCCGAGGTTAGTAATAAATTGATGACACTTAAAGAAGTGGAGGAAGTGACTACTGGGGTTCCACAGGAGATCAGTCCTGGGACCAAGTCTCTTCAACCAGTTCATTTGCAACATAGAGGAAGGGATACAGGGTAAGATCAGCCTGTTTGCAAATTATAGTTATGTAAGATGGTGGGCAATGAGGGAGGTATGAGGGATATGAAAAGGGATCTGGAAAGGTTGGAGCAGTGGTCTGGATTCTGTCAACTTAGATTCAATGCAAGAGACAGGGGAAAAGAGGAGGGGTTATACTATATGTGAGGGAAGGACTCAAGTCTGTGAAAGTGTAGGGGTGCCCAGAGGAAAAGGATGGACTGGAGGTGCTATGAGTCATCCTGGAGACAGGCTCTGGGGCCACAGTCCATACAGAGGTGGCATACAGATCTTCAGCACAGGAAGAGGAGTTGGATCAGGCACTTGGAGAGGTTGTCACTGTCACGAACCCACTACTGGTGGTCAGGCCTACTGAGCTCACAGTGCCCACCCTTAAGTGCAATCTGTGATGGTTGGGGACAGGGATACCCTCCTCATCCTTTTTTGAATGCTCACTGAGGTCATGACTACACCTCTGACATGAGGATCCATGGTGTCCTTCTAACTCTGGATAAGGGCACAATACCAGTCTTGAGACTTGTGGCCAAATATGAACCCTTCCTTGGCTATTACACAAAGAAGGAAGGCACAGGCATCACACTCTCTCTGGGGGTAGCAATGTAACCTCTGATCTGGCCTTCTCCTTACAGGACATGCAACAACCTGGCTCAAAATCCCTACAGACTAGCAGGCCTGTGGTGCAGACAGTTGAGGCACTGGACACCTTACCTCATGCTATACGGCAACTTGGGTTCAGGAATGACCTCGGGTTATTGGGGTGCTGGTGTGGGGGAGGTGGAGCAGGACTGAGCATGCTGGTGGGCAGCTCTCTCTCCTGTGGGTGGTGAGGTGGGTTGTCATCCCCCATAGTTCTGCTTCCACCAGGTGGTGGCCCAGTGGGTTGCGTAGGTGGAGAGGGGGAAGCAAAGTATCAGGAGATGGAAGGAGCTGAGCTGGCACCATGGGGTGCAAAGCATGCCTCCACACACTCACACTACTGTGTGGCAGGGTCTTGGGGGGGGTTAGGGGAGAAAATCCACAAAAATGCATATGTGTCCCCGTTGCCAGTTGGCGGGAGGAGGTGACAGGGAACAAATAACTAAATAAAAATTAAAAAAAACCTACGGACTTTGATACGAGACTCTTGTATTTTTCCTATCCTTCCACATCCCTTACAGACCCTTATCTCAATTTGGTTGCTTATGGTGGCCCCTCTAAACAATTAACAATTATCATTGATTATTAATAAACCTTCTACATTCACACACAAATATAGAAATCTCACGCAGGCAGAATTCTTTAGGAAAACAAATGCTTTACTAAAAATACTTCAATAAATACAGTTACAACTAAAAGAGAATAATATACTAATTTGAGTTACAGTATGCAGAAACAAAATGGGGAAAAATATATACAGAGAAGCGCACTAAAACTGTTAGCTGAAAGGCTATCTTATATTTGCAGTGGATTGAAGTCCATAAATAGTGGATGACAGTTTTCAATTCCTTTTAGTCCTGGCAGCTGCACTGGGTTTCAGCAGTTTTGTTCCTGGGGCAGGATTCACAAAGACAGTGCAAAGTGAGTGCAAATGTTTTTGCTGCACTCCCCAATTGCACTGGTGGGCAGCAGAGCTATTCACAGTTGGGTAGCCCAGTGGGCTATCTGTCTGTGAATAGGGGGTTGGTGGGGGGCAGCACTAACCAGAAAACAGCTGTGCAATACATGTTAGCACTGCCCCCTCAGCCAGCCAGGTCAATGACTCTGTAGCCAATAGCGTCCAGGCGCTACAGTACAATTCATGAAGGGAGGCATGCAAATGAGAACATTTATGCATGCAAGGCGCTAGAGCCATTAGCATGCCCATTATGGGCTCATTTGCATGCCATTAGTAAGGTGCCCCCAGCCAGCCAAAGCCCATGCAGGCACAGTCTCCCAGAAGATAGTGGTGCCCACCGCCACTGTGATTGTGAACCCGACAATACACACAAGGAGTTTCCAATAGTGAAGTGGTTCTTCCTCCCTTCCTGGACCCTGATCCCATTAGAATAAAAATAACCATGTCTGTTTCTCTGTGTAGTGGTTCACTCACCTGATCTTGATCTTATCAAAAATAGTACCCTTTTCCACAGTGTAGTGGTCCCCAACCCCACACTCACTCTGGTATCACATCCTCCATTCCCCCACCACAGCATTTCCTGCTGGTTGGTGAGCTGCACAGACCTCCTCTCAGCTCCACAGCTGCCAGCTGACGGAATTGTCAATGACACTGTTCAGTATACACACGCAATCCCATTGGTTGACACTTCTGACCAAGGGCTTTGCAGTATGTACTGTAAGCTGTCATTCTACAGTGTATTTGGCAGATGATGGCTTACAGTATACACGAAGCCCATTGGTTGACAGTGCCAACCAATGGGATTGTGGTGTATACTGTATACTGTCATTGACAGTTCAGTCAGCGTAGCCGGGTGGAGGTGAGAGGAAGGTTAGCTGTCGCGATTGTGGGAGGTGCTGTGGCGGGTGGGTGGGTATGACTACCGGAGTGGGTGGGGGGGTAGGGGGCCACCAAGATATGGAAAAGGTGTACTGTTTTCTTATAATGGGATTGGGACCGGGTGGGGAGGGACCACTAACACTATGGAATGGGAATTTGTTTTCTTTTAATTGACTTGGGGACTGGGGTGGAGGAAGGGTCCACTATACTATGGAAAAGGGATTTTGTTAATATTACGGGGATCGGGGACCTGACTGAGTGGGGGGGAGATGAAGTACCTTCGCAATCCTCTAGGGTTTGCAGGGAGTACCACCAGGTTTTCCCTGGTGGTAATTTGCTCCATTCAATGGCCTTTGCAAAAGGCCATTGTGTGGAGCAAAAGTTTGTGAAGGAGATTGCGGGGATATGCAGGCCCCCTTCTACTCATTTGCATTGCAGCCCCCCTCACTGTTTTTCCCAGGTGCAAAGCCAGTTTGTGGGAGAAAGCTTGGGTTTATGAATGACAGCTATTCACAAAGCCCAGCTTGCCCTGTGAAAACTGGTTTTGCGCTTGGGCAAAGCTTTGTGAATCCTGCCCCTGGTGTGTCAGGCAGAGTGTCCAGATGAAATGTGTGTCAATGGCCTGATCTGAGCTATTTATATACCTGCCTGTGGATAGAGGCTGGCCCTTCCATTTTAGGCCACTGGGTCTCACTCTTGTGCTTCCCCAGCACAATATTCTGGCTCAATAATTAACCAGTAACATGACTGTCAAAGTTAAAACTTTGCTGTATCAGTATACACCCTATAAGCTAATTCACAGTGGCCTGTTAGTATTTCACACAGGTTTGCTACAAGGATGTTTTCTTTCCTGTTGCCTCATAAAATGTGATATATTATAACAGCTTCCTTTTGATCAAAAGCATTATGCTCCTGAGTGCATGGTTTTATGACCTACAAATGGATTTTTGGCATATCTCTGTTAAAAACCTGAGAATTAAATTTCAGTTCCTGGCAAGCAGCTGCCTTGTAGATGAAAAGAAGGTCAAACCCTTAAAAAAAGAAATCAGTCTTTTTCTCTAGGTGCCTTGAATTAGCACTGGCATTTTCTTAGGTATGTACATATACACAGAATTACATGAAAATATATAACAGCATTATATCTACAAATAAGGACTAGTAGCGGATAGCTCACAACACCCCTCCCTAGACTGAATTTGTAGGAATCCATCCCTATGCATGGTATGATTTTCACAAATTCTATTCACTGCACTAATTGGCAAGATAGCCCATCTGGCGCTGGCATTGGCCGATCTGGCCCTGTGGGTAATGGTCATATTGTAGCCTGTAAGGCAATACTCCACCTTAAGAGATGACATTCATTTTACCCATCTGTGTCAGCCACACCAGGGGTTATGATCAGTCTGTACCTCAAAGTGCCTCCAGTAGAGGTACTGCCTCAATTTCTTGAGTGCCCATACCAGTGCAAGGCATTCCTTTTCAACTGTGAAATATGCCTACTCCTGGGGAAGCAACTTTTTGCTAAGGTACACTATTGGGTGATCTTTCCCTTGGTTAGAGGTTTGATTGAGGACTGCTCCAATCCCCACATCTGAGGCATCTGTCTGGACTACAAATAGCTTACTGTAATCTGGACTGGCCAACACAGGAGCACTGCACAGTGCCTCCTTTAGCTGTGCAAAGACTCCTTCACAGGCTGGCTCCCATTTTACCTTTTTGGGCATTCTTTTCTTTAGCAAACCAGAGAAGGGAGCTGCCAGGGTACTGTAATTTGGTACAAACTTTCGATAGTACTCGGTGGTCCCTAGGAAACTCCAAACCTGCTTCTGGGTTTTATGCCTGGGGCACGCCTCTATCACCTCAATCTTGGCTTGATTGGGACAAAGCTGCCCCACCCCACTACGTATCCGATGCATGCCAGCTCTGCCATGGCCACCTGGCACTTTTCAGCCTTGACAATGAGCCTGGCCCTCTGTATCCTGCCCAACACTTCCCTCAGGTGGGGCAGCTGGTATTGAAGATGGCAATATCATCCAGATATGCCACTGCATACTCTTCAGTACCATATAACACCTGGTTGACCAAGCTTGGGAAGGTGGCAGGGCAGTCTTCATTCCAAAAGGCATTACCTGAACTCTAATAATCCTATTGGAGTGATGAAGGTCAACCTCTCCCTACCTCTGGCAGTTAATTCCACTTGCCATTACCCTTTGTCAAGTCAATGGTGGTGAGGTATATCACCCTCTCAACTTGTCCAGTAGTTTGTCCATCCATGGCATTGGGTGGGCGTCAGACTCTGTAACTGCATTGAGTCCATGATAGTTCACACAAAGTGAGTAGAGCCATCCGGCTTGAGAACAAGGACTACAGGTGAGGCCCAGGGGCTGTGGGATTTCTGGATTACCCCAAAATCCAGCATTTCCTCCACTTCCTCCTAATGTCCTTTAGGATGGCCTCAGACACCCGGTAGGCTGTCTGCAATATGGGCACCTGTGTCCCCTGCGTCTACATTGTGTGTCGCGAAGGGGTCAGTCCAGGCTTGGTCAGAACAAAGAGGAAAAGTTCGCTAAAACCTCCCTCATGTCCTGTGTCTGTTCCGGGGTCAACTGGGGTGACAGTTTGATTGCCTCCACTGAGGACTCCCACTTGCTTTCCTCCAGCAAGTCCAGTAGGATGTCTTCTTCATCCGTCCCCACCCCAGGACTACACATTGCAAATACCATGTCTGCTCTATTTATATATGGCTTCATCATGTTTACATGGTACATTCTATGGGTATGTCTCCTGTCAGGCAGTTCTGCAATATAGTTCACATCATTAACCCGTTGGACTACATTATATGGTCCCGCCCACTCGGCCTGCAGCTTGTCCTTCTGAACCGGGTTTAGGACCATGACTTCCTGACCTACACTGTATGAGCGAGGTCTGGCTCTGCGGTCATACCAGACCTTTTGCTTCTACTGGGCGGCTAACAGGTTGCTCTGGGCTGCTCCCATAAGTTCCTTCAGCTTTTCCCTAAACTTTAGGACATACTCCACTATGAGAGTTCCCTTGGTGGCATGCTTGCCTTCCCAATCTTCCAGGATCAAATCTAGAGGCCCATGCACCCTACGTCCATATAAGAGTTCGAAGGGGAAAAACCCTGTTGACTCTTGGGGCACCTCCCTGTATGCGAACAACAGGTGGGGATGGTATTTCTCCCAGTCCCTCCCATGCTGTTCAGCAAACACACGGAACATTGATTTTAGGTTACCATTAAACCTTTCCACAGGCCCATTGGCTTTCAGGTGATAAAGTGTTGTGTGTCTCTAACAACTCACACTTCTCCCACAAACATATCATCAGGTCCGACATGAAGGTACTCCCTCAATCACTAATAACCTCCTGTTGAAACCTGACATGAGAGAAAATCCTCAGCAAGGTGTCTGCCACTTTGTCTGTTCTAAGTGAGGAGAGGGTGACTGCCTCTGGTGTTAGGCGGCATAATCTACCACCATCAGGATAAACCTCTTCTCAGAGGAGCTTGGGGTACTCAAAGGTCCCACAATATCCATTCCTACCCTCTGAAATGGCTCATCCACAATGGGCAAGGGAATTAGAGCAGCTTTGGTTTTACTACCTACTGTCCTTCCTTCCCTATTTGCTGGCACCGGTGACAAGACCTGCAATATTCCTTCACCTGCTGGGTGACATTGAGCCAATAGAAATGCTGGGCCAATCGCTGCATGGTGCAAGCAATTCCCAGATGTCTGGACATGGGGATATCATGAGCAATCTTGAGCAACTGCTCACGGTACCCCTGGGGAACGACAAGCTGCCTGCCCATCACCCCTTCCTTTGTCCTTACGTCCTGTGTATACAACAGTGTATTGTCCCAGTATACTCTATGTTTCATGTCACCTCCCTGTGTCCCATCAGATTCTGCATAAGCCATCAGCCTCTCCAAACTAGGATCAGCCCTCTGAGCAGCTGCAAATTCTTCACACTTTCCCAAGGCATGGGACATGTCCCCTTCAGTTCCTAAACTGGGGTCCATAGCTCTAGCATCTGGGCATTCAGGGTCATTGCCATCCCTAACCTTCTGGCAACTGGTTACCCCTCCCTCCTTGGAGTAATTTTTTGTAGCTGTTTTGTAAACTGTTACATGGGGAAGTCCTACCCCCCTTTCACTACTCTCCATTTCAGGAGACACAGGCTGGCAAACCAGCCTCCCATTGTTTTCCACTGGGGTCTCTGTGGGGTCCATGGAACTACAATCGCCTTGCCATCTGATTGCAGGTAACCACACATACCACCCCTTCTGGAGATTGTTCCCTATAATCACATCCAGGTCAGGTTGTCTTTTACTGCCACCTTTTGCACCCCTCTCTCCTGTCTCACCCCAGTCCAGGAGAACACTAGTTAGTGACAGAGTTTTTTCCTCCCCAGTAAATCCTCTTACTGTTATGAACTGATTAGGTATAAGCTGTTCAGGCTCAACCAAGTCCCCCTTTTTGAGTTATCTATTTATACCCCCATCGTGCTCTGGAGCTGCCACCCTTTGGGCCACCATGACCCACAGACATTCCTCCTACTATCTCCAAGCCATCTTACCTCAGATCTGCAGCCATCCTTGGCATAGCCCTGCGAACCCTTTTTACTGGGTGGGCCCTCTCCTTGAGGGGAAGGCACCGTGGGAGGAGACTAGCACACTATTTTTACTTCAGTCCCAGGCACTGCTGAGGCTTTTTCTGTGGCTTCCTGTGAGTCTTCAGAGGTGTCCTGGGCCAGCAGCCATCATCCGTCCAGTCTCCTGAGCAGTATTTCTGTTTTCTGTGATGCTCCCCCTTATTGTGATCCCTCTGCAGCGCTCCCAGTCTCCATCAGGGGCCGCTGCAGAGCGACCATGCATCCCCAACCCACCCCAGGGGAGGAGAGCAGTCCTACGGATGCTTAATCCTTCCCCTTCCCCTACCAACCCCTGGCTCCCCAAGTCTGTTCCCGAACTCAGGTCACCGGCATGGTGAGAGGTAAGGCACCAGTGCCTCAACCCTCTGCGCTACCGGGCCAGACCAAATCCCCTTTTACTAAGGTAAGAGATGCCCTGTGTCCCTAAATCCATGGGTCTGCACACCATTTACAGTAACTGGGTGTATGTGCCCCCTCATGTTTATAGGCATGCTTTCAGGGATACACAGTGCACCCAACTCTGTTCGAGCACCACTTTGCCCACTCTGTGCCTTTTTAGGACACTGTCTAGCAAGATGCCCTGGCTGTGGCTGTTTGCAAAACCAACAATCATCATTTCTTTTATCTGATAAATCCCTTTTTTGTAACCTGGGGTTTCACCCTTTCTGTGGAGGCAGTGAGGGTTTTAGCTGCCCTGAAGGTGTGTTTTTCCCCTTCTGTGCTGCCACGCTGGCCCCACTCCCTTTCAGAGCAGATGTGTTCCTGGCAGAGTGGTCTGAGAGCTCAGCAGCCTGCTGCACTGTTTTGGGGTCTTGGTCCTCCAACCAGTTTTTTAGCTCTGCTGGGCAAGCCCAAAAGAATTGCTGCAGAAGTACAACCTCCTCAATTTTCTCTACATAGTTTGCTTCTACTCCCTCCCACCAATGTTTCAAAAGCTGATGTTGCTTTGTGGCAGGTTCCTCATAGCTCAGGTTAGGACTACTCCGGAGCTTTCAGAACTTATCCATGTATGCTTTAGGTGTTAATTTATAGGTTTCAAGCAATGTTGCTTTAAGTTTCTCATAATTACTACTATTTTGATTGTCCATTTGGCCTAGTTCCTCACGCTCTTTACCAGTAAGCGTAAGCAGCGGGGATAGCTGGAAGTTCCAGGACTCCCTGGGTATTTTAGCCTGGATACAGACCTTTTCAAATGAATTCACAAAAGCATCCATATCCTCCCCCTTTTTAAATTCAGCTATTAATTTAGAATTTAATTTGTACCCCAGTCCTGGAGTTCCATGTTTACCCCTGCCACTTACCTTCTCTGGCACTGGTTGCTGGAGTCTTAGCTTCTCCAGTTCATACCCTCTCTGTTGCTGCCGTTCTTGCATCTCCATCTTGAACTACCTCTGCTTGAATGCCCTCTGCTGCTGTGCCTCAAACCTTCTCTGCTCAAAGTCCCTTTGCTGCTGGACTTTGAAATTTCTCTGCTCAAACTTCAGTTTCTTCAACTCAAACTGTAGCCAGATACCTTCCAGCTCCAGCTCTATGGTGACCCTCCCCTGCCACCGTGGCTCTGGGTTCCCTCTGGGCATGCTGTCCTCCTCCCTGGGACTGGACACTGTGATGTCACTTGGCACCCCCATGCCCAAGGTCTGGTCCTTCTCAGTCACCATTGGTAACTCAAGGTGCTGGGCAGTTGCTTGCCTCATCAACTGCCACAAGAGCCTACGAGCCTCCACAAGGTGCTTTCTGGTTCGCCCCTTGCACTGGACTCCTCTTTCCTGACACAACTGCTTTAGGTAGTCTGCAGTGTATTCTGTAGATGGAAGCCATCTTCTTCCTAACTACTGCTGCACTAGCTTACACCCGAGAAAAAAAAACAAAACAGGTAAGGAACTTTATATTTTAACCAAATTATATATATTTTGTTAAATTTTTGCTTTGATTAGCCAGCCTGGTGGTGCTGAGGGTTGAGGCGCTGGTCACCACACCTCGTACCATGCCAGCAACCTGGGTTTGGGAACGGACTCGGGTATCGTGAATCAGCTGGGGTGGAGGAGGATTGAGCATTCCAGGGACTGCTCTCCTCCTCCTCTGGGGAGGGACATTTGTGAATGTGCTGGCTCCTAGCAGTGGCTGGGGGTTAGGGTGAGTCATGGAGCAGGAGAGGGTCAGCATGGGCAAGATGTCCGATGAGCGGTGTGCAGGAGTGCACACCGCAGTGTCATTGGCATCACTGCACACCTGTGCTGTGTGTGAGACTCAAGGGGAAAAACAGTTGAATCCTCTGGTGTGTGGAGATCTGGCCGTGGCACTACACCAGTTGCTCCCAGGAGCTCCCTTTGGTCCTGACCCCTTGGTCTTCCATGATGGGGGTCTGCGATGTGACCTAGAGAGAGAGGGTGAAGGTGAGGAGGTGGTAGCTTGGGCTTGGCATCTGATGTAGGAGCTGCCAGCCAAGACCTGCAATGGGGAACCATAGGACCACCCCAGCCGAGGAGGTAAGGCAATAAAAGAAATAAAACAAACAAACAAAAAAAAATCTCTGCCTAGATTGTGTGTGGACTGTTTACAGTTTATCAATCTAATACATTGGGCTTGAAGTCAACTATTATGCCTGTGCCACCAATATTTCTTGAATCACAACACTATTCAACCATATCTCTCAGATCCTGATGCTACACACCAGATCTGTCATGAACCCACTCCTGGGGGTCTGGCCCACTGAGCTCACAGTGCCCATCCTTAAGTGCAATCTGTGATGGGTACAGGGCATCCCTCTAAGTCTGGATAAGGGCACAATACCAGTCTTCAAGTCTTGTGGCCAAACATGAACCCTTTCTTGGCTATTACACAAAGGAGGAAGGCCCAGGTGTCACACTCTCTACGGGGAGGAGTAGCAGCACAACCTCTGATCTGGTCTTCTCCCACAGGACATACAACAACCTGGCTCTACAATCCTCTACAAACTCTGGTATGAGAATCTGGTATTCTCTCTATCCTTCCAGATCCTTTTACAGACCTTTTCTCAGTTTGGTTGCCTGTGGTGGCACCTCTAAGCATTTAACAGTTATCACAGATTATTAATAAACCTTCTACAGTCACATGCAAATACAGAAATCTCATGCAGGCAGAATTCTTAGGAAAACAAATGTTTTACTAAATATACTTAAATAAATAAATACAGTTACAACTAAAAGAGAATATACTAATTTGAGTTGCAGTATGCAGAAACAAAATGGGAAAAATGTATTCAGAGAAATGCACTAAAACTGTTAGCTGAAAGTCTACCTTATATTTGCAGTGGATTGAAGTCCATAAATAGTGGATGAAGGTTTTCAGTTCCTTTTAGTTCAGGTAGCTGCACTGGGTTTCAGCAGTTTTGTTCCTGGTGTGTCAGGCAGAGTGTCCTGATGAAATGTGTGTCAATGACCTGATCTGGGCTATTTATGTACCTGTCTGTGGATAGAGGCTGGTCCTTCCATTTTAGGCCACCAGGTGTCACTTCTTTGCCCAACACAATGTTCTGGCTCAGTAATTAACCAGTAATATGACTGTCAAAGTTAAAACTTTGATGAATCAGTATACACCCTATAAGCTAATTCACAGTGTCCTGTTAGAATTTCAAACAGGTTTGCTAGAAGGATGTTTACTTTCCTGTTGCCTCATAAAATGTGATATATTATAACATCCTCATTGGATCAAAGCATTCCGCTCCTGAGTGCATGGTTTTATGACCTACAATGGATTTTGGCATATCTCTGTTAAAAAACCTGAGAATGCAATTTCAGTTCCTGGCAAGCAGCTGTCTTGTAGGTCAAAAGAAGGTCAAACATCTTAAAAAAAAAAGAAATCCAGTCTTTTTCTCTAGGTGCCTTGAATTAGCACTGCCATTTTCTTGGCATGTACACATACACAGAATTATATTAAAATATATATATATATACACACACACAACAGAATTATATCTACAAATAAGGACTAGCAGTGGGGTAGCTTGCCACAATCATCAGGATGGCAGTTAAGGGAAAGGTGCTGCAAATTAGTGATTTCCATCTGCCAAATGTGGATTGGAGCCTTCCAGCCACAGCTTCTGCAAGAAGCAGTGCCACCCTTAACTTCCTGCAAGGGGTCTTTCTCAGGCAGATAGTCAATGAACCCTCCCCCCAGGGATGGGGCAGTGCTCGACCTGGAGCTTACAAACAGGGACAGCAGTGCAGACATTACAGTGGGCATTCTCCTAGGTATCAGTGATCACTGTACAGTAGGGTTTAACATTAAGACAGGAGCAGAGACAAACCACATGAGGACGAGGGTCCTGGACTTTAGAAGGGGTGATTTTAAGGAAATTGAAGACTGTCTCAGAAACTGCTTAATGTGCGTGGTGTGTGTGTGGGGGGATGGGAGGGGTACAGAAACAATATTGAACAATAAGGGAGGACATAATTAAGACAACCAGCCTCTGCATGAAGCAAGTGAGTAAAAGAAAAAGGAAAGGTGTCGATACACAGAAGGGCAAACAAAATGGTGCAGGGACTGCATCAGAAGCCCTACGAGGGAAGACTCAAGGATTTAAATACGTACTCTCTAGAGGATAGATGGGAAAGGGGAGACATGATAAAAACTTTCAAATACCTCAAGGGTATTAATAAGGTGCAGGAGGGTATTTTTTTTTACATAAAAAGAGATGTTCAAGAACAAGGGGGCATGATTTGAAGCTGGAAGGGGGGACTCAGAGGGGCTGTGAGGAAGTACTTCTTCACAGAAAGGGTAGTAGATGTCTGAAACAAACTCCCAGGAGAGGTGATGGGATCCAAGACAATAACAGGATTCAAACATGCATGGGATAGACACGAGGGAACTCTAATAATAGGGCCTGGTGGGGGTAAGGCTGGAAATCGAGTAGGGTCTGCGGTAAGACAGGAGGTAGGGAATTTTAGGGCAGATTAGTTGGACAAAGGTGTCCTTTTCTGCTGACAACTTCTATGTTCCTATGAAAAAGAGACAATTACGGTACTCTAGAGAAGTGACCACGGTAGTGAAGGAAAAAAGGGTGGCATTCAGGATGTATAAGAAAATGCAGAAGAAGGAAGATAGGAAGGTGCACCAAGAAAGAGGGAAGCAGGTAAGGCAGTGAAGGGAGCAAACATGCAGACAGAGGACAGGATAGCCAAAGAGTAAGAAATGGGAGAAACCTTTCTTCAAGTACATAAGGAGAAGAAGAAATCCCAGGGTGGGATAGTGAGGATAAGGGGCAGCAGTGGATACTACGAGAAGAGAAACAACAAAAGCAGACATCCTGAGCAGGTACTTCTGCATGTATCCACAATGGGGAGGCCATGGCAGACCAATCTGATTGAGTTCTTTAACTGGGTAACCAGGGAAATCGATCAGGGGAGTGCAATGGACATGGCCAATCTGGACTTTAGCAAGGCTTTCGACACTGTGCCACACAGGAGACTGATTAAGAAATTGAGCAGCCTTGGGGTGGGATCCAAAGTGCTGAACTGGGTTAGAAACTGGTTAATGGATAGGTGACAGAGGATGGTGGTTAACAGCACTCACTCTAATGATGACAGCATGACCATTGGGTAGTGCTGCAGGGGTTAGTACTGAGACTGGTCCCCTTCAATATCTTCATACTGTACGTGACATTGTAGATGAACTGGAAGGGAAAGGAAAATATGCTATTTTTGCAGATGATACCAACATTTGTAATAGGGTGGTCAATAAGGAAGGGGGGTGGAAAGAATGTGTTTGAGATCTTGGGAAACTTGAGGAGTAGTCAAGAGCATGGCACTGGGTCTCAATGCCAAAAGTGCAGAATTATTCACCTAGGGCATAGGAACCCAAGAACTTAGTATAGAATGGGGAGAGGTACTGTCAGTCACTAAGCAGGAAAGGGACCTTGAGGTTATCATATCTGATGATGTTAAAGTGGAAGGGCAATGTGACAAAGCAGTATGTAGGGCCAGTGAGATGCTGGGATGCACAAGAAGAGGTTTTTCTAGCAGGAGGAGGGAGATGGTGTTGCCACTGTATTGCTCATTTGTGAGACCCCGCCTGCAGTATGTGTCCAGTTCTGGAAACTGCATCTCAGAAAGGACATAGACAGGGTGAAAGCAGTCCAGATGAGGGCAACTAAAATAGTGCAGGGGTTGCACCAAAAGACCTATGAGGAGAGACTCAGGGACCTCAACATGTACACCCTAGATGACAGGAGAGTGAGAGGGACATGATAGAGACCTACAGGTACCTCCTTGGGTGAAGAAGGTGCAGGAGGAGAATCTTTCAAATGAGGAAGAGCACCAGAACCAGAAGGCATGCGATGAAGCTGGGAGGTGAGTTTAGGACAGATTTGAAGAAGTACTACTTCACTGAAAGAATGCTGGATGATGGAATAAACTGCCAGTGGAAGTGGTGGAGACAAAAACAGCAGGGGACATCAGGCATGTGTGAGATAGACATAGGTAAGTATTTGGAAATGGGCATGGAAGGAGGGAGGTTCACCTGAGACCAGTTAGGGTCTGCAGAGACCAACTAGGCAGGGACCATCTGGGCAGACTAGGTGGGCCAAGTGGTCCTTTTCTGATGACATATTCTGTTTCTATGATTCTAATGCTGAAGTCATACATGCAGAAACAATCCCTAAACCAAGTATTGGCTAAGGGAGTCAGGGTAGCCCAGGTATGGAAAGAAATGGACCTGAGAGTGATCATAGCTGATGCCTTAAAGGTCACAACCCAGTGTAGCAAGGACGAGGTGAAGGTCAGTAAGATTCTGGGATGCATAGGAAGGAGGTTCTACAGTAGGAGTAAGGAGGTGACTCTACCTTGTATGGAACCCCAGTGAGGCTACATGTTGAGTATGGCACACAGCCTGGGGCCTCTGCCTGAAAAGGAAAGGGATAGGCTAGAGTCTGTGTCAAACATGGTGACCAAGATGACTCAAGGATGGCAGGAGAAGAAATATGAGGAGCATCTGGACAGTGTTAGTACTTTTTCATTGGAGACTTGGAGAGAGCGTGGGAATATGATTGAGATCTTTAAAGCGCTCCTGACACCATTGGGGCAACTTTGGAAAAAAAAATTAATATTTAGATACAGTTGACTTATGCTTTTACCTCGTACGCAATTCTCACCCTTTCTTTCTTACTGAGGACATTTTGCACAGAAACAGGACCTCTGCCCTGTTTGTTCTTGCTGTCACAAATCTGTTTACGACATCACAGTCTGTGGCTGTGGGTAGCTATGATGTCATAAACAGGACATTACGTTGTCATGTGCAGACAAGCAGCCTAAGCAAATGAAGTTCAGGGCACAGTGATATTGTTTTAATGCAGCTGCCCTCAGTAATCAAAAAAGGGGTAAAGAACTGCCAAACAATATATTAACTATAAACTGAGTTGTGTTTATGTCTCACAATTTTCAAAGTTATCCAAGTGGTGTCAGGGCTCTTTAAATTTATTAAAGGAAAAAAAAACAGGATAGACTGCTAACAGATGTTCAAGCATTGTGAGGGGTATGCAACATGGGGGCGTGGGTATAAACGGGGGGAGATTTAAGAAGAAATTGAGGAGACATTTCTTCACAGAAAGAATGGTTGACAAAAGGAATGGGTTGCCCAAGGAGGTGGTGGAAATGGAAACTGTTGCGGGCTTCGGGGAGGGGTGGAAACAGGAGGCTACTGAAAAATGGAAGGTGTGTTGAGGGGAGATGGGAGATGGGACTAAGCTACTGTTAAGTAAGCACAGTTGAGCCTACACAGTGTTAGGGTGTGAGGCATTAGACAGGAACAAAACAGCCTTGATTGACCTTGGGTTTTTTGCCAGTAGAATGATCACTGTTTTCTAACATGTGCAAGCATTTCTAATTCATAATACTTGTGAGAGCTACATACTGACACCATGCTAATAGGATTTGCTATTCTGTACTATTTGCCAGGAAACTGAAAAAAAAAAGAACACAAGTAACATGCCTTTCATGGGGAATTACTGCATTCTTCATATTTTTTTGCTTTTAATATTCTGTTTTAGGCCCCCCCGCCGTTGTCTGCTGCCTACCTTGAGCCTTCATGAACCTCAACTCCCACTTTGGCAATAACCATTCAATCCTTGAGGTCACCTTCCACTTGTTGCTCATATCACTTCAACCCTGAAGCACTGCTTTCTCTCACCATACTGGGAAGGCCTGCATTTTCAAGATTTATTGAGTATGGTGGGTGGGGGCCTGTAGGTGAGTTGCAGAGCATAGGTGGGCCACACTAGCTTCATCCTGCTTGAACAGGCCAACCTTCCCCATAAAGGAAGTCTGCCCACCACCTAAGGTAGGAGGCTGTTCCTGTTACACTGGACCAGTGAGTGGGAGCAGCAAGACATAATGGGGTTACTGGGGATGTCTATGCCTTCTAAAAGCTAGTTGTAGAAAGTGATGAACTAGCTGGGCAAACCTAATCCTCTCCTAGAAAGGCTGCATATGCTCCACTTTACAGACTCCCTCAGTTGGCTGATGGAAGTCAGGTTCACAACTTGAATCTGAGTATTCCCTTTGGTAATGTGATGTACTGTCACCCAGCACTACAGGATAAAAGAATATGTACTTATTATTAATTACAAAAAACTACATAAATGCAGATATTAGGGTTGAAGAATGCAACGTAACAAAATAGGAAATGAAAATCATTAGGGTTTTGGGTCTCCAGAGTATTGGCGAATCAGTGGTGGAGTCTTCCTTGGGGTTGTGAACACTAATGCCCACTCCACAGCCTCCTGTCTGAAGCACAAGGTACGGCTCCAAGTCAGTGTCTCACAGTGATAGTCTTCAAAGGTAGAGAAGTATGGCTTGACACATGTTGCCAACAGTATTCATTGTAGCTAATGCTAGTACCAAGAGGGCTCTTTGTTAAGAAAGAGATCACTATCTGATCTTGTTTGCTCAGATGAGGGGGTGAGCATCAAGGCTGACACCCCAAAGAAAGGCTCCACCACTGATTTGCAATATTTCCAAGATCCAAAATCCTAAAGTTTTTCATTTCCTACTTGGTGTGTTTCGTATATTTCAACCCTATTGCCTGCATTAACTCATTATTACCTGGGTAACCATTTTGTGTCAGGTAAACAGTGAATAATTTGGACTAGTTTGATCCCCTATTTGCTCTTCCCCCACTGCCTCCCACCCTCCCAACTCCCACAAACACCCCAACAAGAACAGGTAAAATCACACAGCCTCTTCTCAAACAACAGATATGCAAATGGTACCATCCCTCCCTCCTTCCCCATCTGATACCAGGTATAGCATCATGCAGCCAGCAGTCATGTTTATGGTGATGGCATATTGATTGCTGGTACATTTGACTCAGATCTAGCAGTTGCAATCATCATAGTGTAAGAGCATGTCAGACAGTAATTGCAATTACAGGTTCCAGACCAGGGGAGGGCAGGTAAATACCACACCAGGTCCTCACTTCAGAGCTCACAGTAACCTAAATAAATGCAGTAAAGTAGGAATACAGTTAAGGCTCACAGAGCCTGCTGGCACAACTGCACACCACAAAGTGGTACACAAATTGAAGTTCATACCTGGTCACATCCTCAAACTCCTTCCCCCCACTGTTACCTGTATCCCTGACACAGTCGAGAAGGGGTCTAAGGAGTTATGCATAAGGACCGACTGCTCGATTGCACGTAAGCTCCAGCAGTCATTGTGCTGCATGATCGTGCACACATTCATGAAGGTTTAGTTATTGCAGGAATGCTCTTCCCACCAGCGGGCTCACTGGGACCTTCACCCCTAGGTGACGAGCACTAGCGGTGCCATCTTTATTGCTGAGTTTGGTCACAGAGTGATTGAAAGTTGTTGTAAGTGCATGTTCTATGCTATGTACTGAACAGGCATCAGGCCAAAGATTCCCCTTTCTTTTTTTTTTTTTTTACAATCAATACTTTATTGAAGATTTTTTTATAAAACATATGTGATTACAGTTTCTACAGATAAATGCTCATTTTCAATTTCTGGCACATTTCATGTGGAGAAAGGGGGTTAACATACATAAAAACAAAAGCAGAGAGATGAAAAATCCATTACACTTTTAAAATATCATGTTGAATCTGGAAGGAATAATGATCTAGCCCATAACATGATACCCTGTTCTAATACTTGATAATGTAACATCCTATCTTCAAAACATTTTTCATAGAATAATGTGTTTAAAAAGTTAATTTTCCATATGTTATAAGGAAATGGTTTAGAGGGGGCTGGGAATTTTCAATGACTTAATATTAATCTTTTAGTAATTATGGAGGCAATATTTAATATAACCTGTTCTCTCTTGAATAACCTTTCACAGTTATATTGCAGAAACAAGAAGGCCATAACGTCAAGGCCGTTGTTAAAATCTGGTATTATTTTAATGATCATTTTGTTGTCTTCTATCACCCATTAGCAAATTCACAAAACCAAAACATATCCTCTGTATCTGCTTCATGGTTCTTTACAATGCTGGCACAGTGAGTCCTAGCTTAGCTTCATTTTGTATAATTTTTGGGGGCTGTGGTATGCTCTGTTGACTAGTTTATACAGTGTAATTTTATTTCTTGTGGATTTGTAACACTGGTTGGATGCCACTACCTTTGCCCAATTTGAACTTGTAAAATTATGCCCACTTATATTCGCCTATATTTGTTCAAGCTTGGAAAAAATTATTTTGTAGAATTATTTTTCCTAAGATCCAGAAAACAGCCCTTCTGTTTCTGCATCACCATTTTATCTCTTTTCTTCTGGTGCTCTTTCCCATTGGTCATAGTCCTTTAGATATAGAAACATAGAAATATAGAATTTGACGGCAGATAAGGACCGCTGGCCTACCTAGTCTGCCCATTTCTACTTACTGGATAAGCTGCAGATCCTAGTTAACCAGCAGCCTACTTCTTCCTACCCCACCCTCAGAATTGCCTTATGACTATCCCATGCATGCTTGAATTCCACCACTGATTTTGACTCCACAACCTCCTCCGAAGGCTGTTCCATGCATCCACAACCCTCTCTGTGAAAAATACTTCCTTAAATTACCTCTGAGCTGCTTCTATCTTCAAATTGTGCCTCTTGTTCTTGCACACCTTTTTTGAAAGATGCTACCCTCTTGGACTTTGTTGATTCCCTTGAGGTACTTGAAAGTTTCTATCATGTCCCTCTCCTCCTTTCGGCTATACATATATTAAGCTCCTTAAGTCTCTCTTCATATGTCTTCCGGTGCAGACCTGCACCATTTTAGTTGCCCTCCTCTGACAGCTTCCATCCTGTCTATGTCCTTTAGAGATTGGGTCTCCAGAACTGCACACAGTACTCAGATGGGGTCTCACCAGCTGTCTGTACAGAGGGATAATAACTTCCTGTTTTCTACTGGTGATGCTCTCCTATGCATCCCAGTATCCCCCAGCCCTCCTTGCTGCTCCTCTCACATTGCTTGCCCACCTTTAGGTCATCTGATATGACTACCCCAGGTCCTTTCCATTTTTGTTGTTGTTAGTATCTCACCTCTTGTGTACTTCTTCCCTGGTTTTTGTTTCTAGGTGCATTACCTTGCACTTTTAGCATTGAATCTAAGCTGCCATACATTTGACCATTCCTCTAACCTTGCCAAGTCCCTTCTCATCCTTTCCACTCTACCTGTGTATCAACTCTGTTGCAGATCTTATGTCATCTGCAAAGAGACATACTTTTTCCTTCCAGTCCCTCTGCAATGTCGCTTATAAAGACATTGAAGAGGACCGGTCCTAATACTGAACCCTGCGGTACCCCACTAGTAACCCTCCTTTCTTCTGAGTGGACTCCATTTACTATTACTCTCTGTGTCCTATTCTCCAGCCAATTTTTTACCCAGGCTGTCATCTTGGGACCCACTCCCAGGCTGGCTAACTTGTATATTAATCTTTTGTGTGGGACTGTGTCAAATGCCTTGCTAAAGTCTAGGTAGGCCATGTCCACAGCCCCTCCCTGATCTACTACTTTGGTCACCCAGTCAAAGAAATCTATCAGATTTGTCTGGCATGACCTTCCCGCTGTGAATCCATGCTGCCTAGGGTCCTGTGCCCTCTGGCCTCTAGATACTGACAATTCTTTCCTTCAGAAGTGATTCCATCATTTTCCCTATCACTGAGGTTAAACTAACAGGTCTGTAGTTTCCTGCCTGCCTTGTCTCTACTGTAAGGGGAATATTTTGTTTTCTTTCAGTTTCGGGCATTTACTTAACTTATGTAAAATGACATTTCACCACGCCGACAGCCTTTTCTGCCAGGAGCAGTTAATTACCAACTCTGAGAATCCCAGGAGTTTCTAGGGCATATAAAGGCCAGTTAGGGTGCCCATCCAAGAACACTACCAATGACTTGATAATTAATGTGATCCACTGTAGTAACCCTGAAACCGCCACTCGTACCTTCAATTCTGCCTTTGTAGGTCTCCAGTCCACCAAAGCTGACAAAGCCTTCTTCACCCACTGAACCTCATATTCCATCCTTTCAGCTCAGACAAATAAGTTTGGTGCCCAAGGTGTACCAATGCCTAAGGTCTGGGAAGGACTGATTAAACCGGAAGGCCTTGAGGCGGGTCTTGAAAACCTCAGCTGAAGGGGCCTCCTGAATTGATGGAGGCAGCGAATTCCACAGGACAAGTCCAGCGATGCTAAATGCTCCGTTGTCAGCAGTTTTGGGCCTCGTCCTGGAAATCACCAGGAGGCCTCTAGATAGGACCAGAGGGAGCGGACTGGGACGGCTGATGTAAAAAGGTCTGACAGGTAAATTTCATGTCCATTGGTGAAGTCCTTATACTCTTAAGGTCATTTCCTGCTAGAGGCAGCGTGGGCCCTGACAGGATCCTACCCAATCTTTTGCACCATGGGGCTTCAATCCTCCTAGCCTACCCCATCACCTATTTCTTTAACTTGTCACTCTCCTATGGCATTGTCTCTGATGTCTGGAAAACTGCCAAAATTATGCCTGTAATGAAAAAGGGGACCCCAAGCTTTTGAATAACTGCTGAGCTTCTCTTGTCAAACCAGCACGGGTTTAGGAAAGGACACATAGCACCATGACTGCCCTGACACGCCTAGCTAATGATATTAAATGTGCCATGGATGCTAGTTCCATTCCTGAGCCATTTTTATTGATCTTTCCAAGACTTTTGACACTGTTGATCACATGCTACTCAACTCCAAATTACTTGCCATGTGCATCTCCCCCACGCAGCCTCATGGTTTGGGAGCTACCTGTCTGGGAGACTGCGGTTTGTCCACTTTAAAAAACGTACTGTCATCTCTCACCTCAATAAATTTAGTTGTCCCTCAGGGAGTCCACACATGGTCCCCTGATCTTCTCAGTTTTTATAAATGACCTTCCCTCTGTTCCACCTCGCTGCTCCTCGATCATGCATGCGGATGATATTGTTCTGTACGTCAGCTGTCCCTCCATCTCTACGCTAATTCACAACTGCTGCAGGAGGACTTCTCCTTGGTCCAGTCATGACTCATCAGAAATAAATTAATCCTCAATTCCTCAAAGACCCAAACCATACTTCTCTGATCATGGGCTAGAATTTGGTCCTGCTCAGCTCCCCTTTCCATGCTATGTAAGGTTGGGTCTCCTCTTTCCACGATGAAAGACTTTACAAATATCTTGGGGTCACCCTTGACCCATGCCTGAGCTTCTTTCTCCGTATCTCCCAAACCTGTGAAGCGGTCAACTCTAGGTTTGACCTAACTCACCACACCAAACACTCCCTCATACCCAACGCCAGACTTGTAATTGCCCAGGGCATCCCCCAACCCCCCATCTGCAATATGGGCAGATTATCTAGTTCATACCTCCAAAGCAGCCCTTAAAAATGGGAGGTGTCCTGCAATAATATCTGCTGTTTCTCCCTGTCCTCACCAGGTCTCACCCACCACTTCTCCCTGAAAACCTCCCTGTGTTGGCTTTCCTCCTTGGTGGCCCAATCCTACTCCCTTGGCTACTTTATTGATAAGTTACTTAGATCTCCTGCTCCACCCCATTCCCCTCCCTCCTGATCCATGAAATGTGTATTCACTTAGATCTGCACATTCAGTCCTTCAGTATGTTACAAAATGTACATCTAAGATGGAGGAACACACCCTCTCCATCTTTGCCCTGAAATAATGGAACTCCCTTCCCTTTGAAATCCACATGCTCCTCTCATACGGGCTCATCATAAGTGCCCTATTTAGACATCTGGTGAGTCCATCAGCCAGTCACTGTGTAGAACAGCTCTTAGGTTTTTCTGTTCCATATTAAAGTACCTTGATTGGATGCCTATATTACATATTTTTCTCCTCTGCAGTGTGCAATTGTATGTTTACGCTATGGAAGGTTTTATATCCTTTATGTATTTTTTTTGATTGTATGTTTCTGTATTCTGGTCCATGCTTGTTCCATGATTTCATTGTTTAACATTTGTTATCTGACTCTGGCTCCTAAGGAATGCCGCTCCATGCATCTACAACCATTTCTTCACAGAGAGGGTTGTAGATACATGGAACGGCCTTCCTGAGGAGGTCATAGAGTCAAGAACAGTGGGGGGGGAATTCAAGAATGCATGGGACAGACATAAGGCAATTTTAGTGGGGGTAGAAGGAAGTAGGCTGTTGGTTAACTAGGATCTGCAGCTTATCCGTTAGGTAGGGAAATGGGGCAGACTAGGTGGGCCAAGCGGTCCTCATCTGCCATCAAATTCTATGTTTCTATCTATATAATGTAGTCTTCTTGTGTTATTGTATCCTGATATACCTGCCCAGGTCATAGCTGAAAATAGGCATTTGCTTGTCTAGTGTACCTTACCTGGTAAACAAAAACTAAATAAATAAACAAAAATATAAATAAGCAGTCTTGTTGTGGTCTTTGCTGCCAAGGGGCTGGACAGGGCGTGGGGTGGATTGTGTGCCATTACAAAATGGATTAAGAAAACCTTGTAACCTTATTAGCTCAGGACCTTGGAACCCCGTGCTGATATCCTAGCACAACAGCACAGGAAGAAGTTCTGAGTAGTCAGAGTCCTCCTTACCCCCAGTCAGCCTCTGCAGTACCACTCCCTGCTGCCACCGACCGCCCCACTCAGTCATCTTCACAGATGGATGACACATTACAGAAAGAAACACTGGCTCCAGTCCTGTCTATCTGCAATGTAAGTACTTTTTGAACTTTTGCTCCAATTAACCTTTTTTTTTTTTTGTTCTACCTCCTTCATGTCTGCTGCTGTCAGTGCCGGTCAATTGCAAACCAATGAGGTCATGCCCCAGCTCAGTTTCAATCATTCTGTCTGCTCTTAGCTGTGCTCACTGATGCTCACCCACAGCATTCAGTGATCACAAAGTACTGTATAGATCTCTAAATTCTAACAATCACAGAAAGCACACTGCAGAATGTAGACATAAACACAGCAAAGTCACTGGATGGAAAAATGTGACTGGAACTTGCTGCATATCCTTACACACTGTTATATGCAGCACTGCCTTGACTTGCTGGCACTATTCTGACCAAATTGTACTAGTTTTTTCTTGCAAAACATTTGTTATGTATTTTATTTTCATTTCTTATTTTAAATTATACAAAAGTTGTTTTTTAAAAATACCTTATTTAGTAATGCTAAGGAACCCATTTCATAATCGCAATAAGGCAATCCAGGCTTTGCATTGTGCTGAGATAAAAGCACTTTTTGGGTGTTGGAAGCACTCCACCTTCGGCATTGTGCTTTAACCCAACCGAGAAGTGTCAATATCCCAGCACAATGCACTCTCTGTTGTGCCATATTGCTTAAATAAAAAGGATCACATTAACTACACATGGTCCATGGAAAGGGTACATTGTAAATAATAAAATATTTATTTAACCAGATAGGCATAGCATCAGCATGTACAGTGGCTGATGGGAAGGGGAATTCATTAAAGTAGAACTACTGTCAAAATATACAAAATAAACATGTTGCTCAGTGTTTTGATTTGTGTGTAGTCCTGGTGCACGCTTCCTATATTTGCCTACCTGATCTTGGATTTTCACTGAAGTCCGGATGCATCACTGTTACATGGGACAGGAGGTATTGTGGGAAAAGGAAAGGAAATAAAACAGGCAGACTTGAGAGCCCAGGGGCCATAATACAAGTAGGCAATGTTAGAAAAAGCTCCTAACAACAAGTAAAGGAAAGACCATTAGCACTATACACACAAACAAATCAAAACACTGTATAACATATTTTTGTACATTTTGACTGTAGTTCCTGTAAGTGCTGATTTCCAAGGTACTGCAAGAGTTACTTGCTGTTGTGTGCTACTCCAATTACTTATATTTTTAGTTATTTTTGTAATTTTGTTTTGCAGTTTCTTTTGCTAGGATAGCCTCAGCTGAGATGTAGCGCCTCATTTCTGGTGGGGTCCTGGTTCTACCCTTTACCATGGCTAGACAGACTGGAGCACTGGCAGGTTAAGTGAGTTGCCCAAGGTCACATAGTGAGTATTTGGCTGTAGTGGTTTGAATCTCTGATGTCTTGGTTCCTGCCAGTGCTGTAACCACAAGATCATATTGCCTCCTGCATATGTGTGTGTGTATGTGTGTTCCTGTTACAGCATGAGCAGCTGCTTACTTCTAATTGAATGTATGCTGTTTAGCAACAAAATGAGTTTTAACAGATGTACAGCAGTGGACTGCTACAGTCTGAAGAAGGTGGGTGTCTGGGAATGGATCTACTCCAGAAATAATTGTTTTGCTATTTCAAGTTGGTGTAAAGTATGTGTGTTGGGGGTGGGGGACACAAAACCTCAGAAAGTACTAAAGCTGTGTATGGCTGGCTGTCTTGTCTGTTTAGTTTACACAGAATCATATAGATAATTTCAGGCAGAAGAAGACCATAGGTCCAGTCAGCTGCTCTGGTCCTCCCTAATGCTCCAGCCTCTTGCTGGGTGGGCTACAGCTGAGCCCCCTAGTTTATTTTACTACATGTTATTGCACATTTGCAAACTTTTACAGTCAGCAAACTCCAGTTATAAAATAGCAGCTAGTGGCTCCTAGTCATGTGTAAAATGCATTAAAACAAAGCAAATTAAATATAAGTAACAAAGCCATCGCTCTTGGAGTGCTCCCCTGGTTCTAAGTAATCCCCTCCCAACTTGATGGAAATGACTCACTCTGCATTCCAGGTCCAAACTATCTGGGGGACATGTGACATGCTTGGAGAACTGTACAACCAGTATTTTCCTGCACCTGCCATCCTTGTCACTGGCAGCATAAAGAACAGTAAAAGGGGGGAGTAGACAGGAGATTCAAAGCAGTGCATGGGGGAAGGGGTGTTCAAAGGTGAGAAAAGGGAGAAGGGAAGCCAGGCACAGGAAAAGGTGAAAGGAACAAAGGGAGGAAGGGAAGGGAAGGAGGATACAGAGAACCATGAAATAAAGACATCGAACTAACAAAATTATGTTCAGTAGTTATTAGGCTAATGAACACGGACTATCAGCTGACAATACCATTAAGGTCTCTTCATCAGGTATTATAAGGCAGATCTTGTTAATGATTTGGTTTGTAATTTTTGACCTGGATAAGGCATACTGAGCTGTGACAGCTTGTCTCCAATATGTCCGGGGGTGGAGATAACATGGATGTTTTTCTTTTTTTTTCTCTTTATTGATGGGGGAATGCTAGCCAGGACATCAGAAAAACTTTCCCCACTGTTTATGATAAGTGCCACAGGATTTTTCATTTCTACCTGGACTGCCACCAGAGGTGGTCAGAAGGGAGCTCGGTTTAACATCGCATCTGAAGGACAGACCCTCAACAGTGCAGCACCCCCTAATACTGCACTGCAGTGGCACCAGTGGGTATCACATGAGAGGTATCTGTTGTAACTCAATCAGAATAAAGCAAAACTGCCACTTATCCCCCACAAACTTCTACAACCACTCCCTCAGTCGATTATCCGCATTTAAGACATGATGCCTTATCTACCTTAACCACATTCAGGCCACACCCATGACAATTTATCCACATCTAGTTTACAGAAAAAAGGGAAGAATAAGAATAGCCAAGACTGTCCACTTCAACTACCACAGAACTTTTAAAGTCAAAGATTCAGAACTCCTTGCCATATAATAGAAATAACTTTCAGTTAGCTGATGTATACTCATCATCATCAAGGTTTTATTGTTCGGCTAAAAAGCCATTACAATATTAAACATTTAACACTATAGTACTTCACATAACAATATTACTATCACATTAAAATGCAAATACGTATAAAACAATTCAATTACACTCAGATATCCAGTCATTTAAATATCAGTGTACTGTAGGGAGATTAATCTACCACCCCAGTACATTATAAAAATACTTAATGGCCATAATATACCAAACCATAACAATACATTAAACATTTGTTCCAATCAATGGAGTCCAGTAAACTCCACCCATGCTCCCTAAAAGAACTATCTTCTTAACCCGTCAGACCACTTAGCCAGTATGTATGGGCCAGTCACAAACAGAACTCTACTCTTAGAGGTACTATGTGAGGAAATTACTTGGGAAGCCACCTCCCAGACCCAAATTAGAAAAGAAGTTACCAGTAACACCCATCTAATTGGGAGCTAAAACAGAACATCCCACTGTGCATACAGTCCCATGTTCCAGTTGCACCCTGTAAGATGGGAATTATATACCAGCTAATTCTCGACCAATTCTGGGTCTTAAAAGACTTGACTCCCCAACAAAATCCTTACAATTCCTTCCACTTGTGGGTCCAAAATTTGAGGCCAACACCAAACATTGCCAGCCAGTTCAGACCGCCAGAAAGGTACAAAATTTTCCTTGGGAACAAAGAGGAAATTTCACTGGCTGATTCCCATAACTAACTTTTAGTATTATTACAATAAAGCCATTACAGTTTTTAGACACAAAATATTTCACAATTAAATAATTATAAATAAGAAATGACGATATCAGCTAGTATTTCTTATAAACACATATACTATATATCAGCCTAATATAACCTGTAATATAAGATAGCCATGATGATCTCATTTGAGAGTATTCTTTCATTCCCAGTAAGGCCTAACATTTGATCAGCAAATCTGGAACTGTCAAAGTCAGACCTAAACTCTTGGAGGTACCATTTGGAAAAATGATCTAGGGCTACCCAATTACGGATCAAGTTAGGTAAAAGGCTGCCGGTAACACCCATCCGATTGGTGTGCAATTACAAAGCATCCAACCGCGCATGCAGTCCCATGCTCTGACTACACACCGATATAATGGGAATTAAATACCCGCTGCTACTTTGACCAACTCTGGGTCATAGGAAATTTAAGATTTTCCCCAGAAAAATCCTCACAGTTCCCTCCACGTCTAGGTCCTGAATTTTGAGACTAATCCCTGATGTTGCAGGCCAAGTTGGCCCTCGAGGGGTGTACATTACAATATCTGGCATAAACATTTCATACATGGCATAGTCAACAAAGTCACTTTCATCCAGACATACTGTATGTTTCAAATTACCTTATATTGTGTTATACATAATATACATAAACAATAATAACTAAAAGTCAGAAACAAAATTCACTCTATTTCCAAATCTTCCAACCTATCTCTTTATATTCAGGCCATTAATAAGCTCAAAAGAAATATTCCTGTGAACTGAGGAACAACCAATTTGGGCCACATATCACCATAATAGTCCTATCAATCCCAGCAGAGTTTACCCCCTACACACACATCATGTCCCAATATTACCAACTTGGTAATCACATTGGAGTTCTGCCTTTACAGGGCAACCTTAAAAGGTACCATGCAGCGCATGCTGCTCCGTACCCTTTGGACTACTTCCTTTCCAGCCACTCCCACTAGGCATACTTAGGACACTTAGTAAGACTGGGTTTCGAAGGGGTCTTCCTAATCAGACCTCATCCGAACTGATCCTTCCTAGAAGCCAGTAGGGTCTGCTGGCGTTTAGAGGCACATTCAGTTGGGCACCATGCAGTGCATACTGCTCCATGCCCATGAATCATCTCTTGACCAGCTACTCCTGATGGCCACTGTCGAGCATACAGCAGAACTCAGTGTCATAGTCCAATCCCCCTTATCTACTCCAATCATAACCATGCCTTTCTGAAGCCCAGCTAGACACGCTGGCCCTAGAACATGTCCACTGAGGCACCATGCGACGCATGCCGCTCCGTGCCCCATGATTACACCTATTCCAGCTACTCCATTGATTACCCCTATGGCATATACTAGGGCTCCATGTCGCTGAGGGGGTACCATCCCCAATGGGATTATCATGTCCTGCCTAGTATCAAATGGCCACAAATCAATCCTAAAGCTTCATTAGAAAATATTAAATGTCTTATTTTACAAACCCAGCAATGATTATAACATTCATATACATGTGCAATAAATCAATCCTGAAACTGTCTTGATTGAGCTCTGTTTCTGAATTGACCTTTTGTGTGCTCAAATCCAAGTTACCACTTTCATTTTGATCCATAACCTTTAAATTCCCCATTTTTAAAACTTATTTCCTAGTATATACCATAATTGCTAATTATATCCAATGCAACAATTAACATTTTTTTTTAAATACACAGACTTTAAGACCTGTAATTCACAATATTATGCAATGACTCAAGCTTATCTGCAGTTCAAGAACATCCAACTTAAAAATAATGTAATCCATTATCAAAACTCCAAATCTCCAAAGTCTCAGCTTCAAGTTAAAACTTCTCCTCCAAACGTGAAATGCTCCATAAAAATAGTCAACTTCCAATTAAATCAACCCTAAATTTCTAAGTAAATCTCTGCAGAAATACTACTCAGATTTGCTCCTATTGTTACTAATAAAATTTCTAATACCGAGTGGCGCTCGCCACTCACGCTCGCGCTACTGCGCTCGCGCTGCAGGCAGCGCGGTTCTTTTATATTGTACTGCCCCTCCTCCTTGATGAAGTGTGCTCTGTTACACCTGGCCCCTCTCACTAGAGCACAACAATGCAGGGTCAAAGGGGAGCAAAGGCACAGAAGAAATGAAGTTATACAAAGTGCTCACAGTTTTAACAGATATCAGTCACACAGTTCGAATCCCCCAACAGGCAGCAACACGCTCCTTTAGGTCTCAGTCTCATAGTCCAGCAAAATGAAACAGCAGAAGAAATAACCAGTCTCTCAGATGATAGATGCAAATGGCATACCTCTGATGTATACTCAGAATAACTGGCTTCTGCGGTTGATTAAATGCCTTGGCCTTTGGCCTTGGGCCTTTAATCACCCACAGTAGCCAGTGTTTCCTTCTTATAGTCCTGCTAGCTAACTGTTATTACTTAATTAGCTCATGTTTCTGGTGTGGGACTAAATCCAAGGGGATCTAATCTTCTGGCCCCATAGGTGAGCTTACAACCTACTGCACCACTGAAACACACTCTGTTTAGGAGGTCTTATAGAATTGCGTACCTAGGCAGCCCACCAGTGCAGTGACAGTGCTACCAGTTACGATACTGATAACCTGGGTTTGGAAGCAAGCTGCATGTCAGAGCGCCAGCCGAAGGAGGAAGATTGAGCATCCTATGGACTGCTCTCCTCCTCCAGGGAGAGGCTGGGGAAGGTTTCCAGCACTTGCCTGACCTCTAGTGGAAGGTAGGGGCCCGATAGCTGGAGCTGGCACTTTCAAGAGGTGGAGCAGATGTCAGTGTGTGCTCCCTTTGTGTCATTGCATGCCACACCTCCAGAGAAGAAAACAAGGAAAAAGTGGGGACGTGCATGCCCACCTTGCACCATAGGCCCCACACCACTGATGTGTGGCATCCCGGAAACCGAGCCAGACGTCCAATGGGCGGAATCTACCTTTAGAGGCCTGCCTTGGGAGGCAGGCTAGAGGAATATGAGGTAAGTCCCGGGGACAGAGGATAATGGAGCTGTCACTGACAAGTGTTGAGGTGTGCCTTCAGCTTTATAGTCACCCCATTCCATAAGGACATATGCTGGAATGGGTGCAGTATTGGAGAATAGGGTGAACTCTGGGGCCGAAGAGTCCAAGGCACACCTCGATGCCTGTCACTGGCTGCAGGATGGGGGTGGAATGGAATGGCATGAGTATTACAGCCAGCAATCCAAAGGCACACCCCTTTGCCTGTCAATCTGTACAGGGCAGGATGTTGTGGTTAGAAAACGTGAATGCCCTGGTCGTTTTGTGGCATTTGACTACTACAAATTTTCAACATGGCCTTTTGTGACCCCACCTCATGAAAGCATTTAGGACCTCTACTCCTAAACATTGGCACTGTGATTTTGTTAATCTGTCTCAAATGTTGATTTGCTACAGCGACTCCTCTATTCTGCGCCAGATGTATCAAAACACAATTTGGGCAGGATGTGAAAAATGACAGCTATCTTGTTCATAAGGAGGTGTGAAAAAATGCCAGTGTTGAAAATCTGGAGTGAAAATCTTAAAAATTCTCAAAGTTACGAGTGTGCGTGGAAGCTGCTCAACGCACGCTTGTAATACAGTCATTTTGTGAAATGTTCTCTCTAAATTTTCAACATAGGCATTTTGGGACCTCTGCTCATGAAGAGTGTAACTGTGATTTTGTTACTCTGCCCCAAATGCTGATTTCCCACAGTGGCAGCTCCATTGTTCACCACATGTGCGAAGCCACATTTTGGGCAGGATGTGAAAAATGACAGCTGTACTGTTCATAAAGAGGTATGAAAACATGACAATGCTGAAAATCTGGAGTGAAAATATTAAAAATTCTCTGAGTTATGAGCATGCGTGGAAACTGCACAATGCACATTCGTAACACAGACATTTTGTGGAATGGTTTCACCAAATTTGCAACATAGGTCTTTTGGGAGCCCACCTCATGAACAGTGACACTGTCATTTTGTTACTCGGTCCAGAAAGGTGATTCCGCACAGCGACCGTGAAATCACCTTTCGGGACCGAATAATGGCATGACAGTGACTGAATTCATGAGGTGGGGTCCCAAGAACTCCATGTTGAAAATGTGTTGCCAGAATTCACAAAAATGGCCGAGATAACCACCAAAGTTGAAAAAAAAACATTTATGCCATTATACAGCTTACCAGCAGTTCTTCAGTTCACGGTCAGCTTTTGAAGAGTGCAGACGTGTTCCGGTCCACCGAAGATCGTCGCGCCGGGCTCCAGAGTTAAGTATGGGGTATGGGGTATGGGGAGGGGGATGCGCAGAGGGTGGGTGCAGGTTGGGGAAGGGGGCACAGGACACAACGAGGGACTGTTTTCGACTTTTCAGGTAAAAAAAATTTAAAAGCATCACAAGAAGGTTTTCTTTTTTTGCAAGTAGATTTGGCATGCTGGGGTGGGCTCCCAGCATGCCACCTGTTTTGGGGAGGGAGACTGGAGTCGACGGGAATTGGGTCCCTCATCAGCACAGGAAAAGGATCTGTGTTTGGGGAAGACATGATGCAGAGGGATTGGGAACCCCCTTGGAAAAAAAAAAAAATCTACGGGGACATTATGCCGATGGGGGAGTGGGCTCCCCATGGAAATGAACTAGGATGGGGGCATGCCAACAGGGGATTGGGCACCCCATCAGCTTTCATGTGGACTTGAGGTGGACTGGCGAGCCGCCGCCTTGTTAATTGAAATGTTGCACCAAGAAAGGCACCGCCCTGCAATGATGGGTCGCTCCCTCACTGCAGCAGTGATTTCATTTCAAGTTGGTGGCACACTTGCTGAACTAGTGTCAGCACCAGTGTGTCACTACATTGAGGAAAGAGGGCCAAGCCTCAAATGCAGTGGGGCATTGGCCACCACAGTCAAGCACCTCCCAAACCCCGCCTCCTAGTTGTCAAGATATCGTTTCTTGACAAGCGCGCAAGCAAACATAAAAATTAGTAAGAAAAGCTGATTTAAGAACATCTGAGAAAAATGTAAATATAAATCTATGTTAGAAATATTTTATTGCTAAAAATGATGCAGTAAACTTTCTTGCCGATTAACAAGGCATCAGTGTAGTGTTAAAATGGGAACGATTTGTCTTGGCAGACTTCTGCAATATCTATGTGAAGGCTTTGAGTGTGGGGAAAATTGGGTAATTTTATCAGGATTTCATGCAGGGTAAGCCGTCTGTATGGAGGATCATAGTGTGGGAAAGTGGTTGATGGGTAGTTGTGACAGTACACTGTACTGACTGTCAGTGACTTTAGAACATTATTTGTAAAAAAAAACAATCTCACAATGCTGTGTTCAGGCAGCACGTGTTAAAGCTCTGAGTGTGCAAATCCCAATTAGTAGTCATGTGGTGGGATTTTACACAGGCAGAGTTCAGTAGTATAGAAACAGCAGACACCACATGATTCAGCAAAGAGGGCAACATTGGAAGACAGATTGGAATCAAAATGAGTCTACTGCCACTGTGGCTACTTATTGTGTTGCTTGCACGCATGTGCAAGAAACACATTGCTTTCAGCAGTTAAGGAGAATGCCTAAATGCATCAGGAAATTAACATAATATAAATCAGCTGTTTTGGCATTACAAGCCTCCAAAACAGCTGATTGCGCGGGTGTCCCATGGCGACGGCTTCTCCGCTGGCCTCTCACAGTCCCCAGGAAGCCAACAGAAGGCTGCCACCTACCGTTCAGCGTGCCTTCCTGGTGAAACATTTCAATAAAAAAATTAAAAAAAGCTGACAGGGTGCCCAATCCCCTGTTGGCATGACCCCCTCCCCAGTTAACTTGAATCTGCAGCTTATCCAATAGGTAGGGAAATGGGCAGACTGGGTGGGCCAAGCGATCCTTATCTGCCATCAAAGTCTATCTTTCTATGTTTCTATTTGCCAACAGAGTAGCCCAATACCCGTTGGCATAATGCACCTCCCCATTTGTTGTTTACCGAGGGGGGTGCCCAGTCCCTCCTTGGCTCATGTGTCCCCCCCAGCACACTGTATGGCCGATGGGAGTGCCCAATCCCCTGTTGGCTCCACTGACCCCCCAAAACAAACTTCTATCTGCCATGCTGGGAGCCCACCCCAGCATGGCAAAAGTCCTTTGGCCAACTGGGGTGCCCAATCTCCCATCGGCTTCACTGCCCCCCCCAAACAAACTGCCTGGTGCCGCGCTGGTAGCCCACCCCAGCATGGCAAAAGTCCTCCATCGTCTGCGTAAAAAAAAAAAAAAGACCTGGAAAAAAAAAGGTCCCTCGTTGATTCTCTTGCCCCCTTCCCCAACCTGCGCCCACCCTCTGTGTACCCCACCTCCCCACACCCCCACCTCACCCCACACTTACTTCCGTAGCTCAGCACGACGATCTTCAGTGGACCGGGAACATGTCTGCACTGTTCAAAGCCGACCGCGAACTGAAGAAATGCAGGTAAGCTGTATAATGGCATAAATGGGGGGTTCAACTGTGGTGCATATCGCGCCCATTTTTGGGAATGTTTTCACCAAATTTTCAACACGGGGTTCTTGGGACCCCACCTCATGAACTCAGTCACTATCATTTTGTTATTTGGTCTTGAAAAGTGATTTCGCAGTCACTGCATGGAACCACCATTCAGGACTGATTAATGAAATGACAGTGTCACAGTTCATGAGGTAGGCCCCCAAAAACCCTATGTTGAAATTTTGGTGAAAAATTTCCAAAATGACTGTTTTTGATGAGTGCATTGTGCAGTTCCTGCACACACGCCATAACTCTCGAGCATTTTAATATTTTCACTCCAGATTTTCAACATTGCCATTTTACCACACCTTCTTATGAACAGTACAGCTGCCATTTTTCACATCTCACCCAAAATGTGTTTTCGCACATGTAACGCACAATGGCGCGGTCGGTGTGTGAAATCAATGTTCAGGACAGATTAAGAAAATCACAGTGACACTGTTCATGAGCAGAGGTCTTAAACTGGCTATGTTGAAAATTTGTTGACAAAGCGTCCATAAATTGACTTTATTACAGGCTCGTGAATTGTGCAGTTTCCACGTACCCTCATAACTTCCGCGAATTCATAAAATAATTTTCAGTCAGATTTTCAACATTGGTATTTTTCCACACTTCCTTATGAACAGTACAGCTGCCATTTTTCACACCCTGGCGAAATGTGTTTCACACTTCCAGCGCAGAATACCGCGGCCGCTGTGGGAAATCAGTATTCGGGACAGATTAAGAAAATCACAGTGACAGTGTTCATGAGCAGAGGTCCCAAAATACCTATGTTGAAAATCTGCTGCAAAATATCCCCAAACTAATTACATTACGGGTGTTCATTGCGCAGTTTCTATGCACACTCGCTACTTCACCAGTTTTTTTATATTTTCATTCCAGATTTTCAACATTGCCATTTTTTACACCTCTTCATGAACAGTACAGGTGTCATTTTTCACATCCTGCTCGAAATTCGTTTTGCATGTGGTGCCATGCATGAGTCACTGTGCAAAATCACCTTTCGGCTAACAAACTGATAGTGTCACTGTTCATGCAGTGGGGTCACAAAAAGCCCATGTTGAAAACTTGGAGTAAAAATACCAAGAAACACCCAGGGTGTTAGGGTTTTCGACCAAAACACCCTACCCTGTGGGACTGACAGGCATCAAGGGTGTGATTTGGGATTGTTGACAGTAATGCTCATGCCATTCCACCCCCACCCTGCAGCCAGTGGCAGGCATCAAGGTGCGCCTTGGACCCTTTGGCACCAGAGTTCACCCCATTCTCCTATACTGCACCCATTTCAGCATATTCCTTATGGCATGAGGTGAATGTAAAGCCCAAACACTCCAAAGCACACCTCGACACTTGTCAGTGTCTGCAGGGTAGGGTGAGGTGAAATGTTGTGACCACTATGGGTGATGACCCAAAGACACACCCCAATGCCTGTCCATCTCTGCAGGGTGGGGGTGGAGTTGGCATCAGTTCAATACTTTACTGCCATTTCTATACTGCATCTGTCTAACTCCTGCACTTCCACTGCTAATGACAGCAAGCAACACTTGGCATTGACAGATGCTTGTTTTTATGTTGTCTTGCATGCAAGCATAAACAACATATTGTGGTAGCTTGCAGTAGCAGGTTTTGGAGGTGCGGTTGTGTTGTGGCCAATGGTGCCACTGCTTTTTTGGGCTGGGATCTGTGGCACCAATGAAATAGCACGCTGTCTATGACAGCACTGCAAAAGCATGCCACCAACTTGAAACAGTTTCACCGCTGCAATGAGGGAGCAACCCGTCATTGCAGGGAATGCCTTGCCTGGTGTAACATTTCAATAAACATGGCGGCAGCTGTCACCATCCACCTCTCACAGTTCCACCTGAAAGCTGACATTGGGAGTGCCCAATTCCCCTGTCGGCATGATGTCCCTGTAGGTTAATTTGTCTGCCGAGGGAGTGCCCAATCCCCCTCGGCTCCAGTCCCCCCCAAAACACCTAGGTGGCACACTGGGAGCCCACCCCAGTGTGCCAAATGTACCTGTAGAACCAGAAAACCTTCCTGCTGTTTTTTTTTTAACCTGTAAACAAGAAAATGATCCCTTATTGTCTGCAGTGCCCCCCTCCAACCAACCAACACTTTATTTATAAAGCACCTTTCAAAATCAAGGCACTGTACAGACATGAGCCACAGCAGATAAAAACAACAACAGTATAAATTATTTAAAATCAGTTTGGATAAGCCTGAGAGAATAGATATGTTTTTAGCATAATTTTAAAACTACTGATGGTCAGGCAGTCTCTTAACCGATGAGGTAGAGAGTTCCACAGGGCCAGTGCTGCAAGTGAAAAAGCATGAGTACCAAAAGTTTTTAAATGAACCCTGGGAACCTCTAGCAACCCCTTGTTGGCGGATCAGAGAGGATGATTGGGAGAGTAGGGAGTCAAGAGATCTTTTAGGTAGTCAGGTCCCTCCACAACCCGCACCCACCCTCTCGCACCCCACCTCTCTGCCCCCCTCACCCCGTGCCTCCGGAGCCTGGTGCGGCAATCTTCTGTGGGCGGGAACACATCTGCACTCTTCAAAGCCTGCCGCAAGCTGTATAATGGCATAAATTTTTTTTTCAACTTAGGTGGATATCTCGGCCATTTTGCGACTTTTGGCATCAGATTTTCAACATGGGTTCTTGGGACCCACCTCATGAACTCATTCACTGTCACGTCGTTATTTGTTCCTGAAAGGTGATTTTCGGGCACTCGTGGAATCACCTTCCAGGACTGATTAACAAAACAACAGTGTCACTGTTCATGAGGTGGGCTCCCCAAAAGCCTATGTTGCAAGTAGTGAAAATTCCAAAACAGGACTGTGTTACGAGCATGCATTGCGCAGTTTCTACGCACGCTCATAACTTTGAGAATTATTAATATTTTCACTCCAGATCTTCAGCATTATCATTTTCTTGACACCTCCTTATGACCAGTACAGCTGTCATTTTTCATATCCTGCCCGAAATGTGTTTTCGCACATTTGGCGCACAATGGTGCGGTCGCAGTGGGAAATCAATGTTCGGGACAGATTAAGAAAATCACAGAGACACTTCATAAGTGGAGCTCTCAAAATGCCTACGTTGAAAATTTGGTGAAACCATTCCACAAAATGACTGTGTTATGAGCGTGCATTGCACAGTTTCCACACACGCTTGTAACTTCAAGAATATTTAATATTGTCACTCCAGATTTTCATCATTGCCATTTTTCACACCTCCTTATGAACAGTACAGCTGTCATTTTTCGCATCCTGCCTGAAATCTGTTTTCGCACATCTGGCACGGTCGGTGTGGGAATTCAACTTTCGGGACAGATTAACAAAATCACAGTGCCACTGTTCATGAACAGAGGTCCCAAATGCTTTCATGAGGTGGAGTCACAAAAACCCCATGTTGAAAATTTGTAGTGCAAATACCAACAAACGCCCGGGGCATCAGGGTTTCTAACCATAACTTCCCACCCTGTAGAGACTGACAGGCGTCAGGGGTGTGACTTTGGATTGTCGGATGTAATGCTCACGCCATTCCACCCCCACCCCCACCCTGCAGCCACTGACAGGCGTCAAAGTGTGCCTTGGACTGTTCAGCCCCAAAGTTCATCCCATTCTCCTATACTGCACCCATCTCAACATATTTCCTTATGGAATGGGGTGAGCGTAAGGCCTGAGGACCCCAAGACACAACACGACACTTGTCAGAGACTGCAGGGTCGAGTGAGGTGAAATGGCATGAGCATTATGACCGATGACCCAAAGGCACACCTCAACGCCTGTCAGTCTCTGCAGCATGGGGTGGGGTTGGCATCAGTTCCATACTTCACTGCAATTCCTATTATGCATCTCTCTAACTCCTGCACTACCAATGCCAGCGAGACAACATTTGGCATTGGCAAATGCTTGTTATTTGTTGACACCCTGACCAGGATTTTTTGAAATGGTGCACAATTTCCTCTCTGCTTCTCCACAACCTGTTCATCCACTACTGCGTTGGGCAAGCCCTCCCAACCCACCCCGGGACAGCTGATCAGGGACAAAATAAACAATGTCTAAAACATAGTGTGTGTTGTGCTTATTTTTCAATGATCTCTATTTAAGCTTGGAGTTAGTGCAGACCTTGGAAGCCAAGTGCAACTGAATACTAGTTTCCCAGCTGGATCAGTGCAGTAAAAGGTTAAGCATGACCACAGTTGTTGGTTTGTTTACAAGCTGTTAATGTGTTGTGGGGAGAGGGGGCCAGGCGTGGGCTGGCACATCTATCTCTGCAGCCTGAGCTAAGCCTAAGTGCCTGTCTCGCTAGGTTGTGCACTGCACTGCTCCCTTATGGTGTCAGTGTTTCTTCCATCTGTTGTACCCCATTGGCTGTCTCGCTGTGGTTGCCAAGCAGTTAACTGCAGATCTGTGCACACTGCCCACATGTATTAGAGCTGGATGACTGTCAAAGGACAGATGAGGTCAGAGGTGATGACGGAGAGTCACTTACCAGCTGTCCACGCCAACCAAAATGAGAGTGCACTCAGCCCAGTTACAAAAGTCTCAGTCACCAGGTATGTTGGTGAAAATGTATTTATTTCAAAAGTATTACCAACAAAGACATGCTGAGCTGGTAACAGCTCATTTCCGGAAGCGTCCAGGAATGGTCATTTTAGGGAAGAAAGTAAAAAGGAAGCAGGAGAAAAACTGTTGTGAGTGGCTGGAGGGGGAAGCTGTCCCCTTATGGTGCTACGAGCCTGGAGGAGGGAAACAATCTCATTAGCAATCCAGCAGTATCCAAGGTTGGGCTAACACTGTATACTGGATTCCTAAATGAGTTGGGCTGCTGCTGGCACACACACACACACACACACACACACACACACACACACACACACTCTCACTCACTTAAAATCTCATGGCATGAGAGAGTTTATTTAATTGGGCTTCATTGATTGTGTTTGGGGAGGGACAAAAAAGTGTAATTTGGTTCTGAAAATCCTAAAATACAAGAGAATAACTGGGGCTGTGGGGAGGTGGCGGTGCAATTCGACTTATCACCTTGGAGGTGGTTAGAAGTGGTTAGTTTAATGAAAGAAGTGTTAGCATGCAATGTACTGTACATGTTTTGATTTGTGGGATTCAAACCTAGACCTCTAAGTTCTCACCTGTGTGCTGCAAGCGCTAGGCAAAACTTTTAGTGCCTTTTAATTGCACTATCTCAAAGTGCATTACAATCCAGGAGAGGGAGGAGCAAGAGAACAGCTCTGCCACCAAGACATACTGCCTGCTAATCATGTCATGGAATTGCATTGCAGAGGAGAGCTTAAAAGATATCTGCTCTGAAGCAGTTTTTATTGATCCAGAATCTGAAAGTGACTACTGCCCAAGCAGTAGCCCCTCTGATGATACAATAGCAAGCGAAGCCGATGAGGATACTCCAGTGCGGTACAACCCTGAGGCCAAGTTTAAGTTCCCACGTGGACGTAAGCTCACATGTGTGCCCAGTAGCGAGCGCCAGCTCAAGCCTAAAAAGAAAAAGCAGAAACACAGGCATCCGCATGATTGCAGCCCAAGCAAGCATCCAGACATAAAAAGCAGAGGAATAGTAATCTGCGTGAGATAGTGCCCCAGAAAGAGGCCCATGTGAGCCTTTGACAGAGCCGGAGGCCACAATGCAAGCTGAGGGGTGTCACACAAAGTGTAAGATTAAACAAAAGCACCTGCCTGATTTTCTGACCCTACCAGAGGAAGACGGCCCTGCACTTAAGTTGGAGGCAGTAAAGCAGGCTGAGGGAAGAGGAAGTAAAAAATATAAGTATAAGGAACTGTCCCAGGCACAGACGTTGCATTGATCTGCAAAATAATCACTTCTTGAGTCAGCCTGACACACTACCTGAGCCTGAAATTCTGCCCAAACCAAATACCCTGCTTGAGCATGACTCCTAGCTGAGCCTGATTCTCTGCCTGTGTATTACTCCACACTGCAACCTGATCCTGACCTCTCGCAGTGGCAGCTCTACACCAGGGCCCTGGGTGGCGTGTCCGGTAAAAAAATGCTGTGCCCCACTTGGTGCCCCATATGGTGCAGAGCTTCCCCCATAGTAACAATATATCAGTGCCCTGGCTGCCATCTGTTGTGCCCCAGCTGTGCCCTGGTAACCATTTGTGGCTAGAGCCGCTACTGGCTCTTCCTGAGCCTGATGCCCTACCTCAGCCTGACACTCTGTCTGAGACTGACAGTGCATCTGAGCCTGACACTTTGCCCAAGTCTGTCATCTTACCTAAGGGAGACACTCAGCTTAAGCATGATGCATTGTCTAAGCCTGACACCTTGCTAGAGTGTGAGTCATTACCCATCTGTAGTGCCACTTTCTCAAATGCACCTGATCCCTTGGCAATGTCTGACTCTGAGACAGCTGTCCTAGTGCTAGCTACAGGTAGTGGCGAGCACCACTGTGGTTATATTCCTGTTTAACAATGGAATTCCCCAAATATTGAAAAAGCATGTATTTCACCATTTACTGGTAATGAAGATGTCTGTGCTGACACAAAGGAGTTTACTCCCATACAATATTTTCAATTATTTTTATGCAAGCCCCCCCTCCCTGTCTAGGGGTATTCGGATGGTGAAATGGTGGCACTTTACAACCTAAGCAACCACAGTCCAAGGGATTAGATCAGACCAACTCATTATCTGGTTCATGGATTGTAGTGACCGGGAGTCACAGGAACGGGGAAGCAGGCACCATTCGTGAAGCAGATCTCATCCACCTGTAGGGGCAATGTTCGTTAGCAGGCAGACGGCACCATCACATTAAGTAAGTCCATTGTTCACTACGTAAATCAAAATGCAAGAAATGATTTAATTAAACGTGAAGCAGTAACATCCACTCCATGGAGCGGGGGTACAACATACGGTGAGTTTCCTTCAAATAAGTAGCTGGAAAATCTACTGCAACAGTCTCTTGAGCTAACACACTATTTATTTCATGCAGATCTTCCTTAAGCCGTGAAAGCTAAATTCCTGGCAGCAATTTTGCGGCCTGAAAAGAAGCCTCAGCTAGAGGTGACTTAGTACTATCTCATTCCTTGGCTTTCTCTCTCCAGCAGTTACATTTCTTTCCCTCCAGACTCTCTTCTGGCAATTCCATTCCTATACATTTCCTCTGGGCTTATGACAGCACGACGCTTTACTGTCCCAAACCCGCACACTCTCTTCAGTTTGTTCCCATCTGCCTGGTTTCACACTTTCTCCACCCGGGATACTTATGGAGCATGCACATCTTCTGCTTCCAGGTCTTAATCCTATAAATTTCATTTGATGTTCATAGCAAGAACTGAACCATCAAGAACCCTTTCAGACATCCAATCGCTGATGCCTTGCTCCTAGAATGACTCCAACATCTATTTGGGCCCCAAACCAACAGCGACTCTGCTCCTGCAGCAATTCCAACCTGAACTGACTCATCAGGGTGACCTCTGCCAGTGCCACACCAGATCACCCAATGGACTGCCACCCCACTGGGGTCCCAAACATCAGTCATCCAAATGGATTTTTCCCGCCTTCACAGGTGCTCAAAATTCTGGGTACCAACTCTGTGGCAGCCTCCAGCCTGGAGATTAGGGGTAACTCTGCTATCATTACACCTTCAACTGCTCAGGCTGCCACTTCCAAGCTGCACCCCAGGGCCTACTGCCATAGCTGTCCCACCCACAGTAAGACCATCCAACCCATAGCTGAACTCACCCATGAGCAATCTTTCTTTTGAGCTTTATGCACTATCAGTGCTTACCCTGCCAAAGTGCGAAGTTCACTTGGTGAGCCTCCATTTTCCTTCTTCTCCCAAGGCTCTGGCTCCCAAATGCACTGACAGGCCCCTATGTTTTCTCCAATGCTCCCCCTTACACCACCCGCACCGCCGCCACATCGTGGTTTTTCAAGGGTGGGAGGCTGTGGTGGCAAGCAGACCACCGTGCCCACCATGGCCCTCCAGACAGACTGGTGGGCCAAACCACCTGACTCTCTTCTCCTCTGGTCTTCCTCTTGGGCGCCTCCTTCATGGCACCAAAAACCCTATTTATACCTTTTGGGATGGGGCCCACCTACAGTCAGCAGACAGCACTATATCCCAGACTCAGCAGCACCACTAGTTCCCTCTGTCTGCCTAGCTACCACTAGCAGCCTAAAATTAACTAGTAAACTCCCAGAGGGTACTTACATTTAAGCAATGAAATGCTGTCTCATATAATGGTACAAACAAATTTACATGCAAATCAGTTTTGGCTTAATATGGGGACAAGCTAAAACCACATGCAAGGGCTCACCAGTGAGACCTACAAACTTATAGAAAATGAAAAGGTTTGGGGTTTGACACTGGAAATGGGGATAGTGAAAAAAAACACCATCAGCATGTATTGGTCTACCCACCTCAGATTGTATCCACCTCCATTTCCAGCTATAATGAGCAGGAACTGGTTTCAGCTTCTACTGAGATTTATGCAGTACAGTGACAACACTCAGGCTTTGCCAAGGCACCATCTAGAGAATGATAGGCTTTTTAAATAAAGACCTATTATTGATCATCTCTTTAAAATGTTTTCTGAGATGTACAACCCATGCTAAAACATCTCAGTGGATGAATCCCTTCTGCTATTCAAAGGAAGAATGAATAGATAAATAAATAAACAATACCTTTCTATAAAATGTGCCCAATATTGAATTAAATTGTACAGACTTTGTGAAAGTTCCACTGGGTACACATACCATTTCAGAATCTATACAGGAAAGGATGCCACACATGATGTTCCAGGCTGCCACCCATCTCTGAACACAAATGAGAAAACTGTGTGGGACCTAATTCTTCCCTTGCTAAGCTCTGGCTACAGATTCTACATAGATAACTTCTACATTGGAATTACTCTCTTTAATGTCCTGTATCAGTTTGATACAGTAGCTTGTGGCACTATCAGGTCCAACAGGCAAGGATTTCCCAAAGAATTGGAGGCCAGAAGGCAAAAACATAGTGAGACCAGATGTACGAAGCAGGAAAAATTTGCTCCACAAGATATTTTGCAGATTTTTCCCACTTCACGGAGTGGATCACTATGTGAAGCCCGGCTTTGCCATCCATGAACAAACTCTGCAAAATGCGGATTTGATCAAGTCCGCCGGCAGAGTTCAAACTTTGCATTTTGCCAGGTACTAGTGTTTTCAATCCCTGGTGTCGAGTGGACCCCCCGACCCCGCCAATCACTGGCCCCAATAAACAATAAATTATCTTAAATCCCTGGTGGTGTCTAGTAGACGCATACCCCACCAATCGCCAGCCCCAATAAAAAAATAAATTATCCTAAATCCCTGGTGGTGTCTTGTCTATGGTGGACCCCCACCCCACTGATCGCCGGCCCCAATAAAAAAATAAATTATCTTAAATCCCTGGTGGTGTCTAGTGGACCCCCACCTCACCAATCACCAGCCCCAATAAAAAATAAATGACCTTAAATCCCTGGTGGTGTCTAGTGGACCCCAACCCCACCAATCACCAGCCCCAATAAAAAAAATTATCTTAAATCCCTGGTGGTGTCTAGTGGACCCTCACCCTGCCAGTCGCCAGCTCCAATAATAAAATAAACAATCTTAAATCTCTGGTGTCTAGTGGACCCCCCCACTCCATCAGGTAGTACCCCCACCCTGCTCCCCCACCCCGACCCGAGTGGGCCGCCTCCACAACACCGTCCCCATCCCACCCCCTGCTGGGGACGGAGCAGCCCCTTCCTTCTCTAGCACACTGAAAATTTCCTTACAATGACAAGCTGGCTGATTGTCAATGAATGAGCATGTGCTTGTACAAGCATTGCTCATTCATTGAGAGGTCAGGGTGGGCTGCCGGCTGGGTGAGTGGAGATCTGTGCCGGTGGCCCGGCCGGGTGGGGGAGCAGGATGGGTAGGCACTACCTCATGGGGTGGGGGTCCACTGACACCAGAGATTCAAGATTGTTTATTTTTTTATTGGGGCCAGCGATCTGTAGGTAGGGGTCCACTAGACACCACCAGGGATTTCTGTAATTTTTTTTATTGAGGCCGGGATGGGCGGTGGGGGTCCACCAGACACCAGGGATTTAAAATATTTTTTTATTGGGGTCATAGACCAGTGGTGGTGGGGGTGCATATCAATTTGTAACTTCTCCTTGCTTTTAGGTTTTTATAGGGCAATTTGCACTACAAAAAGGCAAGGCGGTTACAAATGGCAGATTGATTTTTCAGTATACAGCCGCAACTTCATGAAATGCTATAAGGAGACGAATTTGGCGTACATCGCTAAAACTTCTCGATTATGGAGTAGAACTCGCATCATCTCTAGTGCTCTCCAGCATGGTGAACTGCTGGCTGTAAAATTCACAGATAAAATAGATGTGTACCTCCTAAGTACAATTCATGATGAATCTACAGCAACTGTTAGCGTTGTGGTCAGGACAAATTGATAGGCAAATCTCTGTGTGTCCTAGATTATAACAAGCACATGGGAGGTGTGGACAAAACAGACCAGATGCTTGAGTCCTATGATGCCACTGAAAACAAAACATGGCTTGGTACAAGAAATTATCTGTTCACCTGTTTCAACTGGCTATGTACAATGCTTTTATGCTGTACTGGGCAAAGGCATCTGGTGCTTTAAAATCCTTCTTAGATTTCGAAACTGATCTGAGTTTGAACCTCCTATTTGATTCAACAGAAATACCTGAAATGGAAAGGAATGAGAGTGTAGTCAGACTTGACTGAAAGACATTTCTGCAGAATGCTCCCACCAACTGGAAGAAAGGAAGGCTAGACCCCAAAAGAGATGTAGGGTCTGCTACAAGAGGCATCAGGAGAGACACAAGATATTACTGTCTAGTCCACAATGTTCAACAGAGCCAGGCCTGTGCTTGGAGGATTGCTTTGAGAAATACCACACCAAGCTCATTTACTGGAATGACTAATAAGTACAAAAGCTCTTTCTATAGGAGGAGAAGGCCAAAGCAGTGACTAGGTTACAAACATTTTGGGAGAGGTTATTATTTTCTTATCTCAGCACCCGGAAAGCTTTGTGATTATTATTATTATTCCTTTGGTAATCAGGTAAGGTCCACTAGGCACAATGCCTGTATTCAGGCCAGGGCAACCTGGGGAACACTGGGGAGGTTAAGTGACTTACTCAGAGCCACATAGTATGCAAGTGGAGGCTGTGGGAATGAAACCCAGGTCTGCAGGATGTACCAAACTCATTCACAGCTCATTACTCTCACCTCTCATCTATACTACCAGTCGTTTGTTCAAGGGACCTCAGGCTATGGTTTATAATTGACAGAGTAAGATATGCCCATGCAGCCTCCATGAGAAAAGCATGCTGATGCTGTCACTTTATATGTTAACCTTTGGCAGGACGGGTTATTATTACCCATCTCACCAAAGAGGACAGAAGTCATTCACCATTTCTTTTAACTTATATGTTATGGTATTTTCTAACAAAAATACAAGTCATTCCATCTAGAAACACAGAATTAATACCACACTTACAGAGTTTTTAATATTAAAGTTACTAAATGGGTCCAGAAATGTTAGGTGCAGAATGTTAAGTGCTCAGCATTACTTCTGGCCTGTAGAAACCAAGGAGTATGTCATTGTATGAAAAGTATTTATTTTCTGAATTTTCAGAAAATAACACCCGTGTTCAAAGGTTGCTACCCAAATTCATCCTATGAATTATGCACAATAACATAAAACAGACAAAATTTCCAATTTTCACCATTATTCAACCTATATGTCTGGTCATTTCACACTGCATGGGCAAATTCACCCTGTTTCTAATTCTGCAAGAGCCAAATACATGCAGTCTTACAGTGGCATTCTGTCCAGCACCTGCCTATTACATTATGCCTGTAGAAAACGTTGTCATGTGGTGCCTCATTGCACACATTTCCCACTTCCACAAAACGTCAATGCACTGCACTACCCAGGGAACAATATATATTGATCTAAAGTGTACACAATGAAGACTTCAGGGATGTGTGATAAAGTTCCCCTCCCCCTCAAAAAAAATGTTTGCTACCCATAATCTTCAACTGAGTTAGGCTCAACAGCTAAAAATATTGGGAAAAAATGCAATATTTTGACCCTTTCCTACCTAATTATCTGACTGCCTTGTTTTTCAAGTACTTTGACCCTTTCTGACTTAATTATCTGGCTGCCTCATTTTTCAAGTACAAAATCATCCCTGTTCCACTTCTTCAGTGCGTGCATTACCTGTAGGTATCACAACTCACCTCCACCAAGGGACCCTTGGCACACAGCCCAAATCTGCTATCACTGCATGTACACGGGATTTAAAATACGCTAGTCTACAAGTTGTGAACTTATTTCTACCAGAATCTGTGATAAAGGAACATAAGTTTGGTACCATTGTAACCAGTTCTCTCGCTAGAATCTAAAAAAAGGGTGTTCATATACCTACATCCTTTTTCCATATATATGTTGTTGCTAAAATGTGAGAATTAAGCACATTATTTTTCAGAGTACTACCAAATGTAAAGGATGATCATGGGTAGTGGGCAATGTTACCCAAGATTAAAACCAATATTTTCTGCAGGTTCTGAAAATATATTTTTCCTATGGTACCACAGTGTCCCAAATGTCTGCAGGCCAGAGAATCAGTGCTGTCTATCTTTTATTATGGACCCAAATTTTAATATTTCAAATTTTGAGTTATTTCAACCAAACTTTGTGGTAAAGGTACATTAATATGGTATGTTTGTAACTGGTACTCTCATTAGAATCCACAAATGTGGTATTTGTGTATCTCCAACTAATGTTACGTAGACATTTGACTTGTTAAAGTGGGGAAATTATCCAAATGTCCATTAGTTTTCATAGTTCTACCAAATGTAAAGAAGGATTATGGGTAGCAAACATTTGAACAGCACACAGTGCTACACATTTTTAAAATCAGTATTTAGTGCAGTTTCAGAACATATACACTTTTCCTCTGGTACCGTGATGTCCAGAAAATCAGTGCTTTGCATTTTACATTCTAGACACAATTTTTTTTCCATTAAAATACACTTAGAACCCTATATGTTTCAAATCTATTCCAATCAAACCTTTGGGGTAAAGGTATATAAATGTGGTATCGCTGTAACCAATACTCTCTGCAGAATTCACAGATGTGGTATTTGTGTACCTCTAACCTATGCTACATACACATTTGGTTTGCTAAAGTGGGAAAACCATGTGAATTTCAATCATTTGTTCATAGTTCTACCAAATGTAAAGGAGAATTATGAGTGGTAAACATTTGGATAGACGGCAATGTTACCCATTTTAAAAACCAGCATTTTGTGCAGTTTCAGAAAGTATATACTTTTCCTATGGTATCAGTGTCCTGAATGTCTATAGGCCAGACGCAATGCAATGCATTCACCATTATGGACCCAAATTTTCCCTCTTTAAAATACACTTAGCAACCTATATGTTTAGGACTTATTTCTGCCACACATCTGTGGTAAAGGTAAATAAATGTGATACTGTTGTAACTAGTGCTATCTGTAGAATCCACAGATGTTGTGTTTACATACCTACCATATGGGTTACATTGGCATTTGCTTTCATAAATGTGGCAATTAGGGCAAATTTCAATTATTTTTCATAGTTGCAACAGATACTTTATACAGAAGAATAATGAGTAGGATGTATTTGGGTAGTGGGCTATGTTACCCATGTTTAAAACTGGTATTTTGTATAGTTTCAGAAAATATATACTTTCCTGTAGTAACATGATGCCCTGGGTTTCTACAGGCCGGAGAAGTAATGCTGTGCATTTTTCATTATGGTTCCAAATACATCCTCTGCAGAATAACTTATCACCTTATGTGATTAGGGCCTATTTCTGCCAGACATGTGTAGTAAAGCTACATAAGTGTGGTACCTCTGGAGTGGATACACTCTGCAGAATCTAACAATGCATAGTTTTGTATTGGTTCTTTTGCACTTTATTGCATTATAGCTCCACAACTGCAGAGTATTGTTTGTAAAAACAACAATTGGAATGAGATGTATATTCTGGCCAGGACATTCAAAGGGCTTGCGCGTGACGCAACCGAGTTGTGCTGGCACAACCCTGCAATGCGCTCTGATGCTATATTCAAAAGGGTGACATGTGCAGCGCAAGTCCTGATGCACTGGGGTGCATTGCTAATGTATGTGGCGCATCTGAAGGGCGTGTGCCCATGCATATGCGGCACATCCTGATATTCAGCCCAGGATGTGTGGCGCAACTACTGACACAACCCCCAGATGTGCCGCATACTGGGGCACAAAGTTGAGCCTGAATATTTTGAATCAAATGCCGGTCACCCACAGGCGGGCTGCTGTATTGCAGGGCACAACACAGCAGCCGCCTGCCATGGGTGGCCACCTGCCCAGAATGAACACCAGCCACAAGCACCCGAACAGTTCCTGGTGATCCAGTGCTACCCCCCTCCCTCCCATTAGCCCAACTGTGGGCTAAAATTCAGATCTGATAACCCTGGTGGTCAAGTGGAACCCCCCCCCGTACCCGAATGTGTGTGAGTGTAGAAGTGTCCATTCCCTGGTAGTTCAGTGGCCCCCTCCCACCAGTATCCATGATCGCCAGTGCTTCTAAGGACAGTAACTGCCCGGTGATCATGTGGAACCCCCACCCTCCCGAAACACTGATCACCGTGCTGTCATATGCACATTCCCCACATAGCCTCGACTCCCCACCCACACAGAACACCAAGGACACCCAGCTCCCTCTGTCATCAGCAGGCAGCAGCAACCCACTCACATTCCACCCAGCTGCCTGCTGAACGACGGCTACAGTATGTGCTGTAAGCCCTGTTAGATGCTGTGTGAACCAATGAGTTGCAGGGCATATTGGTATCACAGGCACAAATATGTGACCGACCTATCTACATATTTGTGCCTGTGTAGTGCACAGTATGCCCCTGTAAGCCCACTGGTTCACACAGTGGATCACGTTTTTTGCATGTACCGTAAGCCGTCATTTGGGGGTACAGGTGGTATGTGGGTGGGTTGCCGCCAACCGCCAATGACAGGGGAAGCTGGGTGGCCTGGGTGTCTGTGTGATTGGGGTGTTAGCAAATCCATTGGACCACCAGGGCATGTGTCGACAATGATGGCACTGGCAATCAGTGTTTCGGAGGGTGGGGGTTCCACATGATCACCAGGCAGTGACTGTCCATAGATAATACCGCGATCTTGGATACAGGTGGGAGGAGGCCACTGGACTACCAGGTAATGGACACTTCTGCACTTACACATTTGGGTATGGGAGGGGGTTCCACTGGACCACCAGGGTTGTCGGATCTGTATTCCTGCCCACGATCAGGCTACTAGGAGGAAGGGGGTACCACTGGAGCACCAGGGATTGCCCATCCTCATTTCTACTGTGCTCATGGTTACGGGGGGTGCCCTTGGACCACCTCTGTCCACACAATAGTCTGTGCAGGGTGCTAGGCACATTTCGTGGGGCTGCCCTACACAACGCATGCAAATGGGGCCATCATGACATGCAGATGGCCCCATTTGTGCCATGGATAATTATGGCCCCATTTGCATGCCCAGGTTTGAATATCGCAGGTGATGCGCCAAGCGCAACTGCAGTTGCATTGGAGCATTCCCAGTCCTCCCTGTCCAGGGACTGCACCGGTGCATTGTCACTGCGCCATGTGCATACTGTGCCATATTCAATGGAGATGCGCCATGGTGCATTACCTTTGAATAGCTCCCTGTCTTTGCCCAGGCGCATCTCAGATGTGCTGTGCCCTCTCTTGCGCCATTGCCTGGTGCAGTCTGAATATTGGGTATTTTCATTTTCCTTATTCAGCAATATATTTATTTAGATTATCCTGCACAGTTGCGTGTATTTGTTTGGATTTAGCAGAGGCCAACTTAGAAATGGAGCACTGTGTCTATCTTTTGGTAAATATATGTACAACCCCGTACAAAGAATGTAAGGTAGGTAACCCAAAATGATGCAAATCAGCCTTGGACACTAATTATTAATGTAATAATTATTTAAATAAATGTATAAATATTTACAGACCGTTAGCATTAATAGACAGGTCTGGTACTGTAGATTTCAAAGATACAAGCTTTAGTGTGGTTAGTTATAGTGATCGCTTTTTAACAGGGCTGAAACCTAAAACGTTTTGCATCCAAAATAAAAATTGTGAAATTAACACAACGCAGTATACACATTACAAATCTATGTCAGTGGGAATAATTCACAGACTTTTACATCATTCATTAGCCTTATGGTAGGAGAATTTAAAAATACATAGTTTTTATACATAACCTGGTTTTACGTAGAAAAAAAACTATAAATAAATCAAAGTGCATATTGCCATTTTTTCACCTTCTGTTTGTTAGAAATTCAATAGAGTACCACTGCCTGCTGTAACATGTTTCTGCCTATACAAAGTATGTTTTGTTGTGTGTATATACTACGGGCATAGAGACGTTCAGCAACATATAGTTTTCTATGATTCTCAGTTAAATAAGAAGTTTTCTGGGGTCTTTTCTGCAACATTTTTGAGTAGAAATAGCATCTTGTTTACATTCCAGGCAGTGTTTCATGGTCTCATGACCAGATATCAACAAAACATTACTACCTATAAAAAGGTCAGTATTTGCCAATAAAAATCATTCATGGTTTCCCTCTTTCCCTTAAAGTGAAAATATGGATATTTTAATTTTAAATAACATAGTGCAAAAAATTAAAAAAAATTGTCTGGCAAAGGAATGTAAAATACCACTGGCAGCAATGAAATTGGCCCGTGCACAGTGCAAGCAGGGGAAAACTGGATGATCGGAGATGGCACCAGAAAATCACTTCAACTGTAACATACCTTATATGGGTATGTTACAGGAATCCGATTTGGCACCTATCATAATTTCTCGTCAAATCTTCATTTTGTAGGTCTTGTAATATGTTTTCCCAGAGAACCAGGAAATTAAAACAACTCTGCAGTGCCCGACTAAAATGCAGCAAGGATTGCTGGGAAAGTAAAGGAAAATGGTGACATAGATCTCGCTGCAGCCCTCAATGCAGAAGCAGTAGTGGGTGTTAAACTAGGATCTTACTTGTGCAAACGTGGTGCAGGGCCAACATATTGAAAGGAGATGTGCAGTACAAAATGGAGATGCGTGGCGCATCCTGGCAAATGCACGTAAGCGCGATATTCAAATGGGTGATATGCGTCATACATGTCGGAATGCGTGATTGTGCAGATATAATGTATGCAGCACAGAAAAAGGGACGGGCACCTGAATACGCTATGCATGTGTATATTCAGCCAGACTAAGTGCCGCTTCTGCTGTGCATCTCACATTTGTGCCGCTCAAAGTTAGGCAAGCAAAGGGCTGCCCTAATTCAGCCAGCCACTCACAGGCAGGCTGCTGAACTGCAGACAGGTGATCCTGAGACAGCCCTTGCAGGTGCTCCAGGATGTGCTGTAGGGACCCAAACACAGCAGTCATGCCAGGACGGCAGTACCCAAAGCCTCAGCTGTGCTGTGCCTGCTCACCAGGCACTTGCTGGGTGCCAGTGGTGACACCACTGGCACTGCCCAATCTGCCACCCCTCACCACACCCAGGTCATAGATGCCCAACTGTCACATGCTAGTGCAGTCAGGTGGACCGCTAGCACAGCAGTGAAGCAGACAGCTACACTGCCGCACATGTACCAGGTGCCATTGTCTGCACCCCTGTGGCCGTCAGAGTCCCACCCGGTGGTGGCATGCACCCATGGTGATGTCTGGGACAGTGGTGATCAGGATGCAAGATGGTAATGGTGGCAGCATGGCATGGGTAAGGGACTGCCAAGTGGCACACACCCATGGTGGGACACCATAGGTGCACACAGCATGCTCATGCCAGACCCATGCCACCAGGAGCCACATACATGTCACTGATGCCATCCATACGTTGTGACAATGCCACAGGGGCCCTGCAGTGGGTCACTGTGTTGTTCTGGTGGTGGACATTGCACAACTGTGGGCAGTGTGGGGCAGGGGTGGCACCACCTGCGGCAGCCAGAATATGCCTCAAGGACACCGGACCCTTCCAGTGTTGTACCTGCGGCCATCTGGGGCACATACATGGCCATGGTAGTAGCACTATACTTAGCCACTGCAGTCCACCCACACACAAACATGACTACCACCTGCCTGCTAGCCTGCCAGCAAATGGCCTGAATACATTCCAGTAATGAGATGCAAATGTGCTGTTTGGGCACAGACTGTGCAATGCGGCTATTCGCATATCCTGGCTGAATATTGCAACTCTGCGCTGCACAATTGGCTTTACATCACGCAGTTCTGTATGCACTGTGCTTGTCTCAGGTCACCTGCTGCGGCATGCATCTCCCATTGCGTGATCACGGATACTCAGGATATTCAGACGTGTGTTTGCGATCGCATTTCATGGTGCACTTTGTGAATATCCTGTTCTTTTGTGCTGGTGCAAGTCACTGTGCGGCGCATTCACTTGCACGGCACACCGAGCCACTTTTGAATATGGGGCCCCAGGTGTTTAAAAAATAAAACATAAAGCAACGTTTTGAGTTAATCATTGCTGTAACTTTTATTTTTGACACCAGTACACTGTTTACACAAGTAAAAACCTAACTAGCAGCATTCAGCAACCCTAAAATTAATTCTTAAATTCATATTATGAGCATCAGCCCTTTTTGTGCTGGTTTGGCATGAGCAGCAGAATGCAGCAGCCACAGATTGAGTGGCAGGAGCAAGCACCAGAGAAAAACCAAAAATGAAACCAAGCTCACAGACTAGACTGGGTTTGGTCTGGGAGGCAAAGCACATCAAATTCAAAAATAAGAAGAGATGCACATTCTTATACATGTACCTCATGAATAAGACAGTTTCACTGCAAGCTTTTGGAGCTTGTGCAAATGCACAGATAGTGTATTGCACCACTTATATAAAGGTGCTGGTTCAGGTGCAAAATAGCATTTAATAGGCATACAGTATATTTGCAAAATCACAAAAGCGCCACATACCACAACTGCTTACAGACACCCAAATGCCCACAAGAACTGGAGACATACCATTGTTACACAGTGGGTGATGGTGGCACCATAGAGAGATATTAGTAGGGTGACTTTTTTTTTTTCACCAGGAGAGACACACTAAGCTGAAAGCTTGTTTACAGGTGCGACCTGGGAGCTCAAGGAAATTAAGTGACATGCTCAGGGTCACACAGCAAGTGGGAGCTGTGGGATTCAAACCCAGGTCTCCAGGTTTGCAGCTCAAAGCCTTAAACCACTGCACAATACTGCCTCCATTGGCTTGTGGCTGGAGTGCTGGAGACGGACAGCTCAGGAAAGCTAGCAGCAAGTGACGTAGTCAACCACACATCAAAGGAAGAGCAGTGGGTGCAGCCAGCTAATGGATAGGGCAGGCAGTAGCTACCAGGAGGGCGGTGCTAGGGTAGACAGTAGTTTCTAAAGGGAGTTTGAGCAGTTTAATGCCTGAGTATCAGTTCTGTGAGCTACAGCCAGCTTACGCATTGTTAAGTTGCCGAGATACTGGGGGATTAGAAGAGAAAGCAGTAGTGCAAGGAGAAGCTGGAGGGTGAGGCAGAGAAGCTGGAAGTGAGGCCAGAACAACAGTTGCAGCAGGCATAGCTGCAGGAGTCTAGGGCCCAGGATGAAGTTCTGCTGCGGGAGGGAGCTTAACCAAGTGCAGCTGAATATTGTAAGGTGCATCAGTGCTGACTGCATGTTCAGGACTTTTGAGTGAGAGTGCTGCATGGCTTCTGAGAAGTGAGGGAGCTGCAGGGCGAGAGGTACCCAGCAGAGACTGCAGCACGTAGAGTTGCTGCAGGCAGGGATGGGGTCAGGAGGAGCTTAAGACACCAAGAGGAAGTTGCAGGTGGAACCCATTCTCCCATTACCAAACGTAACACCCGCGCTCTGGGGCAAGGCAGGATGCGGACAAAGGGTGTCTGCCTCAATTATGAACTAGTCCAGCACAAAAAGGAGTCCACACCCCAATGGCCACAACACACAAACTAATGTCATGAAAGTGGTAAAAAATTCCAAATTTATTGAAAATTAAAACACAAATGTGTTCACAAGTTACGTAGTTGATTCTGATGTACAGTCCTTGATAAATTGTTAAAATGTGCTTATTGGTCATTGTACAATGGTTATCACTACGCTCATGATGATGTCACATTTTGTCAGTATTTAAGGGACTGTATTCCTGCCAAGAACCTGCTTCCCAACGAAGCTCCAACCGAGTGAAGCACCAGGATATTTGGTACTGCAGTTTGGTTTGCGTAGTGGTTCCACTAATTTTGTATATTAATTTTCAATAAATTTTGAATTCTTTTGATCACATTGATGACATTAGCTTTGTTTTGTGGCCGTTAATGTGCAGACTCCTTTCATGCGGGACCCATTTGCCCCAGCTAGCCAATCACACTGCGGCTACACTTAGATAAGAGGCAGAATAGACCCCATCCTCAGGCAGCGGGGACTTCCTTCTGATGTTAATCCATTTAGATGCCTGCCTTGCATTTAGCAGTTGGGCTACTTGGGGTATCCCTGAAATGGCTTATTGCCACCCCCCTCCCCTTTTCATCTGCGAACAAGTGTTGCTATTCCTGGGGAAAGTCCACAGGGCTGCTTGGCCAGTTCACTGAATCACAGTTCAAATGGTAATTGAAACTCTGTTTCTGGCATAAACATTTATATATATATATATATATATATATATATATATATATATGTGTATATACTGTATATATATATATATATATCCATTTTTTTCATTTTATTTCATTTCTGAATTGAGATATGTGACTTTGAAGTTTTTAGAAGTCCCTGTTCTCTGGCCATGCTCACTATGAATAAATATTTCGGTATGGGGCTGTGTTGTTTACCATTAGAAACAGGTGCTAGAGGGCCAGCCCAGTGGCATGGAGGGCTGAGGCATCCATGCCTTACCTCCTGCCATGCCGGCAACCTGTGTTCATGTTGAGAGCAGGCCGCTGGGAGTCAGCTGGGAGGAGAGGATTGAGCGCCTGAGAGTAGCTCACCTCTCCCGGGAGGGAGGACTGGTGCTCCCACTGAATGACTGCCTCCGTGAGGCCTGCAGGTAGAAGGGGTCTGTGGATGCCTGGAAAGGGAGGGTGCTGCAGGACTTCTGCTGACGCGGCATGCCTCCACGATGCACGCCTGGCTGTGTGCACCCCAGCAACAGGGAAAGAGGGAGAAAATGGAGGAAAAGCCCAGCGGCAGGATGATGCCCGATCCTCCACAGGTTCCACACCCAACGACCGGCTGAAGGTAAGACCCGTGATACCGCGGATGGGGCTGGACAGAAAGGGCAGCCGGGATGAGGAGTATAAACATCTATATGGAAAAGAAAAAACAAAGAAGCAGGTGCTAGCACACCCTAATACACTGACAGAGTGAATCCAGCATGTACAGTCAAAACGTAACCTTGAGGGAAGGGAGTTTTAAGGATGGCTAGTGGTGGCAATATTTAATAATGTGAGTCATTAATTATAAAATGAGTAAGAAAGCTGTTTTAAGAACATCTGAGAGAAATCTAAATATAACGCTAATTAAGTGAGAAATATTTTATTGCTAAAAGCTATGTGATAATTTTTCTTGCCAGTTAAAAAATACCGCTACTTTAAAACAGAAAGCTTAAATATGTTATGTGATGAGCCCTGTCAGTAAGGAACACTGGTGATTATATAATTACTTTTGCCAGCCAATTTGCCTAGTTGTAGGGCTGCTGCTCCCAATGTTGGCAACCTGGGTTTGCGAACCAGCCTGGACATCAGGGCCAGATGAGGGGAGGAGGACTGAGCATCCCAGGGACACTCTACTTTCTGCTGGAGGGGCAGCAGGCTCTGAAGCAATACTGCCACCTGGGTGACTACAGCTGGCAGTGCAGCTGGAATAGCCTGCAGGAGGTATGGCACCAGTTGGCACCATATTCAGCCACGATCTGTGTGAGCATGCCCACATGGTGCTCTTGCTGCTGGTATCCTGTGGGTCAAGACTAACTCCAAGGAAAGACACTAGACTGAGGCAGGATGATGCCACCATCTCTCAGGCCCTGACAAACCCACTGGCCAGCCTCCATTCCACACTCAACAGACATAAAGGGACCTTCCCCACCACGGAAGGGATCCACCCGAGTCAGATGCTGCACTGTGGACCCCCTTGGACAAAAGAAAGCAAACACCAGAGAAGAAAAGGACAAGGCTATGGGGGAGGTAAGCAGAGTGGGGTCGCACCAGTGGCGGGGATACAGCTGAAGGACCCCCATGCCTCCTATGAAACCCCATCTGCCTGCCACCCCTCACCCTCTATAGTTTCACTGATAAGTAAAAACATTCCAAAAACGCGCCCCATATTTTTTAAAGGGCTTGCAAGTGAAATTAGCTCATTTAAATGCACCAGTGTTAAATCTTTCAGCATAATTTGAGTTTATCTGCCAAACTGGCTCTAGAGAAGATGAATCAATATTTGGAAGGCAGAGAGACCTAGCTGGAGCAAGAGAAGAAGAATTGAGGGGAGGAGGAGGTTAGTTTTTTAAGACGTAGTAAATATAGTAAAATAGCAGTGCAGAAGTTGAAGGTGAGAGGAAGCTACAACCATGAGATTTGTACATTACAAGGTTAGGGCTCGAGCGTCTCCCCTCTGCTATCCTCCAGTCTCCAGAATACAAGGTTTGAGTTTCGGTTGATCGGCAAAGCAAGCACCCTACTGCCACACCCATATACATGTTTTTTTTTCTTGTTTTCACCACTTAAAAAAATATCCCTTCCAAGATTACCAGTTCACCAGTAAGACCAGTCAGCAAATAACAGGGGGAACTGTCAAATCAAGGAATGGCTTGAGTGTTAGCTTTAGGGGTAGATTTATGGATATACATAGATACTGTACATACATGGAACTAGTCAGCAGATAAGGACCACTTGGTCCACCCAGTCTAACCAGTTACCCCTACCTACAGTATCCCCACAGACTCTATTTGATCACCGGTTCTTTCCCCCTTCCCTCGTTCCTTTTCCCTAAGATTCTCTTGTGTCTATCCCAAGCTTTCTATGAAAAGCTAGGGTATGAAAACAGTAGATAGTCTCATTTATATTAACTATCGACAAATCAACCTAAAATGAAAAAATATTGTACATTTAAACCAGAATGTCAGTTTTGCATGTAAATATTTTTAAATGCGGTATCTATTTAATGGCAGGAAGGTTAAATTGATTCTAATAGTCACTGTATTGTTAAAAATAAATGCAAACTATAGGGAGAGACAGGAAACATACACAGAGCCTACAGCATATAAAAAAATTGAAAATGTTTATGCATCATCACTTACCCCGATTAGGATTGTGTTATCACCTTGAAATTTGGGGATGAATTTGTCCTCCTCGCGATTACTGCCTGGTTCAGGGGTCTATACTGACACAGGACTTTGTTGTTCAATTCAGAGGTCGTATCAGCTATGGTGCAGCATTATCAGTAAGGATTAATTTATTTTTTTATTTTCTATTTTTACCCCTTCCCCAACCCATCACTGTCACCTGACTGCCTTACCTGTTGGCCGCCTTTTCCCATCAAGGACTCTCCCCAGGAGCTGTGGCTTACCCCAGGTGGGGACGTGGGGGGCACCCAAACCCCTCCCCAGAGGAATCAAGTTGTTGGTGGTGATCCAGGCAGTTCTCACAGCCGCAGGTAGGTGGAGGACCCACCATCGGGCTCTCATGTCGGTGTCGCGGCTGGGAGTGACAGTTTTCCATGCACGCCTCTCAGAGCATGATGAGTCACGATGCCAAGGCTTGCACCAGCAGCCAACACGCCCCTCCAGGTGCGGGAGTCGGGCTGTGATACCTCCTGCTGTTACCAGAGGTCAGGCCACCCTGAGCCAATATACCCTTCCCCTGGAGGAGCTGAATGGTCCGCTGATGCTCAGACATCCTCCCGCAGCCAGCCATCTGACTCCCAGGTCCGCCTCAACCTGGGTCACCAGCCACAAGTGGAAATCCAACCACTGCCAACGGGCCAGCTAGTAAGGACTAATTTAAATATTTTGTTCACCCTACAACTGCAGAAAGAGGCTAGGAAGGAGAAAATTAAATTCCAGCCCTCTTTATCTGCTGTAATTCAACCCTGCATGGCGCTCCAGACCGATCCTTACTGCTGCATCTCTGGACAGAGGTTTGCAGATGCTACTGATGCTCTCCCTCAAACAATCCTTTAGGAACAGATTAAAATTTGAGTGGTATGCCAGCACTGCAGAACCCCAGTAGAAAAAAAGAGCTGGTTTGGAAATTCACTAAGGGATTTTTTGGTTACTCAGAGCACATCCATCAATATCATCAACAGCTGGGGAAGAAATCTCGAGGGTTTGTATTTTCTTTCTCCCCTGTATTTTTCTCTTTGGGAATTTACAGAATCTGACTCTATTCTAAAGTCACATCCACAAGATCTCTGCCACTGTACCAGTACCTTTACATTTATGTTTACAACTGAGCACTGGGACGGATCAGGAGGGGTGGTTGTTTGCAGTGGGTGAGTTTCTTTGCAGAAACTGGGCACCGGGAAGTGATCAGGAGTGGGTGGGTTGTTAGGCAGCAGGTGGGTTTCTTTTCACAGAAACCAGGCACGGGATGTGATCGAAGGGGTGGGTTCTCGCAGCAGGTGGGATACTTTAGGAACATTCAGCTGGGTACCAGGATGTGATCAGGAGGTGTAGGATATTTGGTAGTGGGCAGGTTTGCTTTTTGTATGAAAGGGGAGGAGGAGGATGATGAGTAGGCTGAGCACAGCACTGTTTAGCTGCTTGCTGGGTGGCATCATGCAGATGAAAGGAGCCAGTCACTCTGGGATAGCAGCATCTCGCTCCTTTCAACTACACACAGTTTCCACTCTGCAAGCAGTGTCATGATCAGCCTTGGTGATCATTGGGTGTCAATGTCAAGCCCTCTGCAACCATAGCTGCATTCGACCTAACAATGACACACTTCTGAAAATTGTTATTGTAAAATATGTTCATGTAAGCAAACATAAAGGAGGTTATTAATGATCCTTAACCTCTGCCCAGTAGTATAAAGGGTTCATGATTTTCAGCCAAGAAAGACGGAATGTGCTGGCCCAGTGGCGTGGAGGCTGAGGTGCCATGAGCCTTATCTCCTGCCACATTGGTTACCGAGTTTGGGAATGGATGCAAGTTGCTTGGGGACTGGCCAGGAGAGGGAGGATTGGTTAGGACTGCTGTCCTCCTCGGGAGGGAGTTTGATGGCTTGCTGTTGGGCTGCCACCAGCGGTGGTTGAGAGACAGCGCATGCAATGCCGCAAGTTGGCAAGAGAACCCATGTTCAGGACACTGAGCCATCTCTGCGGAGGTGGAGCTCACTGATCACACTCATTGCACATCTGTGGAAGCCCAGGGTGAAAAAGTAGGTGGAGAAAACCCTGGCTGCAGGATTATAACCGACCCCTTGCAGGTCCCACACCAGTGACCAGGCACCCCCACAGTCCTGTGGCAGAGGAGGTTAGTGGAAGGTAAGTCCCACAAGTCAGGTAATGAGGGGGGTTGGTTGGTTGGAAGGGGTAGCTGGATGAAGGAGAATAAACAGAAAATTAAAAAAGAAAGAAAAATGTTCCTAAATGTTTTGCTTGCTTTACTGTTTTGCAAAGGCCTCAGTGTTCTAATACTTGTAAGTTCCTGGGTACATCCTGTACTCATCGTTCAGCACCTGCAATGCTCTGTACTGTCTGGAATGCCTGCCCTCAGGGCTATAAATATGAGTATCCAGTGGAACAGTTTCAGTTTGTCTGTGTTTCTGAAGTTATTAAGGTTAATCAGAGCCATCAGGGTTCTGGGCATCTACAGATCCAATTTCTTTGGCAGTGACCAGCTGGAGGGGGCTTGCGGGCTCAGGATGGTGGTAGGGTCCTGGTCCAGGTGGCACTGACTTCCTCCAGTGCAGGACTCAGGAGGCTCGGATCCCTCCTGGGGTCTGGGATTGGAGACTGCAAGGATCTGTTGGTGGCTTACCCTCAAGGTGAGCTGTCAGATGGTTTCCACATTGCAGGCCCATTTTTCAGCAAAGGAGTTGAAATTGGGAACGGTTTCTGGTGGAGGATCCCAGACCTGAATGTGCTGAGAAAGAAAATTAAGTTTCACAGAAAAATCAGTGCAATTGGCAGGCCCAAGGCTTTGAACCTGGGAGTAAAGGGAAGAGTGTGGTGTACCAGGACAAGTCTCTGTATCTATGACCACAAGGCACTGTGACACCAACATTTCTAGGGGACAAGAGCCTAGGTGTAGCTGTCCGTGTTTTCTCCCTCAGTGCCTAAGTGTTCTTGCCATGCACCATGATCCATTTAGAAAGGTACGCACCTCCCGTGTTAACCTGTGCCTTAATCGGCTGTGTACATCCCATTGCTTGCTTTCCCTTTGTGGCTATGAGGGGGATTCCTGTCTGTGCACTATGTGAAAATATAGATGTTTGCCAACCTAGTATTATGCATATGCCCTGTAAATTAAAGTTTTGGTTTTGCAAGCAACTCCTGCTTCAAGTGTTGTGCCCTGCATCTTGACATTACTGGTGCAAGAGAGGAACCAGAGAGTGAAGAAGGAAAAAATATTTAAGCTGTTGCAAACTGACCTAAAATCATTTTTCTTGTATCACTGCCTGATTTCTCTCCAGAGATCCACCTATGCCAAGCCTGTGTGCCATCCAGAATTACAGCTCCCGTGGTCAGTGGATTCAGTGCTTAAGTGTCCTGCGGCACTCTCCAACAATTTTGCCCAGCTGGAAACACTACACTGATTGTAAATATGTTTTCTCCTGTGTCGTAAGAACTGTTAAAGAACGGAGGCTGGCCTCCTTAGTGTAAAAAGACACACTGTCTGTGAGGGCCCTGGTACAGCAACTGACAGACCACCCTGACATTGCCACTGCCAGGCATGTGGACACCAGTCTCCATGATACCCCATGGGCTGTGACTGCCAGGCCATCATTACATATGGCAAAAGGGTTGCTGAGAGTAAGAGGGCTTTTTTTCTTTTGGGGGAAATAGGGAGTATTTTGGGAGAAGCACTGGTTGTTTTCCATGAATAGCGGCACCTGAGCAGGGGTGGCACAAGTGCATTAGGGTAGACATTTGACGTGGGAATTGGCAAGAACTCAGGCTGTTAAGAGGGTGGACTGTGCTTGGGTGCATGACATCAACACATATATGGGAAGCCTTAAGGGTTCTCCCAGCACATAGTAAATGGTGGTGGTGGTTGGGGGGGGGCATGGTGAAAATAACAGCACAAGTGAGTGGGTCAGCAAAGCAAACTTTATTTATAAAACACTCATTCCATGGGCTCTGAGCACTGTACAATATATCAAACAGTAAAACATAATTTACATCCAATCCATAGATATTAAAGGAATAACCACAATGACCTGTAGGTACTGGAGTCAGGGAGTATGGAGTGAGAAGAAGACGGCCCCAGAGGATGGGAATAAAATGTGGCTAGAGAAGGAGCCCAGAATAGACGGAACTAGGGAAAATGCAAGGAAAGGGAGACTCAACAAAGAGGGCCAAGGGGCCAGATAGGAGGAAGGCAGAGCAGAAAGTAGGAATTTGTAAGTTAGCCTCAGCCTGTACGAATGCAAGGATCCTGGGAAATAAAATGATGGAGCTCTAAGCAGCAGCAGCAGGTGCAAAGTTAGCTTTGTTAGCAATGACAGAAACATGGTAAACACAATACCATGACTGGTCTTTAGCTATTCCTGAGTACTCTTTTCAAGAGAGACAGGATGTAGGGCAGAAGGTGGCTCTGTGCATTAAAGACAGCACAGAGGACATCACTTAAAGGGAGGGAGTGGGGTGGAACATGTATGGGTACAGTTAACAACAGTTAAGGGATGCTCATTAGGGTGGAGGTGGAGCACACCAGCCAATCAGAAAGACACCGTGGATAGAGTCCTGGGGAGGAACAGAGGAGTGCAGTCACAAAGGTGGAGTTGTGCTAAGGGGATACTTTAACTTATCAGATACGGACAGGAAAGTCAGTTCAGCCAAAAGTATACAGATAATGGTAGAGGTTATGCAAGAGTGCTTCCAACCAAGTGGGTCAGGAGCCTACCAGGAAGGGGCTATTCTGGATTTAGTACTTCCAGTGGGATAGAAGAGGTCAAAGTAGAAGACCCATCTGAACCAGCGATCACAACTCTGTGTGGTTTAGCATCATTCCAGAAACCAAATACCCAAATTCAAGGACAATGGTCCTGGATCTCAAAAGAGCAGAGTTTAGAAAGGTGGTACAGGTTATTCAGAAGAAACTTGTGGGGATTAGAGAAGTGGAGGGGCTGAGGCCAAGTAGAAAATTGAAAAGCAGGGCACTGAGGAAGCGAACAGCTCCTGTATGAAGCAAATAGGGAAGAAAAAGAAATGGAAAAGACCACTGTGGCTCTCAAGGGATGTTGCACAAGCAATAAAGATAAATAAGGTGGCTTTTGGGAAGTACAAGGGGGACTAACGAATCAGAAATAGGTAACTTCATGTGGAGTAAGCAAGGGAGGTTAACAGTGTGGTAAGAAAAGTTAAAGTGGAGGTCAAGCGGAAAATAGCAGGTGGTATAAAGAAAAGGGGCTAAGCTCTCTTCTGCTATATCAATGAACAGTAGAAGACAAAGGATGGAATAATCAGATTTATTTATGGATGTATGTATTCATGTATGTATGTATTTATGTATGGATGGATGTATTTATGTATGGATGGATGTATTCATGTATGTATGTATGTACTGACTGATTGACTGATTGTGTTTGGAGGACCTTTGAACACAAGTGCTCTTCTTCAAAGGTGTCCATGTCAGGTAAATTACACGCAGCAACAATCAATTGCAGATAACAACAAGCATCACAGTTTTACATGTTACATAGTCAAGTTGAGGGACATTAAACATGCAGGTTGAACAAAGGTTGGGAAATGAAGGAAGACAGTAAGAAGGCAGATATTCTAAATGCATACTTGTGCACAGTTTTCAATAAGGAGGAGAAGAAACCACCCATAGTGTGGCGGTGAGGGACATGAATCAGTGATGGAAGGATGGTAATGGACAGGGTACTCAAGGAACTTGGAACCCTGAAGGTGGATAAGTCAAGTCAATAGGCCCAGATGGTCTGCACCTAGGGTGCTAAGTTGGTTGCTTGGTTCTGGTGGAACCATTAACTGACCTCTTTAACTGCTCCATAGAAACAGGGTGATTCCAACAGACTGGAGGAGGTCAATGTGTTCTCACACCATAAGCATTGGAGTAGTAAAGGGCCAGGAAACTACAGAACAATCAATCTGACCTCAATCCTGAGGGAAACTGCTAGAAACCATTATAAAACAGCATATAGCATAAAGGCTAGAAGCAGTTCCATGTCATAACAGCGATCACAAGCATAGCAAGTGTACATCACCGAAAATCAAAACGTATGTATATACACCCCCACCGAACCCGACAACAGCTAATGAAAACCAACAACAATGTATCTATGGGATCTATTAGGATTTTCAACTCCAGCAGGGTGCATCTCAGGGAGGGGAGAAACCCAGACATAAAATAAAATTTTAAGTGCCGCATATGTAAAACAAAATAAAACCCTTCTCAGCCCCAAACCCTGACCTCCTCACTGCAGCCCACCACCTCACCACCACACCAGAATGGCAGCTTGGCAGCACATCACCGAATTGCAGTTCACATACCTTTACTTCCTGCCCCCCTTCTTTTCTCCCTGTAGCACCTTGCTATTTTGTCCCTAACCTGTTGCTATAACCGCGCCTCACTATCCTTTCAAGGTAGCTCATATCACAGGTGCTGAAACTGAGTCACTCACAAGCGAGTCGCTCAATTTGAGTTGCTATTATAACGTGCTACTGCTAGAAGCCAATGGGCTCCAGAACAGGAAGCAGCATTGGGTTCATGTTGCGCAGATCATGCCTGACAATCTTGATAGATTTCTTTGATTGGGTTGCAAAGGCTGTTTATATAGCAAGCACAGTGGCATGGAGGGCTGAGGCATGAAATGCCTTACTTCCAGCAATGCCCACGATCTGTGTTCAGGAATGAGCATAAGTTCCTGGGGTCAGTGGAGTGGGGTGGGAGAGGACAGAGTGTCTTGGGAGACTGCGCTCCTCTCCCATGTAGGGGTGACCAGTTGTCTTGGCCACTGACTGCCACCAGGTGGAGGTCTGCTGGTAGTGCAGGTCCGCAAGTGACTTGAAGAGCAGGGCCATGGCTCTGCAGGATGTGTGTGCCTCCACAGCATGAATTAATATGTTGCTATGATAGGGGTCTATGAGAGAACACAGTAAAATAGGGGAAAACGGGGCTTCATGAAGTCCTGCCTGATTGGCAGTCTACATTGTTGACTGGGGGAGAGCATGGCCCTTCCACTCCTGGCCCTGCCACAAAAGGAAATCCATGGAGGACTTAGCCCCCCCCCCCCCAGCAAGCTGAAAAAGGTGAGCATTGGTTGGGGAGGCAGGGAGAGGACTGAGAACCTGCACCGGAGGAAAAAAAGCCGTACAGAAAAAAAAGGCTGTTGATAAGGGACAAGCAGCAGACATACTACATTGTAAAATGGCTTATTTCCACATTAGTTATATTTACTGCAGGATGATATTTGGCCAGAATTGTACAAATTTAAGCGATTAGTGCCTAATTCAGTTCTTTTAAAATTTCTCAATTTCAGCCAATTACTGCTATTTTATTTGCACACATTCATCACGCTGAGTGAAAATAGTGAAGATGTTTTATAACAAAAATACCCTATTATATGGTATCTGGACTTCAGCAAGCCTTCAACTCTGTACCCCACAGAATACTTGTGAAAAAGCTGTGGGGTCTAGGGATGGGAAACAAATTAACTGGAATGGTAACTGGCTAGAAGGACAAACTCGGAGGGTAGTTGTCAGGAAGAAATACTCAGGGACTCAAAAGGGTCACTAGTGAGGTATCATGAGGTTTGTCCTGGGCTGGTCCCATTTAATATATTAATTTGTGATATGGGGGAGGGAGGCAGGGTAAAAATCAGTCTCTTTTCAGAGGATACCAAACTGAAGGCAATCTGAATATAGTAGAAGGCATGCTAAAATCAGATTGGACCTGGACAGACTGGAAAAATGGTCCAGATATGGCAATTCAAACTGAACATCAAAAGTGTGAAATCCAGCGGCCCGGTGGCACCGAGGGTTGAGGCACTGGATGCCACACCTTGCTCCACGCTGGTGACTTGGGTCTGGAACGCAGCCTAGCCACCGGGATTGGTGGGGGAGAGAGGATCTAGCATCCGGAGGATGACTCTCTCCCTGGGGATCCAAGGATTTGCCTGGCACTCGCAGCCCCTGGTGGAGACTGGTGGCATTGCTTAGGGCACTGTTAGTGGGGATTCAGAGCTACGTGGACGCCCCTGAGTCATTGCACACTCGGGCTCTGCTGTGGTGGGAGAGAGGGTATACCACACCAAGTAAAATACCTCTGCCACCTGATAGGCAAAGGAGGGTCCAGGAGGGTTGGCCAACCATGCCCAAAGTCTGGCTCTTGTCTCGCCTCCTCCTGTCTCTTCTGCTCTCCTCCATGCCTGGTCACCTATCTAGATTCTAGACAGAGCAACAGGAAGAGCAATCCGCGGTCCCACCTCGGGGGACTCAGAGCCGAGGGTCTGGGTGGAGGGTAATAGTCAGACAGCCAGGGCCCAGTTGGAGTAAGCATCAGAGAGCTTCAGATGGGCGGATACAGGCAAGCTCTCAAGAGACCCTCTGAAGATAGTTCAGGTGAGGAGTGATAAAAAAAGAATTGTAAAAAAGTGTGAAGTCCTGCACATTGGCAAAAGAAAATCCAATAACAGGACTGGTTCTGAGGAAGAGGTGATGCAGACTGCAGAGGAAAGGGGCCTGGGGATCATTTATTTATTCTTATTTATTTAAGATTAGATTTACACCTTTGAGCTGGGGGGCTGTTTTACAAAGGTTCCAAGTCAGTTTAACACAGGACAATACATATGGTACAGGCAAGTTCACACAGACAACAAGACAGTAATAAACAGAGAGCCAGATCATTTGACAGTTACAGGTGCAAGAGGCATACAGCAGCATGGCAATAGGTGTGGTACAAAGCTTGTTAGGTGCAGTACATAGCTTAATTAAGAACACTTGAAATACATTAGTGTAAAGTAGATAGCAGCAAGATATTGCGGTATAGTATGTGGTATAATGCTTGTTTAGGTACTCGTGTTTTAAATAGGTGCTAGTTAAATAAAGCAGCAGCATAGTAGTAGGAACTATGGAACTCACACAGTAGTAGGAGCAGCACATTCCATACAGGTGCAGGTGCAGACCAGGTAGTGTATATTCCATTACTTGGTGGGTTGACTTAGGAGTAGCAGAAGGAGAGATTTATCAGGGCACTAGTGGCTGACTTGTAAATGGGGATGGTGGCATCCTGAGATGGCTTTGTCAGGAGGAAGGGTAGTTGACAGGACAGCAATGAGCCAGGTGGTAGGCGGGGAGGTGGAAATCTAGTGTGAGCTTGGGAGGGGGTCATCTGTGTGGTTGAGCAGGAGTCGACCGTGGCTAGGTGGGGCAATCACAGTTATTTGCTTGGGATAGGAGAATATGGAGCTCTCTTTTAAAGGAGTCCAGCTTTCTGGTGTCGATGAGGGAGGCAGGGAGGTCATTTAGCCACTGAGGTCCTTGTAGGATGGGGATCTCTGGGCAAAGTGGTGCACTTTAAACGGGACTTGGAGTGCACCCTTAGCTGTGTTTCTTGTTGTTTTTGAGGATCGGGCGCATTGGAAGATACTTGCCGTGGATTCAGGGGTGAGTCCCAGGAGGGCCTTTTTATGTAGCAGGCAAGCCTAGTGTCTAGCCTTAAGATGAAGTGGGAGCCACCCAGTATCAGTGTAGAGTCTGCATGTGTGTGTCAGGTAGTCTGCCCAAGGACCAGCCTGCAGGCCTTGTATAAGAGCACTTTCATCCTCTTCAGGACAGTGTCAGTGCCAGCGCTGTTGATGACCAGCCCATAATCAATAGTGGACAATACTGAGGTGCTAGTTACCAATCACAGGGTCTCGGGGACATTGCATGACTGTGTCTGTAAAGGATTCCAAGCTTTACATTTGCAGTTTTGAGGATGTGGTCTATGTGTGAAGTGAAGAACAGGGTGTCATCCAGGTGCATTCCTAAGTATTTGAATGAGCTAACTTGTTCCATTGCTTCACCTTTTTGGCTGAGAATGATCACGGGGCTGATCTGTTTCTTGTTCTGAGTCATTGTAAACAGCAAGTCTTCAGTCTTTTTGTAGTTAAGTAGAAGTCTGTTTTGTAGGAGCCACTTTTTAAGTTTTTGAAAGCTTCCTGTAGTGCTGTGGTTATTTGGGTCAATTGCTTGCCAGGAACATAGATCACAGTGCCATCTGCATATAGCAGAATTCTTATTGGGCAGGTGGAGGGTAGGGAGTTTATGAACAAACTGAAAAGCAGGGGGCCAAGTGTAGACCCTTGGGGGACTCCAAGGGTCACCTTCCATGGGTCAGAGAGTGTTCCATTTATTTTCACGCACTGTGTTCTGAGTGAAAGGTAGCCACCAAACCAAGATACAGTTTCAGGGGACAGGCCAAAGATCAGTAGGTTAGCGAGGGGAGGAGCTGATGGTTCACTGTATCAAATGCTTTAGTGAGGTCTATGAATATGGACTCCACTGACATGCCATTGTCCAGTGCATCATACCGGTGGTTAGTGAAGTCTAACAGCGCAGTTATGGTGCTATGTTTTTTTCCCCAAACCTGTGTTATTATGCACATTGGTGGTTATACCTATTCAAGCAGTCAGTTAATTGGTCAGATACAATCTGCTTAAGGGCTTCTGAGAGAGAGAGAGGGGGTAGTATGGATATGTCCTGTAGTTTGCCAGGTTGGTTCTGCCCTGTTTTTGAATACAGGGGTGACAAGCACTGACTTCCACCTATCTAGGAATACTCCTGTTCTTAGGATAGGTTGAAAAATTTTGTAAGGGGTGAAGCTAGTTCATCAAGTGTACAGCAACCTTGTACAGATCACTGGTAAGGCCGCATCTAGAGTATGGAGTTCAGTACTGGTACCCACACCACAAAAAGAACATTAACCTGCTGGAGAAGGTCCAGAGGAGGGTTACAAAGATGATAGCCGGTCAGCAGGGTAAGGCATACGAGGAGAGGTTGAGGGCAATGAACATGTGCTCCCTGGAAGACAGGACAGAGAGGGGACATGATTGGGACCTTCAAGTACTTCTAAAAGATAAATAAGGTTGATATGGAGAGTCTCCTTAAGCTGAGTGGCAACCATAACATGAGGGGGACAGTCTTAAGCTGGAGGTTGAGAGGTTTAGGAGGGAAGTCAGGAAGCACTTCTTCACAGAGAGGGTGGTGGTCATCTCATTGAAGACAGTGAGCAGCTTTAAGACAGGCTGGGATAGGCATGGGGGAAGGTAAGGATCATGGGTAGGGAGGATGGGAGTAGTGGGGAGGCAGGGAGGGCAGGGATATTAGCTCAAGCTGTGGACCCTGCAATATGAGCAGACTTGATAGACCAAATGGCCTTCTGCTGGATTCTTCACATGTTCATATGTATGTAAGTGTGAGTGCTACAAGCTTCATGTCAATCAGTTCGCCTCCAATCCTGGTTTTCCCTAAGACCCATTTAATGTATTTTGTAGTATCAGCCCAGGAGATTTGCTTGAAATAAAATGGGGGTATGTTAGAGTTTTTTTTGGGGGGGACTGCATTGAGCAGTTTCACACGGGGCTGAGTGGATAGGTAGTCAGGGGTAGCACAGTGCTTAAGTCAGTAAAGGTGACATTGAAGTTATCTGCCATTTCTTTTGGTTCTTGTAGTGTGCCAGATGCAGTGACAATCAGTTCTGGTGGTGTTTTGGGGTCCCTGCTTGTAAAGTTTTGTGCAGTTCCAGAAATCTCTTCCACTACCCCAGCTCCTGTCCAACATTTCTTTATAGTACGTGGCTTTGGCCTCCTTATTAGCTTGGTGCACTTATTTTGGTCGCCTTTATATGCATTGTAGTCGACTTCATGCACTAATCGCCTTTGCTTTGTGCCAGAGGTTACAGTAATGTATGAGCTCAATGAGGGACCCCAAGAGCCAATGGTTGGTATTCCTTTAACTTTCTGTGATTTGATTGGCAAAGATGTTACAGGCATTGGTGAAGATAATAGTGAAGTAGTCTAGGGCCAGATTTGCATCACTAGCACTGTCAAGGGGGTCCAATCAATCCTATTTAGATATTGTTTAAAAGGCTTGATCTGTTCGCTCTTATTGAATGTTTTTGTGAGTTTAGGGTGCGCTTCATTGATTTATTTGTCCATCAGCACATCACGGGAGAGTGGTCGCTAGCAAGTCCCATAGGACAGATACATCTGTGAGTGCTCGGGCAATTGGAAAGTAGTCAGTCAATAAAAAAGCTTGTGTCACTGAGGTAGTTTCGCCTAGTGGTATGGGTTACCATTGTGTGAGATAGAGGCTAGAGATTTGGTCTTTTAGGGTGCAGGTATCTTGAGCCAACCAGTTTGTACTGAAGTCTCCAACAACAACCAGTTCCCAGGTCCACTTGACCATTTTATGTGGTCCATGAACTGCTCTATGCCTAATGTTTGTTTCCCTGGGGTATGTAGACAGTGGAGAGCACCATGGTCTTGTTCTGGCAGCCTATGGTTAGCTTAATGGACAATATCTGTACCTCTTTTATTATTAGACTGTTGGGCAGCACCTGACCTTTGATTTCACTACTCAGATAAACCAGGCATCCACCCCCATGTTTGGACAATCTGTCCTGTCGGAAGGTGGTGTAGCCATGAAGGAACACGATGGCATCTGGGATCTTAGAGGAGAGCCAGGTTTCTGTGAACGAGATTATGTCAGGCTTGTGCAGCATGACCAAGGCCTGGAGTTGGGGAAATTTGGGTAGCAGGCTACCTATGTTGATTGAAGCAATTTTGAGGTTGCCCAATCCTTTTGTATTAACAGTCCCTGGGGGGGGGCAGGGTTTGGGTGTATGTTCCCAGACAGGAGGAGCAGGATGATTGTCAGTTTTTTGAAGGAGTGTTTCCAGTAAGCCCATTGGCTGCAGGTATGTTTGCGGTGTATTAGCCTGATCCCCTGGGCATTATCAATTTGGGTTGAGCGTGGAGCAGAGTGGCAATAGATACAGGCGAGAGGGTAGGCAACCTGTATGGCAGCAGTGGTAGTTTAATAATAACAATAATAAACTGTATTTGTTTCACATACAATTCAGAGAATACCAAAGTGCTTTTACAAAACACATAAAAGACAATAAATAATTAAAACCAATAAAATGACAGAATTCGATAAACTAATAATCAAGTTAGGCAAGAGAAAATAAAAATGTTTTAAGAGCAGATTTAAAGCTCTGCACAGTCAGGCACCCCCTTATCCGAAGAGTTAGAGAATTCCACAGGGTAGGAGCTGCAAAAGCAAAGGCACGTGCTCTAGAGGTCTTCAAACGGACACTGGGAATCTCCAGCAATCCTTCTTCGGCAGAGCAGAGTGGTCTGAGGGGGCAGTAGGGACAAAGGAGCTCTTGCAGATAACTCGGCCCCTGTCCATGTAAGGTCTTGTAGGTTAGCAAGCCAACCTTGAAGGTGATCTGCCACTAAGCAGGCAGCCAATGCAGGCTGCACAGCACAGGTGTGACATGGCTAGATCGAGAAAACTCAGTCAACAACCTGGCCACAGCATTCTGCACCAGTTGCAAGTGGCAGATATCAACTCCCGGAAGCCCTAGGTACAGGGTGTTGCAGTAATCAAGGTGGGAGGTCACAAAGGCATGGACCAATGTCAGAAGATCACCGGGCAGAACCAGGTGCTTAATCCGGGTGATATTTCTCAGATGGTAAAATGAGGTCTTGATGACTGATGACACCTGAGACTTCAACCCCTCGTCAAAAAAAAATTATGCCCAGACTCTGCACCTGTTCGGAGGACATCAGCTGGCAACCACCAAGCAAAAGCCCAGAGACCTGCCCTGCCGAGGACCCTTCTACTCGGTGACCTGGGTCCACCACCAAAACCTCTGTTTTGTCAGGGTTCAGCTTCAGCCAGTTGGCATTCATCCAGCCCTGAATCTCAGCGAGGCAGTTGTTGAACACCGAGATCGCATCGTCCTGGTCAGGCACAAAGGACATGTATAGCTGAGTATCATCTGCATAGCAGTGAAAACTCAAGCCATACCGCCTTATAATGTTCCCAATGGCAGCATATACACTGCGAATAACATAGGCAAAAGCACAGAACCCTGAATACCTCATGTAGAGAGAATGCATCAGAGGAATAAATTCCGATGCAACTCTGAGATCTACCAGTGAGAAATGAATGGAATCATCTGAGGACTGTCCCTGACAGTCCACAGATAACCCGCAGGTGCTCCAGCAATATGTCATGATCCACAGTGTCAATGCTGCAGAGGCATCAAGGCAGACTAAAATGGAATGAGTCCTTTGATCTCTCGCTATCAGGAGATCATTGAGCACCCGGCCCAGGGCGGTCTTGGTGCGATGCCTCTTCCTAAATCCCGACTGGAGAGGATCAAAACATCATGGATGGTAAGGTGGTCATCCAGCTGCTGCGTGACCACCTTCTCAATAACCTTGCACAAAGGGCAGGTTAGAGACGGGTCTATAGATGGTGAGACAATCCTGGTCGAGAGAAGATTTCAAGGAGGGTGTCACCACCACCTCCTTCAGGAGTCAGGAAACTCATTACAAAAATGTCAAAGTTCCAGCCACTCAAGTAGTTTTCAAAAATTCCTTTATTTTCATATATATTTTTTCAAATATCCATAAGATCCTTATTCTCAGCGTTCACCTGTACATCAGGAAACTCACCCATCTCAGCGAACTCCAGACTATCTCTGCCAGAACCGGGATGATGACATTAACGCACCCCACAAGGAGGCAAGTTGGGCCCAGGTCCAAACTACAGCAGGTCGGCCACATACTCTGGAAGATCCTTAAGACATCCACCATCGCCGGCTGGCTAAAAGCGCCGACCAACCAAGCCATGGTTCTGCAACCTCCGACTGATCACTGCCCCGCCCATTGAAGCGAGCTAAGCAGATCTCTGATCTAATGTTGGCAACCTTATTCGCAAAGAAGTGAGCAAACAATCATCCTCTCTAGCCTGACTTGCCTGCTTCTAGGCTCCCTGCAGCAAACCTGTCTTTCTGAGTAAGGCTTCATGCTAGCTCAGTGACACCAGCCTAAAGCATGGCACTCTACTTTGTGACAGCCATGGCCTTGCCCATCGCTTTCCTTCCTCTCGTGGGACAGTGGCTCCTTTTCCTACTGCAAAATGACCTTGGGCCAACCATAGCCACACCCTGCAGTGCTGATCAACAATCTGGCACAATATTCTTTAACAACAGGAGGAATCCTCCCCTCTCTGCCACCAATACATGATAACCTGTTCTCTGCACCCAGCAGCAGTATGGTTTTGGTTAAGTTATTTGCCCCTACTGATGGGCATAAGGGCTGCAGCACATTACCCTGGGGCCACAATAGCAGGGGCAAGCTCGTATCGAAACACCTACATGCAGCCAGAAAATTACTTTTTCTTCTGCTATTACTATCTGGGGATGTCCACCCCAATCCTGGTCCAGCCCTTGTCAAACCAGCTGGGCTGAAAAAGGAATTTGGCCTAAAGATAACCGCTATGAATATCTACAGTCTGCTCCCTAAATTCACCCAGTTCCAGGCGTGGACTCAACTTCACTGTCCAGACATTGTATGCCTTACTGAGACCTGGCTCACTCCAAAGAATAAGGATAACTTAATAGCATTACCAGGGTTTAGTACCTTCTTGGTAGAAAAGGGAAAAGGGGTGGGAGTTGCCTCATCTATGTCAAGGAATCCATCCAAGGTAGTGTACTACCGATAACAGTGGTCACTTGTAACTACAAGATGCTTGCAGTTCGACTCCTGTTAGGAGGACACAGAAAAACACTAACCATTGCCTCAGTCTACCTGCCCCCTCACAAAGCGAAACTGGGGCTTGGCCAAGTCATGGACATTATCTCTCAGGCTAAAAAGAACTCAGAAGTCATTGTCACAGGTAATTTTAACATCAACTGGCTCAGCAAGGATAATGATACACTGAAGGATCAGGTGGCCAGTGTGTATCTCACACAGATGGTCATGGACATCACCAAATAGAACTATAAAAAAGGCACAGGCACGCTTCTAGACTGGATCCTGTCCAGTTGCCCCTCAAGCATTAAAAGTGTTGAAGTGCTATCTGGCTGTCTCAGTGATCACTCCCCGGTAATCTGCCGGTGGGCTGGTAAAGAGAATAAAGCCCCACCAATTATCATACACAGCAGAGTGATCAAGAGAGGGCAAGTTGGCTGTTTCAAAGTGGCTTTATCCCAGGTGGACTGGTCCCTAATAGATGAGGCACAGGATATAGACCATGCCCTTCAATTCCCGTGGACAAGTTTAATGGGTTCTGTGATATCTTTGCTCCCATGAGGAAAAGGAAAATTAGAGGGTCCTCTAATGGGTGAATTACCAGCGCACTTCTGGAAAAGATGAGAATCAGGGATAATCTGTGGTGTAAGGCCAGGAATTTGGGCAACAACTGACTTCCAGAATTACAGGGCAGCAAGAAATAAGTGTATCAACCTCACTAGACTGGCAAAAGCAAAATACTACAAAGACCAGATGGTCAGTAGTTGAGGTAATGGGAAAAAATTCCGGAACAACATTAAGGACCTGCTTGGCCAAGATGACAGGAAGCATCCTACAATGCTAAACCTGAATGGCACCCCCACTCAGGATCTCCTCATTATTGCAGAAGCATTTAACTCGGCATTCACAGATCTGAGCTCTGTCCTGCTCATGAGTACCTTACCCTGATGACCCTACTCAGCCTACAACATGACCCAGCTTCACTCAACCCAACTTTTACTTCAAACTGATTACTGTCAAGGAGGCGAAAACCTATGTCTCAAGGGTACTAGGCGAAACTAGACAAGGCAGTGATACTATTGACATGAAGTTGGTAGCCATATCAATCAATGAAGTTATTGTACCTATTACAAAAATCTTCAATAAATCTCTCACCCTGGCAAAATTCCCATCTACCTGGAAACTAGCACTGGTGATCCCAGTACTCAAAAGCGGGGACCGCTCCTGCACCTCCAACTATTGATCCATTTCAATTTCATCCCCATATCAAAGGCGCTAGAGAGAATTGAGGCAGATCAGATCTCAGTACTTACAAAATATGATCTTCAGTGTCTACAACAGCACAGAATCTGGAAAAACCACAGAACGACTACTGCCCTGGTTGAATTCTCTGAATACGTGCATAAGGCGATGGATGGAGGCCAGTTGGTGGGCTCTATATTTATAGATCTCACCAAGGCCTTTGACACCGTTAACCACCCACTCCTGCAACAGGAACTTCTGTCGCTAGGAGTGGCCACTGAAGCAGCCCTCTGGTTCAAGGACTATTTGTCTCTCAGGTCCCAGAGTGTCAAAATAGGAACCACAGTATTATTCACAAGGAAAGTCACACTAGGCATCCTGTAAGGGTCCATTCTTGGTCCTCTACTGTTTAGTTTATTTCTGAACAACCTCCCGCATGCCTGTAAAAGCAAAATTATCCAGTATGCGGATGATGCTGTCATCCTGAGTAGTAGCTTACAGCCCACTCAGCTCCAAAATGAGTTACAGACTACCTTCAACCAGCTGGAGTATTGGTTTTGCTTGCAAAAACTACTCCTCAATTAAAAGGACAAAAACAATGCTGATCTCAAGTCTCCAGCACAAGAAAATACACCGGATCTGACCATCTTTAACAATAAGGATGTACTGTTAGAACAGATACACTCCTTCAAGTAGCTTGGAGTCACTATTGAAGATAACTAACATTTTCTCAACATTTAGGGTTGGGACGTCCGGTGTAGTTCTCCACCAAATGGCGGCGTGAGATCGGAGCTCCATCTCGACTCCCCTCTTACTTCTACCAGTTGGCCACAAATGTTTAAAAGTTTAAATATTTTATGGAGAAATTTCTACAGATGGCTTCAGGCAAGTCAAGAAATTCCCCAAATTGTTTTGCTGTGCTACCATCTGAAGAAATTCCTTCGGCCCCTGAGCGCTCTGAATCAGAGGCCTCCATCATGTCTCAGATACCGACTCCGGTGGCTAAGAAGAAAAAAATCAGCAACTAAAAAGCAATCGGCCAAGGACACTATGCTGAATGACAAACTCAACAGGATTATTACTGATCTACAAGAAATCAAAAAAGATTTTAAAGAATTTCGTACTGACCACGATCTCCTTTGAGCAGACGTCTCAACTCTTCAGGCCCAAGTCTCTGCGCCCAAACACACTAGCACCAAACAGACGTCGGAGACCTCTCAGGTGCACTCTACCTTATCTCAGCTACTTCAATACACAAAAGCCCTGGGGAGAGGCAGGAGGACGCAGAGAATCGCCAAAGACGGAAAAACTTAAGAATTCATGGTATCCCGGAAGAAAGCGAGGGACGGGATATGAGAGGCTTCATTGAAACTGTTCTGCATACCTCCTTGTCTCTGGACCCCAGATTTCAAATAGAAATTGAGAGGGTGCATCAGGCTCTCGGTCCGGCCATCTCATGTGACCCGAATCTCCTTCGATCATAGCCTGGTTCCAGAGTTTTTATACCAAAGAGACACTATTACAGAAGGCTTGGTCTATGGGAAAGGTCTTTTATGAAAATAAGAGGATCTTCTTCAATAACGACTACGCTTGAGTTACTATGCAGCGAAGAAAGGACTATATCCCCCTCTTTCCGATTCTCTGACTGCTTAAATTAAAATTCCGTACCCCATTCGCAGCAAAATTATACAGTACTCGAATGGGCAAAGGTCGTATGACTCGGTGAAGCAGGCTATGGAGGATCTGCATAAACGAGGTTTTGAGCTACCAACAAGGCCACCAGGCCAGAGGCCCACCAGAGACCCAGAGACCAAAACAAATCCAAGATCAGGGAAAGATTCTCAACAGGAGACCCTCGCAGAAATTAAAAAAAACTTCTGGGACAATTTGCTTTTGACCGGAGAGAAATGGCACCAAATGTCTGACTGAGTAAACTTCAACAAGATATAATTTCTTTGTCAAAATAAAATTTAGAGGCTGAAAGGCGTGGGGCGGTGCTCTTCTTCTCTTCCCTGAGACTGGATTGAAGGGGTGCCCTGCGATCTCCCTGGGGACGTGGCTTGGGAGGGACCCCTCATTTTGAGACCCTGAGGACTCTTTTTCTTTTTAAACTATAGCCATTAATGTTAGGCTGGATTGGCTTGGTACCTTTCGATCTTGTTGCCCCAAGGCATGTCAACAAGGGACGTCTGGCGGGATGGTGTTAATACGAGCAGAATACACAATTTGGTACTATAATGGGGGTGGGGGGGAGTGCTGAGAAGTTGACCTTCTTTCCCTATACCTTAAATGTTGAAAACTGAACAATTCATATAACAGGCTTGGACGCACTTGCCAAAGGTTCCTACTGCGGTTGATATAACAAATGGTGCCTAATTAGGGGCGACGGATCGGGGTTAGGCCCGACAATGGAAGGGAGAGGTGTTTAGAGTCCATGGGATGCTGTAAACCTGACTTTTGAAGGGGGAGCCTGGGGGACCACTCCTGTGGGGGCTGATGGGGTCTCCCTCTTCACTGGATTGGGGGGGGAGCGGGAGCTCCCTCACCAAAGTCTTGTTTTCAAAATATACGAACTGAAGGAGATGCAGAAACAAGGGATTAAACTCGAGAAGAGTGTGGAAGGCTCTTGTCTTGAATACCTGAACTTAAGTTGCTTAAACCTGGACATGATAACATTCACTAATCAACAGTATTAGAAGGGCGCATGCAGAAATAACTACACAATTCATTAAAACAAGCATGGGACACAAATGTCATACTGAACCTAAATAGACATTGGAAACTAAAGACATTATGATAAATTGTTTATCTATGTGGATCAGATATAGGATTTCTAAACTTTATATAATTGTCCATCTGCAGTGGCCAACCTTTCTGGGCCATACATTCAGAAGGGGAGAGGGCGGGACAGTTAAAAGTGGAGATTGCATATGTTAAGCACCTTTACGTTTTTCTGTTTAACCTTTTTTTTTTTTACCAACTTCATCTGGGGACACAAATATGTAAATCCTGGGATAGAGAAGCAGAGTTAATTTTCTTTTGAGGATGTTTTTCCCCGAGGGCTTGTCTATGAGGATAGATACAAGGCCTAACTCGATAGATTTTACCATCCTTGTCAGGGTTTTCTCTGATGATGGAGGTTCACCTGTATATAGTTACTTGTTGGAGAAGGTTATCTCCTGGGGTGGGGGAGGAGTAATAATAAAGGGAAGGTGACATGGGACTACTTTGGACAGAGAATTCAAGAGATGGTTTAACAAAAAGGCCTCCCAAGATGAATTGAAAACTGAGGTTCCTGATACAAATTTTGGAAAGGAGATGGGAGGTCAGGGATGGCGGGTAGGGAAGGAGGGACTCTCTAACATAAATGCCACGTGATAACAAGGTTCTCAGAGTGGTCTCTCAGAATGTGAATGGTCTGAGTGGCCCTGTAAAAGGCCAAGATTACCTCACATCTTCAAAGGAACACCCCAACTCATTCTTCTGCAGGAAACCCATCTTTCTAATAGTGAACATCAGAAATTACTCAGACGAGGGTGTCCCAGGTGACTGCTAGCTCGTATACTTGGGGCTGCAAGAGAGTGGTAGCTATACTCTACCTAGATTGTCTACATTTCAGGTTCAAGATTCATACCAAGATGGAGAAGGAAGACTGGCCTTGATCAGGGATTATCGGAGGGCCAGCTTTTTATGGGGAGTAGTATATATGTGCCCCCAGGATCTGATAGTAAGATATACTAGGCTTTATTCAATAAAATAATGGAATTTAAACAGGGCTTACTACTAATGGGGGGGATTTAATTTTCTTCTAGATCTTACAAAAGACAGCTCAAATCCAAAACCTATCAAAGCTACCAAGGGCCGAAAGCATGGTAGGAGGTTGATAAAGAAGTTATCCCTGATAGACACCTGGAGATGCTACCACCCGACCTCCAGAGGGTATACACATTACTCAAGTGTTCATAACACTTATTCACATTTAGATTATTTTTTACTGGCTACTGAAGTTGTAGATAAACTACATCTGGTGGAAATTAAGCCCATCTATATTTCTGACCATGCACCAATCTTAATAGAGTTAGACTCGGGCCAGGAATATATCCAGAGACAGTGGACATTCAATAATATGATACTGAAGGATCCAAAATTTATAGACAAAGTCAAGGCCTGGATCCCTCGGATATTACAAGAGAATACATTCCTAGAGGTGCCCGAGGGGCTTTTATGGGACACATTGAAAACTGTTTTGAGAGGGAAGATTATTTCGTATGCAACTCAAAACAAGCAGAGAATTCAAAAACAACAGGACTTAGAAAAGAATTAAATAGGTTGCAACAATTGCATTCATATGGGGATAACACACTGGTGCCACAGATTAACAAAATTAAGAAGCAACGCCAAGATACAGTATATTAAACCAGAAAACGAATAAGCTTTTGATGTATATAAAACAAAAACATTATGAGGGAGGGAGGGAGTAGAGCTGCCAAGATATTGGCCTATAAACTCGGAAGCTCCAGGCTATGCCCACCATTACTAAAATTAAACACCCTTTTCAACACCAGTTTCTATATAAAACAAAGAACATACTAGAAGGCTTTCAGGATTTCTATCTTAAACTATTTGACCAACCTAGAGAACCTGGAGAAGAAAGGTACAGGGCTTTCTTCAACCAAATTAACCTTCCTCAAGTGTCCGAAGAACAACAAGATAGGTTAATCTGGCGGATTTCCTCCCACAAAATTGACCTTGCTATACACAATTTTAAATTAAATAAAAGCCCAGGTCCTGATGGATATTCCATAGAATTTTATAAAACTTTTAAAACAGAGTTACTTTATCCTCTTACATGACTTTTTAATGGAATACAGAAGGAGTCTTCCTTCCCCTCGATAGATGGAAATATGCCAACGTATCAACAATATTAAAACCAAATAAAGACCCCTCTAACAGTGAATCATACCACCTTATTTCAGTCCTTAATCAAGATTATAAATACTTTGTGGCAATCTTTGCAAAAAGATTGGAGAATTTGCTTCCTGAACTAGTTAAAAAAGACCAATCTAGCTTTATAATTAAACGCCAAACGCCAGATAATATCAAGTGTACAGTATATCTCCTAGAGAAATTCAAAAGACCAGACTCCACACTAATATTGAGCATGGATGCAAAAGCATTCGATTGAGTCTCCTGGAACACTTTGGAAAAGTTCAACTTTCCTAAAACATTCCTTACAGTTACACATCAGTATACTCCTCTCCCTGGGCCATGATTAAGGTAAATGGCTCTTACTCTTCGGTTTCATTGACCTGAGGCACCAGACAGGGCTGCCCTCATCTCCCTTCTTTTTGCTCTATGTGCCGAAACCCTTTGCCCAAGCGATTCGGGAGAACCCTTTAATTCCGGGAATAAGACTCAGAGAAACCACTCATAAAGTGGCATTTTTCACCGATGATCTATTAATTTATTTTACAAACCCGGAGACTTCTGTCCCGAACTTATTTTCCCTCTTGGAGGAGGTTGAGGCCCTTTCTGGATATAAGCTTAATACCAACAAGACCAAGGTGCTGACCTTTAATTATCACCCCAGTACAGAGATACAGGAAAGGTTCCCTTTAAGATGGTCGACTAAAGGCTTTAGATACTTGGGGGTTATCATACCTAAAGACATAAAAAAGTTATATGAAGCTAACTATGCACCATTAACAAAAGCCATACGAGAGGATCTACAGAGATGGTTACTTCTACCCATCTCCTTGATGCAAAGAAAAGATGTCATTAGGAAAAATGTCCTTCCAAGGATGTTCTATCTGTTCTAGTCTCTCCCACTTCTCACAACCAAAAAAAGATTTCAGGCAATGGAACAAGATGGTTTTAGAATTCATCTGGCAAAAGAAAAGCCTTAGAGTAGGAATGGAGGACCTTTGACTTCCAAAGTGTAGTGGGGGACTTGCGCTTCCAAACCTAGAAAAATATGCCCAGGCAGCGATGATTGCTCATATTCTACAATGGCTAGATGAGACTTCAAACCCTTATTGGAAAGAGATAGAGTTGAGGGACTTGAGAGATGGAATAGAGAAATATTTATTTGTTTTGGCTTTATCCAGATCCACAATAGAGAATGATATCAGATCTCAATATACGAGACAACTGGTTGTGGTCTGGAGGAAATCAATTTTAGATACAGAGGAGTGAATAGTATGGCTTTTTCAAAAAATTACAGATGACCCCGGATTTATTCCAACACAGTTCGACAATACCTTTAAAAAATGGAATAATCAGGGCCTGACAACTTTCTTCCAGTGTTACAGAGGGGGAGTCTTCCTCCAATTTGGAGAACTGGAGGGACTTTTTCACTTGAAATTACTTTTTTAGATTCCTACAGGTGAGAAACTGTTGTAGAGATATAGTAGGGCTAACCTGGGACCCCGAACAGATCCATCCCTTAACTAAAATCCTAATTAAAACAATAGAGATGGGGTATCCCTGATCATATAATATCACATATTTATCAGGCACTCTTACATAATAGGAGGGAAGAGACAAAACTATGGCAAAAGAGATGTGAACAAGAAATGGGTATATCAAAACAGGAGGAGGAGGAGGAGTGGAAATCAGTATACTCAGTTATCCATAGATCAACTAGATCTTGGTCATGGAAGGAATTTGGATGGAAATATGTTGTCCAATTCTTCCGAACCCCCAGATAACAGGGAAGTTTGATAATAGGTCAGGTTGGAGTGTTGGAGAGCCTGTGGTGAGCTATTAGCGACCCATACACATATACTAACATACTATTTGCCAGCAGATTAGGCCTTACAGTCTATCGAGTCTGCTCAAACCTCAGATCCCTAGTTGGGTGCCGAGGCCCTCCCCTCCCTTGTGTTCCAGAAACCCCTATCATCCATCCCCACCCCCCTGGGACAGGCCATCATCTGATACATCCACTTTCTGTGTCTGTCCCACCCTCTCTTGAAGTCCTCCACTGTGGATCTCTGAACCAGCTCACCAGGCAGTGCATTCCAAGGGTCCACCACCTCTCAGTGAAAACTTCCTCCTCTTCCCCACCCCACCCTTCCACCTTCCAACTTCAAACCATGCCCTCTGGTGATACCTCCTGCTTTAGTCTAAAGATCCCTCCATAATTACCTATTTATTCCCTTGAGGTACTTGAAGACCTCAGTCATGTACCCCTGTCTCTCCTCTCCTCCAATGAAAACAGGCAGAGCTCCTCAAGTCTGTCCTCATATGTCAAATCTCTAGCCTCATATCATCTTAGTTGCCCTCCTCTGTACCCTCTCCAGGAGCTGTATGTCCCTCTTCAAGTGTGGTCTCAGTACTGTACACAGTACTCAAGGTGTGGTCTAACCAGTCCATTGTACAATGGCAGAATCACTTCCTTGCTCCTAGAGGTGATCCTTACGATGCATCCCAACATCCTGTTTGCCTTGCTAGCTGCTCTCCTTCACTGCTCAGAGTTATTCATACATGTATCCACCATGACCCCTAGGTCTTTTTCCTCAATTGAGGCCTCCAGCGCCTCCCCTCCCAGGGTGTACCTGAATTTAGGGTTTCCCCACCCAAGATGCAACACCTTGCACTTGGTGATATTGAAATTTAATTTCCATGTGTGAGCCCAGCTTTCCAGGGTGTCCAGGTCCCCTCTCAGGGCCAACCTTCCCTCTTCTCCCTCAACTACTGCTCCCATCTTGGAGTCATCAGCGAAGAGACTCATTTCACATGCTATACCCTCCTGATGTCCGATATGTATGCATTAAACAGGATCGACCCAGGACCGAGCCCTGCACCCCATCACCAACTCTAGGTTCAGAGCTCCCCACAGACCACTACTCTTGGGTGCGCCCAGCAGTCAGTTTTCAATCCATCTGACCATCAAAGGGCCTACTCCTAACCCCATCAGTTTCTCCACCAGACCATTGTGGGGGACAGAGTCAAACGCCTTGCTGAAGTCCAAGAATAGTACATCCACAGGCTTTCCCCCTGTCCAGTTCTGTTACCCATTTGTAGAACTCCACAAGATTGGTTTGACATGATCTGCCTGGCACAAACCCATGTTGCCGACTATCCAGACCTCCCACCTCCTCCAAGTACACCCCCAATCGTTCCTTTAGTATACTCTCCATTAATTTTCCCACCACCGAGGTCAAACTGATGGGTCTGTAGTTACCTGATACTTCCTCAACCCCTTTATAGATTGGCACCACATGTGCTCTCGCCAATCCCTAGGTACCCTCCCTGTCTCAAATGACCTGTTGAAGAGCTCGCCAGGGTGCAGTCAGTATGTCCGCCAATTCCATAGTACTCTTGGATGAATGCCATCCGGCCCAGAGATTTGTCTTTCTTTAGGGCCTCGAGGGCTAACCACACCCTTTGTGGAGATAGCATCATCCGTCCCCTCCACCTTACTGGCCTTTTATCCTTATCCAGATGTGACACCCTGGGGTACCTCTCCCTCCCTCTTGCTCCATTTCTGTTGCTCCTGATCCCACTCACTGCCACTTCTATCCCCATTGTACCTTGCTTTGTAGATATCCCAGCCCCCTCCTTAGTGAACACAGAGGCAAAGTACTCGTTAAATACCTCTGCCTGGTCCCTCGCCTCTTCCACCCACCCTCCTTCTTATCTCAATCTGCTGAGATGGCCCTTAGTTTTTCTCCACTCCCCAATGTACCAGAAGAACCCTTTCCCTCCATGTATCCCCTGTGCCAGCCGCTGCTCTTTACTGGACTATGCTCCTCACCATCTGGGTGACTTTTCTAGATGCAAGATGGTACATTTCTTATCCCTATCCCCTCTTGTTGTTCTATATTTTTTGTAGGCCGCCTTCTTTTCTCTGACCGCTACCTGTACCTCACTGGACCACCAGCATGGTTTATGTGACCCTGCTCCCTTACGTTTCAGCTTAGCACAGATCCTGACTGCCTCATGAAGTCCCTGTTTTATGACCTCCCATCTCCTTTCCACACTTGTCATTGATGTAATCCACTTCAAGTGATCCTTGAGAATATTTCCCATGCCCACAAAGTCTGCCCCCGAAGTCCACTGCCAGTGTCCTAGATCTCCCCTCTCCCCATGCTTATTTGAAACCGACAGTATTGTGGTCGCTCCCAGTCAGGGGTCCTCTACAACCAGGTCCTTACCAGATCACCATCTGCCAGAACCACGTCCAGGACATGCCCCTCCCTTGTGGGCTCCATCACATGCTGTGTTAAGAACACATCCTGGAAGCCGTCCAGCAGCCTCTGCTCTTTGCCAACTTAGAGGACATGGTTCCCAAGTTTGTACCTGGCATATTAAGATCCCCCATCAACACTCCTTCCCCTTTTGTCCACACTGGGCAATGATGTTGTCCAGCAAACCATCCTCTAGAACATCACTCATCCTGGGGGGCCTATATACTACATCCAGCTTGACCTTATCTGCTGCTGAGGATCGTAAGGTGACCCATAAGGCCTCCACGTTTCCCTCTGCCTCTTCTACCCTAGCAATTTCTATGTCATCTCTAATGAACATAGCCACTCCACCCCCTCTGCCCTCCTTTCTATCCTTCCTAAGCATAGTGTACCCCCGCATGTTTAAGTCCCAGTCATGGTTTTTGTTGACTCACGTCTCCGTGACCGCCACATCCACCCCCCGAACAGCATGGTATGGAACTCTGGCAACTTGTTTCCCAAGCTCCTGGCATTTACTAACACTAACCCCACCCCTTATTCCTGATCCCTTTGTTGAACCCCACCCAGGTTCTTTATACTTCCATCCTCCCTCTGCTCCTCCAGAAACCTCCACCCCAGTCTATTTCTCCCTCCCCTTGGGTTTGAAGGCTTACTCCCTCATCAGGAGGAGAGGGCTTTGGTCAGCCCCTCCCTTATCCCTTCCCCCCCTCACAAGTTTAAACCCCACCTTTCTTGAATGTAGTCAGCCATCCCCTGTTTAAGGACTTCCTTCCCTAATGGGGCAAGATGAAGCCTGTCCTTGGCATACAGTCCCTTATCCTCCCAAACTCCTTTCCAGTTCCCTAACACCCCCAACCCACTCTCTTCACCCCACTTCCTGAGCCAGTCATTAACCTCTGTGATCTTCATTTTTTTCTCCACTGAGGCCTTTGGTACTGGCAATATCTCTGAAAAGGAAATGTTGCATCCATTATCCCGACAGACTCTGGCAAGTTCTTGGAACCTTGCTTGGATTTCCAAAACACTATTTCCCTCTAGATCGTTAGTTCCCAAATGCACCAGGAAATCTGGTTTCCCTCCACAATCCCTAACCAGTTCATACACCATGAACTTTGCTCTGTGCACTGTCAGCCCAGAGATACTCACTACCTTCACCTGGCTATGGCATCCACGCCCATGTCCCTCCCACTGGATACCCCTAATCATCGAGTCTCCCAATAACAGAACCTTAAGACTGCCATCATCCTTATGGTTACCTCCACTATGCCCTCTCAGCCCCCCATCCCCGCCTTTATTCGTGATCTCAATTTCATGGGAGTCTTTCTGCCTTATTAGAGACCCCCTTGTCACCCTCCCCTTTCTGCCTCCCTCGTTATTTTGCCCACTTAACTCAGACCCCCTCTGAATAGGTGTCCCCTTTAGCCCTCTCTTGTCCAAACCATTTATCCTGGCCCTGATGGTTTCCCCTTCTCCACACCGCCATTCTCCTCCCTTGTAATAGTACCCCTGCCTCCAGAGGCTCTCTGTGGGTCCCCTTTAGCTAGGGCCCCATCCTTGGTACTGACCCCCTGCTGAAAGGGGCCCTCTCTACCTCCTTGTCTCCCAGTTCTCTTCAGTCATGATCTCCTCCACGTCTGCAATATGTTGCATCTCCCCATCTGCTTAACATTTATGTTTCCCTTCTCCTCTGGGACTATTTCTATCCTTTCCATTGCCGGTCTGTGATGCCCTATGGGTATCCGACTCCTTCCCCCCGGCCTCTGTATCAGTTTCCTCATTTCCACCAACCCCTTCCTCCCCCTCTAGGTTGCTTAGTAGCTCAAATTTATTGTGACACTCTATGTCAGCCTCCATCAAGTAACCTGAGTTTCCCCTGACTGCACCTCTAAACTGCCCCTCTTCTTCCCCTCTTGCTCTGTTCTCCTTAGGAGCTCCCTTTCCACAGTCTGCTGTTTTAGGCTTCCCCACAACAGTCCCTCCCTTCTCAATGTCTGCTCTACTAGGCTTCCCCACAACAGCCCCTCCTGACTCTTCCCCCTCCACTCTCTTTATATTCGGAATGTACACCCCATTCGCTTTCCCCTTAGCGTCAACATCCCTATCTAAGGGTACTCTGTCCCTAATATCCCCCCTCCTGCTTGCTGTAACATAATGTCCGTAATTTCAGAGCATTGCCCCAGCCTCCCCTCAGCCCCACCCTTCTGCAGCCCATATCCACACCCCTTATCCTTGGACACCCCCAGCTCCCCCAGCTTACTCCTTAACCAATATACCTCACTCCTGATACAAGATAGCTGTCTACAGAGTGGGCAGCCTCCCTCTCTCCAGGCCCAATTGAGAATTATTGCCATCCCACAGCCTGTGTAGCCTACAACCCTTGTGAAGATGCCTGCCATGGTGGAATATGGCCACCCTGTTTGTCCCCCTCTCTTTATAATGGCACACCCCCTTTTCTCCGTCCCTTCCCCCTGGAATACAGTTTCACTCTATACTGACTGCGATTATTTACAAACCCAATTTCAATCCCACCAATAAAGTTACCAAGTCTCACAAACACATACAGTCCAGTGAGTGTCCAGTCCCACTAACAGTGTGTGTATACAGACATCAGGTACCGTATGATGTCACAGGCCCACCAGTCCCTGTTGCTTCAATTTCAGTCCCAAACAGAAATACACAGCCCTTCAATCCCAACCCCAGTGGCTTTTCAGTATTTAAGAACGCCTACAAAACAGGGTGGGTGGAGAGCTCTTACCAACACCAGGCAAACATCACATTTAAATTTCACTCTAATTATCCTACCAAGCAAGTGTTCCCAAGCCTCAAAAGTTACAGTATCACAGCCCAAGTAACAGTTCTAACGCAAAGTAGTAATTTTTAACACATATAACTAATTTCACGTACAAAACTATTCAAATATTTCAGTTAAACCAGAATATAACCCCAGACCTCTGTCCTTACCAGCCTCCTGCTCATGTTCCCAAGTGACCCTTTATATTCTGGGCATGTGAAATGCTATCTCAATATTGGAAGAAGGTGGAGGGTGTCTTAAAAAGATGTTTCCGAAATACAGAGTTTAAAACCAGAACATGTACTTTTGTTGGATATTCTCCCGGAGGTAAGGAGACAATTCTAAACTTTTACTAGCCACACTTCTTCTGGCAACCAATAAAGTTGTCACAAAAAATGGCTTCAGAAGACTGCTCCGACCCCAAGGGAATGGGAGGATATAACATATAAAATTTACAAAATGGAGATGCTAACAGCTAATATTAATCTTAGAGTTTAGAAATGCCATACTTTCTGGTCTAGATGGATGTGGGCAATTGATCATAGACCAGATTTGATACCTTAACAAGTTCTTGATATGTCTGTTTTAATTCTGGCTAGTAAACCTACTCTGGGAGAACTGATATGCATATTTACTTATTATGTATTTTCTTGTATGTATTGCTTCCCCTCTTCCTGCTCATTGTGAACTCTACTCTATTAACCGGTGCCAAAACCAAAATGTATCAAGACTATCTCTACTATATTATTGTAAATAATCTCTGTGTATCTCCGAATCTCCTCCCTGCATTACAATCTGAATAAAGAAATATTTAAAAAAAAACATATAGGGTTGGTTGTAAAAGCGGTCAACATCAAGCTAGGTGTCTTACACAGACACAAACAATATCTTACACCCTCTGTCCTCAGGCTTACAGTATCCAGTTGAATCTTGTCAATCATAGGCTATGGACTGCTTGTCTATGGAGCAGCTTCTGAAACTGCACTTTGAGAGTGATGACTGCCCTCAACAAAACCTGTAAACTCACACTTGGGGCAGACAGATTTGGGCACTCCTTGCTTTATGGGCAAACTAACTGGTTGAACCTGGACTCTAGGATAAAGTTCCAGACGTGTCTGTTGGGCAAGAAAACAATGCTTGGCAAGACTCCACCATGTATCACTGATCTTCTACAAAGTAATCAATCCAGGAGAACATCCCATGGACAACGATCCTTTGCTTACACAGCTCCGCTCTGGCTAAATGGGATCCCTGCCCATCTAATAGAACTTAGCAGCCTCCCCTCTTTCAAAACTGAATTGAAAAACCACCTCTTGGAAAAGGGGCGTTGCTCATGCTGGACACCCGCCTGATCCTCCACTCCTCCTCTCACCAGTCTCATTCCCTCTCCTCCCCTCCCATTTGTGGTCACCATCAGCCTGTATCCTTTTATCCCTAATCTTCTTGCCCCCCAGTTCCGATATACACTGTATACCACAGGATGTCAACTGCTGAATAAGTTATCCCCTCCTGCCAGGCAATGCGTCTTCTGCTCAGACACCACTCCATTCTCCTTATCTTTACCTGCTCCCCACCACATCTCCTATGACCCTTGCTGCACTCAAGCCAACACTCCCCACAACCCTCCTCACAAGTGGTTCTGTCCTCCCACTCTGTTGCCCTAGTTGACTCCACTGGCAACACCCTCCATTCACCTGTCAACCCCGCCCATCCCTATCCTCTACCTTTACCCTACTATTCCATCCTCTTGACAAAGCCATTTATTGACACTTACCATTATTCATTCAGTAAGTGCCTGTACTGCTCCGTGAATGTAGTCTGTGATTTTTGTGTTTTTGTAAATAATGTACAGTTGATTACCCATACCTGTAATCAGAATCTTTCTTCGTGGCTTTGCATACTGTGTCTTGTAAAATGTTTACCTATGTATGTACAGCATATTCACTGATGTGGAACCTGCATGTGTCTTGTAAAATGTTTACCTATGTATGTACAGCATATTCAATGACATGGAACCTTTCAGAAAGAGCATTCTGCTCAAAGGTTATGTCCAAAATTTGAAATAAATAAAAAAATAAACTTATCCTGTGACAACGCTCTCCGAACATGCAGACAGGCTGGATTGCACAGTCTGTCCACAATTTGGAAGAGCTGAGCAGGTCGGGTCCTCGCAGTGGTGATCTCCCCGGACATGAACTCTGCCTTCTTACGGGAGATCACTGCTTGATAGTCTGAATAATGGACCATCAATCTAAGCCTGTCGGATCAAGACCAGATTTCCACCAGCCCGCCTCCATCCTTCACCCCTCCTCATTCCTCATCTCCTCAAGGTCCCATCAGACCAAGAGGACCGAGGTGAAGGGTTAGGGGTGAACACAACAGTAGCAATGGAGTCCAGAGCTGCCCACAACGTGTTATAAGCTTGCAGCAGGTTTTCTGGACCCCTGCTAGCAGTCGGAAATCCTGATAGATCCAATACTGCCATCAGACCATCTGGGGTTACTTCCCTTAAAGGGCGGTACCAGATCATCTCCATAGGGGCAGGCCTGTAGGGGTGGGGCCTGGAAATTGAACCTGATAGTGTAATGGTCAGATCAACCGACTGGCTCCACCACCAAGTCGGAGGTCTCCATACCCAGGAGGAAAATCAGGTTCAGAGAATGACCAGAACTATGGGTTGCAGAGGCAACTACCTGTGTGAAGCCCAAGTTTGTAAATAGATACCATGAGTAGGTTAGCATCCGGTCCCCTTGTTGTACCAGGAGGCTGTAGTATAGCGTTTGGGGCAAAGAAGTTGGTAAGGCAAGAATGCAGCCAGGAGGTTCCCATCATCCACCCCATTTAAAGTGGTCATGAGTAGGATGAGTGAGAGTGTGATACACTTGGATTTTCCGAAAAGTGTTGACCCAAGTTGGGCAGTCTGGTTAGGGAGCCAGCGGACAGTTGCCACATATTGCAGGCTTGCATGTCCAGGCATTTTGTGAATTTTTCACCGTAGGGTATTGGGGTGAACATTTGATTTAAAGGTATGGTAAAATCTTAATGAATAGGTGCTGTCATGATAGCTCAGTGGTAGTGTTGCTGTCTCTGGTGCAGAGGGTTAGAGGTTTGAATCACTGCTCTGCCTAATGGAGAAAAGTGTCATAAGTGGCAGTTTGAAGTCACATGCCCAATGCCAGAAAACTGCAGAGAAGGCAAATAGGATGTTGGGGTGCATGGAGGGAGGAGGATGTTGCTAGCAGAAGAAAGGAGGTGATTTTGTTCCTGTGTAGATCCTTGGTGAGACCTCACTTGGAGTACTGTATACAGTTGTGGAGCCCACAGCTGAAGAAGGACAGGTACCTCTTGGAAGCTATTTAGAGGAGCACCACAAAGATGATTTGGGCCGAGGAGAAGATGTGTGAGGGAGGTTGGAACATCCCAGTATGTAACCACTGGAGGCCAACAGGGAAAGGGGAGAGAGAGAGACCATTAAATACCTAAGGGCCATTATTAAAGTGGACAACAGTGCCCTGTTCTAAAGAAGCAAGAGCAAGCTAACAAAGCCATGTATGGACACTGGTGGTAGGAAGCTTCAGGGGCATGTAAGGCTCTTCTTTGTAGAAAGGGTGGTGAAGAAGTAAATGCATTGCTGGCAGAAGTGGTCGGCACAGAGTCTGCCACCAACTTCTTCAAACACAGATGGGATAGGTAGAGTATAATGGTCCAAATAAGAAGAGGGAGGGTGGGCTGTCAAGGGAAGAAGATGAGGGGACCATGGAGGGGGTAGTGAAGTACAGTCAAGACCATTGGTAGACTAGGTATGGTCCACCATTAGGCTGGGTGCAGACATGGGCTGGTACTAGGCAGACTAGATGATCCATTGACCCTTTTCCTGCTGTCAACATCTATGTTTCTATGTTAGTTTGAGGAGTCCTCTGATTGAGATGTAGCAGTCATGTCCATCAACTTCATTATACCAGCATTAGATGGGTAAGACACACATGGCTTCCTCACAGATCAAAAGCCAAGTCCAAATGAATAGTGAAGAAAATGTTATTTGCAGGAAAATGTAATGACTCACTTTTTAGAATGGGGATTCACCAGTTTTCAGGGGAGAAGAGGCAAAATAATTTCTGTGTGCCACTGTATAACAGGAGATTCAGATTTTCTATTAACCCTCCAGAATTCACTAACCACTGTTTGTTGTACTACATAAATATATTTATCCTTGCTTGCCCAACTAAGACACAACAGCTTGTTTTCACTGGGGGATCTGCTTCTTCCTCATTGTGCACCTGGAGCAGGCTAAAACACAGCTAGAAAGAATGGAGAACCCTAGATCCCGCAATTTGCGTGTGACCTATGGCTGTGGCACACACGGCTGCATCAGGGACCCAGCACCATAATCAGAAAGAACTGGGTCCATGCTCTACAAACCAGGATTTGCCGCACCCTCAGGTATGCGCCAAACAACCGGTGCACCTGCAGGAAATGCTGCAGGATCTGGCTGCCCCCCCACACCTAGCGCAACACTAGAGGAGCTGGGAAGGTCTGGGTGGTACAGAAACTTGCCAGACAGGAGTGATCAGACAGCAGAAGGGCATGGGGTGCCATATTGGTAAGAAGGTTGTAGTCTGATCAGTGAAGTGACACCTGCTGGAGGTGCCGATTATAGCGCACATACACCAGTGACATGGCACTGTTCCATGACCCAACATGGGCACAGCAATCTGTGCTCACCCTTGGGGCTGCTGCCAGGGCTGTGCCCACATGGACCCATGACACTGTGTATCAGTGGAACCTCCTCAGGTGCCATGTCATCAGTATAAGTGTTCTATAATCTGCACCTGCTGGGTGCTACTGCACTGATCAGACTACCCACAGCCTCCCAGCACCCACAATGGCACCCATGCCCTTCCCCCATTAGAGGTCACTGTCAGGACCCCCCACCTGAGTCCACCAAGTGAGTGCCACTGGCACAAGGGCTTATACCAGTTCAGTGCTGGTCTATCTCAAGCCCCTTGCTGCGGCCCTGATGGTAGCCCTCATTAGTATAACCTCTGTGGCGGAAGCTGCCTGGAGTGCGGGAGATGCCCGCCTGTGGCTCTGCAGCCATTATGGATGGAGTGGGTAATTCAAACTTAAATCGCCAGGCAACAGGTAAATAAAAAAATTAATTTGATGCTAAAAGCCCTAATCGGGTGTTTCTGCAGCAGCTGCTGCACTACCGTGTTATAGGACTTTCCTTTTAATAGAAGAGTACTGAAAACTAGAGTCAAATAGGGACAGAAAGTAGTTTGGTACAGTATTGGCAGGACATGTAAATGGGTTCACTGAATGGGAAACACACCATATGAAGAAACACTCCCATTTCAAAGAATATCTGTCTAGTAGAAGGCTTTCTAGCTGCAAGCAAGACACCAGCCACCTGAGGGAACACCAAAAGGGGCAATGGCTATGTCTTCAGGAGCCAGATGTGCAGATGCAGGGACCGCTGGTCCAGATGGAGCAGGGACCACTAAGCCTGTGATAGCAGTCCCTGACAAAGGGGGAGCTGAACAGGAGGCTCCACTGCCAGATGCTACAGAAGCAGAAACCAAATCTGGGGACTCTAGAAGGGAGTCACTAGTATTAAGGTGGCATGTTCTGCCACAGTTTGACCAGAACCCACTAAATAAGAGGAATAGAAGGAAATGCATAAAAAGAACCTCACTTTCCAGTAACAGGACAATGTGTCTCACCAAAAACTCCATACACTGGAGCAAATGAGCAGAAACATATTAGTTTTGCATTGTGTGGTGGCAGAAAGGTCCAACCTGGATGAATCCATTTTGCATGCGGTCATGACCATGGATGTCAGCAGTTCCCATTCATGTACCAGGGATTGAGACCTGTTTGTCTGTTTGGCAAGATGGTTTGGACACCTGGGAGAAACATGGCTGATAGTTGAAGGCTGTCAAACATTGCCCAGTACCACACTCTCATTCTTCCCTGCACAATGAATGAGTGAGTGCCCCCCTTGCTTGTCTACATAGTGCTTGACACTGATATTGTGTATTCGAATCAGCAAGGGACCAGGGCAGTGGTGCTTCTGGAAAGCAGGGATATCAAGTGTAACAGCCCACATCTCCAGGACATTGATATGAAGATCCAAGTCTAGATCAGTCCAGGACCCTTGAGTCTGAAAGGCTCCGAGATGGGCACCCCTGCTGGACCCCGAAGCATCCATTCTGAGGATCTGCACATGAGTCAGGGAAAAGAACAGAATGCCCTGAACAGGTTTAGGCAGTCCAGCCGTACTAGAGCATGGCAGAGCGGGGACGTGACGAGGACCATTTGTTCCAGCTCATCCGTCAGCTAATCTAGTTGTACTCATAGGGTACAATGTAGTATGTGCATGTGAGACAGGCAAAGGAACCATAACAATGGCAGCAGCCATCAGTCCCAGGAGATGTTTAACATTGTCTGAATGGACACTTAATGGCGCCTGTGTATCAGCTGGGCCTTGGTAACAATAGCCTTGGCCCTGTCTGTGAGCGGAAAGCACTCCTGCCACAGTGTCCATCACAGCACTAATATACTGGAGGCACTGGCAAGAAACAAGTGCAGATTTTGGTACATTTACCATAACACCCAATTCTTCAAACTGTTATCTTGTGCTGGACAATGTGTACAGATTTACTTTCCTGGATGGAGCCATCAGGAGCCAGTTGTCCAGATATGGGAAGACATAAAGCCCTTCCCTCTGAAGGACTGCTGCCACAAACTCAGGCATTTGGTAAATACCGTGGCGTGAGAGGACAAGCCAAAGGGTGAGACTCGAACTGATATTGGCTGCCTCCAGCATGAAGTGGAGGTACTGCCTGTGGCACTTGCGAATTTTGATATGATGGCATGTCTTCTTCCTGTCCAGCACACAGAGCCAACTCCCCTTTTGCAGCAGAGGGATCAGAGCCTGAAAAGACACCATTTAAAATGTTTTGTATTCGATGAACAAGTTTAGATATCTAAGGTCCAGTACAAGATACAGATCTCTCATCCACTTGGGAACCAGGAAATATCTGGAAAAGAACCCTTTTCTTTCTTGGGGAGGAATGGGTTTGATAACTCTCTTGTGTATGAGCAACTGAACCTATTCTAGCGGAAGGGACAAGTGGCTCAGTGGATAATGAGAAGGAGGTGAAGTGTGAACTGGAGGGTGGACAGCAACTCAGGGCATGCCCCTTTTGTACTATTTCCAAGAACCACTCATCCATCGTGATCTCCCTCCACTTTAGCAGATGAAGAGTGATCCTTCCCCACACCAGTACCCCCAGAGGTTACAGTGGAGGGAAAGGAAGAGGGCTGTCAGAAGGTACCGGCGGCAGCAGGGGTGCTGCCTTGACTGATATCTTTGGGTGCTTTTGCATGGGCACCTGGAGGGACTGCCACCATGGTTTTAGGCATGTGGCTGCTGACAGGAAGCACAGCCACCACAGGCTACAGGTAGGTGAAAGGAGCCTCTACCATGCCCCCTGGCAGGTTTAGGGGGTTAAAGATTTGAGTGGCCTTAAAGTCATTCTAGGACTGAAGCTCACTTTGAGCATTTTCAACATCACTCCCAAACAGCCTGGAGCTTCTAAAAGGGCATTCAACACAGCCTGTTGTACATCAATAGCAAATCCAGTTACCTAACCCAAGAATATCTCTGAAAACATGTGCCTGAGGCAGCAGCCCAACAGGAGCATCAGAGGCATCATATGCAGAGCATAACAGATACCTTCCAGCATTCACACCAGCTGAAGTGGCTTTAAGCAAGTCAGTCTTGGCAGTACCATCCAGCAGAGCCTGAATGGTAGACATAGCAGATTTCCATGGCCTATTCTGACAGTTAATCATGCATGCCTGGTAGTTAGCAATTCTTAGGTCTAAGGATGCAGAGCATAAGTTATTTTGCCTATACCATTCAGCCATCTAGATTCTTTGTCAGGTGGCAAGCTCCAGTGTTTAGGGCCCTAGAGCAGTTCTAAGTAGCCAAGATAATCAGAGAATGAGTTTCAGGTTGGAAAGGTTTAACAGATGGAGCAGAGCACTATTTATCGCCTTTCTAGGCACTGCAGGCAAGGTATTAGGTCTATGCCAAGCAGTACAGGTATCATCCTCTAAGGCAGGAGGAACTACAATGGAGGGAGCAGTGGGAACCTCAAAAAACTCCACTAAATGTTTCTTACTGGAGTCCTCCTCCTTCTCAGCATCAAATCTCATGATTTAGGAATCCTCAGGAGGAGGAGGAGGAGATCTGGGGTATACACCACAGAGTCATCAATGCATGAGGAGAGGATAGAGTTGGAAAGTAAACCCCCCCAAAGGGATCATTATCCCTGTTTTTAATTCTCTAAATCTTCCTCCATATTAAGGAGATCGGGGTTATATTCCACCTTGTTGTCATCTGGAATGATGACAGGAGCAACTGAGACAGTAGGCAACAGAGGCATCAGCTGTGACGGAGGAATGAAATATGTGCTTCTGGATCCCATCGACATGATGGTGCTGTCGAGGGAGACACAGTTAACAGGAAAGCCATTAGTATCAGTGGCAGCAATGGCAACAGCTATCTAAACAGTTCAGAGAACAACGCCAGCACAACCTGGGAGTCAGCGGCACCCTGTAAAGGCCCCACTCAACTAACATCAAGGGGTAGAACTCGACGATAGTGGTTGCACATTGTTTATAGCACATATGGCAGCACCAGAGCCAGACTCCAAATTTGGTGCCTCATCGATGGCCGAGGGGGCTGTAGTCATCACCACCAAAGCAGACGAGGAGGAGGAATTACCCTCTTTCAGTGGAGACCTCGAACTCGCAGTTAAAGTAAGAGTTTATTTCTATGCTTGTGGTGATGGCCCAAAGAGGAAGGACATTAATGTTGACTTTTCCTTGTCTTTATCCTTAGTCCTCGATAACTGCGGCTATAACAGTGTCACCAAACATTAGGGAGGACTTCTTCTGGGGTATCTCAGTCATCAGATTACACAGTAGGAACTTCACCGTCAGTGAAGCTGTATCCATGTGGAAGATTTTCAGCAGTACAACTGGGACCACCACGCCTTGACATCACCAACCCTATAAAGGTGGGAGCAGCCCCCTCCCTGCTCAGTTATTTCCTGCCGTCGACTCGCTCCTATGGGTCTTCATGGAAGTTCCAATTCAGTATTCGCCCCTTTTTCGCCTATGGCTTTTTCTTCTGCTATTTCTCAGAATCTTTTTTTATAAAAGAGAGTCCTCCAACTTGTTTATATCGAGAGTTAATCCTTTGTCTTCTCTCTTCCATAGCTGTCGCTGTGGAAAGAAAATTGCCTCCACAGGTGAACATTCTCTCTGTGTCTGTTGTTTTGGGCCTGACCACGAAGTTTATGACTGCGAACTCTGCCAGAAGTTTAACTAAACAACCCTCAGGCAATGCAGAAAGGCTCTAAAAAATTTCCTGATGGATCAACAGGTAGCCAGTTGTGGACATGGGTCCTCCAGGGTCCCAGTCTCCCAGTTGCCAATGGGGGGCCATCCAACTCACAGGCCTCAAAGGCCCAAGACAAATCCTCAGGGAAAAGTAAAAAAAAAAGACTGAGATTGTGACTGCTCCCCCCGGCAGTGATTTTTTGTTCCCTGATGGCCTCTTCTCCTTCTTCTGGGGGATACTTGTCGGCTACAGCTGCAACGATGCACAAAACTGCTGTGAAGGTCTCTGTGCCTACCAAACCCATACCAACAGCACCCCCACCTGATTCTCAGGGTGGCCAGCCATTGACCTCTGGGTCCAACAGGCTCGTCAATGGCTCACCCTTCGAGGCCTGCCCCTTCTCCCTTCAGGGCTACAGGCTCCTCAGGTTGACAGGCCCCATCAGGTGGGTCGTTGATACCTGTGCCATCAACGACCCCCCCATCAATGAACATCGTTGACTTGAACAAAATCCTGACAAAGTTCACTTCTGTGATTGTTCAACAGCTGGGCGCATCTAGGCCCTGCTCGCTGACGCCATCAATGGCGGCTTTGTCATCGATGTCTACTCATTGATCACTGGAAGCTCCCTGCAAGCCGTCATCAGTGCACCCAATGCCAGACCTGGATTTGGAGGAGGTTGATGTTGAGGAGGAGTACCATCCAGACCTCATTCTTTCTGATGATGAGGAGGAAGAAGAGGAAGAGATTATGATCTCTGACAGGTCCACAGCTTTCTCTGTCAGTGAGGATTCCTGATGATTCCAATAAACATAATACTAGGTCTCCTCCTGAGGATCCCCCATTTTTCAATGTGATGAAGCAGCTGTCCTCAGCTATGGACTTCCACACTGAGGAAGAGGATGTCATCAGGAAAGAGCTGGTGGACTTCCTGGAAATCCCAGAGTCTCTCCCTAAAATCATTCCTCCTATCCTGCGGCATTGAGGAATGCTGCCACAGTGGCCTGGCACAGACCAGACATGGTGCCATCTATGCCCTGCAGGGAGAATAAACTTTACTATGCCCCACAGGGGTTCCCCTGCTATGCTGCCCAGCCCAAAATACTGTAGACTCAGGATTCATTAAGGCAGCTTACAACAAGTTAAAGGCACCTAAGCACCTTAGTTCCCTTCCACTGGATAAAGAGTCTTGCAGGATTGATCTTTGGGGTAAGAGGATATACACCTCCTCCACATTGGTTTGAGGATTGCAAATTACCTGTCTCACATGGTAAAGTAACAAAATGCTAGTTGGAAGAAGGGCAAGACCGCTGTCCAATCCCTCCCAGATGACACACAAAAGCAGAAGCTGCTCCAGTGCCTTCAGGTGGCTGAGAATGTTATCAAGCACCTCTTCGGAGCCCTCTATGACATGGCTGACACCGCTGCCAGGGCTGCTGCCATGGCCATATGCCTATGTAGGCACTTCTGGCTAAGGGTATCCAGTTTTGCTGCTGATGTTCAGCAAAAAGTGCTTAATACTCCTTTTAGTGGCACTAAGCTGTTTGGCCCTGATGTTCAGGACATTATCAATGATCTGCAAGCCTGAGGCACGGCTCTTAAGACTGTTCACTCCCTCTACCATACTCAACCAAGAGGTAGCGGGCACCCTCCCTTTTGCAAAACAAACAATAGACCCAGTGCAGTCTCTCTCAGCCCCAAGGAAAGCGCAGAGCCCTGGCTGCCTTTCCTGCCTCTTCAATGCTGGAGCTGTGGCCAAGCTCCCCAGAAGTGAAGGACCAGCCCTGCAGCAGATCCACCTTTCTCTGACTCCTTGCCAGACCCCCCACCTTCTGGTCCTAGATCAGGAGGCAGTGGTCAGAAGTTGGTTCTCCCTCCATCTGAATCAATGGAGAGCCATAACTTTGGATATGTGGATTCTGCAGATCATAGAAAGGGCACACTCTGGAGCTCATCAAGCAGCCTCAGAAACCCTCCTCCACCCTCCAGTTACCTCCCCGGCTCACCTGTCTGTTCTCTGGGAGGAGGTACAGTCCCTTCTGCACAAGCAGGCCATCGAGCCTGTACCCAGATGCCCGAGAAACAAGGATTTTATTCCAGGTTTTCCTGGTCCCAAAAAGACGGTGACTTGAGGCCCATCCTAGATCTAAAGGAACTCAATCTGTCGTCTAGTACAAAAAGTTTGGGATGGTAACTTTACCAGGCCTGATGCCTTTCCTCAAAACAAGGGATTGGCTCTGCTCACTGGACATGCAGGATGCTTATCTGCACACATCGGTCTTTCCTCCTCTCAGGAAGTTTCTCCATTTTGCTTTTCAGGGTGAGCATTATCAGTTCAAGATGCTGCCTATTGGCCAGCCTGGTGGTGCTGAAGGGTGAGGCATGGATGCCACACCTTGCGCCACGCTGGTGACCCGGGTTCAGGAACGAGCTCGGGCTGCCAGGGTCCGGTAGGGGAGGGAAGGGATCGAGCATCCGGAGGACTGCTCTCCTTCCTGGGAGGGTTCCAGGACTGTGCCACTCCTGGGTGACCTCCGTGGCCGCAGGAGGTTCAACACAGGTACTGTGGGCAGATGGCCAAGCTGGAGGCAGTGTTGCAGTGGGCATCCAAGGGACATCATTGCACGCCTGAGCTCCAGGGAGGGTCAGGGAGGGAACAACTAAAAAGTAGAAAATACCTACTCGTGGATAGGCGATGGCTGCTCCAGGGCCAAAGACCACACTTTCATGGCTGGGCTACAAGACCAGGGCCCCCTCCCCGACTCCCGGCATGCAGCTCAGATTGTAGATAGAACACCATGGTGGTGGCAGCCCCACCTTGGGGGGTTCAGAGCTGGGGGACTTGCTGGATCAGGGGTGGGCCTGGGAAGGAGCTTCAGGCAGGGAGGTAGAGTCGACGGTGAGCGAGGCAGCCGGAGAGAGTTCCCCGAGTCGTGGTGTAGAAACAGAATTGGGGAAAAAAAAAGATCCTGCCCTTTGGTTTGTCCTCTGCAATGTAAGTCTTTTCCAAGTGCTTAGCAGTGGTAGCAGCAGTAGCTCTCAGAAGGAAGGGAGGGACTGTATGTTTTCCTTTATCTGGGCAATTAGCTCCTAAAGGCCCTGTCAAGGAACAGCTTCTGCTAACTCTGGAGAGACTCTCCAGTTGTTCCACTCCTTGGGCATCACCATCAGTCTGCCCTAATCAGTCTCATACCTTCCAAGTGGCTGCAGTATATAGGGGCAGTCCTGGACCCAGTGCAGGGGAAGGCTTTTCTGCCCCAGAACAGGGCAGAGTGCCTTATAGCCCAAGCTCAGGAAGTCACTCAAAGCCACTATATTCCTGCTAGGGTGTACCTGAGATTGCTGGGCCTGATGGCAGCTGCCATACCCACTGTTCCACTGGCCAGAATTCACATAGGCATTCTTCAGTGTACCATCTGGATTCAGTGGGACTAGCACAAGGACTACTTAGATCATCCAGTCCTGGTCTCTTCCCCTGCCTGAAGGGTACTGCAGTGGTGGATGGACTCCTTGAATCTGCATCAACATATCCCATTCCAGATCTCCTCCCTGCAGCAGATCCTCACCATGGTTGCCTTGGGTCAAGGCTGGGGAGCGCACCTGGGTCCCTTGCAGACCCAGGGCTCTTGGTCCCAGTTGGAAACCTCCCTGCATATCAACGTCCTGGAGATGAGGGCAGTGCTCTATGCCATGCAGGCCTTTCAGAAAAACTTGCTCTGGGTCAGCTGCTGGCACAGTCAGACAATCTCTGTGTAGTGTACTACATCAATAAGCGGGGGGGGACTCACTCGTACCCCCTATGCGGGGAGGCCATTAGAGTGTGGTACTGGGTGTTGATCACGATCTGACACTCCTAGCGGTCCACGGCCAGGCATGTTAAATACTCTGGTGGACAGCCTCAGCCAGACTCAGTTCAGCACGCATGAATGAGTGCTTCTCTCATCCATTGTAGAAGACTTGTTCAACAGATGGGGTCATCCAGAGTTGGACCTTTTTGCATCCCCACTCAGTGCAAAACTGACCAATATTTGCTTGCTAGATCCAGGGCCTGGAGTTTTCTGGTGAGATGCATTGTCCCTCTCCTGGAGCAGGAGGTTTCTTTCTGCCTTCCCTCCATTCCCTCTCTTTCAGAGGGCACTAATCAAACTGCAGATAGAGGGGACCTGCATGATTCTGGTGGCTCCATTTTGGCCTCAGCAAATAGGGTTTCCTCTGCAGCAGCAGTTGGCAGAGGAACCTCCAGTCCCTCTTCCTCTCTGCAGGAACCTGCTGACCCAGGATCAGGGACCCTGGTCCATCCCAGTTTCAGGTCCCTCCGTCTGCATGCTTGGCTCATGAGGACATAGCCATAGCTAGATTCGAGGTTCCTAGCAGAGTGATGGATGTCCTAGTGGCCGGCCAGAAGCCTTTCACTCATGCCACATATGCCATGAAGTGGAAGCGGTTTGCCATCTGTGCTGCCAAGCATAGTCTGGACCCTTTCACCTGTCTGGTGAATTATATCCTGGACTACCTGATCTCTCTGTCTGACTCAGGTCTCCAATATTCTTCAATCAAGGTGGACCTTTCGGTTATTTCTGCCTTTCATGAGTCCGTGGGTGACCATACGATTGCTCAGCTGGATGTCTCCCATACCTTTTTAAGGGGCATCCTGCATCTGAAACCCCCAATCCATTCTCCTGTCCCAGCTTGGGATTTGAATTTTGTTTTGGAGAAGTTGACCCTGTCTCCCTTTGAGCCAGTCATGGCTTGTGATTTATGCTTTCCTCTCTTGGAAAGCATTATTTTTAGTTGCCATTATTTCTGCTTGGAGAATTTCTGAGCTTCAGGACCTCTGGTGTCTTATTTAATTTTTCACAAAGATAGGGTGACTTTGCACACAAATCCTAGGTTTCTCCCTAAGATGGTTACAGAGTTTACACTCAATCAGTCTATCCACCTTCCTGTTTATTTTCCGAGCATGCCAATCCAGGAAACAATGCTCTATACGTTAGATGTCACAGAACTTTGAAGTACTTGCTTGACCAAGGAATGTAGAAAGTCAAAGCAGTTATGTGTTTCCTTCGCCCCAGGTAGAGAGGGCACTTCTGTTTCTAAGTAATGTTTATTCAAATGGTTGGCAAATTTCATTGTGTTCTGCTACAAGTATGGCAAAGAATTTCCTGAAGCTGTCAAGGCTCACTGCACGAGAGGCATGACTACCTCTGTGGCTTGTTTCTGAGGGTTCTCAGATACCGACATTTGTGCGGCTGCCACCAGGAGTACTGTCCACACTTTACCAAGCACTACAGTTTGGACATTGCCTCAAGAGCCCATGCCGGTTTTGTCATAGCTGTGCTGCAGGGCCTCCTGTCTTAAGTTTATGGTGAGCCTTCCTCCCAGACTGTCTGTTTGCACCTGTAACTGCTTGGGACTCTTTCCTATGGTGTAACCTGATAACTGAGATACACCCGAAGAAGATAGAACCTTTATGTAAGAATTTACCGTAACAGTAGATCTTTGTGGGGATCTCAGTCATCAGGTCTGCTTTCTCTCCTACCATCCCACTTCTTGGAGCTCTTGTCTAGGAACTGGCTGCCTGGTATATCCAGCCTTTCATATAGGTCTGGGCACCTCTCTCTCTTTCTCTCTCTCTATCTCTTTCTCTCCTCGATCCCCCATGGCTAGAGTTATGCTCCCTTTGTCTCCGGTGTGTGTGGGGGGGAGAACTGAGGAGGGAGTGGGGCCACTCACGCTTTTATAGATCATGCCAGGCCCCAGTTGTACTGCAAAATCTTCCGGTGGATACCGCTTCACTGACAGTAAAGTTCCTATGGTGTAACCTGATGATCGAGAGCCCTCACAGATCTATTGTTAAGGTAATTTCTTACATAACTGTTCTCTCCTTGCCTAGAGGCATCCAAGCGAGAGGAGAAGTCGCCTTGGGGCTTGATGCCTTGGCTTGAGCTTCCATGGCCTTTATAGCAATGATGAGTTCTACAGCCTTCTTTCAGTGTCAGCCTGTGGCCTGGTTGAATCCTTGGCAGATCATGAATGCCCTGACATTGTGGGACAGGCCCAAACTGCAAACACAAACCATGTGAGGATCATCCTCTTAGATCTTGTAACTGCAGGCACAAAGCACTGCCGGGTTCACATGACTTACCCCGTTCGTGGTTGCGTTGTGATGAAGGCTGCTCCATTGAAGCTGCAGCAATGCATCTTCTGTTCACATTGCAGCCCCCTACATCAATGCAACTGACCTTCAAGCGTTTTGGCCAAACTTCTGTGGGGTGGGGGGAGGGGGGCAACAGTTGCATTCATTGCTGTTTGTTGGACTTGGCAACAGTCATTTTTGTGATCAATTCCTTATAGAAAACAAGTGGTGGTGGTGGTGGTGGGGGCTTTCAGATTGTTCACTCTTAGGTGCCAACATCATTTTTTGTGTGTCACAGTTTCTAGGTACTGACAATGCTTTGCATTAGCTTAAATGGCTATAATATCATTCAGGGCTTCCTGAAACCCATGCCAGCACCATTGTGAGTGGTGCCAGCTGTTCACCTACAACACTATGCAATCCCAAGAAAAGAGGGATCATGGTGAAACCCAACACATGCAGACACTGCGATGCAGATTGCTTTCACATGACAAAAGTGACAATGCTGTAACAGCTCTGCACCTCTTACAACGGTGCAGAAAATGCTGTGTGAATGGCCCTTAAATAAAGGTTCTTTTGTCAGTGGCATAAATGGACAATGTCGATACGTTAAAGTAGTAGAAAATAATAAAGCTGACGAAATGACGATGTTGTTTCTCTGCATGTCCAAAGAGTGGTTGACAGCAGGAGGAAGAACTGAGGAGTGATGGAGCAATCCACAATTATATAGCCACCGGACGTTGCACGTCCATCATGGATGGCCTTCAAAAGCTTCCTAGTGGCCCTGACACCACGGCCACTGTTCCAAAGGTGTGACTCAGTGAAGGAGATATCCTCAAGGAATATTAGATAATTCTATCTCCTGTTCATTTTGATCAAAGCCAGCCAAATGTCATAAATTGGTAGCAGTTCTGTGATGCAGAATTCTACCTGCTGCTGGGAGCCAAACAGAGCACACCAACTCATGGCATTAATGACCTGAGCTGGATTCATTTTGAACCCAGGTCTCCAACAATCATGGACTGTAATATCACTCATTAGGTCATCCAGCTCCCACTGAAAGATGGTCCTAAACCGGACATGGACCCAGACAACAGCCACATCGTGGCAGTTTCCCACAGACCCACATTACCAGTGAAGAGTACAAATGAGGTGTAAATATTAACAGTGACTCAGCAATGCTAGGATCACAGCAAGTGTGCTTTGTCTCTCCATGACTAACTGGGAAGTGGGAGGGGGTGAGTGGGCAGCACCGTGGAGTTACATACACACACACACACACACAACTTTAAGACCAGAGACCCTCCTCAAATGTCAAATATAATTATTCAGACCTGAATGACTGGCTAGAATAGGAACACATGGCTCCTTTTGTAGCAAAGGGTCTCACTAGGGCATGGATGCTGTTATATTAAAATAGACTCTGCTCTTTCTCTTACTGTTTTTTGGATGCCCTGGTGTTTTACCCTATAGTTTCTTAATCAGAGGAAACAGGTATTGCATGGAAGTTAAAAATCAGAATGTGGCAGTTCATGCCAGAACAAATATGTCACTGCTTCCTGTTATTGTAGCTTAAAATGCACCATGACATCAGTCTGTAGCCTTTTTTTATTATGAAACTGTCACACTCATGAGGGCATGGTCCCAGCCGATTCCCCACCCATGGGTAACTGTGCAGCGATTCCAGTAATTCCCTAGAAGGTATCAGAACGGTATGAATGTGTACGCTGGCCACGAAAACTTCAAGCATGTCACACTATGTCTCCACTTCCTGTCCCCTCCTAGAAAAGTTACCCACTCATTCTTAACCCGTTGTCTCCCAAAGTATCCTAAACCTTCAGCCTCCCATTCTCCGAGCAATCAGTGCCAATGTGTCTGTGCCCTGCTGGTGATGTTTGATGAATGGATTAACCAGGATTTGACACACCTCGTCTGGTTCTAATTACAACCAAAAAGATTCTAAAGTTTCTTATTTCAAAGCTAGTAAGTTTTACAAACTCTTGCATGTCAGAAATATGCATGCTAATTACTCATTTGCATTTTAAACCAATAGAACTAGTTTTTCATTTGGGGTCTTTAAATTTTCAAATTGACCAGATTCTTCATGTTTTTTTTTTCTGTTAGCTGGTTCAGACCTGTCCTTCGACAAAACTGTCTGTGTGCAATTTCTCCTCTGTCTACTCCCAACAAAACAACTGATTCATGACGAGGAGAGGAGATTCTGCAGAACATGTCCCTACCAGGCTGGCAAGGAAAAGTCAGTTCCTTCAGGGAGAAATCTCTTGCTAACGTAAGAAGATTTCCATAAATGGAAGTTGGAGACTCTGTAGTAATTAAACGAAATTTAAAGGGACTGCACTCTATTAATTTTTTTTTTGTAAATATATTTTTATTGTAAAAGTTTTTATGTACTAGTCAATACAGGAACACACAGATGTTTGCAATTATGAATTAGGTTACAGAGGAGAAGTTGTTACACAGCTAAAACATTCCCAGGAGGTGAGTGTGTGTGTGTGTGTGTGTGTTTGGGGACCTTAGTAAGTTATAAATTCCTGAATGGTAATGTACATTTCACTTCTCGTGGGGGGAGGGCTGGGCCAAGATATCAGGAGCTGTTTTATCAGCTGTAGAGGAGAAACCCCCAATCAAACATTAACCAGGCTCCCTCAGCTGACTGCTTTGCTTTCCCTGCAGGTATGCCGGCTGCTTTACCCACAGGCAGGCTCCATGAGTCTAGCAGACAAATAAAGGGTCATATGACATTGATCCAGGTTAACAACTCTGTTTTATCATTTAAACCAAAAGCGATCTTTTCCATTCTGTATATATCATCCATGGTGTCCCTCCAGTGGCTGAGTTGCACCTGTTGAGGGGGTGAGCCACTGTCTAGTGGTGCACTTCTTAGCTGCAAGAAACATGATTCCCAGGAGATATTGTGTGGCTCTATCTTTCATCCCCTTAGGGTACATGCAAAGCAAGTATATCTCTGGAGTTAATTAGGAGCAGTATAGTGTAATGGTTAAGGGTGCTGGGCTGCAAATGTGGAGACCTTAGTTTGAATTCCACTACCCTCACTCGCATATTGTGTGACCCTGAGCAAGTCACTTAATTTTCTTGTGCTCAGTTTGTGCTGGAAACAAGCTTGGCTTAGTGAGCCTTTCCTGGTTAAACAATTTCCCTTCCCCTTCCCCTTCCCTTAATTGTATAGCTGAAAGAAGTACCTTGGTAACAGACACCCCCCCACCAGGTCTGCTAAAAAGGACCTAAATCAGGGCATGCCCACATTATATGGACATGCATAGCCTGGAGTTCATCACAGTTCCGCCAACATGCTGCATTCCCCCCTCCTTGCTCGGATGTGGCTGTGATAGTAGGGGTACAATAAATCTGGTTTGTATTTTTTTATGCATACTCACACCAGAAATGGGACAAGGTATCCTGGCTGCTTAATAGCAGCCCCTGTCCCAGTCTTCAAGGTGGATCTCTTTCCATAATTCCTCTCCCCCCTTTTTTTGGTCTACAAATAATGTGTTCAACTTCTGTGATCCTTGGAGTGCTTTGCAGATGTAGAGGTAAGATGCAGTGTCATGCTAGGTTCTAATATGAGTGGATAATACTTGTATAATGGCTACAGCTTTAGACTGGCCTCTCTGGTCTGTGTGTCGAGCAGAGTGATAATGTCTCAACTGGAGTTAGTGGAATAAATCCCACAGTTTGATGCCAAAATGCTGCTGGAGCTCCTCAAAAGACTTGAGACATCTGAACAGAGCTGGCCTAGATACATTAGGGTTTTTTCTCTGCTATTCCCGTTAAGTATGGTCTCTGTGGGTCAAAGGGAAATCTTCCTGTTGTTCTAAGGGGCACACCCATGCTAACTGTGTCAATAGATCAAGTGTGGTGATCATGCCCTGCCAGACTTCCAGTATGCTGTGGATCCACGGACTGGCATTCCCTAGCAGCCGTGTGCCTGCATCTGTCCTTAAGATATACTGGATCACAAAAAGATAGTATGTCCCTTTTCATATCCAGCCACTGGGGTCCTGGTCCTACCATGTGCCAGGTAAAGAGGATATGAATCTGATCTGTAATACAATGGAGCTGGAGATCTGGGTGTCTGAGACCTCCCTTACCCTTAGGTATCTCTAAAGCAGTAAGGCGAACTTGCAGTCTCTTTCCTTGCCAGAGAAATCTGGACATCGCTAGCCTCCATTTCCACAACATAACTGGTGGGATGAATAGAGGGACATTTTGGAAGATGCAGAGCAGCTGGGGTAAAACCACCAGTCATACTAGACTTACCCATCTGACAAGGCTCAGAGGTGATGTATGACACTGTTGTAGATCTGCCAGCATTTGAGCGGTTAGAGGTCCATAGTTAATCTCATAAAATGTGTCCAAATTTCGGGGAGCTGAATTCTCAAATATTTCAAATCAATAAGGTCCCAGCTAAATCAGTAGCTTGGATGAAGGTGGCAGTTGGGGTGTAGTACACTGGAAGTGCTTCTGTCTTGGTCATGTTCAGTTTATAGGAAGAGATGTGGCTGAACTGATCTAGAATCCTGAAGGAAGTGTCGTCTCAGGGTTGGTGACATAGAGCAGGATAATGCCAACCTACATTCCTGGTCTCCCAGCTGTATGCTCTGAAAGGTGGCACTCTCCCAAATTGCCTGGGCCTAAGGTTCTATCTAGAGCATAAATAGGAGAGGGGACATGGGGCAGCCCTGCCAGTACCCCTGCCCAGTGCAAAAGATGTGGAGGTGTGGCTGTTCACTTTAATAAAAGTTTGTAGGGACACATAAACCCTCTGCAGGAGGGAGACAAAGCTGTAGGATTCCCATCCTCCCTTGGTTTTAAAGAGGGAGTCTGCCACGATTGATATGATGTAGGAGGTGTAGGGTGCATCTGCAAGAGGTGTAGGGTGTGGCTAGTGTTGTCAGTCATCTGTCTAACTCTCACAAAACCAGTTTGGTCCCAATGTATGAGAGAAGGTAGCAGGGGAGTCTAACTGTCTGCATTCTGGACAGAAACTGGTCTGTAGGAGGGGCACTCCGTAAGATTTCTCCCAGGTTTAGGGATGACAGAGATCATGGCATACCGCTAGGTGGGTGGAATCTTGCTCCCAGTGAGGACTTCAGTACAAACTGCCAACAGAGATGGGAGGAGGTGCTCCTGAAGACTTTTATAAAGTACGGTAATATAGCCATCTGGACCAGGAGCTTTCTAGGATTTTGCTTTCTGAAGCATTCCCTCCAGCTCAGACATCAGGGTAGGGCTTGTGAGCCTCTTTGCCTGCTCCTCAGACACCAGGTAGGGTCAACAGTACCAAAAATGCTGCCACTCATTTCTTGGCTTCTGGCCACTCAGGAAATAGAGGTCAGAGTAAAAGGAGAGGAAGGCCTCCACTATCTGAAGAGTTCCTCTGAGGCTCTGATCCATGTAGGGATGTTTTAAGCAGGCAACTGTTGCCCTCACCTTCTGTTTCCTTAGCTGGAGTACAAGGAGGCACGTAGCCCTGGGACTCACCTCATAGTATTTTTGACACAAGTAGGACAAAGCTACCTCCATTTTAGGCAGAAGTAGGGCATCTATTTCATGCATAATGCAGTCTAGCTTGAGCTTTTACCAAAGAGTCTCCCTGCCTATAGGCGGCTTGTAAAAAATGGAGGGTGTCTTGTAGTTCTTGCAGGCATTGCTGTCTCTCTTTTTTCCCACATGGTGTATTCAGTGATATGGCCCCAGAGAACTATTTTCAAGGTGTCCATAAAATTGCCTCCATATGGTCCCCCACTCAGTTAAATTCTAGTATTTTAGTAATTTTGATTAGAAAGGCGTTGGAGGTCTAGGGCTTGGAAGGACAAACTGGCTTTGATTACTCATTATGGTGAGTAACAAAGGGAAATCTCTTATAAGAAGGCAGACTTCCTGTCCAAGGTGACCGCATCCAGGAAAAATGACCCAGCTTAGCTTTTTTTTTGGCTGTGGACAGACTTTTACACTTGGCCTGTCTGAAGCCCATGAAAATTGCGTCATTTGCAAAATGTGAGGAGTTTGCTTGTTTTTTCTAGACAGAGTGTCTCCATTAGGGCCAGGATCTCCACTTTTGGACAGTTACAGTCCAGCAGTGAGGGGACAGGATGTTGCGGTGGCTGTCAATGGTCATGGAGTGAGTTTCAGCCAGTGGCGACAGAGAGGTCATCAGGGTGATCTCGGGGCTGTGACCTACCTTCCTGTGAACAGCGCCCAGGCCCAGCATGGCTCTAGTGGGCTGTGTAGGGCCCAGTATTCACTGGGATCATTGGACGTTCTCTGTCAGAGGGGTATTTCTGGCCATACTAAAAGCACGCTGGTGAGACCCCTTTTAAAAAATGACTTTGGACCTTGATGTCCTACTGAATTATAGACTGCCATTTCTAGTGTAAGCCCCCTTAAAGGAAGAACTTATGCTCCAATTTAGCACCCTTTCCCCTCCTATCCCCTCCCAGAGCTAGGGAATGTTTTAGTGCTCTGGGGGATATTGATTGCTGGACACCTCAAGGTGGCAACAGAGAGTAGGTTTAGGGACTATATAAGGGAGCAGATAGGAATGGGGCCTTTCCAGCCCAGGCATTAGGCTGGGGGTGGCTGGAGGAGCAGAGACAGGTGGGTAAGTAAGGGAACTCGGCAGTACGGGTGGGCGAGTGGGGGACCCCCCCCCAAGTGTATACAGGACAGCTTTCTCAGCATTGTGGTGATGAGGAGCTGGACAAATGGAGCTCCATGGGGGAAGTATGGTTAGCCAGGTCCTGCGTCATTGGGGGCAGGGATTGTAGGTGGCCATGTGGGTCAGGAAAGGCAGGAGCCCATTAGAGACCCCTGTGAAGTGTGTTCTCCTGGGCTGCCAGGGCTGTGGGTGCAGTGGCAGGGCCTCCACAGGAGGGGAACTGGTGGCAGTGGTTTTCTCTCACACCTGGTGTGGCAGGGTGGCCCGGGTGTGTAGAGGAGCCGAGGGGCCCTTCACCCAAATATGGGGCCTGTTTGGAGGGGCAGGTCCTGGGGTGCTGGCACATGGAGGCTGAGCGGGTCTCTGACCCGTAAAGTCAGGCTTTGGGGTGGCCTTTAGCTGGAGCTTAATGCAAGCCCAGGAGGTGCTGAGGGTGTGTGAGCCTGGCAGGGATCTCCCATAGAGGAACAGCAGAAATTGGAGCAGTTATGGGCCTATAAATAAATAAATAAACTAGTTGTGAAGGCAGGTTGTCTGGAGGGGCCTGGGTGGTGGCAGTACCCAGGAGCTCTCCAGTGGAAGGACAGCCAGTAGCAAGGGGCTGGAGTACTGGAGCAGGGCTGGGTTTTGGGGCTGCTGCACCAGTGGAGCCATTAAGGTGAGAGGTTGAATGAAATGGAGTAGGTGCAGTGAGAGTAGCACCAGTACAGAATCAAATGCGAGGGGGTTACAGGGCCTGGGTCATAGGAAAAAATCCTGAGACCCCTTGTGGCTTGGTCCAGCGCCCAGTGGCCCATGTGGGGGAGGTAGCTCACTTTCCCGTGCCGGAGTTGGGGCAACAATCAGTGCCACTGAGAAGGTAACCCAGCAGTAAAGAGAAAGAGGTTTGGCTTGCCAGATCGAGAGAGCCAGAAGACTGAGGATTCTGGGTTGAGAGGTCCTTGGGTAAAGCATCCAAGTAGAGAAAGAGAGAGAGAGAGTTTAAGAGAATCCTTGCTTATTACTGCCTTAAATCCATTGTTTATGTTGCTCTAAATGTCCAGCCAGCATGTGTGTAAAAAGGTTTGATTAGCCCCATGGAGCTGCTTTATTTATTAGTATGAAGTATGTGACCCCTGCATTGCCATGAATCATTTGCTGTGCAGGAGCTAAATAGAAAAAGCTACTATAGTTGGGAGAAAAATAGCAGTGATATTCTTTATTTAACTGTAAGCCCCCCATTTTGGGCTTACCTTGTAGGGCTATGGCCCTCCGACCCTTTGCCCGATGTCCCCCCTGTTGGCAGTGGTGGGGCACCGGCCTGGATGCCCCTCTGTGCTCCACGGCTGTGGCAGCGCCAGATTCGGGACCTCAACCCAAGTTCTGTATAGGGCCGAGGTCCAATTTGCATTCCCATGCCTCCGGATGTTACTGGGAGGCAGGAGCAGTCCCAGTAATTTAGGAAAGCCAGGTGCTTGGCAGTAAATAAAAAATATGGCGGTCGTGCGCCTAGTGCAAATGCGCGGCTGCCAGTCCAGAGAGTTTAAAGGAGCCATGGCTCTGTTTTAATTCCGGCTATGTGGCCAATGAGAAAAAAGTGTGTCCCCAACTCCAGAGGCAATAGCAGAGCTGGGGAAAATTAGCATGATCGACCGGAAGGGTTACGGTTGCAGGGGGAGAAATGTCAGCAGCCCTATTAAGGGCTAAATGGGTGACCACAAGGGGCTGCACTGTTTAGGGCCCTACTAGCCACAAAATGGCAGCCTCCACAAAGAACTACAAACAGGGGCTGTTGGGAAAAAGTGGAGACCCAGCCCTGAGGTCCCCTGGGGAGCTGCAGCCAATGAGAGGAAGGCTGCTCCGGGGAAATACAAGTCTGTTATTTGGTGCCAAGAGTGGGTTGTAGTCGAGAGGGGTTGCAGGGTGGAGGAGAGACTGTCTTCGTTCATCAAGTATGCCTGGCTGTGTAAACCCTGCCTATATCCATCTACCAAGCTGAGTGCAGAAGGACCAGTAGCTGCTTGTGGGACTGAAGCAGAGTAAAGAAAAAAAACAGAGTTTTATTGCAGCCCAGCTAGTTTGGACATCTGTTTGAACTGAGAAAAAAGAGATGGGTTGTGGACTTTTAACCCACCCCCGCTCCCCACGGCGCAGAAATTGTTGGGGGAAGTGGACATTTCAGCCGGGGAAGAGTCTGTAAGTGTTGAGTCAAGCCACTGCGACGGGACCCAGCACTGCTGGTGAAAGCATCCTCAAAGAGAGGAGCTGTAAGACAGACTTTGGAAGCCCTACTGCCCTGCACTGGTCCTGAAGGTGGCTAGGCGTGCCTTGTAAGGGTCTGGGGAATATAAGCAATCTTGGTTCCTTGGACTTGTGCTAATTCCATGTAATGTAATCCTCCACTTGTATTTGCCTGATGTTCATGTATGTACCTTGTAATATACCTTGTAATCTCCTGGGTCGCACCTGAAAATAGGCACTTGGCTGACTAGTGTGCTTACCTGGTTAACAAAAGCAAATAAAAAATAGTAATAATAAAGACAACGATGCACTGGGTTAAAAAATAAAACAGGCCTGCCTGTGTGAAGTCTGTACATAAAGGCCCATAGGCGAAGTTGGCCTGACCAGTCAGATTGAAGATCTTCATCCTCGAGTTGATCCAGTTTTGGTTTCCCACCAGTGGTGCACTCTAACGCAGAACCTCCACTGTACGTGCAATGCATCTGGCTGTGAACCCCCAGTGTGGACTGCAACTGTGAGTACCCTGAGCTGTGGCTCTGGGGAGTCTTTTAGTTATTAGCTTCAGTTAGGGAGTCCGGGGCAATCCCCTGCACATCACTTAGAGACACACAAGTCTACAAGTATAGGGATAACAAGTCCAAAGTGTGTTTTATGTTTATCTGGGCTCGTAAATAAAAGACCCCAGGCCTGCATCATGTAGTGGTGAGGTACCCACCGCACATGGACAAATTGGCGCACCCAGGGGTGGTGAGAGGTTGTTATGGGAAAAGTTATTGACTGCCTAGAGTGAATTGTGTTTGACATTTTCCTCTTTGTCCCCCTCCCAATAAATAAGGTTCCTGTTTGCATTTTATTTACTGTTGCTGTGTTATTGAAAGAATGCTGCTAGGGTGTGGGGCTATTGTGTGGAAACTGTTATTTGTGTGGGGAAAGCATTATCGGGCAGAGTACTATTTCCTGGGTGGTGGTAACCTGTTCTTTATCCACAAGATTCCCTTGCCATTACTCCAGGTGGAGGCACTGCACATGAGCTGCCACTGCGGAACCCAGGCCGGCTCCCTCGGAGGTGTGTGCTGAACTACCCTGAGGGCCCTGGAACAGCCAAGGTGAGTCAAAGGGCTGTTATATAACCAAAGAGGGGAGCTGATGAGATGGAAACCATTTCCTCCTGTGTCTGTTTTTTTTTTTTTTCGGTTAAATTAATTTCTCATTAGCTTGATTCCAGATTAACTTTTCCATCCTGTTAAGGTGGGACCAAGGTGCTCTGGGGGCTCAAGAGATTCAGGTGACATGCAGCATGGAGTTCCTGGTCTGGTGTGCCAGCATTTGGGGAGAATCCAGATCCAATGGGTGAACTGGAGAGTGCACAGGTGACTGAAGATGCCATTAAGGTAGGCCACATCTTTCCTGCCTTGTTAAGAGGGTGCATTGTCTCGGTGACTTAGTGCTTGAGGTGGCCCCCTCCTGAGGCCCCGGGAAGATCGGCGAAGTATATGTCCGGGGCCGGGGGGTTACACTAGGTAAGGTTTTGGGAAGGTAGTGGCATTGCAGCTTGAGGCTCACCTTGTGACCTTTGATATTTATGAGCCTCCCATTCGGGGTTTCGATTGAGGTTCAGCACTGAAACTGCTTTGGTCAGGGTGCAAAATGACCTTCTCATAGCAAGGGATAGAGAGAGAGATCAATTCTCATGCTCATAGATCTCTCCTCTTCTTTTGATACCATTGACCATGGACTGCTTTTGGACCATGTCAGGAATATGGACTCCACTGGCACAGTTTTGAGCTGGTCTGAGTCATTCCTTCAGGGCAGGTCTCAAAGGTGGTAATGGGTAATTTCTTGTTGCACCCAAGGGACTTGTACTGCAGGATACCCCAGGGATTGGTTCTGTCGCCCATGTTATTATCGGTGTCTATGCTACCCTGGCTAGATAATCTGGCAGTTGCAACTGGGTTTCACTGCTACGAGATGATGCTCAGCTCTGTCTTTTGTACCCCAGGATCAGGGGATGGTGGACGTGCTGAACAAATGTTTGGCCAAGATTCATGGCTGAATGTCCTCGAGCTGGCTGAGACTCAGTCCTGATAAGACTGAAGTACTGGTGCTTGAGCCAGGTAGGAAGAGGGGATGGACAGTGTCAGAGGGGTTATCGAATCTTCAGCTCAGCACCTCTCATCTTGGCTCATCCAACAGGTGAAGAATCTAGGCATCATTCTGGATGACAGGCTGACATTTGAGGCTCAGGTGTTGGCGGTCGTCTGTAGTGGTTTTTATCATCTCATAAATATTAGCCAGATTTGTTCCCTGGTTCCCCTGGAGGACCTGTCTTTGCTGGTACATGCTTTCGTGATGTCTTATCTTGACTACTGCAATGCCCTCTACCTCGGGGGTCGGTGGAGGTGAGATGCAATGCCTGCAGCTGGTGCAGAATGCAGCTGTGAGATTGTTGACAGGCCTTTCCAGGTTGAGTCACATCACTCCTATGCTGCGGGAACTGCACTGACTGCCAGTTAAGTTGTGCATCTCCTATAAGATCAGGTTGTTAACCTATAAGGCCCCCCATGGTCTGGGTTCTGGTTTCCTGCATGATCTCTTACATCCATACTGTCACACTCGCTCCTCCATTCTTCCAGAAAGGGTCTCCTGGTAGTTCCCAAGACTTGGCTGAAAACATCTAGGGACAGAGCCTGCGGGTGGCTGGACTGGCAATGTGGAATTCACTACCGAGGGCTCTGAGGGCCCCTTCAGTTGAAATGTTTAAAGAGGTCTCAAAAGAAAACATTTCTCACCGTAGTAATCTTTCTAAGGTGTCCTTTAGCATCAGTAACTATTGCAGTCAGCTGGATAGCTAATGCTGCCCGGAGGTGAAATGTATGGTAATGAGATTTATGAATTAGTCAATCAGGAAGAAGCTGTGGAATGTGCTGAGCAGAGAGAAGAAGGAGAGTTCAGAATTTTTTCGAAGATAGGATAGGCAAATGCCCAAGGAAGATTCAACAGGAATAAAAACATTTATAATAACCTGAACCAGAACCAGAACCTTTGCTCAAAATGCCATTCAAGTTAACATAGTGGACATTTTTTTTTTTTGAGAAAGGCAAAGACAGAGCCTTCTTCTGAAGGTTATCTAGGAGGTTGGTGGAAGCTTACTGATGCTAAAGGATACCTTGGAAGAAAGATTACTACAATGAGTATTTTTTCTTCTTACCCCAGGGTCCTTTAGCATCAGTAACTCTTGCAGACTACAAAGCAGTACAATGGGAGGCGGGTAGAGAACCTAGTTAGGAAAAAGCGGTTTTCCGCTCTACCAAAACTGGCATCAGATCTGGACTGTACATTAAAGCAGTAATGTTTAGTGAATGTGTGCACAGTCCTTCAAGTTGCTGCTCTGCAGACTTCCAACAGTGGAATGTCTCTGGCAGTTGCCATTGATGCAGCAGTACCCCTGGTAGAATGGGCTCTAAGCCCCTCAGAGGGCTGCTTGCCAGCCTTGTCATAACAGAACTGAATACAGGAGACTATCCAACGAGAGACAGTTCTCTTAGTAGCTGGTCTTCCTCTGCCCATTTCCCCATAGGTGAAAAATAACTGTGTGAAAGAGCCCCTAGCCTGCTTGGTGTGCTCCAAGTAGTAAAGTAGGGACCTTTTGACATCCAGGCTGTGGAGCTTCTGCTCCCCTGGAGTTGACTTCCCTGTGAAGAACACAGGCAAAGTAGCCAATTGATTAAGGTGGAATTCAGAAACCACCTTGGGCAAGAACTTTCTGTTAGTCCTGAGCTCAGTCTTGTCCCTGTGTGGGATGAAGTAGTTGGGCTCAGAGCAGAGGGCCTGCAACTCTGAAATCCTTCTAGCAGAGGTAATGGCTACTAAGAACACAGTTTTCCAAGTCACATATTTAATATGGGCGCAGCCATGGGCTCGAAGGAGGCTCCATAAGCTTGGTAATACAGAGATTGACTCAAGGAGGAACAGGCTCCCTGAGTGGGGCTGAACGTGAAGATCTCTGAAAAACTGCTTGAATACTGGCTGTGGAAAAATCGACTTGGCCTTTCCCACAGAAAGGTAAGCTGATATAGCTGCCAAATGAAGCTTTAAGGAGGAAGGCCTTAGGCCTGAACCCTGTAGGTGTACCAAATAATATAGAATACTAGGAATAGATGCCTTGAAAGGTTTGAAATGCTTCAGCTTACACCAAATGGAAAATCTTTTCCACTTGGCTGCATAAGTCTTCTTTGTATTAGGTTTTTTGGATGTCCTCAATATCTTCAGAACCTGCTCCGAGTACTGAGAGTTTGGAAACTCTAACTCCTCAAGAGCCAGGCTTTGAGGTAAAGGGGTTTCAGATCTGGATAAGCCACCCCTGTCTGGGGAAGAGACAGAAGGGAATGGCTGAGGGGGAGATGAATAGACTTGCTGCAGGACATGTATAACCCCCCTACAAATGAGGGTTCCCAAGAAGTCTTCCTTGGGCTTGCCTAAATGCCCACTGTCAGGCTGGCGTTATGTGTCCTGGCAAATTAAAAGTGTTTGCATGTGAGTGCCCTGTTAGCCTCTGTGCCTGTCTCTTTAAGAGCTGCCTAGTTTGTGGTGTATAACTGATCTGGGTGGGGGCCGAGTAGTTTGAGGCTCGAGTCCCGCTTGGGCTACAGTGTTATCGCTCCATTCTGCCATCGCTAATTGCACAAAGGGAGCCCTACAGGGATCTGTGACTGTTAGCTGATTTTCTGCATTAATAGTAAATATATTGTAGTTTATCTAACCTGCCTTCCTTTGCAGCATGGACATTTCTGTTACTCATCACCATCTTGGTTCTGGACTGCCTATTGGGACCAATTAGTACCTTTGGGGATCCTAAAATGGAGTCTGTCCCAAGGGGTCTTGTGGGAGTGAATTTCTGTAGGAAATGTAGTTTTTACACTTTGGAGCCTAAATGGACCTGGAGGGGGAGCCCTTGCTTTGACAGACAGATAGCTCAACCAACCAAACCCTTTTGGATCAGAAGGAAGCCTCGGTGTTGCCTGCAGCAGAATGTCAGTCTGAAGTTAGAAAGAGATCAGCTCAGCGCACCGCAGGGGAAATCGGCGGGAAGGCAGTGTTTTGGCCTGCCTGCTGCCATCTTCATAAGTGAAGAGACTTTGAGCCTGATAACGGACTTCTTCTGAATTTGCAGCTTTTGCAAACAGATCCTGGTTTTGTGACAAACTGAATCCTCCTGAAGTGGACCGAAGATTGCCTCAGTGCAATTGGCATGTCAGGACTTGAGACTGCCACAGAGTGTATGGTTTGCGCTGAGAAACTGTGAATTACAGCCAGACTGTCATCCGAACTGTGGTATTTACCTTGCTTTTACTATAAGTGTGCTGAATGCTGATAGTGGGCTACGATTTGGTTCCCCACTGCTTGAATGTGTCACACTTGCGGGAAGCTGTATCCAGCACTTACCGGACTGTCTCCGAACTGTTCACCCAGTCTGGGCCTTGCCACCTCAGCCCAGACAGCCGCTCACGCTGCAGAGAACAAACTGATGAGAGACCTGCCTGGGTATTCAGCTCCCTGCTCAACACCAACGAACAGGATCGGCACCACAGTGCTTCGTGTGGGCCCTGCTTCTCCTGGCAATCCAGCACTTCATCCTGAGGTCTCCATTTCATCCCATCTGCATCCTGTACTGGGTAGCGTGAGTAAACACCAGGGTAGCTCCCTGCAACAAAGTTCAAATCAAAATGTGTCAACTGATTTAATTGTTGTTGCTAATCATTTAGGGACTGATCCATTGCCTCCAGATTACAAATTGTGGGTTAAAGTGCATGCTTGTTTTCTTTCCATCACAGGGCCCCAATCAGCTGCAACGCCGGCCTACTCTGGGCAACACTTTTGGCCAGCCTGTAGTTCCAACTGGGTACTCAGAGTGTGTGTAACTGTGTTACAGGGACCTTTGAGTGCATGCTTTATAGCCTGAATTATTCAGATCTCAAATCAACCACCAGATTCTGCCCCATTCCTTGCTACTGCCCCTTAAATAAATCAGATTAAATCTTTTTTGCACTGCCACTGGTTGTGGTGTACCTCTATATGGACAGCATTGAAATACTGTTGGTTGTTTTGCTAAATCTTATTTTACAGGGGGTCTCTAGGGCCGAGCCAGCTGAGCCAGCCCTGGTGGTAAGTGCAACAAGTGTGGGGTTAAAACTGTTGTCAGGGGCAAATTGCAGTTGTGTATTCTGTGACTCATTTAGCCACTAGAGGGAAAAGAGGGGGTAAACAATGTCCCAGAGGGCTGTACCCAGGTCAGCTATGCTACCACAAACCCTGTCCTCTGGGTGGAGGCACCCGTTTCTAGTACCCCAAGCCCCTCAACCTGCATCTGATCATGCAGGCAGGGGTAATATCTCTTGGGATAGTGCCACCTAAGGGTTACACATGGACATCAGCAGAGGATACTATGCCCGTCTCGGCCAATATGGTGCCACTAAAATCATTGTTTCAGGCTGATTTCTGAGCTTTAACAAGTTTCTGAAAATCAGAGAAAAAGGAGGAAAGGCATACAGAAACTTTCCTGTCCATTCCAGAGTTAAGGCATCTGTTGGAAATGTTCCTGAAACTGGGGGCCTGCAACAAAACAGAGGAAGTTGATGGTTTAGGGGAGAGGCAAACAAATCTACTTCTGGTGTGGCCCATCTCCTGAACACTGTGGCTAATGCTTGTTTGTTCAGGCTCCATTCGCTGTGTCCCTGGTTGATACGACTGAGGGCATCCGCTATGATGTTGTCCTTTCCTGGGAGGTGTATGGCTGACAGACTGACTCCCAGGGGAGTAGGCCATGCTCCAAATCCTCATGGCCTCTAGGCACAGGACAACAGACTTTGTGCTCCCTTGCTTGTTTATGTAGAACATAGCAGTGGTGCTGTCTGTTCTGATCTGGACGTTTAGTCCTTTTATTTGGGGGGCAAATGCTTCGAAAGCCAGGAATGTAGCTCTGAGTTCCAGCAAATTGATGTGAGCCTGTGACTCCTGTGGAGTCCAGGAGCCACTGACAGTGTAGTTGTCCATGTGAGCTCCCCATCCAAGCAGAGAAGCATCTATAGTAATGATTTTGGAGGGGGAGGAAACCTGGAAGGGAACCCCCACTGACAGGTTGTTGGCGTCCTTCCATCGATCCAAAAGCTGAAGTAGGTTTTTTGTGACTGGAATCAACTTGGACAGAAAGCCTTTTCTTTGAGACCTGTGAGATCTTAGATAGTGCTGACATGGATGCCATGTGGCCAGGAGTTGTAGAAAATGTCTGGCTGGCCTGGGCTGATCCAGGAAAAGGGAATTTTCCACCATTAGAAAATTCTGTATTCTTTCTCTGGAGAGAAAGCCCTGCTCTGTACAGTGTCCAGCTGAGCTCCTATGAATGTGAGGAACTGAGCTGGTGCTAGATGTGATTTCTTCAGATTTATGATGAACCCTAGGCCTTGCAGGGTGTCTCTTGTTAAGGAGAGAGCCTGTTCCAAAAGAGAAGGCAACTTTGCTACAATTAGCCAGCTGTCCAAGTATGGGTATACTAATATCCCCTTTTTTTCTTAAGTGAGTTGCCACTACGGCTAGACACTTGGTGAACACCCTTGGAGCAGATGTCAGGCCGAAGGTCATGGCCGCAAACTGGTAGTGCCCTGAAGGAAGATTGAACCTACTTCCTGTGGGCCTGCCTGATGGAGATGTGAAAGTAGGCATCTTTGAGATCTAGGGAGGCTATCCAGTCTCCCTGCTGTAAGGCCTAAATTACCAGATTCAGAGTGACCGTCTTGAATTTTGGCTTTAGAAGGTGCCTGTTTAGGTACCTGAGGTCTAAAATAGGCCACCACTCCCCTATTTTCTTTTGAGTCAGGAAGTACCTGGAGTAGAGACTCTTGTCCCTTTGATGGACAGGTACTCTCCACTACGCTTTGCTTCCAAAGATGCTTTACTCTCCAATTCCAACAGAATTTGTTCTGTTGAAGTTAGAGGTTCGAAATTTTAGTTCCTTTTGGACTGGCATCTTTTTGAACTGAAAGAACAGACCCTTTCCACTACCTCCAGGACCCACTTGTCTGTCCAAAACTGGAGGTAGTGGGAGGCCCCTACAGGCAGAGGGGAGGTGACCTGGGCTGAGGAGTTAGTGCTTCTGCTGAGTGGCAGGAGCAGGGAGGAAGAAGATTTCCTTGACCCTCCTGCCTCTTCCTCCATAATAACCCCTGAACTGTGAGAGGACAAACTGAGGAGGAAGAGTAAAAGCTTTGGGATAATAGCCCCTGCCTCTGTTACTCCTGTGTTGAGGCTCATGGGACCCATGACTCCAGTCTTAGCTGTGTTACTCTGATAGGTTGATTTGTATTCATCAACCTTTTCATGTACTCCTCAGTCCTGGAATCAAAAGAAGATTTCTGATGGGGAAAATCCATTGCCTTTGACTGAGTGTCCTGTGATAAGTTTGTTGATCTAAGCCAGCAAAGCGCCTCAGGAAATAGCCTAAGCCATTACCCTTGAGGCTGTATCATTGCTATCATTCGCCATGTGAAATTGGTGTTTGGTGGCTTCCAAAGCTCTCTTAGCTGTCTCCACTAAATCCTTAGCCATGGAATCTGATCCACGTTTGACAATGGCTAACACAGAGTTCCGCAGGGCCTTCTGATATTTAGCTGTATAAGCCATAAAAGAGGCCAGGCAAATAAGAAGGGAGGCTGAAGTGTATGTTTTTCTGGCCATAAAATCCAACCTCTTAGAATCTTTTTCTGGAGGCTGAGAGAAAAGAGGAACCTCAGCCTTATCACAAGCTGCTCGTTGCACCACTCTTTCATGACTTGGGTGAACAAACAGAAAATCTGTATCAGTTTTAGAAAACAGATATTTCTTATCAGCCCTTTTTTCAACCCCTGGGGCAGAAGCAGGGGTCTGAAGAATCTTCATAGTGTTCTTCCTGAAGGGTTTACAAATGGGAAGAACTAATTACTTAGGAGGAGGAAGACCTTCCTCTCTATAGTGCTGGTCTTCCTCCTCATCCTGGCTGGACTCTTGAGGGGAAGATCAAGAGTGTCTGCCATATGTTGCAAAAGGAAAACAGAGAGAAATTATCCTCCTGGTCCGGGATGCCCCAAAATTAGGATCAGGAGGCTGAATGCTGTGTGGGTGTGATTTGGTTCCCTCCTTCAAGTGTGTTATGCTATCTGGAAGCTACTCCTGCACTCTCATGGACTAAATCTGAGCTGCCTGCTGTGGTCTGGGCCCTGCCATCTCGGCCTAGACTGCTGCTGTCATCACAGAGACATTTCCGATGAAAGACCCGCTCGGGGATTCAGCTTCCTGCTCAACATCATCGAACAGGTAGTTACCACCTCAGTGAGTCATGTGGGCCCTGCTTCCCCTGGCAAACCAGAACACCCTCCAGAGGTCTTCATCTCTGTTGTTGACTAGTATAAAGCTACTTGACAAATAGAACTCAAGTGGTGAAATTTAATTGTCTCTATGAACACTACCACCATTAACATTGGTGTACCTCAGTGCTCCATCCTAGGGCCCTCCTATTCTCTCTTTATATAAATAACATTGAGCTGCGCTAAAATCTTGCTCTGCTATTCTATATGCTGATGATCTTGTCATCTATACAAGTTCTACTAATATAGACACTATCAACACAACCCTTTCCTCTGACTTTAACAATATCCAAAACTGGCTATATGACCACAAACTGACTGTCAACACTAGCAAAACTAAAGCCATGCTGCTTAGATCGGCCCCAAAGCTCCGGGCTTGGACAACAGCACTGACGGTGCAGGACTTAGAAGGTCAATTACTGGAATGTGTGACCTCTTTCAAGTATCTGGGCATCCTGCTAGATCAATCTCTTGATCTTAATCTTCATGTACAGTCTGTTTGCAGAGCTGTCAACTCCAAACTGGGTGCTGCATATAAGACTAGTTATATGCTCATGCCATCGGCTAAAATGGCCATTGCGAGGGGGATTCTGCTCCCCTCCCTAACCTATGGGGCTTCCTTATTTGGGGCTGCTCATAAAACTGACCTACTCACATGGGATATTACGTATAACAACATATGTCGCTATGCCTCTTCTGCTCCTCGGCTTAAACACCACTGTCAGCTTTATAATGATCTTGGTTGGCTGTCTCCGTTAGCTAGTAGGAAATACTACTTTGGCTCTCTTATTGATTCGATAATTCGAAATCAAACCCCTAGGTGTCTTGCAGCTATGCTTGTTCCTCAGGACACACTCCATGGTCTATGATCAGCTGACAAATCCTTTCTGAATTTGCAGAGGTGCCGCAGAGAAAGGAACTGTTGCATTTGAACATGCGGCTCCACAGCTGTGGAATTCCCTTCCCCTCGACATTAGACTTTCTAGCTCCCACACGTGCTTTAAGAGAAAACTGGCTCGAATTTGCTGATTGCTGATACCTGTTCCTGCTTTCACCCTACCGAATAACTGATGTCTCTGGCTATACATAGTACTTCCTTACCTCTATATACCCTCTTACTGCCTCAGCTAACGGCTTTCCCTTTCCCCTGCCCATATACAATCTTGCACTGCAGGCATCTCCCTTACACTTACATACACTCATATAATCTAATTTCATGGCCTGCTCCCCTCTTCCTCACTTACCGACCTTTTCCTTAATGACACCTCCTGCTCTCAATGGTTATTTCTTTCTGTTGTATTACCTGTTTTTGTTTTTGTGTACCTTGTTTCTGTTCATATGATGTGCCACCTGAAAATTTATTGTCCAGGGTCCTCTCTATTCATTGCATAGATAGGTATCTATGAACTTTAGAATGGTCTACTCTGTATGTCTCTGATATATTGTATTCACTTTCACTCACTGTATGTAAAGCGCTTTACTTTGTATGTTCAGATATATTGTATCCTCTCTAACTCATTGTATGTAAAGAACTTATAATTTGTTATCCTGTTAAGTTTCTGCATGTCTGTACTCTCCCGGGTCGTGCCTGAAAATAGTCATTTTATGGCTAGTGCACTTACCCAGTTAACAAAAGCTAAATAAAATAAATAAATAAATAAAATCTCGTCAGTCCTGCCTCCTGGTCTGGGTAACATCAGTACCAAACAGGGTAGCTCCCTGGAACATAGCTGCAATCATTGTGTGTCATCTGATTTATTTGTTTAGGTTTATTACAACGAACTGAGCCATCCAGCTCCGTATTACAAATTCTGGGTCGATGTGCATGCTAATTGTTTTCTCTCCTAAGGGCCCTAACAACAGCTGCAACGCCGGCCTACCCCGGGCATCGCTTCAGGCTTGCCTGCTTAACAACTGGGTACGAAGGGTTGTGTGACTGTATACCAGGGACTCACTGTGCATGCATGTTCAGCCTAAATTAATTAGATCTGTCAATCATCCTCTAGATTCATGCCCCACCCCAGTTCACTTCCCCCTGAATAAATCAGATTTTGTTCTTTTTGCATTTAACCTGGCTAGTGTGTACCTTTTTGGTGGTGGTATTGTACTGCCATTGAACTGTTGCATTACAGGTCTTATGTAACCCCTAGGTGGCGCCATCCCAAGGGCTACTACCCCTGCCTGCTTGGCTAGTAGCAGGTTAAGGGGCTTAGGTACTGAGACGGGTGCCTCCACCCGGAGGTCAGGGTTGTTAGTGGTGAAGCTAACCTCGGCACAGCCCTCCGGGACACTGTAACCCCCCTCTTTCCCTTCTAGTGACCTGAACAATATACAATAATCACTTTCACAATGACCCTTATTCACCATGCAATTACCCACACTGTTTGCACTTACCATCAGGGCTGGTTCCTCTAACTCAACCCTGGGGACCCCCTGTAAAACAAGGTTATGCACAGCAAATATCAACAGTACAGTACTCTTGGCACAAACTAGAACCACAGTCAGGTTAAATGCAAAAAGAGTTAGATTTTTTTTTTTGTTGTTATACTTTTTTCCCCCCGGGTTCCGGTAGGCGATACATCCCGACCGACCCCCTAGCCCAGACACCGAGTTCAGGCCATCCTCCTCAAACCCCCATGGATTACCCCCTGTGGTGGGGTGGTGAGGAGCTATCCCAGCTCAACTCACCGAACAGGATCCAGATGAGGAGGCACCATTTGGGTCAGCCAGCGGGGTCGGAAGCTCATGCTCCCCGACCTGGAGCCCAATTTTCCACTGTTTCCTCCCTGTGGGTACTGGTGTGCAATGACATCTAGGGCATGTAGCCAACGTCAGCCATACTCTACCCCCTCTCTACACCACTCTGGTAGCATTCCCGGTTGTCACTAGGGGCCGCTACAGAGCGATGGAACCCTGGATCCCTCCCCGGGATAAGAGAGCAGTCCTCCAGACGCTCCATCCTATCCCTCCCCTGCCGACCCCTGGTGGCCGGGCTCACATCCTGCGGCTGCCGCCAGCGTAGGCACGAGGTGTGGCGTCCGTGTCTCAACCCTCAGCACCACCGGGACAGCCAAAAAGAGTTAGATCTGATTTATTCAGCGGAATTGAACAAGGGAGGGGTGTAATCAGGTTGATTTGCTTAAAGGCTATATCAATCAGATAGTTATGCATGCACTTCAGAGTCCCTACACAGTCACACACTCTGGGTACCCAGGTAGGAAAATGATGGGCTAGCCATGAACATTGCCCGGGGTAGGCCTGCGTCGCAGCTGGTTGGGGCCTTCTGATGGAAGAAAGCAACATGCACAACACACACTATTTGTAATTCAGAGCCGGAGGGCTCAGTTCGTGACAGAAAAGACAACAAAGCAATCAGATGACAACACTTTGGATTTATCTGTTGTTGCAGGGAGCTACCCTGATGTTTACTAGTGATACCCAATACAGGACACAGGCAGGACAAAATCAAGACAGCAGGTTGTAGAACTGGAGTGCCAGGAGAAGCAGGGCCCACATGAATCACTGAGGCGTTGTTCCTATTCAAAAGCATGAGCAGGGGGCTGATCCCCAGGCAGGTCTCTCGTTGATGGCTTTCTCTGTACAGCGGATAGTCTGGCTGGGCCAGTGTGGCAAAACCCAGGCCCAATGGAGATGAATATGGATTCAGTCCATGGGAGCTGGATGCAGCCTCCAGCAAGCAGAACACAGTTTAGCATACAGTGGGGAACAAATCACGACCCACTAACAGCACACAGTACATTTACATGTAAGAGAGTCTACTGTACCAAGCAGATTGCTATCTGGTCACAATTACAGAGTCTCTGCACAAACCAAGAGTTCATAGGTGGCTGGAAATCCTGACTGGCTGATTGCATTCAGCAAATCTTCAGTCTTCTTCAGGTTAAAGCCTGGTCACAGTTCTGTGGCTTAAATCATCCTCACAATTCAGATTCAGTCCAAATAAACTTCAATTTCCTTCTCAGGGTCAGCAGGCAGACAGGCAGGCCAAAACTCAGCCCTTTCACAGTTCTCCTGCGCAAATTACACAGGGGCTGCTGCTTGAATACTCAAGCTGTTACCACTTTCACTTCCCAATTCAGACTGACTCTAGCTGCAAGCAGCCTGGGACTTTTCCCCAGGATCCAATAGGTTCGGTTGGCTGATCTCTCTGTCAGTCAGTTCAAAGGCTCCCCATCCAGATTCATTTAGGCACCAAAAGCCCAAAACTACAATTCCTACAGAATTTTGCTCCCACAAAGCCCCTGGGGACAGGCTCTATTTTGGAGTCCCCAAAGTACTGATTGGTCCACTTCAGCAGTCCAAGACCAAGATTAATTTTGACTGCAACCCAGGCAGCTCTTAAAGAGACAGTACACAGAGGCTATACAGGCACTCTCTGGCAATACATTTAAACTGCTAAAGTGCAGGACACCAGCCTGGCAGTGAGCATTTAGGCAAGCTCGAGGAAGACTTTCCGGGAACCCCCATTTGTAGGGGGGTTACACTTACTTTACAGGGGGTCTCCAGGGCAGCTGCAGAGGATCCAGCGCTGGTGAGAAGTGCAAGGGGTATGAGCAAGTCATTATTGCCATATGGTACATGTGAATGTTTTGCTACTATACTGTTTAGGCCACTAGAGGGGTTGGTGGGGGGGTTATAGAATCCCGGAGGGCTATACCAACAGCAGTTACGCTACCCCAGAACCATTCCTCTGGGTGGAGGCACCTGTTCAACGAGCTCAGGGCCCTCAACCTGCACCTAGTCACACAGGCAGGGGTAGTAGCCCTTAAGATAGTGCCTCCTAGGGGTTGCACATAGAACAAGCTCAAACCCAACAAGTAGGGCCAGCTGGGCTCCCAGCTGAACATTTTAATGGCAGTAGTGGGCCTCCAAGGTAGGAGCCACATACGGAAATGCTCCATGAACGCATGGGGGTCCTGCGGCAGGGTAGTCTCTCCTCAAGTGGAGAGGCCCCAGTAGTGTGACCACTATTTGGGAGGGGGAACTAAAGTTTAGACATCAAGGTGTAAGGGGGCTGGGTCCCCCTTCCTGACTAGACTGAATGTACTACTCCCAGTACTACATCTCCACCAGGGTCATGACACGCCCAGTACTGGTTTGTTGGCCAACATAGCTAGTCTGGGACAGCCAGGGTGAGCTATAATCTTCCGATTTAGGCCCAATGCTCAGCTGAGTAGCTTCCTAGTTCATGACCCCCTAAACTGCCTGAGGGAGTTGTGCAGTAGAAGCAAACATATAACTATAATAAGTCGGAAAGTTCATGTACTAAGTCCAGATCTGGCTATCTAACTCCAGTACCCCAAACAGGGGAACATGTAAAGAGCAAAGTCACTGACAGAGATCAATGTCCAATGCCAGGTCCACATTGCCAGCTGAATACTCCTCATAGTTTGGCAGAAGGCACACGGGGTGGAAAGCCCTGGGACTCCAGAAGACAGTAGAGAGTTGCAAGCCATTTTCCATTATTTTACATCTCCAAGGACAAGGGAAGTTCAAGTGAGGAATGCAGCCTAGAAAAGTGGGTCTGGGGCTTCTGCTATCTGCTGTCCATGGGCCTCCTCCATTGGTACAGAAAGGAATGTAGTCAAAAAGCTAAGGTGCTCTTGGTAAATCTAAGGGGGCAGTTCTGCAGCAAAACTGATAGCAGTGTTTCCTGGCAGCTGCACCCATAACCCTAGGAGTTGTCCCCTCTCCATGTCTACAGTTCAAAAACTCTCCTCTGGAGCCCTCATCCGCAGCACCAGGTACCATTGCCTCCTGGTGCTTTGAGATAACTGCGTCCAGCAAATGCCTGCCCCCTGTAAGGCTTTAAATGTGGTCAGGGCTATGCCAGCTAAAGTGAGGAATGCATTTGAAAAATATTGTGCCTAGAGAAAAGAAGGTTGAGTGGGAGGGCAGTATCCCCAGCCCTCCCCACCACAAGCGTCGGGTGTGCCGGAGCTGCCTCCCCACCCATGGCAGTGCAGGAAGTATGGTGTACCCTCAGCAGCCCAGTCTCATCACTGCCCGTGGGGCAGGCTCAATTCAGCCACACAAATGTGGCAAAATACTGTGATACCCAAGACTAGAGCATTGCTGGAGGGCACTACTAAAAACTACAAGCTTTACTGGATATGGAGGACAATCTTATGTGTCCCGTGGCTTCTAAGGGCACTGAGGGAAGGGGCACCCCATGGCCACAGGGGCCACAAAGGCAAAACTCAAACAGGCTGAGAAGGAGACTAGGAGGAGGGGTTCGCAACAAGTGTACAGCTTACCTGGGCAGTCTGCATAATACTTACTGGACCTCAGCGTGGCAGTGGAACCTCACGGTGTTGGGGTAACTGATGACTTCATCCTGGGTGCAGATAGGTGGGAGTCTTGAAGGTGCAGTTTGATTTCTCGGAGGGTAGCGATGGCTTTTTGTTTTTTATTGCATCTATGGAACACCATGCCTGGTATGCCAGCTGGTAACTGACAGAGGTAGTAGATGCTGTGGGTTTCTCTGGAACCAGGGGGAAGAGAAATACCCCTGCTAGTCAACTCTTGAGTTGCTTGCGTCACAGTTTCAAAAGTCTTTTGTCCCTCTGCAAAATGAATAGTCAACCACTCTGTTAAACTTGAATGTGCAGTCACTGGAGCCGAGAGTTGCAAGCCCTGTGGGATCCAAGCTCTAACCCTGAGATAGAGATCTTTTGATCTAGCAAAAGTCCAGTACATGTTTTGGGGTAATACCTTTTTACTAGACAGAAGATTCTTTGCACAACTTTCTGGGATCTTTAAGGTCCCTTTATCAAGTGCAGCATGGCTGACATTATTGCCAAAAGGGTAGAGTAACGAGTTGTGAATGAGCTTGGTAAATCCAGTGGTGCCAGGTCAAAATAGTGCACCATGAAGAGTGCTACAGGAACCGCAAAAGGATTTAGAGCGATGGGTAGAATAACGGTAGGGAATTACTGCTACTCCTGTCTCTCTGCACTTCACCTGGAAGGAATCAACAAGCCTTGTGCTGGGGTACCTGGCCGAGCTGCTCCTGTGGTGGAGTGGCTAGGTCACTAACATACGGTGAAGCAGGAGACCTGGGACCATGGTTTGGGTCCAGCTAGATCTCCTCTTGCTGAAACCTTTATTTTTTAAAAAGAAGTTTACCCCTCCCAATTTTCTCCCCATCCCGAAGTCCACAACCCCTGGAGTAGATTATTTTAAGTCTTGGGGTGAAGCCTCCCACAAAACAAAGAAATCCATTATATTCAATAGGGCTGTGCCTTTTCTGTCGGATCGCTGTTGTACCCGATGTTGTTTGGAATGCCGTTGTTTTCCTTAGCATTTATTGCCCACAGTTATTGTTTGTACATACCTCTGCACTAAATCCAGCAGTCCTGGGTTTGTTTCCCACAACCTCCAGTTGCATACTGTGTGATTGTGAGCAAGTCACTTAAGCTCCCCAGTGCTCCCGGGTCGCTCCTGAAAACAAGCAGCTGCGCCCATAATGCTGGTGTAACCCCCCTACAAATGGGGGTTCCTAAAAGCCTTCCTGGAGCTTGCCTAAGTGCTCCCTGCCTAACTGGTGTTCGGCGTAATGCCGCCAAATGCGGACGCTTGTAAGTGCTTAGAGCCTCTGGTACTGTCCCTGTAAGAGCTGCCAGCTCGCAGACTCAATTAGCCTGCTTAAAAGGTGGGGGCGGGCTGTGTGGTCTCCTGCCCGAGTCCCGCTCGAGTCACTGGTAATGTGCCCCATTGTTGACGTTACTAAGCAGGCAAGGTGGGCACCTTCTTGGTTTGTACTGCTGGTGTAATATATGTTGAACAGTAATGTAAAATGTAGTTTATCTGACCTGTTTCCCTTGAAGCTGGGACTTTGTGTATTTTGCCCCTCCATTTTGGATCAGAACTGCTTTGGATCCAATCCGGAGGGAGGGACGGGCACCTGAAATGGAGTATTGAGCAGCTAATTAGGACTGGGACTCTGTAGGGAGCCGGCTGCCCATGGAAAATATAGCCAGTGACTTTGGGTAGTGAAGTCCGGGAGCGTGGTGCCTTTTTTCGCACCAATCGGAGGAGATAGTAAAGACTGCCACCTGAAGTCCTCCAGTAGGCTTGGGTGATGCCCAAATTGTGAGTCTCTGCTTAACGTCCGAAGGCAGAGTTGTTGGTGATATTGAAGGGAGAAGGAGCTGTGGCTCCTGTGCTTATCAAGTTTTCACGCGGGAAGCGCGTGTGGAGGCCAAAGCGTCAGGCGGCCGAATCGCCGTAAGGAGTGGACAAGATCCATGGAGGAGTGCAGACAAAGGAGGCTGTACGATTACAGCTACCTACCAGGCTCACCCTGTAGAGGACTGAAGAATTGGCTTAAATTTGCGCTCGGTCTGTCAGGACAAGTGAAGCTGCGCTGCATCTGCCTGGTTGGCGGTGAGAGCAATTGGGAGTTATAACAGCTGCCTAGTATGGTACCCCTCTGTGTTCTTACATATAAATGTGTGGAGAAGTGGTCCGATTACAGGCCTGAGTCATGGGGTGGCGTGAGAGGGATCCTGCTACAAGACATGTGAGTAAAACTCAGGGTGGCTCCCTGTCAGCAGATCTATTGAATGCAAGTTGGGTTCGTTTTCGTTTAATGGCTACATGAACTGAGCTTACTGGCTCTGGATTACAAAGTGGGTATTGTACAGTTGTTTTCATCCTCAGGGCCCCAACCAGCTGCAGCAAACTTGGCTAGCCCCTGTTGCCTGGGTACCCAATACAGTGACTATTAGGGACTTTAGCCTGTGCACAGAGCTCTGAAACAGTAGAGTGATTAAGCCAATCAACTTGATTTCCCCGTCCTTGTTGTTTCCCCCTGAATAAATCAGATTTGTTGTTGCAAGGTATACAATTTGAACTGCGTGTTTCTGCTAGCCCTTTGTGTATGGGCTATTGTATAACTGCATCTTATTTTACAGGGGTCCTCAGCACCAAGTTGGCCATCTCGACTTGGGGTAAGTGTAAGTCATAACATTTGGGTAAGAAGTGTTTGTGGGCCACTAGCGGAAGGAAAGGGGGTTGCAGCGACCAGAGGGCTGTGACAAGTCGTGTTTAACTGTTCCAACCCCGACCTCTGGGTGGAGGCATCCGCCATTGGATCCAGGCCCCTCAACCTGTTAGTGGTAAAGCAGGCAGGGGTAGTAGCCCTTGGGATAGCATCTCCTGGGGGTTACATTTTGGAGGCACCACTGGGATTAGCGTCCCCTAGTGGCCGAATAGATGAAATACCCCAACATGGCCAAGCTAAAGAAAAAAACTGGAGGGGGATATCACGACTAAAATTAAGTTAGACCCTGTTAAGACGATGGTGCATAAACTGATGGGTTGGGGTGAAGCTGAAGAGTTGGATTCCCAGAAAACTGTGTTACTACTGGATGTACCTCTGGGGATAAAGAACTCTGACCTTGTTTCTGCAGTTGAGCGTGTTAAATGTTTAGGCAAGGTAGAGGTGAAGGAGTGAATGGCCGACCTACTTGACCAGACCTTGCAGGTGCTGCTTTTATGCAGTATAATTATAGACCCAGAGAGGTGCCCCAGTAATTTACCTGGAAGGTGCTCCAAAGGGTGGAGGGGTCATTCAGGTCCGGGTGGTTCAGTCACCCCAGGGGGTCCCCACGACTAATAGCTTCAAAGATAAATTGCTTAAACTGTTAGCTGCAGAAGGGAGGACCACTCAGGAATTACTACATGTGTTAGACCTTTCCAGTGATCCCACCTCCCAACTGTCCCCGGGTACATCTCCTGGGTCCCTCAAGAGTTCCATCCTGGCTTCACCACCTATAGTTGTTCCCCCATACAGCTAGACCCCTATTGGAGATTAAAACTTTTTTCTGGTACTGTGCCTGTGCCCTCGGGAGAAGATGATTTGGAGACTTGGATGGACTATGCTACCCCTTTAGTCCAAGAGTGGCAGTGCTCTGAGGGGGAGAAATGAAAGAGACTGATGGAGAGCCTGAGGGGCCCAGCTTTGGAAGCCATTCATTTCTTGTGGGCTACTAGACCCGAAGCCACTGTAGTAGAGTACCTTTCTGATTAGAGGGGGTGTTTGGGAGTACAGAAACTGGGGAAGACCTGTTGTGGAAGTTCAAGTCAGCTAAACAGTGGAAGACTGAGAACTGTCAGCCTTTGTTGCCAAAATGGAAAGGGCACTGCAAAAAGCTTATCAAAAAGGGGGAGTAACTGCCCCTGCTTTAAATCAGGTCCGCCTAGATCATATTTTGAAATCTGCCAGGTTTTCCAGTGTGATATTGTTGAGGCTCAAACTACATGACCGACAGGCTGCTCCTCCGAATACTGCCAATTGATGAGGGAGATTCTGGAAGTTGAGACTGATGAAGAGGGTGGGGACCCTATGTGGGGTCGTGAATCTATGCCAGACCACTGAGCCCAGTGAACCAGATGAGACCCACCCCTCGAGGGATTGAACAAGAGGCCTGATGCATTTCCTGTTCCCCAGAGGCCCAGGGTGGGGGGTGCATGCTATTTCCTCTGATCCTCAGGTGGAGTGATTTGAAGGCCGAGATTAGAGATTTACGGAAATGGTGAGAGAATTGAAACAAACTGCTGCCAACCCCTCCAAATTTGGGGAACCTGAGTTATCTAGAAACAAATGACCTAGTTTAGAGGAGCCCACCAGAACCCCCGACGCCTCCCGGCAGGCGAGATATCTCCCTCCCAACAAAGACCCCCAAGATACTAAGTGCTGCTACCACTGTGGGGAGGATGGACACTTTCAGACTGAGTGCCGGTTACCAGAGAACTTAAGGAGGGTCAACAGCAGGCTAGTAGCCTGGCATTGCAAGGCCTATACCAGACCTCAGGGAGGGCCTCCTCGGAAGAGTTTTGTTACCTGGGCCAATGCCCAAGCAACCTCCAAAACCATGCCCCCTGAATGGTCTGACGTGGTGGGTCCCTCAATGGAGACCACCATGAAAGTGAACAGAGTACCCACCCGGGCTGTGTTGGACAGTGGTTCCCAAGTGACCATCATGTTTCAGGATTGGTATCGGAAGCACTTGCCTGAAGTGCCTCTGCAGCCTTTGGATGGACTACATGTATGGGGACTGAGTGATAAGGCCTACCCTTATTCTGGGTATATCCAGATCTGGTTGTCTTTTCCTGCTTCTGTGGCTGGGGTGGCCGAATAGGTGAAAACCTTGGCATTAGTGTGTGCCCCCACTGGACTGTTATGATGGAGTGCCCTTGTTAATCGGAACAAATGCTCACATGTTTGGTCACTTTAGCGCAGCTGTGCTTTGAAAAACAGAGGTCCAGGACCAGGCGAGCTCTCAGAATACCTGCCTTAATTCAGAAGGCCTACGAGACCCAGAGAAAGGCCAGCCAGGCGGAACCCGATGGCCCGGTGTGTGTTGTTTGGAAGAAGGATCCAGAATCCTTGCTGCTAGCCCCAAATACCCAGTGTGTTCTACAGGGAGAGGTCCGGATTAAAAAGGATGTTAAGAATAAAATATTGATGCTGGATGTACTAGGAGAGCGAAAGTTGCCAGAGGGGTTGTTGGTTAAACCCAGTATCTTACCTGCTCGAGCCCATGCTTTTGCCAGAAGAGTAATGGTTCAAGTGCACAACGTATCTGCTTGAGAGATTCAAGTGAAGCGAGGTTGCACTCTGGCCATGGTGCACTGTGCAGATACTGCTGTTCTGCTCAACAACAAGACTCCCGGGAGGAGTGACCAAGTAACCCCTGATCTGTTTGATTTTGGTGATTCTCCACTGCCAGCAGAATGGAAGAAAGGGATCAGTGAAAAGCTCGCCCAGAGGGAGCAGGTGTTTTCCTTGAAGGAGTGGGATGTAGGATGTGTGCAAGGAGCTGAGCACCACATTCGGCTACAGGATGAGCGACCTTTCTGTGCGCGATCTCGACGCTTGGCCCTGCTGATATAGATGATGTGAGGCGACACCTGCAGGAGATGCTCACAGCTGGGGTGATCAGAGAATCCAGAAGCCCCTATGCTTCACCTATTGTAGTAGTGAGGAAAAAGAATGGAACTGTTCAGATGTGTGGGATTACCATACTTTAAACAGGCGAACCATACCAGACTAGTATACCATGCCACGCATTCAGGATGCCTTGGACTGTCTAAATGGTAGTAAATGGTTCTCAGTGTTAGCCCTTCACAGTGGGTACTACCAGATCCCGATAGCTCTGGGGATCAAAGAAGACTGCTTTCATTTGCCCATTAGGCTTCTATGAGTTTATGCGGATGTCCCTGCTACTTTTCAGCACTTGATGGAGTGTGCTGTGGGGGATATGAACTTACTCGAGTGTTTAGTCTACCTGGATGATGTCATAGTGTTTGGCAGCTCCTTGGAGAAACATGAAAGTAGGTTGTTCAAAGTCCTGGATTGACTGGAAGATTTTGGTCTCAAATTGTCTATAGATAAGTGTCAATTCTTTCAAACATCCGTGAAATATGTGGGGCACATAGTATCCACTGAAGGCATAGAGACTGACCCCAGTAAAGTGGAAGCTTTGACTACCTGGCCTCAGCCAAGAATTTGAAAGAACTGCAAAGGCTCCTGGGGTTTTGTGGGTATTATAGATGATTTATCAAAGACTATTCTCAGTGATCCACCTCTACTCAAACTTATTCAAGGGTATCCTCCAACCCACAAAAAGTATAAGAAAGCTGTGCCCTCTGAGACTGAGAAAAAATATTTCCATCCAAATGATGTTTAGAACCCGCTGGACTGCTGATTGTGAGGTAGCTTGCCATGATATTATATATCAACTTACCCATGCCCCAGTGCTGGCCTATGCTGACCCTGCCAGGCCGTGCATTCTTCATACTGATGCCAGTCTACAAGGATTGGGGGCTGTGTTATATCAAGAGTACACAAATGGTCTAAGACCCATAGCATTTGCCAGTAGGAGCCTAACACCTTCAGAAAAGAACTATCCAGTGCACAAGCTAGAGTCCCTGGCCTTGAAGTGGGCCATTGTTGATCAATTTCATGACTACTTGTACGGTGCTAAGATACTGGTGAAGACTGATAACAATCCTCTAACCTATGTGCAGACCTCAGCTAAGTTGGATGCCACTGGCCATAGGCGGCTTTCTGCATTGTCTACCTATGACTATGCTGTTGAATACAGAGCAGGCCTGAACTACATAGATGCTGATGCTCTCTCCCGGAGGCCTGTGTCCTGAGACAACTGGGTCAGGTTGGCAGAACCTGACATTAGAGCATTTTGCCAAAAATTTGAAAAGGAGAAACAGGTATCTCCTGATGCTGTGGATTGCATGGTGGATTGTTTGGGCCATCTGAGAACTGTATACCTGCTGCTTACTGTCATTTCTCTGTATTAGGCATAGTGTGTTGCCCCAGTTCAATAATGATAGTCTCCGCTGGCTCAGCCCTGAGACCCCATGATAAAACTGCTCTGGAGGCTCTGCAAGTGCAGAGAGATGTCAAAACTGCATTCCACTGACTTGACAACTGCCCTGTTATACAAAGAAGGTCCCAAGTTGAAACTGATTAATAGACTATTACAGAGAGACAGTAGATAAAGAGGGCAAATAGACAAACAACAACTGGTGCTGCCCACTGCTTTTAGAGAACTGGTGTTGAGGTCCCTACACAATCACATGGGACTCCTTGGCATAGACAGAACCCTTGACTTGGTGGGGTCCCAGTTTTATTGGCCTCAAAATGGGTGCTGATGTGGAACAGCACATCAAGACTTGTAGCCGATGAATACAAAGAAAGACCTTGCCCCAGAGGGCTGCCCCCCCTGGTTAACATCACTACTAGTGCCCCCATGGAGTTGGTCTGCATTGATTTCCTGAGTCTAGAACCAGATCAGAGAAACATCAGCAACATATTGGTAGTTACTGATCATTTTACCCAGTATGCACAAGTTTTCCCCACTAAAGACCAGAAAGCAACCATGGTGGCTAAAGTACTTGTTGAGAATTTATTTGTCCACTATGAGGCCCCTCAAAGAATCCATTCCGATCAGGGGAGGGATTTTGAGAGTTGCTTGATTAAGGAAATGCTATCCTTGTCGGGGTGCGAAAGTCAAAAACTTGCTCCTTATCATCCCCAGGGAGATCCTCAGCCTGAGAGGTTTAACCGCACGTTGCTTGACATGTTGGGCACCCTGCAACCTAAAAATAAGCCTAGATGGAGCCAGCAGATTAGTACTCTAGTACACGCTTATAACTGCACCAAAAGTGATGCCACTGGATTTTCCCCATATCGACTGATGTTTGGGAGAGAGGCTAGACTGCCAGTAGATGTCTGTTTCGGAGTTTCTTCTGATGGGGTTTAAGCAGCTAATCATCTACAGTATGTGCAAAAGCAGAAGGCCCAACTAAACCATGCCTACCAACTAGCCCAGACCATGGCTGCAAAATGAAATTTAGCCAATAAAGTAAGGTATGACAAAAAAGTGAAAGCAATGGAGGTTAGAGAAGGGGCTAGAGTGCTATTGAGGAACCTGGGACTGCTTGGCAAGCATAAGATTGCTGACAGATGGCATCACCTCCCTCATATTGTTGTAGGAAAGTTGGAAGATTTACCTGTATACAAAGTGCGGACTGAGAACAACTCAAAAGATGTGAAAACTATACACAGAAATCATCTGCTGCCAATTGGACAGATCCTGATAGAGGCTGAACCACCAAATGCCTCCCCCCCCCGGACCTGTGACTAGAGCCACTGCCAAGAAAAAACTAAGACCGATTGATTCCCCAGAAATCAAACTAAAGAGGCCTTCTCCACCCCCCTCCATTGAAGCTGATTGCCAGTCTGTGTCCGAGGACAGTGAGTATAATCCTGAATATTACCCCTCTTATGAACTAAGTCAGTTGTTTAGGGGCAATCCCCTAATCAACTCTGGGGATGAAGCTGGGTTTCCTGGACTGACTGAGCCCCCAGCTTTGTCTCTGGAGCCAATGCTCCCGGAGAAATAGAGTAGTATTAAATCTGAAGATATGAGCTCATTGGGACTGGCTGAACTGTCTGATTTCTCAGACGAAGGAAGTGACATGGGGAGGCAACTGGGGATCACGCCAGAGCAAGAAGAATATTTTGAGTGCCCTGATAGTTCCCTGCCAGTACAGAAATGTCCCCAGCTGAGCCTGGTGGTGTGAGTTCAGAAATAGAGGGCCCTGTCCCCGAAGGTACCATGGACTGTGGGTCCCCTGCTCCTATAGAGGTTTCCCCGGCCATCCCAAGTAGGGCTGGAATGGAGTCTGAGACTTCAGAAATTTTCCCCGAGACTCCTAGACGGACTGGCCAAGAAGTACAGCCTGTAGTGAGATTGAGTTCTGAGTCCTTGGGCCAGCCTGTGGATCTGCCTTTGAATGTGGTCCATAAAGGGGTGTACATGTCCCCGAGCTCCTTGCCCAAACTAACCCTGGGGGATGATTCAAGACTGCTAGTATTGCCCTCTGAGTATGGTACCCCTGACCCAGTTAGCCCGCAGGTAGCTGATAGGGAAGGCCCTCTTTCCAGGTGTCATGGGCAGGAAGTAATGACCTGATTTAAAAGGAAAAAGGTTGTCTGTATGTGTAATATTGTATAACCAATAGTAAACTGTGTAATGCAGTACTAGTGTATGTAACAAAAGGCTTGATGTGCTGTCAGTTTAAGCTGTTTTGCCTTAAAGTGATTTAAGGGTAACTACTTGACGTGGACGCCAAGTTCTTTCCAGGCCAGGAAGGGTGTAACCCCCCTACAAATGGGGGTTCCTAAAAGCCTTCCTGGAGCTTGCCTAAGTGCTCTCTGCCTAACTGGTGTTCGGCACAATGCCGCCAAATGCGGACATTGTGAGTGCTTTTAGAGCCTCAGGTACTGTCCCTGTAAGAGCTGCCAGCTCGCAGAGTCAGTTAGTCTGCCTAAAAGGGGGTGGGCTGTGTGGTCTCCTGCTCAAGGCCCGCTCGAGCCGCTGGTAATGTGCCCCGTTGTTGCCGTTGCTAAGCAGGCAAGGTGGGCACCTTCTTGGTTTGTACTGCCAGTGTAATATATGTTGAACAGTAATGTAAAATGTAGTTTATCTGACCTGTTTCCCTTGCAGCTGGGACTTTGTGTATTTTGCCCCTCCATTTTGGATCAGAACTGCTTTGGATCCAATCCAGAGGAAGGGGCGCCTGAAATGGAGTATTGAGCAGCCAATTAGGACTGGGACTCTGTAGGGAGCCGGCTGCCCATGGAAAATATAGCCAGTGACTCTGGGTAGTGAAGTCCAGGTGTGTGGTGCCTTTTTTTGCACCAATCGGAGGAGACAGTAAAGACTGGCACCTGAAGCCCTCCAATAGGGTCGGGTGGCACCCGAATTGTGAGTCTCTGCTTAACAGCCGAGAAGGCAGAGTTGTTGTTTATCATGAAGGGAGAAGGAGCTCTGGCTCCTGCGCTGTGCAAGTTTTCGCGCAGGAAGCGCGTGTGGAGGCCAAAGAGTTGGGCGGCCGAATCGCCGTAAGAAGCGGACAAGATCCATGGAGGAGTGCAAACAGAGGAGGCTGTACAATTACAGCTACCTACCAGGCTCACCCTGTAGAGGACTGGAGGATTGGCTTCATTCATGCTCGGTCTGTCAGGACAAGTGAAGCTGCGTTGCATCTGCCCGGTTGGCGGTGAGAGCGATCGGGAGTTACAGCAGCTGCCTGGTATGGTACCTCTCTGTATTCTTACATATAAATGTGTGGAGAAGTGGTCCGATTACAGGCCTGAGTCATGGGGTGGCGTGAGAGGGATCCTGCTACAAGAGTCGTGAGTAAAACTCAGGGTAGCTCCCTGTCAACAGATCTATTGAATGCAAGTTGGGTTTGTTTTCCTCACTGGCTACACGAACTGAGCCTACTGGCTCTGGATTACAAAGTGGATATTGTACAATTGTTTTCATCCTCAGGGCCTCAACTAGCTGCAACGAACTTGGCTAGCCCCTGTTGCCTGGGTACCCAATACAGTGACTATTAGGGACCTTAGCCTATGCACAGAGCTCTGAAACAGTAGAGTGATTAAGCCAATCAACTTGATTTCCCTGTCCTTGTTGTTTCCCCTGAATAAATCAGATTTGTTGTTGCAAGGTATACCGATTGAACTGCGTGTTTGTGCTACCCTTTTGTGTATGGGCTATTGTATAACTGCATCTTATTTTACAGGGGGTCCTCAGCACCAAGTTGGCCATCTCGACCTGGGGGTAAGTGTAAGTCATAACAATTGGGTGAGAAGTGTTCGTGGGCCACTAGTGGAAGGAAAGGGGGGTTGCAGTGACCCAGAGGGCTGTGACCAGGTTGTGTTTAACTGTTCCAACCCCGACCTCTGGGTGGAGGCACCCGCCATTGGATCCAGGCCCCTCAACCTGTTAGTGGTAAAGCAGGGAGGGGTAGTAGCCCTTGGGATAGCGCCCCTGGGGGTTACACTAGGAGTTGTACTCTCTCCGTGTCTACAGTTCAAAACTCTCTCCTCTCAAGCCCTCCCTTGCAGCATCAGGGTACCATTGCCTCCCAGTGCTTTGAGATAACTGTGCCCCAGCAAATACCTACCCCCTGTAAGGCAGTAAATATGGTCAGGGCTATGCCAGCTAAAGTGAGGAATGCCTTTGAAAAATATTGTGCCTAGAGAAAGGAAGGCTGAGGAGGTGGGCATTGTTTGCACAACTGTTATAAACTGGTAACTCCTAACCCAGACATTTTATTCATACCTTAAGACTGACTCATTTATAGTGCTCAAGTTGTTCCACCGCCGGAATCTCACAAAATTAAGTATCTGTTGGCACTTGCCCCATCGGCTGCTAAACCACATGCTTTAACCTGACAATCTTCTCCTGCCCCTGACTGTTTCCATTCTGAATCTGTTTTTTCTGCAACCAGAGTCCTAGGCTCTGTTGCAAGCACTGCTGTAGTTCTTGTCAGATAATCTTTCTGGTGAAGGGCTTTCTCTTATTTTCTCACCCCTGCATGTCCTGGCCCTTACCTCTTTTGCACACAAATACTTGTGTTTCCTTGCACTTACGCAAGAAACACCTTGGGGACAGTGTCAAGATTTGAGAGGTATGTCAGGGATGAGTCCAATGCAGAGCACTGTACAATGGCCGCAACCCCGATACACCAATGCACACTGAAACTGTGTGTGATGGCCATCAGAATTTCACAGGGGAGCCAGCTCACGCTTGAGAGAAATGAACCGCACCAGTGATATGGGCAGACTGGATGAACCTAGAGGTCCTTATCTGCCGACAATTTCTATGTTTCTATGAAGGTATGCTTCATTCCTCTCATTTGCATAGCTGGCATTGCAACTCTGCAGACCCTCATGCTCCCTCCCACTGCTGCAGTCTGCCCCCACACACCGTTCCCCACCGGCCTGCCATCTTTCTTTTTTTAATGTTCTTTTGTTCCCTGCTGCCCAGAACCTCAGTCCAGTCACAGACCCTCGCTCCCGCTTCACACTGGTTACCCTCCTCGATACCCCTGGCTTTCCCCCAGCGTGGGAGCGGCACTCAACTCCCATTAAGTGCCACAGAGCACCGGAATAGGTTGAGGAGTCGGCCTAGAAGCCATGGAAGTGGGGTGGATGTCATCTAGGCATCAATGGTGAGGTTTTTCTTCCCTTAGGGGGGCGGGGGCGTGCAATTACATCCTGTGTCTGCCCAACCCCCTAGCACTTGTTGGTGCCTGGTCACGCGGTACCACTGGCCTCTGCCAGGGGTCTGTCAAGCACCGGATACACTCGCCGCCCTCCCCCCCGAAGAAGGAGAGCAGTCTATGGGATGCTCCATCCTTCTTCCACGGTCAGCCCTCCAGCAACCCGGGTCCATTCCCAAACCCGGATCACAAGCAGAAATACAACTGCTGCACCGACGGGCCGGCCGGCCCAGCATCTTTCATTAAACCCTCCCACTGCTGCTGTCCTCCCCACTCCCATCCCAGCCCTGGGCATCTAATCTAAGAGGCAGACTGGATGGACCATGGGGTCCTTTTCTGCCATCAAGTTCTATGATTCTATAAAACCTTCCCGCTCCCTCCCACTGTGTGCTGCCCACCCCGCACCCTCTGTTCCTGTGTCAACATCGGGGTGCCCAATCCCCGTGTTGGCATCACGTACCCACCCCAACTCATGTGGCACACTGGGAGCCCACCCCAGTGTGGCAATTTCTATTGTCCTCCATTCCCGTGCCGACATCGGGGTGCCCAATTCCTGTGTTGGCATCATGTACCCCCAACTCATGTGGCACACTGGGAGCCCACCCAGTGTGCCCAATTTTTTGTTAGTACCTGTAAATAAAGAAAACTGTCCCCAATCTCTCTTTTTTAATACTGTAAAAAGAAAATGGTCCTCATCGTCTCCTCAGACCCCTCCCCATCCTGACCCTCCCAATGAGCACCCACCTCCCACACCCGACACCCCTTACTCATACTTACCTCGAGGTCAACACTGTCATATTCTGGGACTGGGACACGTCTGCACTCTTCAAAGCTGACCGACAAACTGAAGAATCATAGGTAAGCGCCGTATAATGGCAGTCAATGGGGTTTTCAGCTTAGGGTGATATCTCAAACATTTTTAGGAATTTTGGCCACAAATTTTCAACATGGGGTTCTTTGGACCCCACCTCATGAACACTGTTACTGTCATTTCATTACTCGGTCCTGAAAGGCGATTTTGCGGTCACTGCGCTGAATCACCTTTCGGGACCGAGTCTTTAAATGACAGTGCCACCTGATCATGAGGGTGGGGAATCCCAAAAAAACCCATGTTGCAAGTTAGTTAAAAATTCAAAAAATGACTCCGTTCTCGGTTTTATGCATGCTCCTAACTTTGATAATTTTTAATATTTCACTCCAGATTTTCAACACTGCCATTCTTTTACACCTCCTTATGAACAGTATAGCTGTAATTTTTCACATCCTGCCTGAAATGTGTTTTCGCACCTGTGGCACAGAATGGCACAGTCACTCTGCGAAATCATCTTTCAGGATAATTGAACAAAATGACAGTGGCACTTTTCATGAGGTGGGGTCCCAAAAAGGCCATGTTGAAAACTTGGTGAAACAACTCAAAACAAGCATTTGTCAATGCCGAATGTTTGCTTGCTGGCATTGGCAGTGGTAGTGTAAAAGTTACAGAGCTGCGTAATAGGAATGGCAGTGAAGTATTGAACTGAAGCCAACCCCACCACCACCCTGCAGAGAGTGACAGGCATTGGGGTGTGCGTTTGGGTCATCAGGCATAATGGCCACGCCATTTCACCACACCCCATTCTGCAGAGACTGACAAGTGTGACGTGTTCCTTGGGGTCTTTGGCCCTTATGCACACCCCATTTCATTAGGAAATACGGTGAGATGGGTGCGGTATAGGAGAATGAAGTGAAGTTTGGGGCCGAAGAGTCCAAGGCATACCTCGATGCCTCTCAGTGACTGCAGGGTGTGGAATGGTATGAGCATCACAGGCAAGAATCCCAAGTCACACCCCTGATTCCTGTCATTCTCTATAGGGTTGGGCGATTTAGTTGAAAAGCCTAATACCTCAGGCATTCGTTGGTATGTTAACTCCAAATTTTCAACATGTTTGTTTTGTGACACCACCTCATTAACAGGGGGAATATCAGTTTGGTAGCCAAAAGCTGCTTATGCACAGTGACTACGGCATTTAGCACCACAGGTGCAAAAATATTCCGAACAGGATGTAAAAAATGACAGCTGTACTCTTTCATGGGGAGGTGTAAAAATGGCTATGTTGCAAATGTGTAGTAAAAATATTTAAAAAAATGGTGAAGAACACGGCGTACATAGAAACTGTGCAGACACCCGTTATATAATTAGGTTGGGGATTTTTATAGCAGATTGTCAACTCAGGCATTTGGTGCCTCAATCATGAACAGTGTCACTGTGATTTTCTTTATCTGTGCCGAACAATGATTTCGCGACACGCATCTCTGCACTGAAAGTGTGAAAACACACTTCGCCATGTTGTGAAAAATGGCAGCTGTACTGTTCATAAGGAAGTGTTGAAAATGCCACTAGTGAAAATCTGGACTGAAAATATTACAAAGTCATGAACTAACGAGGATGCGTGGAAACTGCACAATGCTCACTCGTAACACAGTCATTTTATGGACTTTGTCACCAAATTTTCAACATAGCCATTTTAAGACCTCTGCTCATGAACAGTGTAACTGTGATTTTCTTAATCTGTCCTAAACATTGCTTTCACACACCAACAGCACCATTTAGCTACATAGGCAGAAACACGTTTTGGGCAGGATGTGAAAAATGACAGCTGTACTGCTTATAAGGAGGTGTGGAAAAATGGCAATGTTGAAAATCTGGAGTAGAAATATTGAAAATTAGCAAACCTACGAGGCGTGGGAACTGTGCAACGCCTACGTAAAACAGTCATTTTAGGAATTCTGTCACTAATTTTCAACATTGCCATTTTAAGATCTCTGCTCATGAACAGTGACACTGTGATTTTCTTAATGTGTCCCATACACTGAGTTCGCTCAACGACTGCGCCATTGTGCGCTACATGGGCAGAAACACGTTTTGGGTGAGATGTGAAACATGACAGCTGTACTACTCATAAGAAGGTGTGGAAAAATGGCAATGTTGAAAATCTGGAGTGGAAATATTGAAAATTCGCAAACCTATGAGTGTGCGTAGGAACTGCACAACGCACGCTTGTAAAACAGTCATTTTAAGGAATTTTTTCACCAAATTTTCAACATAGCCATTTCAAGACCTCTGCTCATGAACAGTGTCACTGTGATTTTCTTAATTTGTCCTACATTGATTTACGCACACTGACTGCCATTCTCGCTACACGGTGAACTACATTTGTGAGATGTGAAAAATGACAGCTATACTACTCATAAGAAGGTTTAGTGAAATGGCAATGTTGAAAATCTGGAGTGAAAATATTGAAATTTTAGAACTACGAGCCTGCGTAGGGAACTGCACAGCAGCTGTTAAACAGTCATTTTTTGGAATTTTGGCACCAAATTTTCAACATGGGGGTTTGGGCCCCTTCGCGAATGATGTCACTGTCATGGTGGTATTCCAGGCCCGAAGGGTGATTTACGTCCTGCGGCGAAATCACCCTTCAGGCTCGAGCTCTGTCAAACATCATTCATGAGAAGGGTCCCAAAACCCCATGTTGAAAATTTGGTGCAAAATTCCCAAAATGGCTGAGATGTATGTAAAGTTGAACCCCATCTAGCCCATTATACAGCTTACCGGCATTTCCTCAGTTCGCAGTCGGCTTTGAAGAGTGCAGGCGTGTTCCAGGTCCACGAAGATTGTCGCGCGGAGTCGGAGAAGTATGGGGTGGGGGTGTGAGAGGCTAGAGTGCGCAGTGGGTGGGTGCGGGTTGTGGGAGGTCGGAGGCATACGGCTGGACCGTTTTTTCTTAGGTAAAAAAAAAAAAAAAGACGTCCATGAGACCGTTTGCCACCTGCGGGTGGGCTCCCAGCGGCACAAGAACTTTGGGAGGTGTACAGGCCGACGGGATTGGGCACCCCGTCAGCAAAAAAAAAAAACATCGCGGGACCGTTTGCCACGCTGAGTGGGCTCCCAGCGTGGCATCAACTCTGGGAGGGGAGAGACAGATGCAGCTCAGCCGGCGGATTGGGCACCCGTCGGCTATACACTGTGTGCAGGGCACGCACGCCTGCGGTTGGGGGGGAGCTGCGCGTGAGCAGCTTCTTATCGCTGCTCACTCAAGCGTAGCTCCCCCTTTCAACTGTATGCCACTGCATTTTGGAGTGTCATAGACAGCTCCAAAATGCATTGGCTTACAGGGGCCGCGCCTGCCAGCACACTGCCTGAATTGGAGGAGGAGGTGACACACCCCCGAAATCTCCGATGATGGCACTATGTTTCTTGCACATGCGTGCAAGCAAACATAAAAATTGTAGAGTTACACCTGGCCGTTCAAAATTTTCTGCGCACTCATGTAACTTTGGTCATTTTGGTTTTATGTGATAAAGGCGAGTCTGAAAGACCACCTATCACATAAAGCAACCACAAAAGAGCCTGTGGTCAAAAGGGCAACTAATATTGTAGTGACCGTGGTTACAATACTTTAAAATAACACAGAAGAAATATTTTTTTTATGCGGGGGGCAGGCCCCCCACACCCCCCCAAACTAAAATAACCAACTCCAAGGGGGGGTGCGGCCCATGGGGCAAGTTATTGGATTCAAAAATCCAAAACAAGATTCAGCATGCAGCCAGACCTAAACCCAGGTTTGCTTACATCGCAAGCGGTGGTACACACCACTACGCTAAGTGAGCAGCTTAGTGGGAATTGGCCATACAGGATCCTATATCACGTAGTAGTGAGTACAGCTCCTTGCTATGCTCACTATACAGGATATAGCGACGTATTCTACCACTCGCTGTCATGTAGAGCACTATTATTGAGTCCTCAAAAGTACAGCACTCAATAATAGGTGCTCTACATGGGTATGTTACTGTCATTTTAATATTTTCACTCCAAATTTTCAGTATAGCCTTTTTATCACACCACCTCATGACCAGTACAGCTGTCCTTTTCATATCCTCCTCATAATGTGTTTTCACACCTGTGGCGTGGAACTACCGTTTTCCACAGATTTGAAAAATTTCACCTACAGGGTTCAAGGAGGTGGGGTGATAAGAAGACTATGTCAACATCAGCTCTGGGAGAGCATGACGGTGGGGAATTTTAAAAAGGCACTAAAGACTTTTTTATGGGAGAAGGCATTTTCTGCTTTGCTGTGATTGATTATCTTAGTCTTGTAATATTCGTTTAGTGTAGTTTTATTGTATGTATTGATTATGTTTGTGTTTTTGATGTACAGTGCTTTGAAAATTTTGAAAGGCGCTTAATCAAATACATTTTATTATTATTATTATTATTATAACATTTAGGGTCAAAATATGAAAAAATGACAAACTTATGGCCACTTTTTGCAATTTTAGAAGCGTGTGCTAGTAACTGTGGAAATCTTAAATATTTGCACCCACATTTTTTTAATTATTTGTACTCCTGCTCCACAGCCCTCTCTATCTGGAGCCCAGCCCGTCCCCAACATCCACCAGTCAATGCCGACCAGCTACCCCCAGGGCTTACCCCCCCGGTGGCATTGACGGGGCAGCCACCCACCAAGACCGGATCCAGTACAGTGGTCGGCACCGTGACTATTTGGGGTCAGGACCTGCGAGGTCCCTCCATCATCCATCGTGAACTTTTTTTTCCTCCTGGTTCTCCCCTTCAGGGGCAGAGTGTACAAGGACAATGTCGACAGTGCCGTGCATGCTGCCGTGTGCACACTCTGTCAGGTGTCTGCCCCACCTCTGACACGATATCTACAACATCGGTGTGCCAGCCCCCAGCCACCACTAGGGACCAGGCATGCACCGACAACTGGTCAGTCCTCCCCCATGAAAAGTAGAGCTGTTCCTGGGACGTTCAATCATTCTCCTCCCCTGTCGACCCCCAGTGGCCTGTGCTCACTCCCAAACGTGGGCCGCCAGCCTGGCAAGGTGTGACGTCCAGCGCCTCAACCCTCAGCACCACTTGGCCGGCGATTCACCCCACATTTTCAAGATAGCCTTCTTATTATCCGAGCTTCTTTATTCAGCTGCTGTCCAAAATATGACAGCTTATCAAAACATAGTTCAGGCAGGCTTTTCTTCCCACCAGAGGTTCAACTAACAATACATCCTGCCACATAAACCATGCAAGAAAACATTCGGCACTGACAAATGCTTGTTGCTTTTGTTCTGTGTCTTTCCCTCCCCCTTGCTCCTACAACCATGTGCTCTGTCTCTCTTATCTCTCTCTTCTTTCTCCTATTTAGGACTTCCTTCCCCTCCTTCCCCTCTCACCTCCTCCTCCCCACCATATCTCCGTCTACCCCCTCAGCTTGCCTCTTCATGTCTCCCCCATCCCCTCCACATACCCCTCACATAACATCTACCCCTACACCTTCCCTCCTCCCTTTCCTGTCTGATTTGCTTGCACATCATGGCTAGGTCCCCCTCCCCCCAACTCTCACTGCACCTCCCAGCTGCCAACTCTCCATCTCTTTCCTCCCTCCTCTACTACTCATTCTGGCTTGCTCTCCTCCACTGCACTAAATTTTGAGGCCCTTGTTTGCTGTGCCTGCCTCTCTGCACCTCCTCCCCGCTCTCACACCACAAAGACAGAAATATTCTCCCTCCCTCCAATTTTCCTCTACCTACTCCTCTTACTTCTCTCTGGGGACCTCAAACTTAATCTGAGCCCTCCACCCTCTCCACTCCCACCGTCCTGCCAAAGAGACAACACATTCTCCACCTAAATGCAAGGAGCCTCCTACCCAAAATGGTTGCCCTCAGTATGGGTCACCCAACATGGCCCTGATGTTCTGTGTGGACTGGAATGTGGCTCTGTGCCAGGATTCCTGACTCATCCCACTTTATCCCTGACTTTAACCTTCACCCCAGGACCGAGGTAAATGCAGTGATCATGTAGCAATATACATCGGCAATCTCTATTGTGCTCCATTCTCTCCAAGAAGCCGCCCTCCTCCCATGACCTTCTCATTGTCCTCCTTTCCTTCCTCCACTTTACACCCCACCCAAAACAGCCCACAACTCCTTGTCCAGTGTATCTCCTCCATCTCCTTCCACACAGACAAGGGCAAGCTCATCCTGAAAAATTGAAGTATTTGGACTGGCTGTCTCCCTCCTCTAAATCCACCTCCTCAAAATCAAATCATTAAACCTTACACAACTGATCTCAGTGCTAACCTGCTTTAACCCCAAATCCCCAAACCACTCTCTCCTTGACTGGGTATTTAATACCACCCACACCGCATTACTGCCACTGGTGTCTCCCAGATGCCCTCAGTGATCACTGTGTCATGTTCTGCATAAGAAAATTTACTGTCCCATATCCACCCCCAAATATATTTGATATCGCCTCTCTGCACCCTTGACACCCATGCACTTCTCCAGGACTTAACTCAAGCTGACTGTTCTCCTATGCTCTCAACCCCTGATGTCGATACAGCACTCCAGTTTTTACCAAAACCTTAACTCATATCTGAAATATCCATGCCCTCTAAAAAGGCTAGAGTAAAGTGTCATCACCACCCATGGATTACGCCAGAACTCCTCACCTTTTGTAGAACCTGCTCTCACTAAACTCCAAGAGTCCCTGATCCACTTGAGGCTCTTGGAATATCTCACTGCTTCTGATACTCTTTCACCTTTCCAGTCAGGTTTCAGGAAACAGCACTCAACTGTTTCATCTCTGCTTCGAGTCATAGATTCTATACATTCAGCTATGGACAAAAGCCAAGTCACTGCAGCCATCTTTGTAGACCTGGCAAAGGCTTTTGATTCTGTATCCCACCACCTTTTAATCCATAAGCTTCACTCCTCTAGGCTCACTCCATCAACTCTAAATTGGTTCAGATCCTACTTACTAAGCAGACAGCAATCTGTACAAGTTGGAAATGCCCTCTCCTCCCCACTCTCTGTCCAAGCCAGCATCCCCCAAGGATCCATACTTGGCTCCATTCTATTTTCAGTATTTATTAAAGACCTCCCTCTGTCTGCTCTTCCTCCCAAATTCATATATATGCAGACAACACCGTGATCTGTTATTCAGGCCCTACTGCTGCATGTAATTAACCCACTACAGCATGATTTTGATGAAGTGCAGCACTGGTTCCAAGATAATCAGCTAAAATAAACATAAAATAACTGTCTTGATGATCTTTGGATCCAGGCAAAGTTGTCCAGACTACTGAATCCTCAACTTTTACCATCCTGGATGGCTCCTCTTAGACACAGTCAAATCATTCAAGTACTTCGGGGTCTGGTTGGACAGCAATCTTGATTTCTCATCCCATATTGACTCCATCTGCCCTAAACTTGGAGCCCTATACTGCCACAAGGCTGCCTCCCTCTACAAACCCGTCAGGACTTACTGACAAAAACTATTTTACCCACAATTGGCTATGTCAACGTTGTCTATGGCTCTGTCCCTGCAACCTCCCTCGCAAGACTTGACACTCTCCTAAACTCTTTTTGTTATTTTACCATCTCCTCCCCCCTCCCTACTCACCACTGTCTCCTCTAGTCCTCCCTCTCCATAAAGCCTCTATCTCTCAGGCTCGAGGTCCATAGCCTCTCTTTCATTGCCAAATTCTGGTTCAGGACACTCTCTTCCTGCCTCTCCTCATGCCTAATGCCGGTAAGCCCCTGTACATATTCCCTTCATTCCAGGAACTCTTGAAGTTTCTCCCTCCCTCCCCCATCCACGTACCAGAGCAGGTCAAGTAGCATTTTTTTTTACTTTCTCTTTATTATACTCCTGCCCGGAGCGCCCCCACTCTTCAGGAGACACACATATGGCCTTATCAGTCTCCGCCTTCTTACCTGGAGCCTGGCGAGTCCATTCCCCATGTAGCCTTGGTTATGCCCCCCCCAGGCGGGTACGAGGTGGGGGCCTTTACACCCTGAGGTCCTTCCTGTTCTCATTGGGATGCTATCACCAGGGCAAGTAGGGGCATTGGGTATCAGGGCCATGGTGCTCCATCTACCGGGAGCGCTATGGGGTGTTTTCCTGTGTTCTTGGCATGCTGTGTGCCCTGACGTCAAGGCACTGAGTGCCGACATCCAGCACGCCACCCTTCTCACTGGCTTGGGCTTGCTGTACCTTAGGTCTCCACCCGAGGTCAGACATGCACCAAGCCCTGGATCCTCCCTCCCCCAGAGAAGGCAGCTGTCCTGGGAGCCCTCCAGCCCCGACTCATTCCTGAACCCAGGTCACTGGCGTCAAGTGGAAATCTAATCAATGGCGCCCAGCGGGCTGGCCAAGCAACATTTTTTATCATCTCCCACACCTCTGAACCAACTTCCTGGGACACTCGCCACTCCCCCACACTCACTGCCCTTAAATCCCTACTCTAATCTCTCCCTAGCACTAATTCTCCTGTCTTTCCTATCCTCCACCCCCTCCTCACAACCCCCCAGCAGACTCCACTCCAGTCCACAAGGGCATTAGTTACCCACGGTGTTTCTGACCTCACGGCTTGATTTCCTATTGCACTAAATATGTTTCATAACTGTGTAGCCCACATTGTTTTGTTACCTTATGCTTCTGCTGAATGTATTTTATTTTTATCAGCACTGTGCTTGTACTTTATTATTTTATTTGTACTGTTCTGTATTTGCACCCATATTTGCTCATGTTTTACCTTGTTTGTGTCCCCGTGTCGCACCTGGAAATGAGCCTCAGCTCAGTGTGCCTTTCCCAGTTATCAACATTTAAATAAATAAAACTTGTACTAGTGGGCCTTACCCGGTTTCCAAAAAATTAAAAAAACAAACAAAAAAAAACCTGTAAAACTGAGAGTTCAAATCCTTACATCCTTAACTGTACCAGGATTTGGAATAGCTACATTTCAGAAATATCCAAATTACAGTAAGCTTTTTTTTTGTGCATTTCTCCAAACCATACACATGCACGGAAGCCTCATTCTCAGAATAACATATCATGGGTATGCAAATCATTGTGCAAGTCAGGCTGCTAAGGCTTGGCCAGAACACACATTGCCTTTTAAACAGGCTCATACATCTGATCCAGTGTAGGCTGACAGTGACAAAATATAGACACGTGTTTTGTCCTCCTATGTGTCACTCCTTAGTGTACTGCTGTCATTATTATAACTGGGCACCATGTCAGAACACCAAACAATCTCCATTTGGAACACTCAGAAGGAGTATACCAGAGAGGTAATTTGCAGGAAGGACAGCCCCACCGGCCTTTCACTGGGGGTCACTTTGCACATGGCCCACAACAGGGAAGGGGATGGGCTGCCGACACTCTCTGGCAAGAAGGTAGCCCAGACCCCACGTCGACCCAGTCGGGTACAGAGGTACCTGTGAGGGGGCTTGGCCTGGACCCTTGAGAAAAGGGGCCGGGCCAGGTACATAACAGCAGGTCAGAAAGGAGCAGATCCTCTTCTAACCCGCAAGCAAGATGATTTCGTGTCTGGATGCCCTCCTCTCCACCACTGGATGCCTTCAGACCCTGTGACGGTTCTTTGCTGTGCCCTCGGCCCTCGATCAGTTCTCCACCACTTCCTCGGGTCCATTTTCCCTTCCTTCCACTTCATCGGCTGATCTTTCCTGGTAGTGCTGGTAAGTCTGCCTTCTTTGGGAAGTACCACCTTTTCCTTCCATACTTGTGTTCCACTCCTGCTAGGGTTCCCCTGTGCCTTTGGCCACCTTTCTTGCCCCCAGCCCCTATACCTCTGTTCTCCGGTGACTGCGGCCTTCATCCCCCTTAGTGGTGCTTCTGCCCCATCCTCCGTCTTCTTCTCAGTGCTCAGATCCCTTTCTGTTGGCTCCTGCCCCCGCATGATGCCTTTTCTGCACCACTGGTCTCTGTGTGCCCTTGTGCTCAGCTCACCTCCCTGCCCTCAGCACACCCAACCACATGGCCAGTCTTTGTCCCTGGAAGCTGGGGGTTCCTGGGTCTCTGCCACCCACTCTCCTTTCTCCTTCTCTCCTCCCCCGTGGCTCTCAGGTGTGTGCGCCCTTGCTATTTGTATATAAAAATTGGAAAGTCTGGGGCAAAAATCGAGCATTTGGCCCCCTGGCACCTCCTGCCTCCCCTCATTCCTGTTCGTCCTATTATTTGCCTCGGTCCCCTTCCCTAGGAGAGATTTAAAAAAAAAAAGAGAGAACATAAGTTAGGTTTTTCTTCCTCCTGCCTCCTTTTTATTTCTGGTCTCCCCTGCTTTAAAAGAGCTCCTCTTTCGGTGTTTCCTTGCATGTTCTGGGCTCACTGGCATTATCCCAAGGGGGTGACAATTTAATTATTTAAGCGTCTCCTCTCCAGCGACTGCTCTGCCTTGCGCACCTGTAGCAGAGGCCCATGTTATGCAGATTCAATACAAATATATATATATTTATACAATAGGGGTGAGTGATATATGAGTGAGATAAATCCTGTTATTTTCACCGGAGTGTGATAAATGCTGCTGACATCAGCACAGTGAAAATAAATGACATTTATAACATGGCTCGTGCAAAAATCACCATTAGCATGAAATAATAACACAATTGAATACCATTACGCAACATGTATTATGCAATCGTGCAAAACCTGCGCTATTCAGCACAAATGGTTACTTTTGCACAATTCACCCCGAAAAATAGGGGGCCCCACTGTATAAATAGGATACATGATGTGTACTCGTGTGATATGGAAAATATTTTCACTCCTGCACAGTGACCTCTGGATCCTCACTTGTGGCTTTGCCACTTGTGAATATCCAGAAGTCACTCTAGAGGAGTGAAAATATTTCCCATATCACATGAGTGCCCATCATGTATCCTATGTATATGTATATATAGATATACATATTATAGTGTCACAGTCGCTACCACTATATTTAGGGTTGAGATGTCACTTCTATGTTAAAGTCAAAATTTTGCACGTTAATAACTTTGGACCTGTTCAACGATTTACCTGAAATTTGGTATGTGCAGTGGGACATGGTAGACCTCTTGATTTACCAAATTTCATTTTGTTAGGATTTATGGTCTTTTGCGCAAAACGCTGAAAATGCAAAATTATCCATTTTGAGGCAGCTTTTAGGATTTTATATGTGATTCATGTGGTCTTGTGGTGTGTATACTCTATGTAGATAGCTTTTTTGAAAGAGCTTAGATGGCCAAACATGGCGCTTTTCATTTAGTGAAAAAATATTAAGGCATTCAAAAGTTATGCCACTTTTAAATTTCCATTATAAGTCAATGGGAAAATTTATATGTATGTTTGCGAACAAAGAATGGGGTTCTGGCCATCTCGTCCTGCCTGGCAGTCAAAGAATTTGCAGCCTCACGGTTCAAGAATCTTTGCCCCAAGAATTCCTTGATCGCGAGGTCCGCCATCTTGTTTTTCGATTTCCAGTCATAAAAACACAAATATCTCAGCTCAGGGGTTACTCCTGAAGTAAAACTTGGATGGGTTTTACTCAGGGGGCTCTGATTTATCGAGCCATGTTTTTGGTTTCATCCAAAATGGTAAAAAATAGAGTTATAAGCTTTTAAATTCTTTGATCGTGGCTCACTAACAATCTTTGTTCATGAGCCTGCAAATTCTTTGATCATGATATTCTTTGATCGCAATCTTGCATCGTGACCTAAAAATACAATTTTCTCAGCTCAGGGGTGACCTAGAAAGACACATGAGGGTGGGTTTTGATCAGTGGGCTCCGTTCTATCGAGGCATGGTGGTGGTTTCATCTAAATTGTCCAAAAACTTGCGTTTCACCATTTTTTATTCTTTGATCGTGAACGTGCAATTTCTTTGATCGTGAGCCTGCAAATTCTTTGATCGTGAGATTCTTTGATCGTGATCTTACATCGTGAGCGAGGAACGAGATGGCCCTTTGAAAAATGCAATTTTCTCAGCTCAGGGGTGGCCTAGGAAGACAAATGAGGGTGGGTTCTGCTCAGGGGGCTTTGTTCTGTCGAACCATTGTGGTGGTTTGCCGCATTTGTGTAAAAATTTAGATTTTCAGTATTTTTTATTCTTTGATCATGAGCCTGCAAATTATTTGATAGCGAGCCTGCAAAGTCTTTGATCGTGAGATTCTTTGATGGCGATCTTGCATCACGAGCAAGGGATGAGATGGCCCTTTGAAAAATGCAAATTTCTCAGCCCAGGGGAGGCCTAGGAAAACAAATGAGGGTGGATTCTGCTTGGGGTACTTCGTACTATCGAACCATGGTGGTGGTTTGCCACATTTGTCTCAAAATTTTGATTTTCAGCACTTTTTATTCTTTGATCGTGAGCCTGCAAATTCTTTGATCGCGAGCTTGCAAATTCTTTGATCATGAGATTCTTTGATCGTGAGATAGGGACAAGATGGCCAGATTTTATAATGCATTAGATAGGCCAATTTTACTAATCTTTAACATTATCTCTGAAACTATTTGGTCTTTTTACTTAAAATTTGGATGGTGTTTACGGCATGCCCTGTAGATGTCAATTACCATGTTTACATACGAACATATGAACACGCCAGCAGAAGAAGGCCATTTGGTCTATCAAGTCTGCTCATATTACAGGGTCCACAGCTTGAGCTAATGTCCCTGCCCCCTCCCACTCCTCCCATCCTCCCTACCCATGATTCTTATCTGCCCCCTATGCCTATCCCAGCCTCTCTTAAAGCTGCTCACTGTCTTCAATGAGATTACCTCTTCCGGCAGCATATTCCAAGTGTCCACCACCCTTTCTGTGAAGAAGAGCTTCCTGACATCCCTCCTAAACCTTCCACCCTCCAGCTTAAGACTGTGTGTCGGACAATATATTTTCTGTGGAGATATTGCATGGCACACTTTATGCTTTGTGGACAGTGTTTTGCATTGTCATGGTGGCTTGAAATTGATAGGGTACCTAGCCTTAGTGTCATGGATGCACCTTTCAGTTGTTGTGTCTGTAAAATGTCAACAGGTGCAGAACTGTGCAACTCCGATGAATGAAAATCTCAAATTTTAACATATTATATCTCGGAAACGGTTTGGTCTTTTTACTTGAAATTTGGAGGGTGTTCTCGGCGTGTCCTGTATATGTGAATTACAGTAATTATGTGTCAGAGAAAATTTTTTTGGCTGAGATATTGCGTGATGCAATTTACGTGTTGTGGACAATGTTTTGCATTGTGCTGGTGGCTTAAAATTGATATGGTACCTAGCCTTGGTATCATGGATGTAGTTTTCAGTCATTGTGCCTGTTAAATTTTGACAGGTGTGGAATTTTGCATCTCTGATGAATTAAAATCTCAAACTTTTACATGTTATATCTCAGACACGGTTTGGTGTCTACATTGAAATTTGGAGGATGTTGATGGTACACACGCGTTTACAAGTTGGTTGAAGCACAGAGTCCGAAGGGCCCGTGCTCCCACAAGTTCTGTAGGCTGGTTGGGCCTATTACTCATCAACTTCTGCAGGCTGGTGGGAGCAACAGGGCCTGAAGGGCCCGCCGCCTCCAACCAACTCTTATGCAAAGTACTTAGTTTTGTATTCTTTCTCAAACAGTAAGAAATTCTATGCAAAAACCTGCATGAATGCATCATTTGGGTTAAACCAAAAAAAGTCGGGAAATGAAAAATCTTTAGGGCTGCCCCCCCCACCCGCCAATTATCCCCGGATTGACAGATGATGGGGTGTCTCATTGGGGTTGTGAGGCCTAAATGTCACCCCATTCTTTTTCGCTGTCCCTTCTCAATATGATTACACATGGAATGGGGTGACATTTAGGTCTCACTACCCCAATGACACACCTCGTCATCTGTCAATCTGGGGATGATTTGCGGGGGGGAGGGGCAAGACTAAAAGATTTTCATTTCAGACTTTTTGTTTTAACCCTAAATGATGCATTAACACAGTTTTTGCATAGAGAATATATATATATATAGGAGATATATATGTATATTCTAACTATGTATTTATATATTCTGAGGCAGCCATTCCTATTTTCGGGTGGGTTGGGCAACAGACAAACAAAAAAAATGGTCAAGGGGGTAACATATTACTTTTCTTTTGTAGTCAAACACGGTTGGGGCTCTGAGGAGAGGCGGGATCTTGGCTGCCTCATGTCCAGAGCCCCTGTGTGGTGTGTGGGGGAGTCAGGTATGGCTGGAGGTGGGTGGTGGTGAGGGGGTTCAGGATTGGCGGAGGTGGGTGATGTGCAGAGCGATTATGTGGAAATTTTGGGAAAGTTGCTTTCCCTACTTGTAGAGGCAGTCAAGAGTCAGGGTGGCAGGCAGGTGGCTTTCATTAAATATACAGTGGTTTTACTCATGCGTTTTCTTTTGCTAGTGGGCTCATTAAGGCCTGGTAGTGTCTTGTCCCAAATCCTTCACCAATCATGGCAGCTAAACAAGTGCGGCAAGTGCAAGGGTACCAGGCAACTCCTGGGACACATGCACAGCATTCACAGGGACTGGATAGGGCTTTCATTGACGCTTTCAAGCAGCTGAAGGAACTTGGGGGACCCAACTGGTTGCAGGCTATGGCTGAGCTGGAGTCAGAGCTGCAGGTCAATGGTTATGACAGGCATACAGGCTCAGGCCCTGGGATCAGCAGCGGGAACTCAGTCGACCAGTAGGGGGCCAGGATGAGGGGGCATCCCGCAAGGCAGCAACAGCCCTCCACCTGTCTTCTGAAGTCAGTGGCACAGGAACCCAGAGACAGGAAGAAGGGGCAAGGTAAGCAAGCCAGGTCAGCCAATCGCCAAGCACAGACTCCAGTTGAGAGGAGGCAGCAGCAGGTGGCAGCAGAGCAAGCAGAAGTTGGTACAGCAGCAGCAGCAATCAAGATTCTACAGCTGGTGAGTGGTCAAAAGAACCACAGACATGAGGAGGAAGCTGAGAAGGGCTCTCAGGTGAGTATGAAATCTCAGGCTGGGGGGCTCACCACTAACTTCAGAAGCAGAGGAGCAAAATGGCAAGAAGACACAGCAGAGGGAGGGAATAGCCCCTTGGTTGCTGAGGCATACAGGCCCCACAGTGGCAAGTCCATTTGGGAATGGGAAGAGATCCCCCTTGAGGCCAACCACGATGAGAGAACTGTGGCACAGCTACGGGAAGAGAGCAGTAGGGTCGGGAGGGGCATTCATCAATGCTGCACCCCCTTCAGGCCTTGCCCCTGGGGACCCCATCATGGTAGTAGAAGCATGAAAGCCAGTTGCCAACTGGGATTTCAAGAGGCAGCTGCCTGGTAGCCCATGGGTTCCGCCAAGAGGGATAGTCATTTCCCCAGCAGTCTGACCAACATCGGTAATAGCAGGGAGGGGAGACCGATGCGCAATCAGGACATGATATTCCAGCATGAGTCTGGCCTATGGTTTCCCTTATGGGGACCTGTCAATCCCCAAGCGGGTCGACAGCCACAGGTAACAGCGATGGCAGGGGACTGCAATACCCATATGTAGAAGGAACTGCCTACAGGCCACAGTGGCAGGCATTCTCGTGGGGCCCAGCATGGATGCATGGCCACCAATGTGGTCAGCACTGCTTGGTGGGATGGGCAATCAGCCGGGTGGTGGGCCAACATCAAGTCAGTGGGGCTGGTGGGGTTTTCCTTTCACCCACCCATTAGGAGCAGAGGTGTCAGTGACGGGGGACCAGGGCAAGTGCAAGTGATGGTTGTGGCGCCAGAGACGCATTTACCATCCGCCCCACTCCCTTAACACCCCTTAACTTCAGGGCCAACAGGAACTGGAAATGTGGCACCACACAACACCAGTTTTGTATGGCACAGCAACCCAAGTGTGGACAGGCATTGCTCCCCCTCCCAACCCCACAGTGACACTGCTTGGGGGATCGGGGGAAAGTGGTCCAGCAGAAGTGGCAGGGGCCATCACCATGCCCCCTGCCATGGGAAATGGAGGTCCAATGGCACCAGATGGTGTGTCAGGAAAGGGGGATGCCCCTGGGTGAGTGGGTGTTGGGCACAGCGACCCTGCTGAGCCAACATAGAGTGAGCCAAGGTGGACATATGGTGGGGTAGAGGATCCCCTAGGGGATCACCTATCCAATGCTGTATGGGAAAAAATCTGGAAGGGCGAATATATATAGATATGTTCTCCTCTAACACAGGAAGCTCCCTGAGGATGAGGGGATAAGAGGGAGAAAGAGAGAGGGCCATGGAGGCTCAATGTCCCTTTACATTTGAGAACTTGGTGGTGGCATTCAATATTTATATGACTGTATAGAGGATTAAGTACTCAGACAAACTGGTACCCCTGCTAAAATACAGGGACATGATATAGTTTGCCCACTTATTTTTTGACGGATGCTTGGCTCAAATATGATGAACAGTTCCAGCTAAAATTGGCATGGCAGCCTGGTCTGAAATGGGAAAAGCTGTGCTTGGATCTATGGGCCAGGTACATGACTAGGGGAAGACCTAATAATGTCACCTACATGGAAAGCGGGCATGTTATTACACGGCTCACTTACAGTGACCACAAAAAGGAATCCAAAAAATGGGACAAAAAAGCATGCTACAATTATAATAAAGGGACATGTTTTCATACCTACTGTAAATACAGCCACATTTGTAAAAGCTGTAGTGGGGGACATTGGGTCACGGACTGCAGGGAACCTCTGCTGGACACCATGGGTCCGAGCTTACGGAGGGAGATGAGGCAAAACCAGGTGCCAGAAAAACTAGCTATACACCGGTACAGTTGGAGAGAATGTTGCCCTGGCTTTCCTGGTACCCCGACAGTAAAGATGGACAACTGATAATTGAAGGTTTCAGCCTGGGTTTTGAAATCCCTTACAGGGGCCCCCGTATTGCCGTGACTGCTCGCAACTTAAAATCAGCAACAGCCCTGCCAGAAATATTGGCGGTCAAGGTTAAAAAACAGATAGAAGTGGGTCAGGTGGCTGGTCCATTTGACAAGCCACCTTTTCCTGCACGTCTGGGTTTCCCACCAGGGATTGTTCCCAAAAAGACCCCTGGGAATATCGTCTGATCCATCACCTTTGGTACCCTAAGGGCGAATTGTTGAATGATCATATTGCACGGAAGACAGTTCAGTCAAGTACACATCCTTCAATGCAGGGGTGGAGCTGGTCAGGTTTGAGTCATGGTGCATTGTTGGCAAAGAGCGACATCAGGTCTGCTTTTCGCCTTCTTCTGGTGCGACCAAGGGACTATGAATTATTGGGTTTTATTGTCCAGGGCCTGTGATACTATGACAAAGCAATGCCCATGGGGTGCTCAGTGAGCTGTGTGGCATTTGAGGCATTTTCTTCATTCCTGGAATGGGCTACCAAGACCTACACAGGGAACCCTTTCATAATTCACTACCTAGATGATTTTCTCTTTGCAGAGCCCATAGGAACAGGTAAGTGTCTTACTACCCTGGAAGGTTTTAATAGGCTGATGGATACATTTGGTGTCCCTCTGGCTCCGAGAAAATGGAAAGCCCAGCCACATGCTTGTGTTCCTGGGTTTAGAGCTCAATACTAACACCATGGTTTCAGACTTCCACTGGACAAGGTCCAGACCCTAAGAAAGGTTGCTAGGGAAGTCAGTGGAGCTAAGAAGGTCACCCTTCTGCAACTTCAGTCCTTGCTGGGACACCTGAACTTTGCTGCAGGGTGGTTAGCCCAGATCATCCATACCTGAGAAGGTTGGTGGCCTTGACAGCTGGCCCCACGAGGCCAAACCACCATGTCAGAGTAACCCAAGGCTTGAAGGCTGATTTAAAGTATAGGAGGTCTTCCTGAGGGAATTCAATGGGATAACTATGTGGCAGGATGACACATGGGCACAACACGGTCTGAACTAATGGTGACTGGTGCTTCGTGTGTGATAGACTTTGGGGCCTTCTCTTAGGGTTCCTGGTTCGCTTGTTGGTGCCACAGGAATGGGTTGACCAGGGGCTGTCAAAGCACATCACATTATTAGAGTTGTTCATCATCATGGTGGCAGTGAGGGTGTGGGGACACAGGCTGGCAGACCAAGTGGTGCTGTTTCAAATGGACAACAAAGCTGTCGTTGATATAATCAACTCTCAAACATCTTGGTCTGAGGAGGTGATAAGGGTGCTGTGGTTGGTTGTTTTATGCTGCCTCACACAGAACATCACATTTAGGGTGAGACATTTCCCGGGCAAAATAAATGTGATCGCTGACGCCTTGTCTCAATTACAGTTCAACAGGTTCTGGCAGCTGGCACGCAGACGCATCCGACACCCCACACCGGAAGCGGTATGGCAGCTGGGGAAACAAGAAAGCTACAACTGATTCAGCTCACTGTTGCCCCTCCACATGGAAAAAATACTCAGGTAGATTCGCAGCCTTTGTTGACTTTGTGGCCAGGTGGTAAGCAAATCCTTGCATGAGGCTCAAAGACAAGTCTAGGACTTTGTATTACACCTAGTTCAATTGGGCAGGGCACCATCGGCTATTAGATCACAGTTGGCAGGGATGGAGTTTATGAGGCAGGCACAGGGTTTTCCCAACCCGACCAACACCTTTACTTGAGGAAGATGTTGGAGGGTGGACAAGATCCAGGGCCAGAAACCAGACAGTAGGAAGCCCATTGGCCTCTTGGAACTGCTGGAAATCCACAAGGCATTGGGTGCAGTATGCAGTTGCGGTATGAGTCCGGACTGTTCAGGGCCCTCTTTTCCTGTGCTTTCTTTGGAGTCTTCAGGGTAGCAGAGTTGGTGCGGAAACCCATGGGATTGGACGGGGTAAACCTCCAGCTCAGTGACATCACATGGGCAGGTGAAAGAGTCTGCCTCCTACTGAGGAGGTGAAGATGAACCAGTCGCCCCATACCTGTAACCCTACAAAGGACAGGGGCTGGGAAGTTATGCACATGGTCCTTGCTGCAGGACTACATGGCTGACAGACCAAAAGGGAAAGGCAACTATTCATACATGGGGATGAAAAGCCTGTAACCAGGCAGTAGTTCATGGCGGTATTGAGAAAAGGCCTGTGGTTTATGGGCAGGGACGCCAGGGACTACAGTACACAGTCCTTACAAATAGGAGCGGCCATGGAGCAGTCAAGGTTGGGTATTCAGGAGAAACAAATAAAGGAGGTGGGCAGATGGGTTTCCAAGGTGTTCAAGGGCTACATCAAGCCCCAGAGGGGAGTGCTTGCAAATTAATACTTGGATGGGTGGGTGGACCGCCAAAGCTTGCAAAGGTTACGGCAGTCCCTGGCAGTTGGGTAGGCCAGCGGCCTGATCAGCTCATGTAGGAATGATTTGTTTTCATGACACACTCCACTGACCCTGTTTTGTTTATTTTGCAGCCAAGAATGGAGCAGCCCAGGAGATCTGGATTATTGGCTATTCTTTCATTCGTGATGCCTACCGTAGAGCAGCATTCCACCAATATGCCACGCAAATAGCGGTGCCGGAGCAAAGTGCCATAATTCATTGGGAGGGAAGAGGGGGCATGAGATGGGGCCAATTGTTGGGGATGGTATGCAGGTTGGGGCTCCAGAGACAACCACCATTGACACTGGTGATTCACCTAGGAGGAAACGATCTTATGGCCCTCGGTGCCCGAAGTTGATATCAGAGATCAAGAAGGGCTTGGCCCATCTACAGGCTCTACGCCCGGGACTGCATTGTGTGGTCACAGATCATTCCACGGCAGCAGTGGAGAGGTGCACAGAATCATAAAGCAATGGAAAAGTGCACAGGGAGGTTAATCAGGAGGTGTCCGGTTTGCCTTGTCATGCAGAATTGATATCAATCGGTATCTCCACCACCCGAAGTATGGTGAGCTTTTCAGCATGGATGGGATCCACTTGTCCTGCTTAGGATATGATATTTTTATCACTTCATTGCAGGAGTTTTGCAACCAAGTACTGCAAGATTAAAGCATGACCCCTGGGGCTCTTTGTGGGGTAACGAGTGGCGGCAATTCATAGCTGGCAGGAAAAAATGAATGGTGTATTTGAGCTGTGGTGGACTGAGTGACACTTCCCCGGAAGCACGACCCTGGGGCGGGTACACTTCCAGGGATTAGAGGCGGTCACCAAGATGTTGAGCATGCAACAGAACACAAGGGTGGCATGACCTGCGGAAGGGGTGGGCGGCCTTGGGCAGGCACCCTCCTCTTACAAGGGTTGTGGGTATCCCGGAATCCGAAAAAGGGGGGAGGGACTGCCTGAGGGAGAGACACAGCCCCGGGCAGGTCTGTCTGACTCAAGGGACAGACTCCACAGCCCCCCCAAAGTGGATTATGCTGATGATTTGGACAATGCCATGCCACATGAATTAGCAGCCCCAGGGGTCAGGGGGATTGAAAATGTACTTTTGTAAATATATGTACAGTATATGGACATGACAATGTATAGATTTGCATATTTCAGAGTTGTTGGTTGTGTGTAAACCCCAAACTGAATCTGAGCAAAGCTGCAGCCTTTTCATGCCAATATGATGGTCAGTGCCTTGATTGCAATGTGGGTCTATTTGGGCAAGGAGCCCCCAGCCCCCCCCCCGGCCTTTTACCGGGGGGGGGCTCAGTTTGCACACAGCCACAGCAGGGAAGGGGATGAGATGCTGATGTCTTCTGGCAAGAAGTAAACCCAGGCCCACATCGGCCCAATCAGGTACAGAGGTACCTGGGAGGGAGCTTGGCCTGGACCCTCAGTAGGAGGGGCCGGGCCAGGTACATAACAGCAGGTCAGAAAGGAGCAGATCCTCTTCTGACTTGCTAGAAAGATGATTTCCCCCACTCTCCCACTCCTCTTTTAGGCTGCAGCAGATTTCAATCTTTGGGCAGATTAAGCTGGTTTTGGGGTATATATAGATAGCAGGTTGTATATGTTAATAATGAGGGTAGTCAGTTCAAGGAGAGGGTATAATGTTCATCCATGAATTTATTAAGTATGAAATTGCTGGTCGCTGGCTATGCCCAAGGTGCAAAGCATGCATGTATGATACTGTGCTTGTCGCAGCTACAAATGTATGTGGAAGTAATACATGGCTGGCAGGAAAAAAATGAATGGTGTATTTAAGCTGCTGTGGATTGGGTGACACTTTTCTGGAAGTGCGACCCTGGTGCAGGTACAATTCCGTGGATGGGAGGCAGTCACCAAGATGATGATCGTGCAATGGAGCACAAGGGTGGCATGACCTGGGCAGGTTGGGTTAGCCCTGGGCAGGCACCCTGCCCGTACAAGGGTTATGGGTATCCTGGTTCGGAAAGGGAGGACTGTCCGAGGGAGAGACCCGGCCTGGGGCGGGTCTGTATGACTCAAGGGCCAGAGTCCCCTCCAAAAGTGGATTAAACTGATGATTCAGACAATGCCATCCGCATGAATTAGCAGCCCCTGGGGTCAGGGATTGAAAATGTACTTTTGTAAATATATGTACATGGATATGACAATGTATAGATTTGCATATTTCAGAGTTGTTGGTTGTATATAAACCCCAAATCGAATTTCAGTAAAGCTGCGGCCTTTGATGGCCCATTCAATGGACCCAGTCAAATCTAGTTGGGAGCAAGAGTTAGCTCAGGCAATAAATATTAAGGAATGGCCCAAGGTCTGAAGAGGAGCATTGATCACAACCTCATCCCCACCCTGGAGAAAGTTTGTGTGGAAAGTTCGAGTGAGGTTCTTTTTAGTTCCCATGGCAGTGGCTGTGAGAAGCCCGGGAGCCTCCTCTCGATGTTGGAGGGAATGTGGAGAACCCATAGCATCCCATAAACATATCTTTTATGACTGCCCCAAATTATCTACCTTTTGGGGCTGTGTTTCCACCATATTGCTTCCATATTGGACTTCCAGCACCCTCTTTCTGGAGTTAACCTTCTATTGGGGGTTCCATCTGTGGGGGTTAAGGATAAAGCTATCCTATACTTATGGTCCATCCTGTTGTGTGTAGCATATAAGTCCATCACCAAAAGGTGGCTCCAGATAACTCCTCCATTGATCTCTGACTGGAAGTCTTTGGTACTTATCATACAGCATAACAAACAGATGTCTCCTCTGCACAACAGGCTGAAAGCATATACTTCCCGTTGGACCGAGATGGGAGACAGCCCAGGATCAAATCCAATAACTTGACAGAACTGAGTTGTGATGGGATCTGACTATTAGACTTGTTCCTCCTGGTTCCACTGTCCCAGGCCTTGGGGACGCCCCCCATTTGAGAGACCAGTATATCTGCCTTGTAGCCTGTTAGATATCAGATATTAACTTTAGAGATGATGAAATTGCTCAAAATGGTTCCTTAGGAAACTGTTTTTATTTCCTACTTCTTTCTTTCATATCTGGTTTTAGCCCATTCTGTTTTTTATTTATAATTTGATTATTAACTATAGCGGCTGTAGTTCTCAACAGTCACAAAATGTTACATTATCTTGTAATTGAATTAACTGTATATTGAATCTGTGAATCTATGTATGTAGAGCTTTCTTAATAAAGTATAAAAAAAAGCTGCAGCCTTTGATTGCAGTGTGGGTCTGTTTGGGCAAAGCAGTACATGGATTCTTTAAAGGCTGCTGCTAGGAGAGAAGCAGAACAATATGGATATTGCCTCTCTCCTGGCATCCTTTACGGATCCCATAAACTGTTGTTTTGTTCCTATGACCTGGTAAATCACTTGTAAAATCCTCTAAGCTGAATATCGAGCCACACACCTTGACAAAGTGGATAGTTTTCCATGAAAAGTTGGTGGACCATATTTAGTGGATGGATATGTACTGTTGATAAAAAAATTATAATTTTTTACAAATATTTCATGAGTGAGCTGCTTTTCAGTTGTCTGATTTCTGTTCATTGGTCATTTGGAAGGACGGAAGCCTCATTTCAGTTTTCTCTTCAAGGTTGGGAGGCCACACTGTTTTTTTTTGATGAACTACTCACACCACTTCATAGTTGGAAGCACCGCTATCAACAAAGGATTATTGTTGGAAGTTGAGTCATGGCTGCAGTTCTCCTTCTTTCCAGATTTCAGTATGCCAGTTGGGAAGGTAGGGGGGGATCTCTGCTTGGTGCAAAGGTGTGGAGCAGTGCCTTGTAACAAATAACCATTCCATGTCACCTGGGCCATGGCTAGCATTTTGTCTTATTCTTTGGTAACTGGGTAAGGCCTACTAGGCACAATGCCTGTTTTCAGTGGTGACCAGGGAGCACTGGGGAGGTTAAATGACTTGCCTAGAGTCACACAGTATGCAATATAAGGTTGTGGGACTCAAATCCAGGACTGGTGGATGTACCAAGCTCATTCACAGCTTGTTGCTCTAACTTCTGTCAGCGTGGCTCAGTTGGTAGCACATCTGCCTCTGGCCCAGAAGGTTGTGGGTTCTCGTCCCACACGGGTTGGACTTGCACCTACAAATCACTGGCATCCGAGTGCAGTATTGGGGGGTGCTGTACTGATGGGGTGTGCAGTCCTTCGGATGAGATGTTAAACCGAGGTCCCTTCTGCCCATCCTGGTGTTGTCCTGGTGGGTGTCCAGGTGGAAGTAAAAGAACCCAGGGCACTCTTCGTAAAGAGCAGGGAACATTCCTGGTGTCCTGGCCAATATTCCCCTTCCCATAAACCAGTTCATGCAATTATCCAGGCTGTGTGTAGGTGATGATGTGCAATATGGCCACCACCACACATTCAGTCACTTCACTACCAGTCTATCATTGCTTGTAAAGTGCTTTGGGATACTGTGCATGAAAAGTGCTATATAAATGCTGATTCTTCCTCTTCTTCTTCTTGTTCTCTAGGCTATACTGCCAGCTCAGGCACTAATAGGCTTCCGTTGTGGAAAGGTGACTGAAGTACCCCAGCACTCTGCTGCTACCAATGGGTGACACTATAGGTAAAGATAATATATCAAGTGCTTTCATTTTTTAAGGCTGCTTGGCATAGCCAGCAGACCATTTGTGGGCAGTCCAGAGTAGGTCTCAGGAAGGAAGAAGAAACTTGCACAGTGAATGATGGATTATGTTTGTGTACTTCCATCTAGGGTACCAGAATTGGCCAAATACACATTAAGCATTCTGTATATGCATAGGCAAGAGAATCTAGATGCTGCTGTATAAACCAGTGCTGCTGGAGACGAGGACAGACCACAGTGAACCTGTAACTGGGAAAGTGAAAATGCTGTTTCTTACACAAATCAATGCACTGGCAGCCATGTGGCTAGTCATGTTAGTTACTAAATATATATATGGATGTAGCACTGCCCTAAAACTCTGTTCCAATTATGACAACAGAGTATTATTCCCTTACAAGCAGGGAGTGGTGCTATGGAAATGTTTTCATACATATTAAGTTGTTTTAGACAGATTTATTTTGACACTGCTGTTCCTATTCTTCTTCTTCTTAAATGTTTTACATGGAGGGCCACCCCTCCCAAGCAGATTGTTTTTTTTTAGCAGAACAGCAGATATTGTTTACTCAGAATGTAAATAGATTTTAATTTGTTGGGGCCCTGAAAATGAAAATTCTAAATAGATTAGGTATAATGGCACAGACTACAAACACCACTTGTTCTGTGAAGTTGTTCTTTCTGATGTTTCCCTAGCATTGTCTTCCCTTCAGTGACGCTGTCTTCCTTTGTCCTTCCACCCTTGTGCATCTTGAAGAGCTGTTGGCCAGATGGCATTATCCCTTTTAGATACTTGAATACTGTAAACATGTTTCCATTCAGTCTTCCTTTCCGTGGAAAACAGTCCCAGTACTGCCAGTCAGATTTCATAGCCCCTAGTCTCAAGTTATCAATGAACCTGATTATTTACCTCTGTTCCCCTCTGTAATGTCAATATTCTTTCATGAATGTGGGGACAAGAATTGCACACTGCATGCAAGATGGAGTCGGTCCAAGGATCTGTATAAGGGCATTATAAGCGCCTAGATCTACTTACCAATTTTCTCTTAATGCAAGCCATGATTTAGGTTTTTTTGCTAGCTGCTGCTCCCACTTAAAGTTGCTACTAATCAGTGCCTCCAGCTCTTTTTCCTGCTTGATTTTTTTTTATTTACTGCACTTCTCCCCCCTAGCAACCCGACCTGCCCCCATCACGCCTACCACTCCACTCAGCCCCGTCACCTCCCTTCTCTGGGACTTACCTCCTACTCCACGGTAACCCGTGAATGACTCCCCATGGGAAGGGCTGCCTGGAGGCCAGGCCTTCACTCCCTTGGGTGGAGTTGAGTGTTAGCTTTGCAGTGTGGGACCCCGTCAATGGTGCATGGCCTGTGGGGGGGGCAGCGTACGACATTCTGTGTGGTCAGCAGGTGTTTCCTGTTTTCTGACCTTGTGGATTTTGGGAAGATGCTGGCTGATGCAGTGCATCATGCCACTGATGTCACCTGCCCTTGATCCATTTCTCTGTTTGCACTATCACCTGTGGAAACCTAGGTGGCGGTGTTGCAGCAGAGTCCAACACCCTCCCACCCCGAGGAGGTGAGTATCCATGGGGTGCTCAGCAATCTCGCTCAGCCAGCTCTCCAGTGACCCAGGATCATTCCCCAACCTGTTGTCGCAGTGGTAGCACTACTGCTGCAACGCAGGTTGCCTTATTCCTGCATGATTTCTGCAATCTCTGTGACATTCAGGTAACATTTGCATTTTTCCTTTTTCTCCCCCCAAATGCATCACCTTGTATTTTTCAGCACTGAAATCTATCTGTCATTTTGATGCCCATTTCCCAAACCTGCCAAGATATTATTGCATTTCATTGTCTCCTGTCGTTCAGGGCCATTAAGTTTTTTAACTCTCTACCACTCACAATTATACAAGCTCCTTCCATCTTTAGCTTTAAGCTCTTAAGAGCGTACTTGTTTTCCAATAATGTGTAATGTAACTGTAATTAATATTACTTTGGTGGATTATAGTTTTAATTTTTTGTTTTGTATTTTTTATATGTATGTATCCTGGATGCCCATGGAAACTAATGAACTTACCAGTTATTAAATAAATAAAATGAAATTTCCAGTTGTGCTGTAACTACTCTTCTTAACTTGATGTCATCAGCAAACCTGTTGAGCCATTTACTGGTATCCACCTTCAGATTACTTTTGAAACTGTTGAACAATGAAGGTCCCAGAACTGACCCCTGTGGAACACCAATGACACCCTGTTTTGTTTTCATGATTATTGGTTACCATTAACTAGGACTCTTTGCCTTCTATCCCACAACCAGTTTTAAACCGCAGTATCAAGGTGAGGACAAATCAACCCACTCTCCAAATATGTAATATACTGAACTCAGTTATATTGATACCATGACTCAGAAATTCAGCATTTCACATTCAACACTGCTTAACATACAGCCAACGTTTCAAGGACCAAACCTTTTCATCAGGGCAAAAGCAAATGTACTATAAAAAACTATTACATACAAAACAAGCATTTGTCAATGCGAATGTTTGCTTGCAGGTATTTGCAGTGGTGTTTGGCATGTATGGTGCTTTACCCTAATGCCTGTGCAATGCTGGTATTTGCACAATAAATTGTCAGCATGACCTTGTTGTTACCCCATTGTGTGCCCTACATAGTACGAAACATGTTTTGGGCAGGATGTGAAAATGACAGCTGTACTGCTCATAAGGAAGTGTGGTAAAATGGCAATGTTGAAAATCTGAGTGGAAATATTGAAAATTCTCAAACCTACGAGTGTGCGTGGGAACTGTGCAATGCACGCTCGTAAAACAGTCATTTGTAGGATTTTTTTCACCAAATTTTCAACAATGCCATTTTAAAACCTCTGCTAATGAACAGTGTCACTGTGATTTTCTTACTGTGTCCCATACATTGATTTCGCACACTGACTGCGCCATTGCACACTACATGGGCGGAAAGACGTTTTGGGCAGGATGTGAAAAATGACAGCTATACGCTCATAAGGAGGTGTTGTAAAATGGCAATGTTGAAAATCTGGAGTGAAAATATTGAAAATTTGCAAACTTACAAGCGTGCGTAGGAACTGCGCAACATAGAGTCATAAAACAGTCATTTTTAGGAATTTTTTCACCAAATTTTCAGCATAGCCATTTTAAGACCTCTGCTCAAGATCAGTGTCACTGTGATTTTCTTAATGTGTCCCATACATTGATTTCGCACACCGACTGCACCATTGTGCGCTACATGGGTGGAAACACATTTTGGGTGAGATGTGAAAAATGACAGCTGTACAGCCCATAAGAAGGTGTGATAAAATGGCAATCTTGAAAATCTGGGTGAAAATATTGAAAATTAGCGAACTTACGAGCCTGCGTAGGAACTGCATAGCATGCGCTAAATAAAACAGTCATTTTGGAATTTTGCAAAATTTTCAACATAGGATTTTGGAACCCTTCTCATGAATGATGTCACTGTCATGGCATTATCTGAGGCCAAAGGTGATTTCACGCAGTGACTGCGCGAGTGCCTGCGAAATCACCGCCGGGCCCGAATAACGCCATGACAGTGAAATCATTCATGAGAAAGGGTCCGAAAAACCCATGTTGAACATTTAGTGCAAATATTCAAAAAATGACTGAGATATGACAATAAAGTTGAAACCCTATGTAGCCCATTATACAGCTTACGGCATTTCCTCAGTTTGCGTCGGCTTTGAAGAAGTGCAGCGTGTTCCCGGTCCACGAAGATCGTCGTGCAGAGTCCGGAGGTAAGTATGAGGTGAGGGGGTGTGGGGAGGCTGGTGCGCAGTGGGTGGGTGTGGGTTGTGGGAGGGGCTGGGAGGCGCGCGAGACCGTTTTTGTTTTACAGGTTCAAAAATAAAAAAGACGGCGTGGGATGTTTGCCACGCTGGGGTGGGCTCCCAGCGTGGCAGAAGATAACTGGGGGCGAGGAGCCAGCGAGTTGTGCACCCGTTGGCAAACTATCTGGAGGCGAGGAGCGGCGGGGATTGGGCACCCCGTCGGCAAAATAGCGACCATTTGCCACGCTGGGGTGGGCTCCCAGCGTGGCAGCAGAAGGCAACTTGGGGAGCGATGGAGCCGACGAAGTTAGGCACCCCGTCGGTAAACAACATTGCCAGCTGGGTGGGCTCCCAGCGTGGCACCAAGCTTTGGGGTGGCGGGCGGCGCGGGGAGGTAGCACGTGACACGAGGGGCGGCGCACAGTATGGCAGCGGTGCTTTCCTTGAAGCAGAGGAACACCGCTGTCATACTGAGCTCCTGCACCCATTGGTGCAGGACCACCTCGCCTGCTCAAGGGAGCAGTGCATTGGGTGGGAGAGCGCACACACTCAAGTGTGCTCTCCCAAAGCGTTCCTGCATGCGTGCGCAAGCGAGGCAAGCATGTTAACGTAAAAATGTAATCGTTAAACTCATATTAGTAGTAAGAAAATATATTAAACACATTACAATATCCAAGTACAATAACATAACACCATGAGGCTACATGTGCCAATTCCCAGCTCCACTGATAAAGCCAATTTATATAATTCACTCATATTTGTATTTTGTGTTTGTAAGCCCCCTGTAAAAGAGGGGCTTATATTCCCATTTTTAGGCATCCCTTTCCCCCTTCTCCCCAAAGCTAGGAAATGGGTTTAGTGCTCTGGGGGATATTGCTCTGGACGCCTCAAGGTGGCAGCAGAGAGTAGGTTCAGAGAATATATAAGGGGACTGACAGGAAGTATTGGGGCCTTTCAGCCTGGGCATTAAGCCTGGGGCTGGAGGGGGGAGGCTGGAAGCATAGAGTAAGGAGCAGATAAGGTGGGCAAGTGAGGGAGCTCAGCGGTCCAGGAGGGCCAGTGGGGAAACCCCCCAAAAGAGTACGGTCAGGACAGTTTTCCATTCACCGTGGTCGACGAGGAGTGGGGGTATGGAGCTCCATGGGGGAATAGGTAGCCAGGTCCTGTGTCATTGGGGGCTAGGACAGTAGGAGGCTTAGCTGGCCTGGGGAGAGTCGGAGCCTTTAGGAAGCCCATGTGTGTAATACCCCAGGTTGCCAGGGCTGGGAGGGCAGTAACAGGACCCTCTCAGGAGGGGAACTTGTGGCAGCAGTCCCCCTCATACGTGGTGTGGCAGGTTGACCTGGGGTGGGTTGAGGGAGCTGGGGAGCCTTTCACCCAAATCAGGGGGCCTGTTTGTAGAGACAGGTCCTGGGGTGCCGGTACATTGAGATCCGGGCAGGTCACAGGCTGAAAATGGCAGACCTTGGAGGGTAGCCCCCCGGCTGGAGCTTACTTCAAGCCCAGGTGGTGAAGCAGGGATGTGGGCCTGGCAGGGCCCCCCATAGGAAATAAGACCAGCAGAATCCCCAGAGTGAGTGTCGGCCATGGTGTAGTAAGGCAGGTACTGAGGCAGAGCTGAGTATAGTGGCAGGTGTTGCCTTAGCACCGGGAATAGTGCCAGCAGCTGAAGGTGGGTTGGGGGCCTGGGTTATCAGGAAAATTCCTGGATGCCGCTGCGGCATGGGCCAATGCCCAGGGGTCCAGGTGGGGAAGGCCGCTCACTTTCCCGCACCAGAGTAAAAGGAGGGATGACCAGTGCCAGAGTGAACGAGACTGACCCAAGGAAAAAAGAGAAGGTTGGCTTATCAGATCCAGAGAAGCCAGGAGATTGCAGGGATCTGAGTTCAAGTAAGTCTCGGGTAGAGCACCTGAGATGGATAGTAAGCAGAGGGGAATCCTTGCTTGTGTCTGCCTGAATCCATCGGTTTCTGCTGCCTTATTTTGTCCAGCCAGTATTGTAAAAATTTGAATAGCCCCATGGAGCTGCTTTATCTATTTTTTTAATGAAGTATGTGACCCCTGTATCGCTGGAATCATTTGCAGTACAGGTGCAAAATAAAAGCCCTTTTGGGGAGGAAATAGTGGTTTGTGCATTATTTGACTGTAGGGGGAAGGCAAATAAAATGAAATCCTTCTTTTCCCCCTGTATTTGCAGTCTAATTAATTCTTCCTCTTCCTTGGGTGCATCCGGTGGCAATATTCGATCCAGCCTGGTTGGGGCTGCAAGGGCTTCTGAGACAGCAGAGGTGCAGAGGGAGGTCCTGGTCTGGTGGACAGCTTCAGGAGGAAATCAAATGCTGAGAGAGAGAGAGAGAGAGGGAGAGAGGGAGGGAGAGGGGGCAGGGAGAGAGAGGGGAGAGAGAGAGAAAGAGAGAGATGCACAGCTAGGGAAGACACCGAGCAGGTAGGCGACCAACTGTTTCCCTACTGTACTGAAGTGCACAGGTCTCGAATGTTTAGCATTGAGGAGTGTTCTGCCTGGACCATCTGCGATTGTGAAAGTATGCCCCTAATTCGGGCAGGAAGAGGGGAGGTTGCATGTTTGTATTTATTTATTTAACCAGGAAAAAGCTCAATTGAGCAATGCTTATTTACAAGGAGGTCCTGGTTAGGACATGTAACAGTATAAAAGGTGAGGTAACAGTTTATATAACACAGTACACATAATACAGAGATTAAGGGTAGATCATAAATCAGGTCACCTGATACAAAATAATACAGGGGATAACAGAAACATAAAAACATAGAAGTTGTCAGCAGATAAAGACCTCTTTGGCCCATCCAGTCTGCCCATTTTCCCTGCCTATTGTGCCACCACAGCCCTTGTACACTCTTCGGTCGTCCCTACCCCTTGTGTTCCTTCCAAGGTCCCCTTGTATCTGTCCCATGCATGCTTGAATCCTGCAAATGTTTTGGCATCTACCAGCTCTGCTGGGAGGCCGTTCCAGGCTTCCACCACCCTCTCTGTGAAGAAATATTTCCTCACATCCCCTCTGAGCCTCCCCTCTCCAGCTTCATAGTGTGACCCCTTGTCCTCGAGTCTGTCTTTCTGCAGAAAATGCAACCTTCTGTACCATATTAATATGTGTTATGTATTTGAATGTTTCTGTCTATCCCCTTTCCCTTCTTTTCTCTAGCGAGTACATATTCAGTTCTGTTAGTCTCTCCTTGTACAGCTTTTGATGCACTCCCTGGCTCCCTGCACCATTTTGGTAGCCCGCCTCCACCCTATCCCTGCCCTTCTGGAGGTGGTGATAACAGTAGCAGAAAGAATAGATTATGTGGCAGCCAGGAATACATAGAAATGCGGTGGTACACAAGTTATACAACACAATTTACATAGTAATTCAATAGCATGCACATTTGTCAACACAAAATTGACCAAGGAGTATCTTGAAATACAAAGGACTAACCAGTGAGTTTAGTTTAAGCAAATCCTACAAAAAGTCCAGGCTGTGGGGCAGCTCAACTGAAAGCCATTTTATCATATTTTGAGAACTGTCTTGGAACATCAAGCAGAATAGCATTATGCTTTCTTAGGTTACATATTTCATTCTGTTAAAATAAAAACAATACTTAACTATACTCAGTATGTGACATTCATAATAATTTCAAATAAAGCAGATATATGCAGATAAGATATGTACCTTAGCGTGCAAGGTTTCAGGCTTTAAAGGTATTCACTGTATTTTTGATTCAATTGTGAACAACAGAAACACCCTACAAAAGTCAACAATAATCGCCTCAATTCACTGCTATATCTATCTATCTATCTATCTATCTATCTATCTATCTATCTATCTAAATATATATGGAATATGTGGGGAGCGCCTGTGGGATAACAAAGTTATTTGTACAGTTGCCTGTGACCTTGAGTAACCTCATGAGTGGCGAGGCCATGAGTGAGGGTTAAGAGTGGTCACTGGCAACTGTACAAATAACCTAGTTATCCTGATGTGTCACCCCACGTACATATTTGATTTATGCAACAGGATTTTTTGGTTCAGTTTTGTTATTTTTATTTTTTCTTAAGTTCCTTTCCATGTGTTTTCTCTGTGCCTGGGTGCTGTGTTTGGTTTGCAGGGTTGCTGTGCTGAGAAAGAGAAAAAATGTATTTTTTCTCTTAAAAGTGTTTTTATTTAAAATGTGGTTCCGTTTTTGTGGGGGGTGGTTAGGATGTGCATTTTGTGAGTCTTTGGGACTGTGATAGCTTGGGTTGTAAAGAGCACTGTGAGAAGGTAAAAGTGAAATGGCAGGCAGTACTGCTAAGCAAGCAGCACAGGTGATGGTGGTGGTTAGTGATGTAGTCATTGTGTGGATAATGGGTGATGATATAATCACTACATGGATAACTTGAAGTTATCCACATAGTGATTACATCACCGCCCATTTATCCACACAATGTCTCATATAACTGAAGTTATGTGTCAGTTTTTATCCTGACACCTGTTGCATAAATATATATAAAACCTTTGTTAATACACTAGTTAGGTAGGGTTAAAGTGACAAAAGTAGGGAAATGTGGTGTTAGGGTTTCCAACCCCACACTGCAGGTAGCAACAGGCGTGGGGTGTGCCTTGGGGTTGTCAGTTCTAACTCTCACCCCATTCCATGACTAAACAAGCTGAGATGGTTACAGAATATGAGAATAGGGTGAGTATTAGGGTTAGACAACCCCAAAGCACACCCCACGTCTGTTGCTGCCAGCAGGTTGGGGGGGACCACATTTCCCTACTTTTGTCACTTTAACCCTAGCTAGTGCATTAACAAAGTTTTTTGCAATGAATTTCCTTACTTTTTGCGACAGTATAATCATATCCTTATTTGCCTGTGGGAGGGCCCTGCACTTCCTTCCATCCATCCATAATTTTTGGGTACGGGGTGGTGGGCGCTCAGTGGGAGGTTGGGATGGTGGGGTCAGATCAGTGAGGACCCTTCTCTTTTTACAGGTTTAGAAAACAGACATAGAGGGACCGTTTTCTTTGTTTAACACAGGATGGTGATGGGGGGGGGGCAGTGGACACCAGGGTAAGAGTAAATATCAAGGGGTCTCAAAAACTAGGTAGGTAATCCCAGTTCCCAGAGGCACAGAGGCACAGAACTAGTGCACGGATCCCAAATGGGAAATACAAACCAAAAACAAACAAAAACTCTACTCTTCCATTGTGTCAGTAGTATCTAGCACCTGGTTCTGCATTGATATTCTATATCAATGAAGCTTAATCCAGATGGAGAAAAGCAGCATTCACAGAAGTCATATTTCCAAACAACTGTAATTCGTAAAATAGTCAGATGATTTCCAACAACGAACAGCTTGTTTAACAGATGTTCTTAGTTGATTAAAAATAGCAGTAAAAAACTGCATGAAGACACCCAAGTAATTGAAGTTGGTATTCAATATAGTCCATAAATAAGTAATTTATAAGCTACAAAGCTGTACCATAAGGCTGGAAAAAATGTTCATATAGTGTGCAACATAGGTGCCATGCAGAAGATGCCACAAAAAGGGTTAATAGTATCCATATAAATCACCCAGACAAGGTGCACCCAGCGATAGAGTAGAATGACATGGAAAACAAATGTTCCGAACTGGGGAGGGGGGGAAACTTTCCAAACCAAGCTAAGAAAGAATAGAAGTCTGGCTGTTTACAGTAGATAATAAGAAGAGTCTATATATAGTTCACAAAGCCAGCGTGCATATTATATAATCATGCCAAATCTATTTGAGTGCTGTAACAGCTAAAAGATCACCACCAGCTACCCAGAACAAGATTCCTTCAAATAATAGAGTCTACATACACTAAACTGGCAGTATAGCCTAGAGGTTAGAGGAACGAGGAGTGAATGAGCTTGATACATCCAGCAGACCAGACCTGAGTTTGATTCTCACAACCTCCACTTGTATACTGTGTGACTCTGATCAAGTCACTTAACCGCCCAGTGCTCCCAGTTCGCCCCTGAAAACAGGCACTTGTGCCTAGTGGGCCTAACCCGGTTACCAAAGACTAAAATAAAATAAATAAACCTGGATCCACCCTGCCCCTCTGGTTATATTTCAATGCTCAGGTTGTAAACATGATCCTTTAATAAGGGAGCTGGGACATCTGACTGGAAACTGGACCATCCTGATTGGACAGGGCATTTGTGGATCACCTCCAAGGTGAAGGCTGCCTACATAAAACTGGAAGATAAAGTCTTGGGTGAGCTCTATGCCCAGGTCCCTGTGGATCAGTATCCAGGCATCACCGTGGAGGCAGTGACAGAGTCCAGGCATTACTTCGCTATCTGCATTCAAGATGGAAATGGCCACAGTGCATTTATTGGCATTGGGCTCACGGATCGAGAATGCCTTTGATTTTAATGTCATGCTGCAGGATCATTTCAAGTGGGTGAAGCAGGAATCAGAAATTTCAAAGGTGCCAGAACTTTGACAACAACCCAAAACTGGACCTGGGTTCAAGAAAGGGCAGACAATCAAACTGAACATTGTGACCATGAAGAGAAGGATGGAGTTTCCAAATCGCGTCCTTGCGTGGCAGAGTGGCCTCGTTTCCTTCCACCCCTACCAGGTGGGAAAATGGCATCTCCTCTGCTAGTGGTGTCAAACTTGCAAAGCCAGACTTCTGAGCCACTGACACAGAAAGCAGTTAGTACAGACATTCTCTTAGACCTTGATTCATCCAGCACCCTGTCCGCTCTACCTCCATCACCACGACTAGTTGCAGCAGCAATTCCAAGCTCCGTGGACATGTGGGGAGATTTCACCACTGCAGCCAGCACTTTCCTGAGCCAGACCATGCAGTACTCAAACTGGGTCCAGTTCTCAGCATCAACCTGCAAACCGTGGTGACATATCCTTAGCACGGGCATGCAATGCAATCAAACCCACCAACATCCCACGTTTCATTTGGAGCCACCCAGTGAAGATGGGGAGATGGGAATGGGTTCGCTACATTTTCCAACAGATACATCTACTGTACATTCAAAACAATAACAGCTGAACTTTTTTCCCCATTTGGTCTACTTCCATAAGTTAGTGCACAGTACGGAGTTACGGAACATAAAAACTTTACTGAGGAAGGTAATGCACCCTGTCTGTCTGGCATCCAGCATTTAGTGGGTAAAAATGAAGCTCCATGTCATGTGTTCCAGATGTACAAGTTAAGAACATAAAATGATGCCAGCCTGGTGGCGCTGAGGGTTGAGGCACTGGACGCCATACCTCACACCACACTGATGACCCGGGTTTGGGGCAAGCCTGGGCCACCAGGGGTCAGCAGGGAGAACAGGATTGAGCATCTGGACTGCTCTCCTGTCCTGGGAGGGAGGGGCTCTGATCCCAGACTCTGGTGGCTCCTGGTGGCAGCTGGGAGCACAACAAGTCTACAATCAAGGAACCAGGGAATTGGCTGCAGCAGCGATCCTGCCGGGTGATACGCGTGGTCTTGTTCACACGGATGCATTGCACGTCCGAGCTATGGGGAAGGCAAGTGGGAAAATCCCTCCCTCGGGAATAGGCGAAAGCACTGCGGCCCAGACCACACTCTAAGTACCTGGTGCTCTCCTCTCTCTGGGCCTCTCCTCCTACCTGTCACTCAATACTACAGATAGAGTGCCCTGGGCAGATAGAGTGACCCCTCTCCGGGGGTTCAGATCCAGGGATCGTGCAGTCATGGAGCGAGAAGAGGTAGTAACATCTCACGTGGGAGGTAGAGACCGGAGGTCGGGGATGCTGGAATGAGTTCCCCGGGGGGGGGGGGGGTGAGTAGAAACAGAATAAAAAAAAAAAAGAACATAAAATGAACAGTCTCCCTGTTTACTTATAGTGACATCCCTCATGCATTGTGCTTCATGGAGAGAGTGGTGGATACTTCACAGAGAGAGTGGTGGACGCATGGAACACCTTACCAGTAGAGGTGGTGGGGGTGGAAATGGTGACAGGGTTCAATAATGCTTGGGATAGACACAGAGGGATCTTAGAGGTTGGGTGAGAAGACCAGAGAGAGACCAGTAGAGTCTGCAGGAAAATAGGGCAGACAAGGTGGGCCATCAGGCCCTTATCTGCAAACAGAGTCTATGTTTCTTGTGTTACTATTAATGTACTAATTAATTGCTCTTTTCTCCGTTTGATTTTGGCAGCCTCTACATCATCCAGCTTCATATCTAGCAAATATGGGATCATGAGAAAGGATCTGTTTTCATGACTCATAATATGAAAATGAACCTTTTTTCATATCATGAGTCACGAAAAAAGACTTATGAGGTTTAAAAAAAAAATACATCAGAAGCATTTCTGCAACAGATAAGTGCAGAACCCAGTTGAAGGGGTGCCAATAAGCAAGCCACATGTGGTGGTTTCCACCAAACAAATCATGTTGTTGAGTTATTTAAATTAGTTTCCCTTGCTAACTGAAAAACAAGATGGCAGAAGCATGGGCAAAGAGTCCCCATTTGCGACACAGGATTCCCCATTTGCGACACAGCATTGCTCATTTGCAAAACAGAATTCTGTTTCAAGGCTCACATCTAACTTTTCCCATTGAAAATAATGAGAAATTTTAAAACTGAATAACTTTTGAATGGATTAATGTTTTCACCAAATCTTTAAAAGGCACATCTGTGAACCAAGACCTTTCTGCCCTAAAAATCTCCGACCAAAATCCCAAGCTGTTTTTGTGCAGTGGCGTGACAAAGAATTGTACAAAAAATGGTCATTTTCACATTTTGTGACACTCCGTACCTCCACATCCACACATCCAACCGGAATTAAACTTGGCACATCCAAGAGACCTTGATGGGTTGGGTTAGTGGGGTTGGGGTAGTGGGGAAGTACCCACAATATACTCTTGTTTTGCCACTCTGATTCAGCACTTGCTCTTAGCTTGTCTTTGTAAGAAATCATAATAAAGGTCATGGAAAGCCATAAACTGACTGCATGAGAAGTAAGTTACCTCCATTTTACATATTTTATTATGAAAGCACATCCTTGCCCAGTGGCATAGGGGTTGAGGCCTGCGCCTCGACTCATGCTGGCGACCTGGGTTCAGGAATGGACCCAGGTCATCAGGGGTCGGCAGGGGGAGGATAGGATTGATCGTCCAACAGACTGCTGTCCTATCCTGGGGTAGGTTAGGGACTGGCCTTGCTCATGTAGCGGCCCCCAGTGGAGACTGGAGGCACTACAAGAAGCAGCGTGTAAGGGGAACAAGAAAACCGGAAAAAACGCTCTGGAAGTCTAGCTGGATGACGGCTGCCAGCCCCAGGCACCTCCGAAGACTTCCCTGGAGAGCCACAGAATGCTTCAGCAGCTCCCGGTACCGAGAGAATAGTGTGCTGGTTCCTCCCGCTGGTGCCTTCCCCCTCGGAGGAGAGGGGACCCACCTGGTGAAGGGTTACACCAGGCTACCCCGCAGATGGCTGCAGATGTGAGGTAGGTGGTTGAAGGGGAAGATAGTAGGGGAATGCCTGTGGACCATGGTGGCTCGATGGAGAGGCAGCTCTGGAGTACGTAGAGGGTATAAATAGATAATGCAAAAAAAAAAAAGAAAGCACATCAGTCAAAATGTAAATGTTTTAAGCATACTGCTTGCTGATTACTTGTAATACTGTTAGTCACTATGTATTACACCATCTACTTGCTGCATGACTCTCACAGGCTGTGCCTTAAAATTGGCATCTGTTTGCCTAGCCCATTTACCTGGGGTAATCAAAAACAAAATAAATATAATTAAATTGATGTTGTTACGCTGGACCCGGGGGGGGGGGGCAAGGTAAATTTTATTTTTAGGGCACCTAATCCCTGAGGCTCTGGGCACCTATCAAATAAGGTAATAAACAGCAATTAAAATCTAAAAATTACAAAAAAAAAAAAAATTCTAATTCCAGTTTAACAATAACTTACAATAACTAAAACAGTAGGACGTAAAATCATTCTGTAACAGCTAGGCTAAAAAGATGGTCTTTTAGCCTCTGCTTAAAAAAAACAACCGAGGGAGCCTCCCGAACTGTGGATGGAAGCAATTCCACAGGGTCGGCCCTGAGACACTAAATGCTCGATCACCAGATGTCTTGAGCCAAACCCTGGGAACATCCAGGAGGCCCCTCAACGAGGAGTGGAGGTAATGAACAGAGGCTGCAAGTATCAGGAGCTCCAACAGGTAGCCAGGACCCAGTCCGTATAGGGCCTTATAGGTGAGCATGCCCACCTCTAAAAGGAACCTCCACCTGACTGGCAGCCAGTGTAGAGCATGCAGGACTGGGGTCACATGACAGGACCTAGACAGGCCTGTCAGCAACCGGGCCATCACATTCTGTACCAGCTGCATCCTGCGGAGGGTCCCTCCCGTAACCCTGAAGTAGACAGCATTACAGTAGTCAAGCCTGGTGGTGACAAAGGCATGTACCAGTGTCTGCAGATCCTCGGGTGGAATGAGGGGCTTGATTCTGGCAATGTTCGCAAGTGGTAAAAAGCTCTTTACTACAGACCGAGACCTGATCAAAGGTCAGCCTGAGGGGGGAGTAGTGCATTATGCTGCCATCTGGTGGACCATGGGCTCACATGTGAGCCGCACAATGCAACACGGGGCTGACTGTGGAAATGAAACACTGGCTGACTGTGGACTAAAAGCGCTGCAAAAGTGAGGCACACAATTATGATGAGTCTATCATTTGAAAACACCAACAACTACTGTGTTTTCATGGAAGTTGCAAAAATCATGGAGTTGTCATAGAAAATATCAAAAATCAAGGAGTTTTCATAGAAATGGGAAAAACATGGTACCAATGACTTCCATGACAAAGGTACGGCCCTAATCATTACTGAAGGAATGCTGGGAGCCCAACAAGAATACTATTGTCAGGGCATGCAGAGAGTTGCTTTACATCAGAATGAGACCATTTGCTTGTGAGAATTTCTTAGCTGATTGGGTTCCATTCAGCTGCTCCTCACAGCCAATAGGAGCACAATGCATCTCTGGGCCAAGGGGTACTCTCCCATTCCCGACTCAAATCCTAATTGCAGTATCACTCTAAAAAATGAAAGTAACTCTTCTGAATGCTTTCTTTTTACAAAACCCAAATGCAGGCATTATTTGCTTTCAGGCCTGATAGCAGTTAGACAGACAGATTTCTTCCAGATGAGCAAACTGCACACAATGGCGCTTTCCTTATCCAAGCCATTGGCTGTAGTCAAAAACGAGGAAGTGCTGCAGTTTTAGCAAAAGCGCTGGTATTTTCCTAATGCTCAGGTCCTTGTTATGTCCCTAGGTTCTGTAATTAAGGTTAGAACACAGATGTGTGAATCAGAAGAACTGAGGTTTGACTCTAATCACTATCACTGGCTTGCTGCGTGACCTTGAGCAAGTCACTTGACCTCCAAGTGCTTTATTTCTTCCCAGTTGTACAATTGTGCAGAAGCAGGGCCACCACTGCAAATGAGATGCTGCTTCTCAGTTGGGCTATTCTAGCTAAAGACATTAAAAATAAAAGCACAGACACAGCAGTGCAGCAATAGTTAGTTAGTTTAGTTTATTTTATTTAAGGGAATCAGATACACCTTTGAGCCAGGGGCTCTTTTACAAAGGTTCCACGTCAGGTTACTTGAAACATTAGGACAGGCAGTGGTATTGTGCAAAAGAGAATAAACATAGCAGTTGGAGGGCTTTGTCAATTACCAAAACATCACAATTGCGCAAATCACTTCTATAACAATTTAAACAATATAGATTCATATAGATAGCCACGCGACAGAGGGAGGTGAGGCCAGAGGCTGGTGTAAAGAGGGAGAAAGAGAGGAGTGGGGGATGGGTCAGGGCAGGGTCAGTGAGGAGGTGTGTGTAGGGTAGAGGGAGGAGGGGGAGTAGGGTGGGGGATAAACCATTTAGGTGTAGCAGTTGTAGGAGGCACAGAGATGAGGTATTGATGCAAGCTGAGCTTAAAGGCACCCAGGGTTGCTTTGCTGGTAACTTCTGCTAGCAGGGTGTTGAACCAGAAGGAGGCTCTGAAAAAGAAGGATCGTTGGCCTTGGGTAGTCCTGCAAAGGGAAACAGTGAAGGAGAGGTTGTTTGAATTCCTGGTTTGTCATGGGCCGCTATATGGTCTCAGCAGTGCCTGTGATCCAGCGGGTAGTAGGTCCAATGTTTGCTTTTTTGCTAGGATGTAGGCTTGATAATTCTGTCAGATAGTTGGAGCCAGATTGCTTGTTCGTAGATCACGCAGGTGTGTGTAAGGTGGTTGCAGATGTTTGGAGACAACATGCCTTGTTTAGTGCTGTGGTGATGCGTTGGAGAGCTATGTCAGTGGCAGACCCGTAGATCACAAGCCCACAACAAAAGCTAATTAAATAGCCTATTATAGAGATTACTGAACTGTGAATGGCAGTGCTTAGGGCTTCATCCATGAGGCAGTTCTTATGTCTATAGAGCAGGCCTATGCGGGTATTTACAGTTTTTGTTATGTAGTTAGTTAGTTAGCCCTTTTTGTTGACCAAGAAAGGAGGGCCTGACAGTATCACTACCACTTGCTATGCCAGTGACCTACGTTCGGAAATAAACTCATGTCATTGGAGCGGGTCAGCCAGGGAAGGACAGATCTAGTGTCCCAGGGAAGCTCTCCTCCTTTGGGGGACACTGCATTCGCTACTTGTCTGACACCTAGCAGAGGTTAGGTGGTAGCTCAGTGGGCACACATCGAAGGCGGGAGCAGCTGCTGGATACCAGCATGCATGCACATCATTTCAAGCCAGTACCATAAGGGGAGAAAATAGAAAACCCCAGTCTGCCAGGATGATGCTTACACCCCACTCAGGCCCATGAATAACCGACAGGGAAAGCCACCCACTACAACTGTGGTGGTTCCGGAGTAAAATGAGAGCAACCAGTAAGCCCCTAAAATGGTTGGTGATGGGACTGACGAGGGTGCTATCAAGAGGAAGGCAGACTGAGGGGAGCAGGGAGAAAAATCCTAAGATAAAGAAATAATAGGCACCACCTGATGGGCCAGCAGTGCTGCGGCACACTGCCATGCTGGCTAACTGGGTTTTGGAGTGCGCTCAGAAAGTTATCTGGGTGGCCCAGGAGGCTGTGTTGGGCTACTGGGTTGGCACTGCATCGGAATCTTGTAATGTCATAGAGCATGAAACAGTGCCTAGCTACAATGTGATTCGGCACAGTTTCAGCCTCTATGACATCACAATATTCTCTTTTTTTTATTTTGTAGCTACTGCTGTATATGCTCCCTCATCTCCTCCCTCCCTCTGCTCAGCTGCCCATTCCTGTCATCCTGGCATTTCCAGGACTTACCTTCACCTCCAAAGTTCCCCAGAGCTTGCCCCCTCTGGCAGGGACGGTCGATCAGAGGCCTCTAAATTGCTGCTTCAGAATGAATCTGATTTGTGTGGAGGTAGCACCTGGTAGCCAGGTGCAGATCCTAGGAGCCAGCTGGTGCTATCCTGCTGGCGAGTGTTATCCGCTTTTCCTTCCCTTCCTCTAGGACATTCATGGTGTACTAGCACATATGCAAGCATGCGTGTAAGGTACCAGCCAATGTCCTCCCTCCCTCACGAGCCACTCTTGAGTACACTGCCCCCTGTGATCAGTTAGGTGGCAGTACAGCAGCACAGCAAGCTACCCACGCTCTCAGAGGTGGAGAGCATCCTTTGGGACACTTGATCCAACCCCCTGGCCGCAACTGGCCTCTGATGACACATCACAATATTCTAAAAATGGTGGCAGCATAGTACTGAAAGAGGGCACACTGGACCAGGGATATCTCTGGACTACTGCCAACTACAGGGAGCTTTTCATGGGCTTGGAAACTATGAGGGGCACTGTTTATAAATGTTTCCCTTTAAGAATCTCTTCTTTACCCATTGTTGCTTTCACATAAAAGATAGTGGGAACCTTAGGAAGAAAGGCAAAAACTGTCTGTAAAACTACATTGTCCTTATGCATAATGAGGTACAGCTCCTTGCAAGACAGGGCCTCATCTCCTGATATTTTGACTGTGCACATGGCTACTGAAAACCAAACTCTATAGGAATGGATATCCTTGGGAATGGAGGGTAAGGTTCAAAAGGTGACTTGCAGGAGTGGAAAACCACAACCAGGTCCCTCAGAGTAACTGGAAAGTGCAATGAAGGTCTGAAATGGCTAACTGCTCGAAGAAGCAAATGATGTCAGAATGAATACCTAAGGACAGTGGCAGATCCAGCATTACTAAAGATCCTGCAGCAGCAAGACCCTTCTTTGACATTTATGTGACATAGAACCAATCCAGCATTATATAATACATATCCAACACAATCAAAATTAATTTTATCATGGCACATTACCTAAAGTTATCATGTTCGGTGCAAGACAACAGATGCAGAAGTATTCTGTCTGTTTGCTGACAAACCAACCCATTTTAGTCTATCTCCATTCATTGTTGCCGCTGGACCCTTTTTAAAATCCTAGACCCAACACTGCCTAGGGAGAACCCATCTAAAGGACTCAGCATGGCATCTAGGACTGAGACTTGACCCTGGAGGGTGCCGAGAGCCAAGTCCTTGTCAACCCCTGATTGCACCTAATCCAGAACCTGTGGCATGGTGTCATTAGCGTGCTTGAAGCCCTGTCCCTTTGCTCAGGAGAGTTCCAGGTCCTGTCATAAGCTGATGAAATCAAAAGGTTTCTGGACAACATAAAAAATGACTTTTTTCCAGTCTGTATTCTGATTAACAACAAAAACAAAATGAAATGAAATTAAATGGACATGAGGGTAATCAGATTTCCCTGTACCCCTCTCAAAATTTGGGTGTTACTCAGGCCGCACTCTTCCTCCGCTCCACTCAGGAGGTTGGGTGAGCAACTGTCCTCACAGCTGATGCCAGTACCACTCTGTGATTGACTGGCAGGGGGGGTGAATGCCATGTGACCAGCATGCACCTCCCTCCCTCCTCCTTCCTTCAGAATGAAAAGCCTGGGCTCCGCCAGCCACACTTTGTGACTGCAGAGCTCAAACATGAATCACAATCTCCCAGATGCCATTGCAGTTTACTGGCCACATGCAATGGAGCTTGCCCAAGAACATCTTCCAAAAAAAAAGTGCAGAAAAGAGAAGCTCAAACTTGTGACTTTGAAGTGACCTTCATTGTTGTAAGGCCTCTGCCATCCTTACAATATTGAGGGCCCAATTCTCGGTCGCCAGTAGGAGTGGCACAAAACTTGTTTTGCAGTGGCAATCGTGTGCTACTACCTGAAGCAATGATACACATGCAACTCTGACACCATTATACCAAGGGCTGCTACTCCTGCCTGTCTTCCTAACTGCAGGTTGAGAAGCCTGGGTTCTGACTTAGCTATTATCAGGGCTCAGTATTAACAATGATGCTATTAGCGCGGTGCCTTCACCCAGAGAATTCTTTAAGTGGGTTAGATGTTAAGCTAGCACAACCCTCTGGGAAGTTGTACCTACCCGCAGCCCCACCCAGTGGTTTCACACATGGAGTTGCCCAAAACACTTTATTTTGCATTCAATAACCCAATTAATAGCGAGTGCTAATAATATGCTCACAGTGACCACACTTACCAACAGGGCCGGGAACTCTTGCATGCACCCTGGACACCTATAAGGAAATGGTTACCAGCAAATAAAACACTATACCTTTCAATAATTTGAATTAACCCAGCACTCAATAACAATACTGTGCTCATAGACCAAGTTAACATTCAAACAATAAACTGATTTATTTAGGGGTTTGAACAAGGGGTAGGGGATGCAAAGTAAAATTAGGTCAATTAGTGCTTTGGGTTTTAGCAATCGTTTGTCATTGTATAGCATTTGAACACAATAGAATTCACCCCCCTGGACTGTCCAATCAATCTCAGTGGGTACCCAGGATGAGCTGTGTTGCAGGCCTGAATCGTTAATGCAGGTTGGCGGTGTTGCAGCTGGTTGGGGCCCTTAAATAAGGAAATTATTAAAACCCTCTTTTCTACTTGGCTGTAGCAATCATAAACACTTTTTTGTTAACTCTAGTTTTACCCTTCCGGTTGGGCCACAGCAATTCTCTGCCACCCTACTACAGACCCAGGGGTCGTTAGGGAACTTACCTGCACTATGAGCGTCGTGGCGGAACTCCTGAGCCGGCCTGGAGGCTTCATCGAATGGTGTTCCCCAATTTTTCCACCGTTTCTCCCTCCTAACTGACCAGGGCCCCGGAAGTGGAAACTCATGCGTGTAGAGGCGCGCATGTGCACCGCAGCTCCAGACAACAGCCCCTTCCGCCCTCCCCTGGCCTTGCGCCTGGGCTCTCAAAAGCGGCACTGTCACCCAGCCTCCACTGAGGGGGCAGCCAAGCATTGAGAGGCCTTCCAGTTCCCTTCCGAGGTGAAGAGCTACCCGCTGGCAGCTACTCACTGTCCTCTCCCTCCCCCCTGCTAACCCCTGATGACCCGAGCTCGTTCCCAAACCGGGGTCGCCGGCATGGTGCGAGGTGTGTCATCCAGCACCTCAGCCCTCTACGCCACTGGGCCAGCCATAAACACTTTTTGAAAACCCAGAAATTGTAATCCCCAGGCCCAACGGCCTACAAAATCAGTCGGAACTACAATGAAACCTGAAAGGCAAATCAGCTGGTAAGCACTTTAATTTTGGGTTGCAGGGTTAAACCCTGTGGTACTCACTGAACCTTGGACCTCAGGGATCTGAGCTGATTTCAGGATGGCTCTCTCAAGGCAGGTTGGCTGCAGGACTTAATCCTTTCTGGCAAGGACCCGGATACAGGGACCAGAGCTGACACGACTCACCCCTTGTCAAGTAGTAGCTCCCAGGGTGGTGGGCTGGCCACAACCCGCGATGATCTTCTCCACAGGAGCTGCTCCCTTCTCTGATTGTCTGGCAGCTTGGTTCTCACAGGCAACAACAGTCTCTCAAGCAAGTTATTCAGCATCACCAGCTCAGCTTTGGTACAGTTCTGGCATAGGCCGCACAGCTTACCGGCTTGCAGGTTCAGTCCTTGGTATGTAAGCTGGCAAACAGAACTTCAGGTCTTCCTCTTTGGCAAATGGACTGGAGACAGTTCCAGTAGTGTAGCTCAGGCATGAAATTTCAGATACAGTCCCTGAGGCACAACAGTTTCTCACAAGATGCAGAGTGGGGATCTTTCAGCTCTGACCCCACTTTTCAGTCTGGAAAATCTCTCTGGGGAAAATGTTCTTCTTTCTTTCCTCTGGAGACATACAGGTTGATCTGCAGACTTGGCAGTCCCACACTTAGAATAGGTGTTCAGGCTGAGGATAGGCTAGCAGGCCTCTCCCCAAATTTCCCCGAGGTGCAGGGAGCCTCCTTACACTCTGGACACTGCAGCCAGACTGTCTAGAACTCCCCCAGTTCAAAAACAGTCCCTCTTAAATAAGGAGCAAAGTTCCTAAATTCCGATTGGCTGCCCAAATTGTCAAAAACAGTATAAGTCTCTCAGTTGGTCAGAATTTGGGAGCCTAAATTTGTTCCTCCTTTTCCCCCAAAAGTCTTTGGCACTGTCCCAAGAGTTTCTTTGTTAAATCCTAGCCATTGATTTGTTGATAGGCTGCCAGTATGGTGGCTCAATAAACAGTTTTTAAGGCAATTCAGACAGTGTCCACAGATAAAGTTCTGGTGCAGTCAGGATAAATGTTATTTATTTACACAAGTCCCAAAGATATATAGTTCCAACAATGCCCTATTACATAAGCCCATGTAAATTATTAATTTTCATTACTCTTGCTGTTGCTGCCCCTACTATGCAGACCCCCTAGGCAGCAGGAAGCTACTCATAAATATTCATGTAGTCACTCATTAATATTCATGAGCCCCATTTATGCCCCAACTGAAACTCTTCATTTACAAGTTCCTGAGGCTTCTCATCAGCCTCCTTGAGGTCACTGGTCCCCAAATAGGTAAAGGGGGCACCGGGACCTGTACTAACTCCTGTTTGCCGAAAATCGGCGGTCGGTGAGATCAGCGCTCTCAGGCACATGTACGATCGCGGCTGCTTAAAAATCATAAGGAAAGCAGTGGCAGATTGCGTGAGTCTTAGGCCCAAATGGGTCAAAATAAAGTGCTGGGACTGTTTAGGGCATACAGGAGCACCAAGGGCACACCAAAGGACTCTGGCCAGGCAGTGAAGCAACCAGGGGGAGAACAGGGACACCAGCAGCAGACAGTAGAAATGGGAGGCATTACACGCAAAAGGAAACTGAAATTATGGTGAGGGTGATTCCCCCAAGTAAGTGCAATGCAATGCAAATCGCTGTTCCAGATTTTAGCTGCTACCATTCTGGTTCGTGCAGGCAAATCTGACACATTGTGGAATTGCAAGATGTACTTGGCGCAAATCCTGGCACACAGTTGAGAGCTGTGGGGACCTAAGATAGAAACAGGGATGGGAAGGCTGAACAGTTAGAAACTTTATGTCAGTCGATTTTTTTTGTAACAATTTATTTGCCCAGGATAGCTTTGCTGAAATGCAACACCTAATTTCCAGTGGGGCCTTGATTCTACCAATTTCCATAGTTAAGTGGGTTGGAGCTCTGGGAGGTTAAGTGACTTGCCCAAGGTCACACAGTTAGTATTTGGCTCTAGCAGGGTTTAAAACTGTACTGTCCTAGTGCTCTAACCATTAGAAAACACTGAGCCTGTGACCCTTATTGCTGAGGGGGCAAGCTGTTACAGTATATACTGATTTGTGGTTTTAATAAAATGCCTTACAAATAGAAATCCCGTAGTGAGACACTAATATAGACACATTGTTCTACAGTATTCAGTATCTAAGACGTTTCACTGGAGTGGTAGACAGGAAATGCTGAAAAGATCCAAAGGCATGTGGGGAAGAATCCAGGGTCACTGATGAGAGTGTCTCTTCCCACCCCATGCTAATCTGATTTTCATGCGCTAGCTAAAACCTCATTGAGAAATGCCTTATGAGTTTCTAATGTTGAAGCATGACTCTTGCTGACTAGCTAAAATAGCAGTACAGTATCAAGTGTATGAATAAGCTGGAGTACTTCATTCTGACTGCAAATGGATACACTGCTTGGGTTGCCATGGTAACAAGACAGAGTAACACTGAGTCAGCCTCAACAAGGCCTCCGTTACACTGTAGTTGCCAGGCTGTGTAATTATGAGTCAATAATCGCCCCTCAGGTGGTTTATTATTGTTAGGCATAAAGCCCTTGTGCCGAGTGCCTTAAAATACAACAGTGCAGTTGCTGACTAGAATTACACATCCCAGGGCTCTAAGATCAGTCTGACATTTCCCCCTGTAACTCCAGGACCATTTTCCTGTGTTTTCCAGTAGATTACATCATTTTCAATGAAAGATGAATTGCTCTGTTTTCTCATATAATCAGTGCAAGTCCATGAGAAACATTTTTATGTAGATTGCTCCATTTCTGAGTAAAATACTGTTAAAGCTTCTGAAGAAGGACCTGGTTGGTCCAAAAGCTAGAGCACTTTGTTCTTTTTTGTGTAACATCTATGTTGGTCTAATAAAAGGTATCAAATCATTTGTTTCTGGATCTGTTCTTAAAAGGACCAATATGGCAACTACATCATTTGTGTGTAAAATACTGTAATCCGTGTAGATCTGGGAGATCTGCCATCCTTCAAGTGTCTTATTGCTGTTACAATATGGGTTCAAGTAAAAAAAAATTAAAAAGGGGATTTATGATTTGTAATAAGAAAATATGGTTTTCTGCATGGAATATGAGCTGAAGACAAAACCATAGTTCCAGCTGAGGTGTATTAATACTGTAGCTGAACCTGGTGTATAGGCTAAACAAGAACAGGAGTGTAATTAAGATAGAAAATTGCACTCTTGTACTTGCCTTTTAGCCAGGTGACTTGAATGTTCTTAACAACCTTGTGATAAACAGACACAAAGGTAGACAGACAGACAGACACATAGATAAACATATTGATATACAGATAGACAGAGACATCAATAAATTTGTGAACTGAACCTAGGATACTCTGGTTCTCAGCTCGGTGCCCTAACCACTCCAGTATGTTGCCCTTTTATGTTTGCTTGCATGCATGTGCAAGAACCATAGTGCCACCACTATACGAGTTTTCGTAGGTGTGGCACACCCACAATGCCCGGAGGTTTTTGCAGGTGGTAAACTGCACCAGCAGATGTCCCAGCGCTGTCTATGACAGCAATTCAAGATGCAGTGGCGTACAGTTGAAAGCAAATGACTGCTACAATCAAGCGGTGCTAGCGTGTAGAGCAATTTGCATATTGCCGTGTCATCAGCAGTATGCAAACTGCCTACCGTCACCACTGCTGACTGTGCGATCGTTATCTTCCCATTAGTTGTGTGCTGAGAGGGTGCCCAATCCCCTTGGCTCATGTACATTCCCCCAAGCATACTGTATGTCTGACAGGGGTGCCCAATCACCATCGGCTCAATGCCCCCAAAAAGACTTCCAGGTGCCATGCTGGGGAGCCCACCATGGCGTGGCAAAATCAGTGTCCTCATGTGTCCCCCACACTGTATGGCCAACAAGGATGCCCAATCCCCATTGGCTCCCTGCCCCCAACTTCCAGGTGCCATGCTGGGGCCCACCCCAGTGAGGCAAAAGTCCCATTATCTTTGTAAAATAAAACCTGTAACAAAAGACAAATGGTCCCTCGTTGACTCTCTTGCCCCTCCCTCAACCTCGCCCACCCTCTGCGTACCCCCCTCCCCACATCCCCTCCCCTCATTCTTACCTCCGGAGCTGGCACAATGATCTTGGTGGAGGCGGGAACCGTCTGCACTCTTCAAAGCCAACAGGAACTGAACAAATGCCGGTAAGGTATATAATGGCATAAATAGGGTTTTTCAACGTTGGTGCATAGCTTGGTCATTTTTCCGAATTTGTGCACCAAACTTTCAACATGGGGTTCTTGGGATGCCACCTCATGAATTCAGTGACTGTCATTTGGTTATTCAGTCCCGAAAGGTGATTTCGCAGTCACTGCACGGAATCACCTTTTGGGACCGATTTAACAAAATGACAGTGTCACTTTTCATGAGGTAGGCTCTCAAAAAGCCTATTTTGCAAATCTGGTGAAAAAAATCTCAAAAAATGACTGTGTTACGAGCATGCGTTGTGCAGTTTCCACGGACAATCGTAAATTTGTAAATTTGTAATATTTTCACTCCAGATTTTCAACATTTGCATTTTTTCACACCTCCTTATGAACAGCTGTCATTTTTCACATCCTGGCCAAAATGTGTTTTCGCACTTCTGGTGCAGAATAGTGCGGCCTCTGTGGGAAATCAGTGTTCGGGACAGATGAAGAAAATCACGGTGACACTGTTCATGAGCAAAGGTCCTAAAATGCCTATATTGAAAATTTGGTCACAAAAGTCTATAGAATGACTGCGTTCCAGCGTGCATTGCGCAGTTTCTACGCACCCTTGTAACGTCACAAATTTTTAATGTTTTCACTACAGATTTTCAACATTGGCATTTTTTCACACATCCTTATGAACAGTACAGCTGTCATTTTTCACATCCTGGCTGAAATGTGTTTTCACACTTCCAGCGCAGAATAGCGCAGTCGCTGTGGGAAATCAAATGTTTGGGACAGATTAAGAAAATCACAGTAAAACTGTTCATGAGCAGAGGTCCCAAAATGCCTACATTGAAAATCTGGTGCAAAAATTCCCCCAAATAATTGCATTACAGGTGTGCGTTGCACAGTTTCTATGCACGCTCGTGACTTCGCCATTTTTTTTTATATTTTCACTCCAGATTTTCAACATTACCATTTTTCACACTTCCTCATGAACAGTACAGCTGTCATTTTTCACATCATGTTCTAAATGTGTTTTTGCACCTGTGGCACCAAATGGTGCAGTCACTGTGCAAAATCACCTTTCGGCTAACAAACTGATAATGTCACTGTTCATGCAGTGGGGTCATAAAAGGCCCAGGATGCAAACTTAGAGTAAAAATACCAAGAAACACCCAGGGCCTTGTACCCTGTAGGGACTGACAGGCATCAGGGGTGTGACTTGGGATTGTCGACAGTAATGCTCATGCCATTCCACCCACACCCCCACCCTGCAGCCAGTGACAGGCATCGAGGTGCACCTTGGACTCTTTGGCCCCAGAATTCACACCATTCTCCTATACTGAACCCATTTCAGCATATTTCCTTATGGAATGAGGTGAGTGCAAAGCCTGAACACCCCAAGGCATACCTCGACACTTGTCAGTGTCTGCAGGGTAGGGTGAGGTGAAATGTTGTGACCGTTATGGGTGATGAGCCAAAGGCACGCCCCAATGCCTGTCCCTCTTTGCAGGGTAGGGGTGGAGTTGGCATCAGTTCAATACATCACTGCCATTCCTATACTGCATCTGTCTAACTCCTGCACTTCCACTGCTAATGCCAGCAAGCAAACATTCGGCATTGACAAATGCTTGTTTCTGTCGGAATAATACTGGGACTCTGGATGTAAATTGCCTCTTATTTATGACATCACTCAAGTAACACAGCCGCATCTATGTCCTGAGAAAAGGAGGCCCTAATGCCCTTTAAAAAAAGCATTCAGGAATACAGCTGGTGTTAATGAAATCATGGATGGAGACACCTTTTGTGAACCCCAAAATGTTCTGATAGGCTTGTTTTTTCAAGACTACTTTTGAAGGTAGTAACTCGCATTTGTTTGCGTAGTGATTATATGCCATTTGCATATTGAACCCCTAAAGCATTTTTTTTATGAAGAAGTTCTTTTCAGTTCTCAATTTTAAAACAAGACCACGTTTTTGGAGGTTCATTTTTTCCAAAACCAGTTCTGCCTATTCTCAAGTCAAATGTACAGATTTGACAATCTCAACACAGTGCAGTGCAATCTGCTGTTGATATATAGTACAGTATGCTGTGCCTTTCTTGAAACAACAGTCCAGAACAGATTACCATCAAACAATACATTAAAACAAGTTCCAGGTACACCATCACTGCCTTTTATATTAGGGTTGTGGACATGCTCCAATAGCTAGGGTTCAATGGTCACTTCTATGTTAAACTCAAAATGTTGCATTTTAATAACTTCGCAGCTGTTCAAGCGAGTCACATGCAACGTTACTTGTGCCATCAGAGACCAAAGATCTCTTGATCTGGCAAGTTTTGTTCTGGTTGGATGTGTGGTTGCGGAGATACACAGTGTCAAACAAATGTGAAAATGACCATGTTTTGTCGAATTCTTTGTCATGCCACTGTGCAAAAACGGCTTGGGATTTTGGTCTGAAAGTTTTAAGATAGAAAGGTCTTGGGTCACAGATGTGCCTTTTGAAGGTTTTGTGAACAAATATTAATCCATCCCAAATTTATTAAATTTATAAATGTCCATTATTTTCAATGGGAGCAGTTAGAAGTCCGCTCAAAAAGGATCCTTTGTTGAAATGGATAATTCTTTGCACAAATGTGTAATCCTAGTATACATAAATAGGAGATCCTTGTTCATGCTGCAGCCTCTTGTTTTCAGTTAGCGGTGGCAACAAAATGAAATAGAGCCCTTTAGTAAACACCAATGGCTGTGTTTACTTAATCGGGGCCCGTACAGTCCGATTCTGGGTTTAGTTTTGTCATATAGTATCTCAGTCAGAAATGTGGTTTCTTAACGTGCCAAAATCCTTTTTTACAAACTGCTAAAAAGGAATCACAAAAAGGGATCCTTTTTCGCAATTTGCGAAAGGATTAGAACAACTAAGAAAGCGGCGTTCTACAACAGTGTATACATTTCCTGGTAGTCTAGGGGTGAAGTCCACTAGACCACCAGGTTTAACTTATTTTGCTATTTCAGGGACAGGGATTGGGGATGTGGAGGGACCACTAGACTACCAGGGAAGGTTATTAAAAAACAATACCAGGAGGTGATGGGGGATCGAGGAGAGGGTGGGACCACTAGAGTACCAGGGAAACTCTCTGAATACTGGGAGGAGATCAGCAATTGGGGGTGGGATCACTAGATTACCAGGAATCTTTTTCTCAATACCCAGAGGGTGATCAGTGATTGGGGAGGGGGGTTGGGACCACTAGACTACCACGGAATATTTTTAGAAATAATGGGACGGCGATTGGACATCAGGGAAGGGGGGGTGGACCACTAGACTACTACAGAATATTTTTAGAAATAACAGGACGGTGATTGGACATTGGGGAAGGGAGGTGGGACCACTAGACTACCAGGGAATATTTCTACAATAAGGGGAGGGTGATTGGACATTGAGGGAGAGGGGAGGAACCACTAGACTACCAGGGAATTGACAAACTAAGGTAAATGCAGTTCAATGTATTTCAATGGGGTTTTTGACTTTGGGGCAAAACATTGTCATTTTGAAAGATTTTGACATCAAATTTTCAACATACCTTTTTTGAGACTCCTCCTCATGAACGATGTTAGTGTAATTTCCCAAATCCTGCCTGAAAGATGCTTTTGTGGTCAGTTGGCAAAATCATCTTTTGGGCCAGATTTGAACATTTTCACCATTCTTGTTCATGAGGTGGGGTCATAAGAAGGGATGTTGAAAATTTGAGGTCAAAATGTGTTAAAATGGCAAAGTTGTGTGTATCTGTTGACATTTTGCTATGCTCGGTCCTAATTTTTGTAATTTTCACCCCAAATGGTCAACATCGCCACTTCTTTACATCACTTGATGAATGTGACTGCTGTCAGTTTTCAATTCCTGGCCAAAATGTGTTTTGTCACCGGTGGCGTGGCATGACATTGGATAAATGCAGTATGACATTTTGGTGGACATTTGCAAATTCTCAGCCCAGCGTTCATGAGGTGAGGTAATAACATGGCTATGCTGACAGTTTGGTTGCTGTTTTGGCTGAAATGCTTGCATGGCAACATACATCTATGCATCTATGGAGGCATAGACATGCAGGGCCCAGAGGGCTTGCGTTCCCACAAGCAAAGAAGGCTACGATCATACTTTCTCAAAAGTAAGGACATGTTTGGCAAAAAACTTAATTAATGCATCATTTAAGGTTCCAGCTACAAAGGTTTGGAAATTTGCTTTAAGGTTTTCCAACCCTAACACCCCATCCGCACCGTGTAGGCAGCAACAGGTGTGGGGGTGTGTGCCTTGGGGTTGTCAACCATAGTGCTCACCCCATTCTCCTATACTGTACCCATCTCAGCATACTTACACATGGAATGGGGTGAGCATTAGGGTTGACAACTCCAAGGCACACCCCCCACATCTTTTGCTGCCTGCACAGTGGGGTTGGGGTGTTAGTGATGAAAACCCTAACAGTACATTTCCAAACCTTTGTAGCTGGAACCCTAACTGATGCATTAACAATGTATTTTGCCAAGAATATGATAATCGGTTTGAGTGGATGTCCCTGGAAGCCAAATGTACGTTAAATCTCACCCATCTTATGTTAATATGTGTATTGGATAATGCCCCTGCTTATCTTCTTAATCTCATCAAAGTGAAAAATACAAGATCAGGCCTGCAGTCTTCTGTTGGCATCTGATTTAATACTGGTTGCTTAAAAGTACCACCAGCAGGAATATATTTTCCTTTGCCAGTCCTTCATTATTCCTTAATACTTGTGTTTCCTTTTTTTCATGTAGGTTTTTCTCAGCTGCTGCTCTCTGGCTCACCCCCTTCTGCCAACCCCCTCCCCACCGCAATAACTGCATCACTTCCTTTCTCCGGGCTGTACTCCACCTCTTGTCCTGGCCTTCTTGGTAGGTGGGTGCCACAGCCAATAACGTGGGGCCTGCAGGTTGCCACTGTCATTATCCTGCCTGCCAGGGAGTTTTTCAACCAGTTTTTCTCCTCGAAGGAGCTAAGGTGCAATGACACATGCTACCAGCCACATGCACACAGCCACGCTCGCATCTGGCAGCATCTGCCCAGCTTACTGTCTCTGACTGTGCTACCACCCGACTTTGACCAGGGTGCAGTCACGGAACGAGTACATTGTCCTGTCCAACCTGAAGCAGGTGAACTGTCCCTGAACACTTGCTCCTCCTTCCTCCCTGCCAGCTCCCGAGCAACCTGAGTCCATTCCTGAACCCAGGTCGTCGGCTTAGCGAGTGGTAACATTACCCCTGTGCTACCAGTCCGGATCCATATTAGTGCTTTCCTGCCAGAAAGCCTGCTCCTCTTTCATATCTCAAACATTGGTTCTTAATTCAGTCTAGTGACTGCCATGCTCAAACTGCCCCAAAGATACAGTATTTTGACTGAGCAAATATACAGTAACTTATATGGATGTACAGTTATGTCTTAAAATGTAATAATTCTCTCTCATGTGGTATGCAGCTATTTATTGTTGGTGCTGTATAATAATTATTGTGCTTTTGTTTCAGTATGTGGTAATTTAAGCATTCATGGGAATTCATTGAAAACATGCTTCTGCTCAACTGGCTGTTGCTTTGTAATAAAACACATTTTACTACTATTACTACGTTAACCGGGGCCTCCACAACAACCCAGCTGTAGCGCCTAGCACTACCATGTGGGTGACCTGGGTTAGGGAGAGAACACAGGCCTTTGCTCTCATATGCTCCAAAGTTGGGACTGCAACCAATGGCAGCTCTTCCTGGCTGGAAAGGGAAGTGCTCTGGTTCTGCCCCTGCTACATCCCCTGTGGTGAACCAATGAAGGCAGTTTATGGAGTAATCACTGCAGATATGAACGTCATGCAGGGGTGCCACATAACATGTGGAAGGCAGAGGTAAAAACAGAATGATGGCCATTGGGGGTCTCGAGTCCTGGACCTCAGTTATTGCTGTGCAGCAGTTGCAAGAATTGGGAAGTCACTGGTTGTGGCCTGATGGGGGAGATGGAAGTGATGGGGTTAAAAACCTATTTTGAGATGGAATGCACTCAAATATCCTGAAGATGCTAGCTAAGACAATAGCCATACCATTGGCAAATACATTCAACAAGTCAATCAGAACTGTGTTTGCACCTAATTACCGGAAAGTGCCCCGAGTATAGCCAACATTCAACAAGTACTTGTCAATGCCAAATGTTTGCTTGCTTGTGTAGGCCCTGTCTGACACCATCCAGGAGAGGGTCACTACCCCTACCCGGGTGGCCACTAGCCAGGTTAAGAGGTCTGGGTTCCCACAGCTAACATAAACGGGGATACTTTCCTAAAAAGCTAAAACAAAATGGTGGTGCCTCCACCCAGAGTACATATCAGTGGGTCTGACTGCTTGCAGTACAACCCCCTGGGATGTCATACCAACCCACCTCCCCAATAATTACCCCAGGCATGGACTTGCCAAGTTAGAACCTCCCCACATTCAGTTAAAACATTTACCTTTTCCATTTCGTCCAATAAAAAGGCTCACTAAAATTAGGTTCTGGATTAATTTTCTGCTGCAAAACAATAACTCCATGGTTTATTTACAGGGGGAGAGGGTTTAAGATGTGGTAAGTGGAATAGAGTTCAGGTAAGCATTTCTATTTGCAGCTCCCAGTAATCACATTCCCCTTTTGATTCAGACCCAGATCTCAATCAGTGGCTCATTGCCCTGGATACTGGTAAACTAGCTGATAGGCAGCGCTACCAAGAAGCGCATAATAAATGTACATGGAACATTCATAAGGCAAAAGCTGAGCACTACTGAACCTCGCTCGCTGCCACATCGGGCTTTGGGCACAAGTTCTTGGACACCCTCAAAGAGCTCAGTGGCAAAGCCTCCACTGCACCTCCCTCCCAACTCATGGCCAATGGGTCTAACACCACAGACCCTGCCCTGATTGCAAATACATTTAATGTCTCCTTCTCCGACCTTAGTAGTGTCCCCCACAATTTCTTTTCCCTCATCCCCCAGCACCACCTTGCTCCCTCTCCTCTCCCCGTTCCATTTAAAGCAATATCTCAGTCTTGAAGCTGCCCCTTCTACTCAAGGCCCTCAACAAATCATGTCTCAGCAGCGACACAATAGATCTTAAACTGCTTAGGCTCACCTTTAACGAGTTCTCCCCTCTCACCATGCTTCTGAACCTCCCTCTCACTGGGCCAGTTTCCCTCTAAATGGAAATCTGCCCTCATCACACCCATCCTAAAAGCAGTGACTGCACTTTGCCTGAAACCACCGCCCCATCTCTACTCCTGCCATCCCTCCAAAACCTTGGAGAAGATTGTACACCCAGCTAATGGACTACCTTACCAAATATAGCCTCCTTTGTCCAGAGCAACATGGCTTCCGCTATAACCACAGTTACAGCACAGTCCTTTTGGAGTTTACAAACACCTCCACATCTCTTGACACTGGCCTCACTGCTGGTGCTTGTTTTATAGACCTTTCAAGGCATTTGATCAGGTGCACCATACATTGCTCCTGGATTCCCTCACACAAATAGGCCTGTCTCCAGAGACCATCGGCTGGTTTGCCAGCTATCTGTCTGAGAGACCCAGACAGTCAGGCTTGCCCAAATCCTGTTCTTCCCCTCCAAGTCAGGTCGAGGGGTCCTGCAGGGCTCTATTCTTGACCCTCTACTTTTCTCCCTGTTCCTCAACTCCCTTCCCAAGGATTGCTCTGGGAACTACTCCTGTATGCGGACGATGCCGTCCTCTACAGCTCCCACACCAATCCTCCAGCCCTCCATTCTGCACTCCAAAAACCTTTCACAGAAGCTGAATCCTGGTTCATTCGACACAGGTTAGTCTTAAATTACAAAAAAAAAAAAATCCATGGTGTTTGCACACTCCACAAGAACAGAACTCAACCCCTGTTCATATTGAGCTCCCTAAATGACCCCTTGAGCTGGTTACCTCGTTCAAATACCTAGGTATCACCCTAGACTCTGGGCTCACCTACATGACCACATCTGAAAACTGAGCACTGCTGTCAATGTGCGTGTTGGCCTACTCCACCGGTACAAGCACTGCCTCCCACCAGAAGCTCTCCACCTAGCTGTCTCAGCATCAATACTATCACTCATAGACTATGGAATCATTATTTATGGGGCAGCCGACAACACGCACCTAAACAAAATTAGGCTGGCCCTTAATAAGGCCTGTAGACTAGCTACTGGCTGCACCAGACTCACTCATACCTGCACCCTTTACGCCTCAACCAACTGGCTAAACTTTGACAGGAGGCTCAAATATCAGACCTTCCTCTTTGCTAAAAAAATAACAGCAGGGCTACTCCCAGCTGCTCTCACCCCCCTACTCCAGGCACCATTGTCCACCCGCCTCACTCGGCAATCAGCGACAACCCACTTCAGGGTACCTCACTGCAAGACCACCTTGGGTCAAAGAACCTTTAGGTATCTGGCCCCTAGCTGGCTTAACTCACTACCAAACTCCCTCCTCACAGAACCCAAACTTGGTCAGTTCAAGTCCCGGCTAAGAGACTTAATCTCTCATGACTCAGTCTGTGACTGTCCTTGATCTCTAGCCCCCCCCAACTATGGACTTAACTCTGGTCCAGCCACCCCAGGGCATGCCTATATTTGACAATGGACACCTCAGTCCTGCCTAGGCCTGCAAATAACCACCAGGGCATGGTTGGCGCCACCACCTTGCAGTGTATGTTTTTGTTACCTCCTACCATTTTACTATGTACCAATGCTTGGCAACACCCTGTATCATTGTATCACCAGCTGCTTTACTGTGTTTTGTAACATGGCATTAATACTGTGCCTGTAATCCTGCGCAGCCATAGGTGGAACAGCGTCACGAGACGGCAGCGGCGGGCGTGGTAACGCTATATGCTGTGCCCGCCCGGCACTACCGTCAGCAGCCAGACCCCAGCCTAGCAGCACTGGGTCCTGTGGGGAAGTGAGAGGAGCAGTATACGCAGCGGCGCGCTGAGCCGCACTAGGCATCTGAGACAGGCAGAAGATCTGGCCGGGGAGGGGGACAAGAACCCGTGATGCACACTGCCCTGAGGCGGGTCCTGGGCGTGAAAGGCGATGATCCACAGAGCACCTGGAGGAGGACAGCGGATGAGAATCCCAGGGCAGCAGGAGTAAAAGGCGACCGAGATGCACAACACGAGTGCAGCGCTGCTCAAGCGGGCGGAACCCTGCACGGCAGACCTCCCACTGCGGTATAACAATACGCCCACACGGAACTCTCCACAAGAGGACAGGACTGTTGGCTGGCCCCCTCCGTGCCACTCTACGGACACTCTGTGTTGACCACATCAGTATGTATCTAATGTGTTACAGCGTTCTCTGAAAGTGCATTAAAATTGTGAAAAGTTCTCACCGCCTCCGCCTGTTATTGTGTACCTGTCACAGTGGGCCCCTTCGACATCCCTCCACCGACCCACGGCCCATGTTACAAGCGCATTAAGCCACTCCATCGGTGGGCTCTAATGCGATTGATGCAGGGGGTCGGGTGGTAGCCCTCGGCCCTGGGCCTCGGGCACCCACCGCCCCCCCATGCATCAATCCAGCATTAGAGCCCACCTCCATTGTGGTCTTAATGCTTACATCTGTAACCATTTCTGTAACTATTGTGTCTAATTGTTGCTATTGTCCCTGATGTCTCTGTTCACAATGACGTGGAACCTTTGTAAAGGAGTCTCTGACTCAAAGGTATGTTATCCGATATCTTCAATAAATAAATAAATAAAATGCAGCCATCACATCTGTCTAACTAGCTAACTGCTGCAGGTGCCCAAACTCAGACCCATAGGTCCCAGTCCCTTTCACACCCCAAAGTCCTTCACTGGGTACCCAGATTCTAGTTGCAGGCCTGAGGTGCAGCTGGTAGAAGCATTGGGTGCTTATTTAAATTAAGTAACTTTTACATTTCTCTTTTTATTTAGAGCTAAACCATTATCTTTCCCTCTAGTCCTTAGCTCTACCTCCTGCCCTAGTGGGCAAACATATTTACAGTCCCCAGCCTCAGGACAAATTCCTGCTTTTTACTCACAGTTCTACAGAATCAGTCCTTGTATGGCACAGTTCACTGAAGTCCTGGGAATGGATGGCAACACAGAAGAACCGGGAACAATGCTTAAAACAGGGGGCACAGAGGCTGCAACTTGCTCTCTCTTTCTCTTGCTAGCAGATCTTCCAGCTAGTCCCCTTCAGCCCATTACAGGCCCTGTTGCATGGCATGGGTGCAAGGCTTGACAACTACAGAAGACCAAGACCTGGGAGTGGCCTCATGGCCCAGCTCCCACCGATCAGAGCACCCTAGTACTTGGGTACAAGACCCATGATCCCCTGCAGCCACAGACCCCACTTGATGAGGGTTAGCGAGTTCCCTACCTGGCCCTGTGTGTCAGCAGAATCCATTCAGCACATTCTGTTCTGTTTCTGTATCTTTCTGTTATCTCTCTGCCATGGTGTGTAGCCACAGCAACCTGTTTCTCTCTTTTCCTTGCTGTATCTCAGGAGCAGACAATGGGCATCCGACCAAGAAAGGCACCTGTCCATCCTTCTGCTTTCACAGTCTCTTGGCTTCAGTACAGCCACATTCTCACTCTGACTCACATATATTACCTGCACCCTCAAAGTCCCTTTTGTCACCGTGCAGGTACTTAGCAATTCTTAGAGCTGAATAGGCTCACTCTTCCTTTTCTTCTCTCAGCAAATTTACACTCTCCTGTTCCTCATCATTCCTCAGCATTCCTGTCTTTTTCCAACCTTTGTCTCTTTTACCCAGCTCAGAACACAACTGTCGTTGTGCAGGAAGAGTTTGCGGAGTTGGGGAGGGGGCTTGGACAAGTAGCACGCACGGTAACCTTCTCGGAGGTGCTGCCTGTCTATGGCGCAGGTGAGGCTGGGGTGCTCCACACCATGGGATTCAATCAGTGGTTGAAAAACTGGTGCAGAGCTCATGGATTTGGCTTCACTGGGGACTGGGGGTCCACCTGGAGTGATGCAGGCCTATACTGGTGTGATGATCTGTATCTGCCTAGGAGGGGAACCAGGATCCTAGGTGATATGTTTAAATGCTTCATTGGCAAGCATTTAAACTAGCCAAGTGGGAGGCCCTGGAAAGGAGCAGGGAAATCCTACCCCCAAAAAGTCAGTGTAGTAAGTCAGGTAAACACCAAGTTAGAGATGTTGATAGGGAGAAGTGCAGGGGTAAGTGGAGAAAGTGACAAAGGCAATAAGGACAGGGATGGGGCAAAAATGGGTAAGGCCATCAGGAAATGGAGGGTAATGAGTACCAATGCCCGTAGTCTGGGCAACAAGCTCCCTGAACTGGTGGCCTTGATGGAAGAGGGATGCCTGGATATCGTAGCAGTCACAGAAACATGGTACACAGAGAACCATGACTGGGATGTTAACATACCACGGTACACAACTTACAGGAGAGACAGGGAGGGGAGAAGAGGTGGAGGAGTAGCCCTCTAGGTAAGGGAAGGGATAAAAGCAACTGAATAAAAGAGTAAACATGGAGGAGAGGAGGCATTGTGGGTCACCTTAGAGACTGGAAAGGGCACCACAATCTGCACAGGGGCTGTATACAGACCCCCATGTCAGGGGGAGGGAATGGACAAGGATATGATAGAAGGCATTCTTAGAATGGCAGGGAAAGGGGAGATGCTGTTGATGGGAGACCTGACTATGCCAGATGTTAACTGGAGCACATTTGTTGCAGCCACATCCAAGAGCTGGGCCATTCTCGATGCCCTACAGGTGGCATGCCTCAGACAGCTAGTTTTGGAACCCACTCGTGAGGGAGCAATCTTAGACCTCATGCTCTCAAATGGGGACAGTGAGAGGATCTCAGATCTAGAAGTGGGTAGTCATCTGGGAACAAGTGACCACCAAACAGTGTGGTTCACAATAAACTCAGCTACAGAGTCAAGCCATACAAAAGTGAGGGTACTGGACTTCAGGAGGGCTGACTTTGGCAAGATGGGAGAGTGCCTTAGAAAAGCACTAGCAAATAGGCTAGAAGAAGGGGTGGGGAAACAATGAGGAAACATCAAAACTGCCATCACAGAGCAACAAGCTTTGTGTGAAGCAAATAAACACATCAAAATGCAAGAAAAAGCCACTATGGTTCTCAAAAGAGGTGGCAGGAAAGGTCAGGGAGAAAAAGATAGCATTCAGGAAGTATAAAGAAACACAGAAGGAGCAGGACAGAGAGCTGTACCAGTTAAGGCAGAAGGAAGCAGGGAGGGAAGTCAGAATAGCAAAGGCCCAAACTGAGGAAAAGATAGCCAACTTGGTTAAAAAGGGGGATAAAACCTTTTATAGGTACATCAGAGAGCGTAGAAAGACAAAGGGAGGGATAGTGAGGCTGAATAGAATGGACGATGGGTGGGCAGAGAGGGACAGTGAAAAAGCAGGGATATTGAATGAATATTTCTGCTCAGTATTCCCAAAAGAGGAGGAAGGGGAGGTGCCTAATCCAATTAATAGAAGCACTCTGGATAGGGGGGTCGATCCCAGTCCTTTCACAGAAGAAAGGGTTCTGAAAGAACTCCTAAAACTGAAGGTGGACAAAGCAATGGGGCCTGATGGAATTCACCTCAGAATTCTAAAACAGTTAAGGGGAGAACTAGTGAAACCACTGACTACCCTTTTTAACAAATCATAGGAGGATGGTGTGGTACCTGAGGACTGAAGGAAGGCAGATGTGATTCCCCTTCACAAAAGTGGGAGCAGGACAGAGGCAGGAAACTACAGACCTGTCAGTTTGACCTCTGTGGTAGGGACAGTGATGGAATCACTTTTGAAGGAAAGAATTGTTGAGTACCTAGAGGCCAGTGGGCACAGGACCCAAGGCAGCATGGGTTCACAGCGGGAAGGTCATGTTAGATGAATCTAATTGATTTCTTTGACTGCGTAACAAAAGTAGTAGACCAGGAGTGGCTGTGGACATGGCCTATCTAGATTTTAGCAAGGCATTTGACACAGTCCCACACAAGATTAATAGTCAAATTATCCAGCCTGGGAGTAGGTTCCTGGGTAAAACATTGGCTGGACAACAGGACACAGAAGGTAATTGTAAATGAGTCCACTCTGAAGAAAGAGGGTTACTAGTGGGGAGTAGCATGAGGGTTCAGTACTGGGTCCAGTCCTTTTTAATGTCTTCATCAGTGACATTGCAGAGGGACTGGAAGGAAAAGTATGCCTTTTTGCAGATGACACAAAGATTTGCAACAGGGTTGATACACAAGGAGGTGTGGAAAGGATGAGAAGCAACTTAGCAAGGTTGGAGGAATGATCAGAAGTATGGCAACTTGGATTCAATGCAAAGAAGTGCAAAATAATGCACTTGGGAAACAAAAACTCAGGGGAAGATTACACAATTGGGGGTGGAGGTAGTAACAACAAAAAACGGAAAGGGACCTGGGGGTAATCTTATCAGATGACCTTAAGGTTAGCAAGCAATGTGAAAGGCAGTAGAGAAGTGCTGGGGGATACTGGGATGTATAGGGAGATGCATCACCAGCAGAAAACAGGAAGTTGTTATCCTCTGTACAGACAGTTGGTGAGGCCCCATCTGGAGTACTGCATCCAGTTCTGGAGACCCTATCTCCATAAGGACATAGACAGGATAGAGGCAGTCCAGAGGAGGGCAACTAAAGTGGTGCAGGGTCTGCAAGTGAAGCCATACGAGGAGAGACTAAAGGGGGGAGGCCAAGGGGGGAGGCACTGGAAAGGAGCAGGGAAATCCTAGCCCCCCTCCAAATAATCACGGTAGTAAGTGCAGCAAACACCAACATTGAGATGTCGATAGGGAGAAGGGCAGGGGTAAATGGAGAAAGTGACAAAGGCAAGAAGGACAGGGATGGGGCAAAAGGGAGTAAGGCCATCAGGAAATGGAGGGTAATGAGTACCAATGCCCATAGTCTGGGCAACAAGCTCCCTGAGCTGGTTGCCTTGATGGAAGAGGATGCCTGGATATTGTAGCAGTCACAAACATGGTACACAGAGAACCATGACTGGGATGTTAACATACCACGGTACATAACCTACAGGAGAGACAGGCAGGGGAGAAGAGGGGAGGAGTAGCTCTCATGTAAAGGAAGGATAAAAACAACTGAACAAAAGAGTAAACAGGGAGGAGAGGAGGCACTGTGGGTCACCTTGGAGACTGGAAAGGGCACCACAATCCGCACGGGGTTGTGTACAGACCCCATGTCAGGGGAGGGAATGGACAAGGATATGATAGAAGGCATTCTTAGAATGGCAGAAAGGAGATACTATTGATGGGAGACCTGAATATGCCAGATGTTAACTGGAGCACATTTGCTGCAGCCACATCTAAGAGCAGGGCCATTCTTGATGCCTACAGGTGGCAGGCATTAGACAGCTAGTTTCAGAACCCACTCGTGAGGGAGCAATCTTAGACCTCGTACTCTCAAATGGGGACAGTGAGAGGATCTCAGATCTAGAAGTGGGTTGCCATCTGGGGACAAGTGACCATCAAACAGTGTGGTTCACGTTAAACTCAGCTGCAGAGTCAAGCCATACAAAAGTGAGGGTACTGGACTTTAGGAAAGCTGACTTTGGCAAGATGGGAGAGTGCCTCAGAAAAGCACTAGCAAACAGGCTAGAAGGAGGTGTGGAGCAACAATGGGGAATCATCAAAACTGCCATCACAGAGGCAACAAGCCTTTGTGTGAAGCAAATAAACAAATCAAAATGAAACAAAAAGCCACTATGGTTCTCAAAAGAGGTGGCTGTGAAAGTCAGGAAGAAAAAGATAGCATTCCGGAAGTATAAGGAAACACAGAAGGAGCAGGACAGAGAGCTGTACCAGTTAAGGCAGAAGGAAGCAGGAGGAAGTCAGAATAGCAAAGGCCCAAACTGAGGAAAAGATAGCCAACTCAGTTAAGAAGGGGATAAAACCTTTTATAGGTACATCAGCAGCGAGAAAGACAAAGGGAGGGATAGTGAGGCTGAATAGAATGAGCGGTGGGTGGGCAGAGGGAGAGTGAAAAGCAGGGATACTGAACGAATATTTCTGCTCAGTATTCAAAAGAGAAGGAAGTGCCTAATCCAATTAACAGAAGCACTCTTGATAGAAGTCGATCCCAGTCCTTTCACGAAGAAATGGTTCTGCAAGAACTCCTAAAACTGAAGGTGGACAAACAATGGGGCCTGATGGAATTCACCCCAGAATTCTAAAAGAATTAACAGAGGAACTAATGAAACCACTGGCTACTCTTTTTAATAAATCATGGGAGGATGGTGTGGTACCCGAGGACTGGAGGAAGGCGGATGTGATTCCCCTTCACAAAAGTGGGACCAAGACAGAGGCAGGAAACTACAGACCTGTCAGTCTGATCTCTGTGGTAGGAAACGTGATGGAGTCACTCTGAAGGAAAGAATAGTTGAGTACCTAGAGGCCAGTGGAGCACAGGACCCAAGGCAGCATGGATTCAGGCGGGAAGGTCATGTCAGGCAGAATCTAATAGATTTCTTTGACTGGGTGACCAAAGTAGTAGACCAGGGAGGGCTGTGGACATGGCCTACCTAGACTTTAGCAAGGCATTTGACACAGTCCCACACAAAAGATTAATAGTCAAATTAACCAGCCTGGGAGTGGGTCCCAGGGTGGAAGCCTAGAAAAACATTGGCTGCACAACAGGACACAGAAGGTAATTGTAAATGGAGTCCACTCTGAAGAAAGAGGGGTTACTAGTGGGGTACCGCAGGGTTCAGTATTGGGTCCAGTCCTTTTTAATGTCTTCATCAGTGACATTGCAGAGGGACTGGAAGGAAAAGTATGCCTTTTTGCAGATGACACAAAGATCTGCAACAGGGTTGATACACAAGGAGGCGTGGAAAGGATGAAAAGGGACTTGGCATGGTTGGAGGAATGGTCAGAAGTATGGCAGCTAGGATTCAATGCAAAGAAGTGCAAAATAATGCACCTGGAAAACAAGAACCCAGTGGAAGAATACACAATGGGTGGGGAGGTAGTAACAACAACAAAAAAGGAAAGGGACCTGGGGGTAATCATATCAGATGACCTTAAGGTTAGCAAGCAATGTGAGAAGGCAGTAGGGAGGGCTGGGGGTATACTGGGATGTATAGGGAGAGGCATCAGCAGCAGAAAACAGGAAGTTGTTATCCCTCTGTACAGACAGTTGGTGAGACCCCATCTGGAGTACTGTGTCCAGTTCTGGAGACCTCATCTCCGCAAGGACATAGACAGGATAGAGGTAGTCCAGAGGAGGGCAACTAAAATGGTGCAGGGTCTGCAGGAGAAGCCGTATGAGGAGAGACTAAGGAGCTTAATATGTATACCCTTGAGGAAAGAAGGAGAGGGGGACATGATAGAAACTTTAAGTTCCTCAGTGGAATCAACAAAGTCCAAGAGGTAGCATCTTTCAGAAAAAGAGACTTGCAAGAACAAGGGGACACAATTTAAAGATAGAGAGAGGGCGGTTCAGGGGCAATGTGAGGAAGTATTATTTCACAGAGAGGGTAGTGGATGCATGGAACAGCCTTCCTGAGGAGGTTGTGGGGTCTAAAACTGTGGGAGAATTCAAGAATGCATGGGACAGACATAAGGCAATTCTTGTGGGAGGTAGGAAGAAATAGGCTGTTGGTTAACTAGGATCTACGGCCTATCCTGTAGGTAGGGAAATGGGCAGACTAGATGGGCCAAGCGGTCCTTATCTGCCATCAAAGTCTATGTTTCTATGTTTCTATGTTAAAGGACCTTGATATGTATACCCTTGAGGAAAGGAGGGAGAGGGGGGACATGATGGAAACTTTTAAGTACCTCAGTGGAATCAACAAAGTCCAAGAGGGTAGCATCTTTCAGAAAAAGAGATGTGCAAGAACAAGGGGACACAATTTGAAGATAGATGGGGGGTGGTTCAGGGGCAATGTGAGGAAGTTTTTTTTAGCACAGAGGGTGGTGGACACATGGAACAGCTTCCTGAGGGAGGCTGTGGGGTCTAAAACTGTGGGAGAATTCAAGAATGCATGGGACAGACATAAGTCAATTTTTGTGGGGTGGTAGGAAGAAATAGGCTGTTGGTTAACTAGGATCTGCAGCTTATCCTGTAGGTAGGGAAATGGGCAGACTAGGTGGGCCAAGCGGTCCTTCTCTGCCGTCAAAGTCTATGTTTCTATGTTTCTAGGCTTAGAATGCAACCTTTGTCTTTTTGCAGGATCAAGACACGACCTTTACCCTTTTCCCAGGTTCAGGACACAGCTTCTTTCTTGCAATCTGCAGCTTTCCCTTTTCCATTTGAGCTGTGTGTCTCTCATCGCTGTGGTGCAACTGCAGAAAAACGCAGAAAATTCAGCAACCTGCAGCTTTCCCTTTTTTCTCTTCCAAGCTACTCCTTCATTGCTTCTGCTTCCTTTTTCCTGATGGGGCAGGCACTCCTTGCCCTGGGGGACAAATTGCTGGCAGTCCCTAGGCAGGCCCATCTCACAACCCCATTCTCTCCAGGGGCAAGAGCCCCCCACGGAGAAGCTCCCCACAAACTGACTCAATCTCTGACTGTTCTTCCCTTTTGGGAGTCCTTTCCGCATGCCCCATTGGTTGGAGCCACAGTCCCTCAGAAAAATGTATATGTATGAGGCTCCCTTGATGCCCCACTGGTGCAGAAAAAGGCATGTAAACATTCCCCGGTATTTTCCCCCAAAAGTCCTTTCAATCAGTCCCAGAGTCCTGGCTCACTGGTTGGCCGGTTTGTGTCACATGGCTGAAAACATGGTGGCCATTGTAAATAGTCCACAGTTTGTAGTGTCCCAAAGGTTTAAGCATTCCTGCAGCCAAACCCCTTTCTTTCATTTATTCATTTCCCCATCATTTGGTAGCCACCCCATGCCCTGTTATCCAACTGCACATTTTAATACATTAGTCAAACACTCTGGCTGTCACTGCTGCTGTTTCACAAGCCCCTAGGCAGCTCACACATAGCCCCAGTCTCTGGCTGCAGTCTGTGAATACACTTTATTTCCTTATTTTCCCCACGGACTGGCAGCCTTCCCTTTCACTCAGTGCTTTATTTATTTATTCTTTTTTCCTTTTACCAGCCTATCACTAGCACTTTCTCTGTACCCCAGTGCTAGACAGGCTCCCAGCTCTTCAAAAGATGCTGCCTCATTAATATCCATTAGATAGCTTCTGAATACTCATGTGCAATTGGTGCACAGAAACCTGGCTTTTTCTCTTCTCCAGCTGCCTCTCCAGTCCTGCCACCAGTCCCGGTTCCTTCCTTCCTTAGCTTACCCTGAGACCAGAACCACTGGAGAGATCAGCCAAAATGGCCACAAATGACCCAAACTAAATTGCACTATTGCACATGCGTGGAGCTCGCTGGCACTGTAGTGCCATTTCTCCAACTGGCAGCTCCTCAAACCAGCTCCTCTGGCCCCGCTGTCCCTGGAAACCAACACGGGGGCCAGCAGGAAAGACACAAAACACAGAGGGCAAGCCACGAAGTCCAAAAAAAGAATGGGGTGGAAGCAAAACCCCAGGAAAAACTTGCCTTTTTCAGGAGCTCAGAGGTAAGCCCCCAACAAGGGGGGTTAAACTTGTATTTTCTGTGTGGGTGTTTGGCATTGATAGTGCAGAGGTTAAAACTAACAAATCAATAACACAGGTTATAACAGTGAAATTGTCATGACTGTGAAATGAAGAGGTCCACACATGATGTTGTTGTTTTCTTAGACTGTGACCTTGCATTTTCAAAATATTAGTTTTTATTGCCCCGGCAAATAAACGTGACAGGTGTCATTTAAGAAATGCAACCAGAAACATTGTTTTGTGCAAAGCATGCGAAAACAAGTTTTCAGGGGGATTTGATGACATCTGCCACGTTTATTCAGTGGGAAAAAACGTGAGTATGTTGAAAATGTGGGTTCAAAAAGTAAAAATTTTGCAAAGTTATGAATAAACAGTTAAAAAATGTCAACATTTGTTTATAACTTTTGTTTTCAATTTTGACCCCAAATGTTAAACAGGCTTTTTATTACACCACTTTATTAGCGTGACAGGTCTCATTTTTGAAATCCTGTCCAAAATGTAATTTTGCGGCACAAGTGTGAAAGACTTTTTGGGCAGGATTTGAAAAGTGACACGTCATGTTCATGACATAGGGTACAAAATGGCCATGTTGAAAATGTGGGGACAGCAGCTAACAAAATAGCAAAGCTAGGAATAAACACTGTAGAAATTCCAAAGTTTCTTCGTAACTTTGGTATTTTTTTGAGATTTTGACCCTAAATTTGCAAAACAGTCTTTTATTACCCCCACCTCATCAACACAGGGTTAAACGTTTCAAGTCCTTTCTGAAAGGTGATTTCATGGAGCAACTAGGAAACATGTGGCAAGGATTTGAAAAATTACACCTGCCTTGTTCATGAGGTAGAGCAAACAAAGGCTATGTTGAAAATTTGGAGTCAAATCTGGAAAACTAACATAGTTATGAGTAAATGTTGAAGAAAGTCAACATTTATTCATAACGTTGATGTTTTATGAGATTTTGACCCCAAATTTCTGGCATAGTCTTTTTATTATCCAGCCTTATGATCAAGACAAGTGACATTTTTTAAATGCCATCTGAAACATGATGTCACAGAGTGACTGCGAAAACACGTTTCACGGGATTTGAAGCATTTCACCTACCTGGTTCATGAAACGGGGTAAAAAGGCTATGGTGAAAATATGGACCAAAAATATTAAAAATAACAAACTTATGAGTAAAAGTTCAAAACACATTAAAAGCCATTAACGAGCTTACCTTGTTTTCAGTCATTCACGTTCAGCATTGGAAGAAACAGGATGTGCTGGTGGAAGCAAGCAGGACATGCGTGTGGGACCGGATAGGTAAGTGAGGGTGCAGGGATGGGCTGGGGTGGAGTGGCTGATGAGAAGAGGGGTTGGGGTGGGGGCCTGGGGAGACCAGAAGTCTTTGTTGGATGGTTTCTTGGTTTACAGGTATAGGGCACTGGGTAAACAATCTATAGATGGGCAAGATAATTGACAGTGGGTGGGAGTTTATTTTATAGATGGGCTTAGGAAATGATTGGGTAGTGGGTGAGATAATTGTCAGTGGGTGGAAGTTTACTTTTCATAAGCAGGGCATGGGAAGCAATCGGGAGGTGGGTGGGATACTTAGGAAGGAGTGGGAGTTTATTTTTACAAACAGGGCATGGAGAAAGGGATTGAGAGGTGGGCAGGATAGTTGGCAGTGAGTAGAAGCTGTTTTATTGCAAACAGGGCATGAGGGAAGTGATCAGGTGGGGCGGTGTAGAATAATTTGCAGTGGGTGGGAGTTTATTTTGACCGAAAGAGGTACCGAGTGATCAGGAGATGGGTGGGCTAAACTGCTGAGTGTAAAATTGTTTTACAGAGGTAACACTAGAGAAGTCATCGGGTTGGGGGAGGACAAGCAGCAGGTTGATCATGATGGTGCTCAGCTGGCTGCTGGGGGGGAGCGTTTGTTGTAGGTAAAAGCAAGCAGCCGCCCTCTGATAGGTGTGGCTGCCTCCTGTTAACTACACAAAGTTTCCGCCCATCACCAGCAGAACAGCACCATGATCAGCCTTGCTGATCATTGGTTTGCCATTATCGAGCCTCCTACAGCTTGAGCTGTATTGAATACAACAGTGACACACCTCTGAAGACTGCTACACTAACAATATGTTTGTTTCATCCATGTGCAAGCAAACATAACAATGACTCCAGGGAGGAATTAGGGAACTATAGTGTAGAAGGTGTGGGATAAATGACAGACACCAGACGGTAATATTTAGAGCATAAAAAACACAATAAATGTGTTTATCAATTTATTTGCAAAAACTTTACAAAAACAAAACAAAACAAAAAAATATATATTTACAGAAAGAAAACTGTGAGTGTTAGTCCATCACACCATTTCAGCACATCAGGAAATACTTCTTGAGACTCCTGTCTTTCTTCTGTATATTCAATATCCAATACTTAATTTCCAACAATACAGTGTGTAAGCTCTCACACTAGCTCCTTCTCCCTGGTGGTCAAAGATACTGACCCACACATGTCTTAGTCCCCTGTGGCAGGTTTTATAGCAGTCCTTAGGGTGACATCACAATCAGGGATCTCCCACTTAACATAAAATAGACCTTTATGTGGCCCTATCTAAGACTATCTTGGATCATTCTTGTACAATAGGAAAAACAAGCATTTATGTTATATTCCTTCTGTGAATATATCCTAAAATATCAGTTTTAGATAATCTAAACTTTAATTAGGGATGTCTACCTCATTTGAGCATAGCTCCTCCCACTAACTGTGACCTCATCTCTCCTGATTATTACAAAAGCAGTCACTTCAGGGTTTACGTCCTAAAGTAGGAATCTCCCATAATGGCAAAAATTCAGGCAACAACAAAAGAAAAACATTTATTTGTTCATTTTCACATGTTTTATATACAGGAATACCCAGCCTGGACAAGGAATGACAAATGAGGGCGCGCCCTATTTGCCTTCCCCCGCCTGCTCAGGGAGACCTGATACTGAAGCACAGGTTATTTATTTTAACAAAGAAAAGGAAAAAGGATTTATTTATTTAAAGTTGCAGGCTTTATACCCAGTAAGCCTCTGCAAACCGTTTTAGCAGTGTTGCCAATTTTACTGCTGTTGGCTTATATAATGTCTGAAATGTCGTACGGGCTAAAACATTTCATTTGGCCTTGGTTTTGACAGCTCCTAGTCACTCACTTAATGGGCTGTCTAAACAATTAATATTTGCAGCACTTCCTTTTCTTTTTAAGCTCACAAGAGCTTTTCATCAATACTGCAACAAACAGTTTTCTTTTTATTTACTTCGCCCGACACCGGCTGCAGCACAGCATTTCTGTGCTTCTTAAAGGGGCACCATTTACAATAGCGATAGCGCTTCACTTTTGACACTGAGGCAGCTATTTCCAGCACTGAAGCGTAACATAAACAAACTGGGGGCACCTTAGGAGAACAACCATTACTCAAACACAGAGCTCCTTACTGGAAAAAGGATAAACTTTCATTGTGCAACCATAAGGGTTTTAGGATTATTTAAAGTTTGTAGAGATATGCCAGGTTGGCCACCCTGACACGAAATTTAGTAAAGAAAGGAGGAAAGAAAAGATGAGAGAAAAGTAGGAAAAGAAAATTTGGGGGTACACATTTTACTTCAGGACTAAATATTCATAACAGGGCACCCTGTTACACTCCTCCCATTTAAGAAGGCAACACAGTATGAAGTTGGCTGAACCCTTCACCCTAGAAGGTTGGAACTTCTGCCCACCTCACCAGAAGTTCCCCTCAGGGACCATTAATAAGCAGAACAGTTTTTAACATGTAACTAACATTTATACATTCAATAAATGGATCCTACTGTCCTTTTCCCTGAGTTATGTGCCTTTTTTATAAAAAACATCATTCATTATTACAAGTCACATCACACTTTTCAGACATAACATGTTCAGCTCCATACGGGGATAAAAAAATCTGCATTTTGATGTTGAGACCCAGTTCTATGTTTTACTGAAAATTTATAGGGCTGGAGGGACAGGTACCAGCGCATGATGCACATATTCTTATCCTTCATGAGGTGTAGCCAACATAGTGGGTTATGGTCAGTTACAATAGTGAATTCATGCCCCCCATAAATAATATTTCAGAGCCTCTATAGCCCATTTAATGGCCAGGCACTCCTTCTCTACTGTGGAATACTTTCTTTCTCACTCATGCAATTTCCTATTAATGAATAGAACTGGGTGCTTACCTTACCTTTGTGATCATGCAGGGTTAACACTGCCCCAATGCCCATATCAGAAGCATCGGTTTGGACCTCAAGTGGTTTTCTAAAGTCTGGACTTAGGAGTACTGGTGCAGAACATAAAGCTGTCTTTATATTCCGAAAAGCTGTTTCACAGTCAGCAGTTCACTTCACTTTATTTGGATACCTGTTTTTAGTCAGTTCTGTAAGTGGTGTTGCAATAGTGGAAAGGCCAGGAATGAACCTGCGATAATAACTCACCAGCCCTAAAAAAGATCTAACATGGCATTTGGGAGTGGGTATAGGACTATTGGCAACAGCCTCCACTTTGTCTATTTCTGGCTTTACAGTTTCCTGGCCAGTGATAAACCCCAAATATCAAGTCTCTGTTTTGCAATAGCACATTTGGATGGATTTATTGTAAGTCCTGCATCTTTGATGCTTTGAATGACAGTGCTAAAATGAATTAAGTGGGTATTCCAGTCCGGGCTATAGATTACCATGTCATCCAAATAAGCATCGCTGTATTGTTTATGGGGTCTTAAAATGCGGTCCATGTATCTCTGAAAAGTGGCCAGAGCCCCATGCAAACTGAATGGCATGGTTGTAAATTGGCATAAACCAGTAGGGGTACTAAAAGCTGTTAACTCTTGGGCCTGTGGTGCTAAGGGTATCTGCCAGTACCCTTTCGTCAAATCTAGAGTGCTGATGTACCATGCAGAGCCTATCTGATCTAGCAGATCATCAATTCTTGGCATGGGGTAGCCATCAAACTCAGAAATTGCATTGATTTTCCGAAAATCCAAACATAACCGAACACCACCCTCTTTTTTATGTACCACTACTAAAGGTGAGGACCAAGGGCTATGAGAAGGAACAATCACCTTTGCTTGTTCCATTTTCCTTACCTCATCCACTACCTCTTTTCGGATTTTCTCAGGTAACCTATAGGGCCTCTGGTGAATTGGTTTACTTTGTGTCAGTTTAATCTCATGCACCACCCCTAATGCCTTACCCTGGTGTTTTAGTAAATGTTTCTTTAAAAAACTCCAAGAGTTGATCAACCTCTTGTCTTTGATCAGGCTTTAATTCCAGATTAATCTGAATTTCCTGCTCCCCTTGTTGTGTCTCTAATTTATCATAAACCACCTCTATCTCTGATAGGCTTTGTTCAGGTTGAATGTAGAGGGACGGGTTTGGCTTATCTATCCATTTCCTTAACAGATTGGCATGGTATACCCATTTTACTGGTCTCCATCCAGGCATTTCAATCTCATAATTCACAATACCAGTCTGTTGAAGTACCACATATGGCTCTTGTCGTCTCATTAGAAGCTTATTTTCTGTATTAGGCAACAACAGTAACACTTTGCCCCTGGTTCAAAATGTTTGTATTCAGTCCTTTATCATACAATTCTTTTGACCCTGCTGTTTCTGGTCAACATTCACATGAGCCACAGTTACATATTTCACAAGCCTTTCCCATAAGTCAGTCATGTAATTCACAATGTTTGTAAATCCCACACCTTTACCTTCCTCCCAGTGTTCTTTAATTACATCTAATGGTCCCTTAGGGTTGCGATCATATAGTAAGGAAAAGGGGGATAAACAGTTGTTGCTTGGGGTACTTTCCTGTTGGCAAACAAGAGGTAAGGGAGAAAGCTATTCCAGTCTCGACCTTCCTCTTGTACGTACTCTTGCATCATCTTCTTAAGTGTTTTATTGAATCTTTGTACTATCCCATCGGTCTGAGGGTGATACAGGGAGGTACGTACTGCAGAGACACCCAACAGACGGTACAATTCTTGCAGCATCACAGATATAAAATTACTGCCTCTGTCAGTTAGAATCACTTGTGGTATTCCCATTTGACTGAAGGGTATAGCTAATTCTTCAGCTATTCTAGGCAGAAACCGTTCTCATTAGTATGGCTTCAGGGTACCGGGTGGCGTAGTCGCACACAACCAGTATGAAATGATTTCCCTTAGAACTCTTTGTTAGGTGCCCCACCATGTCCATAGCTACTCTCTCAAAAGGAGTTGTCACATAAGGGATGGGTTGCAAGGGTACTTGATCTTTCTTCCCTCCTTGAGCCACCAGCTGGCATTTTGCGCATGCTCTACAATATGCTGCTACCTCTTGATGAATCCCAGGCCAACAAAACCTGGATGGTATCCGCTGTAATGTTCTATCCTCCCCTCATGGAACAGTCATAGGTATATCATGGCCAATCGAATTGCCTTCCCTATACTGTTTAGGTAACATTAACTGCTCTGTCTCACAGTTTGTAACAGGATCAACAGTTATACTATACAGTATGTTACGCTTTAATAAAAAATGAGAATGTTCATTCTTTTCTGCTTGATTTATTTGTGCAAATAGAGGTCTTAAAGTCTCATCTGCTAACTGTTCCAGTCTGATGTCACCTTTTAACAACCCTGATGCTAATTCCACATTCTTTTCTGGATGCAAATCCTGCCAAGCTTTCTTTTCCTTCCTTTTGACTCGCTTGGATTTTCTTGCCTTTCCTTGTCCTTCAAAATAATCTTCTTCAAAAGGAAAGACAGGTTCCATCTGTACTTTTGCCTGTGCCCTGGTAACTACATTAACAAGTTCCACCAATGATTGATGAGTCTTCATTAAGGCATCAAAACAAGGAAAATCCTGGCCAATTATAACAGGTACAGGTAGATGGGGTACTAATCCAACTAATAAGGTGTGGATTTGGTCGTTAACAGTCAATTCCAACTTTGTAGTATGGTACTGATGGACACCCCATGTATACAGTGAACAGTTGTATCATTCTGGCTTAAGTCTACTTCAGGGGCCAGATCAGTTCTCATCAGGGTTTGTCTACTTCCAGAGTCTAACAATCCCAAAGTTTGTTGGTCTCCACCCACAGGAGTAACATATCCAAAGTTCGCTAGGTCCAAATGTGCTGTATCATTTCTTTTATTAGGGCAGTTTCTGACTATGTGTCCTTTCGAGAAATTAATGGCAAATGATGTCTGCATATGGGACCCTGCCCCTCTATCTCATCTACCATAAGTTGATTGCCTTTGATTATGGAAAAAAGTTCTTACGGAGCTGTAGGTGGTCCTGGGTTACCTTGTTGTACCCTCAGTCTGGAGGGACGAGCTGCTGAAGTAGTCCTCCGCCAGTTTAATGGTTTCCTCTGCTGTCTCTGGCTTATGCTCCTTAACCCATAACTGTACATCCAGTGGTAAAACCTGAATTAGCTGTTCAATGATTATTAGCTCCATAATCTGATCGATAGTCTTAGTCGTCAGTTTTGGCCATTTACCACAATAGTCTCTGAGATGAGCATATATTTCCCTGGGGGTGTCATAGTGGGCTTTTTTCTGAGAACAAAAACGCTGGCGATAGGTCTCAGTACTGATATTATAACATCTCAATATTGCTTCTTTTACTCTATCGTAATCATTAGCATCAGTGCCACTCAGTTGGCTATATACTAACTGGGCTCTCCCAGATAAGTAGGATACCAATCTTATTACCCACTGATCCCGAGGCCATACACAGGTTTGGGCTATCCTCTCGAAGGTAGTAAGGTATGCCTCAATGTCATCACTCTCTGACAATTTAGTTAGCTTTCTGTCTCTGGGCCCAGTCCTATTCGCCTGACCTTGATTCATGTCCTGTATGACTTTCAGGGTATCATTCCATTTTATGTCATGCCATCTTCTTTCTTCTGCCTGGATGCGTCAATCCTCATCCCTCTGTTGTCTGTCTTCTTCTTCTTCTTGTCACTCCATCTCGATCTGCCTCAAACAGAGCCACTTCAGCAATTCACTCGGGTCATTCGGGGCTGGGGTCATCTGTCTCTCTTTTGGCTTCTGTGTGTCTTCTCCCTCTTCAATATCCTCATCTTCTGTTTTTTTCATTTTGGGTCCGGCTCCTGTACCTAATCCAGGTAACAATTTTATCCCAGTTTTCTCAGTTACCGATCATGTCAGGTGATGTGCACCAAGGTCTGTCTGGTCCCCTTCTATCATCTGTCAGGGTATATCAGAACAATACCCCCCTGGTAGTGCCTCCTGGGCAGTCTCGATGTACCAGATCTATCCCACTTCTGATGCCCGTGTAGAAGGTATGGGATAAATGACAGACACCAGACGGTAATATTTAGTGCATAAAAAAACACAATAAATGTGTTTATCAATTTATCTGCAAAAACTTTGCAAAACCAAAAAAAAACAAAAAAAGATATATTTACAGAAAGAAAATTGTGGGTGTTAGTCCATCACACCATTTCAACACATCAGGAAATACTTCTTGAGACTCCTGTCTTTCTTCTGTATATTCAATATCCAATACTTAATTTCCAACAATACAGTGTGTAAGCTCTCACACTAGCTCCTACTCTCTCAGTGGTCAGAAAATACTGACCCACACACACATCTTAGTCCCCTGGTGGCAGGTTTTATAGCAATCCTTAGGGTGACATCACAATCAGGGGATCTCCCACTTAACATAAAATAGACCTTTATGTGGTCCTATCTAAGGCTATCTTGTACAATAGGAAAAACAAGCATTTATGTTATATTCCTTCTGTGAATGTATCCTAAAATATCAGTTTTAGATAATCTAAACCTTAATTAGGAGGGTTCTACCTCATTTGGACCACAGCTCCTCCCACTAGCTTTGACCTCATCTCTCCTGATTATTACAAAAGCAGTCACTTCAGGGGCTTTCAGTCCTAAAGTAGGAACCTCCCCATAATGGCAAGAATTCAGGTAACAACAAAAGAAAAACATTTATTTGTTCATTTTCACATGTTTTATATACGGGAATACCCAGCCTGGACAGGGGAATAACAAATGAGGGGCATGTTCCTTATTTGCCTTCTCCGTCAGCCCAGGAGACCTGATACTGAAGCACAGGTTATTTATTTTAACAAAGAAAAAGGAAAAAGGATTTATTTATTTAAAGTTGCAGGCTTTATATCTAGTAAGCCTTTGCAAACCATTTTAGCAGTCTTTGTTAATATTACTGCTGTTGGCTTTATAATCCGACGGCTGAGATGTCAGCTGTCGGCTAAAATATTCATTTTGGCCTTGGTTTTGACAGCTCCTAGTCACTCGCTTAATGGGCTGTCTAAGCAATTAATATTTGCAGCACTTCCTTTTCTTTTTAAGCTCACAAGAGCTTTTCATCAATACTGCAACAAGCGGTTTTCTTTTTATTTACTTCGCCCAACATTGGGCTGCAGCACAGCATTTCCGTGCTTCTTAAAGGGGCACCAGTTACAACAGTGCATAGCGCTTCACTTTTGACACCAAAGCAGCTATTTCCAGCACTGAAGCATAACATAAACAAACTGGGGACACCTTAGGAGCACAACCATTACTCAAACACAGAGCTCCTTATGGAAAAAGGATAAACTTTCATTGTGCAATCATAAGGGTTTTAGGATTATTTAAAGGGACAGTAAAGCTTGTAGAGGTATGCCAGGTTGGCCACCCTGACATTAAATTTAGTAAAGAAAGAAGGAAGAAAAAGATGAGAGAAAAGAAGGAAATTTGGGGAGGGAGTTACACATTTTTATTTCAGGACTAAATATTCATGACAGGGGCACCCTGTTACACCTAGGTCCAGACAGTTTAACAATAATCACAGGGGAAACTGCTAGAAACAACCACAAGAAACAAAACTGTTGAACACTTACAAGAAAATAACTCGGACTTGAAGATCCATTACTTTGTCTAAAAATCTATCTGAAGAACTGGATGAAGGAGAAGCAGTGTGTGTTGCTTATCTGGACTTTAGTAAAGTGTTAATAATGAGCCCCACAGGAGGTTAGTTCATGAACTAGAGAACCTAGGTGTAGCCCTTTAGCCTTGGGGCTACTAGTTAGTCATAGCATTAGTGGTTAGGTAGAGTGGCCCAGCTGGTCACTACAAGTGTTGCAGAATTTGGTGGGAGGAGTTAGACAGCTGGCAGGAAGTAAGTGAGGTAACAGTGAAGGGAGGAGAGAGTGTTTCCTGGCAGAGAATGGCAGCTGTTTAGTGCTTCCACTGCCAAGATGTTCCAGGAGCAAGGAAGATACAGCTGGGTATCATCAGCATAGCAATGAAAACCCAGACTGTACTTCCTAATGAGCTCTCCCAGGGCAGCATATACACGGCAAACAACATCGAGACAAGACCGAACCCTGGGAATGCCGCGTGACAGGTGGCCAGGAGAGGAGGAGAAATTCCCCATCACTACCTCTTGCCTCCTGTTGGACAAAAGACTAAATCCAGCAGATGACAGTGCTGGCGAGTCCGCAGAATTCCCTTAGGCGGTCAAGTAACACTCGATGGTCCACCGTGTCAAACGCTGAAGAGAGATCGAGGAGAACAAGAATTGTCCCCTCCCCTCGATCTCTAGCCCTCAGGAGGTCATTATGCACCCGAACTAGCACAGTTTCTGTGCTATGCCTTGCACAAAACTCAGACTGGAGTAGCTCGTACAGATCATGGGCCGCGAGATGCTCCTCAAGCATGACGACATCACCTTCTCCACAATCTTACCCAAAATGGAAGATTGGAGATGGAATGTAATTGCCTTGATGTCAGGGTTCAACAATGTTTTTTTCAGAAGGAGTCTCACCAATGCCTCCTTCAAGACATTGGGAAAGACTCCCTCTGACAAGGAACACTGGACAATCAAGGCAAACACCAGGCCAACGGAGTCAACACATCTCATTAAGAAACGAGTTGGCACCGGGTCCAGTTCACAAAAGATATGCCAAAGCTTGGATGCAATCTCAATGACCTCAGCCACCTCCACCAGTCTAAACTCACCCTAACCAGGTGGAGTGCTCTCCAGTCACCCATGGTGACCACTGTCGGTCAAACTCTGGCCCACTGGCAGAACCCCCTGTCTGATGGCAGGCACCCTGTCCGAGAAGAACTGAGCAAACTCCTTGCACAATGCGTTCGACAAGGCTACCTTTGGCTGTAGACAGGAAGCATGGAGAAGCCTGTCCACGGTCCAAAAGAACACAGTTGGTCAGTTCCTCCCAGCAGCAATCTCCCTGGACAGGAATTCTGCTTCCTTATGATCGATTGCCCCCTGGTATGCACCATAGTGCACACGTAGGGCCAGTTTGTCTACCTCCAGGTCAGACTTCCACCAGCAGAAACATAGAAACATAGACTTTGATGGCAGATAAGGACCGCTTGGCCCATCTAGTCTGCCCATTTCCCTACCTACAGGATAGGCCGCAGATCCTAGTTAACCAACAGCCTATTTCTTCCTACCCCCCACAAGAATTGCCTTATGTCTGTCCCATGCATTCTTGAATTCTCCCACAGTTTTAGACCCCACAACCTCCTCAGGAAGGCTGTTCCATGCATCCACTACCCTCTCTGTGAAATAATACTTCCTCACATTGCCCCAGAACCGCCCCCCCATCTTTAAATTGTGTCCCCTTGTTCTTGCACGTCTCTTTTTCTGAAAGATGCTACCCTCTTGGATTGTTGATTCCACTGAGGTACTTAAAAGTTTCTGTCATGTCCCCCCTCTCCCTTCTTTCCTCAAGGGTATACATATTAAGTTCCTTTAGTCTCTCCTCATATGGCTTCTCTTGCAGACCCTGCACCATTTTAGTTGCCCTCTTCTGGGCTGCCTCTATTCTGTCTATGTCCTTACGGAGATGGGGTCTCCAGAACTGGACGCAGTACTCCAGATGGGGTCTCACCAACTGTCTGTACAGAGGGATAGCAACTTCCTGTTTTCTGCTGCTGATGCCTCTCCCTATGCATCCCAGTATATCCCCAGCCCTTCCTACTGCCTTCTCACATTGCTTGCTAACCTTAAGGTCATCTGATATGATTACCCCCAGGTCCCTTTCCTTTTTTGTTGTTGTTACTACCTCCCACCACTTTGTGTATTCTTCCCCTGAGTTCTTGTTTCCCAGGTGCTCTAATTTCCAACCCAAAGTCTTCATCGTCTTGAGCTCCCCATCATACTGAGGGACCTGGCGAAGACCTGGCTGTAAGCACGACTGGCGCAGAGAGTTGAACGCACCAGACAGTGCCTTATTATAGGCATCAACTGCCATGCACACACCTCAACGTGGGCACTGTCCACACTAGATAAGTCAGCCACCACAAAAACCCTCACAGAATAGTCTTATAGTATGGACAGAAAGGGACAATGGCATGTAATCTTTTGGGGATGTAAGTGCAAGTCACTGTTTGCCAAATATTGTTCGTTGGTCACCTCTGGGTCACATCATTTCAAGTCAAAGTGCAGTTTATTTGCTAATTTATTGTACTGTTACTTGTATACTTAATCATTAAGCTAGAAATGCTGACTTTTATTCTCCATGGTCATAGACATTCCCTTTCTAATGTGCCAGTGTTTAATTTGTCGAAAGATGTAATCATTTATTTAGCCGGACTATGAGACTCCTAAACTTACCTAACCCTAGTTTTGCCTAATCTTATTTCTTTCCTGGGTAATTTTCCCCTAATTTGTAAGATATATTCTCTGTTAATGGACTCCTACTGTCAATTGGTATTTTACTGTTTTGGAACCCCTTCCTATGCCTGCTCCCAATATTCCAACCTGTTCTCTGCACAGCAATCCTCCACTTTGATCAATGAGGAACATTTCCAATCTTATCAGCCATTTCTATTGGCCACTTTTACCTCTCCTGCATTGAATCATTATTGGTCTTTTATAAGTTGAAGTGGGTTCTTCAGGCATTATAAATGTCTTAATGTGTTTCACAACATCGTTATCTATATAGCAGGCACTGGTTACTAATGCTTTTTCTAAGTTATATCCCCCCTGAATCTTTCCATGCCCATGGGGTCAATGGCATGGAACTGGGCCTAGGGCCAGATCAAGCCATTAATGGGCCCGGGGCACTTGAACTCTAGGGGCCCATGTAAATCAACACCTAGCTTTTCATACAGGCATCACTTTTATTTTGGCTTGAAATGCTGGAGCAACACTAGATCTTTCTGGTAAAACTTTAACATGGAGGGTATGATCCAGAGGAAGCAGGAGTTCACAATGCTACTGATTTACTGTTGATTTAAATGAAATTGGACCCCCCCCATAGCAACTAACCAGCAGCAGGAAACCTACAACATACCCCAGACTTACAATGTAAGGCAAATGAATTACTACACTGACTACCAGAGTGTTTTAAATGTCTCCCGGCTCATAAATACCAACATCAGAGACAGACGTTTATTTACAATTGCAATCGTATAAAGTCTTATGAAACAAAGCCCAGATTTTTCCCTAAGTGTGAAAACAGGTCCCTACATCTACATGTCAGTCTGCCTTCATGGTCTTCACTACAACCTAATAATCAAAGGTGAACTACACAGCCTTTCGGGGAATAGATTAAACAAGTATAATGTCTAACAGCGGATCCATTAGTAATTTGTTCTCAAAACAAGCCTGCTGTCAGAATATGAAATCATAACAAAAATAACAAGGTTTATGAAGGCAGTGGGAATCCCAGCTGCAGACTACTCAATTCGAGAGTCCGGTGGGGGTGACGTGTCAGGGTAAGGCAAGGGCTGGAGCAGATCACTCCCCTCCCATTTAGGGACCCCTCCCAGGCCTTGCACACCCAACCAGCGGCCTCTACCTGTGTGTGTGTGTGTGTGTGTGTGTGTGTGTGTATGTCCATCCGGGGAAGCCGGGAAAGGGAATTGAAGGCGGCTAAAGTCAGATCTGCTGATAAACATTAGAAAATAGTACTGAGATAGTGATCTTCCTTTGCATATCGAGAGAAATACCACTCAATTTCAATGTCATTGTTCTTCATACACCAACCTGTTTTAGATGGGAAGCAGTAGGGACTGCAAGAGCAGAGAAAAGTATCACCCATCCTGGAGGGACTTAAGCCTGCCTGGTGAAGGAGATCTTGTGATTCTTTGCCACCATTTCAAGAGAAATGGATTAAACTGCTGGCAACAAATGACTGAGCCTCACGCTGCTGCCTGGAATTGCCAGGTTCTGGGAAGGGACAGACTTCTGCTTTGTGGTCCTGGCCCCTGTGCAGGAGAGGCTGAGCATGGCAGGGAGATGTTTTCACATGGGGCGATAGCATGCATCAGAAAAGTGGCACCTCTGCCAATGAGCAGGATTTGTGTTTGTGCTGCAAAGCATGCACACCCTCCAAGCTGGAAACTGATTGCTGATGTAATTCAGAGATTGAAGGAAAACCCATAGAAATGGGGAGGGGGGGTGGCATGTAGCACTCAAGAAATATTAACCAGCCCACAACAGGCTGCTTCTGCTGGAGGTATTAACATCTAGAACCACCTTATCTGTGCATTCTTGGCTCACAGTCTCCTTTATTTGCAAAATTTACAGTCCAGAACTCCCATTAACATTAACATTAACATACCCTTTCTATGCCCACAATCCAGCTCGTGAACTCTGACTCTCTGAAGTATATATTAGCAGCACACAAATTATTACCTCTGAGCCTTTCAAGAATACATTGAACAGATAAAACATGGATAAAACTGCTTTGGAAACACCAAGACTGTGTCTCTACTCTCTTCAATTCCACCGTCGTCTGCCACCACACCTTTTGAAGATATGGCACCCAGCTGCAAGAGCCTGATTCCAGCTCATGTAAGCAAGCACACAAGACACACTGACATGCCATAAAAAAAAATTTGATATGTTTCTTCTTGTGCATTCATCTGCCTTAGCCTATTCCTTTTAGTAACTTGACTGGCTTAATTAAGAAAAAAACAAACAAACAAACCTCTTCAGCTGCCAACGGTGCCGAGAAACCAGCTTTGGAATGTCTCCCCGATTCCTTCCACCCGACCTGATGACCTCTTGAAGGCAACGCACTCTCCCCAACATGTGACCAACCCCCACTGCTTGCAGAGGCTGAGCCGAGGAGGCGCACACCTAATGCTGGTCAGGTAGGGCTTGCCCTGCCAATCGGTCTGGAGATTGTGATGATGAATGCCTTTCTGGAGTATCTTCTTCTGGAAGTAATGATGATGATGATGATCAGCAGCAGTAGCTGCTGCCTCCCTGCAAACTGGATGGTCCAGATGCCGAAAAGGGGTTTAAAGCACCCCTTTTAAAGGGCAAAGTAGCCAAGTGTGCCCATTGTTTATTTTTCCCACTGCGTATTTGCATCAGTGCAGGCTTGTCATTGGTTCTCCTGATTGAACCAATCATAAGTCTGTTATGCCCTCATACTTCGATTGGTGTGATTACACTTTTGTGGCTCTGATTGGGTAGCTTCATAATCCACTTTCTGAACTTTAAACTAAGTTGCTGCTACTCAGCTCCCTTTGAATCTTAGAAGTTGAACACCTGGTCTCGAGCACTAGAATGGCTGCGGGTTTGTGCTGCAGCAGGAGCAGAGGAATCGATTTGGGAGGGCCCCCAGCTGGTGAAAAGAAAATGAGTAGGTGACACTGGAGCTGCTGCATTTTTAAATTGTGTAAATGAGGGCCACCGCCCAATCAACCACCTTATGTATCCTGGCTGGCCTGTGTTACTTAAATGACACCACATCTGCTGCCTGCCGGGAAGGGTCATCTACAGCTGATCCGATTTTGCAGAGTCTATACAGACTAGATGAATTACAGGGCTTAGCACTGCGTATCTCAGAGTCTCTCACATTACGATTGCGCTACTGGCCAGGGGGTGGGGGCCTTCCATATCCATGGCGGGAGCCAGGGCTTGGACTTTCATTTTCCTCTTGAGTCCTGCTGCTAGCCTGCCCCACCAGAGGAGGTGCTACTGAATTGCAATTAATTTAAATTAAATATCTTGCGCTCCAGTCACTCGCTACAGGGGCTCCTCTGATTTAAATACCTCGCTGCTGGGGGAGGGGCCTGCTTGATTTAATTAAAATACCTGTGCAGCAATGCAGAGAAAAGTACTGTAGAATGAGCATTGAGCACCACTGCACTAGGATAATGCCTAAATACTTTGTCAGCCCGGGCCAGGGTTGAAGTTTATATGGGGGTCCTGGGTATTTGCCCATTTGTCCCCTTTAATCCGGCCCTGACTGGGCCTGAAGAAGTATTTGTTTATAACCAGTGGGACCTTACACCTACACGATTTCCCTGGAGTCTTTCATTAGAACATGGGACTGTTTCTCCAACAGCTTTTTGGCCCCCTCCTGTCTGCTATTCTACACTGCAGCCTCCACTGTCTACTCGAATGTCTTCCTCCTGCTGTAACTGCACCACAATATGGTGAGTCAAGTTGCTCTGAACTATTTCACCTGCTGCTCCTCTGCACAAGACCACCCTCTGCAGACTCATCAGAGGTGACTACACCACTCAACATTCTCCTCTTCAAGGACACAACCATTGATAACTATTTGCCTGCATGGTAAGAAGCACAGTCCGAATTTTATGCCATCTTTTCCTGATCCTCTCCATGCTAGCTACCACTTGCCACACAACTCCACCCTGCACAATGACTGGAAAGCTCACCCTTCCCCTTAGTCCAGCCTTGCATACCTATGCCTCCACTTGCCCGATGTGCTATAAGACTTTGCCCCTTATGGCTAGCTCTGCTCACCTGGACATTCCCTCCAAGCCATTTCCTGGTGGTACTGATGCCTGGAAGTAGGCCTGCCACTTCAGCTCAGCAAGAAATACTCCCTGTCACATCCTACTAATTTTGCTCCTTAGCAACAGCAGGGGTGGGACTGCCTGTCTTGTCTTGACATATGCAGTGCTGTTTCCAATCAATTTTGATGTGATAGTCTTCCAGGAGTCAGCCAAACATTTTTATTTGCACGCCTCTCAGGAAGGTTTGAGGCTTATTCATTCTTCAGGTTGCTGCACGTGCAAGAGTGGCAGGATATTTATAGCTGGGACTCACATAATCAAAATTGTGGCTGATTTTATGCTAGACGTATATATATTTATATTTCTGCTCATGAGGGTTATTTGGTGTGGATGGAGGGTGGAAATATGGTGTATTTTGACTATACTAACCCCAGCAATACTCACGTATTCATAACTTCTGCAGTGACCCTTTAAGACAGAACTGCCTGTAGAGAATGGAACACATGCAAATGATGGAACCTTTTGCGTGTGACAACTTTTCAAATGCTGCCTTGAACTAACTGCCTTAGTTCTAAACCTTTCAGATTTCACTCTCTGCCTGTCAAGTCTAGACACCATGGGTGGGATATTCAGAAATGTGCCAGAGGCAGGCGCAACAGCTGTGCAGCATAAGTAAACTGGCGCGCCAGTGCTGCCTAAATGCGACATTCAAAGGTTACGCGATGACCGCAAGCCCAGCGCAACACGGCTGAATATTGCAGGGATGTGCCATAGCGCAACTAGGGCTGTGCCAGGAGCAAACCAGCATGTGCCATAGCACAACCAAGGCTGCGCAAGGGCCAGAGGTGCATGGGCCAGGACACAGGACAACAGTCACAGCAGGGAGCATGCCGCCAGAGCAGGACAGACCACCACCAGGGTACAGAGGATGCCAGGTGGGAGGCATGGCAGGCACATGGCTGCAGGCTCCTGACCATGTGCACCACAGTGGTGCACGGAGGCTGTGTGGCACCAATGCCCACCGGCAATCAGCCACTGGCAACATCATCAGAAAGGCATGGGACATGCCACCTGGACCCCTGCTGGCAACATACATGCTAACAGCACAAAACACACACACCACACAACATGTACAGAGTGCACATGTATGCCCCAGGGCACCCCCCCACCTGCCACTGGGCACAGACCACCTGGCACAAGCCCCAGTCAACCCCAGATGTACCACTCAGCCACCATGCAGACCACTGCAGCATGGCTCCACACACCAGCTGCAAAGCAGACACAGATGGCTAACAGTACAAAAGTGTAATAAAACCGTGTAACAATAGCTATGTCCAGAATAACATGGAGCAGGGAATGGGGTGGCCACAAACAGAATGGTAGACCAGGAAGGGAGGCAGGGGGACTGGGGACATGGCTGGGTAAAGAGGTACAAGGAGGAATGGGGAGAGGGGGACAGGGAGGGGTGCAGGCCAAGCAGGCCCCTAGCAAAATGCTTGCCCCCTACCGGCGCCTGGTACGCCCGCTTTCTGTGATCTACACTGGCCTGATGAATTAGCGTTGCACCATTCCGGAGTGTGGCCATGGTGACTCGCAGTATCCACTGTAGTAGCCTTGTGTTGACTGCATCCCATTGGCCACCTAGGACAAAAGAGGGGACATGGTATGAGTGTATGTCCATATGACTGTAGCCCATTCACCATGCACGGTGGACAGTGGTGACATGCGCCCTGAGACAGCACGCAGTTACCTGCAGTGTGTGTGACCACACGAGCTGCCATCCTGACAATCCAGGGCCATGCAGGGCACTGCAAACCAACACCACCCACGTGCCACACACCACAACCATGGTGGCCAGGCAACAGGGCATAATGGAGGGGTGGCAGTGGCATGGCTGGAACATGGGTGCACCCACAGCCCACCTGCAGCAGCCACACACCTGTGCAATAGCCACAAGATGGTGCAATGGACCCCACCGGCAGTGCACAGCTGGAATGGCCGATGTGCTCAGGGGGGCTATAGCCCACCCCCACCCTGCACAACAACGAACCAAGGAAGAGTGCCTACCTGCTTGCTGTGGTGCAACTGGCGCCTGTCTTGCCACACTGCCCATGCGGCCTGCAACCTATGACTGTGCTTGTGCTCCGGCCTGCCCCCATCCACCTGCAGTGCCTGCCAGCCATGCAAGGCACCTATCCTCAGGGCCTAGTAGGGAGACATTGAGAAGGACACATCAGTACCTGGCAACACCCCACAGGCCCCCCCTCCAGCACAGTAATCCTCCTGGCCCTGCGCAGTGGCGGTGCATGGCACAGCACACCCATGGCACGCTGCCATGGCCAACAGAGTGCGTGGACACAGACCCCCCCCCGCAGCATGGTGTGACACCCTGCTGGCCCCCACAGGACACTGTAATGGCACAGACATGGACATTGTGCACTCACCTGGACGTGGCACGCGCCCGGATGCATGCCAGCAGTGCCCGAAGCCTGTCGGCGTCCCCTTCACAAGTCCCCACAGCAGTGGTGGCACTGCTCCCCCACTCACTGTGCCCCAGTGGCCTCTCCAACCCCTTGGCCACCTTCTGCCACACCTCCATACATGACCAACCAGGGCACCTGGCCAAAGAGACAACCCACATGTGGCTCTACCAGGGCCACAAGATTGACCAGTTCCACCTGGCTCCAGTTGAGAGCCCTCACTGTGCCATGGTGCGGCATGTTGATCCAGGTATTAGAAACTCAAATGGCACCAGTAGTGCATGAGCCACACATGCTGTGGGTGTGCGACTCACTTGGTGCTGCACAATACAGCTGGGGCAGCTGGCACGTGCTACAGGTCACCCGGAGGTCAATGGCACATGTGAGGTCATAGGTCGGCAAGCGCACTGTGCGCGGCAATGCAAGAGGGGCATGTGTGCCCCGCAATCCATGGGGCCAGTCGCGCACGGGCACCATAGGGCACATAGCGTACGATCGTCACATGCCCAATAGTGGCAGAGCACTGTCCCGCATTTAGTGCAGTGTGCATAGTATGTGCCACCGACGTACGTGACATCAGTGCGCGCATGTGCACCGCCAGGCCTACTGCGTACGTCATACAGTTGCGCCATGACTTGTGCATGCGCAACACCAATGCACATTGCACAACTTCACGATATTCAGCCGGAATATGCAGATGGACTGATCAGCATATTCGCGGTGCAACGGAGGCATTTGCATCTCATCAGAGTTGCGCATCCCCTCATTTGCATGTGATGCGCTATAAATGCACCATGGGACTGCACAGGCACCAGACTGGTATTGCATCCTTCAGAGGTAAGTCATCAGGCTGTGGAACTGTCAGGACAGTGGATTGGAAGGGCATTGTGTGTTGCAGCCATCACTAACCACATGTCCATACCCACAGAAATAAGCATGTCAGAACACGAGAAGGTTGAGGCAGGGCCTGCATGGAAGTGCAGGCCCAACTTCACGAGGGCAGAATGCGATGCCCTTCGGCTGCCTACCTGGACCAGGAGCCCCTTCTGAGTGGCTCAACAGGCACCCCACAGGCCAGGGCGGCTGCATGGAAGGGAGGGCCAGGGCTGTGAAATCAGCAGGGCAGCTATCAAAGGACAGCACCGAGTGCAAAAGAAGGTAGGCACGGACCAGAGGGAGGATAAGGATAAGATGGGCCATCTGGGCCTCACGCATGCCACGTGGCAGTGGACAGTCTGATGTGCCACAGTTGACACTGCAGGAGGAGCTGGTGGCCAGATCCATACGGCACAGCTCTCAACTCCATAGCCGGTGACGAGCGGGTGCCATAAGGCTCTGTGCTGGGACCAGTATTATTTGGGCTCTTCATATCAGACATTGTGCACTGGGTGGTTAGCAAAGTAAGTCTATTCGTAGATGACACAAAAATGGTAGCAGTGGTGTATAGAGGAGAGGGATGGAAGCAGCTGCAGGGGGACCTAAGCAAGCTACAGGAGTGGCCAGAGAGGTGGAAGATAGGGTTCAATGCAAGGAAGTGTAAGGTTATGCACTTCGGGGTGAAGAACCCTAGGAGAGAACACTGGCTGGGGGGGGGTTAAGCTGGGGATGACTGAGGAGGAGAAGAACCTAGGGTAATGGTAATAGGGGCCATGAACAACACTGCCCAGTACAGGAGAGCAGCTGCATATCAACAAAATGATGGGGTGCACAGTATGGATTTTTGTCCAGGCGGAGAGGTGATCTTCTACCTCTCTACAGGTGCTACTGCAAGGCCACACTTGTGTGCAGTTTTGGAGGCCATAACTGAAGTGTGATATCAGGCTACTGGAGGGGGTGCAGAGGAGGGCAATGAAGATGATGTGTGGAATGGAGGTGAGAGACTATGAGAGCAGACTGGGAGACCTGAATATGTACACCCTGGAGGATAGAAGGGACAGGGGGGACATGATAGAGACATTCAAGTATCTGAGGGGAATCAATAAGGATGGGGCAGATTGGGTCTTTAAGCAAAGGAGGGGGAGGGACACCAGGGGGCAAGGCTAAGAATAGAGGGGAGAAGATTTAGGAGGAAATGAGGAGACACTATTTCATGGAGAGGTGGTAGCAAAATGGAATGCTCTACCAGAATGGTGGTATTATGTAAATCTGTTAACAGCTTTAAAAGGGCATGGGACAGGGAACAGGGAGAGTGAGGGTGGGGGAGGTGGGGGGCGTAGGGATGACAAAGGGGAGGAGTGTGGTAGCTGCAAACTAGGGGTGCTAGCAGCACACTTGAGCAGATGTAGATAGACCGGTGGTCTGTTTCTGCTGGCACACCGTGATATTCGTATGTTTTCTTTAAATTATTCAGCCATATTAGGTGTGCAGGGTATTTTTATGGGACAAGTCCCCCCTTTTGTTTATGTTTTACTGTTTTCTTTAAATTATTTAGCCATAATAGTGTCTGGAGGGGGCTGGTGGGAGGTAGCCTCCTCGCAATCCTACCGCAGACCAATGAATAGGAGTTAAGTCTAGGACTGGGGATCTGGGATGCTGCCTCCTTGGGCAGGGAGTCCACAGTACATCAGTTATAAGGGTAACGCTTTCTGTTCAGTGTTATATGTTTTATTATTTCTATAATGTTTGACATTATGTGCTTTTTGTAGGTCTTGGGGGGAGAGGGGAACTTTCTGAACCTCAAAGGAATTCAGAATGTATTGTTAACTTTTGAATGGCTGATGGGGAATGGCACTCAACATTACTTTGTTTATATTGCAATCATAAGTAATACTGTTCATTTTCTTTCATAGAATGTTTTTTTTAATTTCATCTTTATTGATATTTCCAACATATAGACAAACAGAGTCGACAGATCAAAGGAGTTGCACTTCATTTGTACATAATGGAGAGGTTTGAGACAGTTACATAACGTACAATGCAAACTGAGTAAAGAGTCCATTAAACAGCGTAATACATCAGTACATTGTGTTCTGAATAATGCTGTATTTCAGCCACTACTAAACCATTTATCCTCTATATTCTCTTTAGCTACATTTTCACTTACAAGTCTTGCAACCAGCTGTACATTAATATGTAATCCTACCTGTCTCCCAATCAGGGTTACAATCTATATCTAATCTAGGGCAGCTGTTGCCATTTGGGTTTTTCATCTCTCCAGTCACCATTATCCCAGCCTACTGTGGAGGGAAGAGTGTAACAGCAAATTACCAACACCTTAATATTTCAAGGACCCCCTACTTGAAGTAAAATGGGGGGGGGTTGAGGTAGAGGGCAGGGAAGGGGGTAAAGGGGGGAGGATGGGGCCCCCTGATGTTTTACATTTTCATGTGCTTACCAAGCAGTAGGGAATAGTGAGTGGGTGTGTTAAGTTTTAACTGAGGGTGAGGCCGATTATAGTGGCCTCCTGTAGTTTTAGTTCATGGGGTAAATGAATCGTCTTTTAACATGTAGTATAATTGCCATTGGGTCCACTTAGAAGTAAATTTCTCTTCTCTTTCGTTCAAGTTATAGGTTATCCACTCCATTTGGTAAATCTGTTTAGTGATAACCCACCAATCCTGTATTGTAGGATTTTTTGTGGTTAACCAAGCCTTAGTAACAGCCTTCTTAGTCGCTGTCATAAGAAGGTGTAGAAGGTATCTGGTGCTAGGGTTTCTGAATGCTTTGGGGAGTAACAGAAAGAGGTATAGCTCTTAAGTTAATTGAAGCTGGGGTCCAAAAGTTCTTGGAGATGTGACTGTAGTTGCAGGAGGAATATTCTGAGTTCAGGACAGGACCACATTATATATGTGTGGGTTGCCTTGGCCTCTCCACATAATCGCCAACAGGCTGCTGTGTCATTAGGGGGTAATGACTGATGATGACTCAGTTCTGAAGTACTCTGATAAGGTTTTTCCATGCTTATTCATGCCATTGGTGTGAGCTGGTAACTCGAGCAGCATAGCAGCAGGCAAGTTGCCAGTCCTCAGGGGAGAGGGCAACCTGACTCCTCTTGCCATTGAAGACGCATGTTTTCTGTGAGGAACCCCCTCTGTGAATTTAGGGCCTGGTAATATGTCAAGACCGTATGTCCCCGGTCCGGGGAGGTATTATGGTGTATCTCAATGTTGATCAGGGAAGGGTATCTCTCAGGCATTCGGACTGCCATAGGCAGGCCATCAAACTAATGGCGAGTTGTAAATATCGGTAAAAGTCCTGCTGTGGTAGATGAAATCGCCTTTGATTTCATCAAAAGCCCAAAGTTTCCTTGGGACATAATTTGGGGAAGACACTTTAAGCTGTATCTCTCCCGGTTCCAGAAACCATGGTCCAGCCTGTTTGGGAAGAAACAACTGAGGCTGGAGATCGGGCAGATGAGAGCCTGGAAGGGGGATAACTGTTGTGTTTTCTTACTAGAGTGCCAGTTTTTCAGGTAATGTTTTAACCAGGGGTTTGAGAGGTGCGGAGGTCCAGGCTCAATTACCCGCTGGTATAAGGTTTGGAAGTACTCATCATTGCCAGTGAAGGCTTGTTCGATCTCCAACCATTGCGGAGCAGATGTTATATTTTGTCTGCCCATCAAATGGGTTAGGGCCGCTCCTTATGGTATAGCTGTAGGTCTGGGAGTGATAGCCCCCCCCCCAGACCGAGGCAGGGTGAGTATTGTTAGCCAGACCCAAGGTCTCTGGCCTGTCCATATAAACTTGGAGATAAGGTGATTCCATTCCTGAAATGTTTTCTGGGGGATAAAAACAGGGACATTTTGAAACAAGTAGAGTGCTCTGAGAAGTGTAACCATCCTAACCAACTCAATTCTTCTTCTTGTAAGGTTTAGGGGTAGTGTATGCCAGGAGGCTAGGTCAGACTTAAGCTGCATGGTGAAGGGGGTATAGTTATTCTTATAGGATGCATCCGGGGACTGGGACAAATAAATGCCCAAGTATTTCAGTTTTGTTAAATTCCACTTACCAGGGATAATATCCTGTATATGTGGTGAAGGGGAGTAATGAAGGGTGAGGATTTCCGTTTTGGCTAGATTTAGCTTATATCCTGACAACTGACCAAAGTCATCTAGGATTTGTTTTATTATTGGGAGTGTTCTCTCTGGGTCCTGAAGATACAGTAAGACATCGTCACAGATAATGCAATGCGGTGTTCAGAATCCCCAAATGTCACCTCTTGATGTTATTGGCTTTCATGGATCTGTTATGCTAATGGTTCTATAAAGGCCAGAACAAATGGGGAGACAGGGACACCCTGTCTGGTCCTCTTATCATGGAAGTATTTGGAATGATATCCACCAATTTTCACGCAGGTCTTGGGGGTCAAATATATATTTTTTATGACTGTGACTAGGGGTCATGGGATTTCCAATTTATTTAATACCTGGTATAGGAAGGGCAAAGCGACCCTATCAAATGCTTTTTATGCATCGAGGCTAACCAGGACTGAGGGGGAGTGAGAGATTTGCATTTTATGGGTAATATGTAGGGTGTGTTTGCTATTATCTGTAGTGGAGCGGGTCCTCACGAATCCCATCTGGTCATCTGCTATTAAGAGAGGGAGAAAGGTGTCTATGCGTTGAGCTAGAATACTCATAAATAACTTATAGTTTACATTTAGAACCGAAATTGGCCTGTACGAGCTATAGAGCTGCAGATTTTTACCGGGTTTGGGAATAACTGAGATGGTAGCATATGACCAGGAGGGTGGAGGGAAGTTCCCCTCCAGGACTGAGTTAAGTAATGTTAAAAGTCTAGGGCACGTGTGTGGTTTAGTCGCTTTATAAAATTCTATGCCATATCCATCTGGCCCCGAGGATTTAAGGGTCTTTGCTTTAGCTATCACGGCCATAAGCTCAGCCTCTGTAATAGGAGTGGTCAATGCCTCACCTTGATCAATATTGAGTTTGGGCAGTATGATCGTCCGTAGGTAGTCTGTAATCTGTTGTTTGGAGGGGGTCTGTTTAGGGGTATACAGGGTAGAATAGTAGGAGGTGAAGGCTGCCACAATGTCTTGAGTTTTAGTTAAAGGTTGTACCACGATTGGGTGTCTAAGTGTGGAAATCATAGATGCCTTCTTTTGCCTGTGGATCTGATAGGCCAACAACCTCAAGGCACGAGGGCCCACCTCATAGTACCTCTGCCTTAAAAATGTCAGACGACTTCTGTCTGTTGCAGAACTAGGCGGTCCAGGTCTGCTTTAGTTTGCTGTAGCTGGGGCACTACCGGTATCACCTTGTTTGTATGCCACTTGTAAAAGTGAAGGGAGTCTTCCAGTCTAGCCCTCCGCTCTTTGCGCTGTCTGTTCAGCTGCATGGTGTGTTTTATAATATGACCCAGAGGACCAATTTTATAATATCCCAGTGTATTGCTGGGTAGTATCAGCTGGGTTTATCTCCAGAATTTCAGTAATCTTGTCTGAAATATATTCTCGGAATTATCGGGATCGGAGGTAATAAGGGTTAAGCCTCCAATGTGTGTTCTTAACTTGGAGACCCGTATCTCAGGTGGAAACCAGGGGAGCGTGGTCAGAATGGATAATGTCACCCATTCGAGCATCCTCCAGGGAACCCAGAACTTCCACTTCTGTGTAGGTTTGGTCAATGTGCGAATAAGTTTGGTGGGCAGAGGAGTAGTGGAAATAGTTTCTCGTGCATGGATGGAGGTGTCGACACACATCACACCACCTGACCTCAGCAACAAATTTTTTTAATTTTTGAGCAGTTGACTGCCTAGGAGGCCTCGGGTTCGAGGAGTCAAGAGCAAGGTCCGGGACAAGATTGAAATCCCCTGCTAGCAGGAGAGTTCCCTTCATATTATGCACTATTTTGTCCAGTAACATCTTTAGCTGGGGAATGGGAAGAGCCGGGGGGAAGTACGCATTGGCCAAGGTGACCTGCTTGTCATTTATTATACCCTGGACAATGACCAGTCTGCCCTTTGGGTCCACCCAGGTAAGCCCTGGTTGGAATGGGGTGTGGAGGTATCACTATGGCCACACCTCTACATCTGCTTCATTTGCTGGAAGAATGCAACACCCTTCCCCTACTAAGCCTAGCCAGCTTTACATGTTCCGAATCACACAGATGAGTGTCTTGAAGGTATATAAGATCGGCCTTACTGTTCTTAAAGTATGTCAGGACCCATGAACTTTTGATTGGCGAGGTTAAACCGTTAATGTTCAGGGACAAGAGCTTCAAGTGGGGAGTATGCATCTTAAGATCTGGGGAACGGGGTTGCTGGGAGGTCCGAATTAATCTCCTTATTAGGAGAGCCTCCCATTCGATCACTTGTCTAGTGGTCTCAACCTCTTCAAATAGCACCTATCGACTGTCTTAATAAAACAACAATAACACATCCAGAAACATTGACAACTAACAACATAAACCACAAAACACAGCATTATAAGTGAACTAACCTGTGGTGAGGCCAACTGACCACTCGGTACAGAAAATGGTGAACTAGCACTTCCACATGCCAGAATCAGACCTGATCCTGGGGTAAGGATAAACTTACTGTGAGGCGCTTGTCTCAATTGAGGGGCCTCTAGACACTTATAGTGTCTTATGAGGGGAAGGAAAAAAGGGGAAAGTGGGACATCAAAGGTGGTACACCGAGATCAGCTCAGTGTATAGCAGTTCATCTGAGGGAAGTGAAAATTAAATTAAGTTTAATTCTTTCCAGTTCCAGGATGAAGTAGGTTGTGACACTGGAACCTGATCCCATACATTGCGTGTGTGTGTGTGCATGTGCATGTGGGGGGGGAAGAGGGCGAAGGGGCCGGAGGTCTGCGTCTTGCTTCATTCTGTGCCAGGGTTTGACAATGATGCGGTGCTCCCTCACTAGCGAGTGCCCTCATTAGGACAGCAGGCAAAGAAAAAAAGGCGGGGTAGGGGGGTCAAATAGCATTAAAGTCACCAGTTTTCCATTTAGAATCAGGATTCAGACACTCATGCACTACTTTAGGTTTTGTTAGAACATTTGAAGCCACAAGAAGGCCTGCACCCAAGAACAACATATGTTTACGTGCAGGGCTGTGCTTACTGACTTTATTTCTGAGCGCTTGCCCTCCCGCAGTCCCAAATTTCACAGGTGAGCCTTTCCTGCCTGACTCTTTGCTTTAAGCAGCTAGCATGTAACCCCCCACCCGCCAGCCTCATTTGCAAACAATGAAGCCATTTTGCAGTCCCGTACCCAGTCCCCTTCCCCACACCCAACATCTTATTGTTCGCTAGATTTAACTGAGGGGAGAAGCACCCACCAATAATGAGAAGGCCCATCCGAGCTGCCATGTGATGCAGCCCTAGGCGAGCTCAATTCAATGCTTCATTTGGCCATTCGAGTCTGAAGACCTGTTTAAAGGCTTCCCAGCCTTCGGGATGGGCATCAGACCCTGCAGAGAAAGAGAAGGACGTATAACGGGAGTAGGAAGAGCCCAACCCTGTCAAGGGCATCCGGGTGAGCTTTATGTCCCTAGCCCATCCTCCTTGTCTGTGTGATCCCCAGACCCATGGAAGTGAGGTAGAGAGCGAGCAGAGCAAGTGCTCAAAGTATAGGGGAGAAAGGAAAAAATGGGGACAAAGAAGGTAATATCAGGATGAGAGAGCAAATTGGGGAAAGAGAGAGCAGAAGAAGTGGAGCGGAGTGGGAGGCGCACCCCAGAGACAGGTCTCAGGGCTGTTTTGGTCCAACTAAAAATTGCCCAATAAGTTTTATATACTTAATGTTCACTAATGTTAAAGGTGGAGGAGAAATAATACTGACCTCCCAACCAGGTTCAAATGCACATTAGGCAATGAGCCTGCAAAAGTTCAACAGCTTAGGCTCAGTTCATCCTCTGTTTAGTATAGGGACAATTTAATAACGGGAGTAAAGACTACTTGCTGAGATTCACCCCAGAGCCGTAGGAAGGCATTTTGGTGCCCTGGGCAAGAGATTAATTTTGCGCCCCCCCCAGAAAACAGCCGGTGGTCTGGGGGCCTTGTGGCCCCCAGAAACTCAAGGTTGTTTACATGCTCTGTAGTGAGCTTTGGGGCTTTTCTTGAAGGAAAAACATACTTTTGTTATACGTTCCCTACCCCTGATTTCAGGGAAAACTTTGCTCCCATAGAACTGAGGTGTGGAAGTCAAAGATGCTGGCTGGCTGTCATCAGAGAGTGCAGTGCAGCTGCAATTGTTGTGGACAACTGTCTGACCGACAGTTCCATCGAGAGTGGTTCATGGGGTATATATAGGCACCTCGGTGGCATAGATGCAGTCCCTCGAGTGCTGGACACATGTACCTCTGAGATGCCCCACCTGCAACCACCCATCCTCACATGGGGGGTGTATCTCATGAGCCACTCACTCAGCCCTGATGGCAGGCTCCACTACCCTGTAGTGGAATCACCACCACCTAACAGAAGGAAAGCCTCCACCCCCGACCATCCTTCCTTCAGCTAGACTATCTCCAGCACTCAATGCTGCTTGACTACCCTTTAGACCATAACCAGACTCGCCCCCCAACCATCCTACAGTCACTTGAACACCTCCACAACACCACACTCACCTTAGCTGCCTACCTTACCAATAGCTGAAATACCACCATACACCAAGACAAGCGCCCATGCACCGAACAATCCCTGCAACTAGACCAACCATACATACCTCTAAACTGTCCTTTATTTTGCAACAAAATTTGCATTTGTCCATCATAAAGTTCGTTTTATGGTAGAGAACAGTGGGTGGGGGGTTAAAATCACTAAATAATGCAAAACATTAAAGTTACAGACTTATTCTTCTTCAGAAAATGCAGATGAACACAAATCCTTTTTTCTATCAGCTTGAGTGAATAGTGTCAATTTATAACAAGTGTCCAAGATTTTGGGTCTTTGTCCCTGCTTATTTCAAGTCTTGTCCCTGATTCATGAGGCAAGAGGCTGAGAGGTATGCATCCCCAAGTCTAGCATCCCTCCAGAGGACCACTCTTTCTGCAGTGGCATCCCCCCCACTAAACAATATTCTGACAGTATCCAATACCCCCACCGCAGGAACCCACCCATAGAAAAGCACCCCTGCATCTGCCTCTACCCCCCCCCCAGTTGGGAGAGGGCCAAGAAGCGTAAGATTCTACATCATAGAACTGCTGCTATGGTGCTGTCCAGGGTCCCACAGTATAACTTCTGGATACAAAAATGCACTGCCCTCTGGTCCAGTCCCTCCCTCCCTCTCTCTTTCCCCAGCTCAGACTCATATACTCTGTTGGCAACCACGAACATGGCAGATATTTTTATATGCATTTTATAAGTGCTCCAGAAACTGTCAGATGTCAAGATCCAGAAGCGGTCAGCTGACATCCATGATTTAGGTGATATGCTCAGTCTACGCAGTGTTATAAATTATTAATAAAACTGTCATGTTTATGGATGCAAGCCAAGCAGACCTAGCGAGTCGGGGAGCTTTTCTTTTCTGCCAGAACTTTTTTTCTGTGGGACCCTGACAGCACTATAGCAGCAGTTCTCTGCTGTGGATCTTCTGCTGCCTGGCCCTCTCTGACCTGTGGGGGGGGCAGTTTCAAGGGGTAGCTTGTCTGGCGGGGTCCTGCTGTGGATGGGATGGGATACATTATGTAGTAGTGTCCCAAGTTGTAGTGTCTAGGCAGGGCCCTGTAAAAACAAACAACAAAAAAGGCATGACAGGGCATGATAGTGTGTTGAGCATGAGGACCTCAAGGGCCCATTTAGATTTAGCCCTCTGAGAAAGACAGTGTAGGGGGCCCCATGGTGCAATGGAGAAGTGTCACTAGGAAAAACATTCTGTCTAGCCTATACCAGTTTTCAGTATGCCTTAGCAGTGCAGCCCCTCTCCTCTGCCCAGTAACTAACCCCTGCACAGCACTCCCCCAGTACAGCTGAGCCAGCCCAACTGCTCCAGTCAGCATCCCTGCAGCAAGAAGGCGCCTCGCTCCAAATCCCCTCATTCCCAATTCCCATCAGTTCCTCTCCACAGCCCAAACCAATCCAGATACAAGTAACTGTTAATATGTTATGATGATCTAAACTGTACAGATCCCCTCACATGGCATCCAAGACAACTAGGCAAGGCACTAGCAAGCAAGGCCTCATTTTCTAGCAAGACAGGTGTGGGTGGTGGGGTGAGAATGAAACAAGGACTCTGCTAGGGAGAATCAGAAGGAGAGGACACAAATAAAAAGGCAATGGAATGGAAATGCAGGAGGGATGCGGGTCAAGAGGAAAGAAAGAAAATGTAACAACATGGCGGATAGAAGGGATGGTGTGCTGGGCCACACCATGGCAGTCAGGCCAAGGATGAGGCAACTGCTTCAAAATCTTCACTCCCATCCCAGTCCCAGTCCAGTGCATGAAGTTCAAGTGAACTACACAGTCTCTGTCCACCTGCCCATCCACCAGCAGAGCGACTCCAAGACAGGCCTGCCCAGGCCCAATAATTCAATGGCAAGGAAAGCAGATCTTTGTCTCCTGACTTCCTGAGTGAGACTATCAATCCCCCTTCCCCACTGCGTTCTCACCACATAGATGCCATCTCATCATCTCACGATTTGGATTCAGAAATTAATTTGGAATTATTCATCACTTTGCCGGTCTTCTTCTGCTTGTCTGCAGTGCCATTACTTTTACTACAGACACTCTGTCACTGATGAGTGACAATTACCAGACTTGTCTACATCGACAACAACAGAGAGAGAGTATTTAGTGTGGTGTGCATTCTGCTTATGCTTATATTGCACAAGTGATGAAAAAAAATATAAGACAAGGATCTCTTCTGTCTTCTCTGTCTCTCATGACTCATCTCTCCTCTCTGACTCTCTCACTTTTTTTAGTCTCTCTGACTGTCTACTACTGTATGCTAGTATGCTCAACAACTTGCTCCACACTCTCCCTGTCTCCAACACAAACCGCCTCTTACTCAGTGCCAAATGCTCCGCCCGTACATTTTATGCTAATGGGTGGCACGCTGGCCCACCACAATTTCTTTTTCTCAGCACAACATGATTATTATTTTCTGCAGTAGATCAGCAAACCATGTGACCCCCACCACTTGCTGGCTCTCTTGGTCCGCAGATGCACCCTGCTGACAGTCATTTGTATATACAGAACCAACATTTAAAAAAAGGATTTAAAGCGGCAGCACAAGTGAATTAGAACATGAACTTCAGTGGAAAATGCTCCTCGGAGGCTTGCATCCGTGCAGAAGCACCACCGCCCTACCCTTCCTATGGTACTGATTCACCCTTCCACATCTCGGCCCCTATAGTCCGGTCTGCTTTTGAGTCGCCTGTCGGGCCTTCAGTGTGCTAATGATGTTTTGAATCATCTCAGCTCCCTGGTGGCACCTCGCCTCTTGATTGGTGCTCCACACCACTGTGATAATTTGGAAATGATAGAGGTGCCCGAGCTGGGTCTCTGTTGTGGGACATCCATCTTCCTGGCCTTCAGCTCATCCAGGGCTGCTGCTGCATTCTTGAAGGTGAGGAGGCCATCCTTAAAGTAAATAGTGAGTTTCGCCAGATAGGGCATTCTGAATTGGATGTTGGCTGCTTTGAGGGCTCTCATCACGGGGATATAGGCCCTACGCCTCACCATGATTTCCAGCGCATAATCATTTTCAAAATACAGTCTTTGGCCGGAGAGGAGTACAGAGCCGCTTTTCCAGGCTGTATGGAGCATGCTCTCTTTTTCTTGAAAAAGTAGAACTCTAATGAGGGCAATCTAATCTAATGAGAGTTAGTGGGCAAGCTCCAGGAGCTGGTTTTGGGCCCAGGGTACGATGGGCATGATCAATTTCCAGCGACAGGCCATCTGGCAGAGTAAGGACTTCACAGAGAGTTTTCTGTATAAATTTGAGCATGTCTGGGCCCTCAGCCCCCTCCGGGATTCCTGAAATTCTAATATTGTTGCAGCAGTTTCTGCTTTCCACATCTTTGGCCCTATCCTGTAAAGTCCTGATGTTTTGGTGAAGCTGCACAATGGCCCATTCAGCATCATCAACCCACTTGTCTGTGTTCTGTAACTTGATTTTCGTGGCCTCTTGGTGCTTCTCCAGTTTGTGATATCTGTCCGGAGAGCCATGGCTGTGGACCGCATTTCTTTGCCAAAGTCTCTGAGCTCCATGAGTACTTGGGCTATTTGCCTTTGGAGGGTGCAGGAAGGGATTTGGCTGCACGCTGAGTTACTGTGGTGGGAGGTGGATGAGGCCTGCAAGCCTTCACTCTCCAAGCCGTCTTCCAGCAGTCGCTCTTCATGCTGTGCATCTGGAGGTCTTATTTTCACATGGCCCCTCTTTTTTGGCATTCTGCAACCTCCAAAGTCTATTTTAGACAGTATTTGTTTAAATTAGCTGTATTTAGGAGGTTTTTGAGGCGATCTCAGTGGGAGCCTCCTGTATTAGGCTGCAGACAGGAGCATGACGTCACTGAAGTCTTTCATAGAATGTTAATGTGTTAAGTCCAAGGTAAACAGTACCAAATCTTAAAACACATTAAAGGATCTTAGGGTTCAGATTTCTATATTGCAGGAGACCCACCTTCAAGAATCCGAAGCCTTGTTATTTAGAAGAGACTGGGTAGGTTAAGCCTATGTGTCTGAGGATAGCTCTACACAGAGACGGGTAGTCATCTTAATAGCTAGAAACCTTTGCTTCCACCTTCCTAGTTTGACTGCTGACCCAAGGGGCTGATACCTCTTGTTAACTGGGCGCTTAGACCACACTGACCTGCTTACTGGAAATATCTATGGCCCTAATGTAGACACCGCCTCCTTTTTTATGCAGCTTCTCAATGAGCTGACTCCATATGCCACCTTTCCATTCTTCTTGTTGGTGACTGGAACTTGGTATGGGATAATGAACTAGATAAATCTGTAGGTAAAAAAGGGGGTCTCTCCCCTGGGTAATGAGCTCTGAGGGACATGTGTGACTCCCTGGGTCTTCTAGACCATTGGTGTCTATTGGAGCTTATTATACATGATTATAATATTTGTTCACCCCCACACAAATCCTTTTCAAGAATTGATTACTTTTTGCTCAATAGCCCCATGTTGCATGATCTCCACAGTGTATCCATCCTTCCTAGGGTTGGATGCTAGTGTAACCCCCCCCCCACGACCCCCTTGTTTAACTAGCAGGGCTGCTCCTTTCACCACATGGCGCCAAAGAGAGGGATGGGGGTTTACACAACCATTTACTGTACATTTCCTTCTCAGCCTGCTATTACAGACAGGCAACCAAGTGTGGCAACTACCTGGCATACACCTTGTGGGACCATTTACCATGGCCAGCAACCCAGATCCCTGGGAGAAAACATTTGCTCACAATTATGCTAGGTTTGCACTTCTGGACAGGGGCACCCAAGTAAATCCAGACACAGTGTCAGCAATAACAATACTGTCCAAACCAGGTTGGGATTCTAGAGTGTGGCTTTTATTCACGTAACAAATTAGGAATAATCACAAAGCGAAGATGGATCCCCACAGGGTTACTCATACTGGTATTGCAGATTCTTCAGAGTACCAGAGATTTCCTGACATTCCCATTTAGCATTGGGTAAAGACAGAAAACAGCAAACTCTCGGGTTCTGATATGGAGATTGGCACACCATGCCAGTTACTGGTACATTTCCTCTCGACTAGGCACACACGGCCAGTACTAGGACACTTTCTCATATTTCATGAGGAATATGTGGCACACATGACCACCAAAGAGCACATACAGGCTCAAAATCTTCCAGCACCCACTACACTGAAGTGAACTGAAAAACAGAATCCAACATCCACGCTGAGTAACTATTTCCATCAGGCACTGGCCAAATGCACTGACTGAAAATTGAACTGGCGCCCAAACCGAACCAGAGAGGTAAACTGGTTACCGAGATGGGGTCTCCACCCTTTGCTTCCAAGTTTATACTGCCATTCATCTGGTTAATAACACCCTCACAGAAAACTTGTAGATGCTATCTTGAAATATTTTCACATTAACATACTACATGACTAAAAGTTCTGTTCTTGCACAGTCTCTTTAGACTCCACAGTAGGCAGACACTTTTAAAAACAGAAACAGTCTAAGTGACAGGGTCCCTTTGTCAGAGAAAAATTCAACAAGGAATGCAGGTGCCCTTCCTGGGCTGAACACAAAAGTACTCACAGTTTCTGAAGTTGTCACAGGCAACTTCACTAGACAGACTGGGTGAGGGGATTGCCCCTAAACCCTGAAGATCGCTCCCATCCCTCCTGGGATGGGGCAAAGGAAAACCCACTTGGAAAGGTTTCCACCACTTCAATCTCTGTCTTCTATGTTCTTCTTCTTCTAGGGTGAGAACAAACTACCCAAAACACAGTGGTAGCTCTTTGTCAGAGCTAAACTGAGGAGCTGCCTAGCAGCTGCAGCCTCCTTGTAGAGCTCCACTCTACAGACTCCTGAACATTCTGAAGCTATCTCCCTTGCAGCTAGACAAGTGTGGCTTATGCAGCTGCGAGAGTTCTAAGATTACATCATCACTCCAGCTCAGCTGAGACTGAAAAACAGAGTGTGACACTGTGAAATCCATTTGCCTGGCATTTCACAAGCTGCCTATCCCTGCCTACCACTGGTTCTAGCTGGGATTTTAGTAACCCCTGCGAAGAAGGGGGTTACACTAGGATATTGGACCACTCTCTGGTGATGTTGCAGCATGCACTAACCCAGAGTTCTGATAAAGACATGTGTTGCAGAGTAAATAACCATCTTCTTAAGGATAAACATGTCTTGGAGAAGCTTCAAAATGCCATCCAAACTTTTATGTCTGCCAAGTTGAGGTCCACTCCTAAATTGGATGTTTTATGGGACACTCTTAAATTTCTTTTACAGGGAGAGCTCCTATGATTGGCTGCAGGTCGAAAGAAGAAAAGAATTAAAGGCTATTATACAATGGCAAGAAAGAATCCTAGCTTCTGATTGGTCAATAGGTCACCACAGCAGGGATGTTATCCTGGCATAATATCCCACTGTTGTGAATCAGCTGCCAGCCATACCAACAGACACAGGCACAGATATCCTCCACAATAGCTGTCTCCTGAAACTCATCTTGATGATCACTGTAGCAATCCCTGCTCCACTCATAATGTCCGTTCCTCACCCCACTCTGAATCAGTGCTCAGTGCCCACAGTAAACACGCTAAAGACATCTAAAGACATGTTTCACTTAATTGTAACCTCCCAGTACAAAACACACATCAAGTGAACCTGGAGAAGCACAATAGCACTCGGAAGCAGGAGCGCTGAGAGGCGGGCAGCTGACCGCGCTGTAAGAATATGCTCACCCACAAGCATATGACGTACGCAAGGTACGTCATGACTACAAGCTTACCCACACACACACATCACACGTTGCAAGGCATGTCATGATTGCCTGCATGCTCATGCCATGCAGATGATACCCAAGTACATAACCCACAGCCATAAGTGGGATATGCTTACACAGCATGCATACCCATGTCTAATAAGTGGGGCACCTCACACACAAACAGACATTTATTTATTTGTACAATCGGATTTGCAACCTTTGAGCCAGAGGCTCGTTTAAAAAGGTACCTCGTCACAGACAGGACAACAGTGTTACAATATTACAGTAGGTTGACATACAGATTTAAACAGATTTTACACAGTAGTATACAGACATTGTTACATATATTTTGTATATTTCATAAAACAGTAATTACATAAATATAGATATCTGGCGGGGGGAATGAAGGAAACCAGGTGGGAGGAGGGGGGTGGAGGAGGCAGTCTGGAGGATTTTGTCGAAGTGCACTCAGTGATATGCGAGCAGCCTGTTAGTGACAGAAACAGGAGTGGGTGTTGAACAGGTGGTTCCAGAGAGCAGTTTTGAAGGAGGCAATTTTGGGAGTGTTAGTGATGGTTGCAGGGATAGTGTTACAGGGAGACATAATGTGGTGATGTCTCACACAGACGTATCAGTTACACCACGGCGCTAGGGACACACACACATACACATAGAATTGGGGTGAAAACACATTACATATGGGGGGTGTGGCTTGATATCTAGCTGGGAGGATGTGCTCTCAGTGAGCTCCCTTGCTGACATCCAAAAACTGATATTAAACACTGTTTTATATTTTATTTTGAGGTTCTGCGATTACCCAGTGTGAATCCCGGTGGTGTAGAGACTGTTTCTTGAACTTTGTTTCCAGAGATGGGCTGAAAAACAGTGGATCAGAAGACAAACTTTTTCACACCCGTGGTGGGGCCTGTAAACCACATCTAATTCCACAGCAACGACGCAGAACAACAGAGTGTTGAGGCCCGAACTACAACGCCTCGAATCAATACAACTAGCAATGACCACTTTAACTAAAACTGCAACAAATGGACAAAAAGTAGATTTCTATAATGAAAAGTTGGTCGTGTTGAACAAAAGCTGGACGTTGTTGTAGACACAGCAAAAGCTGCCGGCGATCATCAGAGAGGCCCATGCAGCTGCAGCATCTTATGTGAAAGAAAAACCCTCCTGAAGTTCAGATTGGAGCACCTCGAGAATGTGACTCGAGCAATTAATGTCTGGATCATCGAATGCCGGAGGGGTGTCAAGGGGATGACCTCCTGCCCACCTGACAAACTGGGTTTCTGGAAACTTTCGAGCTGGATCTAGAGGCTTAATTGTTCGATGCTCATACAGTGAAACTGAGGAGGGCTAATGATTGTTCTGCAGGAATGTGCACTATCGTAATGGTAACCATGTCTATGGCTGTGAGAGACTGGCTACTTCAGGCAGCTTGGAATAGACGTGGGGTTGAGGTGGATGGCAATAGGGTCCTAATGTTCCCAGACTTGTTTGTACCAACACCAACAAAGAGAAAAAGCTTTGATGTGATCTGGAGAAGGCTGAGGGAATTAGAGTACCAAACAGCATGCTGATGCCTGCCCATTTATGGTAACAGTGGGTTGGAAGGCCTACATCTGCACAGATCCCAAAGAATCTGCAAAGCTGCTTGATAAACTTGAGGCTGAGAGGGCTGCCAAGGAGGGTGACCCCTCTTCAGACTCTGAACAAAAGGACACCTGAAACATTTTATGCCTAGTAAGTCACTCTTTCACTACTTATTCCTCTTGTAACTGTAACAAGAGGACCTAAGTTCTAACCTCCTCCACCACTGAGAAATGAACAGTGTTAATGTATTTCCTTGGACAATGTTCGTATGGACTTTTATTTTAGTTCGTTGCTTGTTCTTTGCCTTCAGTCATTGGTGACCATCCATACTCGTATATGTTGGACAATAAGTTAGACATTTGGATAAAATAAGCCAGTGTAGAGTTCTGTACCTTTATTGTTTTAAATAGGTTTGAAATAATCTAATGCATAAATAACAGGAGAATGTGATTGCTAAATCATACTCATTAGGCTGGATAATGGATGTCTGTTGGGGATATGCTGAGAGGATACTGGAGTTAACAGTTCCTGAGAAACTTATACAAAGGTTGAAAGGCCGGAATATTATCTTTTTTTTGTCTACCCAATTGATAGAATTAGTCATAGCACTGATAGCGTGGTTTTAAGTGACAATTTATGTGAAATAATCATTTTTTCTAAAACAGGGAATTCTCCTATATCTTGTATCAAATGTGGTAAATGTCTTACCTATCTGTATATCACCTTCTCTGAATGATACTTGATGTATTGCATTACCCAGTATGTTTAATGACTATACTTGGCATAAAACCTGTAAATAAAAAGTAAAAAAAAAACACATTACATATAGAGCTAGGGATGTACACACATAGATAGGGAACATCTACATACGTTTAGGACAGGGTTACATACACGAACATACTTTAGTTTTGCATATATAATAAAGAAAGCAGCTCTACTAAGAATAACATTTACCTTACTTAGACTAAGGCTATGAAACGCAAGAGAGATCTTTGCCCTACAAGTAATTATGTAGGAAAGAGAAGTCATCACAAATAAGACAGTGCTGCCCCTACTGCCATAATGTCAGATTTTTTATAACTACTAACAGGATATGGGAGCACCCTCTACAGCTAAGGTGTCATGTGCAACCACAGCAATAATTTATGAATGGACCTTTCAGAGAGCATGATGATACATTACAAAATGTTTCATCCATAAGAACATGTCATTGACATAACTGTATTCTTATGAGTAGAATGCAAAGGGCAGCTGAGATAATACTCTGCTGTCCCCCAAATTGACCAATAGAAGCAATAGTAAGTGGGATCATCGCATACACATGAGCTGGCTATCTATCACTAGACTAGATGTTATCAGGGTATAAAACCCTTTCCCCATGCCCCTCTCTGAGGGAAATGCAGGCAGATCCTGTATGATACTGCAGTGTTTGTGAGCTCCAGACTTAGGTGCGATAAGTTGCATAATTAGTATGCAATGTATAATGACTGTCCTATAGGCAAGCTAGTAGGATAATAAATGTGCCTTATGCAACTTTTATGATGACCTCTGCTTCTTTTATTGTCCTTTCTTTAGTCTTAGAATCTGTAAGAGGGGTATTGTATGTTTTGTTATGGTGTAGTGATCTTCTGATCTTCTCCAAAGGGTTACGTTTCCCTGCAGATAACAAAGGGTTTATTAGATCATAATAACAAAGTCAGAGTGTGTCCAACAGAGCCCAGCAAAATACCCAACAGTGCGACATCCATTTAGAAACAAAACTGTTTTCTTTGGGTGTGATTTTTTCCAGTATTATCAGTAGCTCTGTAGGAAACATAGCGCAGACTTGTCTCTTGTGGCTCAGTCGTTTCCCCAGAATGACTGCACAAAGCATCTCTACATAAAACAATTAAAATAACTTTTATTTCTTTATAAACATTTCCACTAAACTCCTTTTCTAAGTTAAATCACCATGGACTTACTGACAGAAAATGGAACTGATGCTAGCTACTCAGTGTGATAGCAGTTTCTGGTTTTAACATTAAGTAAAAACAAAAAAATACACATGTCATCACCCAGTCCCAGTGAAGATGACAGAACCAGGTCAATTAACATAACCACTTAGAAAGTTCAGAAGGGTGCAGGTGGGGGAATGGAACAAGCCCACTGTATAAAACCAGCACCACCTACTGGCAAACAAGAGAGCAGCACAATTTTATCAGAATGTATACCTACGCAGAAAAAAAATTACAAAAATAATTTTAAACATATTTGTAATCTGTTTTGTATTTCATTTTACAAATGCACCATTGTATAATAGGAATAATGCCCTCCAGGGTGGGTATTATACTTGGATAACATCCTTTCTTGGGTGTTGGATGCCCTCGACCTGTGGCCTTGGGCTGAACCACCCAAGGTGGGATGTTATCCCAGCATAACACCCACTTTGTCAGGCATTATTCCTATAATGAGTCATTAGCTGAAATTAGACACATTGGGCTCGATTTTCAAAGCCCTGTGAATGCTGCAAGCCCCTGGTGCATTGATCGTTTGGCGAAAAGGATTTGTGGCATTCACACAGCTGGCGATTGGGATTTTTGATCCCGAGAGCCACATGACACATATTTTCCCTGGTCTAACTTGTGCCACTTGGGGTTACGCCATTTGGGGGACCTGTTTTATGGGGCTTGCGCCAAATATTTGGTGCAAGCTGCCATAAATCATGGAAAGTGTTGCAACTGCACCTGATGTACTAAAATTGGGTGCAGTTGCATCAAAAGAGTTCGGTGCAACTGCGCCAAAGAACAGGGTTGACACAGGGCTTGATGCAAGGGGGCTGAGTCAGATTTCTGAAAGATTGGTTGTGGCAGGGTGACTTGGCAGTCAGGGGACCAGTCAGGGACTTGGTGGTTCACCAGGAAGCACCATCTTAAGGGGGCTGCACAGAAAGGATAAAAGGCAGCCACCCCTAATTTATCCCCACACACATTCATGTCCCAGCGAGTGAGTGCAATAGCGAAGGAGCGGAAATTGCATCTTAGGCATTGGCAGGTGTCTGCAGGAGAAAATAGGGAAGAGGAAACTCTGCTGGTCCACTAAGATGAGGTACCTGATCACTCCTGTTGTTGCATTCACTGCTGGGAAGAGCGGAAACTAAAACGTAGGCCTAAACTGGGAATATGGGCAACACCCTATCTAGGATAACAGTTTAAGAGGAATTACACCAGCTACATGGGAACACAAGTAGCAAAACACAAAAAAGGGGAAGCTAGGAAGGATGGAAGATAAAAGATAGGCCTAAACCTGGGAATAGGAGCAACACCTTATCTAGTATACAGTATAAGGGAATTTACACCAGGTAAGGGGAAACACAAGTAGCAACAAACAAGAAAAAGAAAAGCCAGGAACACCATTTCAGGGTTAAGAGTGCTGTACATAAGTATTTCCAGATAACACAGGGATTATAGAAGCTGGGAATGCTAGAAATGGTGCAGTGCAGTGGCTGTGGAGCGGCAGTTTCCAGAGAGACCTTCTGGAGACTGCATTGCTGCCCCTGTCTGTGTACACCTCTTTGGGTTTAGGATGGAGCTCACCAGACTTCAGGCCAAGTTGGCTAGGATCCGGGGGACCTCTTCCTCCACCCATGGGCCACCAGGTCTGACACTGTTACCCCATAGGATGCCAGGGAGGAGGAATGACTGGACTACAGTGGGCTCTGGAAGGGTGAGGGGTGGATGGTCAGAGGCACATTCCTCAGCTGGTACCACCACACAGTTCCTATGCTGTTCTGGCAAGGCAGGACTGCCAGGAGGAGGCACCCATGGTAGTGGCCAGGGAGGATGTGGAGTTCTCTGGAGTGAGGACAAGAACCCCAGAGGATGGGAAATCAACTTCTGGTGGTGGACACAACTGTGAGGGGGATAGATTTTGGAAAAGGAAAGGGATAGAGAGGAGGTTATTTGCCTGTGCAGTGCCACAGCCCGAAAGAATGGGAAGCGGATCCAGAGGATCGCTGGGGCACAGGGGCACCAACAGGATTTTAAAAGTGTGGGGGGGCACATGCCCCCATCAGTGACTTTTTCCAAAAGGGGGGGCATTTTAAGAATCTGGAGGCAAACGGTGCATTTTAGAAGCATTTTCTATAAAATCTGCAGCAAGACAAGCGTAGGAATTTAGTAGCTGATACCTTGAAATAGAACAGGTGGCTTGAACCTTTGAAACCCTGCCTGTTTATTCTCTGGGGCTATACTCCAAGGCTGTAGGCAATCGAGTAATTAGTGATGGTAGTCATACCTCTCAACTGTTCCACACTGTACAGTGGAATGGCGAGAGTTGGGAGGCATGAATTCCACTGCACAACGCGGGACAGTTGATAGGTATGACGGTAGTAGACAAACAAGATCTGCCTTTTTATTTTCTGGGGCTATACCCCAAGACTGTAGGCATCAAGTAATTAGTGACAGTGGCAAACAACAAACCCTACCTTTTTATTTTTTCTGGGGCTATATCTCAAGGCTGTAGGCAATCAAATAATTTGTGATGGTAGTATGCAAACAAACCATGGCTGTTTATTTTCTAGGACTATATACCCCAAGATAGTAGGCTAATTAGTGACAGTGGGCAAGCAACAAACCCTGCCTTTTTATTTCTTCTGGAGCTATACTCCAAGGCTGTAGGCAGTCAAGTAATTAGTGACGGTAGTAGACAAACTCTGCCTTTTCATTTTATGGAGCTATACTCCAAGGCTGTAGGCAGTCAAGTAATTAGTGATGGTAGTAGACAAACTCTGCCTTTTCATTTTCTGGGGCTATACCCCAAGGATGTATGCAGTCAAGTAATTAGTGACGGTAGTAGACAAACTCTGCCTTTTCATTTTCTGGGGCTATACCCCAAGGCTGTAGGCAGTCAAGTAATTAGTGATGGTAGGCAAGGAATTAACAGAAAATTATACAATGGTATAAATCTAAAGTCACAAACCCTGTAATCCAACAGGCTCACTGGCACCTTCACCACTGTGATAAATCCTCCCGTGTACCCACTGGAAAAGGTGCCAACCAGCAGTCAGCCTCAGCAGGAACCCCCACAGAAATCACTCTGACTACCATCAACCTGGACTGGCAAAACACAGCAAGCTGCTCAGTCACAGAACACCACAGCTCACACTATCGTCCCTTCCTGTTCCCACTGAAAACCAACAATGAAATTAAAAATATATTTTATCAAAGGAGCTCCTCGCTAACTGCTTTCAACTCCCTCACTTGCTCTGCCTCAGATTTTCACATCAGCCGCACTCCATCACAGCAATACTCATGGGAAATCGTAGCTTTTTTTCTGCTGTCCACAGTTCTGAAATTCAAACACTGAGCCTCCCAACTTTCGTCTCAGACACGCTGCCCCATCAGTTTCAGTCAGACCTCGAGCCACAGCAAACAGTAACTTTCCTGTCACACATCAGTTCCAGCCAGACCTCAAGCCACATCAAACACTTGAAAACAAAATAAAAACATATTCTCCACAGTCTTCCAATATATTCTCTCCGACCGCACAGTAAACTCGGAAGCACAAGGTCACAGATGACAGCTCTTTACAATTCCCACCATACAAAGATGCACAAAAACAGAACAGCAAATCAAACTGTAAATCCTAGCAGTCACATTACAAAAAAAAAAAAACATAACTCAGCTGAGGGCCTCGACAAACGAGATTAGAAAAACTGAAGGTGGTGGAAGACACAACATTACTCTGCCTAGAAACAAGGAACTATTTCTCTTGGCGGATCAATAAAATAAAAAAATGATAAAAAAACAAAAAAAAGTATTTCTATATTTTTCTCACCAAAAAAGGGAGCCATTGTAATAGCAATATACCATTCCAGGGTGTGGATATATGGCAGGATGTACCACTTCTAGTGTGGTTTTACTCACTCGACCTGCAGCCTCGTGACCAAACCACACCAGGCAAGGTAAATCCTGCTATATACCCACACCCTGGAGTAGTATATTGCTTAAATACACTACAACAGCTCTCCAATTCAGGGCAGGCTGCTCAGCTCCTGCTGCTGTTTTACTCACTCCCTGTGCCAGTCTGTCTCCTCTCCCACCTGAGCTCGTTCTCTAATTCTTCCCAATCTGTTTTATTTTTTGTTCAGATCTTACGCACTGCGGGGCAGGGCAGGCTGCTCAGCTCCTGCTGCACTAACTCCCTGCATCAGTCTGTCTCTGTCATCTCCTCTCCCCTCTGAACTCCCTCTCCTTAGTCCCAAGTTGTTTTTTTTCCTCAGATATTAAGCTGTGGCCTGCAGGATAGAGCAGGCTGCTCAGCTCCTGCTGGCTGCTGCTGCAGCCTGCTGCACTCACTCCCTAGCCACCCTAAGCTCCTCTCTTCTTATTATCCTCAAGACCCAACATTTTATTTTTTTGCAGATCTTGAAATATGGTTAGTACTGGCGGGGGAATCACCAGCAGGAAGAGAGAAGTCCTAAAGCCCCTGTACTAGGCTATGGTGAGACCACGCCTGAGTACAGAGTCCAGTTCTGGAGGCCTCACTTGCAAAAGGACCTGACTGAAAGGGTTCAGTGAAGAAAGGGAAAGGAAATGTTGTTTAACCAGGAGTAGCACACTAAGCCAAAGTTTGTTTCAGATGCGACCTGGGAGCACAAGGAAGTTAAGTGACTTGCTCAGGATCACACAGTATGCACCTAGGCAGCTGTGGGATTCAAACCCAGGTCTCCAGATCTGCAGCTCTCAGCCTTTAACCCACTGCACTATACTGCCTCCTCCAATGTGGTGCTAGGGATGAAAGGCAAACCATATGAACAGAGATACTGCGAGCTGCGGCTATACACCCTGGAGACTAGAAGGGAGACAGGGGACATGATAGAGACCTTCAGATATGTCAAGGGGTTAAACAAAGGGTGCCCGGAGGGCTTAGTCAAAATGAAGACGGACACTGCTACTAGAGGGACTAGCCTGAGACTACAAGGGGAACGTGAGGGGGTGATTCTTTACAGAGAGGGTGGTGGATGCCTGGAGCAGGCTTCTGGAGGAGATTGTGAGGGTGGAAACAGTGCCAGGATTCAAGAGGCCTTGGGACAGGCATAAAGCGCTACGGGAGAGGTGTGGGTTCCCAGGGAGGGAGGTGGTAGTTGGGGGGGTAAGGGCAGACTAGATGGACCATGGGGTCTTTTTCTGCCGTCAAGTTCTATGATTCTATGATTTATAATTACGACAGTAGAGACTGGCCAGCAGGCTGCTCAGCAGCTCCCGTTGCTGAGTCTCCCTTCCCACCCCTCCCTCCTCAGCAGCTCCCACTTCTCATTATTCTCGGTTGTTTTTGTTTCTTGTTTTCTTTTCTTAAATCAAGATCTCATTTTGTTTTTGTTTTTTATTTTAAGGTAAGGAAGGAGACTGACTACCACAGCTGCTCACACAGATGCAGACAAGCGCTTTCTACACACGGTACAAGTGAGCAGCTCGCCCATTCTCACTGTTCCTGCTCAACAAGATGTCAACCACGCCCTACAGCAAGTGCATAAAGAAGTCGTCCAGCTACAGTCCCATCTGACACCTGCTCTAATCAAAACCATTTGCCCACCCACAGCACCAAGATGGCCATGCACATGATTGGAGCAGGAATAAGTCATTATTCCCCCAAGCTGTGGTGTCCCCTCCCCCCACGTGATGACTTTGTCATTTGGTCACGCAGTTCCGGCAGCGAGAGCAAGCGTAGAGGCATTGGCATCAGTCGGAGGGACTCAGTCTCTCCTCTCACTGATGGTTCACTTGTACTGCTGGTGGAGTCGGAGGGAGAGACATAGTGGAGTGCAGGAGGCAGGAGTGGAGGAGGAGCCAATCATAGATGGAGCAGCAATCAGCAAGCCGAGGTTGGAGGAGGAGGCGGAGTGGAGGCAGAACACTGGTTCACACAGGGCTCTGGCTGGCACTGCTGCTGCTCGGGCTTCAAAGCCCTATAATTTCAAGTAAGGGTGCGGAAAAGAGTGGGGGGCACCAGCCTAAACAGGGGAGGCCCATGCACCCATTTTTGGGGTTAACGATACCCTGCTAGGGCAGCAGGATGGGAGGCAGAGCTGGATGTCATTATCCACCTGGGTATGACAGGGAGCTCCTGCCACTCTTGAGACCAAACTTTTCTTAAATCTGTTGCAACAGTTCTTCTATTTCTTAGCCTAATCTATTCTTTACAATTTCTAGTCCATAAGGTTGGCCACCTATGGGCACTTCCTTCCTTTCTTGACTATGCTATAGTGTCCTCTTTATTTTCCTTTTCTCGCTCAGGTCCTCATACAGGGAGGTTGGTGTTGTGACCACTGAGCTGATATAAAACAACAGGCTGTGTTCCTCATTGTTGCATTTAGTATGCAATGGCACGATGTCATAAAATACTTTGATGTATATACCTTATGGCCCAGATATTCAAACAGTTGCATGGCACAACTCAGCTGTGCCAAGCTGTAAGTGCGGACTTGTGCCAAGGAGCGATAATCAGTGGGGGCAAGTGCGCAGCACAAATCCCATTGCACCAATGCACAACTATAATGAATGCAGGCACACAGCCCGCGGCAGCCAACTGCCCGGGGGGATAGCGGACATCAGGAGCCATGAATAGTGCGCACTTCATGATGGAAGCCATAATGAGGGGTGTGAGGGGGCAGAAGGAACAGTGACATAGCCGAGGAAGGGCCCATCGGCAGTATACCACACCCGCACCACCTTCGAGAACTACTCTGACACGGATGAGGGGCCAGTACTGCCTGAACAGGGCCATTCTGAGGCAGCTCTGTGAGCTGTACAGTGAGGAAAAGCAGGCACCCACAAGACGGAGCCACGCAATGTCCGTGGAGACCAAAGTGACAGCCGTCATGTGCCTGCTGTCCACGAGCACCTTCCAGAGACCAACAGGGGACACCACAGGCATAACCTAGTCGGCCACGTCATGCCTCCTCACACAGTTCCTCAATGCTGTGCTGCCATGTGCTTCAGAATACATCCGTTTCCCCAGCACACAGGTGGAGCATACAGCAACCATGCAGGACTTCCACAGGGTAGCACGTATGCTCGGTATGCTTAAATATTGACTGCACCCACATGGGACATCCACATACTGCCTGGCCCTGAGGGTGGGCCTACACAGGGAAGGGGAGCTCACATCAACTGCCAGGTGGTGTGCAATGTCATGGGGTGCATCACCAATGTCAGTGCCACACACCCTGGGAGTGCACATGATACATTCATCTGGCACAGCTCTGCGCTGTGCCTCAGGTTCGTACATGGGGACATCCCCACGGGCCACCTAGTGGGTGAGTATGGGATGGACAAGGGGTACCGGGCAGAGCAGGCCATGGGATGGGGAGGCCAGGATGGGCATGCTGGCAAGGGTGCCAGGAACAGGCAAGGAGCATGGCAAAGGATGGCAGGGGGGCTAACCATGTCATTATCTGCACAGGAGACAACACCTATCCACTGAGACCCTGGCAGTTTACCCATACCTGGCCCGTTGTCCCCAGCAGAGGAACGCTACAACGAGGCATATGCCAGCATGTGCAACATCATTGAGCATGTATTCGGCATGCTGAAGGCATGCTTCTGTTGCCTAGACAGGTCTGGCGGTGCTCTACAGTACAGTCCCTCGAAAGCCTGTGGCCTATTCCTGGCCTGCTGCATACTGCACAACATGGCCATTGACCATGGGATAGCCTTCGAGGCTGACGAGGGTGACAGTAATGGGGACAATGGAGGCAATGGGCTGGAGGGTGGTGGACAGCACCCCCCCCGGGTGGAGGGATCCCCGGCTGCAATGGATTGCATGCCAACATCAGGAACCATCGCACAGGAGCACTATGGTGCGTGCAGGTAGGTGGGGTGAAACCCATGCATGGGCCACACACACAGGTACAGCACACATGCAGGGGCATGCATGTCAATGGGCATGCACACACAGAGGCGTGGTGCAGGGCTAAGGGAGTCAGTGGCACACAACCACACAGAACCGTACACAGCAACACACACATGCACCCACACACCCAGGCATTGGCATGTGGTGGGGATTAGATGCATTGCACCGATGCACGGGTGCAACCGGTGCTGAACTGCCCTCATCACACCCACGCCACATGGTCCAATGGCTGGGCAAACATGCACACAGGCAGCATGTAGTGTGACACACAGGTGCCACACCAGTGGTATGCACACACACACGCCACCCATGCATGCACAGGGCAGCAGCTGCAGACTACAGTCAGGGTGGGACGCATATCAGGGCAGTTGTATGGAATCATGGCCATCACAGCCATGGGGGCAGACATGCCAGGGCTGATTGGCAGCCACAGGCTGCTCATCAGCCACAGGGGGTGTTAACATCAGCCCCCAGGGGTTGAACCGTGGAACTGTGACTGGGTTCGTGCAGGGGGCGCTCAAACAGGCCTGCCCTACCCAGGTGTGCCTGGGATGCCTACATCAGAGCCTGGCATCGACAGTGTGGGTGTCACCTGACGCCAGGTTCATGGGTTGGACAGTGCACCGCGTGGGGTCCGCGGTGGCCGGCCCTGCCCTGTGGCAGCCAGCATCGCGAAGCCATCCATGATCGCATTTGCAATGCGATCCAGGGATGCAGTCATGGCCTCCTGCATGCACTGCATCCCAGACAGGAGCTGCGCAGTGCCCCTTTCGCGCTGCTCGGCCAGCTGGTGTACTTCCGCATGCACTGCATGCACCTCAGTGGTAAGCTATACCTGTTGCCCATGGAGGCCCGCAGAAAATGGGTGTGCTCTGCCAGTGGGTCGGCGTCTTGGGATCCTGGGTGGGATGCCGACCCTCCTGTGGTGACCGGCCACGCTGTGCAGCCCCCCCTCTCAGGTGAACACTGCACAGTGGGGTCCTCATGGGGTATGTCCCTAGCTGACTCCCCGGCAGTGGACCCAGCATCCGGACACCCTGTGGCACCCACTGCCTGCTGCCGTTGCCCGTCCGGCTGCTGAACGCTGCACAGCACCTTCACGGCTGCACCACCACCACCACCACATGGCACAGCTGTGACAGTGCACACAGCTGCACCCACAGTGGCGGCAGGCAGATGTTCTCCCACTGTCAGGTCACTGGGCTTGCTGTCTGTGTTGGTGTCAGGCATGGGTGTCTCCCCCACAACATCGCCCATGCTGTCCAGGATGATGGTGATCTTGTCATCGGCGTCGGACCCCGCACCGATTTGTGTCTCCATGCAGAGGATACTGAGACTGGCATCCTGCAGGAACACATCCAGGGCCTCATCCGACCCCATGCCCAGGACATCCGCCTGGACTGTGGTGGTGTGATGCAGCCTATCAGGTCCCCAGATGCCTGTGGAGGTGGATGGCTGGTTCTCCGGGCTGGTCCTGCATCCACGGCTGCTGCCGGTGCCCCATCCTTCGCATGCAGGTGTGCTGGTGCTGAAAGAGAAGAAAGGTATGCTAGTGATGCAATGCCCACATGTGCCCCCCAACAGCCACTGCATGCATCTGGCAGCATGACATGTGCTGTGCTGGCGCATATTACGCACAGGACATACATGTGGCCAACATACGCACTCATGCAGTGATGGGCTGCTACCAATCTGAAATCCTCCTCCAGGCACACCTCCATGGTGCTGCGGTGCATGGTGGCTGCCACCAACCTCCTGCACCATGAGCTGTGGCACATCTACAGGCCCCCCTCTGGTGGCATTCCGGGAGGCATGGATGGCCATCACCTTCTCCTTTATGTGCCTCTTGTCCGTGCCCACCTTCTTGCAGCACTCCTGCACTGACCGCTGGTGGCTGCCCTGCTGGTTCACACATGCCACCACCTCTTCCCAGGTCCCAGCCCTGGCCTGTGCTGTGCCTGTGGCACACCTCAACAGAGGCTTCCTGTCGAGGTATGTCTCGAACATGGCCTCTGTCTCTGCCTTAGTGAAGTTGGGCCTGTGCTTGCAAGCAGGCCCATGCTTCTAACCTCCTACTCATTCTGACATGTAGCTTCCGTGGACATGAACAGTACAGTGTTTCAGTGGCAGCAGCTGCCCGTTCCGCCCCGCTGCTGTGCTGGCTGCACCCAGTGTGCTGCAACAGCATGTGCAACTTACCTCAAAGGATGTAATACTGGTCCATGGCCTGTGCTGATCCATGGAGCTTTTATAGCGCATAGCATGCAAATGAGCTTTGGCGCAACGGTAATGACACGCTAATTCCCCCAACACACCACACATTGGCTGATGAGCTCATTTGCATGTGGCGGCTGAATATCACAATTTTGTTCCGTGCGCAATGAGTTTGCTCTGGAGCAAGTCATGGCACAATGCGCATGCATGCGCGGTGAGCAGGACCACACAGTAGCGGCTGTAGCCATAAATGGTTACCAGGGCACAGCTGGGGCACAACAGATGGCAGCCAGGGCACTGATATATTGTTACTATGGGGGAAGCTCTGCACCATATGGGGCAGCCACTGGGGCACAGCATTTTTTTACCGGGGCACGTGCCCTGGTGGGCCCTGGTGTAGAGCCACCACTGGGACCACAGTGCACATGCACCGGATGGTATACTGTCACCAGTTGCGCACTGTGAGCAGACTGCACGATATGGGCCATGGCGCATGCTGCACCATGCCTGCTACTGCGCACGTGCACACTGTGTGGTGGCTGACCTCTGACTCCTGCTCTGACTTCTGCCCCGGGTGACCCCCACACCCGTGACCCCACCTAGCCATGCCCATGCTGTGCATCTGCGAGACTGCGCTATGGGCAGACATAGTGCGTCCCCGCCTGCACATCTGGCACATGCTGTGGCCATGTGCACCTACCACCGCCATTTTGCTCAGCAGCTCACACCTGAAGCATGGCGCAGCAGCGAGCATCACGAGCAGCCAACTGGACTTAGGTTGAGTTAATCAACCTTGTCGCCTGCGTCCAGCCCCACACCCCAACTGTTTGGGCAAGCGCCACTGCAGCAGCCCCAGGTGGCTGTGTGGCAGGCCATTGCTGCCTCACTTCGGCAGCGCACAGAGGTGGCCAGGACGGGGGACCAGTGTCGCCACTGCTATGGGAACCTGGCTCAGAGGTACCCAGAGCACCTCAGGAGGCTGAGGCATGCGTCAGGCATGGGGCTGTGCCACAGCCAGGTGAGTAGGCCCATAATGCATGTGTGCCCTGGTGCTGTACTGTGGTGTTGGCTAGGCTGCCTGGCATGGCCTGCAGGATGGTGTACTGCCATCATGCGACAGTAAGGTATCATCACCCTCCACTGCTTGCGTTGTGATGCCGCTGTGTGGGATGTGCCAGGAAGGGGCTCACCCTGTGCACAGGGGTTGGGATGGTGGGCAGCTGCTGTGGTTGGTTACTGATGTGTACCTGTTTCTGTTCCATTCCCAGGGCCTGAGGACAGAAGAAGGGCAGCGATGGTAGGACAACAGTCCACAGCGGCCCAGGGTGGCAGAGCGGTCCCTGCACCAGTGGGGCCACAGAGAGCAGGTAGGCACTGACATTGTCCTTTGCACCATCCATGGGGGTTGATGAGTGTGGGCATGGCCGCCTGTGCCATGTGCCGTGTGTGTCGCACTGTGCGTGGTGCCCGCCACTGTGGCACATCCATTGGACACGTATGCCAGCTGTTGGTGTGGTGAGTGTGCACCCCGCTGCCACTGATGTTGCTGTGGTGCTGCCAGGGCACTGTGCCATGTGACTGCCATGGTGCACTCGGGTGGCCACTGTTTGGCGGGGACCAATGCTGTGCACTGTTATGGTGTACCATGTTGCTGGCAGGCATTGGCCCACCCTCCTGTGGGTGGCCTGTACGGGCCCTCTGGGGGGTGTGATCCCACTGCCCATTGCGCGCTGTGGATGGGCATGGTTCCTTGGGACGTTGCACTTGCCGCCTGTCCGGTCCCTTCCCCTAGGTGTCTGGTGGCAGCGCATGTGGCACCTCTACCGCCGGCTGCTGCGACAGTTGATTCTGATCACCTTGACGATAATGGAGGTGGTGCTGCAGGTCCGGCGGATGCTGTTAGCAGACAGGAGGCAGCGACGACTGCAGGGGGTGGCAGGTCGTGGCCGCCACTAGTCGGGCCCAGATTTCCCCTGTTTCCCCAGCCATACCTCCCCCTCCAGTCCCCCTTCCCACTGTACAGTCCTTGTTACCTATCCCCTCCCCTTGCTTTCCTACCATCCCCCACACCTTCTCTTGTATATAGTTGTTTACCACAATATATATCTTTTGACATACCTGCCTGTGTCTGTGTCTGCTTTGCAGGTGGCATGAGGAGCCATGCTGCAGTGGCCCAGTGCCTGTCCATGTGGTGTGCATGTGTTGGTGCACGTGTTGTGTTTCTGTGATCACTGCTGTGTGCTGGTGTGTCCCACTGTGGTGGTGTCCCTCCCTTCGTTTGGTGGCTGTGCTTTGGGGTGCCCATGGGGTGGCTGTCAGGGGTGTGTGGTGGGTGTGTGTGCCTGGCTGTGTGGTCCTGGGTGTGGCCTGTCCTGGCCTGGCTGTACTGGGGTGCACGGCCTGCAGCCTGCAGGGGGCCCCCTTGGTGGCCCTCCGTACACCATTGGCACCCCCTGTTGCCTACTATCTGTGCCACTGTTGTGTTTTGGGGTGGGGGTCTGGGTGCCTGTGTGCACCCTGCTGTGTCTAGCTGGTGGTGGCCTCCTGTGGCCTGTCACTGTGCTTCCCTGGCTCTGTCCTTGGGTCACCTCTCTGTGCTGTGCCCCCCTGTGCTCTGTTGCTCTGCTCCCATGTTGCCCTGGGGCTTCTCTGTCTGCCATGGCACACCTGTGTTGCGCCATGGCGCACCTTCTGGTTCGTCATGGCACATCCATGGCTGCAGCATGGTGAACTGTACCATATTCAGCCGGGTTGCGACTGGCACAGTGCAGCCAGCACAACCTCTGAATATATTCTGTTGTGCCACAGTGCATCGAATTTGCACTATGCCAGACTTGCGCTGGCCTTTGGCACATTTCTGATTGTCTGGGCCAATGTGTATAAAACCTGTAAATGTTGAAAATACTATGGTACTAGGTGTTTTTGATAAAGGTAAAAAGTTATTAGAGGACTGTATGATAAAAATGAAGTTAGCTGTGCTTTTTAAAATGCATGTAAATTGCTGTAAACTGAACATGATGAAATGGCTTGGTGATTTGCATATATCCCATGATGCTTTGCATTATGGATGTATGTGTGATGTTGTGTTTCTTTGAAACTTGGCTTATTGTCAATGCCCTTTAGGGTAACCCTTGTTTCAGTGCTTCCACACTGAGGTTCTTTGTCTTTAGCTTGTTTTTTTTTTTGAGCCCCCACCACCCAAGCAATCGAGGCCTACATAGGGGAGGCTAAATCTCAAAAGATAAGTTGGATCAGAGATCAGTGAGTCAGTAGGTGCTGGCTAAGTGTAAAGGAAAGACTTGCATAGTCTGTTGCTACAAATTGATGTACTGAACAAGTGATATGCCATAGCTGAAGATTATTGCCTGCATTTTGAATAAACATCACACAGAGATTGTGTGTTGAACTTCAAGGTGTCTGGTCCATCTGTTATCCCACAACCTCACCACACTGGGGACTAATGACTGGCTAGGGATGGGGCTGGGATAGTACAAGGGGAGTTTATGGAGCTGGGAAGGGGTCTTAGACATGTATTGTGCTTAATGAATTTTGTTGAGGTGCTGCCTGTCTATGACGGGGGGAGGACAGGGATCGTCGCACCAAGATCTTCAACTCATGGTTGAAGGAATGGTGCAGAGAGAAGAGGTTTGGCTACATTGTGGACGGGGATACACCTGAAGAGAAAAGGACCTTTACAGGGGTGATGGCCTGCATCCATCCGGGAGGCCAACCACAGTCCTCAGTGGACAGTTTAGATGTTACTTTGATGAACATTTATACTGGCCAAGGGAGGTAGTGGAAGAAACTGGAAAGGCAGTAACTGCCCCCATAGAATGAAATAGAAAGGAAAGAGAACCCGAGGGGAGTGGAATCCCCCAGGGTGGAAATTAATAAAGGAACCAGGGCAGTAGAAATAAAGGGGGATGGGAATGGGAGCATTAAAAAGAGAGGGGTGAAGGAGAGAGGGCAAAAAGTAAAGAAGTGGGGTAACAAGCAGAGTGGTAACAAAATCTGGAAGGCCATGGTGCAAATGCTAGAAGTCTAGGAAATAATATTCTGGACCTAGAGGCCATAATGGCAGAAGCCGCACTAGATATTGTGGCCATTACCAAGTCATAGTGCACTGAAAACCATGACTGGGACATGTCCATACCAGGCAATGTTCTGTTCAAGAGGGACAGGGTGGGATGGAAAGGGTGTGTGTGTGTGTGTGTGTGTGTGTGTGTGTGTGTGTGCTTTATATGAGGGAAGGCAGGAAAACAATGGAGATGGGAATACGGTGGGAGCAGAGGTACTGCGTGTCACCCTAGAGATGGGGAATAGAGCTTCTATTCAAACTGGCATGATCTATAGACCTCCAGCACAGGGAGAGGAGTTGGATAAGGTACTGGTGGAAGCCACTGGCAAGATGGCAGAAAAGGGAGGTGCTGCTGGTGGGGTACTTCAATCTGCTGGATGTAGATTGGAACCTCCGAGCAGTGGCTTCAGTTAGAAGCAGGAAATCCTGAACCTCTGCAGTGGGCATTCGCAGTCAACTAGTCAGTGAATCCACTCGTGATAGGACAATATTGGACCTGGTACTCACTAATAGGGACAGTGTTGCAAATATCAAGGTACAGTAGGAGGCTACTTGGGGAACTATGATCACCATCTTTTGTGGTTCAGTACAGGGACAGCTGCAGAACTGAACCACACAAGCACCAAGGTCGTGGACTTCAGGAGGGCAGATTTTAAAAAGATGAGTAAATGGTTCAGGAATGACCTGGGGGCGGGGATGACCTGGGTGGGGTGAAGAAACAGTGGGTGAAGCTAAAAAGGGCCATAGGGAAGGCAGAAACTTCTGAGTCAAGCAAGTGAGCAAAAGCAGGTGGAAAAAGACACTGCTAGAGTTCTCAAAAGAGGTGGTGGAGAAGGTAAAGGCTGAAAGGTAGCATTCAGAAGGTATAAGGAGACACAGTGGGAGGAGGATAAGAGGCAAAAGAAAGAGGAAGCAGGAAGAGAAGCAAAGAGCATGAAGATGCAAACTGAAGACAGAATAGCCCAGGCCATGATGAAGGGGACAAGACAATGTTTAGGTATGTAAAAGAAAAGAGGAAGACCAGGGGTGGGATTATAAGATTAAAAAGGGAAGGTGGGGGACTGTGCAGAGGGGGACCTAGAGAAGGAAGACATCCTGAACAAATGCTTTTGTTCAGTGTGCACAGAGAAAGGAGAAGGGGAGAGGCCACAAAAAAGTAACAGGAGCATTGGAGGGAGAGAGGGAGGTGGACACTAGACCATTTTCAAAGGAGAGTGTCCTGAAGGGACTTGCTAATCTGAAAGTGGACAAAACAACAGAGCCTGATAGGGCACATCCAAGGCCCTGATTCTGCATTTCTGTGGCCACAGAATTTCACAGAATTTGCATCATGCAGCAGAATATAGATACTGCCGAGAATTCACTGTTTTTGGTGAATTTTCATTCAAATATAGTTTTTCGATAGTGCCCATCTTCCGTCTCCATCTCATGTATTCTGAAGCCCCTCCTCTATGCTCACTATGTGAAATAATCAATGACATTGCATCATATTTTAGCCAATAACAGCATGGCGTTTTGCCACAGAAATGAAAAAGTCATGCCACAGAAATCAGAAAATGCTGACTCAGTAACCTAGGAGCCCAGCTGTAGAAATTAAGATAAACTGCTGCAGAACACTAGGGGTACTTGGTACATCTTAGGGTATTGAGAGAGCTCAGGGAGGTACTGGCTGCACCTTTGATGGTCCTATTTAATAGTTCATTGGAAACAAGAATGGCTCTGGAGGACTAGAGAAGGGCAAATGTAGTCCCACTTAACAAAAGTGCTAGCAGGGAAGATGCTGGCAATTATAGACCAGTCAGCCTGACATCAGTAGTAGGAAAGCTAATGGAATCACTGCTGAAGGAAAGGATTTTGGAATATCTTGACTCTATGGGTTACAAAACCCAAGGCATAGATTCACAGTGGGAGGTCATACAAATGAATCTGATAGATTTCTTTGACTGGCTGACCAAGGAATTAGATCAGGGTGGAGCAGTGGATATGGCCTACTTAGATGTTAGTAAGGCTTTCAACACTGTTCCACATAGGAGGCTAGTAAGCAAGCTGGCTAGCTTAGGAGTGGGTCCAAAGGTGGTAAACTGGGTAAGAAACTGGTTAAGAGATAGGCAGCAGAGGGTGGGGGTAAACAGAGTTCACTCAGAGGAAGGAAGGGTGACCAGTGGGGTGCCTCAGGGATCTGTGCTGGGACCGGTCTTTTTAATGTGCTTATAAGTGACATTGCAGAGGAGCTAGAAGGGAAGGTCTACCTTTTGGCGGATGACACCAAAATCTGCAATAGGGTGGGCACTCTGTGAGGAAGGAAAGGATGAGTCCAGACCTGAGAAAACTTACGGAGTGGTCAAGGTTACGGCAGCTTGGTTTCAATGTGAAAAAGGGCAAAGTAATGCACTTGGGGCACAGAAACCCAGGGGCAGAGTACAAAATGGGAGGAGTGGTGCTGATGACTATCAAGCAGGAAAGAGACCTGGAGATAATCATATCAGATGACCTAAAGGTGACCAGGTAGTGTGACAAAGCGATTGGAAGGGCTAGTGTGATACTGGGGTGCCTAGGGAGGGGGTATCACCAGCAGAAATGGGAACTGGTATTGCCTCTGTATAGACTGCTTGTGAAACCCCACCTAGAGTACTGTGTCCAGTTCTGGAGGCCACTTCTATGGAAAGACATAGACAGAGTGGAGCTGGTCCACAGTAGGGCAACTAAAATGGTGCAGGGTCTGCATCAGAAACCCTACGAGGAGAGACTTAAGGACCTAAATATGTACACCCTGGAACAGGAGGGGGGGGGATATGACAGAGACTTTTAAATACCTCATGGGGGTAAATAAGGTACAGGAGGGAAGTATTTTTCAGAAAAAAAGGTGCTCAAGGACAAGGGGGCATGATAAGAAGCTGGAGGGGGTAGATTCAGGAGAGATGTGAGGAAGTACTTATTCACAGAAAGAGCGGTGGATTCCTGTAAGTCTTCCAGCAGAGGTGGTGGGGATCAAGAATGCATAGGATAGGCATAAGGGAATCTTAAGAAAAAGGAAGCGGGATAGGCGAATGGGCCAGGGATCAAGTTGGATCTGTGGTGTTACTATAGGCAGGGAAAGATGGGCTGATAAGGTGGGCCAAGCAATCCTTATCTGCCAGCAAATTCTATGTTTAAACCTATGGTTTCTGAATAATGGGAGATAATTACAGCTGAACTTTAGCATGATTAACATTATTATGGTAACATCATGAATTGTTTTTGATTTTCCCTGTGACAAATTGTTGAGACCCCTCAAAAACAACCCCCTAAAGTAAATTCCTTGGCTGCACACCTTATGAGGAAGTCAGGATCAGAAAAGAGGGTGGAAGGTGAGAAGTCAAGGGTCTGGGTATCCCAATTGGGAATTTTTTTTTTTGCAAACTAAAGTATAATTTCAGCATTATCTAATGGAATATGTAAGATTATTTATTTTAATTACTTAAACGATTTGTCCAGAAAGGCACACTGAGCCGAATAAGCTAGTTTCCATGTGCAATCTGGTGATGGGGGATTGGCTGCAATACGTAACAAACATTTGTCATTGCCGAATGTTTCCTTGCATGGTGTATGTGGCAGGGGTGTATGTTAGTTGAAGTAAAGGGAGAGGAGGAGTGACAATATTGGTAAATGTCAGGACTCGCTTAGAGTTCTTAGTAAGTACAATGCATTAAAAGTGACGCAGAGACAGTGATTGTACCGACAGTGCCAGTTAGTTATAAACAGTTAACACAACAAGCACACTTTCTTTTTTTATTTTTCTGTAAGTACCGGTACTTTAGGTGTTATTTAACATTTTTCTCTCCGGTCCCAATCCCTCACGTCCCTGATGTGACGCATGCATGTGGAGGCATGTGCACGTCACACCCTATGGGACACCCCACCCTACCAGTCACTCCATTATTGCCTATGCCAGCCATCGGACATCCATCCTGTGACGGCAGGACTACAGACAGGTGACCCACACACCCGTGAGAGGGGAGCCAAAGTTTGATCCTGCTCCCCCCTCCCCCCCGTGGCAACACCCCGATGACCCGAGTCCATTCCCGAACCCAGGTCACTGGCATGAGGTGTGGCATCCAGTGCCTCAACCCTCTGCGCCACCGGGTTGGCTACACGGGCATGCTTTCAAAGTACAAAGTGTGCCTGCCTACACTTGCTCTAGAGTGTACTGGCAGCATATCAGTTCCGAACATTAAAACAACGCAACAGCCCAACTACGCAGAAAATTTGCACACTCAAATTTGAATGTACTGGCAAAACAATGCTTGCCTGTATGGTATTGGGGGGACATTAACGGGGGCACACCAACATTGTCTCCGAGGTATCTCTCAACCTTCTGTTACTTAAATTATGGTGGCATTCCAAATGAGGAACACCGACCCTCACAATGAGGGTCACCTCTTTAAACATGGAGATGCAAACTCAGAACACTGTGGAACCCAGTGCCTTTGCTTGTATAAAGTTTACATTTTATGTAAAATGTTAGAATATTATGACTTTCTGCTTCAGAATCATAATTTACAGCATGTTTGGAGCTACTTGCCATGCCCCTCAGCTGGGGTTGCACTTGAGCCTGTATTGCTGCTGCTGGCTGGTCGGAGGTTGAGTAGCATTTGCTGGATACGTCCCAATTCCCATAACTAGGGGAAGGGAAACCAGGGAAATGAGCTAGGCTTTCACAGCCACTGAGCTATAAAGGACCTGTACAAAATGAGATAAATACAATATTGTAGAGTCCTTACCCAGTGCGTGGACCCAGCTGTCCCCAGCACACATGTCGATACCTTGTGGGTGAGGTTCCCTGACCCACCAAAGGGTGTGACCTGTGTGCCAAAACACTGCTCTGTCCCTACTCAGGTCAGGGCTGGTGCTGCATGCTGCAGCATCTGCCCCATCAGTCTTGTCGCATTAAACTAGTTCACCGAGTTCACACCTGATCACAGCTCATTGGCACGGTAAGGCAGTGTGTTCCCCAGTGGTGCAACGGACATCCCTGCAAACAGTGTTACTAAATAAATTCTTTGTTTTTTAATATTTTGACCCCAAACTTTCAACACAGTCTTCTTCTGACCCCGCCTCATAAATCCAGTAGGTGAAATTTTTCAAATTCCTGCCAAACCGCAATTCCACGCCACAGGTGTGAAAACACATTTCTGCCGTATTGTGAAAAATGACTGCTGTACTGTTCATGAGGTGGTAAGAAAAAATGGCTATGTTGAAAATCTGGAGTCAAAATAATGAAAATTACCAAAGTTATATGCGTGTGTAGAAAAATATCAACGAACGCTCGTAACTTGGCCATTTTTAAGAATTTTTTCACAAAATTTTCCACATGGCCTTTTTGTGACCTTACCTGATGAACACTGGTGGTGAAATTTAGTTATTCAGTCCCAGAAGGTGATTTCGCACAGCAACTGCAAAATTACCTTCCAGGCCCAGTTAATGAAATGACACTTCCAGTGTTCATGAGGTGGGGTTCCAAAAAAGTTATGTTGAAAATCCGGTAAAAACTTCCTAAAAATGGCAAAGTTATGAATACATGTTCAAAACAGGGAGGCAATATAGCGCAGTGGTTTAAGACTCTGAGCTACAAATCTGGTGACATCCAGCAGACCAGACCTGGGTTTGAATCCCACAGGTTCCATTTACATACTGTGTGACCCTGAGCAAGTCACTTAACTTGCCTGTGCTCCCAGGTCGTACCTCTAAAAAGGCTTTTGGCTTAGTGTGCTACTCCTGGTTAAACAACTAAAAAAAAAATGCCACTGAAATAGATTATACTGCACTTACCTTTATTCCTCAGTTCACGGTTCGGCTTTGAAGAGTGCAGACTTGCCTCAGTCCACAGAGGATAAAATGTTTGACCCTGCTGGTAAGTACAGGGTAAGGGTGGTGTAAGGGGGTGGGAGGGGAGGGATGGGGAGGGAGACGGCAGGGATGAGGGATGGTTTTCTTTTTCAGGTTTAAAAATAACAAAAAACTTTATCAGGAGATGGCGTTCCTTTTTCAGGAACCCAGGAAATAAACAATCTTTTTTGGGACACTGAGATTGGGCTTCCTAGTTTCCCACACTGCTGGCGGGGGGGGAGGGGGGTGGCTTGCAAATGCCAGTATGGGGATTTGCCCCCCTCCCCCGATGTCAGCAACTGTTAAATAAAAATGACGGACTGCTGGGTGGGGGCATCCGACACCAGGGGTGGACATCCCGGTATCAGAATATATGAAGAATAATACTAGATAAATAAACTGACCTATTGATCTTCCACACCCCATGTAATAATACAAATTAATGGGCGGCACACAACACCACTATTATAGACGTCTTTACGGCTCGTATAGCGCGGGGACCGGAAATCCTCTGGGTGGGTGGGGGCAGTAACGAACCACAGGCAGGCAGCCAGCACTCCAGGGGGATCAAGACGTTCACTGCATGGAGTACAATGGTACCACCAGGAGCGGCCAGGATCGGTGGGGGATCTCTCTGTACATCGGACCTTCACTGCACTTTGCGACTGGCAAACCCACTTGTATCAAAATAAACTGTGTAGAATAGGTTCTGACATATTCACAGGATGCCAGCATGAACATCCACTGGGGAGTGACAGGAGGAGAGCACAAGGCAGAGAGACTGAGACAGAGAGAATAAACCACCAGCCAAACATACAGAAAGAGAGAAAGAGAAGACAGCAGACATTCACACTGACAGGAGTGTGGGTGCTGGGGGGGATTACATGAATGAAAACAGGATCGTTTACTTTTCCTCCTGACTGTTCCATGACAGGAGAGTGCAGCAACTTTGATGTCATGCTGTCTCTAGCTGTCACTGTCTCTCCCTGTTGTGCATCTCTCTCCGCTGCACACGGTTAAACTACAGTGTTGGCTCCTACTGCTTCTACCTGCAGTCGTCTGTCTCTCTCTCTCTTCTCTGCCACCCACGCTTCTGGCTCACGGTGGAGGGGTGATGATGGATTGTGGGTGCTGGGGAAATTACAGTGCATCGGCAGGGACAGGGATGGGGTCAAACTGTGGGTGCAGGACAGCACTCAGACAATTCCTGCACTGGAGAGGCTCAAGTGACAGCAGCATCCATAAGGATGGAGATATCGCTGGGGTGGGGCAGGAGGGCACCTAACAGAGCACAGCTTGCTCACAGAAATGGGACAGGGATCAGAAACATTCGGTTTGCCCCAACTGCACTTCAGGAACTCGGGTATAGCAGCATCTGTAAGGATGGGGATATTGCTGGGGGAGGGGGAACACCTAACAGAGCACAGCCTGTTTTATATGACAAGCTGACAAGTACTCATAAAGCCACTCAGCTGCTTGCCGGCTGGCTTTATGAAAATGAAAGTACTGAAGCGCTGTCTCATTGGAGCACTTAAGTTGTTTCAAGTACACAAAGTTTCCGCCCATGGAACTGTGACCACCGTCATAGTCAGCTTGCCTGGGCATTGGTCTGTCAGGGATGAGCCCAATGTATCTTGCCCTGCATTGGGATAGTCACTGACAAACCTCTGAAATGCCGTTCTTTATAACAAAATGTTTCTTGTGCAAGCACAGGGAAACATAAAAATGAAGCTACAAGAAATAATACTTACAGCATTTTTACAGGGCAATGTAAAATAAAGCTTTACAATGTGAACTGCAAACAGTAAATATCACAGACAAATCTTCCAACAGACGAACCGTGCACTCGGAATTAGCGGTGCATCTAGCCAAATAAACGAAAATATTTAAAACAAGCTAAAGCACGCTCACCCATTAGAACTGGGACATGGAGCTACTTTTAAAATCCATTTATTAAGCACCAAGATGCGCTCAGCGCGTTTCGGACAATCCTTTTCAAAAGTTTTGAAAAGGACTTTGTCAGCCATCAACGCATCTTGGTCCTAATAATGGATTTTAAAAGTAACTCAATCCGGTTCTAATGGGTGACGTGTGCTAGCTGGTTTTAAATATCACAGACAACTTATCCTTGGTAACCACCAGTGCAAACCATGATAGTGGGAAAGCAATGGTGGATACATGGAAGGGGAGGGGAAAATGAGCTACAAGATCAGAAATGATTGTGGATTAGAAGTTTCAGGGCAGATGGGAAGGAAAAAGAGCTGCGGGAGAGAAGGAGGCTGGACCAGAAAGTGAAACAGGGAAGTCTGTGGGAGAACAGCCTGCCCAACAGAGGTCCTGGAGAAAGGCAGGAAGAAGGAGCAAGAGTCAAAAGTTTCTAAGGGAGTGGGGGAGGGCAAGTAAAGAGAGAGCTGGGGTAGCTGGGGAGACAGCCAGTTATGAAATGAGCAATGAGGGATACACAGTGGGTTTCATTCCCCTGTGACACTGTCCAGGAAACCCTGCGTGCCCTTTCTTTCCTCAACCTGTCCAAGCCCAGCTTTGATGGTCTGGATCCTAAACTCTGTCACCTCTCAGCTCCTGCCATTGCATTTCCCCTTACTCACATCATTAACTTCTCATTCTCCTGGGCGGCCTTGTGGCACTGAGGGTTAAGGCATTAGATGCACTCCTCAGCCTGCAGCGGCGGCCAGAATAAAACAGCCCAGGTCATCGGGGGTTAGCAGGTGCAGGGAGGGATTGAGCATCTGGCAGACTGCTCTCCCTTCCTGGGGAAGGTGTAGGGAATGCATCACTCCTGAGCAACCTCTGGCATCAGTTGGAGGTAACCAGGAACAGGTGATGTCACTGCAATGGCACTGGGGGGTGGAGCTCGGCGATCACTGGTCGTCATTGCACATCTGAGCTCCATGGGGGAGGGACAGAAGAAGAAGAAGAGGGGAAAAACCCCGGCACCTGATAGGTGAAGGTGGGACCACTGGTCGGTCCCCATGCCCAATGTCGGCCTTCTGGCTCCATCTTGGACACCCTCCACTCCTGGTCACCAATTAGCTCCTGCTGTTGACTGGCTCCACTCACTGCTCCAGATAATATTGGCATTCAAGAGTAATACATTCACCATTTTTGACATTAGGTGAGTAAGATATAATTTTGATGAGTAAAAGTACTTTAATTTAGAAAAAACACTTTTTGTAAGTATTTCTGGAGCATTTCCAAGAACTTAGATGAGTATCACTACTCGTCAAAACAATTTTAAGAGTATTTCTTAAAAATTGGTGAGTAAAATAGGTGAGTACTCACCTTATCTGGAGCACTGGTTCCACTCCTCCCTCGTGGGATGTCAAGAGTTGGTATAGGTTGGAGGTGTCCCATCACCTCCACTACCCATCCAGGCTGAGGTCCAACAGGGCTTCATCCTGAGTCCCATCCTGTTCTCCATTTTCCTTTTCCTTAATGACCTCCCCTCTACCTGTGCCAACTTGCATATGCACATGTATATCACGAGTAGAAAGGCAGAGGTCATAATGCCTTTATACAGGGCCTATGTGAGACTGATATTGGACTATGGGAGCCAGGCATGGCACTCAGTCAGTAGCAAGGAGACTAACAGAGTGGAAAGGCTGCAGTGGCCAGCCCAATGGCACTGAGGGCTGAGGCACTGGCTGCTGTACCTCGCACCACGCTGGCGACCTGAGGTAGGGAGTGAACTTGGGTTGTCGGGGCGGTCAGCTGGGGAGGAGAGGATTGAGGATGCGGAGGACAGTTCTCCTCTCCTGGGGAGGATGGGGAATAAGAGGTGGTGCTGCACTGCCTCCTGGTGGTGACTAGGGGATGGTGTGCAGTACTTCTGCAACCGTAGGGACGGCAGGGCAGACATTGGATGGGCAGTGTGTGGGAGCACGTGCTGCAACGTCCCAGATGTCATTGCACGCCTGAGCCCAAACAAAGAAAAACAGAGAAAATAGAATCCTCTGGCACGCATGAGGCCTCGGCCTGCTGGCACCACACTGGACACACCCGGAATTCTCCCTCTATCCCGGCTCACCAGGAACTCCCCAGTGCACATGATAAGTACCTGCTGGGTTGAGATCTGGGTTGTGTGCAGAGGGAAGAGGTTGAGAATGGGAGCTGCGGCCGATTGGGCACCGGCAGTCCCAGGCTGAAGGGACACCAAAAGGCAACACCCCCAGCTGAGGAGGTAGGAGTAGAAAAGAATAAAGAAAAAAAAAAGAAAAAGGAAAGGCTGCAGTGATGGGCCACCAAAACAATAAACAAAAAAAATAAAAAGGCAAGGCTGCAGTGATGGGCCACCAAAATGATTCATGGTACAAGGCATGACAGTTATGAAAAAAAAGTCTGCAATGCCTAAACTTAATGTCCCTAGAGAAAAGAAGAAAAAGGGTGACCTACCAATATATTATGACATCATGAAGGACTCTGTTTACTCAATAAGCTGAACTTACATTTCAAAAATGACAGCATGAGTGCCTGTGGCCATCCCTTAAATTTACAACCTCAAAAATGTAATACAGTTACATGAAAAGGATATTGCACACATCATTTCATTAAATCCGTGGAATAAGCTACCAACTGAAACAATAATTAGTAAGGATAAAGAGAATTCAAATTTAATCCAGATAAATATATCTCGAATGGTCATGATGTGCAGTATTGTGGGTAAATGACAGGAGCAAACATGGGCAAACTGCCTTTCCTGCTCCTTTTCTCTTTAGTATGACTTAAATCTGTATGCAGATGACACAGTCATCTTCACCTGTGGTCCCTCTACCGCAGCTGTGGAAGGCCTGCTTCAGCAAGACTTCTACAACATCCTGCGTTAATTCCAATCCAACCAACTCTGGCTCAACATTAAAAAATGGTGTCAGTGACTTTGGTACCAGCCAGAAACTGTCCAGACTCCCCAATCTTCCCGTTTTCTTCATCTCAGATGGCAGACCCCCAAGTTGAAGTAGTCCAGTCTATCAAGCACCTTGTTGTGGCCCTGTACACATTAGAGCTGAAGATTTGCACCAGTTTAAAAAACATTTTAAAACGTTTTTAAACTCACCACGGCAGCCCGTCCAGATCAGTCTTCAACCGAGTTTTAACTTGATTATATCAGAGCCGACTCCCATCCGCATCTGCCTCCAGTAATGTTTTTTAAAACGGATTCTCAACGACCCTTAACACACTTCCTGGAGGAACAATATGCAGACACCTGTCCACACTACAGGGTAACATGCTTTCCCTCATAAAACCATTTTTAAAAACGGACTTGAGACTAGCTCCCAGCAGGGTTTAAGCTCGGTTTCCTAACACACTTTGAAACCGTGCTTAAATGCAGATGGATGCCGTGTTTGTGCTAGTTAAAACGTTTGAAGCACCTTAAAAATGTTTTTAACTAGCCTGGTGTGTACAGGGCCTGTGTGGTTTGGCAGTAAGTTCAACTTCTCAGCCCACACTGATGATATCCACGCCAAGTTCTGCCCCAAACTTGATGCCTTGTACCACAGTAAAGACTGTTTGTCTCCATGGGAGCCACCAGGAGCTTCGTTACCAAACTGGTGCTCACAGTCTTCGACTATGTGAATGTAGGTTTATGGCACTGCCTCCTCCACTTTCCTTGCTGGTATCACGTGATAATAGCAATGTATAAATAGCTAACACATTTACTGCTAAGGGCTGTAGAATGTGTGGGATAAATCACAGACACCAGACAGTAATTTTAGTGCATAAAAAACACAAAAATTGTGTTTATCATTATATTTGCAAAAACTTTGCAAGATCTCAAAAAAAAAAAAGAATATATATGTATATTTTTTTTTTACAGAAAGAAAATTGTGCGTGTTAGTCCATCACACCATTTTGATGCATCAGGAAATAATTCTTCTTGAGACTCCTGTCTTTCTTCTATATATTCAATATCCAACAATACAGTGTGTAAGCTCTCAGACTAGCTCCTTCACTCTCTGTGGTCAGAAGATACTCTATCTTAGTCCCCTGGTGGCAGGTTTTATAGGAATCCCAGGGTGACATCACAGTCAGGTGATGTCCCTATTAACCTAAAAAGACCAATTCTAGGTACTATTTAAAGATGTATTATGATAGTCTGGATACTGTTTATAACCACAGGACAGACATGTATTTGTCTCATATTCCCTTTATGAATACATTCAAAATCAGATTTAGAGTATCTAAAACCACTAATTAGGAATTATACCTCTTGTTGGATTTTAGCTTCTCCCACTTATAGTAACCTCATCCCTCCTGATTCTTACAAGAGCAGTCACTTCAGGGGCTGCCAGTCCTATAGTAGGATCTTCCCCATAATTGGTAAGAATTCAGGTAAAGAAAAAGAAAATCATTTTAACATTTGTTTTCGTACAGGAATACCCAGCCTGGACAGGGGAATGGCAAATGAGGGGCACGCTCCCTATTTGCCTTCCCCTGCCAGCCCAGGAGACCTGATACTGGAGCACATGATATTTATGCAAATAAAAGGGAACATTGCATTCTGTATTAGAAACGAAAGTGTGAACTGCATGCCTTGATACTCCTTTTGGGAGCCCTTTACACTGCTACGTTCTATTTCCAGACAACTGACGGCTGAAATGTCAGCTGTCGGCTAAACATTTCATTTTGGCCTTATCCTGACAGCTGCCCATTACTCTGGCTCTGGGGCTGGCACAAACAACAATAAGAAGCAGCATTTTACTGGGAACACTACGGGGCTTCCCTTTTCTGCCCATAGTGCCTTATATGGGCTTTTGCTTCTTATCACTTTCGCTGCTCCTGGCATCACTTTTACTTTTAATTGAAGCTTCCTGCTTCGATTCAAGATTTTTTCAGGCAGTGGCGGCATTACCTCAGTGTACATTGGAGCTTCATCCTGCTCCGATGTACAAAGCAGCGCTGCTGTTCCGATTACTGCAGAAAGCAGCCTTTCCTTTTCTTTTTAAGCTCACAAGAGCTTTTCTTTATTACCACAACAAGTGGTTTTCTTTTTATTTACATCGCCCGACACCGGGCTTGTATCACAGCCTATCCGTGAATCTTAAAGGGGGCCCGAGCTCCCATATCGTATAGCGCTACACTCATTTCACATGGGTACTTACATTTTAGCACTGACGCGCTACATAAACAATCTGGGGGCACCTTATGAGTGCCAGCATTTCATTTATTTATTTAATTACACCAGAAGGCTCTTTTGTAAATGAAAGGAGATACTGTTCGTGTGCAACAACGGGGAAGGTAGGATGTAAAGGGACAGCAAAGGTTATAGAAATATGCCAGGTTGGCCACCCTGACATGAAAAATAGCAAAGAAAGGAGGAAGAAAAGATGATAGAAAAGTATGAAAAGAATATATAAAGGGGAGTTACACATTTTTACTGCAGAACTAATTATTCATAACAGGGGCACCCTGTTACAAGGGCAAGCCCAGCAATAGCGACCAGCACATATGGGCAATCGGAAGGAAACGGCGACCATGAGTGGCTAATTACTCCAGTATCCAGGTGCACCTTGGAGCAGTAATCCTAGAGATGTGGGGAAGGGGGGCACAGCCCCCTGAACATGTGACACCATTAGTACCCCGAACACCCCACCTGTGTCTAATTAGGTGCTGGAAGGCAGGCAATACACTTATGGCTGGACACAGAGGAGTGAAGATGTCCACTGAGTATATTAAGAGCCAGAAGGGGATGCCCCTCATACTACACGGTGGTTTTCTATATCGCCGTGATAAAGAAGTTGGAACAAAGGTTTATTGGATGTGTGCTGAATACCATTACTACAAGTACCTTGCAAGTTGCAAGGTTGCGGTCACCGTATTTGTACAGCACTATAGTATGGATGTGCTCTTACTTATGTCGCTATTGAAACGTTGTCATTTTCACGCTTGCCCAATTTGCGTCACCGTATTGACATGGAACCTCCCTTGCCAGCCTGGTCACCCCCTGCAGCATCTTTTGCCACTTTGCTACCAACTCCTCTCCTCATACTCACCACTGCTCCCTTCACTCCTTCCTATTCATCCTCCCCTTATGTTCCTCCTTCATATCCAAATACTGGTTTGGGTCTCTTCCCTCATACCTTTCCTCACTCCTCTCTCCCATCTCCCCTGCATCATGCTCCCTCCACTCTAGGGATCATTAAACTTTCTCCATTCCACAGTCCCACTCCTCTGCTGGGCAATCAGCATTCTCCTATCATCCTCCCACACTCTGGAACCTGCTCCCCTCATCCATTCACCTCACCATCTCCCCTGTCTCCCTCAGGCACCACCTGAAGCTCCTCCCCTCTTCCACCTGCACATGTCACCCCTCTCACTGATCCTTCCCCTGCTTGGAGCCCTTACTGTCCATGTGTTGGGCCTCCATCTGGGTTCTCTCCTAGCCTGAATCCAGGCTCCACTAAACTCTACTTCTGCACTGCCATCCTTCCACCTCACAGGCCTCTCTGTTGACACATTACTTCTGTTCACTGTGCCCTGCTGCAGTACCTCGCACTTGCATTTGTGTTCATTATTGTACTATGACTGCACTTTATTTTGTACCGAGAAATGTAACTGTGTAGTGTATTACTGTATCTACTGTTCCCTTACCTCCGTGTCATACCTGGAAACAAGCCTCAGCTCTGCATGCCTCTTCTAGTTACCAATTTTCAAATAAAATAAATGAATAAATTAATTAATAATAGTGTTGATTTTCCATGGAGGGGAGAGAGAGGGACGTAGCAGTGGTGGATATGGGGAGAGCAGTCTAGAGAGAACCAATAAAATTACAGAAAACTGGATCTGGTTTGACCAGGGTGGATTTAGGGTCTGGACTATAGACCATGTCCCCATAGTCAAACACCAGCAGAATAATTTTTACTGTGATCTCGTGACAAATGGGGTGAGGGAATATAAGATTTTTTTTGGTATAATGCACCAAGCTTCAGGAGACATTTTATGTGGGCAGCCACTATAAGGAAAGCAAAATGAAGTTGACAATCCATCCAGATTCCCAAGTATTTCAATGAGAAGGCGTTCTCCAGGAGGGAGCCCTTCAGGGTCTTGATGACCAGGGTAGACTAGATTTTGACCAGCCGCTGCCTGGTACCGAAGGTCATAGAGACAGTTTTCTTGGTGTTTAGAGCAAGTGCGTTTGTTCAGAACCAGTGTGAACATCGTTGAAATCATGCTGGAACTGTGCACTATTTCAGAGACTGAGGTGCCACAGGCATAAAGTACAGTGTCATTTGCACACATATGGATTTTCAAAGCGAGAAAGAGAGAGGAATTGCGAGGTCATTAAGAAATACTTGGATAAGGATAGGGCCCAAGAAAGCGCTCTGGTGGACACTTGAGCCAATGGAGAGAGGAAGTCTTCTGCAATGACAGCTTGAGACTTCTCTCCCAAGTAGGGGATGTACCACTTAATTGCAAAGTCAGAGAACCCAGCCTAGCAAGCTTGAGAGGAGTGAGTGGATAACAGTGTGTTAAAGACCTTTGCAAAGTCGACAGTTATAGTAGATGTGAGCATGCCCTGATCCATCCCCTTCAGGGTGGTATCAGTGACCCTACAGAGGGAGATGACAGTAGAATGAATGAATTTCCCTGAAGCCAGACTGGTTGGGGCTGAAGTAGAAGGAGGAGTCAAAGACTTGGGACAGCACTTTGGTGATCTGGGTTCACGCCTTGAGCCTGGATACCAGGAGCGGAGACCATCAGAAGGGAGTTGAAAGAGTCCCATGGATGCTTCCCTCCCAGGGGAGGGTTATTGTATTCTGCTCTTGTAGTGGCTCCTTGTGGTGGTTTACAGAGGTGTTCTTGGCAGTGTGGGTGCCCATACACTGCCGAATGCTCCTGCCATCAGGACGCCACTATGACTGCATACAATGTGGGAGGTGGATGGGTGCCCCAGAACAGTGGAAAACAGCCACCTACAGCACTGGATGATGGACTTCAGTAGACCTACCTCATGCTGCTGACCATCCAGCTCACCATGCCTGGCCCCCGACTGACATCCCCGGTATTACAGGTGCTCCCTCCTCCTGTTGCCCCCCCCCCACAAAATCAGGGATAAGCCAGACCACCAAGGGGAATGTCGACAGAGCTCGGGGGAAGCTGAGAAAGGTGCTGCAGCGGGGCTTAGGTCCGACGGGCAGCGGGAGAAGCCAGCATAGGAGAGCATGAAGGAGTGGAGATGCAGAGGCCCTGGAGGAGCAAAATAAAAAAACTGAGGAGAGCTGGGATAGCACCACTTTTTCTTGTCCCTAAATAGTCAAGTGGTACTGACAACACCCAACAGATGCTGTGCACCATTTTAAGTAAAAGGTGGAAGTGGAATAGCTTGTGGTGTTTATTGTGTCCTTGTTGGTACAAGCAACAAAAATAAAAAACATAACGGCAGAATGCCAACATTAAACCCACTGCTGCCTGATCTATCTCTGATGCTTCCCCCAGTGCCGGCCTCTTTCAATAAAAGGCTGAAACAGTTGTGGCCAAGTGCTCTGCACATCAGAAGTATGGCACGAACCACGCTAACAAATACTGGAAATTTGGTAAGCCTCTGGTCTCCTTCTGGGGGCCTTATGTAGTCAGCACTTTACAGTGAGAGGTCAAGGAGTTTTTAAATTATTTTTTATCTAAAGTGAAGAGTACAGCCGGCTTGGTGGTGCTGAGGGTTGAGGCGCTGGATGCCACACCTTGCACCATGTCGGCGACCCAGGTTTGGGAACGAGTCCGGGCCGTTGGGGGTCAGCAGGGGAGGACTAGGATTCAGCATCCATAGACTGCTCTCCTAGTCCTGGGGTGGGTTGGGGAACTCACCATGCTGTATCGACCCCTGGGAAAGCCTGGGGGCACTACTAGCATCAGTGATAACAGAGGGGAGCACGGCAGGACGTCGGCACCTTGTGCCTAGATGTCATTGCACTTCTGCACTCCAGGAGCCATACAAACAGGAGGAAAATAGGTCTGGACACAACCATGCAACTTGATGGCTGTGTTCTGAGCTGCCTGGAGGACTTTGGTGGAATCCTGCTGGAGAGGGTCCGGGGCTGTCCTGGCTGGTAGAGGCAGAGGGGAGCCCTCCAGTGGGATGGCACGATGGCTGTCCCAGATCCTCCTAGGTGCAGTTTGAGCTACCCAGCTCTCCGGGCAGGCAGAGCCGGTGGTTGGATGCCCTATGACATAGTGCTACAGTGGGGAGATAAATACAGTAATGATAAAAAAAGAAAGTGACAAGCACACAGGGCACTGAGGGCTGAGGTGCTTGTCACCTTACCTCATGCTACACTGATGACCCGTGTTCGATAATGAGCATGGGTCACCGGGGGTCAGCAGGGGAGGAGAAGGATTGAACATCTGATGGACTGGTCTCCTTCTCTGAGAAGGGGGTCCTCAGTACTCGGCACTTGCCTGCTCCCTAGCGGAGGCTGGGAAGCAGGGTGCCGTGCAGTAGATTGGTGAGAAGTTGGGGCAGATGCCTGGAGGGAGTGTGTGCTGATGCATACACACTCCTCTCTGAGGGCGTCATTGCACACCCCACCTCCTGGGGCATAAACCAGGAAAAAGGAAGAGACACAGCATTATGGTGGAGGGTACCTCGCAGGCTCCTCTCCCAGCCAGCCACAGTGCTGGCCCATTGGATCCAGTCCTCGGTGGGGTTGGGGAATCCCTCCGGCCCCGCCCTGGGAGCTCAGGTCAGCACCAGATGGTGGATGCCAGAGGACAGGGCTGGGGGCTCCCTCTTAATGTAAGCCCACCAAGATGATAAAAAGAATAGCCCAAAAAAATAAAGTGAAGTGCACTTAAAAATAAAGTAATAAGTGAAGTTAGTAGAAGCATTTGGTTCAAAGGCATACTAATATTACATAACAATGGAGTCTATTCATGAATGGTTGTGGTGGCTATGTGCTGTGTATGTTGGGTGCGTAGCCACCGCGCAGCCACCTGCACCCACTGTGGCCACTCTGCCCCATTCCAAAAATGATGTGCCCCCCTCACACACACCCGATCCCCTGGCTGATCGCGGAGCTCCATGCAGGGGCGGGCTGGGGGCAGTGCGAGGGGTGATCCAGTACTCAGCAGCATGCACAGCCATGTGGAGTGCTGTGCACAGAGGCTGCATCTGGGAGACAGCCATAAACCTCCATGGCCGGTTATGCACCTCCCAGGGAGGCTGCTTCCAGTCACGGAGGACTCAGCGGAGGGCAATAGCACTCCCAATGATGCTGCCCCTGCAATCAGAGCACATCAAGAGGCCAGGAGGACGGGGTAAACTCCCCTCTTCGGCACGGTCATTACACTGCATGCTGGCCGGCAACATGGTGCCCATAATGCACAAGGGATCCACTATGGGTCCCTGCCTGGGCAGCTGATTGGCTGCCCGCCTGGATCTGCCACTCTACATCCACCTGGTCCCCATGGACCTGCGTGCCGGGGGGTGCGGGGGGTGGTGTTTGTGAATGTGGCCCCCACACATAAATCCCTTGGGTGCGGAGCTGCGTGCCCTGATATGTACCTTTTGCATGCGTTTTTGTGAATAGGCCCCAATATGAAATTCATTTTGGGCACTAAAAACTGCTTTTATTTTTGCAGCTTGGCACCGTACAGGAGTTACATCACTTTGGGTCTATTTTGTTTTAATTAAAACCCACTGTTGTTGTTGCACAGTTGCCATATACTATAAAAGACAATGGATGGGCAACAGTGAACAACAATGCTGAGTTCACTTCTCAAGGCTGTCATGACAACCGTGGACCTCTCGAGCTTCGCTCTTGAGGTCTACTCGGTTGTCATGACAACCTCTTGAAGTGAATTGAGTGCTGTTGTTCACTGTTGCCCATCCATTATCCTCTATGTAGACCAACCTCAGGAAGGGGTGTGTACCCCGAAACATTGGTGGTTTACAAGGGGTTCACATGATCTGTACCTAACAACATTTATAGGCTACCATAATCTGGGCGAGTGACTACCATTATCCTGTGCTGTTGAGGGTAGTATTTGTTTTGTCCACAGTACCACTGTGTCAATCTGCCTATTTTATTCCATGATACACAGCAATGTATGGGTGTAGTCCAGAGTGTACAGTATTTCTCCAGTATTCTATGATTTTGTCCTCAGGGAAGAACAGCCAGTCCTTAAAAACTACCAGAGTGAGCAGCTCCGTGCTCAAAATAGCTTTCTAAAAACGCTCATCTGAGCCACCGCTGGCAGGCTACTGCAGCAGCAGTACCCATGACGAATTATATGGAAACAGATAAAGGGTGGGGGCCCTTTTTCATGCTCTAAATATAGCCTGCTCTTGTACTGTACTGCGGGAAAAGTTTTTGATTAGTTCTTTGTCAGCCCTTTGCGTTCCAATTAAAGAATCTGTTTTATGTATCTTAAACACTATAGGCAGTCTACAGACAGGAAGCAAGTAGGGTGCAGAGGAATAAATACAGTTTGTACCTCCGACACTAACTAGAAGCATGAGAACTGTTACATTCTCAATTTAAATCTTATTTATAGAAACTGATATTAGCATAGTTTGCTTTATCTCTCAGCATCAATTCTGATATCCTGCAATGCGATATTCTTTGTATTGAGTTGTTGTGCAATATTTTGGTGAGATACACTTTACATGTAGCACTTTTGTATTGTGCACTTTAATCACATTGTCACTTTAAATTTTCAATTACTTAAGACCCTGCTCTTTTTGACTGCTCCACCTCCTGTTGACACACGTTCCAGTGCATAACCAGTAGGGATTATTCGAACTGAGCAGGTTGTTATGTTTCATGGTGGATTTGTTATGTGTTTTTAATCATTAAAGTTGGATTCATACAGAGCCTACAGACAGGGCAGAGATTCAAGATGTGCAAGCCCGAAAAGTTATTTTGTTCCTATATGTACTGCTCTACAAATGAAGCACTTTGTATACTTTGCTGTATCCAGGGACCCCCATGCGAATAAGATACTGTATCTTTCAAGGGGTCATCCTGCTGTATGATGGGTGAAACCCCCTCACAAATGGGGGTTCCCAAAAAGTCTTCCTTGAGCTTGCCTAAACGCTCACTGCCAGACTGGTGTCCTGTGTTTTAGCAGTTTAAATGTATTGCCAGAGAGTGCCTGTATAGCATATGTGTACTGTCTCTTTAAGAGCTGCCTGGATTGCAGTCATAATTAATCTGGGAGGGGGCTGAGTGTTTCTATGCTCGAGTCCCACCCGGGCTGCCAAATAATTGCTCCGTTCTGCCATTGCTATTAGCGCAGAGGGAGTTCTATTAGAAGATATACTTGTTTGCTGATCATTTATTAGAATAGTAATAATATTGCAGTTTGTCTAACCTGCCTTCTTTGCAGCATGGACATTTCTGTTTATCTCCACCATCTTGGTCCTGGACTGCTGAAATGGGCCAATCAGTACCTTTGGGGACTCTAAAATGGAGCCTGTCCCGAAAGGCTTTGTGGGAGCAAAATTCTGTAGAAATTGTAGTTTGGGGGTTTTTGCATCTAAATGAACCTGGAGGGGGAGCCCTTGTTGTGACTGACAGAGAAATCAGCCAACCAAACCTTTTGGATCCTGGGGAAAGTCCCAGGCTGCTTGCAGTTACTTTCAGTCTGAGTTGGGAAGTGAAAGAAGTAACAGCTTCAGAAAGTCAAGCAGTAATCCTGCATAGATTCACACGGAAGAACTGTGGAAGGGCTGAGTTTTGGCCTGCTTGTCTGCTTGCTGTCCCTGAGAGGGAAATTGAAGTTTATTCGGACTGAATCCGAATTGTGAGGACGATATGAGCCACAGAACTGTGACCAGGCTTTAACCTAAAGAAGACCGAATAGTTGCTGAATGCAATCGACCTGTCAGGATTTCCAGCCACCTTTGAACTCCCAGTTTGTGCAGAGACTCTGTAATTGCAACTGGATAGCAATCTGCCTGGTACAGTAGAATTTCTTACATGTAAATGTGCTGTATGCTGTTAGTGGGTTCTGATTTGGTTCCCCACTGTGTGCTGAACTGTGTTCTGCTTACTGGAGGCTGCGTCCAGCTCCTACGGACTGACTCCATATTCATCTCCATTGGGCCTGGGCTTTGCCACACTGGCCCAGCCAGACTACCCGCTACACAGAGAAAGTCATCTATGAAAAACCTGCCTGGGGATCAGCCCCCTGCTCACGTTTTGAACAGGAACGACGCCTCAGTGATTCTTGTGGGCCCTGCTTCTCCTGGCACTCCAGTTCGACAACCTGCTGTCTCGATTTCGTACTGCCTGTGTCCTGTATTGGGTATCATGAGTAAACATCAGAGTAGCTCCCCTGCAACAACAGCTAAATCTAAAGTGTTGTCATCTGGTTGCTTTGTTGTTTTTTCTATAACAAACTGAGCCCTCCGGCTCCAGATTACAAATAGTGTGTGTTGTGCATGTTGCTTTTTTCCATCACAGGGCCCTAACTAGCTGCGAGCTGGCCTACCCTGGGCAATGTTCCTGGCTAGCTTACCATCTTCCTACCTGGGTACCCAGAGTGTGTGACTGTGCAGGGACTCTGAAGTGCATGCATACCTGTCTGATTGATATAGCCTTTAAGCAAATCAACCTGATTACGCCACTCCCTTGTTCAAGTCCCCTAAATAAATCAGATTTAACTCTTTTTCCATTTAACCTGACTGTGGTTCTACCTTGTGCCGAGAGTACTGTACTGCTGCTATTTGCTGTGCATAACCTTGTTTTACAGAGGGTCCCTAGGGTCAAGCTAGAAGGACCAGCCCTGGTGGTAAGTGCAAACAGTGTGGGTAGTTGCATGGTGAATAAGAGTCATTGTGAAAGTAATTATTGTATATTGTTCATGTCACTAGAAGGTAAAGAGAGGGGTTACAGTGTCCCGGAGGGCTGTGCTCAGATTAGCTTTGACCACTAACAACCCTGACCTCTAGGTGGAGGCATTCGTTTCAGTACTCAGGCCCCTTAACCTGCTACTAGCCAAGCAGGCAGGGGTAGTAGCCCTTGGGATAGCGCCACCTAGGGGTTACATGCGAATTTTAGATAAGTTAACCACTGAAGAAAATGGTGTGAGAATAAAGCAATCTGATTGGTCATAAAGATTCTAAAAGGGGTTATGTTAACTGCAAGGAAACTTTCATCTGTAACTCACAAACACAGAAAATACTAAATAAACTTTTTAACCCATTTGAACTGAAAGTACCCCTTTTCAATAGTATCATTATGGCACACCAGGGGTTGGCTTACCAAGACATAATCACCCACCCCTATTGGTCATAAGGTACTTTGCTTTGACCCTCATTACACCTGAGGGGGTGATTCATTCAGATTAAGCCAACCTCTAGCCTGACCTTTACCTCAATGCTTAAATATTCTGATACAGGGAGGCTGGGTGGTCAATTATCCACCCCCTGGGGTAGTCACCTCAAAGTAAGGATGCAGTAAAGGCATTTACACATGAATATATACACTATCTCAGTATGTCACACTTATCCTTGTTGCTTCTGTCTTAAAACCCCCTTAGCAGACTTCCGCCAGACTTGCTGTAGACAGAACGTTAGGTATGCAGTGATGTCATAATGCATGAGATCTAGCTTTTTATTATAGTGTATGGTAGAACGCTGTTGAGCATGGAAATCCATGCTTCCAACAGCGTTGTTATGCTTGCCTCAGTGCGTCATGATCTTGTTGTGCTGCACTGGGTACGTCACTGGTGCAGCACAACAAGATCGAACGCATTCGCGCATGTGCGATTTAAAAGCAGTGTCAGCGAGGGAGCTAGTAGCACTGGAGCGAGTCTCAACACGGAAGCCAAGTAAGCCATGATTTAAAATAATTCTGCTTCCATTCACTGTTTTGAAATGAATAGACTCTCCATACACTATAAAAGATTGTCTATGGGGAGTCATTCACAAACAAGGATCTTCTTAGATCTCGAGGTATCCTTGGCAACGGACCACCTCTCGAGCTTCGCTCTCGAGGTAGAACATTGCCAAGGATACCTCTCGATCGAGAATATCTTTGTTGTGAATGACTCCCCATAGACAATCCTCTATGTTCTTCATAGGTTTAGTATGCTTTTCTTTTTGTCAAAACTATATTCAATCAATCAATGAATGTTTATTTATTTAGTTTTTTGTTTACTGGGTAGGGTACACTAGGCAAGTAAATACCTATTTTCAGGTACGACTCAGGAGGATACAGCAGTGTGAACAATAAACGCAAGGTAATACACAGTATAGAAAAGTATCCTGGGATCAAGCAAACAATGTGCAACAGAAGCAATGAACAGTTGCAGAAATTTACATACATAGGATTATGGATATAAATATACATTCAGTTATACTGTACATTGTACAGGCTTTGGGTAAATTACGGTAGCACATGGAAGCTGGAGAACATGACTCAGGACATAAGGATAAACAAAACAATCAACAAAGTTCAGGAGGGGCATGGAGAGTTAACCAGCACAGCAGCATGAGGTCAGTCCCATCAGATGCTTAAAAAGAGCGCCTTTAAAGGGCCTGTGAGAGGAAAGGTTACAAATAACAGTTGGAATGGAGTTCCAAACATGCAGTGCAAAGACTGTGAAAGCCTGTTCCCCCATCTTAGGTGAGCAATTGGGAACATGGAGGAGAGCAGCGTCAGTGGATATAAGTGAGTAGGCTTGACATGGCGTAAAGGGGGAGAGATATGGGAGGGGAGAGAGATCTTTCCTAGTTTATTAATAAAACATCCTAAGGAATAGGACTGGGTTGCAGAGGGAAGGAGCCATCCCAGAGAGGCATACAGGTTATGGTGATGCATGAGTCACATGGAGGCCAGGAAGAAGCAACAGATGTTATTGTACGACACCTTACACTTGCTTAGAGCTGTTTTGGAGGTGTGGGATAAAATTAGCTATCCATATTGGAGACAGGGGAGGAGGATACCCAGTGAGATGGCAAGCCTGACCTTAGGTATGAGGGAGTGTTTGGCACAGTAAGAATTTAGGATCAGTTTGTTTTTGATGAGCCAGACCAAGACCAGGAGAAATCCTCCTGTAGCTGAGAATTAACAGTGGCAATGGAGGGAGAACAGAAATAGAAAACAGTATCATCTGCATACATGATCAATGAGCAGTGAAATGGGACTAAGAGAAGGTCATTTATAATGATGGAGAACAGAACGGGACCAAGTATAGAACCCTAAGGGACACCAAGATTTATTGGGGCATGGGAAGATACGGCACCATTGAAATGGACATACTGCTGTCTACCAGATAGATAGTTCAAGAACTATGATGAGGCTGTTTGGAGGGACAGCCCAGGAAAAAACTAATCTGGAGTGAAGCAGTGTGATTGATGGCATCAAAAGCCTTGAAGAGGTCGGTAATAATGGCTCCCCCAAGGAAGCTACCATGTCAGTTTGTTGCATCTGGTGGGATAGCACAACTTGAGACAAAGGTAGAGGAGTGCACGCTCACAGGAGTCAGGTAGAGCAATAATTCAGTGAACAGTGTATTTCATTGCCAGCATCTTTATTTAAAAGAAGATACACATAAGCGTAATACTATTACTGGTGCAGCTAATAGCCGACTTAGCATTTCGCCATCACATGTCATCATGGGACAGTGAAATGTTGAGTTTGCTACTGGCTGCACCTATAATTGTGTTACATTCCTGAGTAGCTTCTTTAGAATAAAGATGCTGGCAATGAAATACATTGTCCACTGAATTAATGCTCTACCTGGCTTTCTGTGAGTGCACAATCCTCTGCTTTTGTCTCTATTGTCCATTTTGAATGGAGCACCATGTTGTTTCCTGTTGCAGCTGGCCTACCTACTTTGGAAACCACTTGAAGTTCATACATTAAATACGTTGACTAATAAGTGCATAGAAAATATTAATTATTAAAAGCTCATACACAACAGAACAATAAATACTGATAAGTAAACTGTCAGACTTGTTCTCTCCCAGAACTCCATTGGCAGCTGTTACCAGTATCACAACCCCTCAGATGCCTAAAGGGATACCTTAGTATGCTGCCACCATTCGGTCAGAACCTCACTTGTGGTGTCTCTATGTTTGAATCCCACCAGAGCCACGCTCACACACAGTACAGTGCTCCTCACCAAAGGGCAGATGACGCACCCTTTCTATTACAGCTGGGAATACTATTACTTTAGATATAGAAACATAGAAACATAAAATTTGACAGCAGATGAGGACCACTTGGCCCACCTAGTCTGCCCATTTTCCCTACCTGTTTCATATACCACAGATCCTAAATGATTTGCAGCTTACCCTCTCTTTGCTATTGCTAGATATGGTAACTGTAGCCTGCCTCTTCAGAGGCAAATCACAAACTTGCCAGTTTACCCTTGCTTATGTGTACCAAAAATGATTCAGTCACGGAAAGCATGATATGTTCGAACCCCAAGAATCCCTCACTTAACGTTTACACTCTATGGATCTATCTCCATAGTGAAAGATGCCTCCAGAGATGGGGCCTATTCTAATTCTAGAATTTAAAGAAAAATGGTTTCAAACCCTGCAGCTCCACTTTGGCAGTTAACCAGATTTGTTTCTCCTTCTGGAGAGCAGTCACCCCAAAGTTAGTTCTGGTATTGCTGAATTTCCAGCCAGTTTATTTTATAAGTTACCAAAAATTGGTAAATTTGTTCAGTTAGTTTTTTCTTCCTCCTGCTGGGGTGGGCTGCTCCTTGCACTGCCCCCTCCCCCAGCCCCATCAAGCGGTGTCCCAGGGACTTACCCCATCCCGATCTTCCCCCACAGCGTCCCCCCATGGTAGGACTGATGGCTCTGATCTGCCAAGGAGAGGGCCCTGTAGCCTGGGTGCAGAGCCTGTGAATGGTTGGTATCATCCTGCCCTGTTGCTGGCCATTTTCCCCTTTTCTCCCTTGAAGCACTGGATGTGTGATACCATCCAGATGTGCCTACAAATGCTGTGTAGGATGTCAAAGACTACCACTCCTCCATTTCCCATGTTGTGGCCCAGCTGTCTGTACCCCCAGCCACTGCTAGTGGTCAGGTGAATGCTGGGGCTGGTGTCACCCCCTCCCCAGAGAAAGAGAGTTGTCCTCCAGATGCTCAATCCTCCTCTCCCTGGCCAACCCCCAATGCCATGAGATCGCTCCCGACTCCAGGTCGCCAGCATAATGGCAGGTGAGGCTTGGTGCCTCAGGCCTCCGCGCCACTGGGCCAGCTAAATTTTTTCAGTTAGTTAATCGATTACACCTATATTAGTAAAGGAGTTAATTTTTTTAACTATTTTGGTCTCTCCAGTTTTCAGTAACTGCAGATCACCCTACTTGGTTTCATTTGGTTTCACTTGGTTTCAAAGCACAAAAGAAGGCTACTGCCCATCGAGATTGTCCCCCACCACACCGGTGGGATAATTATACCCTACAGTTAGTAAGCTTGAGCCAGCAATCCAGCCCCTTCTTGAAGGCTGTGTTTGAGTGACTATCTACTAGGTTTTGAGGGAGGAGATTCCACAATTTGGGGGCTCTTACAGTAAAGTAATTTAACCTTTTTGTTGTTTTAGCTTTAGATACAAATATTTGGTTATTATGATACCGAGGTGATGTCTAACTGGTGGAGAAATTTAAGCCACAGTGGTGCATTAACTCTTCAGAATTCCAGATTTTATACAATAGAAGAAGGTCACCTCTGGTACGTCTTGTGCGTAGTGAGTGTAACCCTGTAACTCTTAATCTTTCCTCGTAGTTGAGTCTCGATAAATAAGGGACCATTTTTGTGGCCCTTCTCTGCACCCTCTCAACCCCATCAACGTCCCGCCCCAGATAGGACTCCAGCAGGGGGATCCATAGTCCAAATGGGGTCGGACATAAGCCCTATACAAGGGGATCATGCATTCCTGCATCCTAGACACAAACAAACGTTGAATAGGAAGCAATGTATTAGATTTCCTGGCTATCATCCTACAGTGATCACTAGATGATAGTTTGTCATTAATGATTACCCCGAGATCTCGCTTCATTGGTGACACATGAAGGGTAACACCGCTCAGGAAATAGGTCTGTCTAGGGTTATTTTACCGAAGTGTACAACGTGACACTTGTCTGAGTTGAGTGTCATTTTGTTTAAAACTGCCCATTCTTCGATAGTTTTAAATTGTTCCTCATGGAATCCCTGTTTATCGATGTAAGTACAGAGCCACACAGCTTGGTATCATCTGCAATTTTGAGAGCACAATTTCGGGTAGCCTGCAGATCACTAATAAAGATGTTGAACAGGGTAGGCCCAACATGGACTTCCTGCGGGACCCTCGCTGGTCACACTCAGTGAGTGGGAAAGTGTGCCATTAATTCTGACCTGCTGATATCTTCCACTCAACCAACCTGAGACCCAGTTAGTTATGCAGTGAGAAAAACCCATATCATTCATTTTGTCAAGTAGAATGTCATGAGGGACTTTGTCAAATGCTCTACTGTAGTCGAGAAGTATCACATCCATAGGGATGCCGTCATCCAGTGCCTTGCTGACATGATTATAAAAGGAAACCAAGTTAGTAGTACAGGAGTAACCCTGCCTAAAGCCATGCTGTGTGGTGTCAGTCAAGTTGCCCCTAGTAGATTTATACTCTAGCAGTCTTTTAATAACTTTCTCCATGATCTTACTCACAACAGACATCAGGCTTATTGGACGATAGTTCTCTGGTTTGGAATGATTACCCTTCTTAAAGATTGGGACCATGGTGGCCATTGTCCAGTCCTGAGGGATAGTTCCCTCATGGAGAGATTTGTTGAATATAATTGAGAGAGGTTTAGCAGTGGCAGCTGCTGTCTCTATTAGAAATCGGGGACTAATGTTATCAGGGCCTGGACTGGAATTGGATTTTAGGGATTTAATTGCTTTTAGTATATCATCCTCGGTGATGATGTAAGGGGGTAACATTGTTTGTATGTCTGAATCGCTTAGAATCTCTTTTGGTAATACTGAGCAGAATTGTTTATTAAACGTGTTGCCATGTCTTTGTCTGTTGATACAGTTGTGTCATGTATACATAAGGGCCCCATGTGTCTATTATTAATTTTTTATTGTTATGGTAGGAAAATAGTGATTTATAGTTGTCTTGTGGGGCCAGATGAAACTCAAGTTTTTTTGGATTGCAGAATGGCTTGTTTTAGTGATTTAAGAGTTACCCTATACTGAGTGAACCATAACTTTTGGAGTCTCCTTACTATTTTGGCTAGTTTAAATAGCCTTTGCTTCTTCTTAGTTAAGATTTTGATATTATTATTAAACCACAGAGGTATTTTGCCCTTTTTATTGTATTTTTTTGTTATAGGAACATATAATTTTTCAGAGTCGTAAATGGTAGATTTAAAAAGGTCCCAGGATTCTTCCATGGAAAGGGAGGATAGTACTATATCCCAAGAGATTGAGTTTAATTTGTTATTGATAACATTAAAATTAGCTTTGTTGTAATTTTTCAATTCAGTATAGTTGGTGATGTGTTGACACAGTGTCTATCATTTTTATTTTTGGGTCATTTTTAGATAATTCAGACCATTAACCTATTTGTTTCTTAGTGGTTTTATTTTCTACGATTTACAGAACAGGAGACAGAGTGCTTTCACTTTCTGTATCTGCCTGTGCCCTTTCAACTTAATTCATCAGTTCCTGTTGCAGGAAATCACAATTTGCCCTTAAGCACCGTTTTTGAGGGTTACAGACATTTCTTACTGTTGGGTTCTTACTATATTGTATTTTTTGGGAATCTTTTTAACTTTTTACTAAGATCTCTTTATTTTGGCATGTCAGAGTGGCCTGTGGTACCTATGGGTCAAAAATTGTTTAAATTGTTGCCAGCTCCTGGGAAAGGCAGACTGCCACAAGCTCTGTTTAAAATGCCTGGGTCCAGGCTATCTAGGCCATGAGAAATTTTAATAATTTGACTGCCACCCCATCCCCATCTCAGGCTCCAAGCTATCTGCCTGCAGAGATGGAGGAAAAAGAGTATTATGTAGACGGAGGAGGAAGGTGACTCCATGGAATCAGAGGATGCACCTGAGTGAGACCGGTTCTTCTCCAAGGCATTATAAGGGCTATCCTTTTTTCTTCTCATTTGTCAGACAAATGCTTGATACCCTCAACATTCCCTTCAAGAAACTGAGGAGGATGCTAAATTTATGGACTTGATGGGGACGGCGCCTTCAGGAAGGTTGCTAGTACCCACATAAATCACTTCATAAGGCTATAACCAAAATTATGTCTGCACCTACTTCAGCTGCAACCATTGATAGAAAAATAGAAATAAAATATCTGGTGGAAAGCTGGGGGTGGAATACCTGTATGCTCATCCTGATCATCAAGGTGTAGTCCAGGCTGCTGCTTGTGAGAGAACAAAAGTCTGCAGATCCACACAACCCCCTGAAAAGGACTGAAAAAAAACTGGATGCTATGGCCAGAAAGGCTTACACATCAGCTTCTCTGCTTATCATGAATACAGCTTATTCAGCGCATATAGCACAGTACCAGAAAGCACTGTGGAATATAGTTCTGGCACTGGCTGATAAAGCAAATGGTGAACTGGTACTGGACTTAATTGCCACAGCAAGATCAGCCCTAGATGCCACAAAATACCATTTCCACATGCCGTAGATGCTAATGACACTGCTGCTTGAGTTTTAGCCCACTCAGTGCCCCTAAGAAGGTTTTCCTGGTTAAGGCACCCTTTGATAGCAGACATGGCAGCTTGATTCTGTCATCAAGCCTGATATACTGGTGCCAAAGAGAGGCTGTCCAGTTAACCACTGCACTTGGTGATTTTAGAGAGAGCTAGAAGGAGGAGTTACACTAGATAGGGAAAGTGCTTTGCAAGAGACAGTGATGCTGTCACTCAAAGCTTGAGCAGCTGGCTGGCAGTAGCCTGTAGGAGTGAGCTAGAAAGCCTGGGTGGGGTTTAAGTGTATTTAAACAGAACCAGGGGAAGGGTGTGGGTGGGCAGGGGCAAAATATCAGGCAGCTAGGGCTCCCTTCCTGGAGGCAATCAGTCCCTGAGGGCAAGTCCGTACCTGAGCTTCTGTGAGGGGCTGATGGCTTCAGACCTGGACTGCAGATGGCAGTCTGGCAGGTTGGGTTCATCAGAGAACCACAGCTGTGGGTCTCAGACTGCTTGAAAAGAGGACAGAGGGAAATTAAATAAGAGAGACAGGGGGATGGGGCTGCTCGTGGAGCTAAAAAGAAATGAAAAATGGCTTAAACAGGGGTAGTGCTGCAGACCAAAATGTTAGGCAAGGTGCCACAAGGTCTGAGAGAGCAAGAACCGGGCTATTTAAAACACAATACCAGAGTAAAAGGGTGAAAGGGGGGGGTTCAAGGCCTGAGCTGAAATCGCTACTGGATCTTATGAGGCAACACTCTACAGGCACTTAGATTAAATCAGCAAACTTAAACTCTAAAATGCTAGCAAGACAGTATTAACAGAAATCATAATCCAGTAAAATATAATTCGAGCATTAACAGTGCAGAGCTGTATGGAGCCAATTGGAGTGCTCCTGAGGCTAACTGCAGCCAGTGGGTCACAACAGTAACAGACTCTGGATTTAAACCCAGAGACAACTATCCTCATGTAAAAAAGGAAAATCAGACAGCTAGGGCTCCCTTCCTGGAGGTAATCAGTCCCTGAGGGCACGTCTGAACCTGAGCTTCTGTGAGGGGCTGGTGGCTTCAGACTTGGACTGCGGATGGCAGTCTGGCAGGTTGGGTTTGTCAGAGAACCACAGCTGTGGCTGTCAGACTACCTGAGCTTCTGTGAGGGGCTGGTGGCTTCAGACCTGGACTGCGGATGGCAGTCTGGCAGGTTGGGTTCATCAGAGAACCACGGCTGTGGCTCTCAGACTACCTGAGCTTCTGTGAGAGGCTGGTGACTTCAGACCTGGACTGCAGATGGCAGTCTGCCAAGTCAGGTTCATCAGAGAAGTTGCTGGAATGATTTAAAATGGGCTACTGAGAAGCAGTACCCCAGACTGCACAACCCCTGTCTAGCCCATCAGCTATATTCATGGTCCCAGGAGAGAGGCAGGAAGTCTAGGCAACTGAGTATTGTAGTTGAACAGTTCAATTCAAGCAGGAAGTGTAAAGTTACATAGGCGTCTCACCATGCCATCCCTGATATTTCTGTGAGGGAAATGCGAAAGGAGAGTTTTTTAAGTCTAGGCCAAATAAACTTTGATGATGTTATTTTTTCTTGATGAGTCTCCAGTGAGGTAATTTGTCCAGTGAGTACTTCTAGTAAATCGAGTACTCAATTCAGCAAAGGTAGTATCAGTGTAAATAAGGAAGCACTGGCAATAACAGAACTAACTAAACATAATGTATCTCAGGCAGTAATATTGGTAGATAACGTTCAACATGAAGTGCTACAGGGAATCGCTGCAATACAAAAATCATTAGGCTCCCTTACAGATGCCACAGCAGGAATTAACTCAAAATTGGAAGCTTTAACACTCAGGACAGACCATGTAAAGACCAGAATTAGAACCCTGGAAGACTTAATGGATCCAGTAAAAAAAAATCTATTTTGCTCCACTCGGCTCAACTGAAAACATTAACTAAAAAAATCCAAGAACATGAAGATAGATCCCGCAGAGAAAATTTAAAGTTGGGATGCATGGAAGGGTCAGGGGACCCCACAGCTTTTATTTGAGGAACTAATAACAACTGGCTATGGGCAAAAACTATCCTGAGCAGAAAATCCTACTGGACAGAGCCCATAGGAGTGGGGGTCCCAAAAGGTCAGACCTTCAAAGATTTTTATACATAATACCTCATTATTTCCAAGAGAAGGAGTCCATACTTCAAAAGGCTAGAATGAAAAGAGGCCTTTCGGCTAAAGAATGTAAATTCTCAGTCTACTCTGACTTTAGCTCAGAAACTATGCATGATCTTAGAGATTTCAACCATGTAATTTCTATTTTAAGAGAAAAAGGTGTAAAATACACATTACTATTGCCAGCTAAGTTGAGGGTTTTTCTTAATGTTCGAATGAGATACTTCCAGGATCCTAATGAAGCAGAAATGGCTATATGAGAAGCTTTTTCAAAACCCTCTTACTCCAGCCATTCACAACATTCCAGTCCAAGACACTCTGAGCAAAATGAAAATTCAACATTTCAACTGGATTTAAATAATCAATTTACTCATTTGGGAAAAAAAAACTTTGGCTGAAGTCACACTACATAAAGATACAGAAACTATGGAAATGTGATTTTGTAAAAGGAAAGAAAAAAGAAAAAAATGGAAATAGAAGAGGGGAAAAGTAATAGAAAGGAAATGAAAGACATAGGGAAGAAAAAGGAAGGAGGGAGAAAAAAGAAAAATGATGATGTTTTGATAGTTTAAGGTTTCAAGTTTTGTTTTGTTTTATTGGGGCTCATGGGCTCCTACCATTCGTTTTGGGTATCGGGAGGGGTTGGGAACCAGAGTCCTGCACACACTCCAATCTCACAAAGAAGGAGAATAGATAGGCTGTCTTCTATAAATGTAATAAGGAAAGAGGGGGCTGGATGGGAGGGGGATGTGGGACTTGGATTTTTTATTTTAGTAAACAGAATTCTATTAATAAAAATGGATGGAATACAGGAAAAATATATAATAATGTTTATGGAAATGTACAAAGGAGGGGATCATACAATAATTTTACAAATGTTTGGTGGGTTAGCAAGCAAAAGCATTTGAATTTACATATAAAATGTCAATTAAAATGATTACATGGAATGTGAAGGGCCTCCTCAGAGAGCATCAAAAAGCTACCACGATTTTTAATTATATCAACAGGAAGCAAATTAATATCCTGTTTTTTACAAGAAACTCATTTTCTAGCAAGGGATGTAGAATTTTACTCAAAAAAATGGCGACCTAGAGTGGCACCTAATTATTCAAATATAGCAAGAGGGGTAGTAATTAAAAAAAACTCTGGAATAGAATTTGGCAGAACTGTTATTGAAACACAAGGGAGATATATAATTGCACAGATCAAAACAATAGAGGGAAATTTTACTTTGGCTAACATATATGGACCCAATGTCAATGACACACAATTTTTTGTTATAGAATTAGCGACATTTGATGACCCTTTTATTATAGGGGGCAATTTTAATGTTGCTCTAAATTGCAGGTTAGATAAATCCTCTTATTTTACTGATGATATGACTTCAACAAGGAGAATTGAAAAATACATGGAAGATCTAGCATTGGTGGATATCTGGAGGGATCAAAACCATGATGTACAAACATACTCTTTTTTTTCAGCCCCTTCCACCAGTGCTATATTCAAATTGACTATTTTTTAATAACACATAAATTACAGAATTGTATCTATTCTGTTAAATATCATAATATAATTATTTCTGACCATGCTCCAGTAGAATTGCCAATAAATATCTTAAATTTAAAGACAGATAGAATTTGGGCTATGCATCCATCACTACTTAAAGATAAAACTTTTTTAGACTCAACATTTAATTCTGTCATTGAGTTTTTTCTAAAAATAAACTAGAAGAGACCTCAGCAGCCATGGGATGGGAAGCCTTTAAGGCAGTTATTCAGGGACAACTATAAAATACTCATCAAATGAAAAAAGGCTAAATAAACAACAATTAACTAACTTAGAAAAAGATCTGGACCATCTTCAGGCTAGTCACATGGTTACCCAAGACCCTGTAATCTATAAATAATTGTTAGTGGTAAAAGACCAGATTAACAAAATCACAGTAGGGGAAGCAGAGAAAATTATTCTACAAACAAGAGCTAAATATTATTCATTAGAGGATAAACCCGACAAGGTAATGGCTCTTCAATTACAAAATGAGAAACAGGGTAGAGGAATATTTTCAATTAAAGATGAAAAATAGGTAGTTACCAGAGACCCAAAAGAAATCAATAATATTTTCAGTAAATGTAACAATTTATATCAATCAGAAAGATATAAATACCAAACAGCAATTGACACCTTTCTGAAAAATATTACCTTCCCACAGTTATTAAAAAAGCAAAATAATATAGTGGAGGCTCCCATCACCTTAGAGGAAGTAATTTAGAGTTTTAGATAATTAGGACAATGACATCAGTTAAGGCTTCAGGTTTGGATGGTGTCCCAGTCAACTTCTATAAACAGTTTGCAACAACAATAGCCCACCTCTTCTAGATGTAGTTAATGAAACTCCTCAGAAGGGTGAGCTACCAACATTTTTTTACCAGGCTAAAATATCAGTTTTTGCTAAAAAGGACAAGAATCTGGAATTGACTTCTTCCTACCACCCAATATCACTTCTGAATAATGATATGAAAATTTTAGTTAAACTTTTAGCAACTCAGTTGGAAAAGGCAGCTCCAGCTCTCATTCGACTCAATCAAAATGGCTTCATTAAAGGCAGAAAAATGGGAGCCAATATCAGGAAACTTATTAACATTATAGACACAACTAAATAATAAGAGGTTCTAATTCTTATGCTAGATGCAGAGATGGCATTTGACAGGGTCAAATGGGATTTTATTATACAGGTTTTAAGGAAATTTGGTTTTGGAAATAATTTTATTAATTGGGTTCAAATACTGTATAATAAACCTGAAGCAGTAGTACAATCAAACCCAAATATCTCAAAACAATTTCATTCAACTTGGGGAACCCACCAAGGATGCCCATTATCACCTCTTCTATTTGCCTTTATAATAGAACCTTTGGCGATTGCAATCCGAGAATCAAAGGACATTCAGGGAATAAAAATTGGAAAGGATGAATATAAAATCAGTCTTTATGATGATGATGCCCTAATATAGTTAACTAAACCACAAGACTCATACACTTCATGTATGCAGATAATAAAATAATTTGGGGAAGCCTCTGGCTATAAAATTAACCTGGCAAAGACTGAGGTTATACATTTAAATCCCTCAGCAAGTACAACTCTTCCCTTAGAAATATAATCTTTGGCCTCATATCAGATCAAATATTTAGGCGTTAATATAATCAAATATGTAAATCTATTTGAATGGAATTACTTGGTAGTGGTTAAATCAGTAAAAGAAGATCTAGGAAAATGGCAAAATATTCCCATTGCATTAATTGGTAGATGTAACGTGGTAAAGATGAATACACTATCACGACTACTATTTTTGTTTCAGTCCCTTCACATTTTTATTACATTCAATTTCTTTAAGGATTTGGATGGAACTGTAGCAAGTTTCTTATGGAAAGGGAAGAAAGCCAGACTGAGTTTAGAAAAACTTTGTCTTCCCATGCAACAGGGTGGGGGTCTAGCACTACCAAATTTCAAAACATATTACTTGGTGACCCAGATTTCACAGATCCAAGACTGGTTTAGGGGAGAAAGGACAGACATCTATAATATTGAAACCACTATACATAACTACTCAGATCCAAAATATATTTTGGGATCTACATACTACCCATCCAAAGAAGCTAAATGATTAAAACTACTAAGTACTACAACTGCATGTCAGTGCTGGAACATGCTACATGACATTATTAAATGGCAAAATCTTTATTCAAAATGTATTTCTATCTGTGATAATCAAGGATTTAAACAATCAATTGTGTAAATTTTAGGGACAAATACAGGAGACTTTGAAGAAAGTTACATTATATAGATTATCTTTAGACCCATTAACAATTATGTTAGAAGGTAATATTATCAACTCTAAATGTTCAGAAGAACAGCGAAAGTTACATTCAATGGGTATTATTATGGCAAAAAAATGTATTCAATTAATGTGGAAAGATATGACTCCTCCTTAGTTTAAAACGTGGCTTAACTTTATGATAGATCTTTATAAACTGGGAAGGATTCACTATTTTTATAAAGATAAAACACTTAAGTTTAAGACTATTTGGTCTCCTTTTATGAGATATTTGGGACATAATACAGTGGGGGTAATAGTAACAAAATGCATCTCTTCGGGGGGGGGGTATAAGGAAGGAGGTATCTGCTAATTTAGAATTGTTTTCACCTGTTTGACCATAACATTACATTAGGTAATCTCTTTTAGACTTTCATTACATTGTAGAAAATAGATTTTCTGTATTCATTCAAGTATAAGAAGCACTGTATGAAATTTCCCTTTATATCTGAATTAATGAATAAAATAAAAAAATTAAAAAGGGACATGGCCATGCTCAGGCTATACTCTGTTCAGGAAGGACCAGATGGGAAGGAAAGGAGGGGTTGTGGTGCTTTATGTGAGGGAAAGCATAAAAGTGACAGAGAGGAGGCAGAGCTACTGTGGGTCACCCAGGAGATGTAGAATGAGCCACTATTCTAGAGGTGTAGTCAAGTGTATGGCAGCTGGGTTTCAGTGTGAAAAAGTGCAAAATTATGCACTTAGGGCACAGAAACCCAGGGGCAGAGAACTAAGTGGGTGAAGTGGTACTGACAACTATGAAGCAGGGAAAGATCTGGAGTTAATCACATCTGATGACCTAGAGGTGGCCAAGCAGTGCAATAAGGCAGTCAGGAGGGCTAGTGGGATGCTGGGGTGCATAGAGAGGGGTATCACCAGCAGAAAAAGGGAGATGGTGTTGCCTCTGCATAGATCACTGGTAGGACCCCACATAGAGTACTGTACCCAGTTTTGAAACCATATCTCCAGAAGGACATAAACAGAGTGGAGGTGGCCCAGCGGAGGGCAACTAAAATGGTGCTTGGTCTGCATCAAAAGCCCTACAAGGAGAGACTAAATACCTCAAAATGTACACCCTGGAAGAGAGGAGGGAGGGAGATATGCTAGAGACCTTTAAATATCTCATGGGGGTAAATAAGATACAAGAGGGAAGTATTTTGCAGAAAAAAGGTGCTCAAGAACAAGGGGACATACTATGAAGCTGGAGAGGGTAGATTCAGGAGACGTGTGAGGAAGAGTGAAAGAATGGTGGAATCTTTTATGCCTAAATGTTACATTTTTTCAAAGCTGTCTCGTCTGTGTCAGGAGCTCTTTAAATTTGCTAAGGTGCTATACAAATAAAGTAACAGGAAGTGAAGGAAAACAAAATATTAATAATCATTGAATAAATATAGGGTTAAATATATATTATCTGGAGGTCTGCTCGAGTCATACTGTAATCCAAAAGAAATTTGTTAACAATGCCCTCTTATATTTGCCTCTATAATTTGTTGTTCCCAACTAAAATATAATAGAGAGGGCTCTTTATGTAACAGGCCGGCAGTCCTTTAAACCCCGGAATATCCAAGGGTAGTCCAACCGAAAGTAGAATCCCCATCACATCAGGGCACCAAAAGTAGAAGTTTACCCAAACTGAGAACTTGGTGAGTTATGGCAGACTTGAACCCGTGATGTTGCTAGTCCAAAATCCCAAAGCATAACTGACTCTAGGAGCCAACACACACAGAGAAATGCCTTCAGTCAGCTGGCCTACTATATCCCCATCGACAAATCTCTCTGATATCACATGTTAGAACAGTCTTTTGAACTCTGTGGACCATGCTTTCCCAGAACAGGTCCAAACTGGTTTCGTTATATTGAGCTTGACTTTGTGCGTTGCAGCGTGGTTCTTTTTGTTTCCTCTCTGGCTCAATCAGTGAGGTTCTGTCTCATTCTGCCATAGCCCTGTAAGCAACCCTTTGAAGTTTACCCCAAGACCAAAACTTTTTATAAGCCATGAACTGGATTACCAAACAATGATTCCTTTTAACTGAATACCCCCAGGCATGGGCTACAGTGGAATGTACTTTTCAGCTTCCACCAGAACTCCCCCTTAACTGAAACACTACAGAGGCAATATAGACAGACAGACACACACACAGAAAAAATACATTGCAAGTTGTCACATAAACATTACCTTCCTGAGCATCATTGTTGGTCAGAACAACTACAATTTCATAATACATGGTATATGGTTTAAACAGGAAAGCCCACCCCAAGGAATTACAAACAATATCCTTAGAGATTCAACCCAAATATTGAAACACTAATGCCACGTATAAAATTGTAGTTTGACAACTCTGAAAAACATGTTCGTCCAAAATTTTCTGCAACCCAAAGTTTGAAAGTCGTTTGAAATTGTTCAGTTCTTGCGTTATGGGGTGAGCTACTGTCTCTACTTCCCAATTTCATATTATCTATTATTTCACTATTGTCAATATTGGATTTGTTGCAGATTGCAATACCTCTTATTGGACCAGCAAAGAAATTATACATTGATGTTACAGTATACAATTTTTTGAATCCACACAGGTCCCTTCATTAGAAGTGTTAGCAGCCTGAGCAGAGGAAGCAGGTTTTATACCAAAGGTTGATGTTCAAGAATTAGCATAGGAAAGGGCAACCAGAAATTCAACACCTTACATCTGTATGTGTGCCATGGTTAATTATAGATGTGAGAGAAAGGTCAAAGGCAAGGAGATCATGCAAAAGAAAAGAGGGAAAAGTTTAGGGGAGCAAGACACAAGGTTTGAAGGTTTTACAAGGGAGTAAATAAACAGAGCAATCTCATTACATAAGTTATGGTGCAGTTAAATGGGTCAGAGGTCCCCATAACATGTCATGAAATCTGTGTCTCTGTTCAGACCGTGTTGGTTTGAGTCATGTCCTTTCCTGTGTAGTTCTGAAGCTGCTGTTCAGTACCAGTGCTGATAAGTCCAGAAGTGAATAATTAGGATGGGTGAAGTGGTGTCCCACTGGTGTGCTGGTTATCTTATTTGATAGAGTGTGCCTGTGGAGATACAGCCTGGCATGAAGTAAGTTTGCTTATTTATTTATTTGAAAACTGGTGGCCAGGAAAGGCACATTGAGCCCAGGCTCATTGACCCGAGGGAAGGGAAAAGGGGAGCAAATGCATAGCATATGCACAGTACACAGTTAAATGCAACTGCATAGCATTGACACAGTTCATAGTTACAGTGAAGTGGAATAAAGTAGATTAAAACAGGAGCAAGTACAATAAGAGCAAGCACCACAAATCAGACAATTCTGTCACACCAACTTCAGGGTAGGAGACAGATGTAAGAGGGGCAGTCAGGTAGGGGGACAGCAAGAGTGGGGTAGGGGAAAGGAAGAAGCTTCAGCTGGTACCTGAGGGAAAGAGGGGAGGTAGTGAAATGGACAGAGGATGGAAGTAGGTTCCAGTGTGAAGGGAGACATGAGGAGAAGGCTGATTTCCCAGCAAAGAAGTGAGGATAAGGAATGGCAAAAGTGTGAGGATCCATGCAGCAGAGGGAGCAAGAGGTGGAGGGAATTGAGGAGATGAGTGAGTAGAGGAAAGAACGAAGTGACCTAAACCAGAATTTAGATATGAATGAGGCACAGTGGTTCTGGTGACATGAAGGCAGAGGGAGAATCGAGTAGAGTGAGCAATGGTGGGTACAAGAGGGAGAGCTGGTAGCAAAACGACAGAAGGCATTGCAGATGGTGTCTAGTCTGGCCAGGGAGGTGGAGGGAGTGGTGCCATAGACTACGTCCACATAGTCAAAGACTGAGAGCAACATTTTACTAACACACTCATGGCATACTTCCAGAAATGGACAGTCTTTATTGTGGTACAAGGCCCCAAGTTTGGGGTGGAGCTTGGAATTGATGGAGTCAACGTGGGCAGAGAAGTCAAGTCTGCTGTCTAGTTACACACTGAAGTATTTGAATAAATTAACCACTTCAAAAGGGGTGCCATCCAAAGTGGAACAGACAGGCAGAGTTGGAGGTCTGGCCAATTTCTGGCTGGTGCCAAAGATCATGAACACAGTTTTCTTGTGTTGACCAAGAGTTGGTTAGACTGAAACCAGTGAAGGCCATTGTGGAAGTCTTGCAGGAGAAGACCTTCCACAGATGTAGTAGAGGGACAGGAGGTGTGAACAGCTGTGTCATCTGCATATATGTGGATATGAGAGCTGGCACAAGCTGTGGGGAGGTTGTTAAAGAAGATGGAGAACAGGATGGGCCCCAGGGTGGAGCTCTGTGAGACCCCTGTCTACATGGGATGTGGAGGTGACAGGTCACTACCAACCTGTATGAACGCTTTGGTAAGATCTATATAGACAGAACCTATCAATTGTCTGCTGTCGAGGGCATGATGCATGAAGGATGTGTACTCAAGGAGCGCAGTAGTGGAGCTGTGTCCACTGCGAAACCATGTTGGACAGGGGGAAATAGGTTATGGCTAGAGAGATAACAGTAAGCTGGTGAGAGACAACTTTTTCCAAAGCCTTGGGTGGGGTAGAATAGAGATGGGGCAGTAATTATTGAGGGCAGTGTAGTCTCCACCATTGAGCAATGATGAGGTAACAGCATATTTCCAGGCAGATGGGAATTGCTCAAGACAGAGGGATAGAGTAAAGATTTTTCTGAGGGGGGAGAGGACCTCATCCAGCGTGAGTCTTAGAAGTTTTAGGTTGAGGGTATCACCACTATGCCTAGACTTGTTGATGAAGCTAGATATATATCTTCTTGCCAAGCTGGGGGAGATTGTTCTGAGATGGAAAGGGGGGAGGGATTTGATAATGCTGGAGGAGGATTCATGGATGGGGTGTCAAAGAAGTTTGGGGGCAATACTCTGCAAGATCTGAGAACGCATTGTTAAGGGTGTTCGCGATGGCTAGTGGGTCCTGGACTAGTTCACTGTCATAGTAAGCTGGGGGTGGTGGAAAATGGATAACTTTCCCAGTGATTTCCTTAATGTTGCACCAGAAATCACGACTGGAGCTCCAGGTAGCCAAAAGAGCATTGAGATAGTGGGTAGCTTTAGCTTGGCAGATCACCTATGTACATTTGTTTCTGGCTTCTCGGTAGAGTTGCCTATCCTGGGGGTGCTTGGAATCAAGTGCCCTAAGCCAGAGGTTGTCTCAGTGGTGCATGATATCAAGCAGGGCTGGAGAGACCCAGGGATTGCTTTTGTTTTTTATGTATTGCTTTTTTAGAGGGGCAAAAATGTCATAGACATAGTTGAAAATATTAATAAAGTGAGAAAGGGCGGCATCCACGTCTGTAGCATTGAAAATGGGGGACCAGTCACAGGCCCAAAGGAAGGCTTTAAGTTTAGATAGAGAGCCTTTTTTAAATGCTTGAGGTAGATGAGGTGGGGGGAGAGGTGGGGGACTTATCTGACCATAGACACGTAACGGGAGAGTGGCCACTAAGGGAGTCAGAGAGGACGGAGACCTGAGAGATATGTTTTGGTTGTTTGGTGAAAATGAGGTCCAGTAGGGTGGATGTGCCAGTTTTGTTGTTTAGTCGGGTGGGGGACTGGACCAGCTGGATAAGGTCCAAGGTGGCAGCCAAGTCCTTGAATGCACTGGATGACCGAGCAAGCCAATCTACGTTAAGGTCACTGGCTATGATGGATTCCACATTTTTGGGGAGAGACGATAAGAGTAGTCAGGATTTCATCAAAGACTGATTTCTGGTTCCACGGGAGAATATAGGAGACCATGAAGTTTATGCATTTTTTCTGATTGCCTAACATTATTTTGACAGCTGGGGCCTGGGCTCCATGAGTAAGGGGTGCAAATGTGAAAAGGAGAGCCTGCAGGGGGTTCTTTATATAAATGGCACAGCCCTCACCTTTTTTGCTGTGCCTGTCAGCTCTGAGAATTGAATATCCATTTATAGACACTGCAGAGTTTGGGGTGCCTTGTGACAGCCAGGTTTCAGTCAGGGCCAGGATATCAGGAGAGTGCTGGGCAATCCAGGCCTGGAAGGGGGTAATTTTTTCCAGCAGGCTACGGATATTCATTGAGGCAATAAGTAGACCATTAAGTTTCTTACTTTGGGGGGCGGACATTACCAGACAGCAGGAGTAGGAAGAGAGCATGTCGAAGCAGGGATGTTCTGAGGAGTTTAGAAGAGCAGAGCGCACAGTGAGATGATCGGAGGGGGGGCAGCAGGGGTTGTGGGTACAGAGAGGGAGAGAACAGTGGAGGCCATGAGAAGGGGGCAGAAAAGGGGAGTGAGGAACAATTGGGGGGTAGAACAGTCATCACAGGGGGGTGGCTAGTGGTGCCATGTGCTACATAGATGTGGGCAGTTGCGGGCTCATTTATGGGCAGACTTGGCTGAAGAGCACGGAGTGGTCTTAGGGTAGTTGGAAGGCTACAAACCAGAAAAAGAAGACATGGCAGGCAGCCCATAGAGGAGAGTAAGGGAGCCAACATTATAGGGTAAGTAGGAGGGTGGTAGTATAGGGCAGACACTATGGCGCAGTGGAAAGGTGTCTGCTTTAGGTGCAGATGGTACAAGGTTTGAGACAAGCTAGGGTAGTACCAGGGGAATTGCACAGGAACAGCAAGTTCAGAGAGGGAACGGGAGGTAGATCAAGGCTCAGAGGTAAAGGAATTGAGGAAAAAGGGAGGTACAACACTGACTTCTAGTGGACAGTCAGTATAATCTGCAGATGGGAAAATAGGCTGATTGACAAAATTGTGGGGGTGTCATGTGATCGGGTCATGTGACCTGATGATGTATAAATTATGGGATGACTTTGGGTGGGAGAGTGGATGGGGCAGGTGGGGAGTCAACACGAGGTGTCGATGGGTAAACACCCTCCATGGTGTTGACAGCAAGTTCAGGAAGCAGTCAATTACCTTTTTGCTGGCCCAAGTCAGTCTGCTCCATGGGAGAGCTTCCAGGCGAGTGTGGGGGTTCCTGAGGGCCTGGGTAGGGAGAGAGGAAACAAAGGACAAGGATCAGTTTACAATGCTCTGGCAGAAGGCCTGAGCCCGACCATGCATGTGTATGACTATCAGGAGATGCTGTGAGACGGGTGGGGTGGGGACCTCCAGCCCTCTGAAACAAACTATCACAAAGGAACTGCAAAATGCCAGTAAAAGAACACACTCTTCTGCAATAATAGCAGTGGTACAGGTACAGGCAACTCTTAATGCAGACTATCAGCGAAAGAAAAAGTGCAGACTATCATTGAAAGAAAAAAGTCTGGAGGAGGGATTGTGAGACTAAAGGGGGAAGGAGGGGGGTGTGCAGTACGGGACCCAGAAAAGGCAGAAATCCTGAACAAATATTTTTATTTAGTGTAACTCCCCTGTTACCTGGGGTTACTAGAACCCTAGTAAGACCTAGTGGCAGGCAGGGACAGGCAGCTAGTGAAACTACAGTTAAATGGATTTCACTATGTCTTGCTCTGTTTTCAGTCTCTGCTGAGCTGGAGCTATGACATCATTTAGAACTGTTGCAGCTGCATAAGCCACACTGGAATGCTGCAGTTGGAGGTTAGAGTAGAACGCTGGGGAATTTGAAGTCAGTCTGTTGCAGTCAGTAGTAGAGGAAGGAGGTGCTCTGCTGTAAGCAGAGTTCTAAGCTCTGTCAAAGAGCAATTTTTTTGCAGAGGTGTGTGTTCTCACCTGGAGAGGAACACAAGAAGAGCCAAGTGAAATGGTAGAGACCGCTTTCAGTGGTTCAGGGCCCCATTCCTGCGAGGATGGGGGGGAGGAATCAGCCTGTTTCCAGGGGCAAACCTCCTGGTCCGGCTAGGAAACAAGAAGCTGCCTGAGTTTAAGTTTGTGCTGAGGCACCAGAAGTTCTGGACGAGATTTCTTTGGAAGAGACAATGCCTGTGGGGCAGCCTGCAACCAAGGGGTGAGTTCGCTCTGCTAAAGGGCCAATGTGTTTTCACCTGAGACAAGATGAAACTAAAGTGACTGTTACTGTGGGGTCAGGAAAAAACAGCCAAGTACAGATTGGAAGATGTGGGGATTGGACTGCTTAACTCTGTGGGGGGACTAGAGTAATGGACACAGCCACTTTTTAAGTATGTTCAAGTTCAGCACAAATGGGATGGAAAAACAGTAGACTGGATGTGGCATACATTTAATGAGAATCTACATAGCAAAGTGTTTTAAGGATGAGGTGTTACAGTCCAGAGAAATGGCCGGGTATGAGTTATGGGAGCGAGAGGTGGGAGACCCCCCCATCAGTAGTAACCAAATTCACCTCTACGGGTTTGCTTTGGGACACCTGTTGCTTTCTCTCAGGTACTTGGCCAGTGCCTGAGGAAAGTACCCAGATGTGGGATTGATGAGGAAGATTCCCTGATGGAGCTAGAAGTGCTCATAGGCGGTTTAGGGAGCCACCAGTAAATGTTCCATGCTATATGGAAAGTGTCCAAAGGGCTGGCAATGGAGCCGAGCCAGGGAAACCGAAAAAGAGTTGCGTTAGGGCAGAGTGCCCAGAGTGTTTCAAGACCTGAGGGTTTCAATGTAAAGAGGATGTGTTCTGATCTCCATAAATCTGCATTACCAGGAGTGTAGCCCCGTGGGGATCCATCTATGTTTTGTTATTCTGTTGGATGTGAATAAAAGCCACACTTTAGAATCCCAACTTCTGGTATTGGACATTGCAGTTATTGCTTCCTGTGTCCAGAGTTACTTGGGTGCCCCTGACTAGAAGTCACAGACGACATCGTTCCTTCGTAGAACCATCATAATGGACTCCTGTCCTAAAACTGTGAGCTCTTGGTCTCTCCTGCGCCCTCTGGGGATTATTAGCTCAGTACTCTCCAATTGTGAATGAGTGTGGAGACTTATGTCAAGAAGATACATGCAGTACCTACCGTAATTCTTGATCTTCTTGGATGAGTCTCACCACTCATCTACCCCCTCAGGCTCACCTCTGTTGGTCTTCACTCCCTCAATCTTTAGGCAGAAGACTTCTTTATTCAACCTTCTTATACAGGTCTTCGGACTATTTTGCCGGTTTTGGATTAAAATCCTTCTAGGTTAGTTGCTACACCTCCTCAGGGAAAAAATTACTGAGGCAGTTGGAAGGAGTCGGCGAGATATTCATTACCACGAGCTGAGGCTCATGGTGCGCTCCTCACGACTCTGTCTCGGCGCCGACTAACAAAAAGTTGCTCCGATGGGTCCTAGTGCCTTGAGCTATCACCAATAGTGTGAATGATGGTGGAGACTATCCAGAAGATCAGAATTAGCGGTGAGCAATTTCCATTTCTGGGACATGGATATGTTGTTCAATCACTTATTGGGGTTCATACGCTTTAAATCTTGGAAGGTCTTCAGCTCCTCCACCACCGGGTGGTAAAACTCTGAGCTCAGCCCCATGGCGCCAGATCTTTCTTACAGCTTGAGCTCAGGTTTCCCTCCTTAGCGCTCTGCATTTAGACGGATCTAACTCATTGGTTTGTTGAAACTGGTTTTAGATTTCTAAACCCGGTCTTCATCTTCCTCACGACTCGATGGACAATCTATTCCTGGCTTTGGAGGTTCCCTTGCGGGCAGAAAATGTCAGGACGGATGAGCATTCCGTCGTCTACTGGAAGCCTGATCACGACCGCGAGCCTGCGGTTGTGCTGCTCTTTCGACCCGTCCTGGATGATGCACTGCCGATTGAGCTCGAGCCCCCACAAGTTCCACGGTAAAATCAAAGGCTCATTGAGGTGTCCGGCATCTGGCTCGGCTGAGCAGCTCGAGTAGATGATTGCCTTTGAGGAAGGGCGGCCCAGGCGCATCTTCCTCTTCCTTAACCGGCACTCATCCGCTCTCTGAGTTCCTCATACCAACCGTTCAAGGAGCTTTGTCAGTCACTTTCCACGAAGGGAGGGCCATCGGGACTTCTTCGGCCCAAGAAGGAGAGTGAAGGTAAGCCCACCATCTGTGTTCGTGCGGGCGGAGGTCTCCTTCCCGGACAGCCGACCGTGACTTTAATTGACGTTGTAGCTCAGACCGCTGGCTTCACGGTGTCCCGTCAGGCCCAAAGCCTGCGGGGCTCCTGTCGGCGCGGTCGAGACTCTCGATCCGTTGACAGACTGTCGACTGGTAAACAGACAACCCACCCGTGGTTCCCGGTGGAGACCGAGTCTGCCCCGCCTTCGGGCCGACACTGGTTAAAAAGCCCAAGCCAAGGAAGGCGGGTGTCCCCGCCCAGACCAGCCCTCGGTCTGGACTTCATCTCGGTCAAGCCATTCCACCGACATGGCAGTCTTGATCGATACGAAGTAAGCGGCGACACCGTTCCTCCTGTCCTCTTCCTCAGATGAGGGAGGCTTTGGCGTAAATTAATCAGCGCCACGAGCTTATGGCAGCATTGCTGTTGTCTGGGTCATCGACTCCAGTCGAGTCCCGACCCGGCCATCAAGTGGCTGTCGCCCGAGCGACGAAGCAACCACAGCCCATCGGTTGCCTGTTCAGGGCAGTTGCTCGGCCAAACCAGCTACTCCCGATTGTGGTGGAACCTCTGCCTCCACAACCGAAGTCTGGGGCACGACCAAGGATTCGGTCAGGTCACAGCCTACCCACAGGTTGTCGTCACCCTCACTCCCGACGTCCTTGGCAGGTGAGGGTGGCTCAGGGCGAGGCAGCTCGCCAGACTCGCCCGGAATCCGGCCAGTGACTCTCCTCCCTGTTCGGGCAGGTCGACCTGGGAAGTCCTCCGGGGGCCAGTCATTGGGCGATAGCTCATCGTCCTTCTTGAATCTGCCGACTCATCTGGGTCACGGGATGCAGATCGACAGTGTCCAATGGGCCGTATCTAGCCGAGATGCTGGACTGGCCCCACAGAGGCCTTTCCGGTGGCTGAGGCCATTGTCTGCCCAACCTTGGAGCTCTGGCAGCGGCCTGCTTCCTCGCCTTCGGCCAGGAGTATCACGATCCGCTCTTTGCCCGGTTTCAGGAGCATCCCTCCGGGGTTAGTCACACGGCTGGCGTTCTGGTAATGCTTGGGATGGATAAGCCCCGACAGAGTTCAAAAGCTGGACTTTGCCGAAGCAAGGTGTCGCTGCATCCTCCCCGGCCTCCGACAAACCAGCTCGTACTGATGGCACACTTCTCCCCACGCCCTCTTGGGCTCCCTGGATGAGTTGTCCCTCATCTCCCGGCCGACCTGCAGACCCACGGTCTGCTGGGTGCGGGACAAGTAGAGGCGTGGCGGCAGCAACTTCACTGCTCTGGACATAGGTGATTCCTGTGCCAGGTCAGTAGCGGCCCACGGTGGCCATGCACCGCAGGGCATGGCTGAGGATATCCACCTTCGCGGCGGAAGCCCAGCACAAGTTGGCAGGCGTCCTTCTTGAGACGACCTCCTTCAGCCCTGGGTGGAGGACACCTCCAGCGGATCGAAAAGTCCAGTGCCACTCTGGACTCTGTCTGCCTCCAGCCCAGAGGGACAAAGGCCACCGTCAGCAACAGCAGAGTCCTTCGTGTAGGCCTCTGCTGACTCGACGACCCAACAGCACCAGCAACAGGGCCCTTGAGCTCGGCGGCAGCATCCCAAACCCAAGCTGGCGGCTTCCTCCAGCTGGGAGCAAGGAGGTAAAGGCAGGGTCCCTCTGCCAGTTCCTCACTCAAGCCTGCCAGTAGCGGGTTGAGGGGTGCGACCCAGCCTCGTCACCCCGGTTCCCCACAAGGGAAATGCAGCTCCGCCACTACCTTCCGCCTGGTCCGCTGTCACCACGGACAGCTGGGTGTTAAATTGGCGGAAAAACCTGCCTCTGGGTCCGAGCAGGCTCCACCTTTCGAGCTGTCACCCTTGGGAAACCCACGAGGTCTACACAGCCTTGCTGTCGGCCCGGCTGAGCCGATGTTGCCCTGCTCCTCCAAAAGGGTGATCAGGAAGGTGCGGATCACCTCCTCCAGACCCGGGGTTTGTGTCCAGTAATTGCCTGGTCCCAAAAGCAGACGAGGGGACTGGTGTCCCATTCTCAACCTACCTGACGGAACAAGTTCCTAAGGTCTCTTGGACCTTCAGGATGGTCACTCTGGCTTAGATAATACCATCATGGAATGAGGACATGCAGTTGGTCCCTGGACCTCTAGGGCCCAGCGTTCTTTCGTCCTGATCCATCCATCTCATCAGAGATTCCTCCCCTTCAAGCGGAGGGTCCCACTGAGTTCGGGCCCATGCCCCTCTGCCTCTCTCTAGCTTCCAGGTCTTCACCAAATGCATGGTGGTGACAGCATTCCTGCAGCTGAAGGATCCGGTGTACCCTACCTGGACAACTGGCTGATTAGCAGCCCCTCCAAACAGAGGTGGGCGATCGAGATCTGGCCACTCCAGGTTTGCTCTCAAGTTGGCCGCCTCAGCGAGGCCAAGTCGAACTTCGTGCGAGCAGGTGATGCTCTTCACCGAGGAGCAGAGCTAGAGCTCTCTTGAGCCAGAGCTCGGCTCCCGGCGAGAACAGGGCCTAAGTTCTTTCCTCCTTTGTCCAGTCATTTCTGGTTGGAGCAATCAACGCCCTGCCTGGGACTTCCTGCGCCTCCTGGGCCTCGCAGCAGCCTGCCAGCGTGGTCCGTGGGCCCGTTGGTATCGTCCCCTTCAGTGAGGGACTGGTCAGCCCAGTGGTCTGGCGCTGCGATCCATTGGACCAGCATGTGACAGTGACCCAGGAGATGTGGGCAGCTCTCCAGTGGTGGACTGTTCTGGCACATCTGCAGGAGGAGCATCCGTTCGTCCGCCCGAGGCGATGTCGTCCTCTATCGACCGATGCATCTCTGGGTTGGGGTGCCCATCTGGGACGAGCACAGAGCATGGCCTCTGTAGTCCTGAGTCGATGCCATATCAACCTGTTGGAGCTCGGCGGTCCGCCCTAGCTCTCACCACCTTCGCTCCGTTTCTCTTGGTCAAGTGGTCCAGGTCCAGACGGACAATACCACGACCATGTGCTATCTGAACTGCCAGGCGGGGCATGCTCCTGGCTGTTATACAGGAAGCTCTCCGCATATGGTCCCTGGTGCTCAGCCTGAGCGGATCTCTTTGCCGTTGCATGGCAGGGCCTCCAACTCGCCTGGCCAATGCCCTGGCGGATAGGGGCTGCGTCTCGCAGTGGTCTCTCCTGCGGTAGTACAAAGATCTGTTCTCCCATTGGGGGCATGCCTCAGGTGGACCTGTTTGCCTCCAGGGAGAATCGAGAGCTGAGTCTGTTCCATGCCCGCCCCCTCAGCAGGGCTTCTGCAGGGGATGCCTTCGAGGCCGTGGACCCGGGCCTCTTCCCATCTTCCCCATTTCCCTTGATCCACAGGTGCTTCTCAAGGCAAGGAGAGACAAGGTGCTGGTAACCCCAGACTGGCCCGCCAGATTGTATCAGATCTCCTCAGTCTCCGCTCCAGGCTCCCGAGGCGGCTTCCAGCCCGCCCGGACCTGATCTCAATCAGCCAGGGGAAGGTATTCATCAGACCTTCAGTCCCTGCACCTGACGGCCTGGTTCCTGAGTGGCTAGAGTTCCAGGCCTTGAGTCTTTCCGAGGAGGTCCTCAACGTCGTTGAGGAGTCCCGTAAGGATTCGACCAGGAAATGCTATGCCTTCAAATGGAAGAGATTCTCCATTTGGTGTCAGGGGAAGGGCTTGGACCCTTCCGCCTGTCCCTTGGCAAGCATTCAAACAACATGAAGTCTTGCTGTATTCTGACAATAGCAGTGAGTCCCAACCTTCGAACTGCCCCGGAGATGAGTTAACTTTCCATGCCAGGCATGGAACGCTGAGCTCTAGCTCGGTTGAGACTCTTGTCTGTTGCTGTTTGAACTCAAACCATCAGATTCTTTACTCCGCCTCACTGAACAATCGCTCCGGGGATTTCTTCTTCTGCTCGGTTCAGTTTGTCAGTTAAAGTACCGCTTTTCTCAGTTTTCGACCAAATTTAAACCGTAACCTGTTGGTTCAGTTTCTGTCTGTGGTATTTGTGAGTACTAGATAGGTTTATATTATTTTCTATTCTATGTGGAACTTGTAAACGGTTCATCGGTTCGGTTTGAACCGATCAAGTTGTTAAAAAATCTTTATCTGTGCTTTTAGTGTGTGGTTATCGGTTCTTAAAAAAAAAATGATTCTATTAAGGTTTTTTCCACGACCTGTAACACGGTCAGGAACTGATAAGAGGGTCTTGCCTGGCGGATTGCCATTAAAAGGGTAAGTTTTGGTTAGGACTGGCACAGTGTCTGAGAAACCCAAAAGAAAAACCGGGCCCACTGGGTTTCAACACTGCAGTGTGTGTGGGGAAGTCTTTGCTAAGGCTGACCCCACACCACCATGTGTTGTCTGAGGTTTGACCACCTCAATGCAGACTGCCAGATTTGTAAAATTTTCCTGCAGCTACCCTAGAGAAGAGGTAGGGTAGGCTCGGGGAAAGGAGGCCAAAAATCCATCGAACTGGATGGCCAGCCGGTTCGGTTCAAACCGAACAGAAGGAGTGCCCTCTGACCAGGTGAGACTTCTTGAGGCAAAAGGAGGCCGATTCGAGTCTGTTCTGGCTAAGAGAACAAGAAAAGGAAAAATCAGCTGGTGTGGATCCAAAACTTTCTTCTCCAACCGCTGAAGAAATAGCCAAAGCGATGATAATTGTGCAGTCGCTTTCCCCGGTTCCGACCGAACAGGCACCATCAGGGAGGTGCTCGGTTCGGCTGGTTCCACCGGCTCAAGATTATGATTTAGAGGAATATTATGAACTGGAGGAGGAGGAAGAGGAGTATGAGGAAAGTGAATGTGATTTTGAAAGTCTGGATGTGCCCATTGACCCGAACATCTCCCCAAACAGACCTTCAGGAGTGTCTCCTCCTAGGCTTTCTGAGTCCCCCTCCCATTTCATGTTTTATAAAAAAAAGTGGCTGAAACCCTCCAGCTTCCTGTGGAAGAAGCTGTGGATGACCAGGAGGAGCCTGACTATGTGGGAATGATGGATATCCCAGTGTCTAGGAGGCTGTCTATTCCCTTACACAAATCTTTTGGGAAACAGACATTTAAGATTTTAAAGACTCCTAATACTATACCTCCTGTGAATAAAAGAATGGACAAGAGATATACATTGTCAGGCTCGGATACGGAGTTCCTTACACAACAATGCAGCCATGTTGGGGTAGTGCAGGCTGCAGCCTGTGATAAGGCAAATATTCCCTTGGCTCACACCCCCCAGACAAGGACTCCAGGAGGATTGATGTCATGGCAAAGAAACGGTACATGGCAGCATCCTTGGGACTCAACAGGCCAACTATATGGCCTATACTGCTAGGTATCAGAAACCAGATGCAACACTGTCATGGCTTTAGCAAAACAGGTCCCTGGCCAGCTTGCCAGAGGAGCTGGAGCAGGTGGCTGCTGATGGTATTGAGGCATCCAAGGTGCAATTCCATGCTGCAGTGGACTCCAATGATGTGTCATCTAGAGTCATAGCTACATCTGTGGCACTAAGTAGAATGGCTTGGCTTAGATATGTACTAGCCTGTCACAGGATACCCAGACTAAGGCCATGGATTTTTCCTGTTGTAGGTAATTCTCTGTTTGGGAGCAAACAGAAATTACATGAAAAAAATGGACAATAGGACCACCTATAGGAGTGCCCAGGTCTAGGATAGGCAGCGCACTCCTCAGAGGCAGCATCCAGGGCAGGGACAGGCCTTTCATAGGCCTTCTGCAAGCCCAGGCCTCCCTCTTCTGCCTATGCTCAGAGGGGTTCTTTAGAGGAGAGGCAGAAGGGTATAAGCAGACCTGCTCACCCATCAGCCAAAACCCCTGCCAAACAGGCACCCTGATGGGTTTGCCAGGGCGATTCTCCACTACCTGTAGGGGCAGGCTGGCTTACTTTGTCCAGGACTGGAAGTCTCTAACATCAGACAAGTGGGTCCTGGAAGTAGTAAGCCAGGGACTGAGTTTCAGCTTCAAAAATTTCCAAAGCTGAGAACCAGATCCTTTCCACCTGCAAATCCCTCAGAGGCACTTGCCCTAGAGGCAGAGGTCTCTTCCCTCCTGGCTCTCAGAACTGTGGAAAGGGTTCCACCCTACACACCAGAGCAAGGATTGTACTCCAGGTACTTCCTTACCCCAAAAAGACAGGAGAATGGTGGCCCATCCTGGATCTCAGATACTTAAACAAGCACCTTTTAAAAACAAAATTCAAAATGGTGACTCGGGGAATAATTCTGCCCTCTCTAAGGCCAGGGGACTGGCTAGTTTCCCTGGATCTCAAGGATGCCTATTTCCATATTCTCATCAGAAGCTCCCATCGAAAGTACCTCAGGTTTGAGCTGCCCTCAGGCCATTACCAGTTCAGAGCGATGCCCTTCGGTCTAACCTCTGCTCCAAGGGTGTTTACAAAATGCCTGGCAGTAGTAGTTGCTTCTCAAAGAAGGCAAAGGATTGCCATCTTCCCATACCTGGATGACTGGCTCATAGACGGCCAGTCCCCAGACCAAGTCAGGTTACACCTACAGATAATTCAGCAACTGCTCACATTTCTGGGTTTCCTTCTGAATCTTTCAAAGTCAGTTCTAGAGCCTGTTCAGCTCCTCACCTTCATAGGCGCAGAGCTAGACACAGAAAATGCCAGAACTTTCCTTCCCCTGGAGAGGGCAAGGACCCTTATCACACTGGCCTCCTCATTCACCCTACAGGTGTCTCGACCAGCAAGGCATTTTCTGCAGCTCCTGGGGCACATGGCTGCTTCTACAGCAGTGGTGCAGGGAGAAAGATTTCAGATGAGGGACATTCAGTTCCATCTGAGAGCCTTTTGGTCTCAGAAAAAGGATCCTCTGACCAAACTGATCCCAGTGACTCGAGACCTGATCCAGGCCTTGCAGTGGTGGCAGGATCAGAACAATCTAAGACAAGGAGTTCCCTTTGTCACTCAGTCTCACTCTTTAGTCCTTACTACAGATGCCTCCCTCTTGGGGTGGGGGGCTCACTTGGCCGACCTGACCACCCTTGGGTTGTGGTCCCATCAGGAATCTCTGCTTCACATCAGTCTGTTGGAACTCAGAGCAGTATTTCTAGCACTTCAAGCTTTTTCCAAGTCTGTTCAGAACAAAGTTATTCAGATCAGAACAGACAATACCACCACAATGTGGTACATCAAGAAGCAAGGAGGCACTCGGTCAACGGTCTTGTGCACAGAAGCAGTGAAGTTGTGGTCTCTGGCTTATTCCCTGAACACCTCCCTCACAGCAGTACACCTCCCAGGCAAGGACAATGTCCTGGCAGATGCTCTCAGCAGGATATCTCAGGGCCATCACGAATGGTCACTGGATCCCCTGGTCTTGGAGGTGATATTCTCCAGATGGGGCACCCCACAGATAGATCTTTTTGCAGCCCCAGACAATCACCAACTTCCCCTTTTTTGCTGCAGGCCCCCAGTGTTGGGCTCAGTCCCCCTGGATGCCTTAGTTCTCAGTTGGGAAGGGAAGTTCCTGTATGCTTCCCCTTCCCTCTCCTGTTCAAAGTGCTAGTCAAAATCAGGTCTCAACCCTGCAAGGTGATCCTGATTGCTCCAGACTGGGCCAGACAGCCCTGGTATCCTCTCCTGTTGTCCTTAGCAGTCCATCTTCCCCTGTCTCTTCCCAGGAATTACAACCTGTTAACCTGTGCTCAGGGGAGGGTTTGGTACCCGAATCTCAGATCTCTCAATCTCAAGGCCTGGCTCTTGAAGAGTTAGAGTTTGCTGATTTACACCTCTCCCAAGGTGTAATGGATATTCTAAAGGCTTCTAGAAAACCTTCCACCAGAACTAATAATTCCAAGTGGAAAAGATTTTCCATATGGTGCTCTGGGAAGCATATTTCCCCAGAGTCTGCTGATCTGCCCACAGTCCTTGACTATATGGTCCATTTGAATAGCTTGGGACTCAGACCAGCTACAGTAAAGGTGCATCTGGCAGCTGTTTCTGCTTTCATTTCAGCAGGTAAGCCCTCTTCTCTTTCAGCTCACCCTGTATTCTCCAAGTTTTTCAAGGGATTGCTACATACCAATCCTCCATTCAGGGACCCTGCCCCTGCTTGGTACCTTAACGTTTGCATTGTTCAGCTTATCCCCCCTTTGAGCCTTTGTCTTCAGCAGAGCTTAAGTACTTGACTTGGAAAACTGTTCCTGGTAGCCATCACCTCTGCCAGGCGCATAAGTGAGTTACAAGCCCTGTCAGTGGAGCCTGAGTTTATCTCCTTCCATAGAGATAAGGTGGTCCTCAGGACTAACGGGAGGTTTTTACCTAAGGCGGTTTCAGACTTCCACCGTAATCAATCTGTGTCTCTTCCTGTGAACTTCACAGACCATTCCTCCTCTGGTGAGAGGAGGCTGCATAGTTTAGATGTGAAAAGAGCCCTTAGCTCCTACATAGAATGTACCAAGGGTCACAGGTTTGACGACCTCCAACTGTTCCTCACTTATGGTGAGGTTGGTAAAGGAAAACCTGCCACTAAAAGATCCGTTGCCAGGTGGATTGTCTCTTGTATTCAATTTTGCTATGAAAAACTGGGTAGGGTTCCACCCTCGGGCCTGAGGGCTCACTCTACCAGAGGTACAGCTGCTTCCCTGGCTGCTGCAAGGATATTCCTATTCTAGAGATATGTCAAGCAGCTACCTGGAAAACAGTTCACACTTTTACCAAGCATTACTCCCTGGATATCCAGGCTAGGAGTGATGCTCGGTTTGGCACAGCTGTGCTTCAAAGCCTATTTCCTAAGTAGGTTCTGTCCCTCCTCCATGGAGGTACTGCTTGGTAGTCTGCTATTGTCAGAATACAGCAAGACTTCATGTTGTTTGAAGAAAATTACTCACCTTAGTAATGTTGTTTCTTCTAATGGAATCTTGCATATTCTGACCTCCCCGCCTTCCCCTCCAGAACCTGTTTTTGGGATGTGGGTGGGCAGTGGCAATGTTGGCACTCAGGAGGTGCCCCACCTTTTTGTTATCACCCTTTTTCTTTGGGTTAGTGGATGTTGTGTTTTCATCTTCTGACTCCTGACTTGTCTTTGTTTTGGGACCAAAAAATCTGTTTTTATGTTAGTAGCTAGTTGGCTAGTGTAGGTTTACAGCTTCCGCACAGGACCTCAGTGAGTTTAGCTTGTAAAGATCTGACGGTTTGAGTTCAGACAGCAACAGTCTCAACCGAGCTCAAGCTCTGCGTTCCATGCCTGGCATGGAAAGTTAACTCTTTCATCTCCGGGGCAGTTCGAAGGTTGGGACTCTCTGCTATTGTCAGAATACAGCAAGACTCCATTAGAAGAAACAACATTACTAAGGTGAGTAATTTTTTCTTCTGGACTACCTGTGGTCCCTTTCTCAGCAAGGGCTTCGGTCGACGACCCTTAAGGTGCACCTGGCAGCCATCTCTGTTTACGAGCGCAGGCGAGAAGCAGTCGTGCGCAGGAGAAGGTGATCGGGCGCTTTTCAAGGCCTTGACCACATTTCCCTCGATACGAGAACCTCCACCTCCGTGGGATCTACTGCTGGTATTGGCAAAGCTCATGGGCAAGCCATTCGAACCGATGCACAGGTGCGATTTTTCCCACCTGTCGTGGAAGACCGCCTTCTTGGTGGCTGTCACGTCAGCCAGAAGGATGGGAGAGCTCCAGACACTTTCCATCGAGTCTCCTTATCTGGTCTTCCACAGGGACAAGGTTGCCCTGCGCCCCCACCCGAAGTTCCTTCCGAAGGTGGTGTCAGAGTTTCATGTTAACCAGGTGTTGACTCTGCCAGTGTTCTACCTCAATCACACCTCGGAGGCCAAATATAGGCTCCATACTTTGGACCCTAGACGAGCGCTCGCTTATTAGAAGGAGCGGACAGCTGAAGTTCGGGGAGAGGTTCGCCAGCTGTTTGTCACCTTCACTGAAACTGCACCTGGCAGATCTGCAGCCAAGTGGACGATAAGCAGGTGGGTCACCTCCTGCATAGAGCTCTGCTATAGGTTGGCGGGCATGGAGCCTCCCAGAGGGATAAGAGCGCATTCTACCCCCCATACCGCTGCATCGGTAGCTGCTTCCAGGGATGTCCCTATCCAGGATATCTGCAGGGCTGCTACCTGGAAGTCGGCACACACCTTTATTACCCACTACTACATCGACCTTGAGTCACGCCGGGATGCTGGTTTTGGGGCCTCTGTTCTCCTGTCCCTATTTCCCAAGTAAGTATCGGAGGTGTGTGCCTTGCCTCCCTCCTCCCGGAGAACTGCTAGGAGTCTGCCAATAAATGTGGACTGAACAACATATCCATGTCCCTAGAAATACAGGTTACTCACCTGTAACAAAGATGGTACATGGATTGCATCACAAGTCCTATGAGGACAGGTTGAAGGCACTGAACATGTACTCCCTGGAGGAGAGGAGGGAGAGAGGGGATATGATAGAGACATACAGGTATCTTACAGGGAGGAACAGGGTGCAGGAATGCACTATTTTTAAGCGAAAAAGATGTTCCAGGACTAGAGAGCATGGGATGAAGTTGGAGGAGAGGACGATTCAGAGAAAGCGTGAGGAAGAATTTCTTCACAGAGCGGGTGGTGGACAAGTAGAACACCCTGCCAGAGGAAGTGGTGGGGGCTGAAACAATCACGGCATTTAAGAATGCATGGGATAGACATAAAGGAATTCTGGAGGTCAGGGTAAGGGGCAGCAGACTTCCTGGAAAACATAAACTGAACTTACAAACTTAAATGGGCAGACTGGGTGGGCCTGAGGCCCTTATCTACCGACACTATCTATGTATCTATGTAACAGGAGTTCTAAGAATGGTATATGTTGTTCATTCATAGAGCCACAGGCTCCCCGGCTTTACGACAATCTGGCTTCCAGCTGGGCTAGATCTGGCATCATGGGCAGAGCCGAGTTTACCACCGGGTGGGTGGAGGTGCCAGCTTGAAGACCTTCCGCAAGATTTAAGCGGCAAGGAACCTGCCAATAAGTGTGGATGAACTGTATATACCATTCCTAGAACTCCTGTTACAGGTGAGTAACCTGTATTTTTGGGGCCTCAGTTCTCCAATCTCTGTTCCATAAGTGGAGGTGTGCGCCTTGCCTCTCTCCTCCCGGAGAACTGCTAGGGGTCTGCCAATAAGTGTGGATGAAGAACATATCCACGATCTTGGGAAAAAAGGTTACTCACCTGTAACGGTAGTTCTAGGAGTAATATATGTTGTTCATCCACACCGTCCCACCGGACCTCCTCGGCTGTGAACGTACAACACCTGCCTTCCAGTGGGCTAAGATCTGGCGTCATGGGGCGGAGCCGAAGATTATACCACCTGGTTGGGTGGGAGGAGCCAGCTTGAAGACTTCCGGCAATCCTTAAAGGGGAAGGGGACATGCCAATAAGTGTGGATGAACAACATATGCCACTCCTAGAACTACTGTTACAAGTGAGTAACCTGTTTTTCTGGAGCTCTTAAGGAAGATCAAGGAAACACGCCAGTGGCAATCAGTGGAGACAGGCCCACAGTGTGAAAAGCTCGCTGCTCATTTGGATCTGCCAGAGTCCACTCCCACACTGATTCCACCCTGGACAGGCTCACACCGAACTTGTTTCCACCATTTGGAAACAACTTTAAGCTATCCTCCCGAAGGAAGGCGGATAGGGTATGAACTTTCTCAGTCTTCACCCCAAAGGCGACCCGGTTGTCATCAGCACCGGCCACAGCCAACACTAAACACCTGAGCTTGTCCCCGCCTGACAAGGAATCCTGGCTTCTGGATCAGTACAGGTAGATCTATTCCTCTTCGACCCTAGGCATCAGGGCCCTCAATTATGTCGGCCATATGGGGGATTTCCAGAACTCCATCCTTAACCAGGTGGAATCCCAGTGGACTCCTTTCCTGAGTCGCAGAGTAGGCAGGAACGGGGAGACCTAGTCCATTCTGCTCGTTCAGCCTGTCTGCACATGCTTCGTGCCAGTTACGATGCGGTGGACACAGCTGGTAGGAGCTCGGCTTTCGCCGGGGGCCTACAGTGGCATGCCTGGCGCTGTGTGTCAGGATTGGTCCTGGAGGTACAGTCCGCTAAATAGGATGCTTCCTTCAGGGGTTTGGTGCTATTTGGGGGTTATGTCAAGGACATCGTAACCGAACTGCAAGAGAAGGGCACTGCACTAAAGTCTGTACAGACCCCTTCAAGGGCAGCAACGTCCTTTTCGTCGCCAAACTTGACAAAAAACAAAAAGCCTCAAAGGGCGTGCCAACAAGCGTCTATTTCGAGCAACCAGGCCCCGGGCAAAAAGTCTGTGGAGCCTCTGCTGCTGTGCTGCGCACACCTCCTGACTTCCTGCCTCTCCCTCTGGCCGTTCCAGAGGAGCTGGTAGGGGGGAGATTCTCCCATCTACCTGGTTGGGAGAGGATGACTTCGGGCGCTTGGGTGCTCCAGCTCATATCTGCTGGATACTTAAGAGCTTCTGCAAAAACCTCCCCCTCAGTTGTCTTACTCCCTGCAACATCTTCCTCTGGTTCTAGAGGAAACCATATCCTTTCTGTCGAAGGCAGCGATGGAGCCAGTTCCCTCTCACCTTTGGGGGACTGGTTACTTTTCACATTTCTTCCTAGTTCCAAAGAAGACGGGAGACTTTAGGCCAGTTCTAGACCTCAGCTCCCTGAACATGTTCGTGGAGTACAAACGTTTCAGAATGCTCTCCTTGCAGAGCCTTCTACCATTACTCTGGCTGGGACAGTGGCCTATGCGCCCTGGATATGCAGGATGCGTACCAGCATATCCCCATATGCCCTTCCCAACACAAATACCTTCGTTTTTGTTTTCAGGGGGACCACTAGCAATTCAGGGCCCTCCCATTTGGTCTTTCCTCGTCTCCCCAAATGTTTAGCAAGTGCCTGTTGGTGGTAGCGACCCACCTGCATACCCAGGATGTACAGGTATTCCCTTACCTGGACAATTGGCTCCTGGAGGCCCCATCCATGGAGGAACTCCAGCACTCCCTTTCCCTTACCCTGCAGGTTTTTACCAGCCTGGGTATGGCCATCAACCAGGCCAAGTCCCACCTGGTCATTGCTAATGTGTCTAATTTATTGAGGCGATACTGGACACAAACACAGGCAAAGCCTTTTTGCTTCCAGACAGGGTCGAGACCCTTCAGAATCTGGTTCGTCTGCTGCCTGTCGCAGGCGGGTCGGAGCCAGGTCAGTCCTCCACCACCTCTGGTTAATGGCGGCTGCCATTCTGACAGTCCTGTTTGCTTGGCTTCATATGAAGATCTCTCAGTAGATGCTTCAGTTGCAGTGGGTCCAGACCATGGACAACCTAGACCAGGACGTGCTAGTGTCTGATCCCATGACCAGGGACTTGCACTGGTGGTTGGTTCAAGAGAACCTGTGTCTAGAGTTAATTTCTCCTCCATCCCAGATGTTGACAACAGATGCATCAGGGAAGGGCTGCGGTGCCCACCTAGGATCTCGCAGGACTCTGGGTAGCTGGTCCAGTGTCGAGCAGAATCTGCACATAAATGTGCTCGAACCAAGGGCAGTCCTTTATGCCCTACATACTCTTCTTCCCTTCATTCTTCCCGGTCATCTTCTCATCCAGTTAGACAACATGTGCGTAGTGTGGTACCTCAACAAACAGGGAGGAACACTTTCCTATCCCCTCTGCTGGGAGGCGATGAAAGTCTGGTATTGAGCAACCCAGCTTCACCTTCACCTCACTGCAGTTCACATTCTGTGAGTGGAAAATACACTGGCAGACTAACATGGCCGATTTTCAGCCATGTCTCACGAATGGGAGTTAGATCAACAGGTCGTAAACGAAATCTTTCGGTGGTGGGGGACGAGGCAGACCTCTTCGCCTCCACCCAAAATGCAAAACTTCCCGCCTTTTTCTTGCTTGCTCTAGGGCGAGACTTTTTTTGGCAGGATGCTCTGTCTCTTGGAAGGACAGATTCGTTTATGCCTTCCTTCGATTCAGAAGGGGCATGAATGATTCTCATCACCCTCTCCTGGCCCAGGCAAGTTTTCTCTCTTCTGCAACAGTTTTCAGAGGAACCGCCTCTTCTTCTTCCTCTGTCGCAACAGTTGTTGACCCAGAATCAGGGGACCATTGTTCATCAGGCCTCAAATCCCTTTGTCTCCATGCATGGCTCCTGCCCACATAGCTAAAGCCCACTTCAGTGTCTCCTTTGGTAGCGGACATTTTGGTAGAGGTGAAGCTTTTCACCAGGTCCACCTATGCCATGAAATGGAAACAAATCTCTATCTGGGCAGGCTCCAAAGACATTAAGCCTTTTTTGTGCCCAGTCAACAAAGTCCTGGATTACATGCATCACCTCTTCGACCTGGGTCTCAGCCATTCCTCGTTAAAGGTTCATATGGCAGCTATTTCAGCCTACCATATTCCTTTCTGAGATGGGATCTTTGCGCAGTTGGAAGTCTCTAAGACTTTTCTTAGAGGGGTTCTCTATTTGAGACCCCCTCCCATTTGGAATTCCTGCACCTCCATAGGACTTGAAATTCATCCTGGAGACGCTCACACTACTTCCCTTCAAGCCCGCAGCGGAGGCTGACTTAGTTCCTCTCTTGGAAGACGCTCTTCCTAGTGGCCATCACTTCTGCTCAGCGTTATTTCTGATCTCCAGGCCTTGATGTGTAAAATCCTGTATTTGATTTTCCACAAGGAACATGTGGCGCTGCGCACCAACCCAAAGTTTCTCGCCAAGGTGGTAGCTGAATCTACATCGAACCAGTCGATTGAGCTACCTGCTTTCTTTAGACAACACTCCAATCATGGAGAGTACCTCTTGCATACTTTAGATGTTCACAGAATCCTGTGATACTATACCAATTGGACCAAGGATCTCAGGAAGACGGATCAGCTTTTTGTCTTTCGCTCACAAGAGAAGCAATGCTGTTTCTAGGCAATGCCTCTCAAAATGGTTGGCAAATTGTATCACTTTCTGTCATGACAAGTACAACAAGACCCTTCCGGGTCAAGTCAGAGGTCACTCCACCAGAGGATTAGCTGCCTCTGCTGCTTGTTTCAAGAATGTTTCAGCGGCAGACATCTGTGCAGCCGCAACTTGGACTTCTGTCCATACCTTCGCGAAACACTACAATTTGGACATTGTCTCTCGCCGTAGAGCAGACTTTGGGTTGGCTGTCTTACAAGGTCTCGTCTCATAAGACCTGTTCAGCCCTGAGGTTTTATTTTGTGAATAATACTCCTCTTCCTCCCTAGTGTTTTTCCTTGTTCCAGACTGCTTGGGACTCAGTCCTATATGTGAATACCTACTGCAAGAGCACTTTCAAAGTAAGACAGTACAGTTACGTAAGAACTTACCATAACAGTAGATCTTCGAGAGGGGCTCTTGTAGTAGGTGTTACCTTCTCGCGCTCCACCCCCTAAGTTTCTTACTTCATTTCCATGGGGGGAAATTATCCTCTTCTTTCTCATCTTGCCTCTTTCGGCCTTTGGCGTGAAAGAACTGGAAGGCGGGCATGGGGGACCGCCCCTTTATACTGACGTCGGTCACCTGACTGGGGGGGGGGTCGATCGCCCGCCAGAGACTGCTAGCTGGAAATTAGTAGGCATTGCCTTCCCATCCTCCATCCCCCTTAGCTTTTTTAGCTCCTTTTTCAGGAAGGGAAATATCCGCTTCTCTCTCATCTTTCCTCTTTTGGCCCTTGGCGGGAAAGAACTGGAAGGCGGGCGTGGTGGACCGCCTCTTTATACTGACGTCGCTTGATGCCAGTCGCCTACTGTGGGGGCGGTTCCCCACCAGAGACTGCTAGCTAGAAGTTTTCCGTGGGGTCCTGACGCCTGGCGGCTTAGTCCTGTTTGTGAATACCTACTACAAGAACCTCTAACATCTACTGTTATGGTAAGTTCTTACTGCACTGTACTTTCTCATTGTGAGTGTTAACCTAGAACACAAAAATAGTTCAGTTGTCCACCTTGCATCATGAAAATACTTTTATCTTCTTCAGTGTTCTTGCTCTTCCATTAGGTCACTATACCTACATCAATGCTAGGACTACACAGAAACTTTTGCTAGTTGGGGGGGTGTCTTACGAGGTCCGGTTACCAGTGAGGTGAAGTAAATCACTTGCATCATCACCCGCTGTGGCAGCGTTGACAACCCCCAAAAATCATCTGAGACACCAAGGTTGGGGCTTGCCTTAGGCACTGCTGCACCTACTGTGGATGGAGGGACACCATTGTTGGGGCAAGGCTCATCATTAACACAAGTAGTGATGGCCCCTGTCCACGGCATTGTGGACTCTGAAACTGTGCTGGTGTCATTTTCAGAAATGATGCAATGTATCCTGCCTGACTTGACTACATAGGCAACTTAACATTGACAGGACCTACAGGCCCTCAACCCCTGTCAGCGCCAGCTAGCAGTGACATTGTGGTTTTAGAGGAGTATGAGAGAACACCGTGTGATGCCTTACTCTACTGCTACCCTCTCAACCTGCAGTGAGAACTCTGTGGTGTATATGCCGAGATCTCCTCTTGAGGATCCTACTTTTCAAGCCATGATGCAGACTGCCATCTGCTTTGCTGTGGAAGGAGATTCCACAAGGAAGAATCTGATGGAATGTTTGGCGGTCCCATGCTGCCCTTTCGTAACAATTCCACCTATATATCCTGCAGTAAAAGATACTACATTTTTTGCAGGGTACGAACCTAACGCATTGCCTACAGTTCCTGGAAAGTCTGAATAAACAGTATCCTGCTCCATCTCCTAAGCCTCATTATGCTAACCAGCCAGAAACTGACTCTGTCATCATCATGACTGCTTACGTGCAATCTAGGGCACCTAAACATACGAGTACACTGCCTCCAGACAAAGAATCTAGGAGGCTGAAACTGATGGGCACAGCGTATTTATGCTTCTGCCTCACTGAGCCTTGGGATGCAGATTATCAGGACTATATGATTAAATATGAGAATAGCCTGTAGAAAGCTGCAAAGACTGCAGCTCAGGCATTGCCAGAAGGCTCGTCCAAGAATAAGTTGGTTGAAACTTTAGGTGCTGAGGTAGGCAAACATTTGCTCTGCTCAGAATGCAATGTCTCTGATGCCTCTGCCAGGATTGCAGCTTCTGGCATTTGTATGAGACGATATTCTTGATGCAGAGTTGCTGGATTTGCCATAGATGTGCAGCAGTCTGTTTTTAATGCTCTTTTAGAGGGACAAAACTTTTTGGATGTGATGTGGAAGAAAGCCCTAAGAGACCTTCAGACATTTAAGATGTCTCTAAGGTGTGTAAATTCCCTATATCTCTCTCCTGCTAGAGGGTATGGGAGGGGGGGGGATCCTTTTGTCACCCTGCTGCCAGAGGTGGCCATGGTTTCCGTCGTACAGGGCCGGAGTAAGGGTTCTGGTCCCCTGCCAGGTTCCCTCCTCTCAGGTGCCCATAGAAAAGCTCCCAGAGCAGGAGGTGGCAGTGGCAGTTCCCCACCAGTTCAGCCTGACTCTTACCTGGACACACCCTTGCGTCCACAGATGCTGCCAGGGGTGGTTGTGGATGGGACCCCCCCCCCGGCTGCATCTGGCACAGTGGAGGGAGAGTATAACAGATGAATCAGTCCTGAAGATAATTGCAGGGGGGTATGCCCTGGAGCAGACATCCCTCCAGATCATCCTCTGCCTCCCTCGTGTTATCCTCCAGGACATCTGTCTCTTCTGAAGGAAGACGTGCAGTTATTACTCAAAAAAAGTGCAATAGAACTAGTTCCTCCAAGACACAGGAAAAGAGGGTTCTATTCCAGATACTTTGTAGTCCTAAAAGGTACAGGGGGTATGCCGTGTGCTGGATCTCGGAGATCTCAACTTTGGTATAGAATAAAAAATGTTTCGGATAGTACCCCTGCAAACTCTAATTCACCTTCTGCTGTCTTGGGACTTGTCTTGTTCTCTGGACATGAAGGATGCTCATCTTCATGTAAAGATGAGGAAAGCTCACAGGAAGTACCTCTGTTTTGTGCTGGAGGGGGAAAACTGCCAGTTCCAATTATTGCACTTTGGATTGTCCTCTGCAACATGGGTCTTTACAAAATGCTTGGCAGTGGTGACAGAAGTCTTATCGCAGGGAAGGCCTGTGTGTGTTCCCCTGTCTGAATGACTGGCTGATGGAAGCTGTCTCGGGGCAGGTTTTACAACACATGCTCTCTCTCACATGTCAGTTGTTCGACAGCTTGGATCACAGTGAATGTGCCAAAGTCTGTACTGACTCCTTGCCAAAGACTGCAGTACATAGGGGGCAGTCTTGGACACAGAGAAGGGATATGCTTTCCTGCCACAGGACAGAGCACAAAACCTGACTGCTCAAGCACAGCTGATAGATGGGAGCTGCTGTCTCTGTGAGAACATTGTTGCATCTACTGGGTCTTATGACTGTGACCATTGTGACCGTGCCACTCACCTGCTTACATATGAGAATCCCCAGTGGACATTCAGTGTCCAGTGGGATCAGTTGATGGACAACCTGGACGAAATGGTTCTAGTGACAGTCCCGTCTTTGCAGAGCATTACTGTGGTCAATGGATTTGTGAAAACCTGTTAAAGGGCGTTCCGTTCATTGTACCAGCTCCTGTACAGATCCTCACCACAGATAACTCTCACTCTGACTGAGGATTTCACCTTGGCCAGTATCAGACTGTGGGGTATTGGACCAAGGTGGTGGCCAAGTCGCATATAAATGTTCTGGAGAGGAGAGCTGTCCTGCACAGCCTGGAAGCATTTCAGGAGCATTTGTTCCCTAGTCCTCTGTTAATCCAGACAGACAATACCAGTCATTACATCAACAAACAAGGTGGCGTTCATTTTTACCAACTGTGCATGGAAGCAGTAAGTGTGTGGTATTGGGCTCAGTCTTATGGCCTACAGCTGTCATCGGTGCATCTCCCAGGTCTCCAAAACATCTTGGCAGACAGGCTAAGCAAGTCGCAGTCTGGAATTCACAAGTGGGAACTGTTAACCTTAGTGGTAGATAACCGGTTTGCAAGATGAGGTTATCCAGAGTTGGACCTTTTTGTGTCCCCACACAATGCAAGACTGCCACATTTCTGCTTGCTCGATCCAGGGCCTGGAGTTTTCTGGCAAGACGCATTGTTCTTCTCTTGGAAAAGGAAATTCCTATATGCATTTCCTCCAGTTTCCTTAATACAGAGGATGCTGATCAAGCTGCGGATGGAGTGTCTCACTTTCATCCTCATTGCTCCATTATGGCCTCACCAGATATGGTTTCCACTTCTACAGCAAATTGCAGTGGAGCCTCCTATACCTCTGCCTCTGTGTTGGGGTCTGTTGTCACATAACAATGTGTCCCTTTTCCATCTGGACCTGAAATGCCTACATCTGCATGCATGGCTCCTGAATACATAGCTGTTGCATGTTTTGTGGTATTAAAGTTGCTGATGTTATGGTTGTGTCCAGAAAGCCATCTATTAGACATATTTATTCCTTGAAATAGAAGCTGTTCGCTTTTTGGGCTGCTTCCAAGAATCTGGACCCATTTACATGTCCTGTAAATGCAATGCTGGAATACTTGCTGTCCCTTTAAGACTCTGGTCTGCAGTATTCTACACTTAAGGTGCTTTTGATAATTTTATCAGCTTTCAGTACCCCTATTGAGGGTGGTGTGGTTGCACAGCTGGAGGTGTCCTGCACTTTCCTGAGAGGTGTTCTCCATATGAAACCTCTTATCTGCTGTCCAGTCCCATCTTGGGACTAAAGTTTTGTGCCCGAGAAACTGATGGCTCCTTTTGAGCTGGCCGTGAGTTGTGGCTTATGTTTCCTGTCATGGAAAATGTTGTTTTTTTGTTGCAGTCACATCGCTGGAAGGATTTCAGAGCTTCAGGCTTTAATGTTTGTGCCTTCATATTTGATTTTCCACAAAGACAGTGTTTCTTTGCGTACAAATCCAAAGTTTTTACTGAAGGCAGTATCTGAGTTTACATTGAATCATACACACCTTTCTGTCTGGTACCATGAGCACATGGCAGTCAGGGTGAGGCACCGCTCCATAATTTAGATGTACATAGAATACTGAGATACTATGTGAATCGCTAGGACCCTAGGACTACAGAAAAGCCTCTCAGCTTCTTGTTTCGTTCACCCCCTGGGATAGAGGGTGTACCTGTGTCTAAACAGTGCCTGTCCAAAGGGCTGGCACATTGTAGCACATTCTGTTATAGGAAGTACGGTAAGGAACTTCCTGGTGTGGTTCGTGGTCACTCCACAAGGGGAGTGGTAATTTCTGTTGCTTGTTTCAGAAATATTTTGACTGCTGACATTTGTGCTGCAGCCACATAGAGCACTGTCCACACCTTCACTAAGCATTACAGTGTGGACATAGTCTTTTGTGGACTTGCTGGATTTGGGCTTGCTATACTGGAAGGCCTTCTGTCTTGAATATACAATATTGTACCAACCAACCTCTACTGTTTGGGATTGTTTGGGAATCATTCCAAAGGTTTTGCTAATAGAAGAGAGATCCTCAGAGAAGATGGAACAGTTATGTACTTACTGTAACAGTAGATAGTTGAGAGAACCTCTTCCATTAGGCCATGCTGTCGCTCCCTCTTGTCCCCCTTCTGATTCAGTGAGTTGTAACATATTTTGTGCCTGAAACTAATCCATGCAATACATCATATGTCCAGCCCTATGCCTCACCTTGTATGCCTTGGCTGGTCTCATCTCCTGGCTCCCCATGGATGGAGGTCCTCAGAGTGTGATCTCTGGGAAACCAAGTAGAGATGGGGCCACCCTCGTTTATACAGATGCTGACACATGACATCATCATGGGAGGCCCCTGTCTAGCAAACTTTTCTGTGTGGCTCTAGTGCTGTCGTTGTATAGTTCCAAAGGTGTGGCCTAATGGAAGAGATTCTCGCGAAGATATACAGTTACGGTAAGTACATAATTCTATTTGTTTGGCAGAGCAAGAAGCAAAATATTTCTAGTTCTAGAATAGTCTCAGATCATAAAATATTTTTGGGTGGGAGGTATGCCTCTCTCCCTACAGAGACATTATAATTGTATTTTAGTGTTCTTATCAGGTATGGAACTCTTAATAATAACAAGGGATGAGTCCGGACAATCAGGAAGAGACAGTACAAAGAGAATTGAGCATTTCATCTGGCGCACTCCTCTTGTAAGGGAGGTGGGCAGAATCTTTCAGAGCTAGTCTGTGTGCCACCTGGGTGGCTATCATTACTGGTGGCAACGCAGTGAGGGAGCAGTAGAGTGGGGGAATGTAAGTGTGGTGTGTTGTACCCACTACCTACTTGTCTTCGTGGACATTTTAAAAAAAAAAAAAAATTGAAGGAAATCCTGCTTCAGAACCCCACACTGAAGCTGGCTGGGGAATGGTTGCATCCCAGACGTGAGGTTAATGGCTATTAAAGGGGTGGGCAGGTTCACCTGACATTCATCCATTCCCTCTGTTGGTTAGTTACAGAGCAGCATTGGGGATTGGTGTGAAGGTAGTTCGTCTTCTGCGCTCCTGGTTCTATGGAGTGTGCAACCATGGTGACCCCTTCAACGAGGTGGGGAATGGGCAACTAGGAAAGAATTTAAAAAATGATCTAAAAAAAAAAAGTAGTTGGCAGTAACTGGCACATGTTTTAGCAAATGGAAATTGTGACTAGCTGATGTGTCTGCATCTGTACCGTTGCAGAGAAGTAAAGACGCAGATATCGCCTACTCCCACTCCTACTACCACCAGATAGTACCGTCGTTTGAATACTGTAAGAAGTTTTATTTGTCAAGAAAGACCAATTAACAAAATGCTTTCCCCCCCTCCTCTCTCTCTCTCTCTCTCTCTCTCGTTGTTAAATAAAACAGAGAAGATGCCATGAAGGAGTACCTAAAAATTGCACAAGACCTGGAGATGTATGGAGTTAATTATTTCAGCATCAAGAACAAGAAAGGCTCTGAGCTGTGGCTGGGTGTCGATGCCCTAGGACTGAATATTTATGAACAGAATGACAGGTAACGTCATGCGTCTTTCACGACTGTACCTTCCTGTAAGTGAAGGTGACCTGTTGGTAGCATTCAGTGTCCTTTATCTAAAGACTTTCATCCTAGCAAGTCAATAGGCTAAAAGGGTGAGAAACCCATCCCCCATAGTTTATCTTTCACAACACAAATGTGTGCCTGTGTGGGGGGTGGATTTGTTGACTGTGGGGTAGAGTTGGGGACTGTGTAGAATACATCATAGAAATCAAAACTGTGAGCTCTGGATTTAACATTAAAGACTTGCTACTTAAGCAACATAAAATAATATGATCTTCTGCTTTAAAACATCGGTATACGATAGGAACAGCACCTCCTCATGTGGGTCTGAGGGATAACCCCTGTTAATGTGAGGCAGGTGAGAGGTATTGACAGAACTGTCACTGAAGTAGAATGTGGGAATATCCAGCCTAATGTGGGACAGCAGAGAGGTACGGAAAGACACAATTCTAATTCCGCAGAGATTTCTTTACATAGTGCGCTTCTTAAATCAAACGGCTGAACTGAGGTGTGGGGAGGGTCATTTTTTTTTTAGTGTTTATCCTCACCTCTACTGCCCCCAGCTCTCCACTCAGTTGGACCCCTACAGTGCACCACATACAAGTCTGCCCTCCCGACCCCAGGGTCTGCCCTAGAGTGCACAGCTCAACTCCCTGAGGTCCCTGATGGCCCGGATTACCCCCCCTCCGGGCGGGGTGAGGAAAGGCCCCTCCTTACCTTTCCTCCGAATGTTTCCAGGGAGAGGGCTTGCACAGTGGTGTCTGCCCTGTCAGTCGGTGGGTGGCACGCATGCTGCTCGAGAAGTCGTCACCCAGGAGAGGTGAAGGTTGTTTTCCGCTTGTTCTGTTCCGACGCATCGCGGTGCAGAACAAGGGAATCCACCCTGTCAGCATCAACCCTGTGTTGCTGCCTCGCACAACCGCACTGACATCTCCCCGAGTTTCCCAGGAAGTGGCGGTATCGTGGTGGGAAAGCTTCCCATCCCACCTCAGAGAAGGAGAGCAAGCCATTGGCGTCAATCCTTCTTCTCCCTGGCCGACCTGCCGGGCTACGAGTCCGCTCGAGACCCAGGTCGCCGGCTGGAGTGAGTGGCATCCAGCGCCTCAACTCTCAGTGCCACCGGGCCACCCTGGGAGGGTAATTTAAAAATAAAAAAAAAAAAAATTAATACATTTCTTACTAAGTTGGTTCCCTTATGTTCCTATCTCCCTTTTATTGGTGATCTTTGACGCTGAGCAGCCATTCAAATGGAAGTGCTTGGCTCCTGACCTCTGCCCCTTGGGAAGGACCATTCCAACAACATGAAGTCTTGCTGTATTCTGACTATTGCAGTTAGGTCCTGCCTTTCAACTGCCCCGGAGAACAAAGAGTTAACTTTCCATGGCCAGCATGGAACGTTCGGCAGGAGCTCGGTTGAAGCCCCTGTCTGCTGTTTAAACTCCAACCGTCAGATTCTTTACTCCGCCTCACTGAACAGTCACTCCGGAGATTTCTCCTTTGCTCGGTTCAAAAAAGTCAGTGTTGTTTTTCGCTCTGTTTCTACCGAATTTCTGCTACTGAATCTGTCTAAGTCTCTGTGGTACCGTGAGTACTAGATAGGTTTTACATTTAGTTTCTGTGTGGAACTTGTAAATTTCGGTTCGGTTTGAACCGATCAGTTTAGTCTTAAGTTTTGAATTTGTTCAGTGTGTGGTAACTGGTCCTTATTGGTTCTTTAAAAAAAAAAAAAAAAAAAAGGATTTAATTAAGTTTTTTCAAGACCTGTAACGTGGTCAGGAACCGATAGGGGAGTCTTGCCTGGCGGATTGCCGAAAAAAGGGTAAGTTTTGGATAGGATTGGCCATGTCTGAGAAACCCAAGAAAAAAACCGGGGCCACTAGGTTTCAACACTGCAGTGTGTGTGTGGGGAAGCCTTTGCTAAGGCTGATCCCCCACACCACCTGTGTTTGTCTGGGGTTTGACCACCTCAATTCAGACTGCCAAATTTGTAAAAGTTTTCCCAAAGCTACCCTGGATAAGAGAGTAGGTAGACTGAGGGAAAGGGAGGCCGAGAAGTCCGCTGACCCAGATGGCCAGCCTGGTTTGGTTCCGACCAAACCAGGAGGAGTGCCCTCTGACCAGGGCGAAACTTCTTCGGGCAAAAGGAGAGCCAATTCTGAGGAGTCTGTTCCAGTTAAAAGAAAGAGAAGAGAAAAATCACCTGGTTCGTATCCACAAGTTCTTTCTCCAGCTGCTGATGAAATAGCCAAAGCAATAAGGATAGTGCAATCACTAACTCCGGTTCCGGCCGAACCGGCTCCATGTGGCAGGGGCTCTGTTCAGTCAGTTTCCCCCAGTTCCGGATTATACTTTAGAAGAATTTTATGAACCGGAGGAGGAGGGAGAGTATGAAGAGGAGGAGGATGGTGATGGTGATGGTGATGAAAGTCTGGATGTGCCTATTGACCTGGACATCTCCCCAGACAGACCTTCAGGTGTTTCTCCTCCTAGGCTTTGAGTCCCCTTCCCACTTTATGTTTTACAAGAAAGTGGCTGAAACCCTCCAGCTTCCAATGGAAGAAGCAGCAGAGGACCAGGAGGAGCCTGATTTTGTTGAAATGATGGACATCCCAGAGTCCTGGAGGCTGTCTATTCCCCTCCATAAATCTTTTGGGAAACATACATTTAAAATTCTAAAGACTCCTAACTCCATACCTCCTGTGGACAGACGAATGGACAAGAGGTATACTCTTTCAGGCTCGGACACGGAGTTCCTTTCTCAGCAATGCAGCCATGTTGGGGTAGTGCAGGCTGCTGCCTGTGATAAGGCAGATATTCCTTTGGCATCATACCCCCCAGATAAGGACTCCAGGAGGATTGATGCCATGGCAAAGAAGCAGTACATGGCAGCATCTTTGGGACTCAGGCAGGCTAACTATATGGCTTACACAGCTAGATACCAGAAGTCCAGGTGGGACACTGTGCTGGCTCTGGCTAAACAGGCCCCTGACCAGCTTGCCAAGGAGCTGGAGCAGGTGGCTGCGGATGGGATTGAGGCATCCAAGATGCAGTTTCGTGCTGCTGTGGACTCCAGTGATGATTCATCTAGAATCATGGCTACATCTGTGGCCCTTCGGAGGATGGCTTGGCTCAGATGTACTAGCCTATCACAGGATACCCAGGCTAAGGCCATGGATTTCCCTGTCATTGGTAATTCTCTTTGGGGAGCAAACAGAGAACTACGTGAAAAAAGATGGACGAGCACAGGACCATCTACAGGAGTGCTCAGGCCAAAGAAAGGCAGGCCATTCCTCAAAGACAGCACTCCAGGGGCAGGGGCAGGCCCTTTCAACTGCCTTTTTACCAAGCCCAGGCCTCCTCTTCTGCTTATGCTCAGAGGGGGTTCTTCAGAGGGAGAGGCAGACTGGGAATGAACATTCAAACAGCATGAAGTCTTGCTATATTATAGACATTAGCAGTTTGATCCAGCTCTAGAACTGCCCCGGAGTGAAATGGTTAAAACCATTCCAAAATAGAATTTTGGCACAAGAGCAGCTCTATCTGTGTCATTTCAAACTTGAACTGTCAGATTCTTTACTCCGCCTCAGTGAACAGTCGCTCCGGAGATTTCTCCTTCTGCTCGATTCATTTCTTGGTTTAAAAAGTGTTTTCTAGGTTGGATTTAACCGAGAATAGTTTTATTTTAACCGCAAAACCGTTCGGTTCAAGCTCTATCTGTGGTAACCGTAAGTAAATGAAGGTTTTGTCTGTGTGGAACTTGTAAGTTATCGGTTCGGTTTTGAACCGATCAGTGGGTTTAAAACTCATTTAAAACTAAAAGTTACTATTTTAAGTGCGGTTCCGGTTAGTATCAGTTCTAAAAGCAGTTTATTATGTTTTTTCCAATACCCGTGACACGGTTAGGAACCGATAAGGGTGTCTTGCCTGGCACTGCCGTTAAAAGGGCAAGTTTTTGGTTAGGCTGGCATTATGTCTGAGAAACCCAAAAGAAAAACCGGGCCCACTGGGTTTCAACACTGTGATGTTTGTGGGGAAGTCTTTGCCAAGGTGACCCACACACCACATGTGTTTATTGTCTGGGGTTTGACCACCTCCAGTCAGACTGCCAGGTATGTAAGAATTTCCCTGCAGCCACCCTGGAAAAAAGATTGGGCAGGCTCAGGGAACGAGAGGCCAAAAAGTCCGCTGACCCGGATGGCCAGCCCGGTTTGGTGCCAGCCGAACCAGAGGGAGTGCCCTCTGACCAGGGCCAGACTTCCTCGGGCAAAAGAAAAGCTGGTTCTGAGGAACCAATTCCAGTAAAGAAAACAAGAAAATCAGCAGGTCTGGAGTCCAAAATTCCTTCTCCAACTGCTGCAGAGATAGCAAAAGCCATACAAATTGTCCAGTCACTGTCTCAGGGTCCGTCTGAACCACCACTATCTGGTAAAAGGTCGGTTCGTCTGGTCCCAGTGGTTCAGGATTATGATATTGAGGAATTTTATGAACCAGAGGAGGGGGAGGAGGATTATGAACAGTATGAATGTGGCTGGGAAGGTCTGGGTGTGCCCATTGAACCGGACATCTCCCCAGACAGACCTTTAGAATCTCCCCCTATGCTGTCTGAGTCCCCATCTCATTTTATGTTGTATAAAAAAGTTGCTGAAACCCTCCAGCTTCCTTTAGAAGAGGCTGTGGATGAGCAAGAGGAGCCTGATTTTGTAGAAATGATGGATATTCCAGAGTCTAGGAGATTGTCTATTCCTTTACATAAGTCTTTTAGAAACAAACAATTAAACATTTTAAAGCTCCTAATTCTGTGCCTCCTGTAGATAAAAAGATGGACAGAAGGTATACATTGTCAGGCCCTGATACAGAATTCCTTTCTCAGCAATGCAGTCATGTTAGTAGTTCAGGCTGCTGCCTGTGATAAAGCTAATATTCCTTTGGCTTCACATCCTCCTGACAAGGATTCCAGGAAGATTGATGCCATGGCAAAAAAACAGTATATGGCAGCCTCTCTGGGACTCAGGCAAGCAAATTATATGGCTTATGTAGCTAGATATCAGAAATCTAGATGGGATACTGTTATGCAATTGGCCAAGCAGGCCCATGGCCAGCTGGCTGGTGAACTAGAACAGGTGGCTGCTGATGGCATTGAAGCCTCTACGGTTCAGTTTCATGCTGCTGTGGATGTTAATGATGTTTCCTCTAGGGTCATGGCCACATCTGTAGTTTTTCGTAGGTTGGCCTGGCTCAGGTGTACTAGTTTGTCACAGGATACCCAGACTAAGGCTATGGATTTTCCTGTGGTGGGAAATTCTCTGTTTGGAGAGCAGACAGAGAATTACATGAAGAAGATGGATGAATATAGGACTACTTACAAGAGTGCCCAGGCTGAGAGGCGGCAAGCCACTCCTCAAGGCATGCCCCCAGGGGTAGGGTAGGCTCTTCAAAGCCTTTCTACCAGACTCAGGCCTCTCTGCCTATGCTCAGAGGGGCTTCTTCAGAGGCAGGGGCAGACGAGGGTGTGCAGACCTGACTCCCACCCCCAGCCTAAAGCTCCTATGAAACAGGCACCCTGATGGGGTGCCCAGGGCCGATTCTCCTGTACCAGTGGGGCAGGCTGGCTTACTTCGTCAGAATTGGGCTTCTTTAACCTCAGACAAGTGGGTTCTGGAAGTAGTAAGCCAGGGTCTGGTTCTCAGCTTCAAAAGTTTCCCAAGCTGAGAAGCAGACTTTTTCTACCTGCAAGTGCTTCAGAGACCTCTTCTGGAAACAGAGGTCTCATCCCTGTTAGCTCAGAGCAGTAGAAAGGGTTCCTCCCTGCATCAGGGCAGAGTCTGTATTCCAGATACTTCCTTACCCCAAAAAGACAGGAGAATGGCGGCCATTTTAGATCTCAGATATCTGAACAAGCATCTTTTGAAACCAAAGTTCAAATGGTAACTCTGGCAGTGATTTTACTTTCCCTAAGGCCAGGGACTGGCTAGCCTCCCTGGACCTCAAGGATGCCTATTTCCATGTCCTAATCAGAAGATCCCATCAAGTACCAGATTCGAACTGCCCTCAGGTCATTACCAGTTCAGAGCAATGCCCTTCGGCCTTACCTCTGCTCCAAGGGTATTCACAAAGTGTCTTGCAGTGGCAGTGGCCCACTTAAGGAGGCAGAGGATTGCTGTTTTTCCCTATCTAGATGACTGGCTCATTGTAGGCCAGTCCCCAGAACAGGTAAAATCTCACCTGCAGGTCACCCAGCAGCTTCTCACCTCCCTGGGTTTTGTGCTAAACCTACCAAAGTCTGTTCTGGAACCAGTCCAGGTACTCACCTTTATAGGGCAGAATTGGACATAAAGCTAGCCAGAGCCTTTCTTCCCCAGAAAGGGTAAGGAATTTAGTGGCTCTGGCCTCTTCCTTCACTCTGCAGGTCTCTCGACCAGCAAGACACTTTCTGCAGCTCCTGGGGCACATGGCTGCATCCACAGCTGTTGTGCAGGGAGCCAGATTTCAGATGAGAGACATCCAGTTTCACTTGAGAACCTTTTGGTCTCAGAGAAGAGACCCCTTCCAAGTTGGTCCCAGTGACTCAACCTTGATCCTAGCTCTCCAGTGGTGGCAGGATCAGAGCAATTTAAGAGCGGGGGTCCCCTTCATTTCCCCTTCTCACGACTTGACTCTCACTACAGATGCTTCCCTTCTGGGTTGGGGAGCCCACATGGGCGACCTTTCCACTCAGGGAGTTTGGTCCCCCCAGGAATCTCTGCTCCACATCAATTTGCTGGAACTCAGAGCTGTCTTTTTAGCTCTTCAAGCTTTTTCTGCATCTGTCCACGACAAGGTGATACAAGTCAGAACAGATAACACCACAACAATGTGTATGTCAACAAGCAGGGCACTCGGTCTTGACCTTGTGCACCGAGGCAATAAGTTGTGGTCTCTAGCCTATTCTCTGAACACTTCCCTCATAGCAGTTCATCTTCCAGGGAAGGACAATGTCCCTAGCGGATGCCCTCAGCAGGATTTCCCAGGGCCATCACGAATGGTCCCTGGATCCTCAAGTGCTGGGGATAGTTTTTGCCAGGTGGGGCATCCCTCAGATAGATCTTTTTGCAGCCCCAGACAATCACAAACTTCCTCTGTTCTGTTGCAGGCTTCCAGTGCTGGGCTCAGTTCCCCTGGATGCCCTTCTTCTGGATTGGGAGGGAAGTTCCTCTATCTTCCCCCTTTCCTCTCTATTCAAAGTATTAGTCAAAATCAGATCTCAGCCTTGCAGGGTGATTCTGATTGCCCCGGATTGGGCCAGGCAGCCCTGGTACCCACTCCTTCTGTCTCTGACAGTCCATCTTCCCCTGTGCCTCCCAGGAATCACAATCTGTTGACTTGTGCCCAGGAAGGGTTTGGTATCCGGACCTCAAATCCCTCAACCTCAAGGCCTGGTTCTTGAGGAGTTAGAGTTTGCTGATTTACACCTCTCAGGGTGTTCTTGAGATCCTAAAGGCTTCCAGAAAGCCTTCCACTAGGGCTACTTATAGTTCTAAATGGAAAAGGTTTTCCATTTGGTGTGCTGGGAAAATATTTCCCCAGAATCTGCTGAATTGCCCATTTTGTTAGATTACATGGTACATCTTAATTCCTTGGGTCTCAGACCAGCTACCCTGAGAGTTCATTTGGCAGCTGTGTCTGCTTTTGTGTCAGCAGGAAAGTCATCCCTCTTTCCTCTCATCCTGTGTTTTCCAAGTTTTTAAGGGATTACTTCATACTAATCCTCCCTTTGGAACCGCCCTGCTTGGGACCTTAATGTTTGCATTGCCCAGTTAATGCAACCCCTTTTGAACCTCTGTCTTCTGCAGAGCTTAAGTACCTAACTTGGAAAACTGTTTTTCTAGTGGCTATCACTTCGCCAGACGCATAAGTGAATTGCAAGCCTTGTCAGTGGAGACTGACTTTATTTCTTTCCACAGGATAAGGTAGTCCTTAGGACTAATAGGAAGTTTTTGCCTAAGGTGGTTTCAGATTTCCATCTTAATCAATCTATCTCCTTCCAGTATTTTCACTGATCACTCCTCTTCGGTGAGAGGAGGTTGCACAGCCTGGATGTTAAGAGAGCTCTTAGTTATTATATAGAGCTGCACTAAAGGTCACAGGTTCGAATCCCTCCAACTTTTCCTTACCTATGGTGAAGTTGGGAAAGGCAACTGCCACTAAGAGATCAATAGCCAGGTGGATTGTCTCTTGTATCCAATTTTGTTATCAGAAAGTGGGCAGAGCCCCCGGGTTTGAGGGTTCATTCTACCAGGGTACAGCTGCCTCTAGCTGCTGCCAGAGATATCCCTTTATTAAAGATTTGCCAGGCTGCTACTTGGAAAATGGTACACATTTTTACCAAGGTACTCCCTGGATGTCCAGGCCAGGAGAGATGCTCGGTTTAGCACAGCTGTTCTTCAGAACCTATCTCTAAGTAGGTTCTGCCTCCTCCATGGAGGTACTGCTGTGTATTCTGCTAATGTCTATAATATAGCAAGACTTCATGTTTGAAGAAAAATTACTCACCTTAGTAATGTTGTTTCTTCTAATGGAGTCTTGCTTATAATATAGACCTCTCCAACCTGCCCTCTCAGAACCTCTACTTGGTGGGTGCGGGCAACTTAGTGTGGGCACTGCTTATGTCCTGTTAGCATTTTGTCCCCTTTGGGACTTTGGGGGGTGTATGTGTAGCGTGTGTGTTTTATTATACTTATGTTCCATGTTCATATTATTAGAATGGTGTTAGTATTTCTGGTCCCCTGACTTGAGTCTTGGGTGTTGGGACCATCAGTGGTTGTTATTATTTAGGTAGCCATTTGGCTAGTGTAGAGTTACAGCTTCACACAGACCTTAGTGAGTTTGGCTCGTAAAGATCTGACAGTTCAAGTTTGAAATGACACAGATAGAGCTGCTCTCGTGCCAAAATTCTATTTTGGAATGGTTTTAACCATTTCACTCCGGGGCAGATCTAGAGCTGGAACAAACTGCTAATGTCTATAATATAGCAAGACTCCATTAGAAGAAACAACATTACTAAGGTGAGTAATTTTTTCTTCCTTCCCCTGGACAGGGCAAGGACCGTTATGGAACCGGCCTCTTCATTCACCCTACAGGTGTCTCGACCAGCAAGGCATTTCCTTCAGCTTCTGGGCCACATGGCAGCTTCCACAGCAGTGGTCCAGGGAGCAAGATTCCAGATGAGGGACATTCAGTTCCATTTAAGAGCCTTCTGGTCCCAAAGAAAGGATTCCCTTGCCAAACTAGTCCCAGTGACCCGAACCCTGATCCAGGCTTTGCAATGGTGGCATGATCAGGAAAATTTGAGACAAGGAGTTCCTTTTGTCACTCAGTCTCATTCAGTGATACTCACCACAGATGCTTCCCTGCTGGGCTGGGGAGCCCACCTGGGGGATCTTGCCACCCAGGGACTGTGGTCACCTCAAGAATCTCTGCTTCACATCAGTCTCTTGGAACTCAGCAGTGTTTCTGGCACTGCAAGTCTTTTCCAAATCTGTACAGTACAAGGTGGTCCAGATCAGAACAGACAACACCACCACCATGTGGTACATAAGCAAGGAGGCACTTGGTTTATGGCCTTGTGCACAGAGGCAATGAAGTTGTGGTCCCTGGCCTATTCCCTGCAAACCTCTTTGATATCAGTTCACCTCTTGGGGAAGGACAGTGTCCTAGCAGATGCTCTCAGCAGGATATCCCAGGGCCACCACGAATGGACCCTAGATCCCCTAGTTTTGAAGGTGATTTTCTCGAGATGGGGCACTCCACAGATGGATCTTTTTGCAGCCTCAGACAATCACCAACTTCCTCTCTTTTGTTGCAGACCCCCAGTCTTGGGCTCAGTCCCCCTGGATGCTCTGATTCTGAATTGGGAAGGGAAATTTCTGTATGCTTCCCCCCCTTCCCTCTCCTGTTCAAAGTGTTGGTCAACATCAGGTCTCAACCATGCAAAGTGATTTTGATTGCTCCAGACTGGGTCAGACAGCCCTGGTACCCACTGTTGCTGTACTTAGCAGTCCACCTTCCCCTGTCTCTTCCCAGGAATTACAACCTGTTGACATCCTCTCAGGGGAGGATTTGGTATCCGAACCTCAAATCTCAAGGCATGGCTCTTGAAGAGTTAGTTTGCTGATCTGCACCTTTCTCAAGGGGTTCTGGATATCCTTAAGGCTACAAAGCCTTCCACCAGAAAGACTTACAACTCCAAATGGAAAAGGTTCACTATTTGGTGCTCTAATAAGCATATTTCTCCAAAATCTGCTGGGTTGCCTACAGTTCTGGACTATATGGTCCATCTTAATGGCTTAGGACTTAGGCTAGCTACACTTAAAGTGCATCTGACAGCTGTTTCTGCCTTATTGTCAGTAGGCATGCCCTCTCCTCTGTCAGCCCATCCTGTGTTTTGTAAGTTCAAGGGATTGCTGCACACCACTCCCCTGTTTTGGGACCCTGCTCCTGCTTGGGACCTTAATGTTTTCATTGCTAAGCTTATGCAACCACCCTTTGAGCCTTTGTCCTCTGCAGAGCTTAAGTACTTGACTTGGAAAACTGTGTTTTTGGTAGTCATTACCTCTGCCAGGCGTATCAGTGAATTGCAAGCCCTGTCAGTGGAGCCTGATTTCATCTCTTTCCATAGAGATAAAGTGGTCCTAAGAACTAACAGGAAATTTTTGCCTAAGGTGGTTTCAGATTTCCACCTTAATCAGTCTGTCTCTCCCTGTTTTCTTCACTGACCATTCCTCCTCTGGAGAGAGGAGGTTGCACAGCTTGGATGTTAAAAGGGCCCTCAGCTACTACATAGAGTGCACCAAGGGTCACAGGTTTGAGTCCCTCCAGTTGTTCCTCACATACAGAGAGGTCAGTAAGGGCAAACCTGCTACTAAGATCTATTGCCAGGTGGATTGTCTCTTGTATACAATTCTGCTATGAAAAACTGGGTAGAACCCCACCCTCAGGCCTGAGGGCTCACTCTACTAGAGGTACAGCTGCTTCCCTGGCTGCTGCCAGGGATATTCCTATCTTAGAAATTTGTCAAGCAGCCACCTGGAAAATGGTCCATACGTTCACCAAGCATTACTCTCTGGATATCCAGGCTAGGAGTGATGCTTGGTTTGGCACAGTAGTACTTCAGAGCCTATTCCAAAGTAGGTTCTGTCCCTCCTCCATGGAGGTACTGCTTGGTAGTCTGCAATACTCAGAATACAGCAAGACTTCATGTTTGAAGAAAACATTACTCACCTTTGTAATGTTGTTTCTTCTAATGGAGTCTTGCTGTATTCTGACCCCCTCCCCCGCCTCCCCTCTCAGAACCTGGTTTTTGGGATGTGGGTGGGCAGGAGCAGTGTTGGCACCATAGGGGTGCCCCTTTTTCATCCTCCTTTACTTTGGGTGTGTGTTGTGTTTTTTGGGTTTCCTGACTTCAGTCTTTGCTTTGAGCAAAAACCCTTTTAATAAATTTTAGTTGCCAGTTGGCTAGTGTGAGTTTTACAGTTTCCACACAGAACTTCTAGTGAGTATTACTCGAAAAGATCTGACGGTTGGAGTTTAAACAGCAGACAGGGGCTTCAGCCGAGCTCGCGCTGAATGTTCCATGCTGGCCATGGAAAGTTAACTCTGTTCTCCGGGGCAGTTGAAAGGCAGGACCTAACTGCAATAGTCAGAATACAGCAAGACTCCATTAGAAGAAACATTACTAATGTGAGTAACTTTTTCTTCCAGTCTGTGGAGCGATAGAGTAGCTACAGTAAAGCACCTCTAAAACTGTAACAGAGGTGTGGGGCTAATGAAGAATAAACAGAAGTCACTAGGGCTAATAGCTAGAGAAATCTGCTAGCCACTTTCAGTTTCCAAATAGCTTAGAAAGTGCCTTGCTCTGTGCTGGACAAAACTGTGGTTCAACGTATTTATTAATCTCACCCCCTCACCCTACCCCCTTGGGTCCTGCATTATTGCACTACCATGTAGAGAGCCACAGGGTCATATTGAGTACCTGACTGGTAGTGAGAGACTCTAGGCTTGTGGCATCTGAGATGTGCTGTGGAGGCAGCGTGTTCAGGCTCCATGGGGAGCGAGTGGGGACATCTGGCTGAAGCAGTGCCTCCTACAGCTATGTAGCATCATGGCATTTGCTGCATTCGTGTCTTCACACAGCTGGCCAGGTCCAACCCATGAGTGTCACGCTGGAGGCATTTGCCAATCAACACAGTAGGTAAAATAAAATAAAAATATGGCATTGGGTAGATGACATGTTCACTTGCCATCACATCGTATAGAACCATTCCTTCCATCCAAGCCCCAGGGCTAGAGGTGCTTAGCCCCATAGGCTCAGCAGTCCCCAGGGAAGGAGCTCATGCAGTCATCAGGGTTCCCTGGTCGTATGCCTCTCTGTGGAGCTTGCCTAGCAATAAGCTAGGGGAGTATAACGTTAGAGGGCTAGAGCAGTGGGGAGGAAGTACATCCTGGCTACAGGGAAGGTGTGGAAGGCATACGAATTGATGCAGTTTCCTCACTGGGCAGGGCTCAAAATGACCGGCTGTCCGCCTGTCTAGGACAGCTGGTTTTTACTTGGGACAGCTGTTTTTGCCTACCTGCCTGTCCCTGGGACAGGCGCTTTACAGGCGAGCGCTTTACTAGTGCGGAATCCCTTTTTTTTCCCCCCAGCAAGTTCCGGGGGTTCGCTGGGCACTAGGACCCAGTGGCATTTGGAGCCAAGGAGGAGCCATGGACGAGTCGCACACATACCTGCTCACCCACCCAGCCTGCCCATCACTGCCAGTGTCAGGTGACTTACCAATTCTTCAGTCACCTGACATCCTTCTGTCTGCTCTGGTGGTGCGGGCGGGGAAGAGCTTATGAAGACAAATAGGCATTCTCGTCAACGGCGCGCCATAGTTACTGTTGCACATGCAGGGTTGTGACGTATGATACTCCTCTGCTCACTTTCAGCACAATTCTCAGGAGAAGGACGCCGAGCAGAGTGGAGTTTTGTAGCTAGCTCAAGGCTGATTAATTTTAAAAAATACCCAGTGACTGGGAAAAAAAAGAGCAGCTCTCAGGCTAGCAGAGGAGGGAAGGAGAGGAGAGAACTGTTAGTCTGGGACTCGGGGAAACTTGAACTTACTACCTGTAATCTCTCTTATAAAAGGGGAAAGAAAAAAAAAAAAAAAAACACAGCTCAAAACAGAGTTAAGGCAGGAAGGAAATCTGAATATTAGGCAGGGGCTGTTCTCTCCACATGGTTGAAAGAGCAGTGGGAGGGTGCCCCTTCTGAGACAGAATTAAAAATCTCTTTCTATCACTGATTTTGTGAAGTGAAAAAAAGGACTTCTGCAAATTCTGAACAGCCCTTCTCAGGGCTCTAGCATTTGGGGCTCAGTTTGTGTGAATCAGTCCTGCTGGTACTTGGAGGAGGAGAGGGGAGATAAACGAGGGGAATTCTTAAGTCTCAAAGTGAAAAAAAGGACTTCTGCAAATTCTGAACAGCCCTTGTCCAGGGTTTTACAGGGAGGGAAAGAAAAAACTAAACAGACTGTTCACGTCTTCTAATATCTCTGACCATCACTTCACTGTAGTGTCCACTGTCTTCCAGAGTGCTTACTGTACTTTAAATTCGTACTGGCTAAGTAAACCAAAAGGGGAAAAAATGTCTTCGTTAAATTTTGGCTTTAAAAAAAATTACAGGAAAGCCTTTAGTTTCAAGCCAAGAGGGAGGAGAAAGCTCGGGTTCTTCTGTGTGTACTGCTTCTCCATTACTGATAGACTCAGTAGCACTAACTACTCACCCCACCATTGTGGCCACAGATGTGACAACTTGTAGTGCCAGTGCTGATATGCCAGCAACTCTGACTACTGTTGAAAGTGGCGGGAGTCCCGGGGCCAAAAGAAAAAGGGGGTTCCAGGAGACCTGGAAGAAATATAGGGAGTGGCTACTATATGAGCCTGATGTAGGCATGACCTGCTCATACTGCAAAAAATACTTAAGGGAGACAAACACTTTCATGAGTGGCTGTAAGAGCATGAGACTTGAAAATGTACAAGCTCATGAACTCTCCAAACCTCACAAATTAGCCAATGAAAAAAATACTGTATCTAACACAGACCCTTCCAACTTAGCAACAGAACGAGGAATAATACAAATGGAAAAAAATGAGGCGACACAAGTGGAACATTTGTTTAGAACAACTCTATTTGATTAATTCAGAACGCCCATTCACAGATTTCCCTGGCATCTTAGAATTACAACATGTAAATGGTGCAAATGTCGGAGTCAGTTATAGAAGTGACAAACAGGCAGCAACGTTCACACATTTTATTTCAGAATCAAGGATAAAAGATGCAAAACTGGTTAACAGTAACACTTTCATCTCTGTCCTATGTGACTCGAGAGCACTGATGCCTCAGTAATAGAAGAGGAGGCAGTCTATATTAGGACAATGGAAAATTTCCGCTCCAGTTAACAAATTTGTTTCTTCGCCAGTCTTTATTCCAAATGGTGAAAGCATTTATAACTCAATAGGTGATGCCTTAGAATTCACCTTGGACTGTAAAGACTGGAAAGAAAAAATTGTTGCTTTTGGATCTGATGGGGCACCCGTCATGTTGGGTAAAGTGACTGGGTGTTTGGCAGGATTTTGAAAGACGACCTCATTTGTTAGGGATTCAGTGCAGTGCCCACAAGTTGGAGCTAGCTATAAAGCAATCAGCAACATCTATTCCATACATGAAAACAACAGATGAAGTCTTAATGGGTATCTATAAAATATACCATAAGTCTCCCAAAACTGGGCCGGTCTCAAAGAGTTAGCCAGTAATATGAGGTACACCATTCACAAACCAGTTAACGTGTCAGGGACCCGGTGGATTGCACACAGAGAAAGGGCTCTGTCTGTTATTCTGTCCAGCTACAAGGCCTTAGTTGTACATTTACAGCACATTGCTTCCACACCAGGGCAAACAAAAGATCAGGCCAGTGGGTTGTTCAAAACAATAAGTACTGTGAGATTTGTCCTCTTTTCTCAGTTTCTGGCTGAATACCTTTCTGTCATGATGGCCTTCAGTCTAACTCTACAGAGAGACAGCTCAACAGTAGAAACAATAGTCAGCAAGGTTGAAAGCACGGTGCTCTGGCTAGAGAACTACCCTGCACAGGATAAACTTGACAAAGTCTGTAACGAATTGCTGTTGCTCCCTGACTCTGACACAGCTGACAGTGACACTAGCACAAGTCGACTGACAGGCTCAGCCACTACTCGGGTTCAGTTCCGTGGATCTGATATCTTCCTTAACTTAGAAAGGGGATATTCTATAGATAGAACCAAACAGGCAGTGTTGCGTGATGTTACAAGCCTTCTTTCATCAACAATTGAAAGTATTAACTCACGATTTTCCAATTTTAAAACAAAGTCCTACGGTCATTCAGTATATTTAACCCATTACAGTTACCAGATAGTGACCAACTAGCCCTTTATGGCAGTGAGGAAGTCAGAACCCTCACAGAGCACTACAGTGACCTACTGAAGAAACACAATAATAATGTAAACTTGATTTGAAGCACAATGGTTAGAGCTTAAACCACTTATGAAAAAATCACTGAATGAGCTGTCTCCAAAATTTCACTATTTGGATTTCTGGCAAAAAATTCTCCATAATGATGCACATGAACAGCGATTCTCTGTTGTTCTGGTCTTAGTCACAGTAGCTCTACTGATCCCAACCCAAACTGCAGTAGTTGAGAGGATTCAGCTTGATGGGCAGAGTGAAGTCTGACTCGCGGTCCTGTCTGTCTTCTATGACTACATCTGAACTAATGCGTGTCTGCTTGTCAGATGCTAGGCTATACATTTGACCTGCAGGATGCCATAACACTATGGTTCAAATCTGGAAAACAAAAGAGAAGACCTCATGTGAGACCATATGGCTGCAGACTAGATTCAAGTTCTGATTCAGAAATAGACTAGACTCAATCAGTGTTTTACCTTGGAAAAATAACCCTCCAAAAAGCAACAGTTTTCTTTCTTTCCACTTTACAGTCCATTTTATGTTTTAAGTTTAAAATTCACCTCACAAAAATGTGGACAGGTAAAACTTTGTCTGGACAGGCAACATTTACATTCCACCTGTCCCTCGGACAGGCATCTCAAAATTATTTCTAGCCCTGTCACTGGGTGTAAGGGTTGTGGACCACAGATGGCTGTCCTGCCCAGGATTCTTAAATGTATGTGGTATCAGTCACTATTTGGATCTTCGACTTGTTTGTGTCTTCACTTCCCCCAAGGTTTCTGACACGCCATTTCAGTGCACTTGGATGTCAGCCATTACCAGTGAGAACTGGTGGAAAAGACCACAGACACAGCCACAGACTTCTTTAATGCCTCTGTCTCTCATCTGGGTCCTCCCTGGTCATCTTTGAGGATATCTGCTGCTTCAGGTTACACCTGTGGAACTATAGATCTTACTTCGAGAGGGCTCTTGCAGTAAGTACTCACATATAGTACTGACCTGCCAGGCATCTGGACCCCACAGAAAAATTTCTAGGCAGTAGTCTCTGGCGGGGAACTTCCCCCACGTCAGGTGACCGGCGTCACACGACGTCGGTATAAAGGGGCGGTCCTCCATGCCTGCCTTCCAGTTCTTTCCCGCCGTCTGCATGTGAAAGTTCCTCGCGGTAGAATCAACACTTGTCAGTCTTTCGTCAGTCCATTAGTTTTCGAACTTTTCAACCTATTTCTGTTTTTTTTTTTCAAGTTCATCTTACGATGCACTGCATATGCTATTCCTGATGCCCTCTGAATTGCATAAAAATAAGTGCGATTCGTGTGGTTCCCAACTTCCACACAAGGACGGCCACTCCTTGTGCTTCTTCCATCTGGGCCCAGACCACCCCGTGGAGAAGTGCCAGCACTGCCAGAAATTTAACTCCACTACCCGCAACAGAAGGCAGCAGTCCCTGGAAGCCCATATCCTAAAGAAAATGGCCTCCGTGGAAAAAGAGCTAAAGAAACTTGGGTAGGCATCCACTTCCCTCAAAGGTCACAAGAAAAAGCGCGACAAGGAGAAGCACTGGTAGTGGGAAACTGCTTCCATGGCAGCTGCGACTCTGGCCGGAGTTGCGGCATTTAAGGTAACGTCCCCTCTGGGAAATCGCTGCACGGTGGCTGTCTTGGTGGTGACCAAGAAGGCGTCACCCCTCCCGTCTGGCTCGTGCTCGGGCCCTTCGGGAGCTTCCGGGGAAAAAGAGACCTCTGCTTCCATGAATGCCGCTTCTGCCACACAGCTTTTGGGTCAGAGTGGGTCCGTTAAGTCATATGTCAGTCCTACTGATGCCCGCCTGGACAAGGATGCTAAGCCGCTTACCCCTTTGGGGGAGCGCCCAGCCAAACCTCCGCCTGACAAGGCCGCTTCTCCAATGCGGCCTTCCTCAGGCAGGGAGTCCGATAAGTCTGTCGCTGTTTCCATCGACGCCCGACCAACCAAGAAGCCTGTGCCAGACCCTTCAGAACAGTCTGACACCCCTGTCTGTCCGCAGCGTGCCAAGTTGCCTTCTGAGGTCCCTGCGTCTCCTCGGCTGACCTCCGGGGATTATAATCCTCCTTTCCCGGTCATCACAGGGGATACTGAGATGCTGCCATCAGGGAACTTGATACCCTGATGCCGGTCCCGATGCCGGCATACTTTGTGCCATCTGGTGTCCCCTTATCGTCCGGTCTTTCGGACCCTGTCGAAGGCGTATCCATGCCAGGCCGACTCCTGCGGGGCCAGCACTACCACCACCTGGCCCGCCAGCGGGGCTTTGACAGGCCCGTCTGCTCAATCAGAGCCTCTGGCACCAGAGTTCCCGACACCACAATACCCGGCTCCGCAGTATCCGGCGCCTCGGTACCAGATGCCACAATACCCAATGCCAGGTTACCCGCTGTTGGGTTATGGATATACTCAATATCCATATCCCCCTCCACCTCCAACTCTGCCACCCACTCCCCAGCCGCTGGCGGATCTGAAGGAGACACTGGCCTTCTGGTGGGCTGAGGCCAAGGCTGAGAGTCATCTGCTGACCCCGGACCCTGTCCAGGATCCCCTACATCGGAGGCGGGAGACTCCCTCCCCCCTTTCCGACACCAGAGGAGAGCCCTCTGGAGCCCATGGTGGGGAGGATATGTGCCCCAGGGAACTCCCCAAAGGGGCCGTCCCTCCTCATTAGATATGTCTGACTTTGACTCACAGATGGGATGCTCTGATCCCGAAGACTAGCCATGTACTCCAGATCGCCCCAGGCCATGGACCCCTCCGAAGTCTCCTCAGGATGATTCCCCTTTTCTGGAGTTATTGAGGAAAATCCAAGTCGTCCATCAGTGGCAACCATTGGAGCCAGACCCACAGCGTAAGAAACTTGCTGCTCATCTGGATCTGCCTAAGACCGCTCCTACGCTGATTCCACCCTGGATAGAGCCTCATGTGGATCTTGTTTCCACCATTTGGAGACAATCTTCTGCATTTGTCCCCCTTCCGAGGAAGGCGGACAGACTATATCAGGCTCCTGAGGGTGTAGATTTCCTTAATCTACACCCCAAGGCGGACTCTGTCATCGTCGGCGCCGCTCACGGACGCTCCGTAAATCCCAAACACCTCAGCTCGTCTCCACCTGATAAGGAATCCCAGCTTCTGGACCAATTCAGGAAGATCTATTCCTCTTCTACCCTGAGTATTAGGGCCCTGAATTATGTGGCACATATGGGGGATTTCAAGGAGACCATCCTTAGTCAGTTGGAATCCAAATTAGACTCCCTTCCTGAGTCTCGGACTAAGCAGGAAGTGGGGGATCTTGTCCGTTCTGCTTGTTCGGCCAGTTGGCACATGCTTCATGCCACTTTTGACACAGTGGACACAGCTAGAAGGAGCTCTGTTTTTGCCGTAGGCCTACGGCATCACGCCTGGCTCCACGTGTCAGGTTTGGTCTCTGAAGTGCAATACGCTATCCAGGATGCTCCTTTCAGGGATTGGGTGCTGTTCGGGCGTGATGTCAAGGGCATCATTACCGGACTGCAAGAGAAGGGCACTGTACTCGAGTCTGTCAACTCTATGTACAGGCTCTCCCTCTAGGGCAGCGGCGTCCTTTTCATAGGCAAAACCGACAAAGACAAAAACCACAGGACAAATGGGCCAACAAACAACGGGCCCCTCCAGCAATCAAGACCCCCCCCCCCCAAAAGCAAAGAAGCTGCGGGAGTCTCGACTGCTGCACTGCCCCACACCTCCTGACTCCCTACCGCTCCCATTGCCTCTGGAGGATCTAGAGGAACCGGTAGGGGGGAGATTCTCCTTCTCTGCCGGGTTGGGAGAGGATAGCATCAGATGCTTGGGTGCTCCAGTTGATATCAGCAGGACACTCAGTAGAGGTTCTACAGAAACCACCCTGAAGACCCCCCCGGTCGTCTTACTCCCCGCAACATCTTCCTCTGGTCCTAGAGGAAATCTCTCTTCATTCGAAGGTGACAATAGAACCAGTCCCCAACCATCTTTGGGAGACAGGTTATTACCATTTCTTCCTAGTTCCAAAGAAGATGGGAGATCTGAGGCCTATCCTAGACCTCCGCTCCCTGAATATGTTCATGGAGTACAGACATTTCAGAATGCTCTCTTTGCAGAGCTTTCCACCACTTCTTTGGCAGTGACAGTGGCTGTGCGCTTTGGACGTGCAGGATGCTTACCTGCATATCCCCATATGCCCTTCCCACCGCATATTCCTTCGTTTTTGCTTTGAGGGTGACCACTACTAATTCAGGGCCCTCCCATTTGGTCTTTCCTCAGCCCCCCGAGTGTTTACCAAGTGCCTATCTGTGGTAGCGGCCCACCTACATGCACAGGGAGTTCAGGAATTCTTTAGCATCTATTGACAGATGCGGTATGCCAGCTGGGGTCAGCTGCCCTGGAGAGGAGTCATCGATGCAAATGAGGAAGGCATTGGCCAATCAGGATACAGTTAGTGCTGCCTGCAGTCAGCCTGAGGGGCCTCAGAACTTTTTCTCCGCTGAACTGGCAACACTGCCCTGGAGCTATCCTCTTCAGAGATCTTCCTGTGCCATTTTCATTCTTTTTGAGTGCTGCTTTAAAGGTATTTTGTATATTTTCTTATTTATTTTTGCTGCATCTGTGCTGGGTTCTGTGCGGTTGCGGGATTTTTTCGTGTTCTCCCGCTTCGGGGTTTTTTCCTGAAGTAAATTTTGCCCGCGTGTGCGATAATTTGCATTGTTTTTATTTCATTGCTTAGTTTTTAGTATTTCAGTGGTTTTTAATGCTTTTGTGCTAAAATCATTGATTTGTTTTTTTCACGCTTGTGCGCATTTTTCCCGATGCGCACCAGTGCGAATCCTTGGAACCCCTTTTTCTCTAAATTCTAAATGATTGATATTTGAAGGGTGATCCCCTCTCTTTTGGGGTGAGACTCTCTTGTTTATTGTGCATTGGGCTTTGTTGACGAGGTGTGGAGGTGGTTCTGTTTTTTCCTATTTGTGGAAAAAAAAATAATCCCAGTTGATTTTGATTTGTTTAAGCTTTGGCCCAACTACTGTTTTCTGGGCTTTCAGTCTACCTCCCCCTCCTCTAAAAGCACTGAGGAGGGTACCTCAAGTTAACACATAAGAAATGAGAAATCCCCTTGGGACTTGTATTATTACAAGTCTGGTTCTGTAGTAGTTTCTCTGTCCAAGCCTTTAATTTGAAAATATGCAGGGTACCCTCTTCCCTGCACAAAGATAGACTACTCTTCTCTGACCCTCCCTCCTGAAGGACTTAGGGAGTCATCCAGAGTTGATAAAATTATGCCCTCTGCAATTGAATTTCTGAGAGCTTGGCAATTTTCCAGACTTTATATTTCTGGGTGTGTTCTCGGCTTCTTCGGGTACGAGTATTCCTCTACTTGTTGTTCCTTACGCCCAAGAATATTGTTATTAGTCATTTGGGAGAGGATTTTCCTTCATGAACTCCTCTCGGGTCCCACTAATTCCAGTTGATCACCCTAGGTTGATTCAGGTTTTGGTATAGTGAGGCAATTATATTCAACTAGTGGACTCCCTGGACTTTTCCCTCCAGGACGACACTGATAAAAAGGTGGAGGACGACAACTTCGTAGATCCGGTGGTTGCTGTCCTCCAAAGATGTTGACAACTCTCTGAAGACACCGACAGGTAGGTTCTGGAAACCCCTCCTTCTCTTTTGAGGTTGACAGAAGCATTCAGATGAAATACCAGCTTAGTAAGTGTTCTGCTGTTTTTATCTGTACGCTTTCAGACTAAAGACCGACTGCAAACAGCGGCCTGCCTCTCAGCCTTGGTCCACTGTCTGTCTGTTTAGTCTGACATGTCATTTCCTACAGTCTTGGGTTATCTTGTACCTACTAGAAAAAAGTTCCCTAACCAACTAAATCTCAGGAACTCTTAAGGGACAATGTTCATCTCTTGTCAGGGGAAGTTCATTCTCTGTATATGGTGCATAATTTGTCACTAGAGTCCCAGGGGCTAGACCGCTAGGTCAGATTCCATATAAGAGAATTTTTCATGAAGCCTGAACCCTGTTAACAGTCTGGACTGGTGTAAGGAAACCGTGAACTTCAGACCTTTCCTCTTCAAATCTTTGGTACAGAGGCTTCCTTCGGGGGGTTCCATCATTGAGGCTTGGTTTCTGAGAGTCCTTTTTTCATCAGTCCCTGGAATCTCAGAGCATCCCTATCAGGCCTGCAGTCATTTAGTTAGGAGAGGACCGGATGATATTTCTGCCCTGTATCACACCGAGCATTTGGGACACAAGGCTTCCAATCTCTCCGCAATAGCTATGAGTTTTGATCTCCAGCTGGCTTTTTTGGAGGTGTTAGTCTCTCATCCATCTGTTGGGCAAGGACAACACTTTGGCAGGGCCACCGCAAGTGGATCCTTTGGCAAATCCTCTAAACCACTTTAGTCAGGGCCACCTTGAGTGAGTCCTCGGCACACAAGTCCCTAGCCACATTGTTCAGGGGGTAAGGTTGGGTCCAGATCTGAATTTTCGCCTCCAGCTCGAACCACCAGTTTTTCCCTTTTTCCTGTTGCAGGCCCCAGCTTGGGGTTCCTTCCAACAGACTTTCTTATCTCAAGACTGGTCGGAGAAGTGTTCTCCCTCCCATATATCCCTTGATTCCTAAGTACCTCTGTAGTTAAGGAATCGGCCACCATGATCCCGCTGGCTCTGGACATCCTTGGTACTTTCTGATAAAAACAAAAAATGTTTGTTAAACAGCCTTCTGTCTGCTTTCGTTTCCACAAGCTACTCCTTTCTTGCATAGGGGAAGTGTTTTCTCAGCTCCCGGTCTTTTCTCCTCAAGGCCGGGCTCTTGAGAGGCTAGATCTCCTAGAGATCTTACTTCGAGACACAGCTCTTGCAGCAGGTTACACCATTAGAACTGAAGCTGGCAGGCGTCAGGACCCCACAGAAAAATTCTAGCTAGCTATCTTCAGCGGGGACCACCCCCGACGTCTGTCCCGCCTCCGACGTCAGGCGTGGTACAAAAGGGGGCGGTCCCGCCAGATTCCCCAGTTCTTTCCCGCCGTCGGACTTGCATGTCTCGACCCTTCGGTTTCAGTCTAGCGCGACAGCGTGGTTCAAACTTTCCTCCGGAAATTCTTTTTCTTCAAGCAAGATTGTTGCTGATGTCCTCTCCGACCACCGGTCATCCCTCCAAGTGTGCTTGCTGGAAACAGATCCCCTTCAAGGACCCCCACACGGCCTGTGTTAGGTGCCTGGGCCCAGACCACGATACCTGGGCCTGTTCGTTTTGCCAGGGCTTCAACAGCCAAACCAGGATCCGACGTCAGAAGGCCCTCCAGGCTTTTTTGTTGGAGGAAAAACTGAAGACCATGTCCTCCAAGGGGGAATCTTTGTCCAAATCCCACAAGCACGTGGAGAAAAGAAGGGAGAAGGCCCCTTCCAGGTCCCCGTCCAGGGCTTCGGAGTCCCGCAGCTCCGGTTCTCGGTCCGACCACTCTCCTTCCAGGGCCAGCTCTCAGCCTCCCCCGGCTGCGGTAAGAAAGCCTTCTTCTTCTCAGGCCAAGTCCGCCAGACCGTCGTCGTCTTCCTCTTCCAAGGCCTTGGCGAAGTCCGGGGAGCGCCACCACCATCATCATAAGTCGGGTTCCTGCCCTTCAGCTCCCGACGTCCGGTCGTCTTCTGTGACTCCTCGCAAAACTTTGGAGCTCACACCGTTGAAGAGACCTGTGGACCCGACGCGGCCCGACCGTCGTCGGCCGGACGGCGGTCGTCGGCCAAACCATCCCAGCGGACACCGGTTGGGGACGGCGTCCGTTCCGCCTGAGAGAGGGCTCCCACGCCTCCGACCGGCGTCGGTCAGGAGGCGTTGACTGAGGAGGACTTACGCAGCCGAGGACCAGGCAGGCGACCCCGGCTGCCGGAAACTCCCAGGGCCCCGCCCCTTACCCGAGGCCCCTGTGGAGCCGGCGCCGGACCAGAAGACCGCCCACGGTGCCTGGGCCATCGATCTGGACTTTCTATAGTGGAGTGAGGATCTCTTCACTTACTGGTGGGACACCATTAAAGGGACATAGCCCCACCGCTCCCCCCTCCGGTCCGGCCCCCCTTCGCCTTCGGGGTCGGCAGGCCGCTTACCTCCCCCCCCGGGAGCCTGGATCCTCTCCCAGGGGAAGATCAGAAAAACGGAGACCTCCGTCGAAATCCTCTTCTGGATCACCCAGCCCCAAGAGATCCAGGAGACACCGACGTTCGCCGTCGACGGAGGACACGGGATCAGTCTACTGTTCCTCTAGATCCCCATCTCCTCTCTCCATCCCTTTTCCGGACCCACGTGAGACACCGAGATCTCCTCCTGATGACCCTTCGTTCATGGATATTATGCGACATGTCCAGGAGAACATGGGATGGGATGCAGAAGAACTAGACCCCGAAAGGTTACGCCTTGCCAAATATCTTCGGCAGAAGGACCCCAAGCCTGTGGTGGTACCACCCTTGGTGGACACTTTCGTGGACGTCACCAAGGCAGCGTGGAAGCGTCCACATTCGCTCCCGGCGGTGCCGAAGAAAGCTGATCATCTGTACAAGGCTCCTAAGGACGACCAGTACCTGACACAGCAGCCTCAGGCCGACTCTCTGGTCATCACAGCCTCACATGACCGGTCACAGAGGCCGCAACATTTGAGCACCCTGCCACTGGACCCAGAGTCCAAACAGTTGGACGCACTGGGCAGGTGCACGTACGCTTCTATCTGCGCCGTCAGATCCTTGAACTACCTGACCCACATGGTTCAATTCAGAACGCTTTGTGGGAACAGGGTCTGGAGGCGGCTGAAAAGCTGCCCGAAGGTGAGCAGAAGGAGGAGATGCTCCAGCTCCTCCATACTGGTTCAGACGTGGGGACCCAAGTGCTTCGAGCCAGTACGACTCCGCGGATTCATCGGCCCGAGCAGCAGCTTCTGGCGTATGCCTCCAGAGACACTCCTGGTTACGTGTCTCCGGCTTTACCCCGGATGTCCAGAAAAACATTATGGATGCTCCGTTCGAGGGAGAAGTTTTATTTGGTAATCCTTCCGAGAAGATCATTACCAAACTTCAAGAGGCCGGGAAGGCGGTAAGGTCGGTTCAAGCCATGTACCGACCAGCACTGATTTCTTCATAGGAACCAAAGCCGTTCGTGGGCGGACACAGAGGCAGCAGCCCCCACTCCGCTACACATCAGAGGGGCCTGCTCAGAGGAACCCAGGGAAAACAGCCCGCCAGCCGAGGTCAGCGCTCCCTAGCCGACCCAGCCAGCGGGCCCATCTGCCGCCACAGCCTGACTCTTTCCGCCCCCCCTCAGGATCAACGGAAATCATGGTTGGGGTCGATTGTAACTTCCTGCCGGGATGGCAGGCCATTACCACCGACAGGTGGGTTCTGCAGTTGGTCAGTCTAGGCCACTTTATAGAATTCGCAGAAAAGCCACCCTCGAGGCCTCCTTTGCTTTCCTGGTATCCGGGTCAGCACAAAAATTTGATCTGGCAAGAGGTACTCGCGCTCCTAAGAAAAGGAGCGAAAGAGTACGTCCCGGAGAACCAGAGAGGACAAGGATATTATTCCCACTTCTTCCTGGTTCCCAAGAAATCAGGGGACCTCCGTCCGATTCTGGACCTCAGCGACCTCAATGTGTCGGTCGCCTACAAAAGATTCCGCATGGTGACTCTTCCGGGCCTTATTCCCATGCTGAAACAAGATGCCTTTTTAACGTCTCTAGACATGCAGGACGCATACCTGCATATCCCCATAGCTCATGCGCACCAGAGGTTCCTGCGCTTCGAGTTTCTCGACCACCACTTTCAGTTCCGAGCTCTTCCGTTCGGACTGTCATCCGCACCAAGGGTCTTTACCAAGTGCATGGCAGTCGTGGCAGCATCTCTGAAGAGACAGGGCCACTGTGTGTTCCCGTACCTCGACGACTGGCTTCTCATGGCTGCCTCCAGAGAGGCGTTGTTACTCGCGGTCCAGAGCACCCAGGACTTGTTCCAATCTCTGGGCATTCTCATAAATTACGAGAAGTCTCTCCTGGTACCGTCGCAGAAACTGCAGTTTATAGGCGCAGTCCTGGACACTGTTCAGGGAAGAGCTTTTCTTCCGGACGACAGAGCGGAGCGCATCAGATCCCTCATAAGGGATTTGTCGTCGAACAAGATTGTACCTGCCAGGTTGGTCCTTCGCTTGCTCGGACACATGGCTGCGGCCATTCCTACTGTCCCTTTCGCAAGGCTCCACATGCGGGTAACCCAGTGGATGCTCAAGGTACAATGGGACCAAAGGTAAGACCACTTGCAGCATCCGGTCAGGATCACGAACTCAGTCATCCGAGACTGGCAGTGGTGGCTAGTCCCCGGGTCGCTCTCCAAGGGCGTCCCATTTGTAGCGCCGTCCCCGGAGGTAACCCTCACCACGGACGCCTCAGGTCTTGGGTGGGGGGCACACCTGGACGGGGTAAAGTCCCAGGGTACGTGGACCCTGTTGGAAGCTCATCTCCATATCAGTGACCTAGAGATGAGGGCGGTTCTCTATGCCCTGCAGGCCTTTCAGTCAGTAATCCCACCGTGTACTCTCCTGCTTCAGACAGACAACACTGCGGTGATGTATTACCTCAACAAACAAGGAGGCGCACACTCTTACCCCCTTTGCAGGGAGGCCATGAGGGTGTGGGATTGGGTAATCGGACACGGCGCAAATCTGATCACTGTGCATGTTCCCGGGGTGGACAACACAATTACAGACGGCCTGAGTCGATCCCAGGCCAGAGTCCACGAGTGGGAACTTCTTCAAGAGGTAGCAGAGGATCTGTTTCTTCGTTGGGGAACTAGACTTGTTCGCATCCCCATCCAACGTAAAACTGCCCAATTTTTGCTCGCTAGATCCGGGGCCTGGTGTTTTCTGGCGAGATGCGTTATCCCTCTCCTGGGCGAACAGATTCCTCTACGCTTTTTCTCCCTTCCCGTTGATCCAGAGAGTTCTTCTCAAACTGCGCAGGGAGCATGCACTCATGATCCTGGTGGCCCCGTTCTGGCCCAGACAGATCTGGTTCCCTTTGTTGGTGCAACTATCTCGGGAACCCCCGCTCCCGTTGCCGCTCAGCTCCCATCTCCTGTCTCAGGAGAAAGGTTCATTAGTCCATCTGGACCTACGCTCTCTGAACCTGCATGCTTGGCTCCTAGAGACATAGCCATCTTGCGCACGGGGTCTTGCAAGAGGTTGCAGAGGTTCTTTCTGCAGCCAGAAAGCCGGCTAACGATATGACGCACGCCATGAAATGGCGCCTGCTTTTTGTTTTTATGGTCACGAGCTCGATCTTCCCCTTTAGGTTGTCCTGTGGGAGTAGTGTTGGATTACCTCCTCTCCCTTTTTCATTCAGGCCTAGCCTACTCCTCTATTAAGGTGCACCTCTGTGCCATTTCTGCCTATCGCCTCCCGGTGGGACGTCGTACAGTAGCTCAATTGGATGCCTCTCTGGAATTTCTTAGGGGAGTGTTACATCTTAGGCCTCCCATTAGGGACCCTGTGCCTCCATAGGATCTGCTCTTTGTCCTGGAACAGCTCATGCTCCCTCCTTTTGAACCTGCCGAGGATTGCGAGCTACGTTTTCTGTCATGGAAAACGTTATTTTTAGTTGCTGTTATTTCAGCGAGAAGAATTTCTGAGCTTCACGCTCTTATGTGCAAAGAGCCTTATTTAGTTTTCCACCGGGACAGAGTATCCCTGAGGACGAATCCTAAGTTTTTACCTAAGGTGGTCTCTTCACTCTCTCTAAACCAGGACATTGACCTTCCGGTCTACTTCCCGAGTTATTCAAATAGAGGAGAGGCTTTGCTCCACACCCTGGATGTTCACTGCAGCCTGAGGTATTACCTCGACAGAACTAAACCCTCTCGTAGTGCTGAACAGCTTTTTGTTTCCTTCTCTGAGAGAATAATGGGCCAGTCAGTATCCAAACAGTCTGTCTCGCTGGCTTGTCCAGTGTATTTCTTACTGTTATGATATAAAACAAAAGCCCCTCCCGGGCACAGTCCGGGGTCATTCTACTAGAGGTGTGGCCACCTCCTTTGCAGCACTCAGAAATGTCTCCACCTCTGCTATATGTGCTGCAGCCACTTGGAGTTCTGTGCATACCTTTATCAGGCATTATAGCCTGGACATCGCCTCTTGGTGAAGGGCTGGTTTAGGCCTGGCAGTGCTACAGGGTCTCCTGTCCTAGGTTCAGGACCTGGAATTTATTTCCTATTTTCCTCCTCCCGGAATTTCTGGCAGCGTTACTGCTTGGGAATCAGTCCTAATGGTGTAACCTGCTGCAAGAGCTGTGTCTCGAAGTAAGATAGTACAGTTACGTAAGAACTTACCGTAACAGTAGATCTTCGAGAACAGCTCTTGCAGCAGGTACCTTCCCGCCCACCTTCCCCCTTGGAGGAGGCATGGCTCAGTCTTTCTGAGCAGGGATTTATATCTTTCTGTCTTCTGACGGCGAATCCTCGGTCTCCCATTTCGATGTCAGCCTGCGGCCGGAAGTCTCCAGCGGGAGAACTGGGGAATCTGGCGGGACCGCCCCCTTTTGTACCATGCCTGACGTTGGAGGCGGGACCGACGTCGGGGGCGGTCCCCACTGAAGATAGCTAGCTAGAATTTTTCCGTGGGGTCCTGACGCCTGCCGGCTTCAGTTCTAATGGTGTAACCTGCTGCAAGAGCTGTTCTCTAAGATCTACTGTTACGGTAAGTTCTTACGTAACTGTACTTTCCTGCAGCCAAATAAGGCCTGTAACGCCTTGGGGTTACTGCCACTAAAACCTGTTTCCTAGTGGAAGCAGTTTGTCTCCTTGGTACAAGGACAAGAGCCTACAGTTTTTCAACCCTCTTTCCTCTCATGGCTGGATTATTCAGTTCATATACAGGCATTACTGTCTTGTACACGGAACTAGTTTGGTCTTTGTGACTTGTTTCCTGTGAAAATGTAAAGGTTCTTATTTTCTTACCTACAGTAGGCCTCTCGTTTTTGGGAGTACACCTCGCGGTTACTCGGATTAGTTTTCTGTTGGGCTAGAGAAATCTGTCATTTCTCAGACCATTTCAAAGAATTCTGCAAGGGGCCATTTCACTTTGACCCTTTTAGGGACCGGAGTTTTTTCCCCTTTGAACCTGTGACAATTCCATCCTGAAGAGAGTAACATCGAAGACAACCTTTCTGTTTGTCTTTTCCTCAGTCAGACGGGTTTCAGAGTTTCAGGTTTTTCTTTTAGGCCTTATCCTCTCAGTGCCTTTAAGAACAATTTGGTCCTCTAGATGGATGGGAAATCCTTTTCCCTAGTGTCTAACATTTCCACCTTCATCAGCCCCTTTTTCTGTGCCTGTACTGCTCTCAAGTAAGTCCTGTCTAGGCTATCTCAAGCTGCTTGGATGGGACATGAATTAGTCCTGCCGTCCGGTGTGTGCGAGCGGTACTAGCAATTCAGGTACTATCATCATCCCTTCCTTTCCTGCAGTTTCACAGAAAAGGAGAAACCAGTGACCAAGAGCAGTTTCCCACGGAACTGTTTCCATATTTCGGGTCTGGTACAGCAGGGCTGACATTCAGCCCTTCTCGTGCTTAGGACCTCCTTCCTGGGGAACAACTCCTCCTGGGCAGTGTTCAAGGCTATATCCTTACTAGAGTTGTGCATACCATCTATTGGAAATTTGCTTCCCACATTCAATAAGATCTTTTCTTGGATGTGTAGCCTAATAGGATGCCAAATGTGGCAGGACGGTACTTCAGAGCCTCTTCTTGAAATGGGTTTCTGTGCACTCCTCCCAACTACACTGCTTCGAAGTCTTCATGTGTCAATAGATGCTAAAGAATTCCTGGGGTGAGAAGATATAATTATTTACCAAAGTAATATTACTTCTTCCAGGGTATTCTTTAGCATTATTGACACTCCCACACTTCCTCCCCTGGAAACCTTGTTTAAAGGCTCTGTTAGGGGATTTAGCCAAATTTGACGACTGTCATTCTTTCCTGTGGTTCAAAAAAAAAAGTGTGTGTATGTATATATATGTGTGTGTGTGTGTGTATGTATATGTATATGTATATGTATATATATATAATATGATTTTTTCTTTATAGTGGGTTAGAATATATGGTGGGTTATTGCTCAGTTTTTTGCACCTAGTGGGCACAGTTTTTTGCTCTTTCTCAGCTCCGAAATGCATTCTGAGATCTCTCAGGCTGACTGCAGGCAGCACTCTACACTAACTGTATCCTGATTGGCCAATGACTTCCTCATTTGCATTGACTCCGCCTCTCCGGGGCAGCTGAACCCAGCTGGCAAACTACATCTGTCAATAATGCTAAAGAATACCCTGGAAGAAGTAATGTAATGTAACTGGACGAATGGTTCCTGGCGACCCCGTCCAGGGAGGAATTCCTTCACTCTTTCTCTGCAGGTTTTCACCAGCCTGGGTATCACCACCAACTAGGCTAATTCCCATTTGGTCCCTTGCCAACACCTCCAGTTTATAGGGGCGATTCTGGACACGACCACCGGCAAAGTCGTCTTACCTCCTGATACTGGACAGGGTAGACACCCTTCAGACTCGGGCCTATCTTCTGTCCGGTCGCAGTAGGGTTGTAGCCAGCTTAGTCCTCTGCCTCCTTGGGCTAATGGCGACTGCCATTCCAACAGTCACACTCGCTCAGCTCCATATGAGGATCTCTCAGTGGACGCTTCGGTCACAATGGAACCAGACCTTGGACAATCTAGACCAAGAGGTACTAGTTTCTGATCCTGTGATCAGGGACTTGCGTTGGTGGATGGTCCAGGAGAACCTTTGTCTAGGAGTTCGCTTCAACATCAAACCCCCCTTCAAGATGTTGATGACAGATGCATCAGGAGAAGGCTGGGGTGCCCATCTAGGGTCTCACAGGACTCAGGGCAGCTGGTCCAAGTTGGAACAAAATCTGCACATTAATGTGCTCCAACTGAGAGCAGTCCTTTATGCCCTTCAGGCCCTACACTCCCTCATTCTCCCCAGTCACCTCCTCATACAATCAGACATGTGCATAGTCTGGTATCTCAACAAGCAGGGAGGAACACGTTTCTACCCTCTGTGCTGGGAAATGAGTCTGACATTGGGCAACCCAGCATCACCTTCACTTGACAATTGTTCATGTTCCAGGAGTGGAAAACACACTGGCGGACCAACTCTGTTGGTCTTCAGCCAGGTCCCATGAATGGGAGTTGGCTCAAGAAGTCGTAAAAAAAACATCTTTCAGTGATGGGGAACATCTCAGATAGACCTCTTCGCTTCTCCTCAAAACGCAAAACTTCCTGCCTTCTGCTCGCTCGCTCCAGGGTGAGACATTTTTGGGTGGGACGCTCTATCTGTCGCTTGGAGGGACAGATTTGTTTATGCCTTCCCTCCCATTCCCTTAATTCCAAGGGTCCTGAATAAATTCAGATTGGAGGGAGCGTGAATGATTCTCATTGCTCTATTCTGACTCGGGTAAGTTTGATTCTGTTTTCTGCAGCAGTTTTCAGAGGAACCTCCACTTCTTCCTCTGTCGCAACAATTGTTGACCCAGGATCAGGGGACCCTTGTTCATCCAGGTCTCAAATGCCTTCAGTTACATGCGTGACCCCTGCAGACTTGGTGAAAGCCCACTTCAGAGTTTCTCTGCTTGTAGCAGGCATCTTAGTAGAGGTCAGAAAGCCTTCCACTAGGTCCACCTACGCCATGAAGTGGAAACTATTTTCTATTTGGGCTAGCTCGAAAGACTTCGAACCTTTCTTATGCACAGTCAATAAAGTCCTGGACTACATGCGGCACCTCTTAGATCTGGGTCTCAGCCATTCCTCGTTAAATGTCCACATGGCCGCTATTTCAGCCTACCATACTCCCTTTGGAGACAGGACTTTTGCTCAGTTGGAAGACCTTCCTCAGAAGGGTTCTCCATTTGAGACCCCCACTTGCATTCCTGCCCCTCCTTGGGGCTTGAATTTTATTCTGGAGAAGCTTACCCCTGCCACCCTTCAAGCCAGCAGCTACAGCCGATTTAAAGTTCCTTTATTGGATGACTCTCTTCCTAGTGGCCGTTACTTCTGCTCGGCGCATTTCCGAGCTTCAGGCCTTGATGTGCAAAATTACATACTTGATTTTCTTTTTTATGTTTCTTCTTTATGCCCCCTTCCACGCTGCACTAGGTTCCTTTCTTTGGGGATCCCTAGACCGTGCACGCTCCCATAGTCTTGCCCCAGGTACCTCCCTCTGGGTACCAGTGAGCCTGCCCCCATCCTGTCTCGGTCCCCTGGGCGGGGAGGAGAGGGACTCCCCATCCCTCTCCAGTCCTTAAGTGTGCATCAGGAGGCCTCGCCAGCCCCTTCTATGGAGCTTGGTTATGGGTGTTCTCAGGATGACCGGGTCCCATCTACAGGAGCCTAGTGCAATTTTTTTTCCTCTAGTTTTTCTAGTCCCCTGCTCTCAGGATGCCCACATGCTAAGGAAGCCTAGGGGCAAGCACTTCTCATCTTGCTGTTGCTCCAGCTCCCGGCAGATGTTCTCTCACCTTGCTGTATGCTGTCTCACTGCATCTCCACCCGTGGTCACCCAGGTGGCAGTATAGCAGAGGGACCTGCATCCCACCCCTCCCGGAGGAGGAGAGCAGACACTGGTGCTCAGTCCTCCTCCTCCTGGCCGGCCCTCCAGCCGCCAGAGTCCATTCCTGAACCCGGGTCGCTGGCGCCGCTAGTGGTACCCCTACCGGTGCGCCGGCAGGCTGGCCTCCATACTTGATTTTCCACAAGGAATGTGTGGTTCTATGCACCAACCAGTTTCTTGCTAAGGTGGTGGCTGAATCTACACTGAATCAATCCATTGCGCTACCAGCGTTCTTTACGCAACACTCCAATCAAGGGGAGTACCTGTTGCGTACTTTGGATGTTCACAGAATACTGAGATACTACACCACTCGGGCCAAGGATCTCAGGAAAACTGATCAGCTTTGTCTCTCTTGCTTACAAAAGAGAAGACCATGCTGTTTCTAGGCAATGCCTGTCAAAATGATTGGCTCCTTGTATCACTGTCTGTTACGACAAGTACAACAAGACCCTGCCGGGTCAAGTCAGAGTTCACTCCACCAGAGGAGTAGCTGTATCTGCGGCTTGTTTCAAGAATGTGTCAGCGGCAGACATTTGTGCAGCAGCAACTTGGACATCTGTCCCTGCCGTTACGAAACACTGCAGTTTGGACATTGCCTCTCGCCGTAGAGCAGGCTTCGGGTTGGCTGTACTACACAGTCTCCTTTCATGAGACCCATTCAGCCTGAGGTTCCATGCTATGGATGACGAACCTCCTCCAGAGTGCTTTTCCTTGTTCCAGACTGCTTGGGACTCAGTCCTATATGTGAATACTTACTGCAGGACCCCTCTCGAAGTAAGATAGTACAGTTACGTAAGAATTTACTGTAACAGTAGATCTTCAATAGAGGCTCTTGCAGTAGCTATTGCCTTCCATCCCTCTAAGCTTTTTTGGCTCCATTTCCATGGGGGACTATCCTCTTCTCGCTTGTCTTGCCTCTTTTGGCCCTTGGCGGGAAAGAACTGGAAGACTGGTGTGGGGCACCGCCCCTTTATACTGACATCGTATGATGCCGGTCACCTGATGTGGGGGCGGTCCCCTGCCAGAGATTGCTAACTAGAAATTTTTCCGTGGGATCCTGATGCCTTGCGGGTCAGTCCTATATGTGAATACCTACTGCAAGAGCCTTTCTCAAAGATATACTGTTACGGTAAGTTCTTACGTAATTTACTTTGCCAGGCACCTAGGAACACACAGTTCTGACCTGATGAGATTCGCTCGAAGATCTACTGTTACAGTTAAGTACACAACTGTTGTTCTTTTTCATCTCCTGCATTGCTTGTGTGGCATATTCTGGTTCTGTCCCTTTTCATCTTATCCATATGAATAATAAAAAAAAAAGTCATAGTGAATTTGGTTGTGAAAAGTGTCCAGTTGAAAGCTCTGGAAACTTACCGTCTCTAGCTATGGTTGGTCACAGTGCAAGTTTCCATACACTGCCATACCAACATGCCTCAAGCATGAGATAGTTGACCGCCACATAACTGAGAAGGTAGTTCAGCCGTCATATTCATTAAGTCCCAAATGTTTCATGTGAGACTGCAAATAGAGCACTGATTAGTGTTGGACTATGTCAGATTGTTATGTGTACACCTGTACTGGAAACTGGACTGAAATCCACTACAACTCATTTCACTTACTGTAGATAACCAAACAGTCATCGGATAATGGATGTCGACCACTGCTAGCCCAGGCCATTTTTTTGAAGTGGCAACATAGAGGTGAAATGCTTTTTACGCCAGCAGGCGTTTTGCATGTACAAAAGGGCTGATGTCATCTTTTCTGTCTGTGGAACTGGCTGAAGGTGTAAATAGTCTCCTCCACCTTACCCTCTTCCAAGAAATGCTTTCTGCTCTCAAATACGCTTTCATGTTAGTCGGTGGTTGCAGGACACTATTTTCTTCCTTAAATGGGAGGTACAGGAACTGGAACCTGAGTAGTGGGAGGCACCATTAGTTTTTTTGGGGGGTAAGATCCACCCCCACCTCCACCTGAGAAGCTCCTAAAGATCCACTCCCACTTCATTTCGGTTCATGTGGGAGGGGCATGAGGTGGCCCTATCATGTTGGAACACTGACTATCGGAGCTGCCTGGGGCATCAGAGCTTTGTTTATTTAAGAGTTTCACCAGGAAAGCATACTGAGCGGGTTACCACTCTATTCCAGATGCGTCCTGGGGGAAATGGGACAAGTGGAAACATATAAATCATGCGCACAGAGAAGCATGTACAAGAATACTTAATAGAAACAGAAGCATACAAATCATAAGTACAAGATGAGACCAAGAAGCAGTTACATTTAAGCTTAAGGTTCAGAAGGAAAGAAAAAGTAATTAGAGTGCCTGAAACTGCATCCTTATACAGCACTTGGAAACTGCATTCTGAAATTACAGCACTTGGGGAAAGCAAACACTTGCAGCACAGGAATGACAAAGTATAAGCCCACAGAGGAGTAAAATGTCACCCAAAAAAGTCTGTCATATATTGGATACTAGAGTGTCTGTTTCTTCAAAGTTTTTTTTATTAACCCCACACACACACACAGCTGAAGCACAAACCCAAATAGCTAGGGGAAGCTCTACATTTTTATCTCTCTGCGACCTGAAGTTTAGCAGTAATGTGTGAAGAGAATAGTCTTGTATTTTGTGCATTTGAATAGGTTTAGTGCTTTGAAGTTAAAAGATATGAATATAAATATACACATAGTGTCATGGGCACCCGAAAAGGTAGGAGATACTGCTGAAATAAATGTTGTTCTGATGATTTATTTATGTGTAAGGTTTTAAGTGTAGTTCTGCCGAGGTCACACACATATGCTATAAAAAGTACATTTAAGGATGGATGTATTAGTTAAAGCTTGTAGTAGCAAAATAAAGCAAGAAAATGTATGTGTGTGTGTGTATATTTATATATATTTTTTTTAATTGTTTAACCAGGAGTGGCATACTAAGCTGAAAGCTTGTTTACAGGGGCAACCTGGGAGCACATGGAAGTTAAGTGACTTGCTCAGGGTCACCCAGTATGCACGTGGGGGCTGTGAGATTCAAACCTAGATCTCCAGATTTGCACTCGGATCCTTAAACCACTGTGCTGTACTGCATCCCTAGTTATGGCAGTCATCTGTTTTATGATTGTTATTGGTGTAGAAAGCAACAGTACATTGCATAGCAGATGTAATATGTTTAAGTAGGTCATGCAGTAGATGTGCTGAGCAGTTACTGAAGCAAGAAATGTATTTAGAATAGTAAAATATTCCTGTTAGGAAACTGATAAATGTTTGACATTTGCATCTCACTTTCAGGGAGGTCCTTCTGGGGTGTCTGTGTACAATATAAAGTAGTTATAGTTTTCAAGTTGTCTGGGTAATTGCTTTGTACTACCACTGTTACTAAATTTAAATTCTATGAAGAAAGGTAAGATTCTAGGGACATGGATATGATGTTCATCCACATTTTCTGGCAGGTATTCTTGCCGCTTTAAATCTTGCCGGAAGGTCTTCAAGCTGGCTCCTCCCACCCACCCTGGTGGTAAAACTCTCGGCTCCGCCCCATGACGCCAGATCTTCCTTACCGCTTGGAAGCTCAGGTTACCTCCTTAACGCTCTGCATATAAGACTGGTTCCTAATTCTTCGGTTTACCCGAAATAAAGTTTTAAGGTTTTCAAGACTTCGGTCATTTGTTTCCCTCGCGGCTGCGATGGACAATCCGACTTCTGGTTTTCGGAGGTGCCCATGCGGGCAGAAGATGTCTCTGACGGATCCGCACTCCACGTGCGTCTACTGCTTAGGCCTTGAGCACGACCCGAGGCCTGCAACCTGTGCTCTTCCTTCTCGGTCTACATCCTGGAGGACTGCGCTGCCCGTTTACAACTTGGGTGCCCCGAGAAGCGTTACCCGCCGGTAAAGTCGAAGGAGGCCCGTTTGGCGGTGTCCGCGGCGGCTGGCTCGGCGGAACAGCTTGAGCAGATGATCGCCCTCGAGGAGGAGGCGGCGCAGGCCGCATCTTCATCTTCCTCAGCCGCGGCCTTTATCCCGCTCTCCTTGGGATCCTCCTATTCAGCTTCTTTTAAGGAGCTCTGTCAGTCCCTTTCCACCATGGGAGAGGGACCATCGGGACCTTCCTCTCGGTCCAAGAAGAAGGACTCTAAAGGTAAGTCCTTCCGTCAGCGCTCTTGGGAGCGGGAGAGGTCCCCCTCCCTGAGTAGTCGACCCTCGACTTCGGTCGATCCTTCGGCTTCGGCCACTGGCCTCACAGCGTCCCTGTCAGGTCAGTTGACCGAGACACCCGTCGACGCAGTCGAGATTTTTCTCGACCCATCAGACGGGTTGTCGACCGGTGAAGTGGAAAACCCTCACTCCCCGGTTCCCCCGGCGGAGATCGAGGTTACCGTGGGGTTGCCTGTGCCTCCAGTTCTGGAGTCCACGGTCGAAACTTCCGAGCCGAGGGGAGAGCGGGTCTCCCCCAACCTGCCCCAGAACCCTCCTCGGAAACGCTGAGGTTCTCTGTCTCGGACATCTTCTCGGTCCAGCCGATCCCATCGACATAGGTGGTCTCAGTCTCGGTACCGTAGTAAGCGGCGTCACTGCTCGTCCTTGTCTTCCTCCTCGGACGAGGGAGAGGCCGACGCAAAGTTGCGTCGGCGCCACAAGGACCTCATGTGGCAACAGCTCCTTCTGTCCGGGAGCAAGCCGACGACGTTGCCTTCCCTGGCCATTAAGTGGCTGTCACCGGAGCGGCCGAAGCAACCCCTAGCCGAGGCGCCTGCCCCCGGGCCTGTTGCTCGACCGAAACCGGCTGCCCCACTGATTCTGGTGGAACCTCCACCTCCACAGCCGAAATTTGGGGCCCTGACCAAGAATTCTCGGTCGGACCAGGGCCTGCCCCATAGACTGTCTGTCACCCTCACTCCCAACCGTCCTCGGCAGGTGGAGGGTGGCTCAGGCCCAAGGCAGCTCTTTGCGGACTCGTCCGAGTCAGACGACGATTCCTCCCTGTTCTTCAGACAGGTCGACCTGGAGTACTCCGGAGGTCAGTCGCTGGACGATAGCCCATCGTCCTTTATGGGTTTGCTTAGGCTCACCTCGGAGTCCACCAGGATGGAGCTCGAGCCCGTATCCAAGTGGGACAAGTATCCCCTAATGGAGATATTGGACTGAGGGGATTCTCCCACGGAGGCCTTTCCGGTGGCAGAGGCCATTGTCTGCCTGGCCTTGGAGCTTTGGCAGCATCCTGCTTCCTGCCCTGTGCCTTCAGCCAGAATGGCAAGGAAGTATGCGGTCCCTACCGGTTCCCTGTCCGGGTTTTCGGAACACACCTCAGCCGAGGGGTTGGTTACCGACGGCGTCTTCCGGCGTGCCGGAAGCGCTAGGGACGTGGACAAGCCTCCCGACAAGGAGTCCAAGAAGTTGGACTATGCCGGGCACAAAATCTACGCTGAGTCTTCCCTTGGCCTTCGTCAGGCCAGCTCGGCCATGCTGATGGCACACTTTTCTCAAGCCCTGTTGAGCTCCCTGGACGAGGTAGTCCCTCATCTCCTGGCTGACCTGCAGACCACGGTCAAGCAGGTGCGGGACCAGGGAAGGGCAGTGGCCAAGCAGCATAGATACATAGACAGTGTCGGCAGATAAGGGCCTATGGCCCACCCAGTCTGCCCATTTGAGCTTGTAAGTTGTTTGTTTTCCTAGTAGTCTGTTGCCCCCTTACCCCTGACCTCCAGAATTCCTTTATGTCTATCCCATGCATTCTTAAATCCCGTGATTGTTTCAGCCCCCACCACTTCCTCTGGCAGGGTGTTCCACTTGTCCACCACCCGTTCTGTGAAGAAATTCTTTCTCATGTTTCCTCTGAATCGTCCTCCCTCCAACTTCATCCCATGCCCTCTAGTCCTGGAACATCTTTTTCGCTTAAAAATAGTGTTTTCCTGCACCCTGTTCCTCCCTGTAAGATACTTGTATGTCTCTATCATATCCCCCTCTCTCCCTCCTCTCCTTCAGGGAGTACATGTTCAGTTCCTTCAACCTGTCTTCATAGGACTTGTAATGCAATCCATGCACCATCTTTGTTGCCCTCCTCTGAACCTTCTCACCCTGTCTATGTCCTTACGTGGGTATGGTCTCAGAACTGTACACTGTACTCCAGGTGGGGTCTCACTAGTGTCTTGTATGGAGATTATGACCTCCTTTTCCTGCTGGTGATGCCCCTGCCTGTACATCCCAGCATCCTATTTGCTTTACCTGCTGCCTTGTCACACTGTTTCCTACCTTGGAGGTCATCAGAGATGACAACCCCAAGATCCCTTTCCTGCTTGGTACATGCTATATCCTCACCCCCCAACTGATATATTGTGCCAGGGTTTTTGTGCCCCATATGCATTATCTTGCACTTCTTTGCATTGAATTTCAACTGCCAAACCCCTGACCATTCTTCAAGTTTCTGCAGGTCGCTTCTCATTCTGTCTACACCCTCTGGTGTGTCTACTCTGTTACAGAGCTTTGTGTCATCAGCGAACAGTGAAATTCTGCCATCTAGGTCCTGCGCAATGTCACTGATGAAGATGTTGAATAGGACCGGTCCCAGCACTGATCCCTATGGTACCCCACTGGTCAGTCTTCCCTCTGTGGAGTGACAGCCATTTACCACCACCCTCTGTATCCTGCCACCCAGCCAGTTACCTACCCACCACACTACTGTCCTGCCCACACCCATATTCCCCAGTTTGTGTAATAAAGAATGCTGTGTCAGAAGTGGGATTTGAACCCACGCCTCCATTTGGAGACCAGAATACCCATTATCAAGGGAAGAATTTTCTTCTTGAGTCTGGTGCCTTAGACCACTCTGCCATCCTGACACACAGCAACTTCAGACTGATTTGGACATCGGCGACTCATGTGCCAGGTCAGTTGCGGCCGCAGTGGCTATGCGCCGTCGGGCATGGCTGAGGATAGCCACCTTCACAGCGGATACCCAGCACAAGTTGGCGGATGTCCCCTTCCTGGGGACCGACCTCTTCGGCCCAGGAGTGTAGGGTCACCTCCAGAGGATCGAAAAGTCCAATGCCACTCTGGACTCTGTCTCCTCCGACCAGAGGGACCAGGGCCGCAGACCGCAACCCAAGCCCTTTCGTCCGTCTGCGCCCACTACACGTCCGGCCCAGCAGCATCAGGGCCAGCAGGCTCGCACTTGGCATCCCAAAGCGAAGCCTGTGGCTTCCACTTCCAGGAAGCAGGGAGGCAAAGGCCCAGGAGGTCCCTCCGCCAGTCCCTCCTCCAAGCCTGCCCAGTGACGGGTTGAGGGGTGTCGCCCCCAACCTCATCGCTCCACCCCGGGTTCCCCCTGTGGGGGGACAGCTCCACCACTTCCTTTCCGCCTGGTCCGCTATCACCACAGACCAGTGGGTGCTGGAAGTGGTAGGAAAGAGCCTGCCTCTGGAGTTCGGGCAAGGGCCCCACCCTTCCAACCGTCACCCCCCTCGGGAGGTCTCGAGATCCACAGCCTCGCTGTCGGCTGCGCCTCGGAGAAAGGTGATCATAGAGGTGGCGGACCCTCCCTCAGACCCAGGGTTTGTGTCCAGGTACTTCCTGGTCCCAAAACGGACGGGGGGGCTGGCGCCCCATTCTTGACCTGCACGACCTAAACAAGTTCCTAAGGTCTCGGACCGTCAGTATGGTCACTCTGGCTCAGATAATAGCATCCCTGGAACGAGGCGTTTGGTTCTGTTCTCTGGACCTACAGGAAGTGTTCTTTCACGTCCCTATCCGTCCGTCTCCCCAGAGATTCCTTTGCTTTCGAGTGGAGGGATCCCTTTACAAGTTCCGAGCCATGCCCTTCGGTCTTTCTCTTGCTCCCAGGGTCTTCACCAAATGCGTGGCAGTGGTGACAGCATTCCTGCGGCACCGAGGGGTCTGGGTGTACCCTTACCTGGATGATTGGCTGATAGCAGCCCCCTCCAGACAGGAGGTGGAGCGGTCCAGAGATGTGGCCCTCCAGGTTTGCTCTCAGATCGGCCTTCTCATCAACGAGGCCAAGTCGGAACTCGGACCAAAGCAGGTGATTCTTTTCATCGGGGCAGAGCTCGACTCTCTTCGAGCCAGAGCACAGCTCCCGGTGGACAGGGCCGAGGTTCTTTCCTCCTTTGCCCAATCATTTCTGGTTGGGCAATCGCGCCCTGACCGGGACTTCCTGTGCCTCCTGGGTCTCATGGCGGCCTGCACCAGCGTGGTCGTTGGGCCCGGCTGGCATCGTCCCCTTCAGTGGGGACTGGCCAGCCAGTGGTCACAACGCTGTGATCCATTGGACCAGCTAGTGACGATGACCCAGGGGATGTGGAACGCTCTCCAGTGGTGGACCATTCCAGCCCATTTGCAGGAGGGCATCCCATTTGTCCGCCCCGAGCTGACGGTCTCTCTATCGACCGATGCCTCTCTGATGGGTTGGGGTGCCCATCTGGGGGAGCACAGAGCGCACGGCCTCTGGTCCCCTCGGGAGTCCTGATGCCATATCAGTCTGCTGGAGCTTCGGACGGTTCGTCTAGCCCTCACCACCTTTGCTCCGTTTCTACGGGGTCAAGTGGCTCGGGTCCAGATGGACAATACCACGACCATGTACTACCTAAACTGCCAGGGCAGGAGGCGCTCCATGCCTCTGTGCAAGGAAGCTCTCTGCGTTTGGTCACTCATGTGCTGCCTGGAGGCGGATCTCCTAGCCATCCATGTGGCAGGAGCCTCCAACACCCTGGCCGATGCCCTAAGCCGGATAGGGGCTGTGTCCCAGGAGTGGTCTCTCCTGCCGGAGGTAGTACAAGATCTGTTCTCCCACTGGGGCACACCTCAGGTGGACTGATTTGCCTCCAGGGAGAAAGCGAAGCTGAGGCTGTTTCATGCCCACCCCCCTCAGCAGGGTTCGCTGCAGGGGGATGCCTTCTCGAGGCCGTGGACCCCAGGCCTCTTCTACGCCTTTCCCCCATTTCCCTTGATCCACAAGGTGCTTCTCAAGGCGAGGAGGGACAAGGCGCAGGTGATTCTGGTAGCCCCAGACTGGCCCCGCCAATGCTGGTATCCAGATCTCCTCAGCCTCAGCTCCAGGCTCCCGAGGCAGCTTCCAGCTTGCCCGGACCTGTTATCAGTCAGGGGGGAAGGTGTTCCATCCGGACCTTCAATCCCTTGCGCCTGACGGCCTGGTTCCTGAGCGGCTAGAGTTCCAGGCCTTGGGTCTTTCCGACGAGGTCCTCAATGTAGTTGAGGCGTCCCTTAAGGAGTCGGCCAGAAAATGCTATGCCTTCAAATGGAAGAGATTCTCCATTAGGTGTCAGGGCAAGGGCCTGGACCCTTCCTCCTGTTCCTTGGCAAGCATCTTGGACTACCTATGGTCCCTTTCTCAGCAAGGGCTTAGGTCAACGACCCTAAAGCTGCACCTGGCAGCCATCTCTGCTTGCCGGGCGTGGGCCGGGAAGCAGTCGGTGGCGCAGGAGAAGGTGGCCTGGCGCTTTTTCAAAGGCCTTGATCACATTTCCCCTTCGGTGCGGGAACCTCCAACTCTGTGGGATCTACTGCTGGTATTGGCAAAGCTCATGGGCAAGCCATTCAAACCGATGCACAGGTGTGACATCTCTCACCTGTCGTGGAAGACCGCCTTCTTGGTGGCTATCACGTCAGCCAGAAGGATAGGAGAGCTCCAGGTGCTTTCCATAGAGTCTCCTTACCTGGTCTTCCACAGGGACAAGGTTGTCTTGCGCCCCCACCTGAAATTCCTTCCGAAGGTGGTGTTGGAGTTTCATCTTAACCAGGTGTTGACTCTGCCAGTATTCTACCCCAATCACACCTCGGAGGCCAATTATAGGCTCCATACTCGGGACCCTAGAAGGGCGCTCTCTTACTATAAGGAGTGCACGGCTGTAGTTCGGGGAGAGGTTCGCTAGCTGTTTGTCACCTGCACTGAAGCCGCACCTGGCAGACCTGCAGCCAAGCGGACGATAAGCAGGTGGGTCACCTCCTGCATAGATCTCTGCTATAGGTTGGCGGACATGGAGCCTCCCAGAGGGATGAGAGTTCATTCTACCTGCCATACCGCTGCATTGGTAGCTGCTTCCAGGGATGTCCCTATCCAGGATATCTGCAGGGCTGCTACCTGGAAGTCGGCACATATCTTTATAACCCACTACCACATCGACCTTGAGTCACGCTGGGATGCTGGTTTTGGGGCCTCGGTTCTCCAATCTCTATTTCCTAAGTAGGAGGTGTGCGCCTTGCCTCCCTCCTCCCGGAGAACTGCTAGGAGTCTGCCAGAAAGTGTGGATGAACAACATATCCATGTCCCTAGAAATACAGGTTACTCACCTGTAATAGGAGTTCTAGGAATGGTATATGTTGTTCATCCACATGACCCACCCGACCTTCCCGGCTTCGACGCACAACCTGAGCTTCCAGCGGGCCAGATCTGGCGTCATGGGGCGGAGCCGAGAGTTTTACCACCCGGGTGGTGGGAGGAGCCAGCTTGAAGACCTTCCGGCAAGATTTAAAGCGGCAAGGATACCTGCCAGAAAGTGTGAATGAACAAGATATACCATTCCTAGAACTCCTATTACAGGTGAGTAACCTGTATTTACGTAACTGTCTGTAAATGTATTAAATACTTTTACTTGTCCTTATAATGTAATGCATTAGATGTTGTTCCTAGGTTAAGAAGTCGCATAATGCCCAAGGCATTAGGGTTTCTGACCATAACATACTGCCCTGTAGGGACTGACCAGCATCAGTGGTGTGACTTGGGGTTGTCATCAGTAATGCTCACGCCATTCCAACCTCATCCCCACCCTGCAGCCAGTGACTGGTATCGAGGTGTGCCTTTGACTCTTCAGCCCCAATGTTCACTCCATTTTCTTATATAGTACTGTACCCATTTCAGCACATTTCCTTATGGAATGGGGTGAGTGTAAAGCTTGAACACCCCAAGGCACACCTCAGCACTTGTCTGTGTCTGCAGGGTATGGTGAGGTGAAGTGACGTGAGTGTTACAGGCAACCACCCAAAGGCACACCCCAATGCCTGTCCTCCTCTAAATGGTGGGGGTGGGATTGGCGTCACTTCAATGCTTCACTGCTGTTCCTATTCTGCCTGTCTGTGTGTGCGTGTGTCTCTCTCTCTCTCTCTATATATGTCTATGTAATTATTTATCTTTCTATCAATTTGCATGTATCGCTATTTTTACCTATTTCTAAAACAAACCTGCATATCACACTTGCACTCTGAGCACATACTTATGAAACTGTGCATATTTGTACTCCACTTCTGCATAGACCTCATACTTTCCTAATATTCCCATTATCACAAACAGAACTACCTTACCCTTATCAAAAGTGACCCCCTCTGAAAGTTACTATTACATTTTCTCTGCTAATAGTCCATCATTACACCTGACTTCCTGACATGAACACATTGCTTAAATATAACTTGCATCACCTCATGGACAAAAACCCTGTTTCTCTTAAAAAACCTGTGTAAATAATCCCAAGGCTGAACATATGCCAGTCATTACTTTTTCATGTACTGCCACCTTCTGTACCATCATGGGGATTTGAATGTTTCCCATAATGCTTTGCATTATTGGGGTATGTGCAATTATGTTTTCTGTAAAATTTTGCTGTCCAGCCAATATCATCCGGGATAACACATACCTCAGTAGTATTTGCTCTGGGGTTCTTTTCTAAACCTTTATTGCTTCCTATTCCTTCCATTAAAATGTACACCTCCATATATTTTTCTAATAATGTGTATGCCTTCCTTAGAAGAGAAACTCAAACAAATCTTACTAGTTACAAATCATTGTGGTGTTTCTCCGTACCTCCTTAACAGTTCCATACAACTTCATTATGCAGCCATGGTGAATCTGACCAAATTTTGTTTAACCTGTTGCCATCTCAGCGAGCAATCCAGCTCCCTTCCCACAGTTCTTACAATCTTTGATAAAGAAGGAACAATCTCATGTGAAATGTGTGCTGTCTGTCTATCTACAGGTTAACGCCCAAGATTGGCTTCCCTTGGAGCGAGATCAGAAACATTTCATTCAATGACAAGAAGTTTGTGATCAAACCCATTGACAAGAAAGCACCAGTAAGAATATTTTTTTTAAATGTTTTTAAAAAAAAAAAAAAAAAGCTAGTAGAATTGGAAACTGTAGACAGTAAAATCAGATTTTAAGAAGTAGTCAGTCGTACCGGCCCAGTGGCGCTGAGGGTTGAGGAGCTGGACACCACACCTCGTGCCACGTCGGCAACCCGAGTTTGGAGGAGTAGGGTCTAACATCTGCTGGACTTCTTTCCTCTCCTGGGGTTGGGGTACACTCTGCACAGCTCCCAGGAGGCACAGCAGCTTGCACAAGCCACACTTGGGGTATGAGGGCTGTGGTGGTTGTTTTTGTATGGGCACGGGAGCGCGCCCATCACAAGCAGATGTCATTGCACGTCCATGCCCCTGGGACACAGCAAGGAAAAACCCTGGCTCGCAGAGCGGTGACTGTGGCCTCAAGAGATCAGGGCCCACATACCCAACACCGGAGTTTGCCCAACTGGCTCTCCCGAGCCCTTGTTTTGCTCCAGGACCCCGTCTGACTGGATTGTCAGAAAGGACACCCAGGTAGGTGTTAGGTGGCCCCACCCTGGGGGGGGGGGTGTAGATCCAGGGGACTGGCTGGGGTCCATGGAAGCTGGCGAGATGCGTCTGTCCCCGATTCCCTGGTCGGGGAGGTTTCAGGTGGGCAGTGTATGCTCTGGTCAGGTGGGGCACACCTGAGAGATGCCCTGGAATGCCAGTGATAAAATTGACAAAACAAAGTAGTCAGTTGTAAGTTTTTTTTTTGCTAATTAGAAAGTTTTCTATGTGACATTGTTCTGTGTGTGGAATAGCACTCTGCCTGGCAGCCGACATATATCTAATTCTATTCCTCCCACTACATCAATAGTTTGACCTTACTTACAGTTCAAGTTTATTGGCAGGAAAAAAAACACTGTTGAGCAGGCTCATTTACAAGGAGGTCCTGATTAACAAGGACATTACACAAGCATATACAAAGTAATATGCATTAAACATGAATAATCCAGGAGAAGAAAAAAGGACAATTTTTTATATATATATTTACATATCTATCTATACACACACACACACGCGCTAAAGCTAGGAGTTAAATGATTAGCTCGGAGTAACAAGATAGTACCTCATGAGGGAAGTAGAATTACAAGGCCAGCAAGGAAAGTAAAGATAGTGGCACAGGCGGGGTGGGATAAGGTCAGAGGGAAGGGGGTACAGAGGATGGTAGGACGGAGGCAGGAGGGGGCTGACGAGGGGTTGGGGAAAAATGAAAATAACAGGGTGGCTGTGTTGGCTAAGGCAAGGGCACTATAGAGGTGGCAGGGAGAGGAGGTAGTGATGGAAGGTAACGAAAGGATAGCTGTAGATAAGGGCAGGGACTGTTGAGTGACAGTAGTGTGTGATACAGACTTGGGGTAGATCGTGTGGTGATGGTAGTGTAACATGGAGAGAGGAAGAAGGGGAATAGACGTGTAATGGAAAGTCACTTAGGGGTGAAGGAGGGGGGGTGGACAAGTGGATAGAGCGGTTACTGCAATAGACCTGGCAGAGAGAAGGCGCTTTATCAATCGCAGTCACCGAAGTCCCGTAGGTTGTGATAAACAAGACTCTATTGAGTTACTCTTCCTTAGCAGCTGTGATGTTGCAGTCAGTGAGGTCACAGTGCTGATGATGTGATGAAGAACAGAGCTAGATATGTTTACTATCAGACAGAGCATAAATTGCTAGTGAGACCCCCCCCCCCCAGTACTGTGTACAGTTCTGGAGACCATATCTCCAGAAAGACAGCATGGAGGCTGTCCAGAGGAAGGGTAACTAAAATGATGCAGGGTCTGCATCAGAAGCTGTACAAGGAGAGACTAGGGGACCTCAATATGTACACCCTAGAAGAGAGGAGGGAGGGAGAGAAGGTGATAGAGACCTGTCAATACCTCGTGTGGGCAAATGAGGTACAGGAGGGACAGTATTTTGTATATTAATGTCCCCTGGCCACCCGTTGCTAGATAAGAGTGGTTTCAAACAACATGAAGTCTTCCTGTATTATGACAATTGTAGTATGACCGCAGGTTTGAACTGCTCCGGAGATGAAATAGTTAACTTTCCATGAAGGCATGGAATCTTGAGCGCGAGCTTGATTAAGGAAGCTCTGTCTGTGTGCTTTCAAACCTAAACCGTCAGATTTCCTTTACTCCGCCTCACTGAACAGTCGCTCCGGAGATTTCTCCTTTTGCTCGGTTCACTTTGCGGTTTAAAAGTTTAAAATTCGTCTAATTTTAATAGCAACCATTTCGGTTCAAGCTCTGTCTGTGGTAACGTAAGTAATAGATAGTTTTACATACGATTTCTGTATGGAACTTGTAAAACATTTATCGGTTCGATTTGAACCGATTAGGTTGTGTTTTTTGAATTACTAGTCCTTTTTAGAGTGCGGTTCCCGGTTCCTATCGGTTCTAAAAAAAAAAAAAAAAAACTGATTTCATTATGGTTTTTTTCCACGGCCCGTGACATGGTTGGGAACCGATAGGAGTGTCTTGCTTGGCGGATTGCCATAAACGGGCAAGTTTTGGTTAGGCTGGAGACAATGTCTGAGAAACCCAAAAGAAAAACGGGCCCACTGGGTTTCAGCATTGTGATGTCTGTGGGGAAGCCTTTGCCAAGGCTGACCCGCATAATTACATGCTTATTGCCTGAGGTCTGACCACCGATTCAGACTGCTAGATTTGCAAGAATTTCCTGCTGCCACTGTTGAGGAGAGTGTTGGTAGGTTCAGGAAAGGAGGCCAAAAGTCCGCTGATCTGGATGGCCGGCCCGGTTTGGTGCCGACTGAGGGAGTGCCCTCTGACCAGGCTGCCTCGGGCAAGAAGAGCTGGCTCAGGAGCCAGTTCCTGCAAAGAGGACTAGAAAGTCTGCTGCTGTGGAAAAGTCCCCTCAACAGCTGAAGAGATAGCTAAAGCAATCCAAATTGTCCAGTCTCTTTCCTCGGTTCCTGAACCGACACCATCTGGGAGACGTTCGTTCACCCGGTTTCTCCGGTTCAAGATTATGATTTCGAGGAATTTTATGAACGGGGGAGAAGACTATGAGGAAAGTGAATATGGTCTGGAAGATCTGGAGGCTCCTATTGAACAGATTCCTCCCCAGACAGACCTTTAGGGGGTTCCCCCCCTAGGCTTTGAGTCCCCTTCTCACTTCATGTTTTATAAGAAGGTTGCTGAAACTCTTCAGCTTCCTCTTGAGGAAGCTGTTGATGACCAGGAAGAGCCTGATTATGTAGAAATGATGGATATTCCAAAGTCTAAGAGACTGTCTATTCCCGTTCATAAATCTTTCAGGAAGCAGACAGTAAAAGTTTTAAAAACTCCTCATACTATACCTCCTGTAGACAAAAGGATGGACAGAAGGTATACTTTTATCAGGTTCTGACACAGAATTTCTTACACGGCAATGCAGCCATGTGGGTGTAGTGCAAGCTGCAGCCTGTGACAAGGCAAATATTCCCCTAGCTTCACATCCTCCTGAAAAGGACTCCAGGAATGTTGGTGCACAGGCCAAGGAAAGGCAGGCCACTCCTCAGAAGCAGCTTCCCAAGGGCAGAGGCAGGTCTTTTCATAGGCCTTTCTACCAGGCTCAGGCCTTCTCTTCCTCTCATACCCAGAGGGGATCCTTTAGAGGAAGGGGCAGAAGGGTTTCAAGCAGGCCTGCTTCCACCCCTCAGCCCAAAGCCCCTGCCAAGCAGGCACCCTGATGGGGTAGCCAGGCGCTTCTCCTCTCACGGTAGGGGCTGGCTTTACTTTGTCCAGGACTGAAGTCTCACATCAGACGAGTGGGTCCTGGAGGTAAGCCAGGACTGATTCTCAGCTTCAAAAATTTCCAAGATGAGAGCCAGATCTTTCCTCCTGCATCTCCATCGGAGGCACTTGCCTTAGAGTCAGAGGTCTCTACCTCCTCGCCTCAGAGCTGTGGAAAGGGTTCCACCCCTACATCAGGGCAAAGGTTTGTACTCCAGATACTTCCTTACCCCAAAAAAGACAGGAGAATGGCGGCCCATCCTGGATCTCAGATACCTAAACAAGCACCTTTTAAAAACAAAGTTCAAAATGGTGGCTCTGGGATCATTTTACCTTCCCTAAGGCCAGGGGACTGGCTAGTATCCCTGGACCTCAAGGATGCCTACTTCCATATTCTCATCAGAAGTTTCCATCGAAAGTACCTTGGGTTCGAGCTGTCCTCAGGCCACTACCAGTTCAGAGCAATGCCCTTTGGACTCACCTCGGCTCCAAGGGTATTTACCAAATGCCTGGCAGTGGCAGTAGCTTGCCTAAGAAGGCAAAAGATTGCCATCTTTCCTTACCTGGACGATTGGCTCATAGTGGGCCAATCCTCCGATCAGGTCAAACTACATCTTCAGATCATACCTCTCAACCTCCTGCCTCATAAATCAGGGACAAGGCTTAAAAAAATCGGGGACAAAGGACCAAAATCAGGGACACTTCTTTAAAATTAGAGATATCCACTCAGGAAGCTGGTAGAATAAAGGGCTTAGTGTAAATGCATTTTCTAAGGAAGGACAAGTCTGTACTTTAATGTTTGACATTATTTTGTGCTTATAACCCCTGTTGTTTGGTCACGGAAACACAGTTTTTAGGAGGGACAGAGTAAAATCTTGAGGCAAAATCAGGGACAGTTGAGAGGTATGCTTCAGATAACTCAGCAACTGCTTACTTCCCTAGGTTTTCTCCTGAATCTCTCAGTCAGTGCTGGAGCCTGTCCGGCGCAGAACTGAACACCCAGGAAGCCAGGGCCTTCCTCCCCTTAGTCAGGGCAAACACCCTAGTCTCCCTGGCTGCCTCATTCACCCTGCAGGTCTCTCGACCAGCAAGACATTTTCTGCAGCTCCTGGGACACATGGCTGCTTCCACAGCAGTAGTGCAAGGAGCAAGATTTCAGATGAGAGACATTGTTTCATTTGCGGTCCTTTTGGTCTCAAAGAAAGGATCCTCTTTCCAAATTGATCCCAGTAACTGGAACCCTGATCCAAGCCCTGCAGTGGTGGCTGGATCAGAGCAACCTGAGACAAGGAGTTCCCTTTGTCACTCAGCCTCATTCATTAATCCTTACTACGGATGCATCCCTCTTGGGGTGGGGGGGCCCACATGGGCGACCTCACCACCCAGGGACTGTGGTCCCCTCAAGAATCTCTGCTCCACATCAACCTGTTGGAGCTCAGAGCAGTTTTTCTAGCACTTCAGGCTTTCTCCAAATCTGTTCAGAACAAAACTGTGCAGGTCAGAACAGACAACACCACTACAATGTGGTACATCAACAAATGGGGGCACTCTGTCTATGGCCTTGTGCACTGAAGCCATGAAGTTGTGGTCTCTGGCTTACTCCCTGAACACCTCCCTTGCGGCATTTCACCTCCCAGGCAAAGACAATGTCCTGGCAGATGCTCTCAGCAGGATCTCTCAGGGCCATCACGAGTGGTCCCTGGATCCCCTGGTTCTGGGAGTGGTATTTGCCAAATGGGGCACCCCGCAAATAGATCTCTTTGCAGCTCCAGACAATCATCGACTTCCTCTCTTTTGCTGCAGGCCCCCAGTCTTGGGTTCAGTCCCCCTGGACGCCTTAGCCCTCAGTTGGGAAGGGAAGTTTCTCTATGCTTTTCCCCCCTTTCCTCTCCTATTCAAAGTGCTAGTAAAAATCAGATCCCAATGCTGCAAGGTAATTCTGATTGCCCCGGATTGGGCCAGGCAACCCTGGTACCCTCTCCTTCTGTCCTTAGCAGTCCATCCTCCCCTGTGCGTTCCCAAGTATCACAATCTGTTAACCTGTGCTCAGGGAAGGGTTTGGTACCTGAACCTCAAGTCTCTCAATGTCAAAGCCTGGTTCTTGAAGAGTTAGAGTTTGCTGGCCTACACCCCTCTCAAGGTGTAATGGATATACTCAAGGCTTCTAGGAAGCCTTCTACCAGGGCTACTTATAACTCCAAATGGAAATGATTTTCCATATGGTGTTCGGAAAAGAATATTTCCCCAGACTCTGCTGATTTACCCACAGTTCTAGATTACATGGTCCATCTAAACACTTTGGGGCTGAGACTGGCTACTCTGAAGGTACATTTGGCAGCTGTCTCTGCCTTTATTTCAGCAGGTAAGTCCTCTCCTCTGTCATCTCATCCTGTGTTTTCCAAGTTTTTTAAGGGATTGCTTCACACCAACCCCCCATTTAGGGATCCTGCTCCTGCCTGGGATCTCAATGTTTGCATTGCTCAGCTCATGCAACCTCCCTTTGAGCCCTTATCTTCAGCTGAGCTTAAGTTCTTGACTTGGAAAACTGTGTTTCTGGTAGCTATCACCTCTGCCAGACGCATAAGTGAATTTCAAGCATTGTCAGTGGAGCCAGACTTTATCTCCTTTCACAGAGACAAGGTAGTCCTTCGGACTAATAGAAAGTTCCTGCCTAAGGTGGTTTCGGATTTCCACCTTAATCAATCTATTTCTCTCCCTGTTTACTTCACTGACCATTCCTCCTCTGGTGAGAGGAGGCTGCACAGCTTAGATGTGAAGAGGGCCCTTAGTTACTACATAGAGCATACCAAGGGTCACAGGTTTGACTCCCTTCAACTGTTCCTTACTTATGGTGAGGTTGGCAAGGGGAAACCTGCCACTAAAAGATCCATTGGCAGATGGATTGTCTCTTGTATCCAATTCTGTTATGAAAAGCTGGGTAAGGTTCCCCCCTCAGGCCTGAGGGCTCACTCTACCAGAGGTACAGCTGCTTCTCTGGCTGCGGCCAGAGACATCCCCATTTTAGAGATATGTCAAGCAGCTACCTGGAAAACAGTTCACACTTTTACCAAGCATTATTCCCTGGACATCCAGGCTCGAAGTGATGCTCGGTTTGGCACAGCTGTCCTTCAGAGCCTATTCCCTAGGTAGGTTCTGTCCCTCCTCCATGGGGGTACTGCTGTGTAGTCTGCAATTGTCATAATATAGCAAGACTTCATGATGTTTGAAGAAAAAATTACTCACCTTAGTAATGTTGTTTCTTCTAATGGAGTCTTGCTATATTATGACCTCCCTTCCTGCCTGCCCCTCTCAGAACCTTGTTTGGGCTATGGGTGGGCATCACAGTGTTGGCACTCTATTTTTGCCACTTTGTTGTTGTTTTTGCCTCACCCTTCCTTAGGTGAACTGGTGTTTTATTTAATCTTTTGGGTCTCTTGACTTGAGTCTTTTTTCGAGACCAAGAAGTGTGTTATGTTAGTAGCCAGTTGGCTAGTGTAGGTTTACAGCTTCCACACAGAACCTTAGTGAGTTTGCTCATAAAGATCTGACAGTTTAGGTTTGAAAGCACACAGAGCTTCCTTAACCGAGCTCGCGCTCAAGATTCCTTGCCTTCATGGAAAGTTAACTGTTTCACCTACGGAGCAGTTCAAACCTGCGGTCATACTGCAGTTGTCATAATATAGCAAGACTCCATTAGAAGAAACAACATTACTAAGGTGAGTAATTTTTTCTTCATGCACGTTCCATTCATGAGAGAACATGAAAGCAGAGCTGTTCTGGCATGAGCAGAATGCAAGAGAAACTACTCTACTACGGGCATATTAATATATTAGATTTACACACACGTCGCCGGTTAGCAAAAATAAGTCCTTTCTCTGTCTTGCTGGGAACGGCACTTTACTGAAAACAGTAAAACTGTAGAAAAGTAGCAGTTTATTGAAAACCACGAAATCCTACCAGCAAAGGCACCATGCCATTTCGGTACTGTTATAATGCTCTTTGTCACCATCACGACTGTCACTCACTCCAGTTGCTGGCCGAAACACATTGTAGTGGACAGAATGATTTTAATCTTTTACTTTAGATACTGGACGTGGTGCGTTCAGGACAAAGGTTAAACTGGTGGTCTGTTGAAAACTTTGACTGTTTACTACTTGCCATTTACTCAAAACCACAAATGTTACCCATATCTAAATAAATAATTAAAAAAATAGATTCAAATCATTTTGTCCTCTGCAGTGTGTTTGAGCCAGCAATCATAGTGAGTCGCTAATGGTGACCAACAAGCAGTATAATAGCGCTGCGCTGTTGATGGTAAGATTATGCGGTTTTCAATAAACCGATACTGTTCCATAGTTTTTACCATTTTCAGTAAAGCGCCATTTCGGTCAAAATCGAGAGGATTTTGTTTATGGCATGTGTATATATGCTGCATGTATGCTAATCTTTATCGGTTCATGCTTGGTGTTACTGTTTTCTTTTAAATGAACAGAGGAAATTTATGGGTTATTAATGGAGAGCTGTGGCATTATGTGCCTCTAGCATGTGAAACGCTCTTCACCATGTAAGAGTTTGATGTGCAAAGTAAGAAAGTGATTGGTTGATGTACTGCTTAGGATCTATAATTCAGAAAAAAGATGCACAGGAACAAGGGGACATGCAGTTAAGCTGAAGGGGGTAAATTCAGGAGAGATGTGAGGAAGTCCTTCTTTACAGAAGGAGTGGTAGATGCCTAGAACAGTCTTCAAGTGGAGGTTGTGGGTGCAAAGACAGTGTTGGGATTCAAGAATACATGAGGTACGCATAAGGGAATCTTAGTGGAAAGCAGGATAAGGAAGCTGTGACAGAGTAGGGTCTGCAGTGGCACTGTTGACGGGGAAAAGATGGGTAGACTGGGTGAGCCTGATGGTTCTTGTCTGCTGTCAAATTCTGTTTCTACGAGTAATGTTCCACATATCACACCTAGTAACATCCAATTAAAAAATCTTCTAATTAACAAAATGAAAAAGGAAAAAGTTCATCAGATATAAAAAATAGACTGCTTTCAAAAGTATTAGTTTTAGGCAGTACAATAGCTCTTTAAATCAAAGGACCAAAGGTGCTCTTCCCGTCTCCTGTTTTGAGGTGTTAATTCCAAAAATGCACATAAGCCATCACTACCTCTTGTAGATATTTCCTCTCTTCTCTCACCACCCAACACACACTTTCCTGTTCAACATGGCCGACCCACCAGCCCACTAGAGGGCAGTCAAGCTTTGAGCACTGTAGTCAGGCTTGCAACACAGGAATATAATTGGTTCCTAGTGGCACTTTGGGATTTGGCTGCTGAGCTTCTACATTGTGCCGACAGCAGGGTTCAGTTACATTTTTAGATTCAGACGTCAGAAACTGTATGGGTCCAACGCTGGAGGTCATTTCAGTTATTTGGGAGTCAAAAGATTTACGAGAGCCCTAATTTTTGGAAGTCTGTATTCTAACAGAGACCAATTTTGTGATATAGTAATATACAGAATAAATGATAGACAACTATGTGTTACAAAGTGATAATTTAGTTGAGGAGTTTATGGAGCATGAGCATTCATGAGGTCGTAGGTCAAGGGGATTGTGATGGTCCATAAACAGAGACTGAGTTATCACCTTGTAATTAAAGCTTCGGCTGTCTTTTGTTCCTTTCTTTTTTTTTTTTTTTTAAATAGAAAATCATACATATCTGTTTAATGCAAAGCTTCATGGGATATGATGCTTTGCACTATGGTGGTATGTATCAGTTGGTATTTCTTTGAAACCTGGCTCTGTTGCTAGTGCCTCTGTGCGAAGATTCTTTTTTGCTTTTATTTTTTTGTGGTATATGGCTAATCCAGCAAGGGAAGGGAGGAAGCGTGTCACAATGGCTCACTGGCCACAAGAAATGTGGCACTGTTATTGCCCAAGAGAATTGCCACTGTTTGGGCTCTGCCCTTTCTGCATCGTCTCGGGGAGCGGGGGAGTGTCAGTAACCATGCAAGCCACATAGATGTAAGGCACAATCAGCGCCTGAAGCTCACGGAAGTCTCCAGTGTTTCCCGGGGCCCAATTTTAACAATCGGTGAATTACGAGATTTAACTGAGAATTACAATGTCAGAGAGAGCTTGTTTAATGTACATTAATGGCCTTAACCATAAAATATGTTTGCATATGTAACTGTTATAATTTCTTTTACATAATCGATGCATGTAATTACCCATAAACCTAAAGAGTGAATCTTGAAAGGTTAGTTCAGCCATCCAGCACAGAGTGTGTAAACAAAAAAAAAACACTCTAGCAGAGTGTTTTATTTATATATATATATATATATATATTTATTTTTATTTTTTTAGTAGGTGCTTAAAAAAGTGGTTAAGGGAACTTGAAAATAAGCTCAGCTGATACAGGGAGCCTTTAAATATTTTTAGCCTCCTGACTTACTGCTACAAACTCCCTAAATTTAAATGAGGGGAGACATGATGCTAGTTGCCTATGCTGGTCATGAAGAACCCCTAGAACTTGCTTTGAGAGGCCTCTTGCAGTAGGTATTTACATATAGGACTGACCCGGCAGGTGTCGGGACACCACGGAAACATTTCTAGCTAGCAGTCTCTGGCAGGGGACCACCCCCCATCAGGTGACTGACGTCAGTATAAAGGGGCGGTCCCCCATGCCTGACTTCTAGTTATTTCCCGCCGTCGACTTGTGAAAGTTCCTCGCAGTAGAGTTCATTGCTTGGCAGTCTTCCGTTGGTTCAGTTTTCCAACTTTCCGACCGATTCCCCGATATTTTCTGTTATTTTATTGTGTATGTTGTCTCAGACGCCTTCTGAATCGCATAAAAATAAGTGGGACTCGTGCGGTTCCCATTTGCCGCATAAGGACGACCACTCCCTGTGCTTCTTCTGCCTAGGCCCGGATCATCCTGTGAAGAAGTGCCAACACTGCCAGAAATCTAATTCAACTACCTGAAAACGGAGGCAGCAGTCCCTGAAGGCCCATATTTTAAAGAAATATATGGCTTCCATGGAGGAGGAGGATTTGAAAAAGTTAAGGCAGGCTTCCACTTCCCTCAAAGGCCACAAAAAGAAGCACCAGGACTGGGACTCTACCTCCATGGCCTCCGCGACTCTGGCTGGAATCGCGGCCCTAAAGGTAATGTCCCCTCTGGGGGACCGCTCTTCGACGACCGTCTTGGTGGTATCCAAGAAGGTGTAGCCCCTCCCGTCTGGTTCGCACTCTGGTACCTCCGGTGTAAAGGAGGCCTCTGCTCCTGGAAAGGCCGCTGGCACGTGGCCCTCCGGGTCAAGCAGTTCCGCTATGTCTGACGCCGGTGCCACCGGCATCCGCCCAGACAAGACTGGTCAGACGCTTGTTCCTTCGGGGGGAGGCGCATAGTCGTTCTTTCGCCCAACAAGGTTGCATCTTCAGCGTGGCCTTCTTCGAGCAAGGGATCCGATAAGTCGGATGCCAGCTCTGACGCCCGCCTGGATCCAACTGATAAGCCAGACGTCGACCTTTTCGACGACTGCCCAGCCAAGGAGCCTGCGTCGGACCCCAACCAGTCCAACACCCCAGGCTCCCCGCAATGCTTGGGGTTGCCCTCTGAGGTCCCTGTGTCTCCTCTGCCGAACCCCGGGGATTCCAGCCCTCCCTCCCTGGTCGTCACGGAGGACCTGGATACGCTGCCATCGGGACCCCCTCTTACTGGGCCAGACACCTTGATGCCAGACCCTCAAATGCTGGCTCCAACACTGGCTTATCAGACGACATCCCCCTACCAGACGGCACTCCCACGCCGTGCCAGACACCCACAGGGCCACCTTTACCTGGCCCGCCTGCTGGGCCTCTGCTAGGTCCCACTGCTCTGCCAGAGCACGTGGCGCCCGGGTATCCGACACCACTAAACCCGGTGCCACAGTAGCCGACATCACAGTACCCAATGCTGCTTTACCTGATGCCGCAGTACCCGATGCCGGGCTTCCCGCTGTCGGGTTATGGATACTCATTATACAAATATCCTCAGTATCTGTATCCCCTCCTCCTCTGCCGCTGGCAGACTTGGAGACTGTAGCTGCCTGGTGGGCTGAGACAAAGACTCAGCTCACCAGAAAGGTAGAGAGCAGTCTACCGATGCCGGACCCTGCGCAGAGTCCCCTACACCGGAGATGGGAGACTCCTTCCCCCTTACCTGACACCAGAGGTGAACCCTCTGGCGCTTGGGGTGGGCAGGACATGCATCCCAGAGGACTTCCCAAAGGGACTGTTCCTCCCCTGCATCAGGTGGAGCCTTCCTCTTCTTGTTCTGAGACCTTTGATTCGGACTCCTGTGGGGGTGCTCCGACCCAGATGATGAGCCCCGTACTCCTGACCTACCCAGGCCAAGGATTCCTCAGATGTCTCCTCCGGGGGATCCTTCTTCTCTGGAGCTACTGAGAAAGATCCAGGAAGTTCATCAGAGGCAATCTCTGGAGCCAGATCCACAGCGTAAAAAGCTCGCTGCCCACTTGGATCTGCCCGAGACCGCTCCTACATTGATTCCACCCTGGATAGAGCCTCAAGCAGACCCTGTTTCCACTATTTGGAAACAACCATCTGCATTAGCCCCCTTCCGAGGAAGGCAGATCGGATATGCCATGCTCCAGAGGGAGTAGATTCTTTGAATCTACACCCCAAAGTGGATTCAGTCATCATTAGCACCGCTCACGGCTGCTCCGCTAATCCCAAACATCTAAGCTCGTCTCCACCTGACAAGGAGTCTCAGCTTCTGGACCAGTATGGGAGGAAGGTCTATGAGTCTCCTACCCTGGGTATTAGAACCCTGAATTATGTAGTTCATATGGGGGATTACCATCCTTAGTCAGGTGAAATCAGAGTTGGACTTCCTTCCTGAGTCTCAGAGAAAACGGGAAGTGACAGATCTTGTCTGTTTTGCCCGTTCAACCAGTCGGGACATGCTTCGTGTCACTTCCGAAGCAGCTGGACGGAGCTCAGCTTTTGCCATGGGTCTTCGGCGTCCTTCCTGGCTCAGAGTGTCAGGATTGGTCCCTGAAGTGCAATCCGCTTTTCAGGATGCTCCCTTCAGGGGTTCGGTGGTGATGTCAAGAACATAACTGACCTGCAAGAGAGAGAAGGGCACTGCACTCAAGTCCGTGGACTCTTCCTACAGACCCCCTCTGGGGCAGTGATGCCTTTTCATCAACGTGACTAACAAAAACCACAGGGCAAGCGGGCCAACAAGCGTCGAGGGGGGGGGGGCCCTCCAGCCAAGACTCCCCCTCCCAAAAAAGCCGCGGGAGCCTCACCCATTGCGCTAGACCTCCTGACTCTTCACCTCTCCCACGGCCTCTGGACACACCAGAGGAACCAGTAGGAGGGAGGTTCTCCTTCCATCTACTGGGTTAGGAGAGGATAACATTGAATGCTTGGGTACTCCAGCTGATTGCAGCAGGACACTCAAGAGTTTCTTCAGAAACCGCTCCAGAGATCACCCCTTCAGTTGTCTTACTCCCTGAAACATCTTCCTCTGGTCGTAGAAATCACCTCCCTTCTCTCAAAGGCGATGATAGAACCAGTTCCCAACCACCTTTGGGGTATGGGTTACTATTCCCATTTCTTTCTAGTTCCATAGAAAACAGGAGATGTGAGGCCTATTTTAGACCTCAGTTCCCTGAACATGTTCGTGGAGTACAAACGTTTCACAGTGCTCTCCCTACAGGGTCTTCTGCCTCTTCTTCGGCAGGGACTATGGCTGTGCGCTTTCGATATGCAGGATGCTTACCTGGCATATCCCCATACGCCCCTTCCCTCCGCAAATTCCTTTGGTTTTGTTTTCAGGGGGACCACTACCAATTCAAGGCCCTCCCATTTGGTCTTTCCTCGGCCCCCCGAGGTTTTACCAAATGCCTGTCTGTGGTAGTGGCCCACCTGCGTACCCAGGGAGTGCAGGTATTCCCATACCTGGACGATTGGCTCCTGGCAGCCTCATCCAGGGAGGAACTTCTGCACTCCCTTTCCCTCACCCTGCAGATTTTCACCAGCCTGGGTATTACCATCAATCAGGCAAAGTCCCATTTGGTCCTTTGCCAAAGACTCCAATTTATAGGGGCAATCCTGGACACAGCCATCGGCAAAGCCTTTTTGCCTCCGGACGGGGTGGACACCCTTCAGACTCGGGCACGTCTTCTGTCCAGTCGCAGAAGGGTCTGAGCCAGGTCAGTCCTTTGCCTCCTCGGGCTAATGGTGGCTGCCATTCCCACAGTCCCATGCGCTTGGCTCCATATGAGGATTTCTCAGTGGATGCTTCGGTTTCAATGGGACCAAACACTGGACAACCTAGACCAGGAGGTTCTAGTTTCCGATCCCATGATCAGGGACTTGCAATCATGGATGGTACAAGAGAACCTTTGCCAGGGAGTTCACCACAATATCGAACCCCCCTCCCAGATTTTGACAACAGATGCCTCAGGAGAGGGCTGGAGAGCCCACTTCGGGTCTCGCAAGACTCAGGGCAGCTGGTCCAGGTTCGAACAAAATCTGCACATAAATGTGCTTGAACTTTGAGCAGTCCTGTATGCCTTCCAGGCTCTGCACTCCTCCATACTTCCTGGTCATCTAATAATACACACAGACAAGTGTGTGGTCTGGTACATCAATAAGCAGGGAGGAACACGTTCCTACCCTCTGTGCAGGGAAGCAATGAGAGTATGGAGCTGGGCTACCCAGCACAGTCTTCACCTGACGGCCATTCATGTTTTGGGAGTAGAGAACACACTGGCAGACCACCTCAGTGGGTCCTCAGCCAGGGCCCACGAGTGGGAACTGGATCAAAAGGTAGTAGACGACATCTTCCTGCTTTGGGGAACCCCTCAGGTAGACCTGTTCGAATCTCCTCAAAACGCAAAACTTCCCACCTTCTGCTCACTCGCTCCAGGATGACATTTTCTGGCTGCACGCTCTCTCTCTCGATTGGAGGGACAGATTAGTCTATGCCTTCCCTCCTATTCCCTTAATTCTGAGGGTCCTGAACAAGCTCAGAACAGAGGGGGCATGAATGATCCTCATTGCCCCGTTCTGGCCCAGGCAAGTTTGGTTCTCTTTTGCAACAGTTTTCAGAGGAACCTCCATTTCCTCTTCCTCTGTCGCAGCACTTGTTGACCCAGGATCAGGGGACTCTTGTTCATCCAGATCTCAGATCCCTTCATTTGAATGCATGGCTCCTGCAGACGTAGATAAAGCCCGTTTCGGGGTTTCTCCGCTCGTAGCAGATACTTTGGTGGAGGCCAGAAAGCCTTCCACCAGGTCCACCTACGCCATGAAGTGGAAACAGTTCTCTATTTGGGACATATCAAAGGACTTGGAACCTTTCTCTTGCCCAGTTGAGAGTGTCCTGGACTACATGTGCCATCTCTTCGATCTGGGTCTCAGTCAGTCCTCTTTAAAGGTCCACATAGCAGTGATTTCAGCCTACCATGTCCCCTTCGAAGACTGGACTTTTGCTCAGTTGGAAGTCTCTAAGGCTTTCCTCAGAGGGGTTCTCCATTTGAGACCCCACATCCGCATTCCTGCTCCTCCTTGGGACTTGAATTTTGTTCTCAAGAAGCTTACTCTGCCCCCTTTCGAGCTGTCAGCCTTAGCAGATGAAAGTTCTTCTCTTGGAAGACTCTCTTCCTAGTGGATATTTCTTCAGCTTGATAAATTTCCGAGCTTCAGGCCTTGATGTGCAAAATCCCATATTTGATTTTTCACAAGGAACGTGTGGCTCTGTGCACCAACCCTAAGTTTCTCCTTAAGGTGGTGGCGGAATCTACGCTGAATCAATCTATTGAGCTACCTGCTTTCTTTACACAACACTCCAATCAAGGGGAGTACCGCTTGCATACTTTGGATGTTCATAGAATACTGAGATGCTACACCACTAGGACTAAGGATCTCGGGGAAATCCGATCAGATTTTTGTCTCTCTTGCAATCACAAAAGAGAGGGCAGTGCCATTTCCAAGCAATGCCTATCTAAATGGTTGGCTCATTGTATCACTTTCAAACATGAAGTCTTGCTGTATTCTGACAATTACAGTTAGCTCCAGGCTTTGAACTGCCCCGGAGAGTATAGGGTTAAATTTCTATGCAGGGCATAGAACGTTGAGCTCGAGCTCGGTTGAAGACTGTCTGCAGTACTTTGAATCCAAACCGTCAGATTCTTTACTCTGCTTCACTGAACAGTCGCTCCAGAGATTTCTCCTGTTGCTTGGTTCAAAGACTTAATTTCGGTTAAGGTCTTGGTTTTCCAAATTATTTTACCGTGATTTGGTTCACTGTGTCTGCGGTACAGTAAGTACTTGGATAGTGTTTTTGGATTGTGGAAATTGTAAAAGTCCCGATCGGTTCGGCTGAAACGATCCTTTAGGTCTTTTGATTTAGTCATTTTAGTGTGTGGTTGCCGGTTCTTATCGGTTTAAAAAAAAAAAAGTGTTTTTTTCAAACACCTGTAACACGGTTGGAAACCGATAAGAGAGTCTTGCCTGGTGGTTGCCGAAAAAAGGGCAAGTTTGGTTAGGTTGCCCATGTCTGAGAAACCCAAGAAAAAACCGGGCCCACTGGGTTTCAACACTGCAGTGAGTGTGGGGAGGTCTTTGCTAAGGCCGATCCCCACACCACCTGTGTTTACTGTCTGGGGTTTGACCACCTCGATTCAGACTGCCAAATATGTAAGAATTTTCCCAAGTCTACCCTGGAAAGAGATTAGGTAGACTTGGGGAGAAGGAGGCCAAGAAATCCGCTAACCCGGAAGGCCAACCCGGTTCAGTTACCACCGAACCAGAGGGAGTGCCCTCTGACCAGGGCGATACTTCTTCGGGCAACAGGAAAGCTGATCCTGAGGGACCAGTCCCTACAAAAAGGAAAAGAAAGGAAAAATCTGGCAGTTTGGATCCAGAACTCCATGTTCCGAATGCAGAAGAAATTGCCCGAGCGATTCGGATTGTGGAATCGCTTCATCCGGTTCTGACCGATCCGGTCCCAGTTGGTAGGGGTTTGGTTCGGTCAGTTCCTCCGGTTCAGGATTATGCCCCTGAAGATTTTTATGAACTGGATTTTGAGGAGGGGGACTGTGAACAATGTGAGGATTATGATGAGTGCTTAGAAAGTCTGGATGTGCCTATAGAACCGGACATCTCCCCAGACCGACCTTCTGGTGTTTCCCCTCCTAGGCTCTCTTGAGTCCCCTTCCCACTTTCTGTTTTACAGGAAAGTGGCAGAAACCCTCTAGCTTCCTATGGAGGAGGCTGTGCTGGACCAAGAAGAGCCTGACTTCGTTGAAATGATGGATATCCCAGAGTCTGAGACTGTCGATTCCTCTTCATAAGTCTTTTGGGAAGCAGACTCAAAACATTCTAAACTCTCCTAACTCTAGACCTCCTGTGGACAGAAGGATGGACAAGAGGTATACTCTGTCAGGCTTGGATATGGAGTTTCTTTACCAGCAATGCAGCCATGTTGGGGTAGTGCAGGCTGCAGCCTGCAACAGGGCAGGCATTCCCCTTGGCTTCACATCCCTCAGATAAAGACTCCAGGAAGTTGGATGCCATGGAAAAGAAACAGTATATGGCATCATCTTTGGGACTCAGACAGGCTAATTATATGGCCTATACAGCCAGGTACCAGAAGTCCAGATGGGACACTGTACTGGCACTGGCTAAGCAGGCTCCCCCCCCCCAGCTGGCCAAGGAGCTGGAGGGGGTGGCTGCTGATGGGATCGAGGCATCCAAGGTTCAGTTTCATGCTGCTGTGGGCTCCAGTGATGTCATCAAGAGCCATGGGTACATCTGTGGCTCTTCGGAGAATGGCTTGGCTCAGATGTACTAGCCTTTCACAGGACACCCAGGCTAAGGCCATGGATTTCCCTGTGGTGGGTAATTCTCTGTTTGGGGAGCAGACAGAGAATTACATGAAGAACATGGACGAATATAGGACCACTTACAGGAGTGCACAGGCCAAGGAAAGCAGGCAACTCCTCAAAGGCAGCAAGCCAGGGGCAGGCCTTTTCACAGGCCTTTCTACCAAGCGCAGGCCTCTTCTCCCTTTTCCCAAAGGGGTTCTTTAAAGGGAGAGGCAGAAGGGGGATGAGCAGGGCTGCATCTACCCCTCAGCCTAAGGCTCCTGCCAAGCAGACACCCTGAGGTGTCGGCCCGGGTCGACTCCCCCATACCAGTAGGAGGCAGGCCGGTTTACTTTGTCCAGGACTGGAAGTCTGTTACTTCAGACAGATGTGTCCTGGAAGTGGTAAGCCAGTTACTGGTCCTCAGCTTCAAAAGATTTCCAAAGCTGAGGCCCGGATCTTTTCCACCTGCAAGCACCTCCGAATCCCTTGCCTTGCAAGCAGAGGTTTCATCTCTGTTGGCTCTAAGGGCCATAGAGAGGGTGCCTTATCTACACAGGGGCAAAGGTCTGTACTCCAGGTACTTCCTTACCCCCAAAAAGACAGGAGAGTGGCAACCCATCCTGGATTTAAGATATCTGAACAAGCATCTGTTAAAACCAAAGTTCAAAATGGTGACTCTGGGAATAATTCTTCCCTCTCTAAGGCCAGGGGACTGGCTAGCCTCCCTGGACCTCAAGGATTCATATTTTCACATTCCCATCAGGTGCTCCCACAGAAAGTACCTCAGGTTCGAATTGCCTTCAGGCCATTATCAGTTCAGAGCAATGCCCTTTGGCCTAACAGCTCCAAGGGTGTTTACAAGTGCCTGGCAGTAGTGGTGGCCTTTTTAAGAAGGAAGAAGATGGCAGTGTTTCCATATCTGGACAACTGGCTCATTGTGGGACAGTCCCCAGACCAAGTCAAGTCAGACCTCCAAGTGACCCAGCAAGTGCTCTCTTCCTTGGGGTTTCTTCTAAACCTTTCCAAGTCAGTTCTCGAACCTGTACTACTACTCACTTTTATAGGAGCAGAGCTGGATACAGTCAAGGCAAGAGTTTTTCTTCCCATGCAGAGGGTTGTAGCCATTTCAGAGCTGGCCTCCTCTTTCCGCCGTCTGGTCTTTCGACCAACAAGGCATTTCCTTTAGCTTCTGGGTCACATGGCAGCTTCTACAGCAGTGGTCCAAGGAGCCAGGTTTCAAATGAGGGACATACAGTTCCATCTGAGGTCCTTCTGGTCCCAAAAGAAGGATCCTCTTACCAAACTAGTTCCAGTGACTCAGACTCTGATCCAGGCACTTCAATGGTGACAGGATCAGGACAGTCTCAGGCAAGAGATTCCTTTCGTCCATCAGCCCCACTCTGTGGTCCTTACCACAGATGCTTCTCTGTTGGGGTGGGGAGCCCATCTTGGGGCTCTCGTAGCCCAGGGACAGTGGTCCCATCAAGAGTCCCTCCTGCATATCAATCTTTTGGAGCTCAGGGCAGTGTTCCTGGCTCTGCAAGCCTTCTCTTGTCAGTGCAGAACAAGGTGGTACAGGTCAGGACAGACACCACCACCATGTGGTACATCAACAAGCAGGGAGGCGCTTGGTCTACGGCCTTGTGCACGGAAGCCATGAAACTATGGTCTCTGGCTTACTCTCTGCAGACATCCTTAGTTACAGTACACCTTCCAGGAAAGGACAATGTGATAGCAGATATACTGAGCAGAATCTCCCAGGGCCATCACGAATGGTCTCTGGATCCCCTGGTGCTAGAAGTGATTTTTTTCCAGGTGGGGCACTCCAGAGATTGATCTCTTTGCAGCCCCGGACAATCACCAACTTTCTCTGTTTTGTTGCAGACCTCCAGTACTGGGCTCAGTCCCTCTGGATGCTCTGATTCTGAACTGGGAAGGAAAATTCCTCTATGCCTTCCCTCCTTTTCCTCTGTTGTTCAAAGTTCTGGTCAAAATTAGGTCACAGTCCTGCAGACTAATTCTGATTGCTCCAGACTGGGCCAGGCAGCCATGGTATCCCTTGCTGCTGTCCCTAGCAGTCTATCTTCCCCTGTCTCTCCCCAGAAGTGCAATCTGTTAATCTCATCTCAGGGGAGGATTTGGTACCCCAATCTTCGGTCCCTCAATCTCAAGGCATGGCTCTTAAAGACTTAGAATTTGCATATTTGCATCTGTCCCAAGGGGTTCTGGACATTCTCAAAGCTTCTCGAAAGCCTGCCACCAGAAAAACTTACAACTCCAAATGGAAAAGATTCAGCATTTGGTGTTCCAAGAAGCATATATCCCCAGACACTGCTGAATTGTGTACAGTTCTGGATTATATGGTTCATCTTAATAGTCTAGGCCTCAGACCAGCTGCTCTCAAGGTACATTTGTCAGCTGTTTCTGCTTTTCTGTCAGTGGGAAAGCCTTCCTCTCTGTCACCTCATCCTGTATTCTGTAAATTTTTCAAAGGATTGCTTCATACCAATCCTTCTTTTAGGGATCCTGCTCCTGCATGGGATTTGAATGTCTGCATTGCTCAGCTTATGCAACCCCCTTTTGAGCCTATGTCCTCAGCAGAGCTCAAGTACTTGACTTGGAAAACTGTGTTTTTGGTTGCTGTTACCTCTGCCAGACACATCAGTGAATTGCAAGCTCTGTCAGTTGAACCGGACTTCATCTCATTCCTTAGGGACAAGGTGGTCCTTAGAACCAATAGGAGGTTCCTACCCAAAGTGGTTTCTGATTTCCACTTGAACCAATCCATGTCTCTTCCTGTGTTCTTCACTGATCATGCTTCCTCAGGAGAGTGAAGGTTACACAGTTTAGATGTTAAGAGCCCTTAATTACTACATAGAACGTACAAAGGGTCATAGGTTTGACTCCCTCCAGTTGTTCCTCACGGGGAAGTAGGTAAGGGCAAACCTGCCACCAAGAGAATTATTGCCAGGTGGATTGTGTCCTGTATCTAATTCTGTTATGAGAAACTGGGAAAAAATCCTCCCTCAGGCCTGAGGGCTCATTCCACTAGAGGTACAGCTGCATCTCTGGCTGCGACCAGGAATATTCCCTTGTTAGAAATTTGCCAGGCAGCCACCTGGAAAAGAGTTCGTACCTTCACCAAGCATTACTCCCTGGATATCCAGGCTCAGAGTGATGCTAGATTTGGCGCAGCAGTGCTTCACAGCCTATTCCCAAAGTAGGTTCTGTCCCTCCTTCTTGGAGGTACTGCTTGGTAGTCTGCAGTTGTCAGAATACAGCAAGACTTCATGTTTGAAGAAAAAATTACTCACCTTAGTAATTGTGTTTCTTCTAATGGAATCTAGCTGTATTCTGACCTCCCTCCCTGCCTCTCCTCTCAGAACCTGTTTTTGGGAAGTGGGTGAGCAGGTGCAGTGTTGCACCCCAGGGGTGTCTTCAGCACTCTTCCTGCTGGGTGCTTTAGTTTGGTTAGTAAGAATTTGTTATGCTTTATTACCTTGTTTTTGTTTGGTTTTTGGGTTTCCTAACTTGAGTCTTCCTTTGGGAACCTAGACAGTTAGTTGCCAGTTGGCTAGTAGAAAATTTACAGTTTCCACATTCTGATGTCAGTGAGTTTTTAGCTCGTAAGAATCTGACTGTTTGGATTCAAAGTACTGCAGACAGAGTCTTCAACTGAGCTCGAGCTCAACGTTCTATGCCCTGCATAGAAATTTCGCCCTATACTCTCTGGGGCAGTTCAAAGGCTGGAGCTAACTGCAATTGTCAGAATACAAGACTCCATTAGAAGAACACAATTACTAAGGTGAGTAATTTTTTCTTCTGTTACGACAAGTACAAGACGACCCTGCCGGGTCAGGTCAGAGGCCACTCCACTAGAGGGGTAGCTGCCTCTGTGGCTTGTTTCAAGAACGTGTCAGCAGCTGACATCTGTGCAGCTGCTACTTGGACTTCTGTCCATACCTTTATGAAACACTACAGTTTGGACAGTGTCTCTTGCCGTAGAGCAGGCTTCGGGTTGGCTGTGCTTCAGGGTCTTCTTTCATAAGACCTGCTCAGCCAAAGGTCCCATTCTGTGGATCATTTTCCTCCTCCAGAGTGCTTTTTCCTTGTTCCAGATTGCTTGGGATTTGGTCCTATATGTGAATGCCTACTGCAAGAGCCCTCTCGAAGTAAGATAGTACAGTTACATAAGAACTTACCATAACAGTAGATCTTCGAGAGAGGCTCTTGCAGTAGGTATTGCCTTCCTGTCTTCCATCCCCCTTACCTTTTTTTAGCTCCTTTTCCAGGAAGGGAAATATCCGCTTCTCTCTCATCTTGCCTCTTTTGGCCCTTTAGGAAAGAACTGGAAGGCGGGTGGGCACTGCCCCTTTATACCGACGCCTGTCACCTGACCGGGGATCCTGCCAGAGACTGCTAGCTAGAAATTTTTCCGGGGTCCTTGATGCTCGCCGGGTCAGTCCTATATGTAAATACCTACTGCAAGAGAGTGCCTCTCTAAGATCTTACTGTTACGGTAAGTTCTTACGTAACTACTCTCTGGGTCATTTTTTGAGGTGTTCCTGACAGCTGTCTCAACTCCAGCTGACATGGAGTCTGAAATCCACAGAATGTACCTGGTAATGCAGACTGGTTTTCATGGTGATGGAAGTTGGTGCTTTTGCTGTCGTGCAGAAGGCATTTGTGAGTTGCAGTTTACAGGCTGCCAGCCTTCAAATGGCAAGCGGTTTCTGTTTGGAGCTCTTGCTGTTTGGAGAGTCTGCTGAGCTGTGCTTCAGCCAGAGACCACAAATGCCTTAACTTGCTGTGATGTCGTACCCAGTTATTACGGCATTTGAAAACTCCCAATTTTTCAGGTTACTAAAGAGGTCATTGGTTATTATAAAATATTACTGGTAAAATACTCAAAATTGAGCTGTTTAATTATACTACCATGCTTGCATCATTGGGTGTCACCTAATTTTCTTCTCCCCTCCTTGCGAGTCAGATACTCCACCTCCCCACCCTTTTTTAAATGTTTTTACCTTATTTTTTTAATCTGCTTTGCATGGTTAACTGAAGCCCTGACTGGTAAACTTAATAAAATCATATACATTATAAAATGGGTTGAAATTAACTTTTGAAGCCCCTAGCCAGCACGGCTAGTGACGGGGGAAAATCTGCTAGCCCCACAGACTTTTCCACTAGCCCAGCTGGTGTACTTATTGAAATGTTACCTTCTCCAGTACAAGCCCACAGTGCTAGTTGAAGGAAAATCATACTAGTCCAATACAAAATCTACCAGCATTTGGCTAGTGGGCCAGTGCCAGTTTCAACCCCTGAAGAAAGCTGTGAGGCTTACCATTGAGGGCATTATGTAAGCACAATAGATCAAGGGAGCATTCTTGACCAAACAGGGTGATCTTTTCCCCAGCACACGAGGATACTGGTGTTCTCTAAAGAGTGTTTCATGCTGCAGATGCCATGGAAATGGGCTAATTCGGGGGCGACTTTTCAGTTTTTTCATCCCTCGATCTAGGGATATACCCTGGTCCCAGATATGTACCCGTTTGGGACTGTCTCTGGTCTCCCCAGGCGGCTCACCAGCTACCTTCACAGGTCTTCCCCCTATGGAAAGGCCACCCCCCCCCCATGAGGCAGTCCCACCATGTGGACTACGATCCACTGAGAGCAGGCACTAGGACCCAGGGTAGCCAGCAGCCCAGGCCATCATTTAGACTGTTGTGGGGTTTTCTACCATTTTCTGATCCCTTCCCAGCATGAGCGCAGCCTCAAGTTGGCCTTGCGTGCACACAGCATGTCCCCCTGCTGCAGGAGCAAGCTCCGTGGCCCAGCCGCAGGGGTCGCTGCTGCACTGGAGCTTGTTTTCAATCCTCCCTGGTTTGACAAGCTGCTGTGAGGCTGCTGCCTCATCCTGGCCCACCTTCTAATGCGACCACCTGAGTTCACTTCCAAACCTAGGTCATGTGCCATGGGGGCAGCTGGGGGATTTATAACATTTTAAAATATTTGTGATCGCCCACGATCAGTGTTTCCTAGGAGACCGCTCTTGTAATTGTAAGCGCGGTCTTGCTTAACATTCCTAAAGTATCAGAACTGCTCACCTTTCATTCTCATCCAAAGAATGAACGTGAGACCACTGTTGCAACCTCCTGGGATGTATTAAGATATAGTAATGATCAGTGCTCCGACCATGTCCTGGAGATTAATGACTAGGGATTGCCCTCTGTCTTTAGGAAAAAAGTGTAAATATAAAGAATTTAAGCCTGTCTAAACTGTTCCACATGTAACCTTGAATGGTAGCAGAACTAACTTACAGAAGGTCAGCATCTGGCTGTTATTCACGACATACAGTACCACCATTTGAAGCTCTTTTACACTAAAAGATATTTAGTTTCATTAAAATTGAGAGGGTTTGCTAATAATGTCTGTGATGTTTGTCCTAGGACTTTGTGTTCTATGCCCCCCGTTTACGGATTAACAAGCGGATCCTGGCCCTGTGCATGGGGAACCATGAGCTGTACATGCGCAGGCGCAAGCCAGACACAATTGAGGTGCAGCAGATGAGGGCCCAGGCTCGGGAGGAGAAGCACCAGAAACAGATGGAAAGGTCTGTAATGAATTGGGTAGGCTGATATTGAAGTAAAAGGTTAAAGGGGAAGGATTGTTTTCACTAGCAGATAGAGTATTTTTCTTCTGTAAAACTGTTATGCAAAGCTTGTTTAAATTTATTGATCTTCCCTTGTCAATCTTCACCATTCATTACTGCTTGGGTTGTGCCAGAGGCGCACATCTGCCACGGGAGATTTATTTTTTGAGTTGGCTCCAACGGCTCTGCCCACGAGAGTGACGCAGAGTCATGCGCGAGGGGTGGCCGTTAGGTGCCGCAGACTCCTCCTCCATCTCAGTTCTGTTTCTCCCGCCGTCGAGGCTGCACCTGCTACCACGTGTTTCAAGATTTATTGAATCATAGGCCTTCCTGCGACTCCTTCTCCAGTTCCTCCCAACGCCGTTGAACTGTTTTCAGTCCAGTAAGACCTTTCCTTATTTCTATGGTGCCGGGAGCCTTTTTCTGTGTTTAATTGTTTTCAGCATCATGTCAGGTTCGGAAGCCAAACGTAGATCGAAAGCGGGCCGTGCCCCCACGCGTCGGTGCTCCTGTGGCCGGCATTTTTCCATAACTGACCGGCATGATGTTTGCCTTCATTGCCTGGGACCCAACCATAATATGGATTCGCAAGCACACCTGTTTCTTGATGGACAGTCGCGGCCCTGAAGTCCGCCAAGACGAAGATCGGCAAGGCCCCGCCCGACTTTCGGGGGATGGTGTCGCTCTCGGGCTTCCCAGATAAGATCTCTAGACCCTTCCTCCGGGTCCCCTCCCAGGCCTATACTGTCCGGAGAGGAGGGGGTCTCCTCATCTTCTAGTCTTGCCGAGGAGGAGGCTTCTTTCATGGTGTCTGAGGAACGCCGTGGTCCCTCCTGGGGCCGCGGTGGAGACACCGCCTCGGTAGTCACCTCTTTGGAGGTACAGGCTTCCCCAGTGTCATGGCCCAGGACTTCTGGCCCAGCATCGGTGGACCCTCGACACCGCCTTCTGGCGCCGCTCTAGATCCTGTTGCCATTCGTGGTGCCGGTGATTGAATGGTGCCATGTTGGGTCCCAGTACAGAGGGCGGTGCCGCGGGTCTGGCCAGTGGCGTTGGGGTGTCGAGCCGGGTTCAGGTGTCTCGGGTGCGCCGAAGCCATCTGGCGCCGTAGGTGGCACCGATGCAGTTTCTCTGGAGGCCCCTGGGGGTGGCCAGTATTGAGGTCCAGCTGGTCTCTTCTTCCTCGGGGGAGGATGACTCTGACGTGGACCCGTCCTGGCGCTTTGACTCTTCAGAGTCTGGGTCTCTGGTGAGACGAGGTGCTAGGCGGCCCAGAGCGCCCATTCCTCAGTCTCCTGTGCTGTCCTCTCCTGAGGCTTCCCAGGCTAGGGATGGCCTGGGTTCCCTAGAGGGAGATGGCGTGGAGACGGCAGAAGAGGTTAATCCTCCTGAGGGGGTTGCAGTAGCTGCCACTCCCGGCGCTGCTGCGACTGCTCTGGGTGGGTTGTTGCTGAGGTCGAGGAGGAGGAGGGCGTTTTTGGAGTCCGAGAAGTCGAGAGGTCGAGGAGAGGTGCATCAGTCTTCACCTGCCACCTCTCGGGGTTCAGATAGGAGCCGTAGCGCTGGACACAGTCTTTTCCTCTCAGACCCCAGGGATCCCTCTAGTGGCATTGCTGTGGGCTGCCCTTCTGGACTCATGCAGCCTCAGGTTCATCACAGGGGAGGATCCCCTTCTAGGCTCTTCCAGGCTTCGCATCCCCTGGGTTCCGTTCTGCGACCTGGTTTGCTGTCCGGAACCCCACCAGCTCGGGCTCCGTTTTCTGGATTTCAGAGCCTCAGCAGAGGACAGCTGCCTCTTCGTAGGTGCCCCTCACCCATTCCTCTGCAGCCACCCCCCCGGCCATGCCGGTCCTACGGGCCAGTTATCCTGGGAGATTTTCAGAGGCACTGTGTTGGCCTTTCCCTCATACGTTCGATGTATGCATGAGCGGGTGTTTTGCTTGTCCCCATCGCCGCAGGAGTCCTCTGGACATTCGAACTCCCCATCATCCTCGTCTCCCTCCTCGGAGGGAGAGGAACCCCATGCTCATCTCTCCTCCGATGCTGATTTCACTGAATATCAGCGATTCCTTTCGAGGATGGTGAGGGATCTTCGTATCTCCTTCATTAGGCAAGACAATACCAAACGGGAGACGCGTGAATTCAGTGCCCAGCATTTAGTGGTACTGTCCTGGCCTGTTCCCTTCTAGCAGGCATCTATCCGTTCCTGGCAGTTGCCAGATGTGTCCCTATTCCAGCCCCGGCAGACTGCAGGAGAAGGTATTGTGCCCCAGCTGAGTTTTTAGGTTCTCTTCCCAATCCACCTTTGGGTTTGGAATTCCTGGAAACTCCCTCCAGGCGCAGCTGCCTGGCGCACGATCGTCCACCGGATCCAGATTCTCTACAGTTTGATCGGTGGGGGAGAAGAGTGTTCTCTTCTCATGTGATGCTGTGCATTGCGTCTCATCAGGCACACCATGCAGCCTACAGCAGGCACTTATGGTCGATGCTATCCCAGCTTCTAGCATCAATGCCCGATATGGAGCAATCTTGACAGGCCATTGCCCTCTCTGCTATAGGCCTGGAGCTGTCAAGACACCATGCAAGGGCATCTTATGATGCCAATGAGGTGGCTTCCAGGGACAGCGATCTGTATTAGATGGATGGCATGGCTTCGCCTATCAAGATCGTCTCCCCTGGCCCGGTGTAGGTTGATTCGCTCCGCTCTCTGGGAGACCCGTCTGTTTTCCACCAGGGCTAGGAGGCTTCTGCAGGGGCTTCCTCTGTCTCCCAGTCTCCGGGGACACCTCCTAGCTCTCCTCAACCTTAGGCTTCTCATCTGATTAGCCCATGGTCTTTTCCCTCCTGTTTCACACCAACAGGAGGCTGAGGGTCTTGTTCCTTCAGGGTTTTCTCTTGTCCCCTCCCTCCAGGGTGGGGGCTTAGCTCTCACCCAAGCAGTAATGAATGGTGAAGATTGACAAGGGAAGATATGAAAATTACATTACCTACCGCTAATTCTTGATCTTCTCTTGTATCTTCAGCGTTCGTCTCTATCTCTACCACCTTCCTCAAGGGCCTCCTTCTCCGCGTCTCCCCCCTCCTGTTGTTTCTTCCCCTTATCTTTATTAAAAAAGAAAAAGGCATAAAAATCTTAGTTTTTCCATTCCTTGGACGGATCCTGTCCCTAAGGGATTCGAGGAACGAGTAGCTCTATTTTATCCTGAGGGAACTCTTTCTGATTTTCCCCTTGGGGTGACCTTTTGGCTCTTTTAGCCACCCTATTCAGTTTACAGTTGAGGAGACTATCCCTTAAACATCTGTCTCTTTTGCTAGGTCCCCTCTGGCATGTCTCTATCATCTTGTCAGTTTCTGTTAAATTAGGCTGTCCTGACACTATTATTACCCTGAGCTGGTGATCTTTGCCTTGCCTTCTGGGAGTCTGAGTTCCACTCTTTCTCTATTTAAGGGGTGTCTTTTATAGGGCCTTTAACCCTTACTTCAAAACAGATTCTGCCTTGGCAGCCTGTGAGCTCTCAACTAGGATTTAAAGGGCTGGGGATGGCGGTAGCTGTAGAGAATCTGCCTTGTGTCCTTCTGGACAAGTGGTTCAGTTAAACTCTCCTCATTTTATAAAACACATTCCTTGCTCCCTTGTTTTTGGTTCGATCTCATCGGCCTTAAACCAATCTCCCAATCGGCAGAGCTCTCCCTCCCGTCATCCTCTTTTCTCTTTTCCCTCTCTTCTTTTTCTCTCTCCTTTCTCTGTCCCTCCTTTGGAGCCGCCCCAAGGGTGAGGCCCTTCAATCCCTTAGGGTAGGCATCTTCTTCTCCTCTGTCCTCTATTGGCTTATTTCTTTTTCAGTTTATATCATTTCCTTTTTCCTGTCTCTCAGCTCTCTTGCCTCCCTCCCTTTTTTCTTACCCTTTGTTTTCGCCTCTCTGGCTACCACAACTGAGATGGAGGAGGAGTCTGCGGCACCTAACGACTGCCCCTCACGTGTGACGCAGCGCATCACTCTCCAGGGCCGTGCCGTTTGGAGCATACTCAAAATCTCTCCGTGGCAGGTGCCGCCTGGCACATGTCCAAGCATAATGAATGGTGAAGTATAAGAGAGATGCAATTTATGGTAGGTACGTAATTTTCATTTTTTTGTTACTCTGAACTTGATCCTCTCAGTACCTCAGGTCCGTCGGGCCCACTCATGCCCCTCTGCCTGCCTTGACATCTTGTGGTTATGACAAATTGTTCCCCAGGGCAGAACTGACCACGGGCAAGTGACCAAAGGTAGCACTCAACCTGGGGATATTGCATATAACTTCCACTCTCTGAGGGGGACGCCTGCTGTCACCTTGGGGGGGGCACCATATTTGGCATGAGGGGGCCAGGTCCTGGTTTGTCAGAGAACCTATGATAGAACAGGATAGTTTATTTATAAAATGTAGGAGTGTGCACGGGACAAATGGTATTTTCCGAATCATCAGGAACAATTCCAGAATAGCCCCACTATTAATGGTATTTGGTCCATGTACAGAATAAAAAAAGTTTAGAATGCCCCCCCACCTCTCCCTTTCCTGGAGTCCCAAAGAAAGAGTAGCAGAGTTCATATTTCTTTTTTTTTTTTGTTCCCCCTCACCAAATTCCCTCTGTTCTGACATGTTGCTTATCTTTTTCATTTTCATCTCCCCCTCTAGATTCCTTAGCTTGCTGATGGGAGGGGATGATGGCAAAGCAGTTTGCATCCAGGTAGTTTGTCAGGCCTCCTGTAGAGGATTGTTGCTCAGTTTGGCAAAGCGTTGCGCATATGGGCAAGTAGTAGCCAGTCAGACCCACACAGCTATGTACTGCAGGTGATTGGTAGTGTGGCCGATCCGGGCACAATACTGTAATCTAATAAGTAGTAAAGCTTTTTTGAATTGTGTTCGGTATTGTTTGCCTTGATTCAATTTTCGTGGAGTGCAATAGGCATTTTTTGTTTATGTTGTGAGCTGGCTGCCCTTTCCTACCGCACCCGACGCCGAGAAGGTGTTTTTGAGATTAGCGGTTTTTTGTTTGGAGTAGTTTTATGTACTGCAGAGGCTTGTTTGCTGCTCAGCTGCTCCAGCCAGTAGTCCATATCAGTAGATAGGCATAGTAAAGGGAAGACATTAAATGCTGACACTGGCTTTGCTGCTGTTTATAGTGATGAGTGAGAAGGGCAGACGATCACAAAGGAGGGGCGTCCCTTGTAATTGCACGCCTTCCTCATTCATTCATCACTATAATAGCAACAGTGCCAGTGTGGGCAGTTAATAGCATGATTTTATGTTTTTTTTTTTTTTTCCCCTTCCCAACACACAGGCAAATAACAAGTACTGAATAATGAATATTGTATAATATTAGGCATGGATATTCAGGAAAAGGCATTCGCACATCCTTTATAAAATGTCCTTCTGAAAACTTCTAGTGCTGTGCAATACACTTATTCAAAAGACAGGACAATAAATATTCATATAAATAAATGATTCTACATTCCCATAAGAATCCTGTATTTGATTTGTATAACAGCGAGAAAGGGCAAAAAAGAAGAGCTCAAGAAATGGAGCTGGATTAAGCAGAGCAGAAAAAACGTTTTCTATCTTATAGAAGTGGCTCAAGCAGTGAATATTCCAGACTGACTGACTGAGGAAGTTCCACAGGACTGGGTCTGTTAATTTAAAAAAAACAAACAAAAAAAAAAAAACCTTATTTCCCAACTGATTTAAGTTTCGAATAGGGGACCATGAATAGCTCCTGTATCAAAGGGCTGTACCTGGACAGTGGGAAACCAGAGGCTTGTGGAGATGCTGTAGATGGCAGAATACAGTAATCCAAGACACTGGGATGACCTTTTCTCCTGTTCTGCAAGCCCCTTCCACCTCTTTTCACTGAAGATGCCACCATCACTCTTCTAGGCAGAACCCAGCTGGTATTTTGTGGTCGCCCATGTAGGTGATGCCATGCATCCAGTAAGACGTGCTGCTATTGAATTGGGCGTCTCCCCTCACCCCTTTGGTGGATTTTGTGCTCATTCAGCTCTCCGCTCTGGAAGCCAAATTGTACTGTTTAGCCTTTGGCTGGATAACGCGCAGTCCTCCCCCAGTCTGCACCGGTGTTGTACATCAGTAGTACTGAGCTTGGAGGGGTGTTTTTCTGGGTCAAAGGGTAACACTCTCCCTGCTCATTCACTCAAAGGCCCCTGTAGGGTAATACTCACCAGTTGGCCTAAATTACAGTGTGATGCTTTAGTGGTGTGGGCTTGCTGTAGGATGTGTTTTCTTCATTAACTTCCAAATGAACAGTCTGGCCTGGTGGCGCTGAGGCGCTGGATAACACACCTCGTGCTACACCGGTGACCCGGGTTTGGGAGCGAGCTTGGGCTACCAGGGGGAGAACAGGATCGAGCATCCAGAAGACTGCTGTCCTGTCCTCGGAGGGAGGGGGGATATTGATCCTGTGCTCTGGTGGCTCCTAGCGGTAGCTGGGGGACACAGCGAGCTCACGATCCAGCAACCAGGGGGATTGGTTGCGGTGGTGATCCTGTAGGTGCACACGGGAGCGTGCGTACCTGCACTGGATGCATTGCACGTCTGAGCCAAAGGGGGAGGGAACCAATACAGGAAAAAACCCTGGCTGTCTGAGGAGGCGTCGGCGGCCTGAGTGCCTTCGGCCCACATTCCCAACACTGGACATTCCAGACTGACTTCCTCTAAGCCCTTGTCCTGCTTCTGTCCTGGCTGTCTAGATTTCAGACGATAACCTGGTAAGTAGATGGGTGGCCCTGATCCGGGGGTGGGGGGGGGCACCTGTGGTCAGGGAGCTAGGGTGAGGTACTCCTCGGTCAGGGGGTTTCAGGTGGGGAGTTAAGTGCTGTGGTCGGGTGGGTTTGCCTGAGAGAAAACCCAGAGAGTTCCAGGTGATAAATAGAATTGAGGCAAAAAAACCTTCCAGATGACCTTTACCCCACCCCCCAAACACACACACACACACACACACACACACACACACACACACACACACACACTATACACTGTGCTGAGTTCTTTACAAAGTTTCCTGACGCAACAAAAGCTGGTCTGTAACCAGGGGGAATTCCCCATCAGATTAGCTGCATCCTGTTAATCGCTCTGTGAGATATTCAGTGGGAAGGAAATTATTTCAGCATCCTGCAGTGCTGTTAATGTAAAATAATAAGTTGTTTGGTACTTCAGAGCCCTGCTGGAGAATGAGAAGAAGAAACGTGAGATGGCAGAGAAGGAGAAGGAAAAAATTGAACGTGAGAAGGAAGAGCTCATGGAGAGACTCCGTCAGATTGAGGAACAAACAAGAAAGGCTCAGCAGGGTAAGGGTTAAATGGGTGGATATGAACTCCTCCCACCCACTTGTTATGCCCAAATAATTTCACATGGAGTGGAAAAAATGTTGTGGGGCTGGGCGCTGGTCTTTTGGAGCAAGGCACAGGCTGTAAAAAGAGATGAAACTCAGGACACTGGTTCAGGCACACACTTTTTGTTTATAAATTAATTGGGCCTCCATGGGGTGTCTGTGATGGTATAGTGAACTCTGAGCATGAGATTTGGGCAAGAGGGTGGTGAAGCTCAGTTGGACAGTTCTGACTGCTCAAACGTCACAAGAGGAGTGTCTTATGCCATATGAGATGCCTCACGGAGACCCAGTTAACTTGCTACAAATCTGTGGGCTACAGTGGTTTTATAAGCTTTAAGTATTTTTTTTGTTTGTTTCAGAAGTTAAATTATGCCACCCTCCCCCTATCTGTGAAATGAAATACTCCATTACAGACAGTCCTGCACAAGAGGTCACTGTACAGAGGATAGGAGGTACAGTGGCTCAGGTCTCTAATCAGCTGAAATCACATAAGGGATTTAAAAAGCCTTTTAAAATAGTCAGCCATTTTGATTGGTTTGTGTGCCTACCATATTGTGCACATGTCATATGCCACATTTCAGAAGATTATGGAATGACTGAAAGGTACTATACATGCATGGCTAAGTGGACCTCTTGGAATACATGTAATATACGCATGGCATTTAGACATATTCTGTGAAACTAAAACCGGGCATCAGAGATAAAAACATTGGTAAAGTTTCGTACATAGATGGACCAGTGAGGAAGGGACAGTGGCGCATCATCCTCCCGCGATATTTGCAACGAGATCATGGGAGATGACCGCCTCCATATCATAACATGCCAGCTGCACCGGTGCGGGACTCTGTTTATGAGCAGCCAGGTACAGATGGAACAAATTTATTTTGAGAACAGGGGATTTTGAAGGTGAAGCCCTGAATTCTGCAGCAGTCAGGACTTCAACTTAGCCAGTAGAACTCCTTTAAAGTGTGGGTTTCCCAACACTCCCCTGACCTGCCCTGCATTTCTCAAGCCTGGCTTTCCTCTACCATTTCTGTCTCCCAAGTATCCCTCCCAGACTTCCTCCTCTTTCGCCAGGACTGTGGCAAACGGGGTTGCCGGGTGGCTATTTACATTTGCTACAACCTATTTTGTTCGTCTCTCTTTGTGAATCTCTCCCCTCCTCCCATGAGTGCCTCCTGATTAATCTCAAGATCTTACTTTGGGGAGGCTCTTGCAGCAGGCTAACGCCAGTAGGACCAAGCCATCAGGTGCCAGGGCCACACGGAAACTTTCTAGCTAGCAGCGTACCATGGGGGACCATCCACTGCCATCATCCTCTGACGCCGGCCTAACCAATAAAGGCGGTCGATCCCCCATGCCCGCTTCAATTCTTTCCTGCCGTTGACCCACGCATGTCAGACCACTGAAGCCGTCGCAGCTACAGCCTACCATTTCCTGCACTTCTTGTTTTCTGTAGTATTAACATAGTGTTACTGGATTCTGTTTTTTCTTCTCAACCTGCCTCTGGATTCTGGTTTGTCTTCTCAATCTACCTCGTCTTCCGACCGTTCCACAAAGTGTGCCTGTTTTAAACAATTCCAGAAAAGGACTGACATTCTGCTTGCATCATGTGCCTATAGGCCTCAGCCACAACAAAGCCTGCCAGAAATTTAAAGGTGACCTGCAAAGAAGCATTGCAGCCCCCTCCCGTCCTCACATACCTTGCAATACTGTTCTAGGGACATGGATATGTTGTTCATCCACACTGTCTGGCAGGTTCCTTGCCGCTTTAAATCTTGCCGGAAGGTCTTCAAGCTGGCTCCTCCCACCCACCCGGGTGGTAAAACTCTCGGCTCCGCCCCATGACGCCAGATCTTCCTTACTGCTTGGAAGCTCAGGTTCCCTCCTTAACGCTCTGCGTATAAGACTGGTTCCTAATTCTTGAATTTTCGAAATTAAAAAGTTTTGCTAAAAGACTTGGTCTTCTCTCCCTCAGCGGCTGCAGTGGACAATCGACTCCCAGTTTCGGAGATGCCCTTGCGGGTGAAGATGTCTTGGGCCGGATCCGCCTCCACATCCGTCTACTGTCTGAGCCTGGAGCCACGACCACGCAGCCTCGACCTGTGCTCTTCCTTTTCGGCCTACGTCCTCGAAGACCGTGCTGCCCGTTTGCAACTGGGGCGTCCCGAGAAGAGATTTCCTCCGGTAAAGTCAAAAGAGGCCCGGTCGGTGGTGTCCGGCGGCTGGCTCGGCGGATCAGCTCGAGCAGATGATCGCCCTCGAAGAGGAGGCGGCGCGGGCCGCTTCTACCTCTGCTGAGGCATTTGTCCCGCTCTCTCTGTGCCTCTTATTCGGCTTCTTTTAAGGAGCTTTGTCTGACCCTCTCGACTAAAGGTGAGGGTCCAACTTCTTCTGGACCGCTTTCTCGGTCCAAAAAGAGAGACAAGGGTAAGTCTCACCGTCGACGCTCTTGGGAGCGGGAAAGATCCCTCTCCCCGAGTGGTCGGCCGTCGACTTCGGTCGACTTCGGCCACTGGTCTCACGGTGTCCCCGTCAGGCCAGTTGACCGAGACTCCCATCAATGCGGTCAAGATTTTTCTCGACCCATTGGACGGGTTGTCGGCTGGAGAAGCCGAGAATCCCCTCTCCCCGGTTCCCCCAGTGGGAGTTGTGGATTCCGTCGGCTCGTCTGTGCCTCCGGTTCCAGAGCCTTCAGTTGAATATCCGAACCAAAGTGCTGATTCCCGACACCTCCCGCACCGTCCTTAGCATTCTCTGTCTCTGGCGTCTTTGCCGTCCAGTCGATCCCGCCCGTCGCCGTGCTCGCACAGCGGCAAGCGGCGCCGCTGCTTCGTCCTCTCTCCCTCCTCCTCGACGAGGGGAGGCTTCGCGCAGTTGCGCCGGGGAGGTATGAGGGAACTCATGTGGCAATTAGCTCCTTCGACGGAATAAGCCGACCGCTGCCTTTCCCCGCCATTAAGTGGCTGTCACGGAGCGGCAAACAACCCCTCATTTTAGCCGAGAAGCTGTTCCCAGGCCGTTGTTCGGCCAAATCTAGCTGCCCCACTGATCCCGGTGGAACCTCCACAGCCATTAGTTGGGGCTCCGACCAAAAATTCTCGGTCGGCTCAGGGACTGCCCCATAGGCTGTCTGTCACCCTCACTCCCGACCGGCCTCGGCAGGTGGAGGGTGGCTCAGGCCGAGGCAGCTCTTTGAGGACTCTTCCGCGCGTCCGCCCAGCAACGTCCGGGGCCAGCAGGCTCGGGCTTGGCATCCCAAACCCAGCCGGGGCTTCCTCCAACAGGAAGCAGGGAGGTAAGCACCAGGAGGTCCTCGGCGGTCCTCTTCTAAGCCTGCCCAGTGACGGGCTGAGGGTGTCGCCCCAACCCCGTCACCTCACCCCAGGTTCCCCTCGTGGGGGGACGGCTCCGGCACTTCCTTTCCGCCTGGTCCGTTATTACCACGGACAAGTGGGTACTGGAGGTGGTGGGAAAAGGCCTGCCTCCAGAATTCGAGCAGGCCCTGCCCTTCAGAGCCATTGCACCTCGGGGGGCCTCGGGGTCCGCAGCCTCACTGTTGGCTCTTCGGGCCGACATCGCTCTCCTCCTCCAAAAGGAGGTGATCAGGGAGGTGGCGGACCCTCCTTCAGACCGGGGTTTGTGTCCAGGTACTTCCTGGTTCCGAAACGGACAGGGGCTGGCGCCCCATTCTCGACCTACACGACCTGAACAAGTTCCTAAGGTCTCGAACCTTCAGGATGGTCACTCTGGCTCAGATAATACCATCCCTGGAACATGGCGTGTGGTTCTGCTCTCTGGATCTGCAGGACGCATTCTTTCACGTCCTATCCGTCCGTCACATCGGAGATTCCTTCGCTTTCGAGCGGAGGGATCCCTTTCGAGTTCCGAGCCATGCCCTTCGGCCTGTCTCCAGCTCCCAGGGTCTTCACCAAATGCATTGCAGTGGTGACAGCTTTCCTGTGGCGCCGAGGGGTCCGGGTGTACCCTTACCTGGACGATTGGCTGATAGCAGCCCCTCCAGACAGGAGGTGGAGCGGTCCAGAGATCTGGCCCTCCAGGTTTGCTCTCAATCGGCCTTCTCATCAACGAGGCCAAGTCGGAACTCGAGCCGAAGCAGGTGATTCTGTTATCGGGGCAGAGCTCGACTCTCTTCGAGTCAGAGCACGGCTCCCGGCGGACAGGGCTGAGGTCTTACCTCCTTTGCCCAATCATTTCTGGTTGGGCGATCGCGCCCTGCCCAGGACTTCCTGCGCCTCCTGGGTCTCATGGCGGCCTGTACCAGCGTGGTCCGTTGGGCACACTGGCACATGCGCCCCCTTCAGTGGGGACTGGCCAGCCAGTGGTCACAATGCTGTGATCCATTGGACCAGCTAGTGATGGTGACCCAGGAGATGTGGAACGCTCTCCGGTGGTGGACCGTTCCATCTCATCTGCAGGAGGGCATCCTGTTTGTCCGCCCCGAGCCGACGGTCTCTCTATCGACCGATGCCTCTTTGATGGGTTGGGGTGCCCATCTGGGGGAACACCTGGTGCACGGCCTCTGGTCCCCGTGGGAGTCCCGATGCCACATCAACCTGCTGGAGCTCCGAGCGGTCCGCCTAGCTCTCACCGCCTTTGCTCCGTTTCTCCGGGGTCAAGTGGTCCGAGTCCAGACGGACAGTACCACGACCATGTACTACCTAAACCGCCAGGGCGGGACGCGTTCCGTGCCTCTATGCAAGGAAGCTCTCCGCATTTGGTCACTCGTGCGCAGCCTGGAGGCGGATCTCCTAGCCATTCATGTGGCAGGAGCCTCCAACACCCTGGCCGATGCCCTGAGTCGGATAGGGGCTGCATCTCACGAGTGGTCTGTCCTGCCGGAGGTAGTACAAGATCTGTTCTCCCACTGGGGCACACCTCAGGTGGACCTGTTTGCTTCCAGGGAGAACGCGAAGCTGAGGCTGTTTCATGCCCGCCCCCCTCAGCAGGGCTCGCTGCAGGAGGATGCTTTCTCGAGGCTGTGGACCCCGGCCTCTTCTACGCCTTTCCCATTTCCCTTGATTCACAGGTGCTTCTCAAAGCAAGGAGGACAAGGCGAGGTGATTCTGATAGCCCCAGACTGGCCCCGCCAGTTCTGGTACCCAGATCTCCTCAGCCTCAGCTCCAGGCTCCCGAGGCAGCTTCCAGCTCGCCCGGACCTGCTCTCAGTCAATCAGGGAAGGTGTTCCATCCGGACCTTCAATCCCTGCACCTGACGGCCTGGTTCCTGAGCGGCTAGAGTTCCAGGCCTTGGGTCTTTCTGACGAGGTCCTCAATGTTGTTGAGGCGTCCCGTAAGGAGTCGACCAGGAAATGCTATGCCTTCAAATGGAAGAGATTTTCCATTTGATGTCAGGGCAAGGGCTTGGACCCTTCCTCCTGTCCTTTGACAAGCATCTTGGACTATTTATGGTCCCTTTCTAGTCAAGGGCTTAGGTCGATGACCCTAAGGGTGCACCTGGCAGCCATCTCTGCTTACCGGGCACGGGCCGGGGAGCAGTCGGTGGCGCAGAAGAAGGTGGTCTGGTGCTTTTTCAAAGGCCTTGATCACATTTCCCCTCCAGTGCGAGAACCTCCACCTCCGTGGGATTTACTGCTGGTACTGGCAAAGCTCATGGGCAAGCCATTCGAACCAATGCACAGGTGTGAACTCTCACCTGTCGTGGAAGACCGCCTTCTTGGTGGCTATCACGTCAGCCAGAAGGATGGGAGAACTCCAGGCGCTCTGCATCGAGTCTCCTTACCTGGTCTTCCACAGGGACAAGGTTGTCCTGCGCCCCCACCCGAAATTCCTTCCGAAGGTGGTGTCGGAGTTTCACCTTAACCAGGTGTTGACTCTGCCGGTGTTCTACCCTAGTCACACCTCGGAGGCCGAATACAGGCTCCATACTTTGGACCCTAGAAGGGCGTCAGATATTATAAGGAGCGACGGCTGAAATTCGGGAGAGGTTCGCCAGCTGTTTGTCACCTACGCTGAAGCCGCACCTGGCAGACCTGCAGCCAAGTGGACGATAAGCAGGTGGGTCACCTCCTGCATAGATCTCTGCTATAAGTTGGCGGGCATGGAGCCTCCCAGAGGATAAGAGCTCATTCTACCCGCCATACTGCTGCATCGGTGGCTGCTTCCAGGGACGTCCCTATCCAGGAAATCTGCAGGGCTGCTACCTGGAAGTCAGCACACACCTTCATTACCCATTACCACATCGACCTTGAGTCACGCCGGGATGCTGGTTTGGGGCCTCGGTTCTCCAGTCTTCATTCCCTAAGTAGGGGGTGTGCGCCTTGCCTCCCTCCTCCCGGAGAACTGCTAGGAGTTTGCCATTAAGTGTGGATGAACAACATATCCATGTCCTAGAAATGGGGTTACTCACCTGTAACAGGAGTTCTAGGAATGGTATATGTTGTTCATCCTACACGACCCACCCGACCTCCCCGGCTTCGACGCACAACCTGAGCTTCCAGTGGGCCAGATCTGGCGTCATGGGGCGGAGTCGAGAGTTTTACCACCCGGGTGGGTGGGAGGAGCCAGCTTGAAGACCTTCCGGCAAGATTTAAAGTGTCAAGGAACCTGCCAGTAAGTGTGGATGAACAACATATACCATTCCTAGAACTCCTGTTACAGGTGAGTAACCTGTATTTGCGGGAGTCCGGGGCTACAATCAGCATTATTTTTCTGTCCATGTTTAATTTTAATAAAGTGCCAAAACTTTCAGTCGAACAGGGAAGTGCAGAGGGGACCTGACTGAGCGGGTGCAAGTGCTCATGAGTATTACACCCATTTAGTGATGTCGCAGCCATCACCACTCTTATAATAGCAGCAGTGGCGGTAGTTTATTATACTGATTTTATTGCTTCCCCATGGGTCTTGACACCCCAAATATTACAGCAACAGCCTGTCCAGGTGTTGCAGTAAGTAATATTTGGGGTGTCAGGACCCCCGGGGAAGCAGTAAAATTGGCATAAACTACCGCCACTACTGCTGTTATAAGACTAGTGGTGGAAAGAAATACAGGCCCTACTACAAAAAAGCCATAGAGCCCGTCCCTCCAGCTCAGTGCGGCAGGGGGTTCTACTCCCACTTCTTCCTGGTCCCCAAGAAGATGAGGGATCTCCGGCCCATCCTGGACCTGAGCCACCTGAATCTGTTCATAGAGCACAAGCGTGTCAGGATGGACACCCTTCAGGGTTTGTTGCCCCTCCTGCACCAGGGAGGGCTGGTTCTGTTCTCTCGATATGCAGGATGCATATCTGCTTATAAAAAATATCTATCTTCGATAGGAAGCTCTTGCAGCAGGTAACACACATAGGACTGACGCTGGCCGGCGGCAGGACCCCACAGCAAACGTTTTCCAGCAGTACCCAGAGGGGACCGCCCTTCCCAACGTCGGCCCCGGCCCCGATGTACCACGTGGTATATAAGAGGCAGTGGTCTCCAGCGTGCTCCAGTTCTTCCCACCATCGATGTGCGAACGTAAGCTCCATGACCCAACTCTCACCAGTTTGGCCGCTATTTTTTTTTTTTTTTTTTTTCCTGCTCCAGATTACCTTTCAACGTTTTTTCTTCGTCAGCTTTCCTGCATGTCTTCTACCCCGTCCAGGCACACAAACAGGTGCGCCTGCAGTGAGCAAATGCCATCCAAGGACGGCCACGCGGTCTTTTTCTTTCTTATTTTTTTTTTTGGTCTTTGCCTGGACCTCGATTCTCTGTCCTGCCTCCACTGCCAGGCCTTCAACAGTCAGACTCGCATCTGCTGACAGAAGTCTCTTCAGGCCATTCTGGCTCAGCAGTTGGCAACAGTGCAGAGGGGGGAGTCCTCAGAAGTGGATTCACGTCGTCGCTCTCATAATCAGGAAAACACCACTCTTCAACGCCTAAAGAGAAGTGCAGTGAGCGAGACAGGGAGAGGTCCCAGTCCAGATCACGATCCTCCAGGTCCCATATGGCTCCAGATCAGAGTAGTCAGGCCACGGCTCCCGACTGACTATAGTGAAGCCCCTGGTCAGCTCGGGAATTTCTGGTGCTAAGGAGAAGTCTTTGTGACAGCCCTTGAAAATCAGGCCGCCTCCTACTACTCCCATCTGGCCATTTGTCGGACCCAGGTAAGTCGCATCCTGCCCCCCCCCAGTCGGCCTCTGTTTGCAGCGCTAACTCCTGTGAGAAGGCAAAATCTTCTGGCCTGTCGGCGGGGAGGTCTTCCTCCCTCCCGCCAAAACATGCCTCAGAATCAGCAGAGAGACGCCAGACTCAGTCAGACAAGCGCCTGACTCTGTCAGAGAAACGCTAGACTCTTTCGTTGGCTAAGAGCCACTCGGAGAAACACTTAAAGCTTGCGTCGGAGCCCCATTGACACAAGCCTGCCAATGGCACACCCAAGACTGCCTTGTCTCCACTGCCGGCTAAGTCTTCGCCTCCGGCGTCCACCCCTCGATCCATTGCCAGGGTGGATGACGTACTGACACCAGGTGACCAAATGCCGGCCCACGGGATCTCTTCTGGACTCAGCAACGGCCCTGACATGCATGATGCTCCGACTTCACCTCCTGTCCACCTGCTGATGCCGGATCGATGTTGGTACTGGCGCCGGAGCTCCCCAACCATTGCCAGCCCTAGTCCCCCCAAGCTGAACCTGAGCCGGGTCAAAGATCTGTTCTCACGCTGGTGGGAAACAATCAAGTTGGATATCCTTCTGGTGAACCCCACACCGGCGGAACCTGAACCGGCCCCAGTCCCTGGGGAGGAGGTCACACCTCAGTCCACAGAAGAGGTGCCTCCTCACCTCCCCCATGGGCAGGAAGGTGTACTCGTCTGCCATCTGCAGCATTTGGAGTTTAAATTTCCCGACACACATGGTCCAGTTCCAGAATGCCCTTTGGGAACAAGGACTGGACTTTTTGGAGGGTGTGTCCAACTGCCCCCAGAAGGCAGAACTTATTAAGCTTCTTCAAACTGGGTCAGACATAGGCACACATGTGCTGCGGTCTGCCTACAGCTCTGTGGACACATCAGCAAGGGCGGCGGCTATAGGCATCTGTTTACAGTGCCATTCCTAGTTCTGGGTGTCTGGGTTCACGCAGGATGCTTAATCCAACATCCTAGATGCGCCCTTCAAGGGCTCTGTTCTCTTAGGGGAAGAGATGGAGCGGATCATCAATAGACTACAGGACTCCGGTAAGGCCGACTGTACCATGCAGTCTATGTACCGTACTAAGCAGACAGTTTCAGAGGCCCCTCTTTCGTGGCAGAGGGGGACAACAGCCTCAGCAACCCCATGCTTAGCAGTGTGGCTTTGGTCGATGTGGTGGCTCCAGGGGATCCTCAACCTCCACCTCTAGCCAGGCTAAACCTTTCCACGCCGCTTTCCCTCCCCCTCCAACAGCATGACTCTTGGAGCAACCCACCTCTCCATGACTCCTCGTCTGGAGAGGAGGTGGGAGGTCATTCCTTTCTTTATCCAGAGGCTTGGAGACAAGTGACCTCCAACCAGTGGGTTCACGAGCTCATAGAAATCAGGCACTCTCTAGAGTTTGTGTGCACCCCACTGGACAGGCCCCCACACCTATCTCGTCACTCCATGGGACATACAGGCCTCATCTGCCCAGAGATTTTGGCACTGCTGTCCAAAAATACCATAGAGCTGGTCCCTCCACATGAGAGGGGCGCCGGGTTCCATTTTCGCTTCTTCCTGGTCCCGAAGAAGTCCGGAGACTTGAGGCCAGTCCTTGACCTCAGCGACCTGAACCTGTCTGTTTCATACAGGCATTTTAGGATGGTCAGCCTTCACAACCTGTTTCCCATGGTATGTCAGGGAGACTGACTAGCATCCTTGGATATGCAGGATGCACACCTTCACATCCTGATTGCCGAAGACCGCTGGAACTATCTCCGGGTCTTACTTCGAGATGGAGCTCTTGCAGCAGGCTGTCTGGTGGGACTATGCATGAGCACTAGGACCTACGGAAAACTCTACTAGCAATTCCAGCTGGGGACCGCCCCCGACGCCAGCCCTGCCCCGACGTCGGTCAGGGTACAAGAGGGGGCGGACCCAGCTCCACCTCAGTTCTTTCCCACCGTGTACCACGCACGTGAAGAGCTACTGCTTGTGATTCACCAAGCAAAATTTATCTTCAGTCAAGATTCTCGCTTCATTTTCAACGATTTTTTCCGTTCTTCCTACAAGGCTGAGTTACCGTTACAGACGCCTGTACGTCTGCCGTTTGCGGCTTGTTTTTTCGGCTTTCATCGCCTTTTTCTATGCCTGCTGTCGGTGGCGGATCAAGCGTTGCTGCCAAGTCCCTACGGGTGTTCCATGTCTTCCCGGCGTCTCTCTCCCGAACACGTCAAGTGTGAGTGCGGCCGGCAAATTCCCGCCAAGGACGGTCACCGACGGTGCGTTTTCTGCTTGGGCCCGGACCACGACTCAGCTTCCTGTGCCAACTGCCAAGCATTCATGAGCCGGACCCGCCTGAAGGCCTGTCTCTTGCAGAAAAAGATGGACGTGCACTCCTCCGAGGGGTAGAAGGAGAAAAAGTGCCACAGCAAAGAGCGCAGTCGGTCCCGGCACCGATCCCGATCGCGGTCGCGACCTTCCCTGAAAAAGGCCCGTCCTTCCGGCTCGGGTGAGTCGCAGCGCTCTTCCCAGGCTAAGGACGGCCCATCGGGGGAGCCGTCAGACAAGCCTAAGGTGACCCCACTTAAGATCACCTCTAAGTCCGTAGCGGTACCTGCTTCTGCCCTACTGTCTACGGCACCGGCGCCGCCTGCTGAAGGTGCGCCTCCGGAGCGTAAGGACTCTTTGGGGGCCCCCCGTCGTCTGTCCCGGTACCAACGCCGGTCGAAGGGGCCAAGGACCCGGAGTTGGTCGTTACTCTGCCGACGTCCCTGTCACCCAAGTCCTCCTCCCCCCGGGCCTCCATGATAGCTCTCCCTCGTGTCCCGCCGCGCCTGAATCTTCCTTCTCGAAGTGGGCAGCAGACATATTCTCCAAGGACGAGCTGAAACAACTTTTCGTTCTGGTGGGAGCAGGTCCACCAGCGTACTGCCCGTCGCCCGGCCCAGACACGGTACCTGATCCCTTTGGCGAAAGACCACAGCGGGCGAGGGCCTCCCTCGTTGAGGTCCCTGGAACGCCATGTTTCGCCCCCTTCCAGGGCTTGTTCCCGCGCTCGATCTCAGGACCACCGACGTCGCTCCTTGGTTCCCACTGACCGACGTCAGTTGTGGTCTCCTTCTCGGAGCCCTTCCTGCGCTCGACGGGACCTGGGGATCACCCTGAACTTAAAGAAGTCGTCCCCGGGGCCCAGCTGACGCCTCGCCTTCATTGGAGCAACTCTGGTCTTCGTCTGCGAAGTTTGGCAGAATGGATTTCCGTAGCACCTCGAGTTTCGGCTCGGAACTTCCTGAGTCTACTGGGGCACATGGCGGCCATCCCGGTGATATCCCTGGCCCGCCTCCACATGAGAATCCCACAGTGGATGCTCAGGGTGCAGTGGGATCAATACTTCGACGACCTGGACGCCTTAGTCCTGATCTCGGAGCCAGTCAGGAGAACGCTGCTTTGGTGGATGGACCCCGACAGTCTGGACAAGGGGGTCCCTTTTCGCCTGGAGTCTCCAAGTCAGACGCTGACAACGGATGCCTCTCACCTGGTTTGGGGGGCTCATCTCGGTGGTCACCGCACGCAAGGGGTCTGGTCGACTGAGGAAGAGTCTCTCCATATCAATGCCCTGGAAATGCGAGCGATCCTCTATGCCCTTCGGGCGTTTCAAGAGGACCTGGTTCCCGGCTCTCTTCTCATTCAGACGGACAACATGGCGGTCGTCTTCTATCTCAACAAGCAGGGAGGTACTCATTCCTATCCTTTTTGTCGGGAGGCGATGGGAGTCTGGTATTGGGCACTGGAACGAGGCATCTGTCTCTCAGCGGTTCACGTTCCAGGAGCCCTCAACAGTCTGGCCGACCATCTCAGCAGGTCATGGGCCAGTGCGCACGAGTGAGAATTACTGTAGTCCGTGGCAGATTGCCTCTTTGGCAGGTGGGGCGTGCCCGAACTGGATCTCTTTGCGTCACCATGCAACGCAAGCTGCCACGCTTTTGCTCACACGAGCCCGCGCCTGGCGCTTTCTGGCCAGATGCGTTGTCCCTTTGTTGGGCCGGGAGATTTATTTATGCCTTTCCGCCCTTCCCTCTCATCCAGAGGGTCCTGCTCAAGTTGCAGGCAGAGGGGTCACGCATGATCCTTGTTGCACCCTACTGGCCCCGGCAAATTTGGTTCCCACTTCTGCAGCGGTTGTCCCTAGAACCTCCTCTCCCACGACCCCTACGCTCGCAACTGCTGTCCCAGGACCGGGGTTCTCTGGTCCACCCGGATCTTCGATCCCTGCACCTTCATGCTTGGCTTCTTCGGACGTGGCACTGACTCGATACGGGGTTTCCCGGAGTTAGCGGAGGTCTTGGCATCTGCCCGGAAGCCCTCTGCTAAACAGCTACGCCATGAAGTGGAAGCGGTTTTGCCTTTGGGCCTTTTCCTCTACATTTGGACCCAGTCACATGCTCTGTGAACTCCGCTTTGCAATACCTCCTCTCCTTGTCTGGCAGGCCTCAGCCATTCATCCATCAAGGTGCACCTCTGGGCAATCTGCCTACCACCATGCTCTGGTGGGCGACAGAACCTGAGCCCAGTTGGATGTGGCTCGCACCCTTTCTTGAGAGGGTCCCTACACATCGGCCTCCGTCAGGGACCCTATCCCACCCTGGGACCTCCTTTTCGTGTTGGAGAAACTCACCCTCCCCCCTTTTGAACCTGCAGCAACGTGTGAGCTGCGGTATTTATCTTGGAAGGTTTGTTTTTTTGGTTGCTATTACTTCTACTCAAAGAGTTTCCGAGCTGCAGGTTCTGATGTGTAAAGAGCCTTATTTGTTTTTTCATGGGCAATGAGTTTCCCTCAGAACTAATCCTAAATTTCTTCCGAAAGCGGTCTCAGAGTTGACCCTCAACCAGTCGGTTGACCTTCCTGTTTATTTTCCTTCTCCCTCCAATAGGGGGGAGGTTCTCCTCCACACGTTGGATGTCCACAGGTCCCTGAGGTATTACCTCAGTAGAACGGTTCCACACCGTAAATCGGAGCAACTCTATGTGGCCTTTGCGCCACATCGCTTTGGTCAGCCGGTGTCCAAGCAGACTATTTCCAAATGGATAGTCCACTGTATTTCGTTCTGTTACGAACATTATCACAAGCCCCTACCGGGTCCGGTACGGGGTCACTCCACTAGGGGTGTTTCTGCTTCTTTTGCCGCGATGCAGAATGTCGCCATTCAGGACATCTGTGCGGCTGCGACCTGGAATTCGGTGCATACCTTTATCAAGCATTACAGCTTGGATATCGTCTCCAGACGCCGTGCTGGCTTTGGTCTTGCGGTTCTACAAGGACTGTTGTCCTGATGGTCTCTGGAGTCCGTATATCCTTCCTCCCAGGGCTGCCTGCCTCTTTGCCGGGTAACTGCTTGGGACTCTGTCCTAATTGTGATAGCCTGCTGCAAGAGCTCTATCTCGAAGGAAGATAGTACAGTTACGTAAGAACTTACTGTAACAGTAGATTTTCGAGAGGAGCTCTTGCAGCAGGCGCAGTTTTCCCTCCCACCTTCCCCCTCGGTGTGTGCAGGTGTCTTCTCTTCTCTCCTCTAGGATGGGCTTCATCTCCTTCTCTTGTCAGGCCATCTGCTGGGTACTGGCGGGAGAACTGAGGTGGAGCTGGGTCCGCCCCCTCTTGTACCCTGACCGGCGTCGGGGGCGGTCCCAAGCTGGGATTGCTGGTAGTTTTTCCGTGTGGTCCTAGTGCCTACGGCATAGTCCTAATTGCGATAGCCTGCTGCAAGAGCTCCTCTCGAAGATCTACTGTTACGGTAAGTTCTTACGAAACTGTACTTTCGCATGCCAGGGTGAACATTTTCAGTTCAGGGCTCTGTCCTTCGGCCTCTCTTCTGCCCCAGGGGTGTTTACGAAGTGCCTGGTGGTGGTGGCTGCGTCGGTTTGCAGGATGGGACACTGTGTTCCTATACCTGGACGACTGGCTGCTTCTAGTACACTCCAGTGCTCGCCTTCAGGCGGCAATCTGGGATACCTGCAACCTGTTATGGAGCCTGAGGATTACCATCAACCTAGCCAAGTCGTCCCTCGGCCCCACACAACTTCTGCCATTCATCGGGGCGCTTCTAGACACCGTCCATGGACGGGCCTTCCTGCCTCAAGACAGTGCAGAGCGCATTTGGGCTCCAGCCAGACAGATTTATTCTGTCTCCTCCATGCCAGCCAGGTTGCTCCTCCGGCTGTTGGGTCACATGGCGGCAGCCATAATTACCTTTCCCTTTGCAAGACTGTGAATGAGGACTATTCAATGGATTTTTCAGGTACAATGGGATCAAAGGTGGGACGACGTGGACATGCCTGTCTCCATAACAGAGCCGGTTCAGAGGAACTCCTCTGGTGAATAGCGTCTCCGCCTATGGAGGGAATTCCTTTCAAAGGAAGCTTCCGGTCAGGTCCCGACCACGGACTCTTCAAACTTAGGATGGGGTGCGCACCTTCAAGTACACAAGACTCTGGGGTCTTGGTCTCTGACCAAGGAGTCTCTCCACATAAACGTCCTGGAGATGAGAGCTGTCCTCTGTGCTTTCCAAGCCCTGGACACTGATCATGCCCGGTCACCTTCTGGTCCCGACGGACAACACGTTGGTGGTCTTCTACCTCAACAAACAAGGAGGCACATGCTCTTACCTCCTGTGCAGGGAGGCTATGAGAGTGTGGGATTAGGCCATAACCCTTCAGATGACCATCACAGCGATCCACGTGCCAGGTGTTTAAAACACAATTGCAGACACTCTCAGCAGGACAAGGTCAGGAACACGAATGGTCACTTCTGCAGTCTGTGGTCGACTGTCTTTTCGTCAGATGGAGGGGGGACACCAGAGCTGGACCTCTTTGCATCCTCCACCAACGCAAAACTGCCCAGTTTTTGCTCGCTAGATCCTGAGCCTGGTGCTTTCTGGTAAGACGCATTGTCCCTCTCCTGGAAGGGGAGATTCCTATATGCTTTTCCTCCTTTTCCCCTCATTCAGAGAGTCCTCCTCGAAGCTCAGTCGGAGGGGACTTCCATAATCTTCATAGCACTGCTGTGACCTCACCAGATTTGGTTCCCTTTGCTGCAGCAACTGGCAGCAGCTCTACCAGTTCCACTTCCGCTTATGACTCACTTGCTGTCTCAGGGCAACTGGACTCTTTCTCCTGATCTTACGGTCCCTTCAGCTTCATGCTTGGCTTCTCAAGACTTAGCCAAGCTTAGATTTGGGGTGTCTGACAAGATAGCCAAAATCCTGGTGGAGGCGAGGAAGCCCTCTGCGAGAGCCACTTACTCCGTGAAGTGGAAACTGTTCTGGCCTCTGGGCCACAGCGTATTGCATAGCTCCTTTGGCCTGTCTGGTTAACACCTTGCTGGAATACCTGTCATCCCCCTCAGACTCAGGGTTGAGTTACTGCTCCATAAAAGTACACCTGGCTGCTCTTTCTGCCTATCACACCACTGTCCAGGGCAGAACAGTTGCTCAATTGGAAGTGACCCGGGCCTTTCTCAGAGGCATTCTTCACATAAAGCCCCCTATTAGGGATCCTGTTCCACCGTGAGACCTTCCATTTGTCCTGGAGAAGCATACCCTCCCACCATTTGAACCCGCCGTAGATTGTGAACTACGTTTTCTGTCCTGGAAAACGTTACTTTTCGTTGCTGTTACTTCTGCTCGAAGAATTTCCGAGCTTCAGGCTCTCATGTGTAAGGGGCCTTATTTGTTTTTTCACAGGGACAGCGTAGCTTTGCGCACCAGTCCCAAGTTTCTCCCCAAGGTTGTGTCTGAAATGACGTTAAACCAGGATGTTCAACTCCCAGTCTGCTACCCTGACTACTCCAGTTGTGGTGAGGTGCTTCTCCATATGCTGGTCGTTCATCGCACGTTGCGATTTTGTCTAGGACCAAGGGGACCGGAACATCTGATCAGTTTGTTTCCTTTGCCCCATGTTCTTGGGCAGTCTGGTTTCTAAGCAGACTCTCTCTAAGTGGCTGGTGCACTGCATCACATTCTACTACCAAAAGAACAGGCCCCCTTTCGGACCTGGACAGGGGTTATTCTGCCAGAGTGGTGGCAGCCTCCTTTGCAGCCCTTAAAGGAAAACTACACCCAAAACCTGAAAAAATATGTTGTGCAGAGTATTTTAATTTGTATGTGAAGTTCTAGTGTTTCCTTCCCTCTGACTGGTATTAGGAGTTTTTCCCAAATTAGCCTGCTAGCTTTATGCTAGTTTTACGACCCCTGGGGATCTCCATACCTGATAGTGTAATTGTATTTCTGGTTCCCAAAGTGCATTTTGTCTCATGTGACCTTGATGTAAGAGAGACCCAACATTCAGCACACGCATGCCAAACAAACTAAATATCTTGGAAGCTTTACAAGCTGCACAAAAATTACCAGCAGCAAAGTTTTTCAGGACAGTAAAACCTTTAGGATGAGGGTGATCACCAAGCTGAATTCTACAGATTTTAAAATATAGCCATCTCTTTTGTTGTGAACTGATTGTAATGCAATGCTTTCTGCTGGATTTATGGGCTCTGCTACATCACCATTACATGAAACAAGGTGCACTATAGGACAAATAAATGCAATAAAACTATTTGAAATGGTGATCTCCAGGGGTCATAAAACTACCCTAAAGCTAGCAGGCTAATTTAGGAAAAACTCCTAATACCAGTCAGAGGGAAGGAAACACTAGAACTTCACATACAAATTAAAACATTCTGCACAACATATAATTTTTCAAGTTTTGGGTGTAGTTTTCCTTTAAGAGGGTATCAACCTTGGACATTTGTGCGGCAACCACATGGCACTCGGTCCTCACTTCATCAAGCACTACAGTCTAGACATCACCTCTAGACGCAGAGCTGGCTTCGGCCTAGCAGTTCTGCAGGGTCTGATCTCCTGAGGATGTACCTCTTCCTCTCCTACCTCCCCAGGCAGTTGTCTTCAATTTATACTGCTTGGTACTCAATCCTATATGTGTTACCTGCTGCAAGAGCATCCTCTTGAAGTAAGATAGTACAGTTACATAAGAACTTACTGTAACAGTAGATCTTCAAGAGAAGCTCTTGCAGCAGGTATGGTTCAAACAACATGAAGTCTTGCTGTATTCTGACAATATGCAGTTAGCCCCAGCACTTGAACTGCCCCAGAGAGGAAAGAGTTAACTCTATGCAGCAGCATGGAACATTGAACTGAGCTTGAGCTCGGTTTTCAAACCTCTCTGTCTCTGGTACTTCTCAGTGTAACGGTCAGACTCTACTTCTCCCAACAGTGAAGTTGCTCCTGAGATTTCTCCTCTGCTCGGTTCGGTAAAGTTTCAAGGCTCTGTCTATGGTACAGGTAGTGTTGTAGATAGGTAGTGACTTATTTTCTGTGGAAATTGTTTTTTCCTCGGTTTCTGATTGGTCAGTCCAGTTGGAAACCAACCTTTTGTTTTATATTTGTATTTTCTGGGATTTAATAGTGGTGTTCCGGTTCCTATCTGTTTTTAAAAAAAAAAAAAGTGACCTTTTCTGTTTTTTTTTTTTTTTCCCAGCCCGTAACACGGTTAGTAACCGATAGGGGGAGGATTACCTGGCTTGAAAGCTATTAAGGGTAATCCGTTAGTGTGGCCATGTCTGAGAAACCCAAGAAGAAATAAAACAGTCCCACTGGGTTTCAGCACTGTACTGAGTGTGGGGAGGCCTTTGCCAAGGCTGACCCCCACCTCATCTGTTTGTCTAGGGTTCGACCACCTCAAAACAGACTGCCAAATCTGTAAGAATTTACCTAAAGCCACTCTGGCAAAAAAGTTGCATAGGCTGGAGGAAAGAGAGGCCGAGAAGTCCATGGATCTGGTTGGCCAGCACGGATTGGTTGCAGCCGAACCTGAGGGGGTACCCATTGACCTGGGCAATACCTCCTCAAGCAAAAGGAGATCCGATGCAGAGGGGTTGGTTCCGGCCAAAATGAAAGTCGTCCGGTTCGGATCCAGCACTGCATACTCCAACCGCTGACAAAATAACCAAAGTGATCAGTATAGTACAGTTGCTTTGCCCGGTTCCATCCGAACAGGCACTGCCAGTTAGGCGGTCAGTTTGGTCGGATCAGACTCCCATCGGATTATGATCCGGATGCTTATGATGTGGAGTGAGATGGAGCTGGAGTATCAGGAGGAGGAGGGGGAAGGGAATTTTGAAGGCCTGGATGTGCCCATTGAACCGGACATCTTCCCAGACATGCCTTCTAATGTCCGTCCCCCCGCCCAGGCTTCAAGTCCCCTTCCACTTGTTCTACAGAAAGGTGGCTGAAACCCTCCAGCTCCCAATGGTAGAAGCTGCTGAGGAGGAGGAGGAGCCTGATTTTGTTGAAATGACGGACATCCTAGAGCCCAAAGGATTGTCTGTCCCTCTTCATAAATCTTTGGGGAAGCAGACAAAAAAGATACTGCAAACACCTAACTCCTTATCTCCTGTAGGAGGTACATGTTATCAGGCTCAGGTACAGAGTTTTTATATACTGGTAATTTTAGCCATGTTGGAGTAATGCAGGCTACAGCCTGTGACAGGGCTAATATTCCTTTGGCTTCACACCCCCCAGACAAAAACTCCAGGAAAGTGGATGCCATGGCCAAAAAAAATTTGGCATCCTCTTTGGGACTCAGGCAGGCTAAGTATATGGCCTACACAGTCAGGTACTGGAAGTTCAGGTGGGATATGGTTCTGGACTGGCTAAACAGGCCTCCTCCCAGCTAGCCAAAGAGCTGGAGGAAGTGGCTGCTGATGGAATTGAGGCATACAGAGTACAATTTCGTGCAGCTGTAGATTCCAATGATGTCATCAAGAGTCATGGCTACATCTGTCTCTCTCAGGAGATATCAGATGTACTAGCCTTTCCCAGGATACCCAGGCTAAGGCCATGGATTTCCCCTGTTGTGGGTAACTCTCTGTTTGGGGAGCAGACAGAGGCTTACATGAAGAAAATGGATGCGTATAGGACCACTTACAGGAGTGCACAGGCCAAAGAAAGGCAAGCCACTCCTCAGAAGCAGCAGTCTTGGGGCAGGCTTTTTCACAGGCCCAGGCTTCCTCTTTCCCACAGAGGGGGTTCTTTCGAGAGAGGGGCAGGAGGGGGATGAGCAGGGCTGCATCCTCTTCCCAGTCCAAGGCTCCTGCCAAGCAGACACCCTGATGCATCAGCCTGGGTCGACTCCTCTATTCCAGTAGGAGGCAGGCTGGCTTACTACTTCCAGGCCTGGAAGTCTGTCACCTCAGACAAGTGGGACCTTGAGGTAGTAAGCCAGAGACTGGCCTTCTGTTTTAAAGGGTTCCCAAAAATGAGGGTCGGGTCCTTTCCACCTGCAGCCATCTCGGAAACCATTGTTCTAGATGCAAAGCTTTCTTCTCTACTGACTCATAGAGCTGTAGAGAGATCTTACTTCGGGAGGGCTCTTGCAGTAGGTAATTACATATAGGACCTACGCCGGCCAGCGGCAGGACCCCACGGAAAAATTTCTAGCTAGCAGTCCCTGGCGGGGACCGCCCCCATGTCAGGTGACCGGCGTCAAACGACGGTATAAAGGGGCGGTCCCAGATGCCCATCTTCCAGTTCTTTCCCGCCGTCAGCTCGTACAGCGCCTCGCGGTTAAGTTCTTATCGCTCAGTCCTGTTACTTCGTTTTTTTCCGTTTAGTTTCAGAATTTTCCTCTTTCGTCAGGTGAACATCGGTATATGTCGTCCCCTTCAAAGAATAAGTGCGACTCCCAACTGCCTCACAAAGACGGTCACTCCCTCTGCCTCTTCTGTCTAGGCCCCGACCACGCGGTCAATAAGTGCCCACACTGCCTCCGGTTCAACGTGGCCACCCGCAGACGATGCCAGCAGTCCCTCGAAGCCCATCTCCTCAAAATGATGTCTTCGATGGAGAAAGAGCTGAGAACTTTGGCAGGTGTCGACCTCCCCTGAAGGGCACAAAAAGCGAGATAAGGAAAGGCACTGGGAGAAGGCCTCCTCTTCTGCGGCTCTGGCCGGAGTCACGGGCAAGGTAACATCCCCTCCGGGGGATCGCCCGACAGCAGCCTCCAAGGCTTTGAAGGAGGCGTCTGCCCGCCCGACGGGTTCGAGTTTGAGCCCGCCGGGCGTCTCCGGGCGAAAGGAGACTCTAGCCCCCAGTACTGCCGCAGGCCTGCGGCCTACTGGTGCGGGCACCTCCCTTAAGCCGGACGTTGGCCCCTCTGACGTACGCCGGGAGAAGGCCTCTAAGACACTCGACCCTTCAGGGCGGCGCTCGGCAGAGTCTCCCTGGGACCAGGCCTCCTCTCATTCTTGGCCCGCCACCGATGAGGGACCCCTGAAGCCGGACGCCGGCTCCTCTGGCGTCTGCCGGGACTCAGCCCATAAGTCACACGTCAGCTCCTCCGACGTGCGCTGGGCCTCTGAGCCTCCGGTTGAACTTACTACTTCTGTCGTTCCAGGCTCTCCGCAGCCTTCGCTGCCATCAGGGCAGCCCCAGTCCCCCCCCTGCCTGACCCCAGGGATCCCCGTCCCCAGACGAGACTCGGGACCATGGGCTACTGTCCAGTCCTCTTCCTGAAGAGCTGGATCTGACGCCGGTTCCGACACCGGCCCCTTCACCGGCGGGGAATTTTCCTCTTCCTTTGGGCCCTCCACCCCACGGGTCTATCCCGGCTGATCCACCCGTGGAGTACTCGGCTGGGCCATCTGCTCTGGCAGCTCCTCCAGCGCCTGGGTATCTGCCGTCGTATCCGATGCTGGTCTTCCCAGGTCTGCAGTATCCTCGCCCGCCATACCGGTGCAGGCTCGCCGATGCGCGGTACCTGACGCCACAGTACCCGACTCCGGGATACCTGCAGCTGGGTTGATACTCCCCCTACGGATTTCCTCCGTGCAGCTATCCCCCTCCCCCTCCTCCTCCTCCACCGCCCCCTAGGCCGCCGGTGGATCTACAGGAGACTCTTGCTTCTTGGTGGGCGGAGGCCAAGGCTCAGCTCACCAAGGAAGTCGAGAGCCATCTTACAGCAATGGTGCCACCCCCGGGTCCCGTACGCCCAAGACGGCACACTTCCTCTCCACCTCCGGATTCCCGGGCTTTGCCCTCGGGATCCAGAGAGGGGCAGGACACGCGTTCTGGGATCCCTCACAAGGAACCCGTTCCTCCCCCTAGACGAGTTAGGTAGTCTTATTCTGCTTAAGACTCTTCCTCCCCTTCTCTCTTGGACTCCTCAGAGGCTTCCGATGGAGGTTCCGAGAAAGACGACAAGCTACGCTCTCCGTCCAAACCCTGGCCGAGGACTCCTCCAAAGTCTCCTCCGGAGGATCCTTCCTTCATGGAGTTGCTCAGAAAGATCCAGGAAGTTCATCAGTGGCATTCCTTAGAACCAGATCCTCAACGGGTAAAACTCGCCGAGCATCTGGACTTGCCCCTTACGGCTCCTACCTTAGTGCCACCCTTGATTGAGCCTCATGCCCACCTTGTTTCCACTATTTGGAAACAGCTGTCGGCTTCAGCCCACTTCCTAGGAAGTCGAACAGGCTATACCAGGCTCTGGGGGGTGTAGACTTTTTAGACTCTCACCCCCGTGCAGACTCTGTTGTAATTAGCGCCGTCCACGGCCGGTCAGCACATCCGAAGCACTTGAGCTAGTCTCCCCCAGATAAGGAATCTCGCCTTCTGTATCAGTATGGAAGGAAGATCTACGCTTCTTCCACACTAGGGATTAGGGCCCTGAACTATGTTGCACATATGGGGGATTACCAGAAGGCCGTGCTTACCCAGACGGAGTCCAAGATCGACACTCTGCCTGACTCTTAACTCAAGCAGGAGTTGGCCGACCTGGTCCGTTCTGCTCGTTTGGCCAGTCGTCACATTCTGAGGACGACCTATGACGCAGTGGACACCGCAGGACGGAGCTCTGCGTTCACCGTAAGTCTTCGGCATCACGCATGGTTCCGTGTGTCAGGTTTGGTCCCGGAGGTGCAGTCGGTCATCCAAGAAGCACCTTTCAGAGGTTCTGTGCTTTTCGGTGGTGATGTCAAGGATATCATCACTGATTTCCAGAAGGGGACGGCCCTTAAATCCGTTGATTCAATGTACCGTCCCCATCCCCCACAGGCCTCGTCCCTTTGCAGGCCTGGCCGGCCTCAGCGAAACCTCAGAAGGCGGGCCACTAAACGTCGGGCCCCCACAGCTGCCAGGCCCCCGCCGCCCAAAAAAGCAACGGGTGCCCCAGCTGCGGCGCTGCCTCAGACCACCTGACTCCTTTCCTCTCCCACCGCCTCCGGACACCGCGGAGGAACCGGTAGGGAGGTTCTTCCTCCACCTTCCGGGTTGGAAGAGGATAACTTCGGATTCATGGGTGCTTCAGATCATTGCAGAGGGGCACTCCATAGTTTCTACAGAAACCTCCACGTCACCCCCCTCTGAACTCCGCTTACTCAAGGGACCATCTTCCTTTGGTCAGGGAAGAAATCTCAGTGCTTCTTGCAAAACAGGCTATAGAACCCGTCCCTCCTCACCTCTATGGGACGGAGTACTATTCCCACTTTTTCCTTGTACCAAAGAAGATGGGAGATCTCGGACCTAGTCTCGATCTCAGCTCCCTGAACCTGTTTGTGGAGTACAAGAGATTCAGGATGCTCTCCCTTCAATCCCTTTTGCCCCTGCTTTGGCCGGGCCAATGGCTTTGTGCACTAGATATGTAGGAGGCGTACCTGCACATCCCCATTCGCCCTTCGCACCGAAAGTACCTCAGGTTTGCATTCTAGGGGGTCCACTACCAATTCGGCGCTCCCATTTGGTCTTTCCTCGGCTCCCGAGTCTTTGCAAATGCCTGGCAGTGGTAGCGGCCCCTCACGTTCTTTGGGAGCTCAGTTTTCCCCTACCTGGACGACTGGCTCCTGGCGGCCCCGTCCAAGGAGGAACTCCTGCATTTCTTCTCCCTCACCCGGCAGGTTTTCACTGGTCTGGGTATTACCATCAACCACTCCCAGTCTCACCTGGATCCTTCACAGAGGCTCCAGTTCATCGGGCAATTCTCGACACAACTTTGTGCAAAGCCTTTCTGCCTCCGGGCAGGGGGGCCTCCCTCCAGTCACAGATTTCCCTCCTATTGGAACACAGGAGGGTCCCGGCCAGGTCAGTGCTCCATCTACTGAGGCTTATGGCGGCGGCCATCCTGACGGTTCTGAGCGCACCCCTCCACATGAGAATCTCTCAGTGGACTCTTTGATCTCAGTAGGATCAACAAGTAGACGACCTAGATCATCCGGTTCTGATCTCCTCGCTGATGGTAAGAAACTTGCAATGATGGATGGTTCGAGAGAACCTCTTCCGGAGGTCCCCTTTTTTTCATCCTCCTCCCCGATCAGACTCTGACCACGAACGCTTCAGGCGAAGGTTGGGGAGCCCATCTGGGTCCTCACCGAACCCAAGGCCTTTGGTCAAAGTTGGAGACAGCTCTCCACATAAACGTGCTCGAGCTTCGAGCAGTGCTTTATGCGCTCCAGGCCCTTGACCAATACATCCTTCCCGGTCACCTAGCTGTCCAAACGGACATGTGCGTGGTGTGGTACATCAACAAGCAGGGAGGGGCTCTGTCCTACCCGCTGTGCAGGGAAGCAATGAGGGTCTGGGATTGGGCATCTCTCCACAACCTTCACCTCACGGCGATCCATGTTCCGGGAGTCGACAATGTCCTAGTAGACAGACTAAGTCGTTAGTCGGCTCTTCCACACGAGGGGAATTGGACGAAAAAGTCCTAAAAAGCATCTTCCAGGTTTGGGGGACTCCTCAGACCTGTTCGCTTCCTCCCAAAACGCAAAGCTTCCAATCTTTTGCTCACTCGCTCCAGAGTGAGGCGCTTTCTGGAGCGACGGTCTGTCTCTAAGCTGGAAGGGCAGATTCGTCTATGCTTTACCCCCAATTCCTCTGGTCCCTCGTGTGTTACAGAAGCTTGCTCTAGATGGAGCGAGAATGATTCTGATCGCTCCTTTCTGGCCCAGGCAAATCTGGTTCTCTCTTCTACAGCAATACTCAGAGGTTCCTCCTCTTCCTTTATCTCCAGGATTGCTGACCCAGGATCAGGGGACCCTGGTCCATCCGGGACTCAAGTCCCTTCAACTTCATGCATGGCTCCTACAGACCTAGCCCAATCTCGTTTTGGCGTTTCTTCTAAGGTGGCCGAGATTCTGGTGGAGGCTAGAAAACCCTCCACTAGGTCCACCTACGCCATGAAATGGAAAAGATTTTCTATCTGGGCGGCGTCCAGGAACGTGGAGCCCTTTTCCTGCCCTGTGACTTTTCTGCTTGAGTACATGCGTCATCTTTTTGACCTGGGTCTCGGTCACTCCTCGTTGAAGGTCCATATGGCGGCTATTTCAGCCTACCACGTCCCTTTCACTGATAAGGCATTCGCTCAGCTGGAGGTATCCAAAACTTTCCTCAGAGGGCCCTTCATCTTAGGCCCCCTATCCGGACTCCAGCTCCGCCTTGGTACTTAAATTTTGTCCTCTAGAAACTTACCCTTCCTCCCTGTGAGCCTGCGGCTTCCGCAGACCTGAAGTTTTTATCGTGGAAGACGCTTTTCTTGGTGGCCATTACTTCTGCTCGCAGAATTTCCGAGCTCCAAGCCCTGATGTGCAAAATCCCCTACTTGATTTTTCACAAAGAACGAGTAGCTCTTCGCACGAATCCTAAGTTTCTTCCAAAAGTGGTAGTGGAGTCTACCTTAAATCAGTCTGTTGAATTACCTGCCTTTTTCACGCAGTACTCCAACCAAGGAGAATACTTGCTCCATACCATGGATGTCCACGGGATTCTGAGATACTACACCGATAGGACGAAGGTTCTCAGAAAGACTGATCAGTTATTCGTCTTTCTCTCACAAAAGAGAAGGCAATGCTGTCTTTAAGCAATGTCTATCAAAATGGTTGGCCCATTGCATCACTTTCTGTTATGACAAGTACAACAAGACCCTCCCGGGTCAAGTCAGAGGTCACTCCACTCGTGGAGTTGCCGCCTCCGTGGCTTGTTTCAAGAACGTGTGTGCGGCAGACATCTGTGCTGCTGCCACTTTGACTTCAGTCCATACCTTTACTAAACATTACAGTTTGGACATTGCCTCTCGCTGTAGAGCAGGCTTCAGGTTAGCTGTCTTGCAAGGCCTCCTTTCTTGAGTCCTGCTAGATTATTTTCTACTTTTGGGAGTAGTTCCTCCTCCCGGTGCCTTTCGTTTGTTCCAGACTGCTTGGGATTCTGTCCTATATGTAATTACCTACTGCAAGAGCCCTCTCGAAGTAAGATAGTACAGTTACGTAAAAACTTACCGTAACAGTAGATCTTCGAGAGAGGCTCTTGCAGTAGGTAATACCTTCCCGCCCTCCACCCCCCTAGACTTTTTTTCAGCTCCCTTTTCATTCAGGGAAATATCTGCTTTTCTCTCGTCCCGGGTATTCTCGGCCTGTGGCAGGAAAGAACTGGAAGGCGGGTGTCTGGGGCCGCCCCTTTATACCAAAGTCGTTTGACGCTGGTCACCTGATGTGGGAGAGGTCCCCACCAGGGACTGCTAGCTAGAAATTTTTCCGTGGGGTCCGGCCGGCGTCAGTCCTATAGGTAATTACCTACTGCAAGAGCCTCTCTCGAAGATCTACTGTTACGGTAAGTTTTTACGTAACTGTACTTTCCTACTCAGCACAGGGGGCAAAAGTCTGTAGTCCAGATATTTCCTTACCCCAAAAAAGACATGGGACTGGCGACCCATCCTAGACTTAAGGTATTTGAACAAACACATCACAAAACCAAAATTCAAAATGGTGACTCTGGGAATAATTCTTCCCTCTCTAAGGTCTGAGGCTTGGCTAGCATCCCTGGACCTCAAGGATGCCTATTTCCATATTTCTATCAGATGCTCCCACAGAAAGTACCTCAGGTTCGAGTTGCCTTCAAGCCATTATCAGTTCAGGGCTATGCCCTTCAGCTTAACATCGGCGCCAAGGGTGTTTACAAAGTGCCTTGCAGTAGTAGTTGCCTTCCTCAGAAGACAGGGTATATATATATGTATCTTCCCCTGCTTGGACGACAGGCTCATTGTAGGTCAGTCCTCCGACCAGGTCAAGTCAGCCCTGCAAATCACTCAGAACTTGCTCAGCTCTCTGGGGGTTCTCTTCAGTCTTCCAAAGTCTGTTCTCGAACCAGTGCAACTCCTTACTTTCATAGGAAAAGTTAGATACTGTTCAGGTAAAAGCTTTCCTCCCATTAGCAAGGGTAAAGGCCCTTACAGATCTCGCTTCCTCTTTTCAACCTCTGGTCTCTCGCCCAGCAAAACACTTTCTTCAATTCCTAGGCCACATGGCAGCTTCCACTGCAGTGGTACAAGGAGCCAGGTTTCAGATAAGGGAGATTCAGTTCCACCTAAGGTCCTTTTGGTCTCAGAAAAAAGATCCTCACCAAATTAGTTCCAGTGACTCAAACTCTAGTCCAAGCTCTCCAGTGGTGGCTGGATCAGGGCAATCTCAGACAAGGTGTCCCCATTCCCCAGTCAAGCTCCCTCAGTAGTCCTAACCACAGATGCTTCTCTCCTAGGCTGAGGAGCCCATTTGGGAGCCCTCATGGCTCAGGGGGTTTGGTCTGCACAAGTATGTCTCCTTCTGATCAAGCTGCTGGAACTCAGAGCAGTATTCCTGGCCCTTTAGGCTTTCTCGGACTCGGTCAGAGGCAAGGTGGTGCAGGCCAGGACAGACAACATGACTACAGTGTGGTACATCAGTAAGCAGGGGGGCACTCGGTCCACGGCCTTGTGCTTCAAGGCCATGAAACTGTGGTCTCTAGCCTACTCCCTTCAGGCTTCCCTGACAGCAGTTCACCTCCCAGGGAAGGACAATGTACTAGCAGATGCTTTGAGCAGAATCTCCCAGGGACATCACGAATGGTCCCCTGGATCCTCCCATCCTGAAAGTAATCTTCAACAGATGGGGCACGCCAGAGATGGACCTCTTTGCAGCCCTGGACAATTGCCAACTTCCTCTGTTCTGCTGCAGACCTCCAGTCCTAGGGACTGTTCCTCTGGATGCTCTCATATTGGATTGGAAGGGCAGGTTTCTCTATGCCTCACCTCCCTTCCGCCTGTTCAGAATTCTAGTCAAAATCAGGTCTCAACCCTGTACAGTGATACTGGTGGCTCCAGACTGGGCCAGACAACCTTGGTATCCTCTGCTGTTGTCCCTGGCAGTGTCACTCCCCCTGTCTCTTCCCAAGAGACACAATCTCCTAACCTCCTCTCGGGGAGAATGTGGTACCCCAATCTCCAGTCTCTCAGTCTCAAGGTCTGGCTCTTGAGGAATTAGAATATGCAGGCCTGCATCTTTCTCAGGGAGATCTGGATAGTCTGAAGGTCCCCAGGAAACCTTCCACCGGAAAAACTTATAATTCTAAATGGAAAAGATTCAGCATTTGATGTTCTCAGAAGGGCATTCTGCCGATAACTGCAGGCATTGCTACAACCTTAGATTATCTGGTTCACCTTAATGGCCTAGGCCTGCAACTCTGAAGGTTCACCTAGTGGCTGTGTCTGCATTCCTTTCGGCAGGGAAGGGCTGTTCCCTGGCATCTTGTCCTGTTTTCAGTAAGTTCTTCAAAGGTTTGGTTCATATCAACCCTCCCTTTAGAGAGCCTACTCCAACTTGGGATCTGAATATCTGCATTGCTTAGCTTATGCAGCCACCCTTTGAACCTCTGGCTTTGGCCGAGCTCAAGTACTTGACCTCAAACTGTGTTCCTTGTAGCTATCACTTCTGCCAGGTGGATTAATGAATTACAGGCCCTGTCAGCTGAACCCCCTCTCCTTCCACAGGGATAAGGTGGTCCTGAGAACCAGTAGGAGGTTCTTACCCAAAGTGGTGTCAGATTTTCATCTGAACCAGTCTGTGTCTACCTGTGTTTTTCACTGACCATTCATCTTCAGGAGAAAGATTACACAGTTTGGATGTTAAAAGGACACTTAGCTACTACATAGAGCATACTAAGGCACACAAAAATGACTGTCGTCAATTATTTCTCACTTATGGTGAAGTGGAGAAAGGTAAGCCTGCTACTAAAAACTGTTGCCAGGTGGATTGTCTCTTGTATACAGTTCTATGACGACAAATTGGGCAAAGCACCCCCTTCAGGCCTGAGGGCTCACTCAACTAGGGGTGCAGCTGCTTCTCTGGCTGCAGCCAGAGATATACCCTTAGTAGAAATCTGTAAAGCAGCCACCTGGAAAACTAGTCCATACATTCACCAAGCATTACTCTGTGGACATCCAGGCTAGGAGTGATGCTAGGTTTGGTACAGCAGTACTACAGAGGCTGTTCCCAAATTAGGTTCTGTATTCCCTCCTCCGGGGGAAGGGGGGGAAACTGCTTGGTAGTCTGCATATTGTCAGAATATAGCAAGACTTCATGTTTGAAGAAAAAATTACTCACCATAACCTAGTTTTTGGGAAGTGGGCTGGCAGGTACAGTGTTGTATTTCAGGGGTGAACCTTATACCCCAAGGGCTGGCAGTATAGCCTAGAGGTTAGAGGAACGGGGTGTGAACGAGCTTGGTACATCCAGCAGACCAGACCTGAGTTTGATTCTCTCAACCTTCACTTGCATAATGTGAGACTCTGAGCAAGTTGCTTAACCGCCCAGTGCTCCCAGGTCGCCCCTGAAAACAGGTACTTGTGCCTAGTGGGCCTTATCCGGTTACCAAAGACTTTATTAAAAAAAAAAAAGTAGTAGTTTTATTGCTGTTGCTTTTATGTTGTATGTATTGTCACTGCTTTTTTCTTGGGTTCTCGACTTGAGTCTTTTGGACCCAGGTTGTTGCCTTTTGGCTAGAAAGTTAAACAGTTTCCATATTTAGTACTTAGTTTGCTTGTAAGAATATGACGGTTACCCTGAGAAGTACCAGAGACACAGGTTTGAAAAAAGAGCTTGAGCTCAACGTTCTATGCTGCTGCATAGAGTTAACTCTTTCCTCTTCGGGGTAGTTCAAGTGCTGGGGCTAACTCCATATTGTCAGAATACAGCAAGACTCCATTAAAAGAAGACATTACTATGGTGAGTAATTTTTTCTTCCCTCCCACCGTCCTCCTGGAGATCTCGCTCTGCGTGCGCCTAGCGCTTTGTCTAGCTGCTGGATGAGAAATTGCTTTTCACTATTTACCCGTTTGGATCGCGGCTGTTTTGCCTGCCAGTACTGCCGACGGTACAAGAACTGGAGCATGCTGGGGACGGCGCCTCTTATATACCAAATGGTACGTCGGGGGCGGGTCGTCATCGGGAAGGGCGGTCCCCGCTGGGTACTGCTGCAAAACGTTTGCCGTGGGGTCCTGCTGCCAGCCGTCAGTCTATATGTGTTACCTGCTGAAAGAGCTTCTCTTGAAGATCTACTGTTACGGTAAGTTCTTGCGTAATTGTACTTTTCCTTTCTCCCCTGCACTTCCTCCGCTCCCATTTCTGGGGAGCCCATTTCTAGTTCAGTGCCCTTCCTTTCTGGCTTGTCCTCAGCCCCCAGGGTTTTCACCAAGTGCCTGGCAGTGGCAGCAGCTGCCTTGAGATGACGGGGCCTCTGTGTTTCCCTACCTGGATGATGGGCTCCTAGCGGTCCTATCCTGGGACTGCCTTATCCAGATTCTGGAACATACGTTCTGCGTTTTCCTGGCCTTGGACATCACCATCAACAGGCCAAAGTCCTGCCTGACCCCTGCCAGCACCTCCCGTATATAGGGGCAGTCAGTCAAATCTTTATTTATAAAAAAGAACAATTCCAAAGATCAAAGTGCTTGTACAAACATAGTTCAAAAATAAATGTAAAACTATAATTAAAATATAATAACTGGGAAGCGCTTTTTCCCATAGGGAAAGCAGGTTATAATTTCCCCATTATAATGGGTCTGAGCATGAGCAGAAACCGCTGTTCTGCTGCTCTTCACTACACACCATGTCGCAGCTCACCACCAGTTGGAATCGGCAGTAAGTTAATTTAAACTATCAACAAAAAAACTGTCTAAGGACTGCTTCCCAAAGTGGTTATCATGACGAGACTGTTTACCACGAGGAGAGTTTTACGAGCTGCAGACGGCATCAAAGACGACCAAGTGCACGGCGCAATGTGGATTTTTTTTTTTTTTTTAATAGATAACTGCTGAGGCGAAAAAGCGGTCCCCAGCAATAATATAAAATTAAAGCTGGGGAGGTGTGTGAAACTCTAACTTTACACACACCTTCTGTGTGTGATGCCTGTACAAACCCCTCAAGCTTCGTTCTCTGGGTTTGTATTGCATCCCACACCTTGATGGGGGGTGTAAAATTGTCATTATAACCACCTCCCCAGCCATTATTCTATATGTAATAAATAATATCCAGCTAACAAATTCAATCAAATTCCGGAAAAACTAGTCCAAACAGATAGGTCTTTAGAGCGGATTTAAAGCTCTCAAAGGTCAGGCACACACTAACCTGACGAGGTAGTGTGTTCCACTGGGCAGGGGCCACAAAGGCAAAAGAGTGGGCCCCAGAGATCTTAAGTCAGACCCTGGGAATTTCTAGCAATTCCTCATCTACGGAGTGGCGGGGGTAGAGACGAAGGAGATCTTGCAAGTACAGAGGACCCTGTCCATGTAGGGCCTTATGTAGCTCGACCTTGAAGGTGATTCGCTACTATACGTGGCAGCCAGTGAAGACCACGGAGCACAGATGTGATATGGCAAGATTTTGGTAAGCCCATCAACAACCTGGCTGCTGTAAGTGGCGAATGTCAACCCCGGGAGCCCTAGGTACAGGGCATTGCAGTAGTTAAGGTAGGAGATCACAGATGCATGGACCAAAATGGGAAGGTCGTGTGGTGAAACCAGGTTCTGAGGACCTGGACAGCTAAGCCCCCACAGACAACTCTACCCACTGCTACCAATGCCTGACTCCTGGCTGAACCCTCCTCTCCATGCAGATCTGGCAAGAGAGGCAGTCATAGGCTACTTTTCCCTGTACTCAGAGGGTTAGAGGAAGATCACTTCTGACCAATGGGTTCTACAGATGATTCAATGGGGGCATTCAATAGAATTCCTTGAGATGCCATCAGACAGACCACCCATATTATCCCATTATTCCCAGTCCCACATAGCTTTCATCCAGGACAAGATCCAAGCTCTGCTGGACAAGAGAGCAATAGAGCCTGTCCCAGCCTCTCAGAAGGGGAAAAGGGCACTATTCTCACTACTTTCTAGTACCCAAGAAAATGGGAGACCCAAGATCCTTCCTGGACCTTGTCGACTACATGGACTACAGAATGCTTTCGGATGGTCACTCTACAGGGTCTACTCCCCATGATCCACCCAGGAGATTGGCTGTCATCCCTGGACATGCAGGATGCGTATTTACACATCCTCGTAGCCAAACAGCACAGGAGATTCCTAAGGTTCGAATTTCGGGGTCAGCATTACCAGTTCAGGGCTCTGCCCTTCGGCCTGTCTTCAGCACGAAGGGTTTTCACCAAGTGCCTGGCAGTAAGGACAGCAGCCCTCCGGAGGAAAGGCCATTACATCTTCCTATACCTGGACGACTGGCTGCTCACAGCCGTGTCCAGGACGGCACTCCTGCAGACCGTGAATGACACTTCTTCATAGCACTGGGAATCACTGTAAACCTGCTGAAATCCTCACCCTCGCAGAGTCAGAGGCTCCAGTTCATTGGAGAACTTCTCTACACCTTTCGGGGGCGGGGCCTTCCTCCCAGAGGACAGAGCAGACCGCTAATGGGTCTTGCTCGCCATATCCTGTCTTCAAGGCAGGTCCTGACCAGGACAGCACTCGTACTCCTCGACCACATGGCGGCTGCAGTTGCCACCATATCATTGGCACGACTGCACATGAGAATGATCCAGTGGACACTGAGGGTCCAGTGGGGTAAACATTGGGATGGCCTCAACCAACATGTCTCAATCTCGGGCCTAGTCTAGCAAGCCCTTCAAGTGGTGGCTAGTACCATCCCACCTCTCTGCAGGTGTACCTTTCCAGAGGATACCGCCTACACAAATCTTGACAACAGATGCCTCTGGCACAGGCGGGAGAACATCTGAATGATCGCAGGACTCATGGGTCATGGTCCCGGCTATAGGAGTCCCTGCATGTCAACATATTTGGGATGAGGGCCATCCTATATGCTTTGCAAGCATTGCAAACTGACTTACTCTCAGGACACCTCTTGGTCCAGATGGACATCTCAGTGGTGTTCTAGATCAACAAACATGGAGAAACCCACTCGTACCAGGGAGGAACCTACTCGTACTAACTCTGCTGCAAGGCCACAAGAGTTTGGAATTGGGCCATAGCTCACCATCTGGTGATCTCGGCAGTTCACATCCCAGGGGTGCAAAATACCTTGACAAACATTCTAAGCTAGTCAAGGTCCAGAACACAAGAGTGGGAACTCCAGCAGTCGGTCGTACGAAGCCTGTTCGACAGGTGGGGCTGACCAGAATTGGCCCTCTTTGCATCCCCACACAATGCAAAACTGCCCAGTTGTTGCTCGCTAGATCTAGGGCCTGGTGTTTTCTGGTGAGACAAGTCCCTTTGTTGGGACAGGGAGGTTCCTCTACGCTTTCCCTCCCTTTCCACTGATACAGAGGGTTCTACTCAAACTGTGGTCAGAAGGGGCAGACGCCATACTTGTGGCACCTTTCTGTCCCCGACAGATTTGGTTCCCTCTGCTCCAACAGTTGGTGAGGGAACCACCTCTGCCACTGCCATTGACCTCATGCTTGCTGTCTCAGGACAACAGGACCTTAGTCCACCCAGACCTGAGCTCCTTACGCCTGCATGCATGACTCCTACAGACCTAGCCGTTTCCTGCTTTGGGGTCTCAGCCAGAGTAGCCGACGTCTTGGTGGCCACTAGGAAACCCTCCCCCAAAGCCACCATCGGCATGAAGTGGAAGCGCTTCTGTCTCCAGGGCATTGCCCATCGCATAGACACCTTTGCTTCTCCAGTGACTTCGGTCCTTGAGTATCTCCTTTCCCTTTCAGACTCTGGCCTTAGCTATTCATCCATAAAGGTGCACCTATCTGCATTGTCAGCCTATCCTGCACCAGTGCAGGGTAAAACCCTGGCACAGTTGGACCTAGCATGCACATTCCTGTGTGGCATCCTACACGTGAAACCACCCATCAGAGATCCCATCCCTCCATGGGACCACCTTTTTGTTCTGAAGAAACTTGCATTTCTAGGGACATGGATATGTTGTTCATCCACACTCATTGGCAGGTATCCTTGCCGCTTTAAATCTTGCCGGAAGGTCTTCAAGCTTGCTCCTCCCACCCAACCGGGTGGTATAACTCTCGGCTCCGCCCCATGACGCCAGATCTTCCTTACCGCTTGGAAGCTCAGGTTCCCTCCTTAACGCTCTGCGTTTGAGACTGGTTCCTATTTCTCCGTTTGCGGATTTAAAAATAAATTTTGCAAAAGACTTCAGTCTTCTATCCCTCGCGGCTGCGATGGACACATCGACTCCCGGATTTCGGAGATGCCCATGCGGGCAGAAGATGTCTCGGACGGATCCACACTCCACGTGTGTCTACTGCTTAGGCCTTGAGCATGACCCGCAGGCTTGCGACCTGTGCTCATCTTTCTCGGCCTACGTCCTCGAAGACCGTGCTGCCCGATTGCAACTGGGCCGTCCCGAGAAGCGTTTCCCTCGGTGAAGTCAAGGAGGCCCGGTTGGCGGTGTCATCGCGGCCGGCTCGGCCGGATCAGTTCAGCGGATGGTCGCCCTCAAGAAGGAGGCGGCGCGGGTCCATATCTTCCTCGGCCGCGCATTTATCCCGCTCTCTCTGGCTCTTCACGGCTTCTTTTAAGGAGCTTTGTCTGTCCCTCTCCACTAAAGGAGAAGGGCCTACGTTGGCGGGACCTTATTCTCGGTCCAAAAAGAGGGACAAGGGTAAGTCCCTCCGTCGACGCTCTTGGGAGCGGGAAAGGTCCCTCTCCCCGGGCCGTCGACCGTCGGCTTCGGTCGACCGCTCGGCTTCGGCCACTGGCCTCACGGTGTCCCCGTCAGGTCAGTTGACCGAGACTCCCACCGATGAAGTCGAGATTTTCTGACCCATTGGACGGGCTGTCGCCTTTAGCAGCCGAGATTCCCTCTCCCGGTTCCCCGGGAGGAGTTGAGATCCGTGGGCTCGCCTGTGCCTCCGGTTCCGGAGCCCTCGGATGCACCATCCGAGCCGAAGGGAGTGCCGGTTCCGGCCGACACCTCCCCGCACCGACCTCGGAAATTCCGGGACTCTCGGTCTCTGTCTCGGACCTCTTCGCGGTCCAGCCGATCCCACCGTCATAGGCGGTCTCGGTCTCGGCACCGCGGTAAGCGGCGTCGCCGCTCGTCCTCGTCCTCCTCCTCGGATGAGGGAGGCTCGCGTAAGTCGTCGACGTACGAGGACCTTATGTTGCAACAACGCTCCTGGCCGAACAGTCAATTTCGCCGCCTTTCCCGCCATTAAGTGAAGCTGTCACCGGATCGGCCGGACACAACCCTCGACTTATCCGAGGAGCTATACCCAGGCCGGTTGTTCGCCAAACCAGCTGCTCCACCATTCGTGGAACCTCCGCCTCCACAGCCACCACTGGGGCTCCGACCAAGATTCTCGGTCGGCTAAGGGTCTACCCATCGGCTGTCAGTTACCCTCACTCCCGATCGACTCCGGCAGGTGAAGGGTGGCTCAGGCCAGAGGCAGCTCTTCGAGGACTCTTCCGAGTCCGAAGATGATTCCTCCTTTTTCTCCAAGCGACTGGACTTGGAGTCTTCAGGAGGTCAGTCAATGGACGATAGCCCGTCGTCCTTCCTAGGACTACTTCGGCTCATCTCGGAGTCCACCGGGATGGAGCTCGAACCCATTTCCAAACGGGCCAGGTATCCCCTCACGGAGATTCTGGACCGAGGGGATTCTCCGACGGAGGCCTTTCCGGTGGCCGAGGCCATAGTGGGTCCGGCACTGGAGCTTTGGCAGCGCCCTGCTTCCTGCCCTGCGCCTTCGGCCAGGATGGCCAGGAAGTATGCGGTCCCTACCGGTTCCTTGTCCGGTTTTTCCGAACACCCCTCTGCTGAGGGGTTGGTTACCGACAGCGTTTTCGGCGCCGGGCAGCGCCAGGGATGTGGACAAACCTCCTGACAAGGAGTCCAAGAAATTGGACTATGTCGGGCGAAAAGTCTACGCTGCGTCCTCTCTCGGCCTTCGTCAGGCCAGTTCGGCCGTCCTCATGGCACATTTTTCTCATGCCCTGTTGGGCTCCCTGGATGGAGGTCATCCCTCATCTTCCCGCCGATCTGCAGACTACGGTTAAGCAGGTGCGGGACCAGGGCAGGGCAGTGGCCAAACAGCAGCTCCAGACTGCTTTGGATATAGGGACTCATGTGCCAGATCGGTGGTGCCGCAGTGGCTATGCGTGCCGGCGGCTTGGCTGAGGATATCCACCTTTACCGGATACCCAGCACAAGTTGGCGGATGTCCCCTTTTGGGACTGACCTCTTCGCCCTGGGGTGGAAGGTCACCTGCAGAGGATCGAGAGTCCAGTGCTACCTTGGACTCGGTCTCTTCCGCTCAGAAGGACAAGGCCGAAACCACAGCCTAAGCCCTTTCGTCCTTCTGTGCCCCGGCGCCCGGCCCAGCAACGTCAGGGCCAGCAGGCTCGGCCTTGGCATCCCAAACCCAACGCCGGCTTCCTCTAACAGGAGGCAGGGAGGAAAAGGCCCAGGAGGTCCCTCGGCCGGTCCCTCCTCCAAGCCTGCCCAGTGACGGGCTGAGGGGTGTCGCCCCCATTCCAGTCACCTTATCCCTGGGTCCCCCTGGGGGGACGGCTCCGGCACTTCCGTTCCGCCTGGTCCGCTGTTTCCACGGACAGGTGGGTCTTGGAGGTGGTGGGAAGAGGCCTGCCTCTGGAATTCGAGCAGGCACCACCCTTCAGAGCCGCCGCCTCAGGGGCTTCGGATCCCAGCCTCACTGGCGGCTCGTCGAGCCGACTCGCTCCTCCTCCAGAAGGAGGTGATAAGAGGTGGTGGACCCTCCTTCAGACCCAGGGTTTGTGTCCAGGTACTTCCTGGTTCCGAAGCGGACGGGGGCTGGCGCCCCATTCTCGACCTACACGACCTAAACAAGTTCCTAAGGTCTCGAACCTTCAGGATGGTCACTCTGGCTCAGATAATACCATCCTTGGAACGCGGCGTGTGGTTCTGCTCTCTGGACTTGCAGGACGCGTTTTTTCACGTCCCTATCCGTCCGTCTCACCAGAGATTCCTTCGCTTCCGAGCGGAAGGATCCCTCTTCGAGTTCCAAGCCATGCCCTTCGGCTTGTCTCCAGCTCCCAGGGTCTTCACCAAATGCATGGCAGTGGTGACAGCATTCCTGCGGCGCCGAGGGGTCCGGGTGTACCCTTACCTGGACGACTGGCTGATACAGCTCCCTCCAGGAAGGAGGCAGAGTGGTCCAGAAATCTGGCCCTCCAGGTCTGCTCTCAACTGGGCCTCCTTATCAACGAGTCCAAGTCGGAACTCGAGCCGAAGCAGGTGATTCTATTCATCGGGGCGCAGCTCGACTCTCTTCGAGCCAGAGCGCGGCTCCGGCGGACAGGGCCGAGGTTCTTTCCTCCTTTGCCCGATCATTTCTGGTTGGGCAATTGCGCCCTGCCCGGGACTTCCTGCGCCTCCTGGGTCTCATGGCGGCCTGCACCAGCGTGGTCCGTTGGGCCCGCTGGAACATGCGTCCCCTTCAGTGGGGACTGGCCAGCCAGTGGTCACAACGCTGCGATCCTTTGGACCAGCTTGTGTCGGTGACACAGGGGATGTGGAACGCTCTCCAGTGGTGGACCGTTCCAGATCATTTGCAGGAGGGCATCCCGTTCGTCCGCCCCGAGCCGACGGTCTCTCTATCGACCGATGCCTCTCTGATGGGTTGGGGTGCCCATCTGGGGGAACACCGGGCTCATGGCCTCTGGTCCCCGCGGGAGTCCGATGCCACATCAACCTGCTGGAGCTCGGCGGTCCGCCTAGCTCTCACCGCCTTTGCTCCGTTCCTCCGGGGTCAAGTGGTCCGAGTCCAGGCGGACAATACCACGACCATGTATCTAAACCGGCCAGGGCGGGACGCGCTCCATGCTTCTATGCAAGGAAGCTCCGCATTTGGTCACTGTAAGCAGCCTGGAGGCGGATCTCCTAGCCATTCACGTGGCAGGAGCCTCCAACACCCTGGCCGATGCCCTGAGCCGGATAGGGGCTGCATCCCACGAGTGGTCTCTCCTGCTGGAGGTAGTACAGCATCTGTTCTCCCATTGGGGCACACCTCAGGTGGACCTGTTTGCCTCCAGGGAGAACGCGAAGCTGAGCCTGTTCCATGCCCGGCCCCCTCAGCAGGGCTCGCTGCAGGGGGATGCCTTCTCGAGGCAGTGGACCCCGGCCTCTTTACGCCTTTCCCCATTTCCCTTGATCCACAAGGTGCTTCTCAAGGCGAGGAGGACAAGGCGCAGGTGATTCTGATAGCCCCAGACTGGCCTCGCCAGTTCTGGTACCCAGATCTCCTCAGTCTCAGCTCCAGGACTCCGCGGCAGCTTCCAGCTCGCCGGACCTGCTCTCAGTCAATCAGGGAAGGTGTTCCATCCGGACCTTCAGTCCCTGCACCTGGACGCCTGGTTCCTGAGCTGCTAGAGTTCCAGGCCTTGGGTCTTTCCGACGAGGTCCTCAATGTAGTTGAGGCGTCCCTGAAGGAGTCGACCAGAAAATGCTATGCCTTCAAATGGAAAAGGTTTTCCATTTGGTGTCAGGGCAAGGGCGTGGACCCTTCCTCCTGTTCCTTGGCAAGCATCTTGGACTATTTATGGTCCCTTTCTAGTCAAGGGCTTAGGTCGACGACCCTAAGGGTGCACCTGGCAGCCATCTCTGCTTACCGGGCGCGGGCCGGGAAGCAGTCGGTGGCGCAGGAGAAGGTGGTCTGGCGCTTTTTCAAAGGCCTTGATCACATTTCCCCTCCAGTGCGGGAACCCCCACCTCCGTGGGATCTACTGCTGGTACTGGCAAAGCTCATGGGCAAGCCATTCGAACCTATGCACAGGTGTGCTCTCTCTCTCACCTGTCGTGGAAGACCGCCTTCTTGGTGGCTATCACGTCAGCCAGAAGGATGGGAGAGCTCCAGGCGCTTTCCATCGAGTCTCCTTACCTGGTCTTCCACAGGGACAAGGTTGTCCTGCGCCCCCACCCGAAATTCCTTCCGAAGGTGGTGTCGGAGTTTCACCTTAACCAGGTGTTGACTCTGCCGGTGTTCTACCCCAATCACACCTCTGAGGCCGAATATAGGCTCCATACTCTGGACCCTAGAAGGGCGCTCGCTTATTATAAGGAGCGCACGGCTGAAATTCGGGGAGAGGTTCGCCAGCTGTTTGTCACCTACGCTGAAGCCGCATCTGGCAGACCTGCAGCCAAGCGGACGATAAGCAGGTGGGTAACCTCCTGCATAGATCTCTGCTATAAGTTGGCGGGCATGGAGCCTCCCAGAGGGATAAGAGCTCATTCTACCCGCCATACTGCTGCAACGGTGGCTGCTTCCAGGGACGTCCCTATCCAGGAAATCTGCAGGGCTGCTACCTGGAAGTCAGCAAACACCTTCATTACCCATTACCACATCGACCTTGAGTCACGCCGGGTTGCTGGTTTTGGGGCCTCGGTTCTCCAGTCTCTTTCCCAAGTAAGTATTGGGGGTGTGCGTCTTGCCTCCCTCCTCCCGGAGAACTGCTAGGAGTCTGCCAATAAGTGTGGATGAACAACATATCCATGTCCCTAGAAATACAGGTTACTCACACTGTAACAGGAGTTCTAGACATGGTATGTGTTCATTCATCCTCCGATCCACCCGACCTCCGGCCGGCGCACAGCCTGAGCTTCCAGCGGGCCAGATCTGGCGTCATGGGCGAGCCGAGTTATACCACCCGGGTGGGTGGGAGGAGCAAGCTTGAAGACCTTCCGGCAAGATTTAAAGCGGCAAGGATACCTGCCAATGAGTGTGGATGAACAACATATACCATTCCTAGAACTCCTGTTACAGGTGAGTAACCTGTATTTACCTCCCTTTGAGCCAGACGCAGATTGCAAGCTACACTTTCTCTTGGAAAGCATTATTTTTAGTTACAGTTGCCTCTGCTCTGAGGATTTCCGAGCTTCAGGCTCTGATGTGTGAAGATCCATATTTAATTTTCCACAGGGACAGGGAGTGTCTGTGAACAAATCCAAAGTTTCTGCCAAAAGTGGTATGAGTTTACCCTCAATCAAGACATCAACCTGCCTGTTTATTATCCAGAACACTCGAATCGAGGAGAAGCTCTATTGCATACCCTGGACGGTCGCCGGGTTCTCCGCTATTATAGTGAAAAGTAAACAAACATATTTTTATACAGGAAGATGCATGTCATTTGGGTCATACAACCCAGTTTACAAGATGGCCCTGTTTGTATCTAAGTTGCCTAAATATGTACACATTGATTAAGTAACCCGAACCTGGGGATCCAGACAGTCTGACCAATTGTTTGTTTACTTTGCCCTATCGAATGTTAGGGGCACCTGTTACAAAACAAACCCTTTCTAAATGGTTAGTTAATTGTATCATGTTCAGTTATCAGAAGTACGGCAAGCCCTTGCCAGGACCAGTAAAGGGCCACACCACCAGAGGAGTTGCAGCCTCCTTTGCTTCCTTAAGGAATGTGTCTGCAGCAGACATATGCACAGCTGCCACCTGGAGTTAAGTCCCACACATTCATTAAGCATTACAGTCTGGACATTGCTTCTAGGTGCAGGGCCAGTTTTTGGCCTCTCAGTCCTGTAGGGCGGCCACCTGTCATGAGGGATTCAGTTTCATCTCTCCATGACCTCCTGGGGAATATGTACTGCTTGGGACTTGGTCCTACCAGTGTTGCCTGCTGCAAGAGCTCCGTCTCGAAGTAAGATAGTACAGTTACACAAGAACTTACTGTAACAGTAGATCTTCGAGAGGAACTCTTGCAGCAGGTACTGTTTCCCACCCGCCTTCCCCACAAGGGATTCCTTCTGCATTCACAGCAAGACCATCTGACCTCCTATGTTACAGGAGGATCCTCTGTTTCTCCATCCATTTGTACATCCGTGCCGGAGTCTCTGGTGGGAGAACTGAGGGATGCTGGGGGACCATCCCTTTTATACTGCATGTGAAGTTGGGGCAGGCCGAAGTCGGGGGCGGTTCCGCGCTGTATACTGCTAGCTAGGAATTTTCTGTGGGGTCCTGCCGCCTGCTGGCTTCAGTCCTACCAGTGTTACCTGCTGCAAGAGCTTCTCTCGAAGATCTACTGTTGCGGTAAATTCTTACATCACTATACTATTCACCAGTTCTGGTGTCTGCTTAGTCCATGGTTCCTTTCTGTTCCGTGTTCAGCTCAATATACCCAGGACCCTTCCTACGAAGAATATGAGGAGGAGGTGGAGGAAGAGGAACCGATAGAAATGGAAGTTTCTCCGGATCAAGAGTTTGATTCCCCTCCCAGGTTACCATAGGATTATTCCTCCCATTATGCCTTCGTGAAACAGATGGTAGAAGCCCTTGATCGTTCCACAAATGAAACCGTGGAAGATGAAAAGAGGCAGAGTTTTTAGACATGGTGGGTCTGGCGCCCACCAAAAGACTATTGCTCTTTATTAACAAATCTTTGAGGAAACAAGTCGTGAAGGTCTGAGAAACCCCACATTGTTTTGCCCATAGATAAGAAGGCTGATAAGAAATATCAGAGGCAGTGCTTTTCTCTGACCCTAATCGTGAAGGGGTAGTCCAAGCTGCAGCTTGTTACAGTGCTAGGGTCCCACTGGCATCCCAGCCACCTGAAAAGGACTGTAGGAAAATGGACAGCATGGTTAGGAAAGGGTATTTGGCTGCCTCTCTAGCCATTGGACAGGCAAATTACATGGCCTGTGCTGCTCAATACCCCCAAAAAATGGAATTCAGTGATGACAGTGGTGGATAAGGCACCACCAGGACTGGCTGCTGACCTGGTAGAAACAGCCAGATGCGGACTGTAGGTCACTAAGTACCAGTTTCACATGACGGTAGATGCCAAAGGCACTGCAAGATGGATGGCATTGACAGTGGCACTGAGAAAGTTTGCTTGGCTTAGAACCACAAATCTCTCCCAGGACACCCAAGCCCAAAGCCATGGATTTTCCATGTGGAAAAAATTCCCTGTTTGATGATAAAACAGAAGCATACATGAAGAAAATGGATGAGGACAAAACCACCTACAAGAGTAATGCCGCAAAAGAGAAACCCTCCATCTCCTATAGGCCACAGGGAAGGGGAAGGAGAGGTAGGTCACCATATAGCGGACCGTTCTTCCAGACCCAGGCTACCCCTGATGATCATCAGCAGAGTGAAGGGGCAGAAGGGGCTTTAGGGGTGGGGATCAAGCCTCCCAGGCTAAAGCCTAACTAAAACAGAATCTGTGATGTGCCCTTCAGGGTCGCCTCCCCGCTACCAGTAGGGGGCAGGCTGGCTCACTATTACCATGTGTGGGAAACCATTGCCACAGACAAGTGGGACCTGGAAATAGTGAGTCAGGGCCTAGTCCTCAGCTTCAATTCCTTCCCCAGTCCAAGGTCAAAACTTTTCAGGCCAGCATCCCCTACAGAAAGGGCACTTCTGGAGGCAGAAGTTGCCAGACTCTTGCAGTCAAAGGCAGTAGAACCTGTTCCTCTCCTCCAAAAAGGGAAAGGGTTCTACTCAAGATACTTCCTCACCGTAAAGAAAAATGGGGAGTGACGACCCATTTTAGACCTAAGAGCCCTGAACAAGCATTTAGCAAAGCCAAGATTCAAAATGGTAACCTTGGCAGTGATCCTTCCCACTCTTCAGCAAGGAGACTGGGTGGCATCACTGGATGTGAAAGATGCCTACTTTCACATTCCCATCAGGGAATCCTACGGAAAGTACCTTGGGTTCAGACTACCTTCAGATCATTACCAATTGGCAGCCCTGCCATTCGGCCTGACCTCCGCTCCCAGGGTATTCACAAAGTACTTGGCAGTGGTGGTGGTGGTATACCTGAGACAGCGGGGCATCACTGTATTCCCCTACCTGGATAACCGCATAGTCATGGAGCGGTCACGACAGCAATTTTAAAAAAAAACAAACAAACAAAACAAAAAAAAAACACTCAAGTTCACCCAGGACATGTTGGAGTCCCTGGGGTTCCTCATCAGTACCCAAAAATCAGTGCTTCATCAGGTACTGGATTTCATAGGGGCAGAGTTGGATACCTAAGGGGGAGAGCCCATCTCCCTCAAGACAGGGTGGATGGTATTCTGCAGATCGCAGGGTCATTCAGTCTCAAACCAAGGCCAGCAAGGCACTTCCTACAGTTGCTCTGCCACATGGCTGCAGACACAAGCCTGGGTTCCAGATGAGGGACATTCAGTTTCACCTCGGGGCATACTGGTGCCAAAGGAGGGGAGCCTCTCACAAAAGTAGCACCAGTAATAAAGACCCTGTTGAAGGCCCTGCACTGGTGGCAGGACAGACCACCTCAGAGAAGGGGGAGATTCTTTCTCATGACAGTGTCCATGTCAGCCATTCACCTTTCAGGGAAGGACAACATTCTGGCAGATGCACTCAGCAGAGTTGGCCAAAACCACGAGTGGTCTCTAAACAGACAGGTGCTGGAAGTGTGTTTTTCAAAGGTGGGGCACCCCAGAGATGCATCTTTTTGCCTCAAATGAGAACCACCAGTTACCCCAATTCTGCTGCAGGCCACAGTGCCAGTGGATGCCTTGGTGCTGGATTGGTCAGGGAGGAGCCTGTATACATTCCCCTTTTTTTCTTCTGTTGCTTAGGGTTCTAATCAAGCTCTGGTCCCAGCCAGCTACAATGATCCTAGTAGCTCCAGACTGGGCCAGGCAGTCGTGGTACTCACTACTGCTCTCCGTATTAATAGCCCAGCCCATACACCTCCCTCAAAGGTACACTCTCCTCCACTCCTCACAGGGCGAATATCCTGTACCCAAACCTTCAGTCACTCAGACTTGGAGCATGGCTCTTGAGGACGTAGAATATGCTGACTTACACCTCTGTGAAGGTGTCTTTGGGGTTCTCAGAAGTTCCAGGAAACCTTCCACTAAGAAGACCTATGCTTCCAAATGGAAGAGGTTTTCTATATGGTGTGATACTAATGGTATATATAGTATCTCAACAAGCAGGGTTGCCAGTCCTGATGAACTGTCTTACCCACCTGCATTCACTGGGCCTACAGCCCACTACCTTGGAAGTCGCCTAGTATCAGTCTCAACCTATATCTTGGCAGGAAAGGGTGTCTCTCTGGCTTCCAACTCCATTTTCAAGAAATTCTTCAAGGGATTAGCCTACCTGCACCCTCCCTATCGGGAGCAGGTGCCAGCTTAGGATCTCAATGTCTGTGTTGCCAAGCTCATGGAGCCCCCATTCGAGCCCATAGCCACAGCACACCTGAAATTTGTAACTGAAAAGCTATCTTACCTCAGCCAGATGGATTAGGGAACTACAAGCTCTGTGTATAGAGCAAAACTACACCTCTTTCCACAGAGAGAAAGTGATCCTCAGGACTGAAGTTCCTTCCAAAAGTAGTCTGACTTCCACTTGAACCAGTCAATCACCTTGCCAGTCTTCTTCACTGACCACTCTAGTTCAAGTGAGCGCAGGTTGTGTAGTCTAGATGTCAAGAGAGCTCCGAGTTGCTATCTTGATCACACCAAGGCCCACAGGCAGGACAGATTGCAGCTGTTCTTGACCTGTAGGGATGTGGGAAAAGGGAAACCAGCTTCAGAAAGGACAGTTTCTTGCTGGATAATGGCATGTATCCAGTTCTGCTACAGCAAAGCTGGTAAGAAGCCCCCAGTAGATCTGTGGCACACTCCACAAGGGGCACAGCTGCTACACTAGCAGCAGCCAGGGATATTCCCCTACAGGAAATCTGTAAAGCAGCTACATGGAGAACAGTACACACCATTACCAGGGCCCTGATTTTCTAGGCACGCCGAACAAGATTCTGCGGACAGGGTTCTCATTTGCCGCAAGAACTTCACTGCACTCAACACCAATTTCTCTGGGCAATTCTGTGGCACATTTTACCCTTAATTTTTTTTTTTTTTGCCATATGTGACACAATGCAGCATCGTAACAGTCATTTTCTGGGCGTTTGTCACCAAATGTTCAACATAGCCAGTTTTAAGACCTCTGCTCATGAACAGTAGCATTGTGATTTTCTTAATCTGTCCTGAACATTGATTTCACACACCGACCGCGCCGTTGTGCGCTACATGTGCAAAAAGACATTTTGGGTGAGATGAGAAAAATGACAGTAGTACTGTTCATAAGGAAGTGTGGTAAAATGGCAATACTGAAAATCTGGTGTGAAAATATTAAAAATGCTCGAAGTTATGAGTGTGCGTAGGAACTGCGCAACGCACGCTCGTAAAACAGTCGTTTTGGGGAATATTTTCAACATAGGGTTTTTGGGAACCTACCTGATGAACTTGTGACACTGTCATTTCGTTAATCATTCCGGAAAGGTGGTTCCGCGCAGTGACTGCGGGACCACCTTGCGGGACCGATTAAAGAAATGACAGTGTCACAGTTTATGAGGTGGGGCCCCAAAAACCCCATGTTGAAAATTTGGTGAAAAAATTCCCAGAAATGGCTGAGATATGCACTAAAGTTGAAAAAAATCCATTTATGCCATTATACAGCTTACCGACATTTCTTCAGTTCGCGGTCGGTTTTGAAGAGTGCAGACATGTTCCTGGTCCACGAAAATCGTCGCGCTGGGCTCCGGAGGTAAGTATGGGTTGAGGTGGGGGTGTGGGAGGTGAGTGCGCAGAGGGTGGGTCTTGGGTTGGGTGGGGCAAAAGAATCAACGAGGAAGGTTTTTTTTGTTTGTTTCAGGTTTTGTTTTTAGTGATTACACACAACAAGGGACTTTTGCCATGCTGGGGTGGGCTCCCAGCGTGGCACTAGAGCAACAGGGGGCAGTGAAGCCGATGGGATTGGGCACCCCGTCGGCAAAGGAAGCTTTGCCGCGCTGGGGTGGGCTCCCAGCGTGGCAGCCTAAACTGTTGAGAGGGGAAGTGAAGCGGACGGGGATTGCGCACACCCATCGGCAAAGGACACTTGTTCCGGCGGTCACGACTCATGGTGACGGCAAATTCCACAGATATTTCTGTGGTTTGCCGGAGAATCGCGGAAAACTCTGGGCCCTGACCATTACAAAGCGCTACAGTTTGGACACCCAGTCTATAAGTGATGCCAGGTTTGGCACATCAGTGCTGCAAAGTCTGTTCCCTAAATGAAGTTATATGCCCCCCTCCAAGGGTACTGCTTTGTAGTCTGCTACAGTTAATAATACTGAAGAATTCCTGGGGTTAGAAGAAACAAATACCATAGTAATCTTGTTTCTTCCAAGGTATTCTTCAGTATGATTGACACTTCCACTCTACCTCCCCTTCCAGAACCAGATGGTCTCTGTATCACAGCTGGATTCTCTGTTTATGAGGGTTTTTATATCTTGGTTATGTTGAAAAAATTTTTTTTTTTTTTTTAAACCAGATGGGTTGTTGTTCCCTCTTTAGTCCTATCAGACTTTGATATGGGACATTTTGATTATTATTATTGTTGTTAGAAATGCTTAGTTATGGTGTCTTACCCCGCAGGCTGTCATGAATCTGAGCATTACAGAACGCAGCAGTTAGTAAGGGCAGCAGTTTGAATGGTGGCATGAGCCAATGGATATTCCATCATTTGCATAAGTTCCATTTCTCCGGAGCAGTTCAACACAGAAGGCTGACTGCTACACTTAAATCATATTGAAGAATACAGTGGAAGAAGCAAGATTACTACACTAAGTAATTTTTTCTTCCCTTCTGAATCCCTCCTTACCCCCTTCTCTCTGTCTTCCTCCTCTTTATACCTGGTCACTCAGTGATTGCTTATCCTTCCTGTGAAGCAAGTCTGTAGCACTTCTACATACTTGATGAACTAACTACTGATCTTACTGCGAGAGGAAGCTCTTGCAGCAGGTAACACAAGTAAGACTGATGCCACCTGGCGGCGGTTCTTGGCAGTTTTTTCTTCCAGTAGTACCAAAGTGACTCCACCCCCGATGTCACCCTGTATAAGGGAGGAGTTCTCCATGTGCTTCAGTTCTCTCCCACCACAGGGTCAGGGTTAGTTTGGTTTCGGTTTACCCGCTTGCAGTGCCAGTCGCTCTTTTCCTTCTCCATCGCTTTTCAAGTGTTGTTTTTTCGCATCTATGTCCTCTTCCTCCAAGGGGCACATCAACAAGTGCTCCTGCGGGTGGCAGATAGCCCCTAAGGACAGCTATTCTGTGTGTCTTTTCTGCCTGGGGCCCAACACCGGTGCCTGTCCCTATTGCCAGGCCTTTAACCTGGCCCGAACTTGCATCAGGCGTCCAAAATCACTTTCTGACTTTTTAGCGGAGTTCAACTGGCCGCAGTGGAACACGCTTCGTCCGGGGGGGGGGGGTTCGACCAACCTCCCACCCATAAGAAGCACAAACATCGGGAGCACCAGGAGAGAGAGAGAGAGAGGTCCAATTCTGGTCCGGGGTGTCGTCGGGGCATGATTCCCTCCTCATGGCTCTTCAACTGTCGGCTAGGTTTGCCACAGTCAAGCCCTCAGGGACCACCCTCCAGCCGTTGAAGGTGTGTCCGCCCGTGGAGAAGGCTTTCTCACTGGGCGCAGGTAAGTCCTCCTCCTGCTTGGCCTCCACTTCCAAGGCTGACTCCCGGGAGTCGAGCAAGGCCTCTGGGTCTTTGGTGGCAGGGCCTCGTCCTTGCCGCTAAACTCTAAAGACTCCTACCAGCGCCCGCCTCTGGCGGCTGACTGACGTTTGGTCGAGAAGTCTTCAAAATCTCACAAGTCGGACCATCCCAAGGCTCATGCCACCAAGGGACGCCTGTCTGACTCCAAAGACAAGCGGAGGCCAGACCGCCCGCGGCTCTTCCACTCTGGCAAAGGCCGTCCCGCCACGAGTCAAAGTTCTTCCGCCGCTGGTCACCCTGGTGCCTCCCGACGTCCGCTCTGAGACCCTCTCTCCAACAGATGCCGGTCCACCTGACGTTGGAAGCCGATAGTGGGGGAGCTAATGCCCCACCGCTGCCCCATAGACCAACACCGTTGTCTACCAACACTGGCGACAAGGGTCCGGACCAGATGGCGGCACCCCCAGTCAACAGGGCCGGCGACGGTTCCGGCTCCGGTGCACCTCCTCCTCCTGGTTCCCCGAAATTGAACCTTTCACAGGTTAAGGATCTCTTTTCCCTCTGGTGGGACACAGTTAAATGTGATCTCCCAGTGGGTGCGCCTCCTCCCATGCCCTCTCCGACTCCAGTGCTTGACACCTTGGAGCCGTCTGATCAAGAGGCAGGGAAGGAGCCAGCACCACCTAAGAAACATACCGATAAGAGATGCAGGAGGACCAGGTCCAGTAGTTCCTCCCCTCTCCGGACAAGAGGTGCAAGAGGAGACGACACAGGTCCCCATCCTCTTCGGCCTTGGACTCTTATGTAGACTCTGATGCCTCTCGCGTGGATTCGGATGTCGAACCAGATTTAGGGGACTTCATAAAAGGAGGAACACCCAAAATCCCCTCCGGATGACTCCAGCTTCATGGAGGTGATGAGGCTTATCCTGGCAAACATGGGTTGGGACACAGAGGCCCTGGACCCCAAGCGACTGGGGTTGGCTAAATATCTCTGCCAGAAAGACCCTAAGCCTGTGGTCATCCCTCCCACGGTCGACACCTTCGAGGATGTCTCGTTCGCTACCTGGAAGCACCCTCACTCCTCCTCGGCTGTGCCCAAGAAGGCTCAGTGGCTATACTGGGCCCCTAAGTATCACCCCTTCTTGGCCGAACCACTCACAGCGGATTCTGTGGTGATTTTGGCTGCTGTCGACCATTCGCAGAGGCCCAAACACTTGAGCACCCAGCTGCCTGACAGGGAGCCAAAGCAACTGGATTCCATGGGGCGTAAAGTGTGCTCTGCTGCCATCTGCAGTATTGGGAGTCTCTACTTCCTGACCCACATGGTCTAATTCCAGAACGCTCTTTGGGAACAGGGATTGGACATTGTGCCAAGCATGCCCAATTGCCTTCAGTGGGCAGAGTTTACAAAACTGCTTGAGACAGGCTCAGACATGGGTACCTACATTCTGAGGTCAGTCTGTGACTCTGCGGACACCTCATCAAGGGCGACTGCCACTGGCATTTGCCTCCAGTGCCATGCCTGGCTTCAGGTTTCTGGGTTCGATCCAGATGTGCAGATGAACATTCTGGATGCTCTCTTCAAGGGACCTGTGCTCTTTGGCGAAGACGCAGAGAAGATCACCACCAGGCCGCAGGACTCCGGTAAAGCCATCCGAACCATGCAGTCCATGTACCGCCCAAAACAGGGTGACCTCAGAAGCCCCGTTTTCGTGGTCATGGGTAATATCAGCCTTAGCAACCTCTCTTCCAGCCCCACTTGCAGCGAGGCGGCTTTAGTCCTGGGGCGGAGCCAGGGGATCCTTGGCCGCCTCCTCTAGACAAGTCAAAGCAGCTACTGCCACCCTCCCTCCCACTGCCTGACTATCCAGGCTGGATGCCTCATTAGGGGAACCAGTCGGAGGTTGCTTTTCCCTCTATGCTGATGCCTGGAGTCAAGTGACCTCTGACCAGTGGGTCCTCGAGCTCGTGGCGTTCAGGCATTCCATAGAGTTTCTAGCCATTCTGCTAGACAGACCACCACTCGCATCCAGTTATCCCAGGGAACACTGGGTGCTGATCAGAAGGGAAATTGTATCCCTTTTGGACAAGAACGCTATTGAGCCAGTACCCCCGGCCGAGCGAGAGACAGGGTTTTTCTCCCACTTCTTCCTGGTTCAGAAGAAGTCGGGAGACCTCTGACCTATTCTGGACCACAGCGACCTAAACCAGTGGGTCTCTCCTGGAGATTCCGTATGGTCTCCCTCCCCACTCTCCTGCCCCTCGTTTCGGCGGGTGACTGGCTGGCATTCCTGGACATGCAGGATGCCTGTTTGCATATCCCTATCACCAAGGATCTTCCAGATTTCTGAGGTTCAGAGTCAAAGACCAGTACTGTCAGTTCAGAGTCTTTCCCTTCGGTCTCTCTTCAGCCCCCAGGGTCTTCACCAAGTGCCTGCCAGTAGTTGCCGCAGCACTGTGGAGACTGGGCCACTTCATGTTTCCTTATCTGGATGACTGGCTCCTTCCAGGTCCTGCCTGTTGAAAACCATCAGGGACTCCCTCTCTCTGTTTCAGTGCTTGGGGATCACGATCAACAGGGACAAGTCTCAACGTCTCCCATCCTAAAGCCTCCAGTTCATCGGAGCTCTTCTGGATACCACCCTTGGGGAAAGTGTTTCTTCCCTCCGACAGAGCAGGTCGGATTCAGGTCCTGGCGCACCAAGTCACTGCAGCCTCAAGACTCCTCCTCAGGCTACTAGGGCAAATGGCAGCCACCATAGTTTCAGTACTCCTGGCGCGACTGCGCATGAGACCCATTCAGTGGTCGTTAAGTGTTCACTGGGATCAAACACTAGACAATTTAGACGCCTCGATCCAGATCTTGGAGCCGATCTGCGGGGAATTACGCTGGTGGATGTCATAAAACTTAATGGCAGGTGTCCCCTTCCATGTAGTGGCCCCGACCCAGTTTCTGACCACAGATGCATCATCCTCGGGATGGGGTGCCCACTTGAGGACACATCGCACTCTGGGATCTTGGTCCCCAGTAGAGGAAGATCTGGATATCAGCGTTCTGGAACTAAGAGCGGTCCTGTAAGCCCTTCAGGCCCTGGTCTCGGTCCTAGTGCTGGGCCACCTGTTGGTCCAATCGGACAACACTTCGGTGATGTTCTACATCAACAAAGTGGCCCACACTCTTATCCCCTCTGCCAGGAAGCCATGCGGGTGTGGGATTGGGCTCTGGATCATCAGCTGGTATTGACGGTGGTACACGTTCCGGGAGAACAGAACGTGTTGACCGACACGCTTGTCAGTACCAGGTCGCAGGCTCACGAATGGGAAGTGCTTAAAGAAGTCGCAGATGAAATCTTCTGCCTGTGGAGGACGCCAGAGTTAGATCTCTTCGCGTCACAATTCAACACAAAACTACCCAGTTTCTGCTCGCTAGGTCCAGAGCCTGGAGCTTTTTGGCAAGACGTATTGTCCCTCTCCTGGAAGGGGAGGTTTCTCTACGCATTCCCTTCCTTCCCGCTCTTGCAGGTGGTTCTCCTCAAGGTGCAGTCAGAACCATCCGCCCTCATTCTGATAGCTCCGCTGTGGCCTCATCAGATTTGTTTTCCTTTGCTTCAGCGTTTAGCGGCAGAGCCTCTGCTGCCTCTTCCAGTTTCCTCTTGTCTTCTGTCTCAGGACAGTGGGTCACTGATCCATCCAAATCAGCGCTCACTGCACCTACATGCCTGGCTCCTCAGGACCTAGCTAAAGCCAGGGTTGGAGTATCCGATCAGGTAGTGCAAGTTTTGGTTGAGGCATGTAAGCCCGCCACCAGGGCCACTTATGCTATGAAGTGGAAACGTTTCTTTATATGGGCTGCAGCCAAGAGGTTGGACCCCCTGGTCTGTCCGGTTAATTCAGTTTTAGAATACCGGCTTTCCCTTTCAGAGGCGGGTCTCAGTTACTGCTCCATCAAGGTACACCTGGCCACCATCTCCGCTTATCACTTCCCAGTGCAAGATAAGACCGTGGCTCAGATGGAGGTCTCTAAGGCTTTTCTGCATGGTATTCTTCATATCAGACCTCCCATCCGGGATCCTGTACCTCCTTGGGCTGTCCACTTTGTCCTAGAGAAGTTTACGCTTCCCCCCTTCGAACCGGCAATGGAGGCTGAGCTTCGTTTCCTGTCCTGGAAAACTTTGCTTTTGGTAGCCATTACTTCGGTGAGGTGCATTTCAGAGCTTCATGCTCTCGTGTGTAAAGAACCCTATCTTGTTTTCTATAAGGATAGGGTTGACTTTCGCACCAACCTGAAGTTTCTACCGAAGGTGGTTTCAGAGCTCACCGTTAACCAATCCGTTCAGCTTCCGGTGTACTACCTAGAGCATTCGAATAGGCGGGAGGCTCTGCTTCATTCTTTGGATGTCCACAGGGCTCTTCGACGTTGTTTGCTCGAAGGTCCTTAGGTCGCCCGGTCACCAAACGGTGGTTGGTTCATTGCATTACCTTTTGTTATCAGAAGCACAACATGTCTACTTCGGGGCCAGTTAGGGCTCATTCTGCTAGAGCAGTCTCTACTTCCTTTGTAGCACTGAAGAGGGTATCTGCAGCTGACATTTGCGCTGCTGCTACCTGGAGTTCTGTTCATACCTTTGTCATGCATAATAGCCTTGACATTTCCAGACGCAAGGCAGGTTTTGGCCTCGCAGTCTTGCAGGGCCTGGTTTCCTGAGGAGCCCTCTCTGTTCCTGTTCCTTCTATTTTTTTTCCCGTATTGTTCCCCCTCCCAGGGGCTGTTATAAGTTTATACTGCTTGGGAATCGGTCCTACTTGTGTTACCTGCTGCAAGAGCTTCCTCTCGAAGTAAGATAGTGCAGTTACATAAGAACTTACCATAACAGTAGATCTTCGAGAGAAGCTTTTGCAGCAGTTGTGTTTTCCTGCCCTCCTTCCCCCAGGGATCAGGCCTTTTCCAGGCTGGCTGTTCCTCCATCATGAGGAAATACTTTGGGTCACGATTTCTGATCATCGCCTGTTGCGATCTCTTTGCCTGTAGGGGGCGTACAAGAACTGGAGCACATGGGAAACTCCTCCCTTATATAGGATTACGTTGAGGGTGGAGCCAGCGTTGGTTGGGGCTTTCCCACGTCTGTACTGCTGGAAGAGAAAATTGCTGAGAATCGCCACCAGGTGACATCAGTCCTGCTTCTGTTACCTGCTGCAAGAGCTTCTGTCGAAGATCTACTGTTACAGTAAGCTCTTACGTGACTGTACTTTTTTCCTACCCATTTATTGTTTGCTGCCAATTATTCTTGCCTGTTGCAATGGTTGACCTGCTGTACTGATGGCTGTTGTAAAACCCATGTTTGTAGCAGATGGGGATATGCAATGGGCCGGCTCAAAATGTGCATATTTATCTTCCAAGTGTGAGGGGACAGTACCGTAACTCATGAGTGGCAGAACCATGAGTGAATTATGAAAGTCCTGCCCCCCACCAAAACATGCTTGCTGTGTGGTTAAAGGTGAGACAAAAGTGGGAGTTATCTACTCGTATCTGGTAATACTTCCCGCTTCAGTACCTTCCAGATTTTCCAGTCAAGGGGAGAGATGCATGCTTTGAAAGGTGAGCACAACAAGGATTAAGATATTCGCATCAGTTACTACAGGGAGAGGCAGTTAAAGATTTCATGACTTTACAAAAAGAATTTGGATTACCTAAGCAAGATTTTTACAGGTACTTACAATGCCAACATTAGATTCAAGTGGAACTAGGGGTTGTGGCCTTGACATACCCTGCCGTCCCGGGAACATTACTAGTATATAATGAAGGCTTATTGTCAGAAACCAAAAATCTTATCTCACAAACTAATGCAGGAAGGGGGTGGGCACATTGGCAATCCAGAAAATTCAGAACAAGTGGGAAGAGGGGCATGGACAAATCCTTAGAGAAGAATTGGAAGGGGGTGTGGCAAGACATACACAAAACTACGATCTCTTCAATTTGGAGAGAATTTAGGTGGAAGGTGTGTGGGTGCTACTTCATAACCCCATGATTGCAAAGCATTATGCCACGCATTCTTCAGAATTTATGCTGGAGGATGTGCAGAATTAGAGGTACGCACTGTCATGTATTCTGGAGCTGCCCCAGGATTCGAGCCTTTTGGGGACGGGTGGCGGGTGCTATCAAAACTGTTCAATCTGACACAGACTCCCACTTTCAAGAATTTAGTGCTGGGCCTCTCACCAGAGGAGCTTTATACAGCTGCAACCAAATATTTATTCTTCATTTTAATAGTAGTTGCTTTAAAAGTTAGGCAGAATTGGTTCACTCCTAATTCCTTAAGATGAGGCCGATGTATATGTATTAGTTTTTCTAACCTAATGCATATAACAAGCTGTAAACTCTTACCGAAAGGTCCAGTATAGCAAACATGAATGTATCTTATGATAATTGCTCTCAATAAAGAAACAGATTTAAAAAAGTGAACACAAATGAACCACAGAGAAAAAGAAATAAGTGCCTCTGCTAGGTTTTGAACCCAGGCAGCCCAGAATACTTTCAGTTGTGCTACCAGCTGTGCCACTATCACTGCTGAGGCACATATTTCTTTCTCTTGTTTGTTTGGGTTTAATATATGTGTACATCGCACCCTTCTGAAAGAAAATGTATTATCCGTGCTACACCATGTTGTGCATTAGAGAATGAGTAAGGTGCTTCTGGGAGTCTCAGCTTTCCGGTTGCCGGTGGCACAGCCGGTAGTGCAACCGGAATGGTATTTTGGACAGCCTGGGTTTATATCGCAACTGGTGCACTTATTCCTTTGTTCTCTTCTGTTTATTTGGGTTCCGTATATGTGTACACCACACCCTTGTGAATGAGATGTGAGCAACTGTTTTTGATGGTTCTGTTATTAAAGGAATTACTTTGACTCTACTGTTGCTTCTCGTGACTGGAGTGGAGGCTACACAGACCAACCAGTTGCTTGTTTAGTGATACAGATTGTTGGTCACACTGGCATGACTTTCTAGCCCATTTTCTCTCACAGATCTGGAAGATCAGACACAGCGTGCATTGGAGTTGGAGCTTGAGAGGAAACAAGCCCTGGAGGAGGCTGAGAGGCTCGAAAGAGAACGCCAGGCTGCTGAGGAGGCAAAAGCTGCCCTCCTGAAGCAATCAGAAGATCAGCAGAAGAGTCAGGAGCAACTGGTACATAAACTTCCTTGAAACTGACTTCGATTTAGATTTTCCTGATTGTGGGGCATTTGAAAGTAAAAAGGTGCCAGCCCGCCGGTGCAGCAGTTGGATTTCTGCTTGTGGCGCTAACGACCCGGATTCGGGAACAGACCCGGGTGTTGGAAGGCCCGCTGGGGGAAGAGATGCTTAAGTGTACCACGAAGGTTTGCCATCTCCCGGGGGATGAGGGGTTCGTGGCCCAGTGTTTGCCAACCTCTGCTGGAGGCATGGCAGCACGTCAGGTCCCACTGCGTAGGGAGCACAATGGATGTTGGCTGTCCCCTTGAAGTCCTGGAGGGCGCTTCCAAGGGAAAAAAAACAGGAAAAATGCTCCCTGGCCGACCAGGTGATGGTTGCTGGTCCCCCGCCTCCACGAAGCCCTGGACAAGCCCAGTCCACCCCAGCAACACCTTGGCCGGTCCCCATCGGCGCCTTCCCCCTCTTGGGGGACCTGTCCGAAGGGATACATCAGGTTACCCGGGGGCTGACTTGGGGTGGTGGTTGGCTGCGGGGGTGGAGTGCTGACAGGGGTCCTAGGTGACCTAAAGGAGTGGCTGGATAGCGAGGGAGGGGCAAAAAAAATTAAAAGGTGGGTTGCTGGATGGCCAGCCTTCAGGAGGGCTTTCTGCCACACAGATAACCCTGCCTGATAGCCCAGCATATAGCATGTCGTACTACTGTGCCAGCGACCCTAGTTCCGAAGTGAATTTGGAAACTGGGTCAAGGGACTTGGGGTGGTGCTGCCACGTGGAAAAGCACCCAGCTAGGCAGGAATGGCAGTGTGGTTCTGCCTCCACTGTGACTCCTGATGTGGGCCAAGCACGTTGCCTCCTATGCTGGGACATTGCTGCATGTATGCAAGGCTTGCCAGAGCACTGCCCAGCATCAGGCAGGTGGGAAAGCGTATATTGGAAATGAAGAAAAAATTAGAAAAAAGTCTCAGGCCTGCTGGTACTGTCCAAATCCTGAAAAATACTGTGAAAATCAAACGGATGGAAATCAGCCGTGCAGCACCACACAAACAGGGTGGTTAACCCCAAACAGTAATAGAACCAAGTGAACAGTGGTGCGCAGCAATACCGTCCCACAAACAGTTTAGTGTCTTATCAGCAAATGTAGAAAGATTGTAGTCCACAAAAGATTATTTCAAGCACAGTTGCCAGGACTGCTATTTATGTCAAAATTCAGGTCAAAAGGTGGATACATCAGGACCTTCTGCAGACAAACTGTTGGTGGGAAGATGCTGCTGCACACCGCTATTTGCTTGGTTCTACTGCTGATACTGTCCACTGTGTGGCTCCCCACTGGCCTGAGCAGGTTGGGAAGCTACATGAAAGAAAAACAAAACACCTGTGTCGTGAGTCTGCAGAAACTTATCAGTCAGGACCACTGGACATTGCATTGATTTAGGGCAGGAATACACTTATGATTGGCTGATGGAGAAGTCTAGATTTATTTCTGTATATTTATATCTAGAGCATGTATATCCAGGTTGGGGTGTGTGTGTTGCATTTTTTTTTGGGGGGTAGTTTTCTGGTTTGCTCTGCTTAGTGTACACACCACTTTCCTGGGGTGGGACCACCTTTCACATGGGGATACTACATTTTGCTAGAAAAGAAATAGCAATATAAAAAACAGTCAGGAATAAAAGATTATCTTCCTAGTGGACATCTCCTCCATTAGGCCATACATTTGGAACTGTAGCCAACAGGCACTAGTAGCACACAGAATCTTTTGTTGACCAGGGGTTGCTCACGATGACATCCCACATCTGTGTCCACATAAGTGCGGCGGCCCCGTCACTATTCGGTTCTTTTTCCACCATCTCATCCTCATTGGACCTGCTGAAGGAAACCGCATCAACCTAGTTGTTTATTTCCTCCAAGTGTTATTTTGTTGTCTCTGCATGGCGCTGAAATTGAAAGAGCTTTATTTCAGTATTGTAAGTACGGAGAGAACATTTTCAAAGAAGCACACTCAATCTGCATGTGCTGTTTGGGCCTGTCTCATAATGTGGGGACTTGTGAGATTTGTCAGAGCTTCAACCAGGCTACAAAGCAGTGTCAAAGGAAAGCTCTAGAAAATGTTCTCCTCCTTAAAACTTTGAAGGCCATGGAGAAGGAACAGGGGCCAAAGTCTATCTCCCCTTACTGTCAACTGAGAAGCAGCAGCTGAAATCTAAGGATCAGGACAGGGAACTGTTGTCATCACGGCCCTCCTTGTCATCCAACCACAAGCATAAACAGAGAGATAAAGAAATATCTTCGGGAGTATCTCAGTCATCAGGTCACACCATAGGAACTTCACCATCGGTGAAGCAGGATCCACACGGAAGATTTTCAGCAGTACAACTGGGACTGCCCACACCATTGTCACCAACCCTATAAAGGCGTGTGCAGCCCTGTTTCCTCCTCAGTTCTTTCTTGCCGGAGACTCTCGCATGGGTCTCCGCGGAAGCTCCAATGCAGTATTTGCATCTTTTTTCACCTACGGCTTTTTCTTCAGGTTTTTTTTCTCAGAATCTTTTAATAGATTGTTCCAACTTGTTTAGGTTGAGTTAATCCTCGACTTCTCTTTTCTGTCACTGCTGCTGCAGAAAGATGATTACCTCCAAAGACCAACATTCTGTCTCTCTTGGGCTTGACCATGAAGTTCTGACTGTGAAGTTTGCCAGAAGTTTAACGAAACAACCCTCAGGTAACGCAGAAAGGCTCTCGAATATTTCCAGATGGATCAACAGGTATCCAGTTCTGGGCAGGGGTCCTCCAGGGTCCCAGCCTCTGTCGCCCGTGGGATCTTCGAGCTCCCAGGCCTCCAAGGCCCAAGACAAATCCTCTGGGGAAAAGTCATAAAGACCAAGATCCTACCGCTCCCCCAGGTGTTGATTTAATTCCCTGACTGCTGCTTCTCCTTCTGGGGGATCCTCGTCGGCTGCACCGACGCAGAAAACTGCCGCCCAGGTCTCTGGGCCCATCAGGCCCATACCAACAGCACCTCCGCCCAATTCTCAGGGCGGCCATCTGTTGACCTCTGGTTCTTAGGTCCCCCCTTCATTGACAACGGGCTTGTTGGCAACTCCCCCATCGAGCCCGCCCTTCTCACTCCAGGCTTTTCGGGTTCTCAGGTGCCAGCTGGTGGGTCGTTGACAGCTGTGCTGTGGCGAGCGGTCCCCCCATCAGTGAACACAGTGGACTTGAATGAAGTAGTGATAAAGTTCACTAATGTAATTGTGCAGCAGCTGGGTGCGCTTTGTCGACACCTGTTCATCGGGCCACAGGAAGCTCCCCACCAGCCGTCGGTGCACCAGACGCCGGACCTATATCTAGAAGAGATAAAAGTCGAGGAGTATCATCTTGACCTCATTCTTCCTGAGAATGAGGAGGAAACAGAGGAAGAAATCCTGGTCTCTGACGGGTCTGCTGCCTCTTCTGTTGGTAAGGATTCAGTAAAGCATACTCCTCGGTCTCCTCCTGAGAAACCCACATTTTTCAGTGTGATGAAGCAGCTGTCCTCAGCTATGGGCTTCCACACTGAGGAAGAGGATGCCAGCAGGAAAGAGCTGGTGGACTTCCTGGCGATCCAAGAATCTCCCCCTAAAATCATTCCTCCAATTTTGCCTGCCTTGGAGGAATGCAGCCTGGCACAGACCAGACATGGTGCCAGCTATGCCTAGCAGGGTGGATAAACTTGATCATGCCCGCCACCCCCCGGGTTCCCTGCTGTGCTACCCAGCCTGAAACAGACTCTGTGGTCATTAAGGCAGTGCACGACAGGTCTAAGGCGCCTAAGCACCTTAGTTCCTTCCTCCAGATAGTCTCATAGAATTGACCTCTGGGGTAAAAGGGTATATGCCGCCTCTACACTGGGTTTGAGGATTGCAAACTACTTGTCTCATATGGTTATGCACCAAAATGTCAGTTGGAAGAAGGACAAGGCTGCTGCCCAGGCCCACCCAGATGATACACAAAAGCAGGAGCTGCTTCAGTGCCTCCAGGCAGCTGAGTATGTCGGTATGCACCTCCTCAGAGCCCTCTGTGATATGACTAACACCTTTGCCAGGGCTGCTGCCATGGGCATATGCCTACTTAGGCACTCCTGGCTGAGAGTATCCAGTTTTGCTGCTGACGTTCTGTAAAAAGTGCTTAATTCTCCCTTTAATGGCACTAAACCGTTTGGCCTTGATGTCCAGGACATTATCAATGATCTGCATGCCTTGGGCAGGGCTGGCAAGTCTGTCTACTCCACCATACCCAGCCGAAAAGTAGAGGATGCCCCCCAATTTGCAAAGTGGCCAGTGGGCCCGGTACGGCCTCCCAGCCCCAAGGGACGCGCAGGGACCCAGCTCCCTTACCAGCCCCACCAGTGCCGGAGCTGCAGCCAAGCACCTCAGGTGAGGGACCAGCCCTGTGGCTGGATCCACCTCTGCTTGACTTCTTGCCAGATCCCCCTCTTCTGGTCCCCGGGCCAGGAGGTGGTGGTCTGAGCAGGTTCTCCCTCCATCTGAATCAGTGGAGAACCATAACTTTGGATGCATGGATTCTTCAGATCATAGAAAGGGGGCACACCCTGAAGCTCATCGAACAGCCTTCAGAAACTCCTCCCCCACCCTCCAGTCTCCCCCTGGCTCACCTGTCTGTTCTTCGGGAGGAGGTACAGTCCCTTCTGCTCAAGCAGGCCATCAAGCCAGTGCCCAGGCACCAGAGAAGCAGGGGTTTATTCCAGGTTTTTCCTGGTCCCCAAAAAGACCAGCGATTTGAGGCCTATTGTAACATGGCATTATTGAAAGGTGTATGAGGGTGCCCCGCGATGGGCGCAACAGCATCACGTGGTGCTGGAGCAACACGGCATTGAGACAATAATGCCGTGTTGGGCTCGGGAACGCGCTTTTCAAAAGAGCAACACGGCATTATCGTCTCATAATTCCGTGTTGCTCCTGTAGTGGGCACGACAGCCATTGAGTGTAAGTGATAGCGCTGTGGGCGGCGAAGTTAGCGAGGCAAATGGGGATAGAGGGTGCGAGGAACAGACTGTGTCGCACATGCAGCGGGCAGAGGTAGAGAGACGCACGTAGAGAGCCATAGGTAGTGTAGGCAAAAAGCAGATGGCTGTGCAGTTTAGTTTATGCGCACCGATGAATCTGGAAGCGTGGACGGATATGGAGTTCGATACAGCGGTGGAATGCAGTAGCAGCAGAACAGGAGATGGAGGAACGGTTCCAGAGGGGCGAGGAGAGGTGGTCCCACATAAGAGAACTGCTAAGGTCAGGCATGTCAGCGCGTGGGCCAGCAATGAGGAGCTTGACAGCATGGACCATGAAGTGGAGAGCAGCGCTGGAGAGAGCTGACAGAGCCAAAGACATGTCCAGATGTCACAAAAAGCAGTTGGATCAGTTGGAGAGGACAAAGGTGGAGCAGAACACTATGAAAAACACACAGTGGGCGTGTAATGTCTTTTCTGACTGGCTCAGATCAAAGCAGATGTCAGTAGACATAGGGACGGGCTCAGTGGTATTCTCAGGGAGTTCTATGGGTCTGTGAGGGCAGAGGATGGGGAGCAGTACAGCATCAGCTCATTCTGTGGGTTGAGAGCAGGCTTGAACAGGTACATCAACAGTATTGAGGTCAGGAGAAGTATCAATATCATAACTGACCCAAGCTGTCAGGCCGCAAACAACGTCTTTGTTGCTGCTGTAAAGCAGTATAGGAGACAGGGGAAAGACACTGCCAGGCACCATCCACCAGTCAGAGAGGAGGACCTGCACAGAATAAGAGACCCTGAGCGCCTCAACCCAGAAACTGCCCAGGGCCTTGTGAAGAGGCTCTGGTTTGAGCTGCAGCTAGGGATTGCGCGAGGGCCTAAGGGAGCTCACACAGACATCATTTCAGGTTGCTGAGGATGACATGGGTAATGAGTATGTCACCCTCTCATTTAATGAGGCCACAAAGAACCATGTCCGGCCAGACGAAAGCAACAGAGAGGCACTCAGAGGCGTGCTGTACTCACAAGGAGACTCTAGGGACTGCCCAGTGGCACTCTTCAAAGAGTACGTCAGCCGGTGCCACACGTCTGCACCTGCATTCTGTCTGCACCCTGTTAAACAAGCACAGAGGCTGCTTGACCAGGAGGAGGTCTGATACTCCAGGCAGCCGATGGGAAGAAATTTCCTTGGTGAAATGATGGCAAAGATCTCAAAGGACGCAGGGCTCAGCAGGCGCTATACAAACCACAGCGTCCGGAGTACTGCTGTTCAGATGTTGTCCCATGCAGGAGTCCCTACACGCGAGATCATGTCTGTCACAGGACACAGGTGTGAGAGCAGCATCCAGAACTATTGGTCACCCCCACAACAAGACAGGCAGAGAAGGTCGACCATCCTCTGTCCCACAGGCAAGGTGTGCACAGCCAGTGGCTCCCTTATGCAGGGTGGCGAGGCCAACCACCTCTCAGAGCCACTTGCAGCCCACAGTAGACAGCATAGATGACACCCTCATATTACAGTACTGCTTCACAGATGGTCAGGCTGATGACGCTGGGGCACGGGCACAGAGCACAGCACACTAGAGGAGGGAGCAGCAGGTGAGTGCCTGCCACAGGCATGGAGGCCGGACGAGAGGGCATAGCACCTACTACATGGCAGCCACAGAGCAGCACGAGCTGTGGGAGACAGAGGGACACGCAGCCACGGACCAGTGAGCAACATCGGTGGGAATGCAGGCACACAGAGCACCCTCGGCCCGCCATGAACCTCGGCTCACGCCAGCAGGAGGGACCGGAGACTGCAGGAAAGCGGCTGTGAGAGCAGAGTGGAAAGGAGCGGGACACAGAAGCACCAGGGCACACATCCAGCCGCCCGGAACCACACCAGGAGAGCGAGCCGGGAAGCAGTGCTGCGGCACTCGCAAGAGGAGCACCAACATCCGGCTACGGGTTCAGCTGCCAGAGTTTCACCGTACACGGCACTGTCATTTTTAATTATGGTGTGAGCCCAAGCCAGGGACAGCCCACCGCACATCACGAATAATGGATGAGGGGATGGAAAGGGTGCGGGCACAGCGACAGCGCGCTCCAGCAGGCACAGCACGTGACACACCCGGCATGCAAATGAGGCGCTCCGCCGCGGAGCAGAAGTCAGCACCACGGAACTGTAGACCTCCGAGGCAGGCTGTACTGCGAACGACCGCTCCGAGCCACGGGACACTTCATCAGAATGCCAGTCTGACAAGAATCTGCTTCTGCAGCGACACTGGTTTTTAGACACATCAGTATGTAAGAGACCACTGTAATGGCATCTGAGAGTAACAATAAAGTTTACCAAAATTTCCTTAGTCTCCGGTGCCTTCGTTGGCAATCACTCTCCACAGTACTTGCACTGGTAAACATCGACCTTCTCCGTGTTACAAGCGCATTAATCCCCGCTAAAAGTGGCATCTAATGGGGGGTTAATGCACGGCAGGGGCTGCTGTTTGTCCTCGGCCTCCGGCCTCTGTCCACAACGGCCCCTGCCATGCATTAACCCCTCCATTAGATGCCACCTTCAGCGGGGATTAATGCTTACTTCTAGACCTAAAGAACCTCAATCTGTATGTCCAGTACAGAAAGTTCTGGATGGTAACTTTGCCAGGCCTGACGCCCTTCTCAAAACGGGGGGATTGGCTCTGTTCACTTGACATGCAGGACACTTACCTGCACTTATCTCTCTCTTTCCTCCTTACAGGAAGTTTCTCAGTTTTGCCTTCCAGTGGAGCATTATCAGTTCAAGGTGCTGCCCTTTGGCTTTTCCTCTGTGCCGCGAGTCTTTACCATGTGCTTAGTAGCGGTCGCAGCAGCTCTCAGAAGGGAACGACTTTGTTTTCCCTTATCTGGAAGACTGGGGTTCCTAAAGGCCCTATCCAGGGAACAGCTCTTGCAGACTCTGGAGCCATCTGTCCAGCTTTTCTACTCCCTGGGCATCACTGGTAATCTGCCCAAGTCAGTTCTAGTACTGCCCCAAAGACTGCAGTACGTAGGAGCAGTTCTGGACTTTCATAGGGCAAGGACTTTCTGCTCCAAAACAGGGCAGAATGCCTTGTATCCCAAGTTCAAGAAGTCACTCAAAGCCGCTATATTCCAGTCAAGGTGTACCTGAGATTGCTGGGCCTGATGGCAGCTGCAGTACCTACTGTTCCACTGGCCAGACTTCATATGTGTATTCTCCAGTGGACCCTTCGGGTGCAACTGGACCTGCAAATGCACAAGTTGGATTGTCCAGTCCTGTTCTCTTCTCCAGTCCGCAGGGTACTGCAATGGTGGATGGACCCCTTGAATCAACTTCAGGTAGTCCCATTCCAGATTTCTTCCCCACAGGAGATCTTCACCACGGATGCCTCGGGTCTGGGCTGGGGAGCACACCTGGGTCCCTTCCAGACTTGGGGCTCTTGGTCTCTGGTTGAAACCTCCCTGCATATCAGTGTCCTGGAGATGAGGGTGGTGCCGTACACCATGCAGGCCTTACAGGAATACCTTACTCCAGGTCAGCTGCTGGTGCAGTCAGACAATCTGGCGTAGTATACTACATCAACAAGCGGGGGCTCATTCATATCCCCATGCAGGGAGACCATGAGAGTATGGTACTGGGCACTGGATCACGGTCTGACACTCTCAGCGGTCCACATACCAGGAGTGCTAAACACTGTGGCAGACAGTCTCTGCTGCACACAGTCCAGCATGCATGAGTGGGAGCTTTTCTCATCTGCCGCAGAAGATCTGTTCAACAGATGGGTTCGAACCAGAATTGGACCTTTTTGTGTTCCCACTCAGCGCGAAACTGCCCAATTTTTACTGGCTCAATCAAAGACCTGGAGTTTTCTGGCAAGACACATTGTCCCTCTCCTGGAGCAAGAGGTTTCTTTATGCCTTCCCTTTATTTCCTCTGATTCAGAGGGTGCTCATCAAACTGCAAGTGGAGGGGGCAACCATGGTCCTGCTAGCTCCAGTCTAGCTTTGTCTAATCTGTTTTCCTCTGCTGCAGCAGCTGACGGGGGAACCATTGGTCCCGCTTCCCTCTGCAGGAACCTGCTGACCCAGGATCAGGGGACCCTGGTCCATCCCAGCCTAAGGTCCCTCCAGCTGCATGCTTGGTTCCTGAGGACATAGCCATCGCCAGGTTCGGTGTCTGTAACAGAGGCAGATGACCTAGTGGCCACCTGAAAGCCTTCCACCTCGAGCCACTTATACCATGAAGTGGAAGCAGTTTGCCATATGGACTGCCAAGCATAATCTCGGCCCTTTCACCTGTCTGGTGAACCAGATCCTGGACTACCTAATTTCTCGGCCTGACCCTGGTCTCCAGTACTCCTCCCTCAAGTTGCACCTTTAGTCTGTCTCTGCCTTCCATGAGCCCATGCGTGACTGTACAATAGCTCAGCTGGATGTTTCCCTTATCTTTTTGAGGGGCATCCTACACCTGATGCCTCCAATCTGTTCCCCTGGCCTTGCTTGGGATTTGAATTTTGTTTTGGAGAAATTGACCCCGTCTCCTTTTGAGCCAGCTGCAAGTTGTGTGCTATGCTTTCTTTCCTGGAAAACATTATTTTTAGTTGCTATCACTTCTGCTCGAAGAATTTCAGAGTTTCAAGCCCCCTGGTGTGAGGAGCCTTATTTGATTTTTCACAAAGACAGGGTGCTTTTGTGCATGAATCCTAAGATCTTATTTCAAGATGGAGCTCTTGCAGCAGGTAACACTGGTAGGACTGAAGGTGGCAGGACCCCACGGAAAATTTCTAGCTAACAGTATACAGTGGGGGACCGCCCCCGATGTCGCATGCAGTATAAAAGGGCGGTTCCTTGGTTCTTTTCCTGCCATTGGCTCCATGGACGCCTTCAGCTTTGATTGACTGCCATTTTACCCACGTTTTCAACTGTTTCTTTACCGAACAAAGTTCGTTTTCTTCTGTTCTACTTTCTGCATGTCTTCTTCCATCGACCGGCACTAGTGGAAGTGTGCCTGAGGCAAACAGATACTGTCCCGAGATGGACTCTCGTCCTGCCTGCCGTGCCTAGGCCCAGACTATGACACAGGCCTGCCCACACTGCCAAAAGTGTTTTTTTTTAATTTTTATAATGACTTTATCCTATTGTGGTGGGTCACCTTTTTTGTCTGCCAACCCTACCGGTCTCTGGGTCCTTCGGGGTCTTGAGGCGCTGTGCGTGCCCCGGCAGATCCCCTGAGCCATCCAGAGGCATCATTCTCGGTGGCCCCTGCTGTTTCCTCCATTAACTCCCCATGATGGTCCTACTCCCGGAAGTGGTAGCACATGTGTGTGGAGGTGCACATGTGCACCACAGCTCCAGTGCCAGTCTCTTCAACCCTCCCTCCGCCTAGCACCAGCAGTCCTCTAAGCAACGCAGCCACTCTGGCCTCCATCCGGGGGAAGCCAAGCTCCGAGGACACCTATTCCTCCCTCCCCCTTCGACTCAGGCTCGTTCCTGAACCTGGGTCGTGGGCGTGGCGCGAGGTGTGGCATCCAGCACCTCAACCCTCTGCCACCGGTCTGGCATCCTCCAGGCCTTCTTAACAGAAGAAAAACTAGCTACCATGCAGAAGGATTCTTCTTCAAAGGAGGGCCCCTCTCATCAGAAATCAGGGAAACTTCATGAAGGGCAGAGAGAGGAAAAAAGATGGATCTTACTGTGAGAGGGCTCTTGCGGTGGTAATAACCTTGAGGACTGCACCTCCTGACATCAGGACCACCACAGGAGCTTTACTTGGTATCTGGCGGGACGCCCACCAACATCACGTGGCGGATGTCAGCGTGATCCTATATAGTAGGTGGTCCCCTTGCTCGCCATCCAGTTCTTTCTTGCCATCGACCTGTTAATGTTGGACCTCGTGGAGATCGTATGCTGCAGTTCCACCGCTTACTGGATGAGTATCCTTTTTTTCTTTAGTTTTATCAGTTTTGTCTTAGTTTTTGTGCATATCGTCTAATGTCGAGCATAAGAATAAGTGCACTTCGTGCAGCGCACAGACCCCACACAAAGACTCCTATACTCTCTGCCTAGGCCTGGAGCACAAGGTCAAGGATTCTGAGGCCTGTTCCAGCTTCAACCAGGCCACCCTTCGATGCTCACCTACTCGAACAGAGAATAGCCTTGATGGAAGAAGTTTCAAAAACTCTGTAGCGCTTCCTCCTCGCCTTCAGAAGCCAGGTATGAGGAAAAGGAGAAATACTGGGACCAGGGCAGGTCCCCATTTCACCTGCAGCCGCCCTCTGGCCCCTCCAGTGAGTGGTTGTCTTCCTCTGGGAAATCGGCCACCATGGCCAAGCCTGCACTGCGTATGGGGCAGTGCTTTGGGGCGCCACTGGTTACAGTGACTGTGGGTGCCTCAGCTATGTCCAAGGCCTCTGCCGCACTTAGTCCCATTTCCACCACCATGCCTACATCTCTGGCGGGGCCGATAAGTCACTCGTCTGGTCCTGCGAGCGCCTGGTCTAGGCTGTGGTGACCCCGGGGCCTGCCTGACATTGATCGATAAGTTAGGCGTCTGCTTCTCTGAAGTCTGCCCAGCCACTATGGCCAATAAGCTGGACGTTGGTTCAACCGATGTCCACCCAACTGATCTTGCATCGGGGTCTGGTGAGGGCCCAGACGATACCCAGTTGCCAGATTTGACTCTGCCCTCCCTGGTGGGGTCACCCAACCGGGCCTCCCCTCTTCTTCCCATTGGAAGAGCTCCCTCTTCCCTCCTCAGACCAGAGGGGGTTGGGGATGGGGTTCATCCGTGGGGTATTCGCCTGCTTACCCTATGCCAGGGTACCCATCACACTCTTTTCATATGCTGGGTTATCTGGCACCAGGGTTTCCCGTGGGTTACCGACTAGTGTACCAGCCCGCTCAGCCTCCTTCTCGGGCTCCAGCAAGTTTTCGGGCTATCCTTCAGTCCTGGTGGTCTGAGACCAAGGCCCAGCTCGTGTCAGAGCTGGATATCTGACATCCTCCCAGTGAGGTTCAGTGGAATCCAGGGGTCCAGCCACCCAGGCCTGCCCCTACGCCCACGAGTCCTCAGACGTCGGGCCCTCTGAAGGAGCCACCACCAGGTCAGAGGCAGGAGAAAGTGCCTCCTCACCCCAGGGAACCAGCCCGACCTGACATCCAGTCTTTTGACTCAGATCTGGACTCTGATTCGGACGACTCCTCGGCGGTGTCAGGGTTCGAGACTCCTGTGGAGGAACCTCTGCCTAAGGAGTCCCCTAAATCCCCACCTGAGGACCCCTCTTTCTTGGACCCGCTTAGGAAAATAGCAGAATTCTACGAGTGGAATTCTGATGCTCAGGACCCAAAACAGCACAGGCTAGCAGAGCATTTGGACATGCAGGAGACGGCTCCTATCTCCCCTCTCCCCTTTAGAACCACTCGAGCACCTGGCCTCCACCATCTGGTTGATGCCATCCTCAATACCAGCAGGAGCCAAGAAGGCAGTCAAGACCTACTGGACTCCAGAGGGGAAGGACCACTTTAGTGGCCATCCTAAAGTGAACTCTCTGGTAATAGCTGCGGTCCATGATCAGTCCCAAAAGCCTAAGCATATGAGTACCTCTCGTCTTGACAAGGAGTTGAGGCAGCTGGAAGTTCTACTCCTCATCAACTTTGGCCATGCGTGCATTGAACAACGAAGCCCACATGTTGGTCTAGCAGAAATCCCCATTTACCCTGCTGGAGCTGGCCATTGAGGCACTGCTGGACTCTTGAGTCAAAATCCATTTTAGCAGACTCCATTAGGTCTGCCAAAGTGGTTTGCAGACATTCCCTCAGGGCCGCCTATGATGCGGTGGACTCCTTGGCCAGGGGTGCCACTACGGTGGTTAGTCTCAGGAGGTTCTCCTGGTTAAGGGTGTCTGGTCTGGCACAGGACATGTAAGTGGTCATCCAGGATGCTCCCTTCAGGGGTTCAGTCCTTTTGGGGGGTGATGCTCAAGACATCACCAGTCTGCAGGATAAGGGCAAGGCCCTCAGGTCATTTCACACTATATAACGCCCTAAGTTTTAGGCCGGAAAGTCTTTTCATTGCCAAGCAAAGCGACAGACAAAACAGCAGATGGCCAGGCATCATCCCAAACATCCGGCTCAGTCTGCTATAGCGCCCCTCCTGCAAGGCCAGAGGAGCTGCTTCAAACTAGCCCCAATTGACTTGCGGTCCACCCTCCTCCTCCGTCCATGGAGGAGCCAATGGGTGGAAGGTTTGCCAGTCATCTGCCAGGATGGCGGGCAGTAACCACTGATTCATGGGTCCTTCAGTTGATAGATCAGGGCCACACTCTGGAGCTTCTGGAAAATCTTCCAGACAGTCTCCCAGTAGTGTCCCACTATCCAAAGGTGCACATTCCTCTGTTAAGAGAAGAAATTGAGGCTCTGTTACAAAAAGAAACAGAGCTTATTCCGTCCAACCAGGTAGGAAAGGGGTATTACTCCCACTTTTTCCTTGTCCCCAAAAAGACAGGAAATTTGAGTCCCAATTTGGACCTCAGTGCTCTAAACCTGTACACAGAGTGCAAGAGGTTTCATATGCTGACCCTCCCAGGTCTGCCCCTCCTGCATGAGGGACAGTGGCTCTGTACTCTGTACTCTGGACATGCAGGATGCCTATGTGTAGATCCCAATCTTTCAAGCCCATTGCCAGAAGATTACCAATTCAAGGCCCTCCCCTTTGGCCTGTCCTCGGCATCTTGGGTTTTCACCAAGTGTCTGGTGGTGGTGGCGGCGGCCCTAAGGCATCAGGGCCATTGCGTGTTCCTCTACCTCAATGACTGGCTCCTGTCCGCCCCGTCGAGGGAGCAACTGTAACGCTCTCTCTATGCTACCCTGGAGCTTTTTACGCAGGTTCAGATCACTGTGAACCTCTCGAAATCCCAACGGTCTCCTTCCCAACGTCTCCAATTTATTGGTTCTGTTGTGGATACAGTACAGGGTATGGCTTTCCTTCCTCTGGATAGGGAGGACACTCTGCAAGAGCCGGGCTCATTTGGTAGCCTCTAGCTGGACAGTCTCTGCCACGTCGATCCTTCGTCTTCTGGGCCTTATGGCAGCAGCCATCCCCACTGTTCCTATAGACAGGCTCCACATATGGATCTTGCAGTGGACGCTCAGGGCACCGTGGGATCAGAGGCTGGATGACCTGAATCATGTGGTTATGGTCTCTGATTTGATGCAGAGGGATCTTTTATGGTGGCAGGATCTCTCCAAAGGGGTCCCCTCCTCCCACCCAGACACTGACCACAGACACATCAGGGATGGGTTGGGCCGCTTACTTAGGGAACCACAGAACTCTGGGTCAGTGGTCCCAGTTTGAGCTTATTCCTACACGTAAACTTGTTCGAGATTAGAGCGATTTTGTACACCCTTCAAGTGTTCCAGAACTTACTCAACCAGGGCACACTATTGTTTCAGTCGGACAATATGTGCGTAGTCTGGTATCTCAACTAGCAAGGAGGCACTCACTCGTATTCTCTCTGCAGAGAGGCGTGATTTGGGTGTGGAACTGGGCAGTCCTGCATCAGATTCATCTCACAGCAGTTCACGTCACGGGTGTGCAAAATGTCCTAGTGGACAGTCTCAGCTGCACCAATGAGAGCCCATGAGTGGGAGCTCAAGCAAGAGGTGTTCAACCACATTTTTGACCTCCGGGGTCGGCCGGAACTGAATCTGTTTGCCTCCCCATACAACCCAAAACTACCCAAGTTTTGCGCTCTCATTCCTGAGCATCGTGTTTTTTGGCGAGATGAGCTATCTCTTTGCTGGACAGGGAGGTTTTTGTATGCTTTCCCTCCCTTTCCGGTCCTGCAGAGGGTGCTTCTTAAGCTTCAAGTGGAAAGGGCCCACATGGTTCTGATTGCCCCATTTTGGACTCGCAAAGTTTAGTTTCCACTTGTTCAGCAGCTAGCGGTGGAACTCCCGGTTCCTCTGCCCCGTGCCACGATCTCCTGACTAGAGAGGGGCATGCTGGTCCATCCAGGGCCGAAATCCCATCACCTTCACGCGTGGCACCTCAGGACATAACTGCTTCATGATTTGGAGTCTCTTCCAGAGTGTCACAGGTCCTGGTGGAGGCTAGAAAGCCATCTACAAGAACAGCCTATGCCATGACGTGGAAGCACTTCTCCATTTGGGCCACTCCGAAGGTTGGGACCCCTTTTCATGTCCAGCTCCTCACGTCGAGGAGTACCTCCTGCACCCCTGTGACGTAGACCTGAGCTACTCGTCCCTGAATGTACACTTGTTGGCTGTTTCTGCTTACCACATTCTGGTGGAGGGCAAGACAGTGGCTCAGTCGGAGGTTTCCAGAACCTTCCTGAAAGGAATCTTCCACCTAAAATCCACGGTGCACAGCCCCCATGCCACCTTGAGACCTTAATTGTATTATGGAGAAGTTGACTCTGCCTCCATTCAGATGGGCTGGTTCTTGTGATGTGTGCTACTCATCCTGGAAAGTGCTCTTTTTAGTGGCAGTCACTTCTGCTCAAAGGATTTCTGAGCATCAGGCTCCGATTTGTGAGGAGCCTTATTTAATTCTTCGTAGCGATAGGGTGGCTCTTCATACCAACCCTCAGTTCTTGCCTAAAGTGGTTTCAGAATTTACGTTGAACCAGTCAGTTCAACTCCCAGTGTACTACCCCGAGAATTCCAGTCTGGGAGAAGCGATTCTGCATACACTGGATGTTCACAGAATACTGTGTTATTACACTAACAGGACAAAGTCTGTCTGGAAGTTGGAACAACTTTTTGTTTCCTTTGCACCCAAGAGAGAAGGTACAGCAGTTTCCAAACAATGTTTATCCAAGTGGTTGGCAAACTGTATTGTTTTCTGTTACCAGAAATGTGGTAAAACCCTCCTGGGAGAGGTTATGGGGCATTCTGCCAGAATCATGGCTGCCTCTGCTGTTTGTTTCAGGAATGTGTCCACTGCTGACATCTGTGTCACGGCTACTTGGAGTTCTGTTCATACTTTCACTAAACATTAGTTTGTACATTGCCTCTAGGCGCAGGGCAGGTTTTGGCCTAACTGTTCTCCAGGGTCTCCTGTCCTGATTAGTCTGCTTTTTGCAGATCCATTCCTGCCTCCCATGTTTGTTTGTTTTATTCTTTTTTCTTCTGATTACACTGCTTGGAACTCTGTACTCGTATTACCTACTGCAAGAGCCTTCTTGAAAGTGAGATATTAGATACATAAGAACTTACTGTAACAGTAGTTCTAGGAGCATGGATATGTTGTTCATCCACACTCACTGGCATGTCTCCTTCCACTTTAAGTTGGACTGGAAGTCTTTGAGCTGACTCCTCCTATCCACCCAGGTGGTATATACCTCAGTTCCGCCCCATGACGCTAGATCTTCCTTTCCGCTGGAAGATTCAGGTTGCCTCCCTTGTGCTCACGCATCTTGTAGGCCCTGGCTTTCAAATATTCGGTTATTCTGAAACTTCGCATTGCTCGCGTTAGCGATTGCAAGTACGCTTCCATTATGGGAGACAAGTCTTTCCCCGGATTTCGTCGGTGCCCTTGCGCCCAGAAAATGTCACACACCAATCCCCACACCACATGCATCTGTTGCCTCTGTATTGACCATAACACCTTGAAATGCGATGTGTCTCACCTTTCAACCCAGCGTCCTCGACGACCGTCTCACACGCCTGAAACTGGGGCGGCAGGAGAAGAGGAACCCTCCGGTGAAATCCAAGGAGGCTCGGTGGGTGGTTTCCACGGCTGTGGGATCTGCTGAGCAATTGGAATGCATACAGATGTTCGAGGAGGAAGCGGCATGTGCTGCGGAGACTTCTCTGAGCTTCTTCGTTCTGCTCAACCTGGTCTCCACCTTCTCTGGTTCCTTCTGAGAGAGTTGCGCCAGTCTCTTCCGACCAACGGAGAGGCGCCTGCAGGCTCGCACTCCTCTGGTTCCCATAAGCGGGAGAAGGACCTGGGCTCATCTTCGCCTCGACGGAGACATTCTTGGGAGCAGGAGAGATCTTATCCCAGGAACATGCGGTCTCGACCTCGGTCGATATCGCCTCTTCGACCGCTGGCTTTTCGGCCTTGCCGTCAGGTCAGTCGACATAACTATCGATTGATGTTGAGATCGTGATCTATCCGATTGATCTGATTTCGTCCTCCCCGGTCGACAAATCCATGGATCGAACCCCTAATCTGGTCTTTCTGGATGACGAGACCCAGCCTGCTGGGAGACTCATTGAAGAAGTGGTCCCTGATCCCGGGAAATCACTGGTCCCGCCGGCATCTCCCGAGCGACCGAGTCTGCCGATCCGATCTCGATCGAGGTCTCTGACCCCCCTCGACTGACAGGCCGAGGAAGAACCATAAGCGCTCTAAAAAGAGGTGACACCATCGGTTGTCCTCGTCCTCCTCGGATGAGGAGAGGCTCCAGTGGAAATTCCGGTGCTACGAGGACCTCGTGGCAACAGCTAATTTTGACCGGGCACAAGCCAACTCCAGCTTCTACAGTGGCCATTATCTTGCTTTCACCTCCTAGGCCGAAGCAGACTCCTTTGGAGGTTTTTAAATCTCTTCCTCAGCCCGCGGAGCTGGCAATGCCACCAGCTTGGCCTAAAATGGTCTCTCCACCGATTCTGGTGGAACCACCACCCAATCCATCCTGTGGGAGGGGCTCCTTCCAAAGAAGATAGACCAGACATCGGACTTCCCTGGCAGTTGTCGGTCACGGTCACCTCAGACTGCCCTTGGCGGGTTGAAGGTGACCTGGGTGGGCGGCCGTTATACCCGGATTCCTTGGATTCGGATGTCACTGGCTTGCATTCTCATCCAAGGGATGATGAATCAACCATTGGTTTAGAGACGGAGGAAGGTCCCTCGTCTTTCCAAGGGACTCTTTGCCTCATCTCTGAATCTACAGGGATGCCCCTGGAGCCAATCCAGAAAAAGGTGGAGTACCCTCTTACGGACATCATTAAGAGAGGGGATACCCTGACAGAGGCCTTTCCTGTGGCCGAGGCTATTGTTGGTCTGGCCTTTGAACTCTGGCAGCGCCCTGCCTCTTGTCCAGCTCCGTCTGCCTGCATGGCCCGCAAGTACGCGGTGCCCATGGGGTCCCTTGCAGGGTTCACAGAGCAACCTTTGGCCAAGAGCCTGGTGACCGCCTCTGTGTTCAGGCGTACTGGCAGTTCTGCCGACACGGACTGACCTCCTGATAGAGTCCAAGCTTTTGGACCCTTCAGCCAGGAAGGTTTATGCGGCTTCCTAATTAGGCCTTTGTCAGGCAAGTTCGGCCGTCATCATGGCACACTTCTCTCATGCCCTTATAGAGTCACTGGGTGAATTCCTCCCACATCTCCCCGTGGACATGCAGACCATGGTCATGCAGGTCCGGGATTGGGGCCGAGCTGTTGCCAGACAGCAGCTTCAGACGGCCCTGGACATTGGGGATTCTTGTGCCCGTTTGATGGCTGCGTTTCCTGTCGTCACAGGGCTTGACTGAGGCTCTCCTCCTTTCTGGCAGATACCCAGCACAAACTAGGTGACGTGCCCTTCCTTGGGACCGACCTGTTCAGCCCAGGAGTGGCCGGTCACCTTCAGTGCATTGAGCAGTACAATGCCACCTTGGACGCCACTTCTGCCAAGGGTTCTTCGGGCAAGAACCAGCAGAAGAAAAAGAAACCTTTTCAGCATTCTTCCCCTGCGGCTCAGCAGTCCTCCTTTCAGGGTGGACAGCAGCACCAGCAACAGGCTCAAACTTGACGCCCCCGGCCCAAGCCCGGACTCCAACAGGCCCGTAAAGGAGGCAGAGGTTCAGGTCCTGGAGCCTCCTCCTCCAAGCCTGCTCAGTGACGGGGCGGGGGCTGTCAGCCTCTCTCCCATCACCTCAGCTCTGGGTCCTACTCTGGGGGGCCGGCTCCGCCATTTCCTTTCCGCCTGGTCCGTTGTCACTCCGGACAGGTGAGTCCTCAAAGTGGTCAGTCGGGGACTGCCTCTGGAAGTCGAGCAGTACCCCCCCCAAGCCAAGCCACTTGGGAGGAAAGAGTATCCGCTCAGACCCAGTCGGCTCTCCAAGACATCGCTCCGCTCCTCCTCAAGGAGGCAGTAGCTCCAGTGGCGGATCCTCCATCGGACCCAGGCTTTGTCTCCAGGTACTTCCTGGTGCCCAAGCGGACGGGGGACTGGCGTCCCATTCTAGATCTGCACAACCTGAATCAATATCTCGGGTCACGCACCTTTCAGATGGTCACTCTGTCCCAGATCATACCATCCTTGGAGCAAAACGTGGTTCTGTTCACTGGATCTGCAGGACGCGTTCTTTCATGTCCCAATCCATCCGTCCCAACAGCGGTTCCTCTGCTTCACGGTCGAAGGGACGCTGTACGAGTTTCGAGCCATGCCATTCGGGCTGTCAGCCCCATGGGTCTTCACCAAGTGCATCGCAGCGGTGGCATCCCATCTCGGGTATCCGGGGGGGGGGTCAGGATTTATCCTTACCTCGACGATTGGCTCCTAGCAGGTTCCACCCAACAGGAGGTGGAGAGGTCCAGGGACCTGGCCCTCCAGACCTGCTCCCAACTCTGCCTCCTGATCAGCGAGGCCAAGTTGGAACCCGTACCTTCTCAGGTGATGGTTTTCATCAGGGCAGAGCTCGACTCTTGTCGAGCCAGAGCTCGGCTCCCGGCAGACAGAGCGGAGGTTCTTTCCTCCGTTGCCCAGTCATTTCTGGTTGGACAGTTGCGCCCTGCCTGGAACTTTCTGCGCCTTCTGTGTTGCATGGCGTCATGCACCTCAGTGGTCCATTGGGCCTGGTTGCATATGTGCCCCCTCCAGTGGGAGCTGGCCACCCAGTGGACTCAGCGATCACTGTAACCCAGAAGATGTGGGACACTATCCAGTGGTGGACCGTCCCAGACCGGTTGCAGGAAGGGATCCAGTTTGTCCGCCCTGAGACGACGGTCGTCCGCATGACCGATGCGCCTCTCATGGGCTGGGGAGCCCACCTGGGGACAAAAGGGCCCATGGGCTCTGGACCCTTGAGGAGTCCCAATGCCACATCAACCTGTTGGAGCTCAAAGCAGTCAGACTGGCATTGTCAGCTTTTGCTCCTCAGCTCCGGGGTCAAGTGGTTCAAGTCCAGACAGACAATACCACGACCATGTACTGCCTCAACAAACAGGGCGGCATGCACTCCCGTCTACTGTGCAAGGAGGCGCTCTGCATCTGGACCCTCGTGAGAGTGAGGCAGATCTCCTAGCCATCCATGTGGTAGGAGCCTCAAACCATCTGGCGGATGCTCTCAGCCGCTTGGGCCAGACATCCCACGAGTGGTCTGTCCATCCAGAGGTAGCTTACAGCCTGTTCTCCTGTTGGGGCAGACCGATGGTAGACCTGTTTGCCTCCAGGGAAAACACCAAGCTGAGGCTGTTTCATGCCCCCCCCTCAGCAGGGCTCACTGCAGGGGGATGCCTTCTCGAGGCCATGGATCCCAGGCCTCCTCCTACGCCTTCCCTCCATTTCTCTTAATCCACAAGGTGCTTCTCAGTTTGAGGAGGGACAAGGCAAAAGTGATCTTGGTAGCCCCAGACTGGCCGTGCCAGTTCTGGTATCCAGATCTCCTTAGCCTCAGCTGCATGTCCCCGGAACGGCTTTGCACACACACCTGTACCTGATCTCTCTCCAATCAGGGGAAGGTATTCCATCTGGACCTTCAATCCCTGCACCTCACAGCCTGGTACCTGAGCAGCTAGAATTCCAGGCTTTGGGTCTTTCCGAAGATGTCTACACCGTGGTGGAGGCATCCAGAAGGGAATCGACCAGGAAATGTTATGCCTTAAAATGGAAAAGGTTTTCCATTTGGTGTCAGGACAAGGGCCTGGACCCTTTGTCCTGTCCAGTGGCTAACATTCTCGACTACCTTTGGTCTCTCTCTCCCCAAAGAGGGTCTACAGTCATCGACTCTTAGGGTGCACCTGGCATCCAACTCTGCTTACCTAGCACGGGTAGGTCAGCCGACGGTGGCGCAGGAGACAGTGGTCGGGCGCTTTTTCAAAGACCTGGATCACATATCCCCTCCGATGCGTGAACCTCCACCTCTGTGGGATCTACTGCTGGTACTGGCAAAGCTCAGGGGCAAGCCATTCAAACCAATGCACAAGTGTGCCTTATCACACTTGTGGAAGACAGCCTTCCTGGTGGCTATCCTGTCTGCCAGAAGGACAGGAGCGCTTCAGGTGCTTTAGGTGGACTCCCCTTATCTGGTCTTCCACAGGGACAGGGTTGTCCTGTGTCCCAACCGAAATTCCTTCTGAAGGTGGTGTCAGAGTTGCAGCTTAACCAGGTGTTGACTCTAATTACACCTCGGAGGCCGCGTACAGGATCCATATTTTGGACCCGAGACATGCTCACTCCTACTGTAAGGAGAGGACGGCGGAAATTCAGAAGAGGTTCGCTTGCTGTTTGTCACCTACGCTGAAGCCGCTTCTGGCAGACCTGCAGCAAAGCAGACCATTGCAAGGTGGATTACATCATGCATAGGTCTGTGCTACGAGTTGTGGGCAAGGAGCCTCCCACAGGGATAAGAGCTCATTCTACCAGCCATACTGCTGCATTGGTGGCTGCTTCCAGGGACATCCCTATCCAGGAAATCTGCCGGGCTGCTACCTGGAAGTCGGCAAACACCTTCACCCATTACCACATCGACCTTTAGTCACGCCGGGATGCTGGTTTTGGGGCCTCAGTTCTCCAATCTCTGTTCCCTAAGTAGGGGGTGTGCGCCTTGCCTCCCTTCTCCCGGAGAACTGCTAGGAGTCTGCCACTGAGTGTGGATGAACGTCCATGCTCCTAGAAATACAGGTTCTGGGGACATGGATATGATGTTCAATCCACACTTCTTGACAGGTTCCTTGCCGCTTTAAATCTTGCCGGAAGGTCTTCAAGCTGACTCCTCCCACCCACCCGGGTGATAAATCTCTCGGCTCTGCCCCATGATGCCAGATCTTCCTTACCGCTTGGAAGCTCAGGTTCCCTCCTTAGCGCTCTGCGTTTTAGGCCTGGATCCAAACTCGTCAGTTAAACCGAAACTTATACTTAAATTTTCTAGACTTCGGTCTGTTTCTTCCTTCGTGGCTGCGATGGATAAGTCGACTCCCGGATTTCAGCCGTCCCCATGCGGGCAGATGATGTCTCGGACCGATCTGCACTCCACGTGCGTTTACTGCCTTGGGCTCGATCACGATCTGCAGGCCTGCGAATTGTGCAAGTCCTTCTCGGTCAACGTCCTCGAAGACCCTGCTGCCAAACTTCAGCTTGGGCGCCCCGAGAGACTTATTCCTCCGGTGAAGTCAAAGGAGGCCCGTTGGACGATGTCCACGGCGGCAGGTTCGGCTGAGCAACTTGAGCAGATGATCGCCCTTGAGGAGGCGGCGGCCCAGGCCGCATCTTCATCTTCCTCGGTCGCGGCATTTATCTCGATCTCCTTGGGCTCCTCCTACATGGCTTCTTTTAAGGAGCTTTGTCAAACCTCTCTACAAAAGGTGAGAGTCCATCAGGACGTTCCTCTTGGTCCAAGAAGGAGGACTCGAAGGGTAAGTCCCACCGGCGTTCGTGGGAGCGGGAGAGGTCCCCTTCCCCAGATAGTCGACACTCCACTTCGTTCGAGGTTGCGGCTAAGGCCGCTGGCTTCACAGTGTCCCAGTCAGGTCAGTCGGCCGAGACACCCGTCAATGCGGTCGATTTTTCTCAACCCGTCGGACGGGCTGTCGACTGGAGAATGGTTTCCCCACTCTCTCCCAGACCCACCCTCGGAAACCCCGAAGGTCTCGGTCTCGGACCTCTTCTCGGTCCAGCCGATCCCGCCGACATTGGCGGTCTCGCTTGTCCTAGTCTTCTTCCTCCTCGGAAGATGGGCTTCGGCACAAATTGTGTCGGTGCTGCGAGGACTTGATGTGGCAGCAGCTCCTTCTGACTGGGAACAAGCCAACTGTCGCCTTTCCCGGCCATTAAGTGGCTGTCACCAGAGCGGCCGAAACAACCCCTTGTGGTTATCGAGGAGCTGAAGCTGGCGCCGGTTGTTCGGCCAAAACCAGCTGCGCCACTCATTGTGGTGGAACCCCCGCCTCCACAACCTAAACCTGGGGCTCCGACCAAGGATTCTCGGTTGGGTCAGGGGTTACCCCATCGGTTGTCAGTCACCCTCACTCCCGATCGGCCTTGGCAGGTGCAGGGTGTCTTAGGCCCTCGGCAGCTGTTTGCAGACTCTTTGGAGTCTGATGATGACTCTTCCCTGTTCTCCAGGCCCCTCTACCTGGAGTCCACTGGGGGACAGTCAGTGGACGAGAGCCTATCCTCATTCATGGGAAGGCTTCAGCTTATCTCAGAATCTACTGGGATGAAGCCCGAACCCGTGTCAAAGCGGACCAAGTATCCCCTCACGGAGATACTGGACCGAGGGGATTCTCCCACGGCCTTTCCGGTGGCTGAAGCCATTGTTGGCCCAGCTCTGGAGTTGTGGCAGCGGCTGGCTTCTTGTCCTGCTCCTTCGGCCAGGATGGCCAGGAAGTATGCAGTCTCCACCAGTTCACTTTCCGGATTTTCGGAGCACTCCTCTGTGGAGGGGCTTGTGACCGACAGTGTTTTTGGCATTCCGGCAATGCTAGGGACGTGGACAAGCCTCCCGATAGTCCAAGAAGCTAGACTATGATGGGCGTAAAGTCTATGCTGCGTCCTCCTTAGGCCTTCGTCAGGCCAGTTCGGCCATACTGATGGCACACTGTTCCCACGCCCTTATGGTCTCCCTGGATGAGGTGATTCCTCATCTCCCGGCTGACCTCCAGACTACTGTCAAGCAGGTGCGGGATCAGGGAAGGGTGGAGGCAAAGCAGCAGCTCCAAACTGCTCTTGACTTTGGAGACTCTTGTGCCTGGTCAGTAGCGGCTGCAGTGGCCATGCGTTGCAGAGCTTGGCTGTGGATCTCCACCTTTAAGGCGGATACCCAGCACAGTCTGGCAGACGTCCCCTTCCTGGGTATCTACTTGTTTGGTCCCGGGGTGGAGGGTCATTTGCAGAGGATCAAGAAGTCCAATGCCACCTTGGACTCTGTCACGTCTGCCCAGAAGGACAAAGGCCGCCAGCAGCAGCATAAGCCCTTTTGGCCTTCTGCCCCTGCAGCACGTCCGGCCCAGCAACACCAGCATCAGGGCCAGCAGGCTTGCACTTGGCACCCCAAAGCCAAGCCTGCAGCTTCCTCCAGCAGGAAGCGGGAGGTCCCTCGGCTGGTCCCTCCTCCAAGCCTGCTCAGTGATGGGTTGAGGGCATCACCCCAGCCTCCTTCGCTCACTAGTTCTCCCATAGAGAGAGGACAACTTCCAGCCACTTCCTTTCCGCCTGGTCCACTATCACCATGGACGCTGGGTTTTGGAAGTGGTAGGAAAGGTCTGCCTCTGGAATTTGAGCAGGCCCGCGCTTCCGAGCCGTTGCCCCGAGGGAGCTACGGGGTCCGGCCTCATTGGCTCGTCGAGCTGACATGCCCTGCTCCTCCAGAAGGAGGTGATCAGGGAGGTGGCGGATCCTCCACCAGACCCAGGTTTGTGTCCAGGTATTTCCTGGTCCCAAAACAGGGGGGGGGCTGGCTCGCTCCCCATTCTAGACCTACACGACCTGAACAGGTTCCTAAGGTCTCGAACCTTCAGAATGGTCACTCTGGCTCAGATCATTCCATCCTTGGAACAAGGCATGTGGTTCTGTTATCTGGACCTCCAGAACGCATTCTTTCATGTCCCAATCCATCCGTCTCATCAGCGATCCCTCCGCTTCAGAGCGGAGGGGTCCCTTTGCGAGTTCCGGGCCATGCCCTTCGGCCTCTCTCCAGCTCCCAGGGTCTTCACCAAATGCATGGCAGTGGTGACAGCATTCCTGCGGCGTCGAAGGGTCGGGTTTACCCATACCTGGACGACTGGCTGATTGCAGTCCCTCAGGCGGAGGTGGGTGGTCCAGGGATCTGGCCCTCCAGGTCTGCTCTCAGATTGGCCTCCTCAACGAGGCCAATCGAACTCGTGCTAACGCAGGTGATTCAATTCATCTGGGCAGAGCTCGACTCTCTTCGAGCCAGAGCACAGCTCCTGGCGGACAGGGCCGAGGTTCTTTCCTCCTTTGCCCAATCATTTCTGGTTGGGCAGTTGCGCCCTGCCCAGGACTTCCTGCGCCTCTTGGGCCTCATGGCGGCCTGCACCAGAGTGGTCCATTGGGTCCATTGGCACATGCGTCCCCTACAGTGGGGACTGGCCAGCCAATGGTCACAGCGCTCCGGTCCTTTGGACCAGCCAGTGGCAGTGACCCAGGATATGTGGAGCGCTCTCCAGTGGCGGATCGTTCCATCTCATCTGCAGGGAGCATCCCGTTTGTCCGCCCCGAGCCGATGGTCACTCTTATTGACAGATGCCTCTCTGATGGGTTTGGGTGCCCATCTGGGGGAGCACATGGCCTCTGGTCCCCTCGGGAGTCTCGATGCCACATCAACCTGCTGGAGCTTCGAGCGGTCCGACTAGCCCTCACCGCCTTTGCTCCGTTTGTGCGGGGTCAAGTGGTCCTGGTCCAGATGGACAAAACCACGACCATGTACTACCTAAACCGCCAGGGCGGGACGCCCTTCTTGCCCCTGTGCAAGGAAGCTGTCTGCACTTGGTCCCTCGTGAGTAGTCTGGAGGCGGATCTCCTAGCCATCCATGTAGCAGGAGCCTCCAACACTCTGGCTGATGCCGTAAGCCAGATAGGGGCTGCATCTCACGAGTAGTCTCTCCTGCCAGAGGTGGTACATGATCTGTTCTCTCACTGGGGCACACCTCGGGTGGACCTGTTTGCCTCCTGGGAGAATGCGAAGCTGAGGCTGTTACACGCCCACCCCTCTCAGCAGGGCTCGCTGCAGGGGGATGCCTTCTCAAGGCCATGGACCCCAGGACTCTTCTACGCCTTCCATCATTTCCCTTGATCCACAAGGTGCTTCTCAAGGTGAGGAGGGGCAAGGCACAGGTGATCCTGGTAGCCCCAGACTGGCCCCGCCAGTTCTGGTATCCAGATCTCCTCAGCCTCAGCTCCAGTCTCCCGAGGCAGCTTCCAGCCCGCCCGGACCTGATCTCAGTCAATCAGGGGAAGGTACTCCACCCAGACCTTCAATCCCTGCACCTGATGGCCTGGTTCCTGAGTGGCTGGAGTTCCAGGCCTTTTGTCTTTCCGATGAGGTCCTCAACGTTGTTGAGGCATCCCATAAGGAGTCGATCAGAAAATGCTGTGCCTTCAAATGGAAGAGATGCTCCATTTGGTGTCATGATGAGGGGTTGGACCCTTCCTCCTGTTCCTTGGCCAGCATTCTGGACTACCTGTGGTCCCTTTCTTAGCTAGGGCTTTGGTCGACGACCCTTAAGGTGCACCTGGCAGCCATCTCTGCTTACCGGGCGCGGGCCGGGAAGCAGTCGATGGTGCAGGAGAAGGTGGCCGAGTGCTTTTTCAAAGGCCTTGATCACATATCCCCTACGGTTCGAGAACCTCCACCTCCGTGGGATCTACTGCTGGTATTGGCTAAGCTCATGGGCAAGCCATTCGAACCGATGCACAGGTGTGACATCTCACCTGTCATGGAAGACCGCCTCTTGGTGGCTGTCACGTCAGCCAGAAGGATGGGAGAGCTCCAGGTGCTTTCCATCGAGTCTCCCTATCTGGTCTTCCACAGGGACAAGGTTGTCCTTCGCCCCCACCTGAAATTCCTTCCTAAGGTGGTGTCGGAGTTTCACCTTAACCAGGTGTTGACTCTGCTGGTGTTCTACCGCAGTCACACCTCGGAGGCCAAATATAGGCTCCATACTTTGGATCCTAGAAGAGCGCTCTCTTACTATAAGGAGCGGAAGGCTGAAGTTCGGGGAGAGGTTTGCCAGCTGTTTGTCACCTACGCTGAAGCCGCACCTGACAGATCTGCAGCCAAGCGGACAGTAGGCAGGTGGGTCACCTCCTGTATAGATCTCTGCTGTAGGTTGGTGGGCATGGAGCCTTCCAAAGGGATAAGAGCTCATTCTACCCTCCATACCGCTGCTTCCAGGGACGTCCCTATCCAGGAGATCAGTAGGGCTGCTACCTGGAAGTCAGCACATACCTTCATTACCCATTATCACATCGACCTTGAGTCGTGCTGGGATGCTGGTTTTGGGACCTTTGTTCTCCAGTCCTTGTTTCCTAAATAGGGGGTGTGCACCTTGCCTCCCTCCTCTGAGAAGTGCTAGGAGTCTGCCAAAAAGTGTGGATTGAACAACATATCCATGTCCCTAGAAATACAGGTTACTCACCTGTAACAGGAGTTCTAGGAATGGTATATGTTCATCCACACAACCCACCCGACCTCCCCTGCTTCGACGCACAACCTGGCTTCCAGCGGGCTAGATCTGGCGTCAGGGGGCGGAGCTGAGAGATTTATCACCTGGGTGGGTGGGAGGAGCCAGCTTGAAGACCTTAACAGCAAGATTTAAAGCAGCAAGGAACCTGCCAAGAAGTGTGGATGAACAACCTATACCTTTCCTAGAACTCCTGTTGCAGGTGAGTAACCTGCATTTACTCACGTGTAACAGTTCTAGGAGTGGTATATGTTGTTCATCAACACGGACCCACCTGACCTTCCCGGCTGCAGACGTACAACACCTGGCTTCCAGCGGGCTAAGATCTGGTGTCATGGGGCGGAGCCGAGGTATATACCACCCAGGTGGGTGGGAGGAGCCAGCTTGAAGACTTCCGTTCCAACTTAAAATGGAAGGGGATATACCAATGAGTGTGGATGAACAACCTATACCACTCCTAGAACTACTGTTACAGGTGAATAACCTGTTTATCTTTGAGAGAGACTCTTGCAGTAGATAACCTTTTTCCTTCCCTCCCTCCATCCCCCAAGTTTTCTTTGTTGCTCTTTTTCTATGAGCACATGCTGGGCTCCAGGAGCCTCTCTTTCATTCTCCTGTCACTCGTCCTTTGAGGTCTCTGGCGGGAGAACTGGAAGGCTGGTGTGGGGACCGCCCACTATATAGGGTCACACTGATGTCCGTCACGTGACGTCTGGTGGGCGGTCCCCCGTCAGACACTGCTAGCAAAAGTTTCAGTGTGGTCCTGACGCCAGGGGACGCAGTCCTCAAGGTTATTACTTACTGCAAGAGCCTCTCTCGAACATTTACTGTTATGGTGAGTTCTTATGTAACTGTACTATCCTCGAGATCTGGGTCCTCCGCCTCCTGGGAGAGCTCAGATTCAACATCCCAGGCAGCACACTCTCCTACCCGTCTCGCGGTAGTGAGACCATCCGCCCTGGTAAGGGCGATGGGAGGCACAGCACAAGGGTCAGCATCTTCTGCCCTGCAACCCTTGAAAATTTGGCTACACTCCCAGTCTACTATCCGCCATTCAGACTCTAACGTCCAGTCCTCTTCTAGCGACAGACCAGCAAAAGCGTCGTCCACTTCCTCTGGTGCAGACTCCCTGGAACAGTGCGGGGGCTTGGGCCACTCTTCTGGGAGATCCATCTCACAACCGCCTAGAGGCCTAATGTTGCTTAAGCTGGTGCCAGAAAAATGTGTGGCTGAGAAAAGGCCATCGACCGACCTACTCCACTGCCAGGCCCCGACATCAGACAAGTGGATGACTGAGACAAGGCAGTCAACTGACAACCTCCGTTGTCTGGCCAAGGAGCCAAACGCCAGGTCCCAAGCCCAGGCTATGACTCCAGTCACCTTGACCTTAGCATCATCTGCCCTGTTACTGCTGCCGGCCGACAAATGCCATGACCTGCCATGGGGTAGCCCATCATCAGCCTCACCACAGAACAGGGCTGACGACCCCGGATCACCGCCTCAGGCCCCTGACGCCGTCCACCGAGCAGATGACAGGTCCGCCTAAGGCTCGGACACCAGCCACAGACCAGATGATGGGATAGGAGCCAGGACCGTCGGATGCCGGACCGTGAGCCAAGACTCCAGCTGTCTGAGGTCAAGGACCTATTTAGCTCTTGGTTTGTGACAATTAAAGCTGATGTCTTCCCATCCAAACATACCCCAACAGAGAAACTTTGTCCCAGGGACCCACTTCTCTACCCAGGGAACCCACTCCTCCAGCTGACGGCAGGAGTCGCTTGGGCCACAAAAGATGCTTCCGAACAAGAAGCAGGAGTTCTTCCTGCTGCACTGAAGTGCACATATGTAAGCACCATCACAGCAGGTCTTGGTCCTCCTCAGCGGATTCAGACCATTCCTCATCATCCTCATCTGGGTCCTCTGTCAGAGATCTCCAATCACCAGATCTGAGAGATACCCTGAGGTCCCCACCCGACAATCCTTCCTTTTATGGAGGTCATGTGTCTCATTCAGTCCAGCTTGGGACACTGAGGACTTCGATCCCGAGAGGCATTGACTGGCTAAATATTTGCATCAGAAAAACCCCAGACCAGTGGTTGTGACACCCTTGGTGGATCCTTTTCAGGATGTGACCAAGACAGCATGGAAACACCCATCTACATCTTTAGCTATTCCCAAGATGGCAGATCCCTTCTTTAGGGCACCCAGAGAGGAACTCTTTCTAGGCGAACAACTGATGGCAGATTAGATTATCATCATGGCCACTCATGACAGGTCCCAGAGGCCTAAACATTTAAGCACACAACCACCTGACAGAGAGTCCAAGCAGCTAGATTCAGTGGGCAGGAGGGTATACTCATTGGCCATCTGCACCATCAGGTCTTTCAATTTTCTTACACATGTGGTACAGTTCCAAAATGCCATGTGGGAACGGGATGGATATGGTTCAGAACCTACCAGATTGCCCACAAAAAGCAGAGCTTGAGGAGCTCATGACATTGGGCTGAGACACAAGCACTCGTTCTTAGATTGGCCTATGACTTGGCAGACACAGCAGCCAGGACAGACGCACCTGGTATGTGTCTCAGGCGACATTCTTGGCTTAGAGTCTCTGGCTTCGCCAAGGACTTCCAAGCCGGCATCTTAGATGCACCTTTCATAGATTCCGTTCTTTTCGGAGCGGAATCCGAAAAGATCATTACCAGGATACAAGACTGGAAAAGCTGTGTACGCTCAATCCAGACTATGTACAAACCGAAACAGAAGCCATTTCTAAAACAGCGATTTTGTGGTAAATCTGGTCAGCAACCCAGATACCAGCAGCAACAGAGGAGGCTACAGTCGCAAGGGCCCCTCCCGTAACCTGGGAAGCTCAGGATCCAGGACAGCTAAGCCCCCCGCCCCCAGACCACTCTGCCCACTGCCACCAGTGCCAGACTCCTGGCCGAACCCTCCGCTCCATGCAGATCTGGCAGGAGAGGGGATCGGAGGCCGCTTTTCCCTCTAATTGGAGGGTTGGCGGAAGATCAGTTCTGACCAATGGGTTCTACAGATGATTCAGTGGGGACACCTGATAGAATTCCTTGAGATGCCACCAGACAGACCACCCCTATTATCCCATTATTCCCAATCCCATGCAGCTCTCATCCAGGACGAGATCCAAGCTGTGCTGGACAAGAGAGCAATAGAGCCTGTCCCAGCCTCTCTGAAGGGAAAAGGGCACTATTCTCATTTCTGTCTAGTACCCAAGAAAAACGGGAGACCGAAGACCCATCCTAGACCTCAGCAGCCTCAAGGACCTCAACCACTAAGTGGAATATAGGCACTTTCGGATAGTCACTCTAAAAGGTCTACTCCCCAGGATCCATCCAGGAGATTGGCTCTCATCTCTGGACATGCAGGATGCGTACTTGCACATCCTCATAGCCAAGCACCACAGGAGATTCCTAAGGTTCGAATTTTGGGGTCCACATTATCAGTTCAGGGCTCTGCCCTTCGGCCTGTCAGTGGCACCAAGGGTTTTCACCAAGTGCCTGGCAGTAGTGGCAGCAGCCCTCTAAAGAAGAGGACATTGCGTCTTTCCCTACCTGGATGACTGGTTTCTCATAGCCCCGCCCAGGATGGTACTCCTGCAGACCATGGAAGTCACTTTCTCATTCTTTGCAGCACTGGGAATCTTGATAAACATGCTGAAATCCTCACCCTGGCTGAGTCAGAGGCTCCAGTTCATTGGAGCACTTCTCAACACCTCTCAAGGAAAGGCCTTCCTCCCAGAGGACAGAGCGGACCATCTAATGGATCTCGCTCGCCATAGCCTGTCTTCAAAGCAGGTCCCGGCCAGGACACTACTTGGAACTACTCAGCCACGTGGTGGCTGCCATTTCTGCCATACCATTGGCCCGACTGCACATGAGAACGATCCAGTAGACACGGAGGGTCCAGTGGGATCAACATTGGGATGGCCTTGACCAGCCTGTCTCAATTCCCAGGCCCAGTCCAGCAAGCCCTTCAGTGGTGGCTAGTATCATCCCACCTCTTAGTGGGTATTCCCTTCTAGAGGATGCCACCTACACAGATCTTGACAACCGATGCCTCTGGCACAGGCTGGGGAGCACATCTGAATGATCGCAGGACTCTAGTGTCATGGTCCCAGTTAGAGATGTCCCTGTATATCAACGTATTGGAGATGAAGGCCATCCTATATGCTTTGCAAGCATTGCAAACCGACCTACTCTTGGGACACACCCTGATCCAGACAGACAATGTCGGTGGTGTTCTACATCAACAGACAGGGAGGAACCCACTCGTACCAACTCTGCCACAAAGCCATGAGAGTTTGGAATTGGGCCATAATTCCTCATCTGGTGATCTCGGCAGTTCACGTCTCAGTGGTGCAAAACACCTTGACAGACGTTTTAAGCCAGTCAAAGTCCACAGCACACGAGTGAGAACTCCAGCAATCAGTCGTACAAGACCTGTTCGACAGGTGGGGCTGACCAGAATTGGACCTGTTTGCATCTCCACACAATGCAAAACTGCCCAGTTTTTGCTCGCTAGATCCAGGGCCTGGTGTTTTCTGGCAAGACGCATTGTTCTTCTGTTGGACAGAGAGGTTCCTCTATGCTTTCCCTCCCTTTCCACTGATACAAAGGGTTCTACTCAAATTGCAGTCAGAAGGGGAAGACATGATTCTTGTGGCACCCTTCTGGCCCTGACAAATTTGGTTCCCTCTACTCCAACAGTTGGCAAGGGAACCACCTCTGCCACTGACCTCATGTTTGCTCTCACAGAACAATGGGACCTTAGTCCACCCTGACCCGAGATCCTTCCTTACACCTGCATGCATGGTTCCTATGGACCTAGCAGTTTCCCGCTTTGGGGTCTCAGCTAGAGTAGCCGACGTTTTGGTGGCCACTAGGAAACCCTCCACCAGGGCCACCTATGCCATAAAGTGGAAGCGTTTCTGTCTCGGGGCTATTGCCTGTCGCATAGACCCCTTTGCTTGTCCGGTGAATTCGGTCCTTGAGTACCTCTTTCCCTTTCAGACTCTAGCCTTAGCTATTCATCCATAAAGGTGCACCTATCTGCAGTGTCGGCCTATCATGCATCTATACAGGGTAAAACCCTGGCACGGTCTGACCTAGCATGCACATTCCTGTATGGCATCCTACACATGAAACCACCCAGCAGCGATCTCATCCCTCCTGGGACCTTCTTTTTGTTCTGGAGAAACTTCAAAATTCCCCCTTTGGGTCACGCTGAGATTGAGAGCTACACTTTCTCTCTTAAAGCATTATTTTTAGTTGGTTACCTCAGCTCGGAGGATTTCCGAGCTTCAGGCTCTGATTTGTAAAGAGCTGTATTTGATTTTCCAGAGGAACAGGATGTCTCTGCGAACAAATCCTAAGTTTCTGCCAGAGGTGGTGTGTGAGTTTAACCTTAATCAAGACATCAACCTGCCTGTTAATTATCGAGAACTGGAATCGAGAAGAAGCTCTGTTGCATACCCTGGATGTTCACCGGGTTTCTCTGTTTATCTGACCCGAACCCGGGGATCCAGACAGTCTGACCAGTTGTTTGTTTCCTTTGTCCCCTGAATGTTAGGGGCACCTGTTACAAAACAAACCCTTTCTAAATGGTTGGTTAATTGTATAGTGTTCCTGTTATCAGAAGCATGGCAAGCCCTTACCAGGACGGTGGGGCCTCTGCAGCCAGAAGGCCCTAGCCTCCTTTGTTTCTTAAGGAATGTGTCTGCTGCAGACACATGCGCAGCTGTCACCTGGAGTTCAGTACACACATTCATTAAGCATTACAGTCTGGACATTACTTCTAGGCACAGGACCAGCTTCGGCCTCGCAGTCGTGCAGGGACTCCTCATGAGGGGATTCGGTCTTTATCTCTCCATTACCTCCACTCTGAATGTAGGGGAATATGTACTGCTTGGGACTCTGTCCTACCAGTGTCACCTACTGCAAGAGGTTCATCTTGAAGTAAGATAGTATAGTTATGTAAGAACTTACCGTAGCAGTAGATCTTCGAGAGGAGCTCTTGCAGCAGGTGCTGATTCCCTCCCGCCTTCCCTACAAGGGATTCCTTCTGCATTCGCGGTACGACCATCTGACCTCCTGTGTTACAGGAGGATCCTGGGTTTCTCCATCCATTTATACATCCGTGCCAGTCTCTCCAGTGGGAGAACTGAGGGATGCTGGGGGACTGGCCCTTTAATACCGCATGTGACGTCTGAGGCAGGCAGACGTTGGGGGCAGGCCCCCGCTGTATACTGCAGGCTAAAAATTTCCCATGGGGTCCTACCGCCTGCCGGCTTCAGTCCTACCAGTGTTACGTGCTGCAAGAGCTCCCCTCGAAGATCTTGTTACAGTAAGTTCTTAATGTAACTGTAATTTTCTTCCTAAGGTGGTGTCAGAGTTTACACTGACCCAATATATCCACCTTCCTGTTTGGTTTCCAGAGTGTGCCAGTCCTGGGGAAGCACTGCTTCATACGTTAGATGTGTGCAGAACTTTGAAATATTACCTGCTGCAAACCAAGGACTGTAGAAAGTCGAAGTAGTTGTTTGTTTCTTTCGCCCTAGGTGGAAAAGGGCATTCAGTTTTCCAAGCAATGTTTGTCCAAATGGTTGGCTAACTGCATTGTGTTCTGCTACAAGTAGGGGAAAGAATTGCCTAGAGCTGACAAAATGAATTCCACAGGAGGCATGGCTACCCTCTGTGGCTCGTTTCTGAGGTGGATCAGCCGCTGACATTTGTGTGGTTGCCATGTGGAATACCATCTACACTTTTACCAAGCACTACAGTCTGAACATTGCCTCTAGAGCCCGTGCAGCATTTGGCAGGGCTGTGCTGCATGGCCTCCTGTCTTAAGCTTCAGGCTGGCCTTCTCCTAGACTGTTTGTTTGCACCTGTAACTGCTTGGGACTTGTTCATATGGTGTGACCTGATGACTGAGATACCCCTGAAAAAAACAGAACAGTTGCGTAAAAACTTACCGTAATAGTAGATCTTCAAGGGGATCTCGGTCACCGGGTTTGTGTTCCCTCTCACCATCCCTCTTGTTGGGGAGGCTCTTTACTGGAGCTGGCTACCTGGTGTATCCAGCCTTTCTTATGGGCCTGGGCACCTCTTTTTCTCTCTCTCCTCGGTCCAACATGACTAGAGCTTATGCTCCCTTTGTCTGCGGGGGGTGGGGTGGAGAGAACTGAGGAGGGATTGGGGCTGCTCATGCCTTTATAGGGTCGGTGACATCGTCTGTATGGGTGGCCCCAGTTGTACTGCTGAAAATCTAATGTGTGGATTCAGCTTCCCAGACTCTGAAGTTCCTACAGCGTGACCTGATGACTGAGATCCCCTTGAAGATCAACTGTTACAGTAAGTTGTTACATAACTGTTCTTTCCAGATGGTCAGACTGAATCAGATCATAAGATCCCTGGAGCAGGGCATGTGATTCAACTACCTGGATCTCCCAAGATGCATTTTTCCACATCCCATTCAGTTTGTGCCACTGGCAGTACATTCGGTGCTGCATAAAAAGGGTGATCTGTAGGTTCAAACAGCATGAAGTCTTGCTGTATCCTGACTATATGCAGTTGAACTGCTCCGGAGAGTAAAGGGTTAACTCTATGAAAAGGCATAGAACATTGAACTCTAGCTCTGTTTTCAAACCTCTGTCTGTGGTACTCTGAAGTGTAGCTGTCAGATTCTTTACTCCGCCTTACTATGAAGTCGCTCCGGAGATTTTTCCTGCACTTCGGTTCGGTCTAGTTCGAATCCGTCGTTTTTTTTGTTTGTTTTTGTTTTTTTTTTTTAAACCGTGGTTCCAGTACAATTCAGTATTCTTGCCCTCTGTCTCGGTACCAGTAAGTGGTAGTGTAGGTAGTGGTTATATTTCTGTGTTTTTGTAAGAAATCATTTGTTTTGTTTAGAACCGAAGCCCTTCTTCCTTTATTTGTTACTGTATTGTGTATTGTGTTTTTTTTCCGGTATTCATCGGTTCTTAAAAAGAATCCAATATTTTAGGATTTTTTTAACCGACTCGTTACATGGTTGGAACCGTTAAATTTGTAATCGCCTGGCTTAACCACTGTGTAAGGTGATTTGTTTGTTGAAGGTATGTCTGAGAAACCCAAGAAGAAAACCGGACCCACTGGGTTTCAGCACTGTACCGAGTGTAAAGAGGCCTTTGCTAAGGCTGACCCTCACCTCGGCTGTGTGTATTGTCTGGGGTTTGACCACCTCAAGGAAGACTGCCAGATATGTAAGAACTTTCCCAAAGCCACTCTGGATAAATGTTTGAGTAGGCTAAGGGAGAGGGAGGCCGAGAAGTCCGCTGACCCGGATGGCCAGCCCGGTTCGGTTGCGGCTGAACCTGAGGAGGTGCCCACTGACCTGGGCGAGACCTCTTTGAGCAAACTGAGAGCTGATTCTACAGAATCGGTTCCGAGTAAAAGGAAAAGGAAATCGGCCAGTTCGGATCTGGCTCCCCATGGTCCGACCACTGATGAAATCGCAAAAGCGACTTCAGTTGTTCAGTCGCTTTGCCCGGTTCCGACCGAACCGGTCTCTGTTCAGAGCCGATCGATTCGGTTGGAAGTACCTGCTTCAGAAATAGATCCTGAGGCATACTATGATGGTGATTGGGAGGTGGAGGATGAAGATTATGAAGAGGAACAATGTGAGGGTCTAGATGAGCCAGTAGAGCCTGACATCTCCCCAGAGAGGCCTTCTCAGGCTTCTCCTCCCAGGCTTTGAGTCCCCTTCCCATTTACTGTTTTACAAGAAAGTGGCTGAGACTCTTCAGCTTCCTATGGAAGAGGCTGAACAGGATAAGGAAGAACCTGACTATCTGGAAATGATGAATGTCCCAGAGTCAAAGAGGGTGTCTGTCCCTTTACACAAATCCTTGGGGAAGCAGACGCACAAAATTCTACAATTTCCTACATCCATTCCTCCTGTGGAAAAAAGAATGGACAGGAGGTATACCTTGTCAGGTCCTGGTACGGAATTCCTTTAAACTGCTAGCAGCCATGTTGGGGTAGTACAAGCTGCAGCCTGTGACAAGGCTAATATTCCTTTGGCATCTCATCCCTCCCAGATAAGGATTCCAGGAAAATGGATGCCATGGCAAAAAAGCAGTACTTGGCATCCTCTTTGGGACTCAGGCAATCTAATTACATGGCATACACTGTTAGGTACCAGAAATCTATGTGGGATACGGTTCTGGAACTAGCTAAGGATGCCTCTCCCCAGCTAGCCAAGGAGGTGGAGCAGGTGGCTGCAAATGGTATAGAGGCATCTAAGGTGCAATTCCACGCTGCTGTTGACTCCAGTGATGTTCATTCCAGGGTCATGGCTACATCTATCTCCATGAGGAGATTTGCTTGGCTTAGGTGTACCAACCTCTTTCAGGATACCCAGGCTAAGGCCATGGATTTTCCTGTAACTGGTAATTCTCTCTTTGGGGACCAAACAGAAAAACTACATGAAAAAAATGGACGAGTACAGGACCACCTATAGGTGTGCTGCTGCCAAAGAGAAGCAGACCACCCCTCAGAGGCAGCAGTTTAGGGCAGGCCTTTTTACTAAGCTCAGGCCTCCTCCTCTTCTTTCCAGCAGAGGGGGTTCTTTAGGGGAAGAGGTAGACGTGAGGGTAACCAGGACCCCATCAGCTACTCAGTCCAAGCCCCCTGCAAAGCAGACACCCTGAGGAGTCAGTCAGGGTTGCCTTCCCAGTCCCAGTAGGGGGCAGGGTGGCTCACTGCTCCTAGGCCTGGGAGTCTGTTACTTCAGACAAATGGGTCCTGGAAGTAGTGAGCCAGGGACTTGCTGTCAGTTTCAAAAAGTTCCCAAAAATGAGAGCAGTCTTTCAGTCCTCCCTCTCCCTTGGCGACAAAGGCCCTAGAGGCAGAAGTCTCCTCGCTTCTGCTTCTGCAAGCACTAGAGAAGGTACCTCGTTGTCACAGGGGAAGAGGACTGTATTCAAGATACTTCCTTACCCCCAAAAAGACAGAGGAGTGGCAACCCATATTGGATTTAAGGTACCTGAACAAACATTTGACAAAACCAAAGTTCAAAATGGTGACTCTGGGAGTAATTCTTCCCTCAATGAGACCAGGAGACTGGCTATCCTCCCTGGATCTCAAGGTTGCCTACTTCCACATACCCATCAGACATTCCCACAGAAAGTACCTCAGGTTCGAGTTGCCCTCAGGCCATTACCAATTCAGGGCCATGCCCTTTGGCCCAACATCTGCTCCAAAGGTGTTCACAAGTGTCTTGCAGTGGTGGTGGCATTCCTCAGGAGGCAGGGCATCCTTCTGTTCCCATATCTGGACGACTGGCTTCTAATGGGCTAGTCCTCAGACCAAGTCAAGTCCGCTTTAGAGATCACCCAAAGACTTCTATAATCCTTGGGCTTCATTCTAAATTTAGAGAAGTCTGTTCTAGAGCCTGCCCAGCTTCTCGCCTTCATGGGGTGGAAATAGATACAGTTCAAGCAAGAGCATTTCTTCCTCTCTCTGAGAGAGTTCAGTCTCTGGTCACTCTGGCCTCCTCTTTTTGTCCTCTAGTGCCTTGTCCAGCCAGACACTTTCTACAGCTGCTGGGACACATGGCAACTTCCACAGCAGTAGTTCAGGGAGCAGGATTTCAAATGAGAGATATTCAGTTTCATCTCAGATCTTTCTGGTCTCAGAAAAGGGATCCTCTCTCAAAACTGGTTCCAGTCTCCAAAACCTTGGTCCAGACCCTTCAGTGGTGGTTGGACGAGGACAGTCTTCGACAAGGGGTCCCCTTGATCAGTCAGGTCCCTTTGGTGATTCTCACCACAGACTCCTCTTTCTTAGGGTGGGGGGCCCACCTAGATCATCACAGCTTAGGGAACTTGGTCACACCAGGAGTCCCTTCTGCACATAAATCTTCTCGAATTAAGGGCTGTCTTTCTGGCAGTTCAGACATTTTCAGCAGTTGTCCAAGGGAAAGTGGTGCAGATCAGAACAGTCAATACCACAACCATGTGGTACATCAACAAACAGGGAGGCACTCGGCCCTCGGCCTTGTGCCCAGAGACCATGAAAATTTGGTCTCTAGCTTATTCCCTTCAGGTTTCCCTGATGGCTGTGCACCTCCCAGGGAAGGACAACATTCTAGCAGATGCTCTCAGCAGGATTTCTCAGGGTCACCACGAATGGACCCTGAATCCTGTCATTCTTAGTCATTTTCAGGAGATGGGGCACCCCAGAGATGGATCTCTTTGCAGCCCCAGACAGTCAACTCCCTCTGTATTGCTGCAGACCACCCCTTCTGGGTTCTGTTCCCCAGGATGCTCTCCTGCTTAACTGGACAAACAGTTTTCTGTATTCGTTTCCTCCTTTTCCTCTGATATTCAGGGTCCTGGTAAAAATCGGGTCCCAGCCTTGCAGGGTGATTCTGGTGGCTCCAGACTGGGCCAGACAGCCTTGGTATCCTCTACTGTTGTCACTGTCAGTAACACTGCCCTTGTCTTCCCAGGCAGTACAATCTCCTCACCTCCTGTCAGGGGAAGATTCTGTACCCCAACATTCAGAGTCTCGGGCTTAAAGCCTGGCTCTTGAAGAGCTAGAATATGCAAGTTTGCATCTGTCCCAATCAGTATTGGATATTTTGAAAGTTAGCAGAAAGCCTGCCACTAGGAAGACTTACAACTCCAAATGGAAATGGTTTGGTTTTTGGTGTTCCAGTAGTCATATTAAGCCAGAGCTGGCTGACATTGCCACTATTTTGGACTATTTGGTACATCTTAACAGTTTAGGCCTCCAGCCTACTACTCTTAAAGTACACTTGGCAGCGGTCAGCTTTTCTTTTGACTGGTAATGCCTCTTCCCTAGCTTCTCATCCAGTTTTCAAGAAATTCTTCAAAGGCTTGGTCCATGTCAATCCTCCCTTTTTGGAGCCTACTCCTTCTAGGGATCTGAACATCTGTATTGCACAGCTTATGCAACCCCCTTTTGAACCTTTATCTTCAGCTGAGCTGAAATACTTGACTTGGAAAACTATTTCTGGTATCCATTACCTCAGCTAGGAGGATCAGTGCACTGCAGGCCTTATCAGTGTAACCTGGTTTCATTTCCTTTCATAGGGATAAGGTGGTCCTTCGTACCAATAGAAAGTTCCTTCCCAAGGTGGTGTCAGACTTTCATCTGAACCAGTCTATATGTCTGCCTGTCTTTTTCACTGATTATTCTTCTCTGGAGAGAGGAGGTTACACAGTGTAGATGTGAAAAGGGCTCTCAGTTACTATATTGAGCGTACTAAGGCCCATAGAAAGGATTGTTCTCAATTGTTTCTCACCTATGGTGAGGTGGGGAAGGGGCAAGCATGCTACCAAGAGGTCTATTACCAGGTGGATTGTCTCCTGTATTCAATTCTGCTACTCTAAACTTGGGAAGGAGCCTCCCTCAGGCCTGAGGGCTCACTCTATCAGAGGTACAGCTGCTTCGATTGCAGCAGCTAGAGATATACCTTTAGTGGATATATGTAAAGCAGCTACTTGGAAATCTGTTAACACATTCACCAAGCATTGTTCTTTGGACATTCTGTCACAAAGTGATGCTAGGTTTGGCACAGCTATGCTGCAGAGTCTGTTCCCAAAATAGGTTCTCTAACTCCCTCCTCCTCCATGGGGGTACTGCTTGGTAGTCTGCATATAGTCAGAATACAGCAAGACTTCATGTTTGAAGAAAAAATTACTCACCATAGTAATGTTGTTTCTTCTAATGGAGTCTTACTGTATCCTGCCTCCCCTCCTGGAACCTAGTAGTTTTGGGATGTGGTGGGGCAGGTACAGTGCTGCACCCCAGAGGTGTTCTGGACATGCCTCCATCTCTTAGGGGGTCTTTTTCTTTTAGTTTGGTGAATCACTACCTGTTGTGTTCTTTTTGGGTTTTCTTGACTTGAGTCTTTGACCCTAAAACCTTGTTTTGCCATTTAGCACAAAAATGTTGAAACAGTTTCTTACTTTGAGTTAGTTTAGTGCTCATAAGAATCTGACGGTTACACTTCAGAGTACTACAGACAGGGTTTGAAAACCAAGCTCGAGCTCAACGTTCTGTGCCGTTGCATAGAGTTAACCCTTTACTCTCTGGAGCAGTTCAAGTGCTGGGGCTAACTGCATATAGTCAGAATACAGCAAGACTCCATTAGAACAAACATTACTATGGTGAGTAATTTTTTCTTCCAGGTCATACCCTATTGGCCTTTCGTCCATGCCCAGGGTCTTTAAGTGCATTGCAGTGGTGGCAGCTTTCTTGCGGTGCCAGGGCATCAGGGGTGTATACCCACCTGGATGACTAGCTGATAGCCGGGCAATCCAGGGTGGCCATGGAGCAGTCCAGGGATCTGGCCTTTGATTTGGATCTGCTGGTCAACCTGGCCAACTTAGTCCCCTCGCAGGTGATCCAGTTCATGGAGGTTGAACTAGACTCTCTGCTGGTCAAGGCCCACCTCCATGCAGATCGGCCATTGGATCATACCTCCTTTGCCCAGTCATTTCATGTTGGGTGCTTGCACCCTGACTGGGATTTCCTGCGGCTGCTGGGGTTCGTGGCATTCTGCACCAGTATGGTCCATTGGGCCTGCTGGTGGAAGTACCACCTTCAGTGGCAGTTGGCTTGTCACTGGTCCCAGTGCCTAGGATGCTTGCATCAGCTGGTCACAGTGACCCAGCCAATGTTTGATACCATCCAGTGGTGGCTTGTCTTTCAACATCTGGAGGACAGAGTCCCATATGTCCGTCTGGAACCATCCATCATGCTCATGACGGACGTGCCTCTGGTGGGTTGAGGAGCACACCCTGGAGACCACAGAGCCCACGGGTTCTGGTCACCAGGAGAGTCCTGTCACCACATAAACCTGCTGGAGCTCTGTACATTGCGATTAGCTCTGATGGAATTCCCCTTCTCTAGTCAGGGGTCGGGCTGTGCAGGTCCAGACAGACAACACCAAAACCATTTTCCACTTTCACAGGCAGGGTGGAGTGCCCTCCCTTCCCTTGTGTCAGGAGGCCTTCTGCACCTGGATCCTCCTGTGCAGCCTGAGTTCAGGTCTCCTGGTGATACATATCACTGTAGAAAAGTCAGCTGCCAGACGCTCTCAGCCAAGTGGAGAGACTTTGCACAAGTGGTCCCTGTATCAGGAGGTGGTACGCCACCTGTTTCAGTAGCGCCCCCACGTGGATCTGTTTGCCTCCTGGGAAAATGCCAAACTGAGGCTGTTTTGTGCCCACCTCCTCAGTCTGGGACACTACTGGGGGATGCCTTCATGAGGCTCAGGACTCTTGTACACTTTTCTTTCCTTCCCCTTGATCCACAAGATGGTGATCAAGGCGCAGATGATCCTGAACTCCAGGCTGGCCATGGCAAGTCTGGTCCCTGGATCTCTCCAGCCTCAGCAGCAGGCCTACGTGGTGATTGCCTCTTCATCTGGATCTGTTAACCGGACAACAAGGGATGGTCCTGCACCCGGATCTTCAGTCCCTGCACCTCACAACCTGGTTCTTGAGTGTCTAGAGTTCCGTGCTTTGGGTCTCTTGGAAGTCATGCTCCATGTTGTGGAGGCCTCCCAGAAAGTCAACTCACTGGTGCTACGCTTTTAAATGGAAAAGATTTTCCATTTGGTCTTAGAGCAAGGAGCTTGATCCCTTACCTGTCCAGTGGCTAGTATCCTTGATCTCTCTGTCATTTGGGACTGCAAGTGACGACCCTAAATATGCACCTGGTAGACATTTCTGCATACTGCACACAGGCTGGTTGGCCAGCGGTGGCCCAGGAGAAGGTGATCAGGTGCTTTTTCAAGGGCCTTGACCACCTGTCCTCTCAGGTGTGTGAACCACCACCAGTGTGTGGGACCCACTGCTGGTTCTTGCTCTGCTCATGGGCAAGTCATTTGAGCCTATACACAGATATGAGATGTCACACCTGTCATGCATGACAGCTTGCTTGGTGGCTATTACATCAGCCAGAATAATTAGTTTTCATATCTGGTCTTCCACAGGGACAGGTTCGTCATTTATCCCCACCCAAAGTTCCTCCCGAAGGCGATATTAAAGTTCCATCTTAACCAGGTGGTGAACCTTCTGGTATATTTTACCAGCCCATCTTTGGAGGTTGACGGCAGGCTCCATACTGTGGACCTGCGGAGGGTGCTTGCTTGTTATAAGTAGTGCAGTTTGGTATGAGGCCCTCCAGTTGTTTGTAACATACCCTGTAACCTTTCCTGGCAGACTTGCAACAAAGCAGATGATTGATAGGTGGATAACATCCTGCATTGAACTTTGCTATAGGTTGGCTGGTAGGGAGCCTCTCTTAGTGCTTGGGGCTCATTCCACCAGACATACTGTTGCCTCTCTGCCTGCTTTCAGAGATGTCCCTATCCTAGAGATCTGCAGGGCTGCCACGTGGAAGTCAGCACATACCTTAATTTCCCATTACAGCATCAACCTTGAGTCTCATCAGGATGCTGCTTTTGGGTCCTCAGTTCTTCGGTCTCTGTTTGCCGAATAGGGGTATGTGCCTTGCCCCTCCTCCCAGACAACTGTTGGCAGTCTACAAATGTGTGGATTTTGAACGACATCCATGCCTCTAGAAAAAATAGATTAGTCACCTGTAACCATAGTTCTTTAAAAGGTATATAGTTCACAGCCACACCACCCACCCGGCCTCCCATGGCAAGTGGCTCACGGATCCCTGCTTCCAGCATGCAAAGGTGTGATGTCACAGGGCAGAGCCGGAGGATGCACTACCTAGGTGGTGGGAGGAGCTTAGCTTGGAGACATTCCGATGAATTGGCACCTCCAGTGGAACTGCCAGTGTGTGGATGTGTGAACCATATGCCATTCCTAGAACTACAGTTACAGGTGAGTAACCTACTACTTTTCATCCCTGGCACTCTACTGCACTAACGTTACTTAGTCTTGCACCTTTGCAGTATAGATGGCAGTAATTTACTCCTTTTCTGGGTTGCACCCAGAACTGTAATGCACTAGTACTTTATTTTGCAGTGTTATGCCTATTTATGTGGTATTGCCCTGATTATCTGTCTGTATTATGTGCAAGGGCACGGAGCCTTTCTAAAGGGGCAAGGTCTGGGGTCAGGGAGTAGCCGTAATTTTTTTTTTATATATAAAAAGCTGGGGTCTGGGGACTACTAGGCTAGAAGATCTGGGGTTTTAGGTGCTCTGTGGTGCATCTTAAGGCTTGCATTGAAGATCAGACAAAGTTCTGTTAGTTCTCGCCACACCTTTGATCTGGGGGGGGAGACTAAAATTATATAGAAGTCTGTCCTAATGGGAAAAACGCATCCAACCAATACAACTTAACTTTAACATTATAAACCAATAAAAGCTCTTAAAACCATAAAACATAAATACTAGACAACTCCTACTCAGAACTGACCCCTCAAGTAGTAACCAGTTGTAACTCGCTGCCTTAAATTTTTTTTTTTTTTTTTTAACCTGTTTTACCTACCATTATCCTTCGCTTCCCCAGTCAGATCCCAGTTGGGTGGTGCTAGAAATCATGGAGGACTTCTGCAATGAGTGAGGGAGCCAACACTTGGATCTCCAGAATAGCAGATGGCTATACTGGCACTGCAAAGCCACCAGATGTAGCAGAGTCCTCCTTTTTAGACAGGCAATGCCTGACATAGCATCCTTTTCATCACCATTGAAATGCAAACTTTTACGTATGTATGTCAACTGGACAGGTCACCTTAATTGCCACTATATGGCTGGATGTGTTTTCCCCTAGTTCCTCTCCCCCGCTGCCGCCTCACAGCTACATGCCCGTTGACTCTCCATAGCTACATGTCCCCTCCCACCCACCCCATTTGCTGTCTGTGTTGTTTTCCTATTCTGCTCCCTCCCATTCCCTTGCTATTTCTTCCACCTCGCTTCTGTTGTATGCCACTCATCCTGCGGCTGTCCATAGCGTCCTCCCCTCTCTCTGTCTTCCATTTCTGTCACTGCCCCTCGACTGTCTCCTTGTCTCCGTCTCCCTCCCAGCACTGTCTTCTGTCCTAGCATGCAATCCTCTTATGCTTGCCTGTTCCACGTGTTTGCTTCTTTTCATTATTTCTGTTCTGCGGCTTCTCTGCCTTGTCTCTGTCCATTTCTTCTGCTTCCTCACCCATCCCATTTTGTCTGTGGTCCTCCCTGTTTTGTGTCCCATCTCTCCACATTCTTGCCTCAGTTTTGTGTTTTCTCTTACATTGCTTTTGGGCTCTTCTGCTTCTCCTCGGAGCTGTGCTCTTCTTTTTTCACTGCTTTATTTTTATGCAGCCAAATCACATGCCACAGATACAGCTAGACACTCGCTGCACAAGTTCCTGTTTTCAGGGGTGACCCAGGAGCACTGTGGTGAAGTGACTTGCTCAGTCGCACAGTATGCAAGTGGAGGTTGTGGGAATCAAACCCTGATCTGCTGAATGTACCAAGCTCCTTCACAGCTCCTTACTCTAACCACTAGGCTAGCAATATGTAGCAGACAATAGGCAGTCACCAAATAGCATTTTTCCAGCTTAGTATGAGAACAAATGCAACAGTAGACTGCCAGTAATAGGCAGTAAAAGATAATGGATAGCCAGCCTTGAATGGAAACATAATTACAGCCTAAGTGGCAGTTAGTCCCTTGGGTACAGTTACAAGCATACCTCTTGCCTCATGAATCGGGGACAAGGCTTAAAAAAATCAGGGACAAAGATCCCAAATCAAGAACACATCTTAAAAACTGGTACTTTTCACTCAGAAAGCTGACAGAATAAAGGGACTTGTGTTAAGATGCATTTTCTGTAGAACAAGTCTGTAACTTTAATGTTTGACATTATTTTGTGCTTTTAATCCCCACTGTTCTGTCACAAATATAAAAGTTTTACAAGGGACAGAGGAAAATTGAGGCCAAATCAGGGATGTCCCTGAAAATCGGAGACCGTTGAGAGGTATGGTTACAAGCAGAGGAGGCCTGTAACTGTTTCCTCAAGGCGCCTCTGAAGAGAGGATAAGAAAGGAGTACTTTGTAAAGTAACAGGGAAGGAGTTCCAGAATTCTGGTTTAAATGAGGAGAAAACTTGTTCACCCATTCTGGTGATATGCTTGGGAACATGGAGTAGACTTCTCAGATCTGAGGTGGCAGGCCTAATGGGACCAATGAAGGAGCAAAGTGATAGAGATGTCAGTAGAGGATATCAAGAGCTTATCTAGGAAAAACTGAGAGAAGGGAATGTGTAAGCTGCTGTTTGCAGACTATAAACTAAAATCAGTCAGCAGAAGTGAGGTGTTGGGGTGGCTCCATGGTACCAGGCATCACAGAGCTCCATGGCTTTGCACCCCAAGTCTAGTACATCAGCAGTTAGCAAACAAAAGAATGTACAATTATCTGATCAGACAGTAACCTCTCCTGGGGTTGGTGTATGTTAGATTACACTACCTGTCTGACCCCTGGCAACAGGGAAAGAGTCCCGGCATGACTTGCACATGCAGCTGGGAAAGGGATTTAACCTTTGACCCTACCTCCTCAAGATGCGGGGGTGAAAATGTACCTCATATGCATATGGCAGACCTGGTCCTGCCCTGTCTGTGCTGGATTTGGACTTCTACTAGGTTTGGCTGCCGTACCTAGCCTTGCAGTGAAGAGACATCAGAGATTAGCGGTGGACTGGCTTGAACAGGACAGGCTGCTCAGGTGGGGGTGGGAAATAGCATGTGCTCCTGGGGAGAAAAGTTTCACCAGGTAGGAGGAAGGAACAATTGTAAATCAAAAGGAGGTGGCAAGTCCTTGATACTATTCTTTTATTCCTTTAGGCTGCAGAGTTTGCAGAGCTAACTCTTACAATCAGCAGTTTGGAAGAAGCCAGGAGGAAGAAAGCGGAGGAGGCCATGGAGTGGCAGGAAAAGGTATGATGTTGGAACTGTTGGAGATACCTTTTGATTGCGCAAGCGCATTTGCTTTAGGCCCTGCCAACATGCATAGGGTGGGGTGCAGGCAGTTCAGACCCCTATCCTTGGTTGGCTAGAATCATAGTGCAGTTGAGCCTATTCCCTGGATGGCCCAGCTGTGCCTGTGTGCAGATGACCCAGGTTTGAGAGCGGACTCAAATCGTTGCACCAGAAGGCAGGGAAGGGCTAAGATAGCTACCGTGCAACAGTGCACCTTAGCCAGGGAGGCTGGCACTAGATTCTAGCACCACAGTGACCCCTACGGCTGGGCCAAGGAACTTGCTTTTGTGACAAGGGTGCGCTGTACATGCATGAGGCGATGGAGAAGGCTGTGCCAATGCTTGGAGAGGTGGGAGAAGTTAGAAAGAAAAGCAGGGGAGAAAATCCCAGGTTTCCCCATAGATTATGGATGCCAGCACATCTAGACCTCACACCTTGTGGCCCAAATGCCCACACTATCGGAACCTGGGCTGGGAGGGGCTGAGAGCCCTCTCCTTGATCACCCACCCGGCCACAGCCTAGAATGATGGAGTAACATGGAAGCAGTGGGTGGTGGGGCTGAGAAGCAGCTGGAGATAGCCTGCAGGCAAAGAAGGGGGTAAAAAACCTCTATGGGGGGGTAGATTGGTATCAGTCGCACATCCTCAGGGAATGTCTCCACAGCTCAACAGCAGCTCATGCATGCAACTCAGATTTGTTTGTCTGTGTGTACTTTGTAACATGGCTTACAGTTGATCCCTGCTCAGAGAGAGAGGCTCCCCAAATCTGGTTCTCCAACATCCCTCACAGTGGGCAAGGAGATGGTTTTGTGGGGACGCCATTGTAGTGGAATGCAAAAATTGGGAGAACCTACAGTCTCGACTGTTAGAATGCTGGCCACCTGTGCTGTCTGTCCCTGTGCTGCAAGTGTAGCTATGCTGTGGTTGTCTGGGGCCCCCGGATACAGCTCTGATTTGGGGGATGGCCATAGAGGATTAAAAACAAATTGAATGAAAAGAAAGGCATCTTCTCACCGGCCCTCTTACCTGTGTGACAAGTGTTGCCATTGCTGTCCCTGTGAATGGATGAGAGGGAGAAGGATACAAGAAACATGCTGGCAGGTTACTTTATGGAGCACCTTTTGAACATCCATTCTTAGCACTTCATATGTAGTAGTAGTGGGTTATGTTTATTCAAGGAGTTACTATTGAGCTATAGCCCGTTTACCTTGGAAATTCTGTGTGTGAGAGTCTGGAAGCAACAAAATAGCTGGAAAGTTACAGGTTATGCATTTTTATACTTTTCATACATAATTGTCAAAAGGTCCTAGTATGTGCATGTATACAAAATGTCTCCCACAAGTGCACTATTAAATGAAAAAGGCTAGATCTTCATCAAGGATATCTCCTACATTGGATCTTTGAAACTGTAAGCTGTCAACATCAGGACCACTTGGAAGAGTTTGGCAGCTGGTGATCGCCCACAGTGATGTGCAGCATTGGCCTCTATAAAAAAAAAAAAAAAAAAAAAAATGTGGGCAGCCCCTGCTGTTGACTGCTAATTGGACTTGCAGAGAGAAGCCGCCTTTGTTTGTTTCTTTATTATTGTCTATCGACGTTGTCCCTGTATACTGCCATTGAAAGAAGTTTTATTTAGGTTTTGTAGCTGTGGCTACAAGATCTACAGGAATGATGTTGACACTGTGTGTGTGTGTGTGTGTGTGCTGCTTGTGATTGTTCCACAACATGAGGACCTGTAAGTTCTGCCCAGGATTTAACCAGGCCACAAAGAGATGCTGAAAGAAGGTTCTAGAAACCTTCGTCACCATCAAGGCCATGGAATCCCAAGCCAAGGCAAGGGACTGTGAACCAGTTTCTCCCTCACACCTGACTGGCACTGGGAAGGATACGCCCAGGGGTTGGTTACACTGTTACCACCACGATCAACAAGGATAACTGAGAAAGCAAAGAAAGGAAAAATCTATCTTACTTTGAGTGGGAGCTCTTGCAGCAGCCTATTACAATAAGGACTATGCTGCAGGCACTAGGACCCTCCAGTGAAACTTCAGCCAGCAGTACACAGCAGGGACCACCCCGACACCAGCCCCGCCCCGACGTCAGTCTGGGTACAAGAGTGGGTGGACCCAGCTCCACCTCAGTTCTTTCCCGCTGCGTCCCGCACGTGAAGGAAGAACGGCTTCTGCTTGCCAGTTGCAGCTGAAACCTCATTGATTTTTCTTCAGTCAAGACCTTTGGAGCCGTTTTTTCGATGGTTTTCTCCTTCGTGGTACACCGACGTCAGTCCGCTGCCTGTCGGTTATTTCACCGTTCTTTTTAGATGGTTTTTCGTGTTTCTACAGATTAGACGTCAGCCGTTGCCAGTCGGTTTTTGAAGTCCGACAGATCTGTTCTCAGGCGATGACTTCTCCGGAGCACTTGAACAAGTGAGTGTGGGAGGCAGATCAAAGCCATGGACGGCCATCGGCGGTGTTTTTTGCCTAGGCCCGGACCACAACACCGCAAACTGCTCCAATTGCCAGGCTTTCACCAGCAGGACCCGCATCCGCTGCCTCAAGGCCCTAAAAGCCTACTTGCTGGAGCAGAAAATGGATCTGCACTCCTCGGAGGGGAAACGGAAAGAAAAACGGCACAGCAAAGACCGTAGTTGGCCCCGGCACCAGTCCCGGTCCTGCTCTCATTCGCGGCCCTCTCTGAAGAAGGCCCGTCCTCGGGTTCTGGAAGCACCGAAATCTTCTCAGGCTAAGGCTGGCCCTTGAGGAGAAGCGGCTAAACCTAGGTGACCAGCTAAGGGTCACCACAAAAACCCATAGAGGTGCATGCCAGCTTCAGCTCCACCTCCTAAGAGCACGCGCGCCTGCTAAAAGGCACGCCTCGGCCCAAGGACTCTCCGGCGCCCACGCGGCACCCCGTCGTCCGGTACCACACGCGCAGCTGGCAAGGGGCGATCGGCTGTGGAACAGCCGACATCCCTGTCGCCCAAGTCCTCCTACCCCCTGGGCACCCAGGAGGGCTCTCCTTTGTGCCCCGATGTCCTGGATACTTCCTTCCCTAGACAGGCGGCTGAGATCTTCACGAAGGACGAGCTCCAGGAATGGTTTTCCTTATGGTGGGGGCAGGTCCGAAAGCGGTCCTCCCCGTCGCCAGCCCAGACACCGGTTCCGGACCCAGCGGAAAAACCACAGCCGGGAGGTGAGTCTTCCCTGCGGAAGTTGCCGGAGCACCCGCCTACACCTCCCTCCAGGGCTCATTCCGCACCAGGTCCAGGGACCACCGGCGTCGCTCAGGGACTCAGGTGACCGGCGTCGGTCTAGGTCCATCCCTGAGGCCCTTCCGCTCTAGGCGAGACGCTCCCGGCGTTGGTCCTTTGACCGGTGTCTCCTCTGTCGCCGGTCCAGGGACCGGAGTCTGTCCCCTTGCTACCGACGACAGCGAGAGCCTGGTCATAGGGAAGGGTCAGACTATTCAAAATCATATAGTCGATCCTCCTCCCCATCGTCTTCTTCATCTTCCTCTCTTGTTTGCAGCGCTCCCCGGGAGAGAAGGACCAGTCTTGCTCGCCTCCAGACGATCCTACCTTTATGGACGTCAGGAGGCACATCCAGGCTTCCGAGTGGGACACGGAGGACCTGGAAACGGAACGCTGGAGACTAGCTAAGTACCTGAGGCAAAAGGAGCCTAAACCTCTGGTCATCCCTCCTTTGGTGGATACGTTCCAGGACCTCACCAGAACCGCCTGGATGCATCCAGCTTCAGTCCTGGCTGTTCCAAAGAAGTCATAGGCTGTATAAGGCCCCGAGGGCAGAGCCTTTTCTCGCTGAACACCCTCAGGCCGATTCCTCGGTGATCACGGCTGCCCATGATAAGTCCAAGCAGCCGAAGCACCTCAGCTCTCAGCCTCCCGACCCAGAGTCTCGCTATTTGGACCAGGTGGGCAAAAAGGTATATGCTGCTTCCACCTGTTCCATACGTTCCCTCAGCTTTCTGACGCATATGGTATAGTACCAGAATGTGCTTTGGGAGAGGGGACAAGAGCTGATGAAGGCCCTTCCAGACTCTGCCCAGAGGACAGAGCTCCTGGACCTCCTAAAATCAGGCTCAGACGTAGGCTCTCATGTCCTGAAAGCCTTGTATGACACAGCAGCCGCTTCTGGGGTGTGCCTATGGTGCCACACCTGGCTGAGAGTCTCCAGCTTTCACCGGGATCTGCAGGCTGGTATCAAGGATTTGCCCTTGCAGGGTACCATGCTGTTCGGGCAGGAAATGGAGGCCTTGCTCTCCCGTCTCCAGGAGTCGGGCAAGTCAGTCTGGTCGGTCCGCCAGATGTACCGCGGTGACCAGCGACGACACCGTAAATGGCCTTTTCGCAAGTCCTCAGGCGGTCAAGGTCAAGCCCGTAGCAACCAACGGGCAGAGAGGAGGCTTTTGCAGGAGATCCAGCAACCAGCAGTCTGGTGGACCTCCCGCCCCTGGGCCCAAGTCCTCCCAGGCCTCTCTGCCCACTCCCGGCTCAGCCCAGTGACTCCCTTCCGCCCCCCCGTCCTTCCTTGGGAAGATCCAGGGGAGCCGGTTAGGGGCCGCTTCTCCCTTCATTTCGAAGGGTGGAAGTCAGTAACTGCGGACCAGTGGGTCTTAGACATCATCAGGAGGGGACACACGCTGGAGTTGTTTCCACTGAACACTCCACCAAAGCTCTCCCATTATCCTCCTCCTCACATCCCACTTATAGGAGAGATCCAGACCCTCTAGCAAAAAAGGGCAATAGAGATAGTCCCCTTGCATCAGCAAGGACAGGGGTTTTATTCTCACTTTTTCCTGGTCCCAAAAAAGACACAGGACCTTCGTCCCATTCTGGACCTCAGTCCTCTAAACCTCTTTATCGAGTACAAAAGGTTCAGGATGGTGACACTCCAAGGACTCCTTCACTTGCCGCACCAGGGGGACTGGCTGTGCTCCCTCGACATGCATGATGCACATCGGGGTCTACCATCCCCACCGGAAGTTTCTGAGGTTCCACTTCCAAGGGGATCACTATCAGTTTCGAGTACTTCTGTTCGGCCTCTCTTCTGCTCCACGAGTCTTCATCAAGTGCCTAGCAGTGGTGGCTGCGGCTCTAAGGTTCATGGGACACTATGTGCTCCCCTGCTTCGACTGGCTGCTTACGGCCCCGTCAAGGGTAGGCCTTCTACGCACCCTCGAACAATTATACTCTGTTCCGAGGCTGGGGATTACCCTGAACCTGCAAAACGCCCTCGAGCCCAGTCAAAAGCTCGCCTTCATCGGAGCGATCCTGAATTCCGTCCAGGGCATGGCCTTCTTCCCCCAGGACAGGGGAGATCGACTCTGAGAGATGGCAGAACGGATCTCAATAACTCCCAAGTTCCAGCTCAGAACTTCCTCAGTTTACTGGGGCACATGGCAGCGGCCATCCCTGTCACTCCCTTGGCCCACCTCCACATCAGGGTCCCACAATGGATGCTCAGGGTGCAGTGGGACCAAGGCCACGACGATCTAGACTCCCCGGTCAAGATCTCTGAGCCAGTCAGAAGAACTTTGCTTTGGTGGATGGACCCCAGGAATTTAGAGAAGGGGGTCAGCTTTCGTCTGGAGCCACCAGGTCAGACTCTGACAACGGATGCATCGGCGGGGGGGGGGCACACCTGGGTGCTCGTCGAACGCAAGGGGTTTGGTCACCCGAGGAGCAGTCCCTTCACATCAGTGTGCTGGAAATGCGAGCGGTTCTCTACACCTTACAGGCTTTTCAGGAGGACCTGGTGCCAGGCTGTCTTCTACATCAGCAAGCAAGGAGGCACTCATTCGTACCCCCTTTGCAGGGAGGCGATGAGAGTCTGGTACTGGGCGATGGAGTGGGGCATTCTGCTGTCCGCAGTGCATGTTCCAAGCGTCCTCAACGATCTAGCCGACAGCCTCAGCAGGTCGCGATCCAGAGCGCACGAGTGGGAGCTGCTACAATCTGTAGCAGACCAGCTCATTGACAGGTGGGGTCTTCCAGAGCTGGACCTCTTTGCATCACCACGCAGTGCCAAACTTCTGCTCGTGACAGCACGCGCCTGGAGTTTTCTGGCCAGACGTGTTATCCGTTTGCTGGGCTGGGAGGTTTCTCTATGCCTTTCCGCCCTTCCCTCTCATTCAGAGAGTGCTGCTCAAGTTACAGGCAGAAGGGGCCTGAATGATCCTAGTAGCCCCCAAATGGCCTCGGCAGATTTGGTTCCCACTACTGCAGCAGTTGTCAACGGAACCTCCAATTCCGCTGCCCATATGCTCGCAGTTACTGTCCCAGGACCAAGGGTCACTGGTCCACCCGGACCTTCCGTCCTTGCACCATCATGATTGGCTCCTTCAGACTTAGCTCAACGTAGATACAGGGTTTCCCCGGAAGTGGCGGCAGTCCTAGTTTCGGCAAGAAAGCCCTCTACCCGCTCTGCCTACGCTATGAAGTGGAAGCGTTTTTGTCTTTGGGCATTGCCACAGCGTTTGGATCCCGTCACCTGCCCTGTGAACTCAGCATTACAGTATCTCCTCTCCTTGTCAGAAAAGGGCCTGAGTTGCTCCTCTATCAAGGTGCACATGTGGGCAATTTCCGCCTATCATGCTTTCGTGGGAGACAGAGCATTGGCGCAATTGGATGTCGCCCGTACCTTTCTTAGGGGAATTCTGCATATGAGACCTCCCATTTGGGACCCTATCCCACCCTGGGACCTCCTTTTTGTGTTGGAGAAACTCTCCTCCCTCCTTTTGAACCAGCAGCAGATTGTGAGCTGCGTTGCCTTTCTTGGAAGGTTTGTTTTTTGGTTGCTGTTACTTCAGCTTGAAGGGTTTCCGAGCTTCAGGCTGCGATGTATAAAGAGCCATATTTAGTTTTCCACAGGGAAAGGGTTTCCCTCAGAACGAATCCTAAGATCTTCCCTTGTCAATCTTCACCATTCATTACTGCTTAGGTTAGTGCGGGCCGCGCACCAATGCAGGAGTGTTTTTTTTTTGGAGTCTGCTCCAGCGGCATCCCTCGGCGCGACTCACTAAATCATGCGAGGCGGCCGTTAGGTGCAGCAGACTCGTCCTCTATCTTAATTTTGTTTCTCCTGCCGTCGAGGCTGCACCTGCTATTGCGGTAGTTGAAGCTTTTCGTCCCCAAGACTCCTCGCTTTCTCCAGTGGTAGTCGCGCAGCCGCCTCCTGGTAAGACTGTTCTTTATTTCATCGACGGCGCCAAGTGCTTTGTTGCTGTTTTTTGTCTTATTTAGTCTGCGATCATGTCAGGTTCAGGGCAAACGTAAATCAAGGTCGTGGCTCATGCCACGGGTGCTCCTGTGGCCGGGCATTTCTCCGCCACGGATCGGCATGATGTCTGTCTCCGCTGCCTGGGACCCAACCACAGTATGAACCGTGCGATGCCTGTTTCTCCATGGACCGTCGTGTCCTCGAAGTCCGCACGTTCAAGATCTGCAAGGCCCCGCCGACCTTCGGGGGACGGCGTCGCTCCAGGGATTCCCAGGTAAGGTCTCTAGGCCCTTCCTCCAGGTCCCCTCTCGGGCCTATACGGTCCGTGGAGGAGGAGGCTTCCTCCTCTTCTCTTGCCGAAGAGGAAGCTTCTTTTGTGGTGTCGGAGGAACGTCGTGGTCCCTCCCGGGGCCCGGCGAGGGACACCGCCTCGGCAGTCACCTCCTCGGAGGTGCAGGCTCCCCCAGTGTCGAGGCCCACTCTGCTGAGCCTGGCACCCGGGTGGACCTCGCCCGCCCTCCAGTGCCGTTCCGGATCCGGCGCCGTTAAGCGGCATCGAGGCGCACGCTGGCCTTGGACGCGAGCAGCGCCGCAGGCCAGTTCACTCTCCGGCAGCACGGGTGGGTTCCGGTGCCGTGGAGCCTTAACCAGCACCGATGGGGAGCGGGACCGAGCCAGTGGGTGCGGGTGGGCGTGAGTTGTCTCGCGTCATTAACGGCACTGCTTTCACCGAGGACCCCAGGGTTGTTAGTATTGTGTCCAGCTGGTCTCTTCCTCTTCGGAGGTCAATGACTCAGACTTGGACCCGTCCTGGCAACCTGACTCTTGAGTCTGGGTCCCCGGTGGCACGTGGTGCTGGGTGGCCCAGCGGGCCTCTTCCGCTGTCCCCGCTGCTGTCCTCCACTGAGGGCCCTCGGACTAGGGGTGGTCCTGGGTCCCTGGGGGTGATGGAGTGGGGCAGAGGGAGGCTGTCCCTCCTGGGGGCTCGTGACAGCTACCCTCCCTGGTGGTGTTGCAGCCACTCGGGGTGGGAAGGCAGCTGGACCGAGTGGAGGGGCGCTCGGTCCAGGGAGGGTCGAAGGGTGGGGTGCAGTCGTCGCGGTCTCTGCCGGCCACCCCTCAGGGGGTGGCTAGGAGCCGTAGCGCTGGGCCCTGCCTTTCCCTCTTGGACCCCGGGGTCCCCTCCGGTGGCATTGCTGCGGGCTGCCCTTCTGAATCCATGCAGTCCCAGGTTTGTCACAGGGGAGGATCCCCCTCTTAGCTCTTCCAGGTTTCGCTTCCCCAGGGTTTCGTTTTGCGACCTGGTCTGTTGTCCGGAATCCTGCCAGCTCGGGCTCCTTTCTCCGGATTTCAGAGCCCTAGCAGAGGACAGTTGCCTCCTTGTAGGTGCCCATCTCCCGTTCCTCTGCAGCCACCCCCCGCTCTTCCAGGCCATGTCTGTCCTACAGGCCCATTATCCTGGGAGCAGTTCAGAGGTTCTGCGGCAGCCTTCCCCTCATATGTCAGGTGTATGAATGAGCGGGTCTTTCGCTTATCCCCACCGACGCAAGAATCTTCAGGACACTCGAGCTCTCCATCATCCTTGTCTCCCTCCTCTGAGGGAGAGGAACCCTCTGCTCATATCTCCTCCGATGCTGATTTCACTGAATATCAGCGATTCCTTTCGATGATGGTGAGGGATCTTCGAATCTCCTACATTAGGCGAGACGATACCAAACATGAGGAATTCAGTGCCCAGCACCTGGTGATACCTTCCTGGCCTATCCCCTTCCAGGAGGCATCTATCCGTTCCTGGCAGTCGCCAGCCACCCCTTCTCCAGCCCTGGCAGACTGTCAACGAAGCTATTGTGCCCCTTCGGAATCCCTGGGTACTCTCCCCAACCCGCCCTCGGGTTTGGTATACCTGGAGACTCCCGGGCGCCGCCACCTGGCGCACGACCGTCCACCGGATTCGGATTCCCTACAGTTCGACCGGTGGGGGCGAAGAGTGTTCTGTTCCTCTCATGCGATGGCTTGCATTGCATCTCATCAGGCTCATCACGCTGCCTACAGTAGGCATTTGTGGTCGATGCTTTCTCAGATCTTAGCATCAATGCCTGATACGGAGCAAACCAGACAAGCTATTACCCTCTCTGCTATAGGCCTGGAGCTGTCAAGACACCAAGCAAGGGCATCTTATGACGCCAGTGAGGTGGCTTCCAGGCTTGCGAGGACAGCAATCTGCATTAGGCGGACGGCATGGCTTCGTCTATCAAGGTTGTCACCCCTGGCCTGGTGTAGGGTGATTCGGCTCCGCTTTGGGGACCCGTCTCTTTTCCTCCAGAGCTAGGAGATTACTGCAGGGGCTTCCTCTGTCTCCCGTCCTCGGGGGGTTGGCACCTCCTAGCTCTTCTCCCCCATAGGCTTCTCTCTATTGGCCAGGGTCTTCCCTTCTGTTTCTCACCAGCAGGAGGCTGGGGTTTGTTCCCTCAGGGTTCTACCCCCTTTTCTAAAGGGGGGCTTATATAGTACTCACCCAAGTAATGAATGGTGAAGGTTGACAAGGAAAGATATGAAAATTACGTACCTACTGTAGTTCTTGATCTTCTCTTGTATCTTCACCATTCATTACTGATACCCGCCCACCTTCCCCTCAGTGGCCTCCTTCTGTGGCATCTCCCCCTCCCGTCTCGTTCCTCTTCCTTCCTTTAGCCTTTATGAAAAAGAAAAAAAAAAATGTTTCTGTTCCCATTCTTTATGAATGGTTCCTTTTTTTCTCAAGGTAAAGAGGAACGAGCACGGTTATACTTTTCTCTCATTCTGAGGGAACTCTTACTGACCGCCCTTGGGGTGCGATTCCTGAATACCTTCTTCGGGTTATGCAGTTTCACGGCTTAAGAGGCCATGCTCTGACTCTGCCTCGGCAAAATTTAGAATCCCCCTGGCAGGTATTATTTTTGAGCTCTTCTAGCTGCTGATTGAACTTGTCAGCTCTGAGCGTCTGCTTGCCTTGCCTTAGGGAGTCTGAGTTCCGCTCTCTCTCTTTCACACAAAGCTGCCTTCGAGAAGGCATAGTCTTTCCCATACACTGCTGTGTTAGCACTTAACAAGGTGCTAAGGGACTTGGTCCCCTTCCTGGGTGGGCGCTCTTCCCGGAACAGGTTCTGCCCGGGCAGTCTAGGAGCCCTCAGCTAGGATGTAGGGACTTGGCATGTTGAGAGTTCAGAGATGTTTCTCTCATTCGAATCTGTTCAGGTGGTTCAGTCGAACCTCCCCTCAGTCCTAGCAACTGGGATTCTTGCTCCCTTGTTAGTCTCGAGCCTATAAGCCTCTCAACCAATGCTCGATGGGCACTGTTCTCCCTCTCAACATGCCTCTTCTTCTTCTTTCTCTTTTTCCTCTCTCTGTTCCTCCCCTAGAGTCGTCCCGGAAAGGAGGCCCTGCGGTCCCTAAGGGTAGGAATTCTCTCTCCTCTGTCTATTTTCTACCGGCTTATACCTTTTTCAGTTTATATCCTTTCCTTTTTCTGTCCCTCGGCTCTCTTGCCTCACTTTCCTTTTTTCTTGCCCTTTATTTTCGCCTCTCTGGCTACCAGAACTGAGAGAGAGGAGTCTGCGGCACCTAACGACCTCCCCTCGCGCATGACACAGTGCGTCGCGCTCAAGGGTGGCGCCGTTGGAGCAGACTCAAAAAAAAAAAAACCTCCCATAGCGGGTGCGCGCCTACGGCACTAACCCAAGCGGTAATGAATAGTGAAGATACAAGAGAAGATCAAGAATTACGGTAGGTACGTAATTTTCATTTTCTTCCGAAAGTGGTCCGAGTTGACCCTCAACCAGTCAGTTTACCTTCCTGTTTATTTTCCTTCCCCTTCCAATAGAGGGGAGGGGAGGCTCTCCTCCACACATTGGATGTCCACAGGACTTTGAGGTACTACCTCAAGAGGATGGCTACGCACCGTCAATTGGAGCGACTTTTTGTGGCCTTTGCAGCACAATGCTTGGGTCGACCGGTGACCAAGCAGACTACCTCAAAGTGGATAGTTCGCTGCATCTCGTTTTGTTACAAGAAACACAGTAAACCCCCTAGTGGGCCCGGTCAGGGGTCACTCCACCAGAGGAGTGTCTGCCTCATTCGCCGCCCTGAGAAATGTTTCTATAAAGGACATTTGTGCGGCCGACACCTGGAACTCTGTGCATACCTTCGTCAAGCATTACAGCTTGGACATCGTCTCCAGACGCCAAGCTGGCTTCGGCCTAGCTGTTTTACAAGGGCTTCTGTCGTGAGACCTCTGGAGTCCGCATATTCCACCTCCCGGGGTCGTCTACCTCTTTGATGTGGGACTGCTTGGTATTCAGTCCTTATTGTAATAGCCTTCTGCAAGAGCTCCCACTCAAAGTAAGATAGTACAGTTACGTAAGAACTTACCGTAACAGTAGATCTTCGAGAGGAGCTCTTGCAGCAGGCGCTACTTCCCACCCGCCTTCCCCCTCGAGGTGTGCAGATCCATTTTCGTTTTCATCTCCATTTCTCCTACAGTTGCTTCATCTCATTCTCTTGTCAGGCCTTGTTCTGGGTCTTGGCGGGAGAACTGAGGTGGAGCTGGGTCCGCCCCCTCTAGTACCCAGACCGACGTCGGGGTGGGGCCAGCGTCGGGGGGGCGGTCCCTGCTGTGTACTGCTGGCTGAAGTTTCACCGGAGGGTCCTAGTGCCTGCGGCATAGTCCTTATTGTAATAGCCTGCAGCAAGAGCTCCTCTCGAAGATCTACTGTTACGGTAAGTTCTTTCATAACTGTACTTTCCTCTGCCCGCAAAGCCGGCAAAACCACCTGTTCGGCCTAAAATGGTCTCTCCACCAATCGTGGTGGAACCACTGCCCAAACAGCCTGTGGGAGGGGCTCCTTCCAAGGAAGACAGACCAGACGCCGGGCTTCCCCGGTGTTTGTCAGTCATGGTCACCCCGGACCGCCCTCAGGGAGTCGAAGGTGACCTGGGCGGTAGGCTGTTGTATCCGGATTCATCTGATTCAGATGTCACCGGTTTGAATTCTCATCTAGGAGGTGATGAATCAACCGCTGGCCTAGAGACTGAGGAAGGTCCCTCGTCTTTTCAAGGGATCCTTCGCCTCATCTCTGTATCTACAGGGATGCCCCTGGAGCCTTGCCAGAAAAAGGCGTAGTACCCTCTTATGGACGTCCTGAAGAGAGGGGATACCCCAATGGAGGTCTTTCCTGTGGCCGAAGCCATTGTTGGCCCGGCCCTTGAACTTTGGCAATGTCCTGCCTCTTTCCCAGCTCCGTCTGCCCGCATGGCCCGCAAGTATGCGGTGCCCATGGGGTCCCTTGTGGGGTTCACAGAGCACCCTTCGGCCGAGAGCCTGGTGACTGCCTCTGTCTTCAGGCATACTGGCAGTTCTGCCGACACTGACCGACCTCCTGATAGTCCAGACTTTTGGACCATTCAGCCAGGAAGGTCTGCGCAGCTTCCTCTTTGGGCCTTCATCAGGCAAGTTCGGCCATCATCATGGCACACTTCTCTCATGCCTTTCTAGGGTCTCTGGATGGAGTACTCTCACATCTCCCTGCGGACCTGCAAACCACGTTCAAGCAGAACCGGGATTAGGGACGAGCTGTTGCCAAACAGCAGCTTCAGACGCCCCTGGACATTAGGGATTCTTGTGCGCGTTCGTTGGCTGCTGGAGTTGCCTCTTGTCACAGGGCTTGGCTGAGGCTCTCCTCCTTCCCGGTGGATACCCAGCACAAACTTGCTGACATGCCCTTCCTAGGGACCGACATGTTCGGCCCAGGAGTGGCTGGTCACTTTCACCGCACTGAGCAGTCCAGTGCCACCTTGGATGCTACTTCTGCTAAGGGCTCTTCCAGCAAGAACCAGCAGAAGAAAAAGAAACCTTTTAGGTATTCTTCCCCTGCGGCTCAACAGTCCTCCTTTCAAGGTGGACAGGAGCATCAGCAGCAGCAGCAGGCTCAAGCTTGGCACCCCGGCCCATGCCCGGGCCCTCCCAGGCCCATAAAGGTCGAGGTTCAGGTCCTGGAGCCGCCTCCTTCAAGCCTGCTCAGTGACAGGGTGGGGGCTGTCAACCCCTCTCCCGTCACCTCAGCTCTGGGTCGTCCCGTGGGGGGCCGGCTCCGCCACTTCCTTTCCGCCTGGTCCATTGTCACTTCGGACAAGTGGGTTCTCGAAATGGTCGATCGGGGACCGCCTCTGGAATTCGAGCAGTATCTTCCAAGCCAAGCCTGCGCCCCTCAGGAGTAAAGAGTATCCGCTCAGACTGAGTTGGCTCTCAGAGATGACATTGCTCAGCTCCTCCCCAAGGAGGCAGTAGCTCCAGTAGCAGATCCTCCAGCAGACCCAGGCTTTGTCTCCAGGTACTTCCTGCTGCCGGGGGGGCTGGCTGGCTGGCGCCCCATCTAGATCTGCATGACCTGAATCAATATCTCAGGTCACGCACCTTTTGGATGGTCACTCTGTCCCAATCATACCATCCTTGGAGTGAAACATGTGGTTCTGTTCACTGGATCTGCAGGACGCGTTCTTTCACGTCCCAATCCGTCTGTCCCATCAGCGGTTCCTCCGCTTCAGGGTCGAAAGGACCCTGTACGAGTTTCGAGCCATGCTGTTCGGCCTGACTTCACCAAATGCATTGCAGTGGTGGCGGCCCATCTCGGGAGGGGAAGGGTGTCAGGATTTACCCTTACCTCGACTATTGGCTCCTAGCAGGTTTCACCCAACAGGAGGTGGAGAGGTCCAGGGACCTAGCCCTCCAGACCTGCTCTCGGCTCAGCCTCCTGATCAACAAGGCCAAGGCGGAACTCGTGCCTTAAGTGATGGGCTTCATCGGGGCAGAGCTCGGCTCCCGGCGGACAGGGGCGGAGGTTCTTTCCTCCTTTGCCCCATCATTTCTGGTTGGGCAGTTGCACCCTGCCTGGGACTTTCTGCGCCTTGTGGGTTACATGGTGGCAAGCACCTCTGTGGTCCGTTGGGCCCGGTTGCACATGCGCCTCCTTCAATGAGAGCTGGCTGTCCAGTGGACTCAGCACCACGGTCATTTCGACCAGCTGATCACTGTAACCCAGAAGATGTGGGACACTTTTCTTTGGTGGACCGCCCCAGTCTGGTTGCAGGAAGGGATCCCATTTGTCCGCCCGAGCCGACAGTCGTCCTTATGACCGATGCCGGTCTCATGAGCTGGGGAGCCCACATCGGGGACAAAAGGGCCCACGTGCTCTGGACCCCTGAGGAGTCCCGATGCCACATCAACCTGTTAGAGCACAGAGCAGTAAGACTGGCATTGTCCGTTTTCACTCCTCAGCTTCCAGGTTAAGTGGTTCAAGTCCAGACGGACAATACCACAACCATGTACTACCTCAACAAACAGGGCAGCATGGACTCCTGTCTACTATGAAAGGAGGCACTCCGCATCTGGACCCTCGTGAGCCAATTGGAGGCAGATCTCCTAGCCATCCATGTGGCAGGAGCCTCAAACCATGTGGCGGATGCTATCAGTCGCTTAGGCCAGACATCCCATGAGTGGTCTCTTCATCCAGAGGTAGCTCACAGCCTGTTCTCCGTTGGGGGCAAACCGATGGTGGACCTGTTTGCCTCCAGGGAAAACACCAAGCTGAGGCTGTTTCAGACAACATGAAGTCTTGCTGTATTCTGACAATATGCAGTTAGCCCCAGCACTTGAACTGCCCTGGAGAGGAAAGAGTTAACTCTATGCAAAAACATAGAACATTGAGCTCGAGCTTGATTTTCAAACCTCTGTCTCTGGTACATCTCAGTGTAACAGTCAGATTCTTTATTCCTCCTAACTGAGAAGTTGCTCCGGAGATCTCTCCTTCACTTCGGTTCTGTGGAAGTAAATATTCGGTTTATTCAGGCGTTTCATTATTTTTTTTAGGTATCTAATCTCTGTCTACGGTACAGGTAGAGTAAGTAGGTAGATAGTGAATTAAAATTGTGAAGAAATTGTTTTTGTTCTGTTTCCCATCGGTTGGTCCGGTTGGGAACCGAAATCTTTCTGTGAGTTAGTCTTGTTTGAATTTCTGTTGTAGGTTCCGGTTCATATCAGTTTCAAAAAAACTAATTTTTGTTCATTTTTTTTTTCCACAGCCCGTGACACGGTTGGTAACCGATAGGACAGTGTTACTGGCTTGAAAGTTATTCAGGGTAACTTTTTCAAGAGATAGGCTATGTCTGAGAATCCCAAGAAGAAAACTGGTCCCACTGGGTTTCAACACTGTACTGCGTGTGGGGAGGCTTTTACGAAAGCTGATCCCCACCTCATATGTGTGTATTGTCTGGGGTTTGACCACCTCAAAACAGACTGCCAAATTTGTAAAAACTTTCCTAAAGCCACTTTAGAAAAAAGGTTAAGTAGGCTGAAGGAAAGGGAGATTGAGAGGTCCGCTGATCTGAATGGCCAGCCGGTTTTGGCCGAACCTGAGGAGGTGCCTGCTGACATGGGCGCTACCCCCTCGGGCAAGAGGATTTCCGATTCCGAGGAATCTGCTACACCAAAAAAAAGAAGTCAGCCAGTTCAGATCAGGCACCGCATGTTCCAGCCGCTGAAGAAATGGCTTAAGCGATAAGCATAGTCCAATCGCTTTGAGTGGGTCCATCTGAACTGACCCCTTCAGGAAAAAGATCAGTTTGGATGGTTCCAACTCTATCAGAATTTGATCCTGAGGCTTTTTATGAGGAACGGGAGGGAGATGAAGATTACCCAGAGATGAGGATGTTTTTGTAGGCGTGGATGAGTCTGTTGAACCGGACATCTTCCCCAGACCGGTCTACTGGTGTCTCCCCTCCCAGACTTTGAGTCCCCTTCCCACTTCATGTTTTACAGGAAAGTGGCTGACACTCTCCAGCTACTGGTTGTGGAAGCTGCTGAGGAAACAGAAGAAGGTAGAAATGATGGACGTCCCAGAGTCCAAGAGACTGTCTGTCCTTCTTCACAAATCTTTGGGGAGACAGAATCAAAAGCTGTTGCAAATGTCTTCTTCCATACCCCCTGTGGACAAAAAGATGGATAAGAGGTATATGCTATCCGGTTCAGGTATGGAATTTCTCTACAATCATTGCAGCCATGTTGGGGTAGTAGAGGCTGCAGCCTGTGACGAGGCAAATATTCCTTTGGCTTCACATCCCCCACACAAGGATTCCAGGAAGGTGGATGCCATGGCCAAGAAACAGTACTTGGCATCTTCCTTGGGACTCAGACAAGCCAATTACATGGCCTACACAGCAAGGTAGCAGAAGTCCAGGTGGGATACAGTGCTGGAACTGGCTAAGAAGGCTTCCCTCCAGCTTACCAAAGAGCTGGAGGAGGTGGCTGCTGATGGAATTGAGGCATCCAAGGTACAATTCCATGCTGCTGTGGATTCTAATGATATGGCATCAAGAGTCATGGCTACATCTGTTTCTCTTTGGAGGTTTGCTTGGTTCAGATTTACTAGCCTCTTACAGGATACCCAGGCTAAGGCTATGGATTTCCCTGTGGTTGGTAATTCTCTGTTTGGGGAGCAGAGTCTTGCATGAAAAAGATGGATGAGTATGGGACGACTTACAGGAGTGCTGTGGCCAAAGAGGGCAGGCCACTTCTCAGAAGCAGCAGTCTAGGGCTTGCAGGGGCAGGCCATTTCAAAGGCCTTTTACAAGCCCAGGCCTCCCCCAACCCCTTTTCAGCAGAGGGGGTTCTTTAGAGGGAGAGGCAGAAGGTGGATGACTAGAGCTGCATCCTCCTCCTCCTTGACTAAGGCTCCTGCCAAACAGAAACCCTTGTGTGTCAGCTCGGGTCACCTCCCCTATTCCAGTAGGAGGCAGGCTGGCTTACCACTTCCAGGCCTGGAAGTCTATCACTTCTGACAGTTGGGTCCTGGAAGTGGTAAGCCAGGGACTGGCTCTCAGTTTCTCAAAATGAGGGCCAGGTCTTTTCCTCCTGCATCAACCTCAGAAACACTTGCCCTAGAGGCAGAAGTGTCCTCCCTTCTAACCCTCAAATCTGGAGAGGTTTCCTCCACATCACAGGGGTGAAGGACTGTATTCCAGGTACTTACTTACCCCAAAAAAGACAGGGGAGTGGCGACCCATCCTAGACCTAAGATATCTAAACAAACCTATCGCAAAGCCAGAGTTCAAAATGGTGACTCTGGGAATAATTCTTCTGTCTCTGAGACCAGGGGACTGGCTAGCCTCCCTGGATCTCAAGGATGCCTATTTGCTGCTCCCACAGGAGATTCCTCGGGTTTGAGTTGCCATCAGGCCATTATCAGTTCAGAGCTATGCCATTCAGCCTTACCTCAGCTCCAAGGGTTTTCACAAAGTGCCTTGCATTGGTGGTAGCCTTCTTCAGAAGGCAGGGCATCTGTCTTCCCATATCTGGATGACTGGTTAATTGTAGGCCAGTCCTTAAACCAAGTCAAGTCGGCCCTGCAGATTACCCAGAGTTTCCCATCTCTCTGGGGTTCATTTTAAATCTTTCAAAGTCTGTCCTCGAACCAGTACAGCTCTTCACCTTGATAGGGGTAGAGCTGGATACTATTCAAGCAAAGGCCTTCCTCCCACTCTCTAGGGTAAGGGCACTGATAGAACTGGCTTCATCTTTTCGACCACTAGTGTCTCGTCCAGCCAGGCATTTTCTTCAGGTCCTAGGGCACATGGCAGCTTCCACTGCAGTGGTTCAGGGAGCAAGATTACAAATGAGGGACATTCTCTTCCATTTAAGAGCTTTTTGGTCCCAGAAAAGAGACCCTCACAAAACTGATTCCAGTGACTCAGACTCTTGTCCAGGCTCTCCAGTGGTGGTTAGATCAGGACAGTCTCAGGCAGGGCGTCCCTTTTCTCAGTCAGACATCATCACTGGTACTGACTGCAGATGCGCCTCTCCTGGGATGGGGAGCCCATCTAGGAGCCCTAACTGCACAGGGCATTTGATCTCGGCAGGAGTCCTTCCTTCACATCAATCTTCTGGAACTCGGGGCAGTGTTTCTGGCCCTTCAGACCTTCTTGGAACCGGTCAAAGGCAAGGTGGTACAAGTCAGGACAGACAACACCACCACAATGTGATGCATAAACAAGGGGGCACTCTGTCCACGGCCTTGTGCACAGAGGCCATGAAAATATGGTCTCTAGCTTACTCTCTTCAGGCTGCTCTGATAGGTGTGCATCTTCTAGGGAAGAACAATGTTCTGGCAGATGCCTTAAGCAGGATTTGTCAAAGTCACCACGGATAGACCCTGATCCCCCAGGTACTTCAGGTAATTTTCAGGAGATGGGGCTTACCAGAGAGAGATCTCTTTGCAGTCCCGGACAATTGTCAACTTCCCCTATATTGATGCAGACCCTCAGTCTTGGGGACAGTTCCCTTGGATGCTGTCCTGTTAGATTGGACAGGCAGATTTCTCTATGCCTCCCCCCACCCCCTTCCCTTTGATCTTCAGAGTTCTGGTCAAGATCAGGTCCCAACCCTGCACAGTGATCCTGGTGGCCCTGGATTGGGCCAGGCAACTGTGGTACCCTCTGCTTCCGTCTCTAGCTGCATTACTTCCCTTGATTCTACCCAGGAGGCACAACCTGCTGGCCTCCTCTCTGAGGAGGATCTTGTATCCCAATCTTCACTCCCTTAAGCTCAAGGCTTGGCTCTTGAAGAGCTAGAGTACACAGGGTTGCATCTCTCCCAGGGGTATTGGATATTCTTAAGGTTTCTAGAAAACCTAGTACCAGAAAAACTTAGTTCCAAATGGAAGAGGTTCAGTATTTGGTGCTCTCTCAAAGACATGCAGTCAGATGTGGCAAGCATTGCCACAGTTCTGGACTATCTGGTCCACCTCAATAGCTTAGTCCTTCAGCCTGCCACCCTGAAGGTCCATTTGGCAGCTGTTTCTGCTTTTCTTTCAGCAGGGACGGCTTCTTCCTTAGCGTCTCATCCTGTTTTCAGTAAGTTCTTTAAAGGTCTGGTTTACCTAAACCGTCCCTTTAGGGAGCCTACTCCATCTTGGGACTTGAATATCTGTATTGCACAGCTTATGCAACCTCCCTTTGAACCTTTATCTTCTGCTGAGCTTAAATACTTGACTTGGAAAACTGTTCCTAGTGGCTATCACTTTTGCTAGGAGAATCAGTGAATTGCAGGCCTTGTCAGTGGAACCTGACTTCATCTCCTTTTATAGGGACAAGGTAGTCCTCCGGACAAACAGGAGGATCTTCTTCGAGACACAGCTCTTGCAGCAGGTTACACCATTAGGACTGAAGCCGGCAGGCGTCAGGACCCCATGGAAAAATTCTAGCTAGCTATCTTCAGCGGGGACTGCCCCCCGACGTCGGTCCCGGCCCCGACGTCAGGCGTAGTACATAAGGCGGTCCCCCAGATTCCCCAGTTCTTTCCGCCCGTCGGCTTGCATGTCTCGGCCCTTGGTTCAGCTCTAGCGTCGCAGCCGCGTGGTTAAGTTCTTTCCTCTCACAATTTGGATTTCTTCAAGCAAGTTTTGATGATGTCCTCTCTGACCTCCGGTCACTCTTCCAAGTGTGCTTGCAGGAAACAGATCCCTTCAAGGATCCCCACACGGCCCTGCGTCCGTGCCTCGGCCCAGACCCACGATACCGGGCCTGCTCCTTCTGCCAGGGGTTTAACAGTGAACCGGATCACGACGTCAGAAGGCCCTTCAAGCTTTCTTACTGGAAGAAAAGCTAAAGACCATGTCTTCCAAGGGGGGAATCCTCTAAAAAGACCCAGAAGCACACTGAGAAACGAAGGGAGAAGGCCCCTTTCAGGTCCCCCTCCAGGGCTTTGGACTCTTGCAGCTCCGGTTCCAGGTCCGACCGCTCCCCCTCCGGGGCCAGCTCTCAGCCTCCCCCGGCTGCGGTCAGGAAGTCCTCTTCTCAGGCCAAGTCCGCCTGGTTGTCCTCGTCTTCGTCCTCCAGGGCCTTGGTGAAGTCTGGGGATCGCCATCATCATAAGTCGGGTTCCTGCCCTTCGGAACCCGACGTCAGGTCAGCTTCCTTGCCTCCTCGCAAGACGTTGGAGCTTACTTCCTTGAAGAAACCTCAGGATCCGATGCCGGTGCGTCCGTTGTCTGCCTCTCGCCATACATCCCTGGAGCCGCCGTCGGCCAGATGACCGTCGCCAGCCAAGCTAACTCCTCAGCGGATGCCGGTAGGGGGGCCGGCGCCCGCTCCTGAGAAGAGCCCTGATGCCTCCGACCGACGTCGGTCAGGAGACCTTAACCGAGGAGGAACTGACGCAGCCCGAGGACCAGACGGGCGACCCTGGTCTTGTCGAGACTCCCAGGGAACCCTCGCCGGGACCCGACGACCGTCCACCGGCACCCGGACCGTCATTGGGCCTTTCTTTAGCAGATGTGAAGGACCTCTTCACTTACTGGTGGGACACCATAAAGGACATGGTTCCCACTCCTCCTCCTCCTCCTCTTCTTCCTCCTACACCTCCAGTTCCTGCACCCCCCTCGCCATCGGGGTCGTCAGGCCGCTCACCTCCTCCCCAGGAATACGGAACCCCTCCCAGGGGGAGACCAGACAAACGGAGACCTCCGTCTACAATCCTCTTCTAGGTCACCCAGCCCCAAGAGACCCAGGAGACACCGCGATTGCCTTGACGGAGGACACGGGATCAGAGTTCTCAACATCCAGATCCCCATCTCCCCTCTCCATCCCTTCTCCGGACACGTGAGATGCGAAGTCTCCTCCAGACGACCCTTTGTTCTCGGATATTATTAGGACACATCCAGAGAACATGGGATGGGATGAGGAGAGCTAGACCCTTAAGGATCGCCTTGCCAGATATCTTGGCAGAAAGGACCCCAAGAAGCCTGTGGTGGCGCCACCCTTGTTGAGGCACTTTCGTGAGCGTCACCAAAGCAGCATGGAAGCATCACATTCGCTCGGCGATGCCGAAAGCTGATCGCTTGTACAAGGCTGCTAGAAGACCAGTGCTTGACTCCAGCAGCCTCAGGCCGACTTTCTGGTCATCACAGCCTCACATGACCGGTCCCAGAGACCGCAACATCTGAGCACCCTGCCACCAGACCCAGAGTCCAAGCAGTTGGACGCTATGGGTAGGCGCACGTATGCTTCCACTACCTGCGCCATCAGATCCTTGAATTATTTGACCCACATGGTTTAGTTCCAAAATGCCTTGTGGGAACAGGGTCTGGAAGCGGCTGAAAAACTGCCGGAAGGTGAGCAGAAGGAGGAGATGCTTCAGCTTCTCCGTACGGGTTCGGACATGGGAACCCAAGTGCTCTGCAGAGCAGCGTGTGACTCCGCGGACTCCTCGGCCCGAGCAGCAGCTGGCGTATGCCTCCGGAGGCACTCTTGAGTTACGTGTCTCGGCTTTACCCCAGACGTCAGAAGAATATCATGGACACTCCATTCGGGGAGAAGTCTTGTTTGGTAACCTTCAGAAGATTACCAGACTTCAAGAGGCGGGAAAGGCTGTAGGTCAGTTCAGGCCATGTACTGACCCAGGCTTAGTTCCTTCGTGGAACCAAAGCCGGTCATGTGAGCGGATGCAGAGGCAGCAGTCCTGCTCCGCTCCACAACAGAGGGCTCCGGCTTTCCCATAGAGCCCAGGGAAACAGCCGCTGGCGAAGCCAGCGTACTCCGCCGGCCCAGCCAGCAGGACCTCAGCCACCACAGCCTCACCTCCTTTCCGGCCCCTGCCCCTCAGGATCAACGGGAAATCATGGTCGGGGGTCGCATTGCGAACTTCCTGCCGGGATGGCAGGCTATAACCACCGACAGGTGGGTTCTTCAGTTGGTCGGAAGAGGCCACTATATAGAATTCGAAGAAAAGCCACCCTCGAGGCCTCCTTTGCTCTCCCGGTATCCGAGTCAGCACAAATCTCTGATCTGGCAATAAGTACTCGCGCTCCTGCAAAAGGGAGTGATAGAGTACGCCCCAGAGAACCAGAGAGGACAAGGATATTATTCCCACTTCTTCCTGGTTCCAAAGAAAACAGGGGACCTCCGTCCAATTGTGGACCTTAGCGACCTCAACGTGTCTGTCGCCTACAAGAGATTCCGCATGCTGAAACAAGACACCTTCTTAGCGTCTCTAGACATGCAGGACGCATACCTGCATATCCCTATAGCTCAGGCGCACAAGAGGTTCCTGCGCTTCGAGTTCCTCGACCACCACCTTCAATTCCGAGCCCTTCCATTCGGACTGTCATCCGCACCCAGGGTCTTTACCAAGTGCATGGCAGTCATGGCGGCGTCTCCAAGGAGACAGGGCCATTATGTGTTCCCGTACCTGGACGATTGGCTTCTCATGGCCGCCTCCAGAGGCATTGTTACTGCGGTCCAGAGCACCCAGGACCTGTTCCGATCTCTGGGCATCCTAATAAACTACGAAGTCTCGCCTGGCTCCGTCGCAGAAACTGCAGTTTATAGGTGCAGTACTGGACACCGTTCAGGGAAGAGCTTTTCTTCCAGACGACAGAGCGGAGCACATCAGATCCCTCATCAGGGAGTTATCGTCGAACAAGACCGTCCCTGCCAGGTCATTCCTTCGCTTGCTTGGACACATGGCTGCGGATATTCCTACCGTCCCTTTCGCAAGGCTCCACATGCGGGTAACTCAGTGGATGCTCAAGGTGCAATGGGACCAAAGGCAAGACCACTTGCAGCATCCGGTCAGGATCACGAACACTGTGATTCGAGACTGGCAGTGGTGGCTAGACCCAGGGTCGCTCTCCATGGGCGTCCCATTTGTAGCGCCATCCCCGGAGGTAACCCTCACCACAGACGCCTAAGGTGTAGGGTGGGGGGCACACCTGGACGGGGTGAAGTCCCAGGGTACGTGGACCCCGATGGAAGCTCATCTCCATCTCAACGTTCTAGAGATGAGGGCGGTTCTCTATGCCCTGCAGGCCTTTCAGTCAGAAATCCTGCCGTGTACTCTTCTGCTTCAGACAGACAACACGGCGGTGATGTATTACCTCAACAAACAAGGAGGTGCACACTCTTACCCCCTTTGCAGGGAGGCCATGAGGGTGTGGGATTGGGTAATCGGACACAACGCGAATCTGATCACTGCATGTTCCCGGGGTGGACAACACGATTGCAGACGGTCTGAGCCGCTCCCAGGCCAGAGTCCACAGTGGAACTTCTTCAAGAGGTAGCAGGGGATCTGTTTTCTCGATGGGGAACTCCAGAGTTAGACTTGTTCGCATCCCCATCCAATGCAAAACTGCCCAATTTTTGCTCGCTAGATCCAGGGCCTGGTGTTTTCTGGCGAGACGCGTTGTCCCTCTCCTGGGAGACAGATTCCTCTACGCTTTCCCTCCTTTCCTGTTGATCCAGAGAGTTCTTCTCAAACTGCGCAGGGAGCATGCAATAATGATCCTGGTGGCCCCTTTGGCCCAGACAGATCTGGTTCCCTTGCTAATTCAGCTATCTCGAGACCTCCGCTCCCGCTGCTTCAGCCCCATCTCCTGTCTCAGGAGAAAGGTTCGCTAGTCCCACCGGACTTCGCTCACTGAACCTGCATGCATGGCTCCCTAGTGACATAGCCATCTTGCGTCATGGGGTCTCGAAAGGTTGCAAGTTCTTTCTGCAGCCAGAAAAGCCCGACAGCACTTGTCACGAATGCGCCATGAAATGGCGCCCGTTTTGTTTATAGTCGAGAGCACGCGATTTTTCCTGTTTAGATTGCCCGGTGGGAGTGGTGTTGGACTACCTGCTCTCCCTTTTTCGTTCGGGTCTAGCCTACTCCTCTTATCAAGGTGCACCTTTGTGCCATCTCTGCCTACCACCTTCTGGTGGGACATCGTACAGTGGCACAATTAGACGCCTCTCGGGAATTTCTGAGAGGGGTGTTACACCTTAGGCCACCCATTAAGGACCCAGTGCCTCCATGGGATTTGCTCTTTGTCCTGGAACAACTCACCCTCCCCTTGAACCTGCAGCGGATTGCGAGCTCGTTTTCTTTATAAGCGCTATTTTTGGTGCTGTTACTTCCAGCGGAAAATTTCTGAGCTTCACGCTCTCATGTGCAGAGAGCCTTATTTAGTTTTCCACAGGACAGAGTATCCTAAGGACAATCCTAAATTTTTGCCTAAGGTGGTCTCTTCACTCACTCTAAATCAGGATATTGACCTGCCGGTCTACTTCCCGAACTACTCGAATAGAGGAGAGGCTCTGCTCCACACCCTGGATGTTCACCGCAGCCTGAGGTATTACCTCAACAGAACTAAACCATTTCGTAGTTCTGAGCAACTTTTCATTTCCTTTTCTGAGAGGATGATGGGCCAGCCTGTATCCAAACAGTCCCTGTCTCGCTGTCTTGTCCAGTGTATTTCTTTTTGTTATGAGCTCAAACAGAAGCCCCTCCCGGGTTCAGTCCGGGGTCATTCCACTAGGGGCATGGCCACCTCCTTTGCAGCACTCCGAAACGTCTCCACTTCTGCCATATGTGCTGCAGCCACTTGTAGCTCTGTGCATACATTTATCAGGCATTATAGCCTGGACATCGCCTCTCGGCGAAGAGCCGGTTTCGGCCTGGCGGTGCTACAGGGTCTCCTGCCCTAGATTCAGGACCTGGAATGTGTTTCCTATTTTCCTCTTCCCGGAATTTTTGGCAGCGTTACTGCTTGGGAATCAGTCCTAATGGTGTAACCTGCTGCAAGAGCTGTGTCTCGAAGTAAGATAGTACAGTTACGTAAGAACTTACTGTAACAGTAGATCTTCGAGAACAGCTCTTGCAGCAGGTACCTTCCCGCCCATCTTCCCCCTTGGAGGAGGCATGGCTTAAGCCTTTTCTAACAGGGTTTTTTTTCCCCTTATTGTCTTCTGACGGTGGATCCTCAGTCTCCCATTCTGATGTCATCCTGTGGCTGAAGTCTCCAGCGGGAGAACTGGGGGAATCTGGGCGGACCGCCCCTTATGCCGATGCGGCGGGGGGGCAGGACCGACGTCGGGGGTCCCCACTGAAGATAGCTAATAGAATTTTTCCTGTGGTCCTGATGCCTGCCGGCTTCAGTCCTAATGGTGTAACCTGCTGCAAGAGCTGTTCTTGAAGATCTACTGTTACGGTAAGTTCTTACGTAACTGTACTTTTCTACCTAAGGTGGTTTTAGATTTTCATCTGAACCAATCTGTCTCTGCCTGTCTTTTTCACGATCATTCTTCATCAGGCGAGAGAAGATTACACAGTTTAGATGTAAAGAGGGCACTTAGTTACGATGTAGACCATACAAAGGCCCACAGGAATACCTCCCAACTTTTTCTTACCTATGGTGAAGCAGGAAAAGGTAGACCTGCCACTAAGAGATCTATTGCCAGGTGGATTGTCTCCTGTATCCAGTTCTGTTACTCAAAACTAGGAAAAGAGCCACCCTTAGGCCTGAGGGCACACTCGACACGGGGTGCAGCTGCCAAGGATATTCCCTTGGTGGAAATTTGTAAAGCAGCCACCTGGAAAACAGTTCACACATTTACAAAGCATTACTCTCTGGATATCCAGGCTAGGAGTGATGCTAGGTTTGGCACGACAGTACTGCTGAGTCTATTCCCAAAGTTAGGTTCTCTTTCCCTCCTCAAGGGGTACTGCTTGATAGAGATGAATATTGTCAGAATACAGCAAGATTTCATGTTCAAGAAAAATTACTCACCATAGTAATGTTGTTTTTTCTAATGGAGTCTTGCTGTATTCTGACCTCCCTTCCCTGCCTCCCCTCTGAGAACCTCTTTTTGGGATGTGGGTTGTCAGGTACAGTGCTGCACTCCAGAGGTGTACCTTGTCCCCTGCCTGCCAGGTGGGGTGTTTTCTTTAATTTCCATTTAAAATTTGGTTTGTTTTCAATATCTACAAGGATTTATTCTTGGGGTCTTGACTTGAGTCTTGTGGACCCAAGTTTGGTTGCCCATTGGCTTAAATTTAAAACAATTTCTTAATCAGCTAGTTAGTTAGTATTGCTTGTAAGAATCTGACGGTTATACTGAGATGTACCAGAAACCGATTTGAAAATTGAGTTCGAGCTCAACGTTCTGTGCTTTTGCATAGAGTTTACTCTCTCCTCTACGGGGCAGTTCAAGTGCTGGGGCTAACTGCGTATTGTCAGAGTACAGCAAGACTCCATTAGAAGAAAGATTTCTATGGTGAGTAATTTTTTCTTCATGCCCACCCCCCTCAGCAGGGATCGCTGCAGGGGGATGCCTTCTCAAGGCTGTGGACCCCAGGCCTCCTCTATGCCTTCCCTCCATTTCCCTTGATCCACAAGGTGCTTCTGAAGGTGGGGAGGGACAAGGCGAAGATGATCCTGGTTGCCCCAGACTGGCCGTTCCAGTTCTGGTATCCAGATCTCCTCAGCCTCAGCTGCAGGTACCCAGAGCGGCTTTGTACATGCCCAGACCTGATTTCTCTCAGTCGGGGGAAGGTATTCCATCCAGACCTTCAATCCCTGCACCTCACAGTTCGGTACCTGAGCGGCTAGAATTCCAGGCTTTGGGTCTTTCCGAAGATGTCTACACAGTGGTGGAGGCATCTAGAAAGGAATCAACCAGGAAATGTTACGCCTTCAAATGGAAAAGGTTTTCCATTTGGTGTCAGGACAAGGGCCTGGACCCTCTGTCCTGCCCAGTGGCTAACGTTCTCGACTACCTTTGGTCTCTCTCCAAAGGGGGTCTACGGTCATTGACCCTTAGGGTGCACCTAGCAGCAATCTCTGCTTACTGGGCGCAGCCCGGCAGCCGAGGTTGACGCAGGAGACAGTGGTCGGGCGCTTTTTCAAAGGCCTGGATCACACATTCCCTCCAGTGCATGAACCTCCACTTCCGTGGGGATCTACTGCTGGTACTGGCAAAGCTCATTGGCAAGGCATTTGAACTAATGCACAGGTGTGCCTTGTCACACTTGTGGAAGATGGCTTTCCTGGTGGCTGTCACGTCTGCCAGAAGGACAGGGGAGCTCCAGGTGGTTTTGGTGAACTGTCCTTATCTGGTCTTCCACAGGGACAAGGTTGTCTTGTGCCCCCACCCAAAATTCCTTCCGAAGCTGGTGTCAGAGTTTCACCTTAACCAAGTGTTGACTCTGCCGGTTTATTACCCTAATTACACCTCAGAGGCAGAGTACAGGCTCCATACTTTGGACCCGAGACATGTTCTCTCCTACTATAAGGAGAGGACGGTGGAAATTCGGGGAGAGGTTCACCAGCTGTTTGTCACCTACGCTGAAGTTGCTTCTGGCAGACCTGCAGCCAAACGGACCATTGCAAGGTGGATTACATCATGTGTAGGTCTGTTGCGAGTTGGCGGGCACGGAGTCTCCCAGAGGGATAAGAGGTCATTCTACCCGGCATACTGCTGCATCAGTGGCTGCTTCCAGGGAAATGCGCATCCAGGAAATCTGCCGGGCTGCTACCTGGAAGTCAGCAAACGCCTTCATCACCCATTACCACATCGACCTTTAGTCACGCTGGGATGCTGGTTTTGGGGCCTCAGTTCTCCAATCTCTGTTCCCTAAGTAGGGGGTGTGCGCTTTGCCTCCCTCCTATCGGAGAACTGCTAGGAGTCTGCCAATGGGTGTAGACGAACAACATATCCACGCTCCTAGAAGAACAGGTTACTCACCTGTAACAGTAGTTCTAGGAGCAGTATATGTTGTTCATCCACACAGACACACCCGACCTCCCCGGCTGCGGACACACACCTGGCTTCCAGCTGACTAAGATCTGGCATCATGGGGCAGAGCCGAGGTATATACACCACCCGGGTGGGTGGGAGGAGCTAGCTTGAAGACTTCCGGTAGATCTTAAAGTGGAAGGGGACATGCCAATGAGTGCAGATGAACAACACATACCACTCCTAGAACTACTGTTCAAACAACATGAAGTCTTGCTATATTATGACAGTAGCAGTTTGATCCAGCTCTAGAACTGCTCCGGAGGTAAAATGGTTAATACCATTCCAAAATAGAACTTTGAGCACGAGCTCTAAGAAGCAGCTCTATCTGTGTAATTTCAAACCTGAACTGTCAGATTCTTTACTCCGCCTCAGTGAACAGTCGCTCCGGAGATTTCTCCTTCTGCTCGGTTCATTTCTCGGTTTAAACAGTGTTTTCTCGGTCCGATTCAACCGAGAATAGTTTTATTTTAACCGCAAAACCGTTCGGTTCAAGCTCTGTCTGTGGTAATCGTAAGTAATTAAAAGGTTTTGTCTGTGTGGAACTTGTAAGTTTATCGGTTCGGTTTTGAACCGATCAGCTGGGTTTAAAACTCATTAATTTTAAAGTTTAACATTTTAGAGTGCGGTTCCCGGTTCTTATCGGTTCTAAAAAAACGGATTTTATTACGTTTTTTTCCAATACTCCGTAACACGGTTGGGAACCGATAAGGGTGTCTTGCCTGGCACTGCCGCTTAAAGGCAAGCTTCTGGTTAGGCTGGCATTATGTCTGAGAAACCCAAAAGAAAACCGGCCCACTGGGTTTCAACACTGTGATGTTCTAGGGGAAGCCTCTTGCAAGGCTGACCCACACACCACATGTGTCTATTGTCTGGGGTTTGACCACCTCCAGTCAGACTGCCAGATATGTAAGAATTTCCCTGCAGCCACCCTGGAAAAGAGATTGGGCAGGCTCAGGGAATGAGAGGCTAAAAGTCCGCTGACCCAGATGGGACAGCCCGCTCGGTGCCAACCGACCGGAGGGCGCCTGACCAGGCGAGACTTCCTCGGCAAAAGAAAGCTGGTTCTGAGGAACCAGTTCCAGTAAAGAAAACAAGAAAGTCAGCAGGTTTGGAGCCCAAATCCCTTCTCCAACTGCTGCAGAGATAGCAAAAGCCATACAAATTGTCCAGTCACTGTCTCAGGTTCCGTCCGAACCGCCACTATCTGGCAAAAGGTCGGTTCGTCTGGTTCCAGTGGTTCAGGAATATGATGTTGAGGAGTTTTATGAACCAGAGGAGGGGGAGGATGATTATAAACAGTATGAATGTGGCTGGGAAGGTCTGGGTGTGCCCATTGAACCGGACATTTCCCCAGACAGACCTTTAGAATCTCCCCCTATGCTATCCGAGTCCCCATCTCACTTTATGTTTTACAAAAAAGTTGCTGAAACCCTCCAGCTTCCCTTGGAAGAAGCTGTGGATGAGCAAGAGGAGCCTGATTTTGTAGAAATGATGGATATTCCAGAGTCTAGAGATTGTCTATTCCTTTGCATAAGTCTTTTAGGAAGCAAACAATAAAAATTTTAAAGCTCCTAATTCTGTCCTCCTGTAAATAAAAGATGGACAGAAGGTACACATTGTCAGGTCCTGATAAAGAATTCTTTCTCAGCAATGCTGTCATGTTAGGTAGTTCAGGCTGCAGCCTGTGATAAAGCTAACATTCCCTGGCTTCACATCCTCCTGACAAGGATTCCAGGAAGATTGATGCCATGGCGAAAAACAGTATATGGCAGCCTCTCTGGGACTCAGGCAAGCAAATGATATGGCTTATGTAGCTAGGTATCAGAAATCTAGATGGGATACTGTTATGGAATTAGCCAAGCAAGCCCATGGCCAGCTGGCTAGCGAACTAGAACAGGTGGCTGCTGATGGCATTGAGGCTTCTAAGGTACAGTTTCATGCTGCTGTGGATGTTAATGATGTTTCTCTAGGGTCATGGCCACATCTGTAGCTTTTGTAGGTTGGCCTGGCTCAGGTGTGCTAGCCTGTCACAGGATACCCAGACTAAGGCTATGGATTTTCCTGTGGTGGAAATTCTCTGTTTGGGGAGCAGACAGAGAATTACATGAAAAAGATGGATGAATATAGGACTACTTACAAAAGTGCCCAAGCTAAGGAGCAGCAAGCCACTCCCCAGAGGCATACCCCCAGGGGTAGGGGTAGGCCTTTTCACAGGCCTTTTTATCAGACTCTGGCCTCCTCTGCCTATGCTCAGAGGGGCTTCTTCAGAGGCAGAGGCAGACGAGGGGTGGGCAGGCCTGCTCCCACCCCTCAGCCTAAAGCACCTGCTAAGCAGGCACCCTGATGGGGTGCCCAGGGCCGATTCTCCTTTACCGGTAGGGGGCAGGCTGGCTTACTTCAGTCAGAACTGGGCTTCTTTAACCTCAGACAAGTGGGTTCTGGAAGTAGTAAGCCAGGGTCTGGTTCTCAGCTTCAAAAAGTTCCCCAAGTTGAGAACCAGATTTTTTCTACCTGCAAGTGCTTCAGAGACCCTTGCTCTAGAAGCAGAGGTCTCAACCCTGTTGGCTCTCAGAGCAGTGGAAAGGGTTCCTCCCCTGCACCAGGGCAGGGGTCTGTATTCCAGATACTTCCTTACCCCAAAAAAGACAGGAGAATGGCGGCCCATATTAGACCTCAGATATCTGAACAAGCATCTTTGAAACCAAAGTTCAAAATGGTAACTCTGGCAATGATTTTACCTCCCTAAGGCCAGGGGACTGGTTAGCCTCCCTGGACCTCAAGGATGCCTATTTCCACGTCTAATCAGAAGCTCCCATCAAGTACCTCAGATTCGAACTACCCTCAGGTCATTACCAGTTCAGAGCAATGCCCTTCGCCTCACCCTCTGCCCAAGGGTATTCACAAAGTGTCTGGCAGTGGCAGTGGCTCACTTAAGGAGGCAAAGGATTGCTGTTTTCCCTATCTAGATGATTGGCTCATTGTAGGCCAGTCCCAGAACAGGTAAAATCTCACCTGCAAGTCACCAGCAGCTTCTCACCTCCCTGGGCTTTCTCTAAATCTGCCAAAGTCTGTTCTGGAACCAGTCCAGGTACTCACCTTTATAGGGGCAGAGTTGGACACAAAGCTAGCCAGAGCTTTTCTTCCCTTTAGAAAGGGTGACAATTTAGTGGCTCTGGCCTCCTCCTTCACTCTGCAGGTCTCTCGACCAGCAAGACACTTTCTGCAGCTCCTGGGGCACATGGCTGCATCCACAGCTGTTGTGCAGGGAGCAAGATTTCAGATGAGAGACATTCAGTTTCACTTGAGAACCTATTGGTCTCAGAGGAGAGACCCCCTTTCCAAGTTGGTCCCAGTGATTCGAACCTTGATCCAGGCCCTCCAGTGGTGGCAGGATCAGAGCAATTTAAGATTGGGGGTTCCCTTCATTTCCCCTGCTCACAATTTGACTCTCACTACAGATGCTTCCCTTCTGGGTTGGGGAGCCCACATGGGCGACCTTTCCACTCAGGGAGTGTGGTCCCCCAGGAATCTCTGCTCCACATCATTTGCTGGAACTCAGAGCTGTCTTTTTAGCTCTTCAAGCATTTTCTGCATCTGTCCACAACAAGGTGATACAAGTCAGAACAGACAACACCACAACAATGTGGTACATCAACAAACAGGGGGGCACTCGGTCTTCGGCCTTGTGCACCGAGGCAATGAAGTTGTGGTCTCTGGCCTATTCCCTGAACACTTCCCTCATAGCAGTTCATTTTCCAGGGAAGGACAATGTCCTAGCAGATGCTCTCAGCAGGATTTCCCAGGGCCATCACGAATGGTCCTTGGATCCTCAAGTGCTGGGGATAGTCTTTGCCAGATGGGGCACCCCTCAGATAGATCTTTTTGCAGCCCCAGACAATCACCAACTTCCTCTGTTCTGTTGCAGGCCTCCAGTGTTGGGCTCAGTCCCCCTGGATGCCCTCCTCCTGGATTGGGCGGGAAGTTTCTTTATGCTTCCCTTCCTCTCCTATTCAAAGTATTAGTCAAAATCAGATCTCAGCCTTGCAGGGTGATTCTGATTGCCCCGGATTGGGCCAGGCAGCCCTGGTACCCACTCCTTCTGTCACTGACAGTCCATCTTCCTTGCCTCCCCAGGAATCACAACCTATTAACTTGTGCCCAGGGAAGGGTTTGGTATCCGGACCTCAATCCCTCAACCTCAAGGCCTGGCTCTTGAGGAGTTAGAGTTTGCTGATTTACACCTCTCTCAGGGTGTTCTTGAAATCCTAAAGGCTTCCAGAAAGCCTTCCACTAGGGCTACTTATAGTTCTAAATGGAAAAGGTTTTCCATTTGGTGTGCTGGGAAAAATATTTCCCCAGAATTTGTTGATTTGCCCATTGTATTAGATTACATGGTCCATCTTAATTCCTTGGGTCTCAGACCAGCTACCCTGAGAGTCCATTTGGCAGCTGTATCTGCTTTTGTTTCAGCAGGAAAGTCATCCCCTCTTTCCACTCACCCTGTGTTTTCCAAGTTTTTAAGGATTACTCCATACTAATCCACCCTTTGGAACCGCCCTGCCTGGGACCTTAATGTTTGTATTGCCCAGTTAATGCAACCCCCTTTTGAACCTCTGTTTTCTGCAGAGCTTAAGTATCTAACTTGGAAAACTGTTTTTCTGGTGGCTATCACTTCTGCTAGATGCATAAGTGAGTTGCAAGCCTTGTCAGTAGAAACTGACTTTATTTCTTTCCACAGGATAAGGTAGTCCTTAGGACTAATGGAAGTTTTTACCTAAGGTGGTTTCAGATTTTCATCTTAACCAATCCATCTCCTTCCAGTATTTTTCACTGATCACTCCTCTTCTGGTGAGAGGAGGTTGCACAGCCTGGATGTTAAGAGAGCTCTTAGTTACTATATATAGGCGTAAAGGTCTACGGTTGAATCCCTCCAACTTTTCCTTACCTATGGTGAAGTTGGGAAAGGCAAACCTGCCACTAAGAGATCAGTTGCCAGGTGGATTGTCTCTTGTATCCAATTTTGTTATCAGAAACTGGGCAGAGATCCCCCCTCTGGCTTGAGGGCTCACTCTACCAGGGGTACAGCTGCATCTCTAGCTACTGCCAGAGACATCCCTATATTAGAGATATGCCAGGCTGCTACTTGGAAAACGGTACACACTTTCACCAAGCATTACTCCCTGGATGTCCAGGCCAGGAGAGATGCTCGGTTTGGCACAGCTGTTCTTCAGAGCCTATTCCCTAAGTAGGTTCTGCCTCCTCCATGGAGGTACTGCTGTGTAGTCTGCTACTGTCATAATATAGCAAGACTTCATGTTGTTTGAAGAAAAAATTACTCACCTTAGTAATGTTGTTTCTTCTAATGGAGTCTTGCTATATTATGACCTCCCCCCCAGCCTGCCCCTCTCAGAACTTCTACTTGGGTGGGGTGCGGGCAACTTAGTGTGGGCACTATTTTGTGCCCTTTTAGCGTTTCTCCCTTTTGGGGTTTGGGGTGTGTTTTATTATACTGTTGTTTTATTCTCATGTTGTTAGAATTGTATTAGTAGTTCTGGTCCCCTGAGTTGAGTCTTGGGTGTTGGGACCAGCAATGGTTGATAGTATTTAGGTAGCCATTTGGCTAGTGTAGGTTACAGCTTCCACACAGACCTTAGTGAGTTTTGCTCGTAAAGATCTGACAGTTCAGGTTTGAAATTACACAGATAGAGCTGCTTCTTAGAGCTCGTGCTCAAAGTTCTATTTTGGAATGGTATTAACCATTTCACCTCCGGAGCAGTTCTAGAGCTGGATCAAACTGCTACTGTCATAATATAGCAAGACTCCATTAGAAGAAACAACATTACTAAGGTGAGTAATTTTTTCTTACAGGTGAGTAAACTGTTCTTCCCTGCAGTCTCCTTTAGACTGTATGCAGTACAAAAAGCTACTCTGGGCTTTGAATGCAGAGCTAAAACACATATGGCCTTGGGTGTTAAGTACTTTGGGGGGGGGGGTCTGATGGTCTGGGGACCACCACCTCCCTCCTCACCCTCATTTCTGCCTTATTTTCTGTGAGCAGCATTGGTTATGCCCTGCTATGGGCTTTCAGAAACTGTAAATTTTTTTTTTTTTTTAATAATTTCAACTTTGAGTTAATATACATAGTCGACAATATTTCACTGCTTACAATATTCAGGTATTTCATACAAACTTGGAAATCTTTCAAAAACCTTTTTTATACAATAGGGTTAATAGTAGTGTGGTAGGGGATCATGATTCAATTTCTTAAGGTTGAATAATGGGCCTAGGTGGAACACACAAACTGAGTGGGACTGATTTGGAATTATAATTGTACCACTAAACTGGACATTTGGTCCTGCCCTTGTAGAAGTTAGATTAGATTAGTTTAGGCTTATACTTCCCATCTCAAACAGATAGAGTTGTCTAGGTTCCTTGGTCAGAAACTGCAATATTAACGATGGAGTAATCATTACTGGGTGTCTGCAGCGTGGGTTTGCATTGCATAATTTAATTATTTGTTGGATTACATTACTTTCTGTAGCATTTTGGATAATGAGGGGCACGCTATTTTTAATAAAACTTGCCCACACCGTAATCCATGTTTTGCTTAGTAAACCAGCTGGTGTAGTGGAATATGGGAATGCCGTCCGTGTTTTGTTTCTTTGCTGTTTTGGATGGACCATATTTTGATATTGCTCTCCTTTTGTGTGTGATGCTTGTTTGTTCCACCCCCATCTCTGCCTTTAATAATGAAAAACAAACTATTATTTGGTTTTCATTGACACAGCAATATTTGTACAATATTTACTGCCACACCTTATGGTTCCCCACTGCAGAATTGAAAAACTGTCACTTAAGCTAATATCTGCATGATCTTTATTACAGGCCAAGGTCGTGACGGAGGACCTGGAGAAGACCAAAGAGGAGCTGAAGCTGGCAATGACCACCCCTCATGTCACAGAGCCTATGCAGTCCGAGAATGAGCATGACGATGAACAGGACGAGAACAATGCTGAGGCTAGCGCTGAACTTAAGTCTGAGGTCTTCATTAAGGACCGCAGCGAGGAGGAAAGCATGACGGAAGCAGAGAAAAATGAGCGAGTACAGCAGCAGCTAAAGGTACAGGAATCAACCTGAAGGCACTTATCCAAGGGTTAGACTGCAGCAAAGTGCGTATTGTACTTTTCAAGTGAGGGTTCTGAAAGCTTTCACAAATATAGGTCACTTAAAAAGCTAGTACACTGCCTGAAATTAAAACACATTTTTAAAAGCAGCAACCTGTTACTTTCTCTCTTCAAACAGCATTTTATTTTTTTAAGCTTTAGATTTTCTACGTGACCTTGGTAGGTGTGGTGTGTAGAACTGTACTGTACGCAGAGGCCAGTATATCTAGTTCTAGTCGTCTTCATACCTCATTTGCATTGTGATCTCTGTGACTCCAGATCAGTTGCTCGTGATGTCACAATGGTGGCGATCACAATGCTGCTAAATCAGCTACCAAGTACAGTTCTTCCCATCACACCCTAGTACAGTCAAGTAGAACACCTTTTAGTGAGAAAAAGGGAAAAACTTCAACAAAAATAAGTAACGAGTTGCCTTAAAGACAAATGCCATTTTCTGTTTAAAAATTAATAACATTTTCTGTTTGCTGCTTTTTGTGTACTCTTTAGAGCACCAGCAGTGCTGGTTATGGTGCAACATGTATGTAGATTACTCCTTGTAAGTTGCCTTTTTTCCCCCTTGTTTTTGAATCCGCTTTAGCACTTTTAAAAATCTGGAATAAGGAGGGCTTCTTTAAATATGACAGTTTGATGTTTTCATCAGTATTCTTGTTCGTTTTTTGAACACCCAGTGCCCCACATGGTGAATGAGCAGTTTCTGTTGGTTGCTAGTTCATCTTAGTGTCACGAAACCTAATGTTAAACTATGGGTGCTCAAATAGAGCTTATTATATTGATGAACATGGGGATAGCCAAACTTAAAGGTGTGCTCCTTTATTTAAAAACTGAAAACCTTACAGATGACTTAAAGTGTGTGTGTGTGGGAGATATCTTCCAAGATATGGGAAAAGGGGCACTGTAAAATGAAACCAAAAGATATCTGTACCAAGTGTATCTCCCTAACGTGCACTGCTTCTTGAAGTAGTACAGGAAAGTTCCTAGGGATGTGGATATGGTCCACTTATCCACACTTGTGCAGTTTTCTTTTTCCTTTAAATCCATTCGGAATGTCTTCAAGCTGAGCTTCTTCCCACCCACCTGGGTGGAATACTCCTAGGCTCTGCCCCATGACATCAGATCTTCCTTTCCACTTTGAGTCAGGTCTCTTCTTTCACAGCTCCATACATGCGGTGTAGGCGTAGTTTCTACTGTCGTTTTCAAGCTATTTTTCTCAGTGTCGTTTACACGCCTTTGTTCGAGAATGGAGCTTGACGAACCTCTGTCCGGTCCCAGATTTGAGATACGTAGTTTAAAATCAAAAGATATCACTTATTGACCTGCATGCCTTGTGCCTCTACTGACTCAGAGCAAAGCGTGGCCCTCAGGCATGCGGACTTTGCAAGATTTTGCTACCTTCCTTTCTTGGGGATTGGTACTCCCGCCTTGTCCTCGGTCACCCAGATAAATGGGATCTCCCATTCTGCTCTAAGGACGCCCACAAAGTGGTTTTGGTGGCTACAGGTTGGGCCTTCCAGCTTGCGGCCTTTGAAGAGGTGGATACACAGGCTGCAGCGGTTTTGCCCTCAGTGCCCGCACTGCTCCTGGTCGGCACCAGCATAGGGGCCTCTTTCACCTGCACTTTTAAAGAGATGTGCCAGTCCCTGCAGACCCTTGGGGAGGGCCCTTCCTGGGGTGGTAAGTCCAGAAAATCCAAACGAACCTGGTATCGGTCATGGAACTGGGATTGAGTATGCTCTTCCTGCTCCCACGATTCCCTCAACCACTTGACAACTGTTGAGCTGTCAGCCTCGAACAAACCTGCTCTGGTCAAAGAGCAAGCCACTTGCTCCACGAGTTTCTAGGCAGGGACATGGACCAACCAGCCGGTCAAGATTTTTCTTGACTCAGTCAGCCCATTGTCCAAAGAAATCAAGAATGACTCTATCTCTAGGACTCTGGTCCTTTCGTTATCTGGTGAGTCAAGAGAAGCCAGCTGACCAGATTGCCTCCTTCCAAGAGCTGCCCCCTTCGGGGGTTCAGCAGCAGGACCCAGTCCGTGTCAAGTACATCGCTCCTCCTCCCACATCCCCTCCCTCCCCATCGCCATTCGAGGTTCCGGTCTTAATCAAGATCAGTGTCTGGAAATCTTGTGTTCTCACGCTCTGCCTTAGACCAGGAAGCATGTCAACACTCCTCTTCCTAGTCATCCTTGAATGATGAGAGGACCTGCCACAAGCTGCTCCAGCACCGTGAGGAGCTAATGTGGCGCAGTGGGCTCTCCGCCAGGGTAGGCCTCTCCCACAGACACTCACTCCCTTGGTCTCCACAGCTGCGGCCTGCTCTAGTCCTGCCCAGTCTGGTAGAGCCTACGCTGGCTCCTCTGCTGTTTGATGGAGTCCCTTCCCAAGAAGTCCTTACACAGGGTGTCATGTAAGGCTGCTCACACTGCTGCCGGTCTTCCCGGCTGGTTGTCCTTACAGATCACCCAACTTTGAGTCCAGGGTGGTCCACGGAGAGAAACTGTAGAAGGTGGTGCTTAAGGAGTCTTTGGACTCCAATGGGTTATCCATGTAGTCCTCTAGGACTCTGGGCTTTGACTGCAAGTCGGCCAAAGGGCTCACTACAGACAGTGGTCTGTTCTCCTTTAGGGCTTTGCTCAGTCTCCTCTCTGAATCGATGGAGATTCCCCAGGGGCCAGTTCAGAAGAGGGCCAAGTACTCCCTTACGAAATTCCTTGACTGGGATGACTGCCTGGGGGTTGCCTTCCCAGTGGCGGATGCTGTTGTAGGTCCCATATTAGAACTTTGGCAGCATCCAACGTGGTGTGGACACCATCTGCCTGTATGGCCCGCCATTACAATGATATAACTAGTCTTCCCAACATTGGCCAGTTTAAGATTACGCTCCGCCAGCACCTCACATCTGTGAGCTCCTGTGATTGCTCCACCTAATCTGAGGTATGTCCGGCCCATCTCCTTTTCACCACATGAGTCCTCCCTCCTCACCCCATTCATCCACCTGTTCCCACTGATTAATGATCCTGACAAGGCCCTTGGCTGCTGCCTCTATCCCTTGTCCTCTCTTCTGCTCCTCTTCCCTATCTCCCCTCACAAATCCTTATTACTCCTTTTAAGCAACTTGACAAAGCCCCTGGCTGTTACCCTTCTCCCTTTATCCGTGTATCTTACTGCCCCCTGCTGCTTCCATCTGTTGTACTCCACTCCTTCTCATATTTTATGTCACTGTTTATCGATGATGTACTGTGCACATTCAGTGTTTGCTGGAAATTAAACTTGAGTCCCCCCTTTGTATGTATCCCTTTCCACTGATGTGGAACCATTGTAAATGAGCTGCTTTTAAGTATGCTGTTCCAACTGGTTCTCTTCCCAGTTTCTTGGACCACCCCTTGGCCAAGGGATTGGTGGTGGACTCTTCCTTTGCAAGACTGGGAATGTCTGGGATGTCTGCAGGCCCCCTGACAAAAAGTCCAAAAAGCTGGACCATGCTGCAAAAAAAGTCTACGCTGCATCTTTCCTGGGTCTCTGTCAGACGAGCTCCGTAATGGTGATGGGTGCTAAGGAGCCACCTGCCGGGCATCAGAGCAGATATGGGTAGGGTGGACCAAAGGTGGTCCATCATTAAGGAAGGAATACTGGTTGCCACAGATGAGTACTTTAGGCTCAGGGGGGAAAATACAAGGGCATAAGCACCCAGCTGGTTCAGTTCTGGGGTTGCCCAGGCGGTAAGGGACAAGTGGTTGGCCTATAGAAAATTCAGGAAGACCAAGAGAGATGGATAGGGAAAATTAACTAAGGTTGGCTGGTGAGGCAAGTATGGAAGTCCGGCGAGCAAAGGTACAGAAGGAGCTGCAGATAGCTGAAGGAATTAAGGGGAGAAGGCTTTCTTTTGCTATGTAAGTGAGAAAAGGGACAAGAAGGGAAGGGATTGTTACGCTTAAGAAAGGGGAGGAGTGGGTGGAGGATGATGGGGAATAACATGTAGTACTGCGCCCCCTGGTGTCAGGACCGCATGGCAAACTTTTGCTAGCAATGCCTGGCGGGGGACCACCTATCCAACATCATGTGACAGACATCGTGACCCTATATAGTGGGCGGTCCCCGCACCCGCCTTCCAATTCTTTCACGCTGTCGACCTGCGCAAAGGACTTTGTGGTAAATGTTGCTCAGTCGATCGCCATTTATTGACCTTTATTTCTCGAATTTCAGTCAGTTTTTCAATTTGTTTGTCTTCTCCACCTCCGAAGTGCGGCGCACAAATCCCTCATAAAGACGGCCACCATCATTGTCTTTTCTGCTTAGGCCCGAACCTTTCAATCAGGCCACACGCAAACGTAGGCAGCAGGCTTTGGAGGCCCACTTATTGAAGTCCCGAATGGCCACTCTCGAAAAGGAGATGCAAAAATTGAGGGACACTACTACTACTTCTACTTCTTCCTCTTCTTCGAAAAAGGATGACAAAGAAAAGCACAGGGAACAGGGGCATCTGGAGGACGGGGACCGTGTGAGCTCCAGCAAGCCCTTGACCAGCAAGGCAGTTTCCCTGCCGCCCGCCATCAAGATCTACAGCAGGTTCCTTTGCTGCTTTTCAACCAATTTCTACAAGTAAGTCGTGCCCCGGCTCCTCTGGGGCCCGCCCGGCTGTCGATAAGTCAGGTCCCAAAACCCAGACGGAGACCCGCACGACTCTGACTGATAAGCCAGTCGAGGGTCCTACCCTTCTCCGCCCTGTCCCTCTTCCGTCTGATAAGCCGGTCGCCTCTGTGCCAGACGACCATCCAGATGTTGCTCATGTGTTAGGGGCTGACGCCACTTTACCCGATGTCTGTTTGAGCCCGCTGGCCTCTCTTGGTCAGCGCTCCCCCTGGGCGGGAGCCATCCTTTCCACCTCCCCTGGTGGAACCTCCTGCCCCAGAGATCACGACTGGGATGGAGGAGGAAGTGGGACCCCTGGATGTGGTCCTTTCTTCTCCCACCCCAGTGACAGTGTCCCAGGTCCCTCCCCTGTGGACACCCTTCCCGGGGTACCGATCCTTTCAAGGGCTCCTGGCCTCTTGACTGGCCATCAGGACCTTCTACACCGGGTGCACCCTTTCTAACGCAAGGGGCACCGTCAAGCATATTGCCCAACTTTCTTCCATCAGGCTCTTTTCGTCCGACCCCGACGCAAGCTGTGATAATGTCTAGTCCAATACCCGGACGTTGACTACCCGGACGTTGGCAGACCTGACGTCAGCCCCTCTGACGTCGACCAGCCTGATGCTGGATACCTTTCCAGGCCTGTCAAGACCCTCAATGGACCAAGGCCTTCCGCAGGGGTTCCTTCCCTATCTAGGGTCCCAGACGCCGGCCTACCCTCCATCCGGCCCAATGTCTGGTTCTCTACCCCATTCATTTTTCTCCGGATATCAAACCCCTGATTAACCCCTATTACCAGGGTTATATTCCTCACCAATATCAGAGGGCTGATTGCACCCTTTTATCACTATCTACCCACCCACGCTTCTCCTCCTCCCCCCCAAGTAGGACTTCCAATCCTTGATCCAGTCCTGGTGAAAGGACGCCAGGTCCGAACTAGTCTCTAACTTTGAGCAGCGTTTGCTGGCCCGATAGTCTCTCACCCCCGGTTCCATGTCTCCGGTCAGTTCACTTTGTTAGGCCATTCTGCATATTTCAGGGGGCAACACCTCAGGAGATAACCGTACCAGAGATTGGGACCCCTGAAGAGCACGATTCCTTTGACTTCAAGGACAATTCCTTGAATGAGTCATCTGGTGAGCAGTCCTCTGCAGCTAAGGGTAAAGAATCTCCTAAATCCCTTCCAGAGGATCCATCTTTCTCTGAACTCCTACGAATTATCCAGTACACCAATGACTGGAATGCTGAAGAACAGGATCTGAAGAGGAAACGTCTCGCAGAACATCTGGACTTAGCCACCATTTCCCCTATTCCTGTCCCCCACCTTGGACAGCACCTCATGAAGATCTCACCACCATCATTTGGCAGCTGCCACACTCTATTCTGGCTGTCCTTAAGACAGATCGGATATACTATGCTTCTGAGGGTATTCCCTTTCTGGATTCTCAACCCAAGGCGAATACTATTGTTGCGGCTGCTCATGACCGTTCGTTTACCCCAAAGCACATGTGCACCTCCCCCCTAGACAAAGAGTCTAGGCAGCTTGACCAATTCGGCAAAAAGATTTATTCTTCCTCTACATGCGCCCTTCGCTCCCTCAACTACATGGCGTACATGGTCTCCTTCCAAAAAGTGACAATGGCCAAGCTCGAGGCCCATATTCAGTCTATGCTGGTCTTGGATCATAAGGAGGAACTAACTAAAGATTTGCGCCTGTCATATCTCCTGCAGGCACGTGCTCAGGGCCATGTATTACTCAGTGGATGCGGTGGCATATTCCTCTGCCACAGCCATTTCCCTTAGAAGACACGCTTGGCTGCGCATTTCTGGACTCTCCAACGATGTTCAGGCAGCGATCCAGGATGTCCCCTTCAGAGGTTCGGTCCTTACTGGAGGAGATACCAAGGACATTATCATGAGTCTCCAGGACAGCAGTCAGGCCCTGAAATCCTTGAAGTCCATGTACCAATTGGGCTTTCAAAAGAAGCAGCCCTTTCAGCACCAAAACAAGAGGCAAGGTAAACAGCCCTTTAATAGGCGCCACAACAGAAGAAAGGCTACGGTTCTCCTCTCACTCCACCCCCGCCTCAGAAACTCTGAGAGCAGCAGGGGGACCCCCTTGTCCCTTCACTTCCTGACTCGCTACCACCTTCCCCATCTCCATCCAGTGAGAAGCCAGTGGGAGGAAGATTCACCCTCCACGTACAGGAATGGAAGGGCATCACCTCAGATGCATGGGTCCTGCAACTCATTGCGAGAGGGCATACCTTAGAATTTCAAGAATTCCCTTCGAACTTGACCCCCAGGTCGATCCCGGAACTCTCCGAACCAGGCAGTCCTGATCTGGGAGGAAATCCTGGCTTTCAGACAAAAGTCGGCCATGGAGCCAGCCCCTCCATCCCAGAGAGGAAAAGGGTTTTACTCCCATTTCTTCCTGGTCCCAAAAAGGACGGGCAACCTCCGACCCATCCTGGACCTCAGCCGACTGAACCTTTTCATAGAGTACAAAAGTTTCCGCATGGTGATTGTACAGGGTCTTCTGCCCCTTCTGTAGAAAGACCAGTGGCTTTGTGCGCTGGATATGCAGGATGCTTCCCTCCGTATTCCATTCTTCCCAGGCTACTGCCATTTTCTGCGCTTCCTTTTACGGGGGAGCACTTCCAGTTCACAGCCCTCCTCTTTGGCCTTTCCTTGGCACCCAGGGTCTTTACCAAGTGCCTAGCGGTGGTGGCAGCAGCATTACGCCACCGGGGTTTTGCGGTGTTCCTTGCCTGGACAACTAGCTCTTTGCGGCCCTTTCCAGGGCCAGCCTCGAGGAGTCTCTCTCCTCCACAATGGACCTATTTTCCTGACGGGGGATTACTGTCAGTTACCCCAAGTCATCCCTGGTTCCATCCCAGAGACTCCATTTCATCGGCGTGATCTTGGACACAGTCCGGTGCAGATCTTTTCGGCCCCTGGACAAAGCAGTCACTCTATAGGAGCAGGTCAATCTGTTCCTTTCATCCAGGCATTTTCCTACCAGTGCATTCTTATGCCTCCTTGGCCTTATGGCAGCGTTCATCTCCATGGTCCCCTTCGCCAGACTTCACATGAAGATTTTCTAATGGACACTTTGTGTCCAGTGGGATCAGCGCTCAGATGATTTGGACCAACCTATCCTGGTGTCCAGCACCCTCAAGAAGAGCCTTTTATGGTGGCTGGCTCCTCAGAATTTGGGGGGTTGCCTTTCAGAGCCCCTTCCTCGTGTACCCTCACCAGACACTTCAGGTCTGAGCTGGGGCGCCCCACCTGGGGTACCACAGAACACAGGGATTGTGGTCTCTGCTGGAGAGGTCTCTCCATATAAACATTGGAGATGAGGGCCATCCTGTACGCCCATCAGGCATTCCAGCCCTTTCTGTCCATGGGAACACTGTTAATCCAGACAGACGTGTTGGTGGTCTGGTGCGTCAGCAAGCAGGGAGGCACCCGATTGCACCCCCTGTGCAGGGAGGTGATGCAGGTGTGGTTCTGGGTGGTCCAACACAGCCTGTTTCTTATGGCCGTGCACGTTCCAGGTGTGCAAAATGTCCTGGCGGACAGCTTCAGTCGGGCATAGTCTCAAGCTAACGAATGGGAACCAAGTCAGGAAGTGGCAGATTCGTTGTTCTATCGATGGGGACATCCAGAGATGGATCTCTTCGCCTCCCCATCCAATGCAAAACTTCCCAGGTTTTGCTCACTTGTTCCAGAGCCTGGTGCTTTCTGGCACAATTCATTGTCTCTGTGTTGGACAGGGAAGTACTTTTATGCCTTCCCTCCTTTACCCATTCTATAGCGTGTCCTTCTGAAACTTCAGGCAGAGAGGGCTTAGATGATGCTTATAGCCCCTCTTTGGCCGAGGCAGATCTGGTTCCCACTCCTGCAACAGCTGGCTGTGGAACCCCCAGCTCCCCTACCTCTTCAACAGGATCGGGGCAGGCTTGTGCGTCTGGGACTCAGGACCCTGCATCTGCATGCGTGGCTCCTTCAAACATAATTGTGTCTCGCTTTGGAGTTTCCCGGAGGGGTAGCTCGGGTCCTGGTGGAGGCTAAGAAATTCTCCACCACATCCACTTACGCTATGAAATGTAAGCGTTTCTCCATCTGAGCCACATCTAAGGGCTGGGACCCCTTCACTTGCTCAGCTTCTCGGATCATGGAGTTACCTGTTGCACTTCTCTGACTCTGGTCTAAGCTATTCTTCCCTTAAGGTACACCTTTCAGCTATTTCTGACTACCACTCTTTAGTGGAGGGTAAACCCATAACTCAGTTGGAGATCCAAAAAACCTTTCTGAAAGGGATCTTCCATTTGAAACCCACTATCTGCAACCCTGCTCCACCATGGGACCTTAATTTCGTTTTAGAGAAGCTTACTTTTTCTCCTTTTGAACCAGCGCTTAGCTGTGACATGCACTACCTTTCCTGGAAAGCACTCTTTTTGGTTGCTATTACTTCTGCTCGAAGGGTTTCCGAGCTCCAGGCTCTGATGCATAAGGAACCTTATTTTATTTTTCACACGGACCGGGCAGTCCTGCGCACCAATCCTAAGTTTCTTCCCAAGGTGGTTTCTGAGATCTTGCTTCGAGAAACAGCTCTTGCAGCAGGTTACACCATTAGGACTGAAGCTGCGCACCAGACCCCACGGAAATTTTCTAGCTAGCAGTATCCTGTGGGACCACCCCAGTGCGTCCCCCCCCCGGCCAGGCATCATATGAAAGCAAGGTCCCCAGTTCTTTTCCTGCCGCTGACTCACCAGCATCGGCCTCACGGTACCACTCTAGCATACGACGATTAAGAACTTTACAGTTTACCACCAAATGTCAGCATCTCCAACTCCGTCTTCAGAAGGACATCCTTCAAAGTGTGCCTGCGGCAAACAGATCCCTTTCAAGGATCCTCATTCATCCTGCCTGCGGTGCTTAGGCCCGGAACAGGACACCAATGTCTGCTCCTTTTGTCAGGGGTTCTATAGTCGCATCAGGATCCACCGCCAGAAGGCACTTCAGGGGTTCCTCTTGGAAGAAAAGTTAAAAAGCATGGACAAGGACCCTGCCTCCAGAGGTGAGTCTACCTCCAAGTCCCACAAGTATCGGGAGAAGGCAAGGTCCAGATCCCCTAACCGGGCCTCGGACTCGCGCACCAGCTCAGGCTCCACGCGCTTAGACAGCTGTCCCTCCAGGGTTCGCTCTCAGCCCCCTCCAGTAAAGGTCAAGTCTTCAGGCAGCACTTCGGCTTCTCTGCATCCCATACAGACTTCCAGGCCTTCGGCTTCCTCAACACCCTCCCGGATCTCATCGAAGTCTTCAGACTGTCACCAGTCCAAGTCTTCTTCCAAAGTTTCTTCAGACCGACACCGGGACCCCGACACCAGATCGGTTTCCCAGCCTCCCAGGGGTCCGGATTCCCCACTTAGGAAGACTAAGGACCTGACATCCCTAAAATGGACGGACCAGACGTCGGCCAAGCACCCGACGTCGGTGAGATATTCGCTGGAGCTGAAGACTGCCCCGCCGTCACCGGTGCACACTGGTCGCCGGGACTCTACAGAGCAGGATGTGACGTTGCCCGATGACCAGGCAGGCGACAGTGAGGACGTGTGGCTTCCACAGGAGCCTTCACCAATCCCGGAGACGCCCTCGGACCTGATGCCTGATACCAGCGACAGACCACCGGCACCAGGTCCGTCGTCCAGTATGAATATTCAAGAGGTCAAAGATCTCTTCACCTTTTGGTGGGACACAATAAAGAAGGATGTGATCCCAGTCAAACCTCCTCCTACTCCTTCACCTCCTACTCCCCCACCGCAGGGGCCAGCAGGAAGGCCACCGACCCCCAAGAAGCACACTCTACCTTCTAGAAGATCCAAGGAACGGAGAAGGCCCCCTTCAAGATCTCCCAGCCCTAAGCGACCCAGATGTCGATGGTCCACTTCGCCAGGGGAGGATTCTAGACCTGACACTTCAGATACCTCCAGGTCTCCTTCTCCACTCAGCATCCCATCACCTGACCCACAAGACCTGCCCAGGTCACCTCCAGATGATCCCTCCTTTTCTGAGATCATGAGGCACATCCAGGAGAACATGGGATGGGATTTGGAAGATCTCTACCCCAAGAGACAGCGCCTAGCTCGTTACCTTCAGCAGAAGGACCCTAAGCCTGTGGTTGTGCCACCCCTGGTGGACACTTTCGCGGACGTCACCAAAGCTGCGTGGAAGCGTCCACACTCCACCCCCGCAGTACCAAAGAAAGCTGAACACCTGTACAGGGCCCTGACAGAGGACCAGTACTTGGCACAACAACCTCTGGCTGATTCCCTTGTCATTACAGCCTCTCATGACAGGTCCCAACGACAGCATCTGAGCACACAGCCACCGAACCAGGAATCCAAGCAATTGGATGCCCTGGGGAGGCGCAAGTATGCGGCTGCTACATGCTCCATCAGGTCCCTGAACTGTCTGTCTCATATGGTTCAGTTTCAGAATGCCCTGTGGGAACAGGGTCAGGACCTAGTTGATAAACTACCAGATGACGAGCAGAAGGCGGAGGTCTTGAACCTCCTCCACATGGGGTCAGACGTGGGGACCCAACTGTTACGAGCCGCATATGATTCTGCGGACTCGTCCGCCAGAGGCGCAGCTTCAGGTGTCTGTCTCTGGAGACGCTCCTGGCTCCGTGTCTCCGGTTTTACCCCAGACGTACAGAAGAGTATCCTCGACGTCCCTTACAACGGAGAGGTCCTGTTTGGTGAACCCTCTGAAAAGGTCATCACCAAGCTTCAGGATGCCAGGAAGGCAGTAAGGTCTGTACAGGCCATGTACAGATCCAAATCTGGTTCCTTTCGTAGTAACCAGAACTGTTTTCACAGCCGGCAACGACAACAGCAGCCACGTTCCGACCAGCAACAAAGGGGCACCTTCCACCATAAGGCCCAACCACAATCTTCCCCAGGCAGAGGTCAGCAATATACCAAACCAGCCCAGCCTTCGGGAACCAACGCTGCCACAGCATGACTCCTTCCCGGCCCCCGCCCCTCCTCTGGATCAACGGACAGAAAATGTCGGGGGTTGCATCGCTCACCACTTTTCAGGGTGGCAGTCAGTTACCACCGACCGGTGGGTACTTCAGATGGTCAAGAGAGGTCACTTTATAGAATTCCTCGACCACCCGCCGTCAAGACCTCCCCTGCTTTCCCGTTGTTTGGGTCAGCATGCATTGCTCATACAGCAGGAGGTGCTCGCGCTTCTAGGAAAGGAAGCTATAGAGCACGTACCGAGGAACCAGAGAGGTGCAGTTTACTATTCCCACTTCTTTCTGGTTCCCAAAAAGACGGGGGACCATTGTCTGATACTGGATCTCAGCGATCTCAACGCTTTGGTCCTCTACAAACGCTTCCACATGGTGACCCTTCCCGGTCTCATACCCATGCTCAAGCAGGGCGCATTCCTAGCATCCTTGGACATTCAGGATGCCTACCAGCACATAACCATTGTTTGAGCGTACAGGAAGTTCTTGCGCTTCCAATTTCTAGGTCGCCATTATCAGTTCCGAGCCTTCCCTTTCGGACTGTCATCGGCACCTCGGGTGTTTACGAAGTGCATGGCGGTCGTAGTGGCGGCTCTAAGGAGACAAGGCCACTACGTGTTCCCCTACCTGGATGACTGGCTCCTCATGGCACCCTCTTGGGAGGCCCTGATGTCCGCAATTCACTGTACTCCGTCCTGTTCGGGACGTTGGGCATCATTATCAATCAGGAGAAGTCCCGCCTGGTTCCGGCACAGAATCTGCAGTTCATAGGCGCAGTTCTGGACACCGTCCAGAGGAGAGCTTTTCTGCCCCAGGACCGAGCAGAACACATCGGATCCCTCATCAGGGACATCTTGACAAAGAAGACCGTCCCAGCCAGACTGGTCCTTTGCCTGCTCGGACACATGGCTGCTGCCATTGCAACAGTCCCACTAGCCCGTCTCCACATGCGGGTGACCCAGTGGATGTTACAGGTGCAGTGGGATCAGAAGCAAGACCATTTGCAGCTTCCAGTTCGGATCACGAATGCTGTAATCCGGGATTGGCAATGGTGGCTAGATTCAAAGAGCTATTGGCAGGGGTCCCCTTCATTGCGCCGTCTCCAATTGTGACGCTCTCCACGGACGCCTCAGGGTTCAGTTGGGGAGCACACCTCGACAGGGTCAGGTTTCTGGGCTCATGGACATCCCAGGAAGCTCATCTCCACCTAAATATTTTGGAAATGAGAGCAGTTCGTTATGCCCTGCAGGCCTTCCAGTTGGAGATCCCACCGGGTACTCTCCTGTTACAGACAGACAGTACCGCGGTGATGTATTACCTCAACAAACAAGGAGGCACCCATTCCTACCCGTTTTGCAGGGAGGCCATGAGGGCGTGGGATTGGGTCCTACAACACGGCCCAAGTTTGCTGTTCATATCCCAGGAGTGGACAACGTCATCGCAGACAGCCTGAGCTGCTCTCAGGCCAGAGTCCACGAGAGGGAACTACTCCAGGAGGTAGTAGAGGATCTGTTTCACAGATGGGGCACACCAGAGTTGAACCTTTTCGCGTCCCCATACAATGCAAAACTGCCCAGTTTCTGCTCGTTAGATCCAGGGCCTGGTGTTTTCTGGCGAGAGGCGTTGTCCCTCTCCTGGATGGTCAGATTCCTCCATGCGTTTCCTCCCTTCCCGTTGATCCAGAGGGTCCTTTTGAAACTCCGCAAAGAGCAGGCAATGCTGATATTTATTGTGCCTTTTCGGCCCAGACAGATTTGGTTCCCTCTGCTACACCAGCTGTCCCAGAAACCTCCAGTGCCTCTGCCAATCAGCTCTCACTTATTGTCCCAGGAGGCAGGTTATTTGGTCCATCCGGACCTTCGCGCTCTGAACCTGCATGCCTGGCTCCTAGAGATGTAGCTATCATGTGGTACAGGGTCTTGCAAGAGGTGGCAGATGTTCTAGCAGCTGCTAGAAAACTGGCCACTCACGCCACATACATCATGAAATGGCGCAGATTTTGCCTCTGGGCTTAAGCATGAGGTTTTTCCCCGATGGATTGTCCGGAAAGGTCGGTCCTGGACTACCTCCTGTCTCTGTTCCAGGCAGGCTTGGCCTACTCCTCTATTAAAGTACACCTTTGTGCCATCTCAGCCTATCGTTCACCTATAGGCAGACGTCCCATAACTCAGTTGGACACAGAGCGAGCCTTCCTGAGAGGTGTTCTCCATCTTAGACCTCCGATTAAGGATCCTATTCCTCCATGGGATTTACCCTTTGTCCTGGAGCAGCTCACACTGCCGCCTTTTGAACCTGCCACAGATTGCGAGCTACATGTCCTAACATGGAAGATGTTATTTTTAGTTGATGTTACTTCGGCCAGAAGAATTTCTGAACTTCATGCGCTGATGTGCAAAGAACCTTACTTATTTGTGTTTTCACCAGGACAGGGTGTCCCTAAGAACAAACCCAAATTTCTAGGGACATGGATATGTTGTTCATCCACACTTATTGGCAGGTTCCTTGCCGCTTTAAATCTTGCCGGAAGGTCTTCAAGCTGGCTCCTCCCACCCACCCGGGTGGTAAAACTCTCGGCTCCGCCCCATGACGCCAGATCTTCCTTACTGCTTGGAAGCTCAGGTTCCCTCCTTAACACGCCTGCGTTAAGACTGGTTCCTAATTCCTTCGAAAGTTCGAAATCAAAAGTTTTTCAAAAGACTTCGGGTCTTCTCTCCTCGGGGCTGCGATGGACAAATCGACTCCCGGTTTTCGGAGGTGCCCTTGCGGGCAGAAGATGTCTAGGACGGATCCGCACTCCACGTGCGTCTACTGCCTGGGCCTTGAGCACGACCCGCAGGCCTGCGACTTGTGCTCTTCCTTTTCGGCCTACGTCCTTGAAGACCGTGCTGCCCGATCACAACTGGGGCGCCCCGAGAAAAGAATTCCACCGGTGAAATCTAAAGAGGCCTCGACATGTGTCTGCTGGGCGGCGGCTCGGGCGGATCAGCTCGAGCATGATCGCCTCAAGAGGAGGCGGCGCGGGCCGCCTTACCGCCGCGGCATTTGTCCCGCCTCTCTCAGTGCCTCGTATCGGCTTCTTTTTAGGAGCTTTGTCTGACCTCTCGACCAAAGGTGAGGGTCCAACTTTGGGACCTTTTCCAGGTCCAAAAGAGCAAAAGTAAGTCTCTCCGTCGACGCTCTTGGGAGCGGGAAAGATCCCCCTTCCCTTGTCGACAGTCGACTTCGGTCGACCCCTCAGCTTCGGCCACTGGCTTCACGGTGTCCCCATCAGGCCAGTTGACCGAGATTTTTCTCGACCCGTTAGATGGGTTGTCGGCTGGAGAAGCTGAGAATCCCCTCTCCCCGGTTCCCCTGGTGGGAGTTGAGGATCCCGTCGGCTCGTCTGTGCCTCCGGTTCCGGAGCCTTCGGTGGGATCGTCGAGGCCGAGGAGTGCCGATTTCGACACTCTCCCGCCCTTCCTGGCCTAGTCGAGACTCGGTCTCTGGATACTCGCTGTCCAACCAATCCCGCCACCATAGGCGGTCTCGGTCTCGGCACCGCGGCAAGCGGCGCTGCCGCTCTTCCTCTTCCTTGGACGAGGGGAGGCTTCAGCAAGTTGCGTCGGAGGTACGAGGAACTCATGTGGCAACAGCTCCTTTTGACCGGGAATAAGCTGACCCAGTCGTCTTCCCCGGCCATTAAGTGGCTGTCACCGGAGCAGCCGAAACAACCCCTCGTTGTAGTCGAGGAGCCTGTTCTCAGGCCGGTTGTTCGGCCAATTCCAGCTGCCCCACCGATTCTGGTGGAACCTCCACCTCCACAGCCATTAGTTGGGGCTCCGACCAAAAATTCTCGGTCGGCCTTGGGTTTGCCCCATAGGCTGTCTGTCACCCTTACTCCCGATAAACCTCGGCAGGTGGAGGGTGGCTCAGGCCCGAGGCAGCTGTTTGAGGACTCTTCTGAGTCCGATGATGGTTCCTCCCTCTTCTCCAAGCGCATGGACTTGAAGTCCTCGGGAGGGCAGTCAATGGATGATAGCCCTTCGTCCTTCTTAGGGTTGCTTCGACTCATCTCGGAGTCCACCGGGATGAAGCTCGAACCCGTTTCTAAACGGGCCAGGTATCCCCTCACGGAGATTCTGGACCGAGGGATTCTCCCACGGAGGCCTTTCCGTGGCCGAAGCCATAGTGGGTCCAGCTGGAACTTTAGCGGCGCCCTGCTTCCGCCCCTGCGCCTCGCCAGGTTGGTCAGGAAGTATGCGGCCTCACCGTTCCCTGTCCGTTTCGGAACACCCTCGGCCGAGGGGTTGGTTACCGACAGCGTTTTCCGGCGTGCCGGGAACGCCAGGGATGTGGACAAACCTCCTGACAAGGAATCCAAGAAATTGGATTATGCCGGGCGGAAAGTCTATGCTGCATCCTCTCTCGGCCTTCGTCAGGCCAGTTCGGCCGTCCTACTGGCACATTTTTCTCACGCCCTGTTGGGCTCCCTGGATGAGGTTTTCCCTCATCTTCCCGCAGATCTGCAGACTACGGTCAGGCAGGTGTGGGACCAGGGCAGGGCGGTGGCCAAACAGCAGCTCCAGACTGCGTTAGACATTGGGGACTCATGTGCCAGGTCTGTGGCGGCCGCAGTGGCCATGCTCGTCGGCTTGGCTGAGGATATCCACCATTACCGGATACCCAGCACAAGTTGGCGGATGTTCCCTTTGGGGACTGACCTCTCGGCCCTGGGGTGGAAGGTCACCTGCAGAGGATCGAGTCCAATGCTACCTTGGACTCGGTCTCTTCCGCGCCAGAAGGACAAAGGCCGCAAGCCACAGCCTAAGCCCTTTCGTCCCTTCTGCGCTCAGAGCCCGGCCCAGCAACGCCAGGGCCAGCATGCTCGACCTGGTATCCCAAACCCAGCTGCCTGCTTCTCCAACAGGAAGCAGGGAGGTAGAGCCCAGGAGGTCCCTCGGCTGGTCCCTCCTCCAAGCCTGCCCAGTGACGGGCTGAGGGGTGTCGCCCCATCCCTGTCACCTCACCCTGGTTCCCCGTGGGGACGGCTCGAACACTTCCTTTCCGCCTGGTCCGCTGTTACCACGGACAGGTGGGTACTGGAGGTGGTGGGAAAAGGCCTACCTCTGATCGAGCAGGCCGCCCTTTCAGAGCCGCCGCACCTCAGGGTCCGCAGCTCACTGGCGGCTCGCCGAGCCGACATCGCTCTCCTCCTCCAAAAGGAGGTGGTCACGGAGGTGGAGGACCCCCTTCAGACCCGGGTTCGTGTCCAGGTATTTCCTGCTTCCGAACGGACGGGGCTGGCGCCCATTCTCGACTCCACACGACCCGGAACAAGTTCCTAAGGTCTCGAACCTTCAGGATGGTCACCTACGCAGATAATACCATCTCTGAACACGGGCGCAGTGGTTCTGCTCTCTGACTCACAGGACGCTGCTCTTTCACGTCCCTATCCGGTCCGTCACATGGAGACTCTCCGCCAGCCGGAGGATCCCTCTTCGAGTTCCGAGCCATGCCCTTCGGCTTATCTCCAGCTCCCAGGGTCTACACCAAATGCATGGCAGTGGTGACAGCATTCCTGCGGCGCCGAGGGGTCCGGGTGTACCCTTACCTGGACGATTGGCTGATAGCAGCCTCCTCCAGACGGGAGGTGGAGCGGTCCAGAGATCTGGCCCTCCAGGTTTGCTCTCAAGTTGGCCTTCTCAACAACGAGGCCAAGTCGGAACTCGAACCGAAGCAGGTGATCCTGTTCATCGGGGCAGAGCTCGACTCTCCTCGAGCCAGAGCACGGCTCCCGGAGGAGGGCCGAGGTTCTTACTTCCTTTGCCCAATCATTTGGTTGGGCAATCCACCTACCCGGGACTTCCCTGCGCCTTCTGGGTCTCATGGCTGCCTGTACCAGTGTGGTCCGCTGGACGCGCTGGCACATGCGCCCCCTTCAGTGGGGACTGGCCAGCCAGTGGTCACAACGCTGTGATCCTTTGGACCAACTAGTGATAGTGACCCAGGAGATGTGGAACGCTCTCCAGTGGTGGACCGTTCCATTCCATCTGCAGGAGGGCATCCCATTTGTCCGCCCCAAGCCGACGGTCTCTCTATCGACCGATGCCTCTCTGATGGGTTGGGGTGCCCATCTGGGGGAACACCGAGTGCACGGCCTCTGGTCTCCGCAGGAGTCCCGATGCCACATCAACCTGCTGGAGCTCCGAGCGGTCCGCCTAGCTCTCACCGCGTTTGCTCCGTTTCTCTGGGGTCAAGTGGTCCGAGTCCAGACGGACAATATCACGACCATGTACTACCTGAACCGCCAGGGCGGGACGCGCTCCATGCTTCTATGCAAGGAAGCTCTCCGCATTTGGTCACTCGTGCGCAGCCTGGAGGTGGATCTCCTAGCCATTCATGTGGCAGGAGCCTCCAACACCCTGGCCGATGCCCTGAGCCGGATAGGGGCTGCATCTCACGAGTGGTCTCTCCTGCCGGAGGTAGTACAAGATCTGTTCTCCCACTGGGGCACACCTCAGGTGGACCTGTTTGCCTCCAGGGAGAACGCGAAGCTGAGGCTGTTTTATGCCCACCCCCCTCAGCAGGGCTCGCTGCAGGGGGATGCCTTCTCGAGGCTGTGGACCCCGGGCCTCTTTTACGCCTTTCCCCCATTTCCCTTGCTTCACAAGGTGCTTCTCAAGGCGAGGAGGGACAAGGCGCAGGTGATTCTGATAGCCCCAGACTGGCCCCACCAGTTCTGGTACCCAGATCTCCTCAGCCTCAGCTCCAGGCTCCCGAGGCAGCTTCCAGCTTGCCCGGACCTGCTCTCAGTCAATCAGGGGAAGGTGTTCCATCCGGACCTTCAGTCCCGGCACCTGACGGCCTGGTTCCTGAGCGGCTAGAGTTCCAGGCCTTGGGTCTTTCCGACGAGGTCCTCAATGTTGTTGAAGCGTCCCGTAAGGGAGTCGACCAGAAAATGCTACGCCTTCAAATGGAAGAGATTCTCCATTTGGTGTCAGGGCAAGGGCTTGGACCCTTCCTCCTGTTCTGTGGCAAGCATTTTGGACTATTTGTGGTCCCTTTCTAGTCGAGGGCTTAGGTCGACGACCGTAAAGGTGCACCTGGCAGCCATCTCTGCTTACTGGGCGCGGGCCGGGGAGCAGTCGGTGGCGCAGGAAAAGGTGGTCTGGCGCTTTTTCAAAGGCCTTGATCACATTTCCCCTCCGGTTCGAGAACCTCCACCTCCGTGGGATTTACTGCTGGTACTGGCAAAGCTCATGGGCAAGCCATTCGAACCAGTGCACAGGTGTGATCTCTCTCACCTGTCGTGGAAGACCGCCTTCTTGGTGGCTATCACGTCAGCCAGAAGGATGGGAGAGCTCCAGGTGCTTTGCATCGAGTCTCCTTACCTGGTCTTCCACAGGGACAAGGTTGTCCTGCGCCCCCAACCGAAATTCCTTCCGAAGGTGGTGTCGGAGTTTCACCTTAACCAGGTGCTGACTCTGCGGTGTTCTCCCCAATCACACCTCGGAGGCCGAATATAGGCTCCATACTCTTGGACCCTAGAAGGGCGCTCGCTTATTATAAGGAGCGCGCTGACGATTCGGGGAGAGGTTCGCCAGCTGTTTGTCACCTACGCTGAAGCCGCACCTGCAGCCAAGCGGACGATAGGCAGGTGGGTCACCTCCTGCATAGATCTCTGCTATAAGTTGGCGGGCATGGAGCCTCCCAGAGGGATAAGAGCTCATTCTACCCGTCATACTGCTGCATCGGTGGCTGCTTCCAGGGACGTCCCTATCCAGGAAATCTGCAGGGCTGCTACCTGGAAGTCAGCACACACCTTATTACCCATTACCACATCGACCTTGAGTCACGCCGGGATGCTGGTTTTGGGGCCTCGGTTCTCCAGTCTTTGTTCCCTAAGTAGGGGGTGTGCGCCTTGCCTCCCTCCTCCCGGAGAACTGCTAGGAGTCTGCCAATAAGTGTGGATGAACAACATATCCATGTCCCTAGAAATACAGGTTACTCACCTGTAACAGGAGTTCTAGGAATGGTATATGATGTTCATCCACACGACCCACCCGACCTCCCCGGCTTCGACGCACAACCTGAGCTTCCAGCGGGCCAGATCTGGCATCATGGGGCGGAGCCGAGAGTTTTACCACCGGGTGGGTGGGAGGAGCCAGCTTGAAGACCTTCCGGCAAGATTTAAAGCGGCAAGGAACCTGCCAATAAGTGTGGATGAACAACATATACCATTCCTAGAACTCCTGTTACAGGTGAGTAACCTGTATTTTCTACCTAAGGTGGTCTCAGCTCTCCCCCCTCAATCAGGACATCGACTTACCAGTGTACTTTCCTAAATACTCTAATAGAGGAGAGGCACTGTTGCACGCTCTCTAGATGTGCATAGGTGTCTAAGATACTATCTGACCAGAACTAGGCACCACCATAAATCTGATCAGCTTTTCGTTTCCTTCGCCCATAGGATGATGGGAGCTCCAGTTTCTAAACAATCGCTGTCCAGGTGGCTCATCCATTGTATCACGTTCTGTTACCAGAAACGTAACAAACCTTTACCAGGTACAGTTAAGGGTCGTTCCACAAGGGGGGTGGCTACCTCCTTTGCGGCTATGAAGAACGTGTCCACTTCAGCCATCTGCGCAGCAGAGCAGCTACTTGGAGCACTGTGCACACCTTTATTAGGCATTGTAGCCTGGATGTGGCATCATGGCAAAGAACTGGTTTTGGTCTAGCAGTCCTTCAGGGACTTCTGTCCTAGCTTCAGTCCAACTCACGATCTCTACCTCCTCCCACCTGTGAGGGATTTCCAGTATTGCTTTGGAATCGGTCCTAATGGTGTAACCTGCTACAAGAGCTGTTTCTCGAAGTAAGATAAGTAGATCTTCGAGAACAGCTCTTGCAGCAGGTAGTTTCCCTCCCACCATCCCCTCTGGAGGTAGTTGTTCCGATATCTCCTTTCTAGGATTAGGTGTTTCTAACACCGTTCTGAATACCTTTTGATGGCGGAGCCATAGTCTCCACTTCTGATGTCATCGAACGGCCGTGAGTCTCCGGTGGGAGAACTGGGGATTCTGGGGGACCGCTCCCTTTGATATGGTGCCTGTCATTGGGGGCAGACCGTCGGGGGCGGTCCCCACTGGATACTGCTAGCTAGAAAATTTCCGTGGGGTCCTGGCGCCTGCCAGCTTCAGTCCTAAAGGTGTAACCTGCTGCAAGAGCTGTTCTCTTAAGATCTACTGTTACGGTAAGTTCTTACGTAACTGTACTTTCACCCTGAATCAATCGGTTGAGCTCCTGGTGTATTATCTGGCTTATTCAAATAGGGATGAGGTGCTTCTCCACATGTTAGATGTGCACAGAATCTTGAGGTGCTATGTCCATCGGACCAAAATGTCTCATTTGTCCCCATCCTTGGGATCTGCAGTTTGTAAGCAGTGTCTCTCCAAATGGCTGGCTAATTGCATAAGCTTCTGTTACCAGAAGTACAACAAACCTTCCAGGGAAGGTTGGAGGTCACTCTACCAGAGGCATTTGTGCGGCAGCAATGTGGAGTTCGTTCCATACCTTCACAAAGCATTACAGTATGGACATTGCCTCTAGGCGTAGGGCCGGGTTTGGTCTTGCCATCCTGCAGGGCCTGCTGTCTTAGGCCGGTCCTTGTCTGTTTTCAGTAGTTTCCTCCTCCCTGTTACTTTTTTTTTTAATCTGGGTCTCTAGGAGACTAACTACTTTGGATTCAGTCCTACATGTTATGACCTACTGCAGGAACCCTCTCGAAGTGAGATAGTACAGTTACATATGAAACTTACCATAACAGTAGATCTTCGAGAGAGGTTCCTGCAGTAGGTCACACTTTTCCTCCCTCCTTCCCCCAGTTTCTGTATTTTCTGTACAGGTTATTCTGAACTGGGCATCAAGATTTCCATCCTGTCTCATCTTCTTTGACTCTCTGGCAGGAGAACTGGAAGGTGGGCGCGGGGACCGCCCACAATGTAGGGTCACCCTGACATCCATCACGTGACCTCGGGTGAATGGTCCCCTGCCAGGCATTGCTAGCAAAAGTTTGCCGTGCCGTCCTGATGCCAGGGGGCGCAGTCCTACATGTTATGCCCTACTTCAGGATCCTCTCTCGAAGATCTACTGTTGCGGGAAGTTCTTATGTAACTGTACTTTATGTATATTGGAGCCAAGAATCCCGGGATGGAGTACTACGTGAGTGGAGTCCGAATATCTGCATTAGAAGGACCTGGGAGTGATGATCACTAGTGTCCTGAAGCAATCCACGCTGTGCAAGAAAGCAGCAGCAAAGGCAGACAAGATATGGAATGCATATCTAGGGGGATCAGTAGTAGGAGAGAGGAGGTTATACTGCCCCTTGTACAGGTCACTGATAAGACCTCATCTAGAGTATGGGGTTCAGTACTGGTGCCCACACCTCAAAAAGGACATTAACCTGTTGGAGAAGGTCCAGAGGAGGATTACAGAGATGATGGGTCAGCAGGATAAGGCATATGAGGAAAGGTTGAGGGCACTGAACATGTACTCCCTGGAAGACAGAAGAGAAATAGTGGACATGATTCAGACCTTCAGATACTTGAAAGAGATAAATAAGGTGGATAAGGAGTCTCTTTAAGATGAGTGGCAACTATAACACGAGTGGACAGTTTTAAGCTGGAGGGTGGGAGGTTTAGGAGGGAGGTCAGGGAGCACTTCTTCACAGAGAGGGTGGTAGACACATGGAATGCATTGCCGGAAGAGGTCATCTCGTTGAAGACCGTGGGCAGGTTTGAGAGGCTGTGATAGGCATAGGGGGAAGGTAAGGAGCATGGGTAGGGAGGATGGAAGGTGTGGGGAGGCAGGGCAGGGACAGTAGCTCAAGCTGTGTGCCCTGCAATATGAGCAGACTAGATAGACCAAATGGCCGCCTTCTGTCGGCTTCTTCATTTGTTCGTATGTATGTTCAGACGTGCCCTTATGGGAGTCATGGACATGTCCTTCCCCACCATTCTACAGACTTGCAGTCGGTGGTCAGAGACTACAGTCACTCTTTTGCCAAGCACCAGCTTCAAAGACAGCCTTGGAAATGGGTGATTCCTGTGCCCAGTATGTGGCAGCAACAGTCGTTATGTGCCATCATGCCTGGCTGCGGATTTCCATCTTTATGACTGATACCCAGCAGAAGCTATCGGATGATCTGTTTGGGCTGGGAGTGAATAAAAACCTCACCAGGATTGAGAAGTCCAGTGCCACCCTGGATTTAGTCATGTCCTCGTAAAAGGAACCCAAGGGATGGAAGCCAAAGAAAAAGCTCTTTCAGTTTTGGCCGTATCAGTTACCGCAGCCCAAAGTGCAGCAGCCCCAGTTGGGGCAATCTCTGGTCTGTTGACCTACGTTCAAGTTCACCAGCAAGGGTTCCAAGAAACCTGGAGGCCGGGTGGTGGTGCCCCCTGGCAGCTAGTGCTGGGGCCTCCTCCAAAGCTGCTTAATGATGGGTTGGGGGTGTCTGCCTCCTGCCTTTTGGGCCTCTGCCTCAACTTCCTGTGATGGGTCAGCTTCGCCATTTCTGGCACACCTGGTCTGCTATTACTATGGAGTGATGGGTGTTAGACATGGTTTGTGGGTTGCCTCTTGACTTTGAGGTTCTCCCGCCCCACTGAGCCCATGCCCCACAGGAATCCGTGTTGCTTGGGGACATGCTGTCCACCCTCTGGGACAACATTGTGCAGCTCCTGAAAAATGGTGCTGTAGCCAGTGTCCCAGATGCCACAGCCAGCTAGGGCTTAATGTCCAGGTATTTCATGGTCCCCAAATGGACAGGGGGTTGGCACCCTGTACTGGATCTTTACAACCTGAACCAGTTTCTGAGGAGGCACAAGTTTAGTATGGTCACCCTGAATAAGATAATTCCAGCTCAGGTTCAGGAAAAACTACAGCACACTCACTGCCCTGGTTGGTTATCTTAGACATATTCCAAGGAATGGACGATGGTAAATCCACTGAAGTAATCTTTGTTGACCTGACCAAGGCCTTCGACCTGGTCAACCACGGCCTTCTGTTATAGCAGCTGTGCCTCCTTGGCCTTGATACTGGTGCCCTTACTTGGACCCAATGCTACTTTCAAGGCTGCACCTAAAGAGTAAAGTGGGCGGGGTCGCTATCTGATCCTAGAGCTATTACCCATGGCTTCCCCCAGGGATCTATACTGGGACCGTTACTTTTTTCAGTCTTTATCAACAACCTCCTGGATAACTGTGGAGGGGCCTCAGTTCATCTGTATGCAGATGATGCTATTCCTTACTGTTCCTTTGCCGACTTAGGGTGGACCAACTCAGTGTTTACCTCTGACTGCCATCCGCTTGAAGACTGGTTTCTGCAAAAACGGCTCGTACTTAACACTAAAAGAAAAGTGTATGTTTTCCAAGCCCAATTCGCGCCCCCTCTGGTTGTTCCCTCCCGAACAGGGGCTGTTCTCGAAATAAAGTCCTTTAAATACTTGGGTGGTGTCACCCTTGATTCCTCTCTTTCTCTTGATATGCATGTATCAGTCCTCACCAAAACTCTAAACCAAAAGCTTGGTGTCTTGTACTGAATTTGTCCCTTCCTCACTTTGACCTCCTGTCACAAGATAGCGTCCGCCACCCTCCTCCCTCTCTTAACTTATGTAGTCCCCCTTCTTCTCTCTACTTCCTCCACCATCATGTCTCGTCTCACTCATGTCTACCATAAACTGGGTAGGTTTGCTGTGGGGGTCCGTGCTCAGCATCACCACTGCGATGTCCTGTCTTCCCTTGGATGGCTACCTTACAAATTTAAACTACGGTATGCTAGCGTAAGCTTCACTCATAAGTTGGTACACCGCTATACTCCTCCTGGTCTTGCTGACATAGTGCAACATAAACACCCATGGTGCCTTCTCAGAACTGCCTCGCTGCCCCCTTTCCTATTACCTAACACTCGACTAGCTGTGGCCCAGAGGTCTTTTGCCTTCTCGGCTGTGTCCTGTTGGAACTCACTTCCCCCAACCATTCTGGCCATCACCTCTCTCCTTTTCCAGTTGAATCTGCAATCTCTCCTTACTGCCACACAGTGCAACTGCTTTCGCTGACTCCTGTTGTCTAATGATTCTTCCTGCCAACCTGTTTCTCCTTGATAAATTGTGCTTAACCTTAACTAATACCTGGTTACTCCTCCTGCAGGTTCTATTTGTTAATTGCAATTAGTGTTTGATGTTTAGTGAACGCATGACCTCCCAAATCTGACTTAATCTGTTATTTCTTGCATAAGGTAACTGTACTCCAATTACTGCCTGTCTTTGAATTTACTGTGACTTTATTTGATTGATCTTAAATTACTGTATTATTTCATCCAAATGTATTTTACATCAGTATTGTTAGTTTAGCCTGCGCTGTTTTTGTCTGCTGTCTGCTAGATACCTGTCATGAATTTTTTACTTTGTATGTTGTGTTTTAGTGAAAGTATTGTTTTCAACGCATGTCACTGTCAATGTACTGCACTTCCCAGATCACCCCTCAAAAAGGGACTGTCATGTCTCAGTGGGCTTACCCAGTTACCAAAATTCAATAAATAACCTCTGGAGCAAGGCATGTGGTTCTGCTCTCTGGACCATCAGGATGCCTTCTTTCACATCCCAGTCCATCCATCCCATTGGTAGTACCTTCGGTTCAATACAGAAGGGATGCTGTATGAGTTCCAGGTCATGCCTTTCATCCTCTCCTCAGCCCCTAGGGTCTTCACCAAGTGCATAGCAGTGGTGGTTGCATGCTTGCGGCGCCAAAGGATTCGGGTATATCCATACCTGAACGACTGGCTAATTGCAGAATCGTCCCAGGAGGCAGTGGAGCAGTCCAGGGACCTGACCCTTCAGACTTAACCCTGAGTCTCCTCATCAACCCAGCCAAGTCTGAGCTCAACACCTTGCAGGTCACCCACTTCATCAGGACTGAACTAGACTCCCTCCGGGCTAAGGCCTGACTCCCAGACTAGTTAGCGGGTCTTTTGTCCAATCACTTCAGGTTGGGTGCTTGCACCCTGCTTGGGACTTCCTGCAGCTACTGGGGTACATGGCACCTGTGTGGTCCAGTGGGCTCACTGGCGGATGCACCCCCTGCAGTGGGAGCTGGCCCACCAGTGATATAAGCACCTGAGTCATCTGGACCAGCTGATCATGGTGATGCAGCTGATGTGGGATGCCATCAAGTGGTGGCTTATCCTGGAGCACCTAGAGAAAGGAGTCCAGTTCAGCCATCCAGAGCTGACTGTCACTGTGATGACAGTCTCTGGTGGGATGGGGAGCACACTTGGGAGACCGCTGAGCCCACGGGCTCTGGACTTCCAGGGAGCCTCGCTACCACATCTGCCTGCTTGAGTTCCGTTCAGTGAACTTGCGCTGATGGCCATCCCTCTGTTTGTCTGGGGTCAGGTCATACAGGTCCAGATGGACAACACCACAACCATGTACTGCCTCAACAAACATGGTGGAACACACACTCTCCAGTTGTCTGGAATCCCTCTGCACCTGGACCCTTATGTGCAGCTTGTGTGCTGACGACCTGGCAGTTCGTGTGGCCGGAGGCTCCAATTAGCTGGTGGATGACCTCAGCCGATTCTGCGAGATGCATCACAAGTGGTCCCTTCATCAGGTGGTGGTGGACCACCTGTTCTCCCAGTGTGGCACTCTGCTGGTAGACCGGTTTGCCTCCTGGGAGAACACGAAGCTGAGGCCATTCTGCGCCTGCCTCCCCACAATGTGGAGCACTGGTGGAAGATGCCTTTGCAATGCCTTGGACCCCAGGCTTCCTTTATGCTTTTCCTCCCTTTCCCCTGATCCACAGGATGCTAGTCAAGATGCGGAAGACAAAACATGGATGATCCTGGTAGCCCCAGACTGGCTATGCCAGTTCTGGTACCCTGATCTCCTCAGTCTCAACAGAAGGCCTCTGTGGCGCTTGCCTGTATGCCTGGATCTACTCTCTTGTCACAAGGGGAAGGTCTTACACCCAGATCTTCAGTCCCTACACCTGACAGCCTGGTTCCTGAGCGGCTAGAGTTTCAGGCTTTGGGTCTCTGCGAAAAGGTTCTCTGTGTTGTGGAAGCCTCCCAGAAGGGGACAACTCCACCAGTGCTATGCCTTCAGATGGATGCGCTGTTCCATTTGGTGCCAAGGCAGGGAGCTAGACCCCCTGACTAGCATTCTGGTCTACCTATGGTCCCTCTTTGTTGGGTCTGAGGTCAGCGACCCTCAAGGTGCACCTGGCAGCCATCTCTGCATGCCAGGTGCAGGCGAAGGTGATCTGGTGCTTCTTTAAAGGCCTTAACCATCCATCCCTGCCAGTGTGTGAACCACCACCACCTTAGGACTTGTTGCTGGTACTGGCAGTGCTCATGGGCAAGCCATTCGAACCAGTGCACCGGTGTCAGTTCACCTCTGCCTGAAGGAGCAGTGAGCTCCAGGTGCTCTCAGTGGAGTCTCCTTACTTGGTGTTCCAGAGGGACAGTGTTGTCCACTGCCCCAACCTGAAGGTCCTTCCAGAGATTGCTTTGGAGTTTCACCTTAACCAGGTGATTAACCTCCAGTTTGCTTTAGCAGTCTAACCTCTGAGTCAGAGCACAGGCTCCATACACTGGACCTGAGGCGAGTGCGCGCACGGTATACGGTGTGCATGGCTGGAATTTGGGGATAGGTTTGCCATCTCTGTCATCTACACTGTAGGTCAAGGAAATGATAGAAGGCATCCTTAGAATGGCAGAAAAAGGGGAAATATTGTTGATGGGGGACCTGAATATGCCAGATGTTAACTGGAGCACCTTTGCTGCATCCACATCCAAGAGCAGGATCATTTTTGATGCCCTACAGAGGGCATACCTCAGACAGCTAGTGTTGAAACCCACTCGAGAGGGAGGGGTACTCTCAAACAGTTGACGGAGAGAGGATCTCAGATTTAGAAATGGGTAGCCATCTGGGAACAAGTGACCACCAAACAGTGTGGTTCATGATGAACACAGCCATAGAGTCCAGCCATACAAATTTGAGGGTACTGGACTTTAGGAAGGCTGACTTTGGCAAAATGGGAGAGTGCCTCAGAAAGCACTAGCAAATGGGCAAGAAGGGTGGAGGAACAATAAGGAAACATCAAAACTGCCATCACAGAGGCAACAAACCTTTGTGTGATGCAAATAAACAAATCAAAATGAAGGAAAAAACACCTGTGGTTCTCAGAGGTGGTGGGGAAGGTTTAGGAGAAAGACTGCATTCAGGAAGTATAATTCTAAAAAAAAAAACTAAGGGGAGAACTAGTGACACCACTGACTACCCTGTTTAACAAATTATGGGTGGATGGTGTGGTACCTGAGGACTGGAGGAGGGCGGATGTGATTTCTCTTCACAAAAGTGGGAGCAAAGCAGAGGCTGGAAACTACAGACCTGCTAGTTTAACCTCAGTGGTAGGGAAAATGATGGAATCACTTCTGAAAGAAAGAATTGTTGAGTACCTAGAGGCCAGCAGGGCACAGGACACAAGGCAGCATGGATTCACAGTGGGAAGGTCATGTCAGACGAATCTAATAGATTTCTTTGACTGGGTAACCAAAGTAGTAGCCCAGGGAGGGGCTGTGGACATGGCCTACCTAGACTTTAGCAAGCCATTTGATACAGTCCCACACAAAAGATTAATAAACAAGGTGGCCAGCCAGGGAGTGGGTCCCAGGGTGGTAGCCTGGGTAACAAATTGGCTAGACAACAGTACACAGAGGGTAATAGTGAACTGAGTCCACTCCAAAGAAAGGAGGGTTACTAGTGGGGTACTGCAGGGTTCAGTACTGGGACCAATCCCTTTTATTGTCTTTAAGTGGCATTGCAGAGTGACTGGAAGGAAATGTATGCCTCTTTGCAGATGACACAAAGATCTGCAACAGGGTTGATGCACAAGGGGGGTGGTGGAGAGAATGAGAAGGGATTTGGCAAGGTTGGAGGAATGGCAAAAGTATGGCAGCTTAAATTCAGTGCAAAGTAATGCACCTGGGAAACAAAAACCCAGAGGAAGACTACACATTTTGTGGGGTACTAACAACAACAAAAATGGAAAGGGACCTGGAAGTAGTCTTATCAGATGACCTAAAGGTATGCAAACAATATGAGAAGGCAGTAAGGGGAGCTGGGGGATACTGGGATGTATCAGGACACATCTGGAATCGAGCGGTACTCTGCTCAGCATGCCTTCCTGGTAAAACTTTTAAATAAATGAATAAATAGGGAGAGGCTTCACCACTAGAAAACAGGAAGTTGTTATCCCTATGTACAGACAGTTGGTGAGACTCCATCTGGAGTACTGCATGCAGTTCTGGAGACCCTCCTCTCAGCAAGGACATAGACAGGATGGAGGCTGTCCAGAGGAGGGTAACTAAATGGTGCAGGTCTGCACCAGAAGCCATGTGAAGAGACTAAAGGAGCTTAATATGTATAACCTCGAGGAAAAGGGGGGACATGATAGAAACTTTCAAGTACCTCAAGGGAATCAAAGTCCAAGAGGGTAGCATCTTTCAGAAAAAGAGATGTAAGAACAAAGGGCACAATTTGAAGATAGAGGGGGGTCAGCTTGGGGCAACGTGAGGAAGTATTTTTTTATGGAGAGGGTGGTGGATACATGGGAACAGCCTTCCTGAGGAGGTCATGGAGTCAAAAACGGTGGGGGAATTAAAGAATGCATGGGACAGACATAAGGCGGCAATTCTGGTGGTGGTTAGGAAGAAAGTAGGCTGTTGGTAAACTAGGATCTGTAGCTTATCCAATAGGTAGGAAGATGGGCAGACTGGGTGGGCCAAACGGTCCTTGTCTGCCGTCAGTCTGTTTCTATGAAACCACACCTGGCAGACGAGCAGCTAAGTGAACGATTTGCAGGTGAATTGTATCCTGCATCAACCTCTGCTACTGCTTGGCTGGTAGGGAGCCTCCTGTAGGGCTAAGGGCTCATTCCACCAGACATACCGTTGCCTCGTTGGCTGCTTCCTGGGATGTCCCTCTCCAGGAAATCTGCAGGGCTGCTACTTGCAAGTCAGCCTACACCTTCTTTTCCCACTACCACATCGATCATGAGTCATGCCGGGATGCTGGTTTTGAGGCCTCAGTTCTCCAATCCCTTTTTCCAAAGTAGGAGGTGTGCGCCTTGCCCCCTCCTCCCGGAGAACTGCTAGGAGTCTGCCTAAGTGTGGATAAATACACTATATCCAAATCCCTAGAAATGAAGGTTGCTGACCTGTAGCCATAAATCTTCCATGGGGTAATCTCTTGCAACAGGTAATACACTTGGATCGTAGCCAGAGGGCGCTGTGGTGCACGGCAGCTCTCTTCTAGCAGTCTTTTCCCAGGGGCTGCCCAAACATGACATCATTATCCTGCTCCTGTATGAGTGGGTGGTCCCTGGTATCCTCACTTAATTTTCCCACCGTCTTCAGCTGTCATGCAGCACTTGGTGGAAGTGAAAGCAGTCATCGACAAGAATTTGAGCTGGGAACGAAATTCCCTCTGTTTCCAACCTTCGACAAATGTCCAAAGAATCTACAAGCAAATCAGTGTTATTTCACTCTTGTCGTGGTAGGAAGTTCTACCGCTACAACACACCCTTTGTGTTGGGTGTCTGGGTCCTACACACGATGTCTACTTCTGCAAGAACTGCCAAGAATTCAGTTGGGCAACTTGTTGACAACAGTTACAGAAGATTGAAGCTCATCTCATGGAGCACATATGTTCTCTCTTGGAAAAGGGGGCCCTTCCCAAGGAGCCCCCTGCTACAGCTTCACACAAGAAGTGCAAACGAGATAAGGAGAAATCATCCTCATCGTCGGGCAAACACTCAGCGACTGCCACCATTACAGGTGCTCCAGTGTCGACGTGCCCTCTAGAACTGCTTCATCAACAGGAGTTTACACCCTCTCGTCGATGGCGCTTTCAGGCGCCATTTCAGCAGTTTCATTGACGCTCCATCGAAGGTGCCTCACATCCCGTCATCTGCTTTTAAGCATTCTAATGCTTTCCCATTCACTGTCCCGTTGACAGCGGGCCAGGTTTTCATGGGGAGAACTGCTGGCTTTACCGTCTCCACTGCCCCTCCTCCTTCTTCACAACCATTCTCTCACAGGGGCCAGTTGGACAGGTACCGGAACTCTGGTCTTTACCACCCAGGGGTTGGACCTGTTTATACCTCACATCCTATCTCCTCTACTATTCACTTGGTTTCTCAGCCACCTACCCAACCCCGTACTACTGCCACCTCATTGGACATAGCCACAGTGGTACAACAGGTTTTAGAAGCAACGAGGCATTCCCAACCCATTACTCCAGGGGAAACGGGCCATCATTCCCGTTCTCCCACGCCGCCTCCTAAATGCTTCCAGGGTGATGGGGAATCCTTTCCGGCCTGGTGCCCTCCTTCATATGAGGAAAAATATTTTTCAGATGAGGCAGAATTTCTGGAAGATCTTCCAGAAGATCTGAGAGATCTTGATTTCCAGGACTTGGACTTCCCATCCTCTAGTTCCACCCTACACGAGGATGCTGCCAGACACACAGCTGCCTCTCCTTCTGATGACCCATCTTTTCATGAGATGATGGTCCAAATAAAAAATATATATTGGATTCTAGGATCGTGGATATGTTGTTCATCCACACTTACTGGCATATCCCTTTCCCCTTCACATCTTGCCGGAAGTCTTCAAGCTGGCTCCTTCCACCCACCTGGGTGGTATATACCTTGGCTCCACCCCATGACACCAGATCTTCCTTTCTGCTGGAAGATACAGGTTGCCTCCCTCGTGCTCACGCATTTCGAAGGCCCTGGCTTTAATACTTCAGTTTTACCAAAATTAAAACTCGTTCTAGTTGCCGATTGTGCTTTTGCATCCCTGATCATGGAAGAGAAGTCTTCTCCAGGATTTCACCGGTGTCCTTGCAGCCAGAAGATGTCGCACACAGATCTTCATCTCATGTGCGTCTACTGCCTAGGTGTCAGCCATGACGCCTCGTCCTGCAGTTTTTGCTTGGCCTTCCATCGCAACATTCTGGACAACTGCCTGGCTCGTTTAAAGTTGGGGAGACTGGAGAAAAGGAATCCTCCGGTGAAGTCCAAAGAGGCTAGGTGTGCGGTTTCCACGGCTGCGGGTTCCGCCGAGCAGCTGGAACGCATGAAGGTGTTCAAAGAAGCAGCCTCTCGTGCTTCGGACAGTCAAAGCTTTTTCGTTCCACTCAACCTAGGCTTCACCTTCTCAGGTTCCTTCAAGGAGTTGAGCCAGTCTCTCTCAACCTGGGGAGAGGCGTCTGCGGGCTCGCATTCGTCCCAATCTCGTAAAGGTGATAAGGAACAGAGCATATCTTTGTCTCGGCGAAGATGCTCTTGGGACTGAGAGGTCTCTGTCCCAGGAGTACGCGGTCTCGACCTCTGTCGAGATCGCTTCCTCGGGCGCAGGCTTCACGGACCTTCCGTCGGGCCAGCCGACTGAGGATGCGATCGATGAGGTCGAGATTGTCCACGACCCCATCGATCCACTGTCGTGGGCCCCTGTCGACAGACTCCTTGGAAAGGACTCCAGTCCTTGTCTTCCGCGATGAGGAGACCCAGCCTGCTGATGTCCCCATCAAGAACCAGATTCCGGATCCCCGGATATCACCGGTCCTACCGGTGTCTCCCGGGCGACTGAGTTGGCCTGTCCGATCTTGGTCGGGATCTTGAACCCCCTCGTCTGGACGGACAAGCAAGAGCCACAAGCGCTCAAAAAAGGCGACGCCACCAGTCGTCCTCGTCCTCCTCGGATGTGGAGAGGCTCTGACAGAAACTCCGGTGCTACGAGGACCTCATGTGGCAACAGCTGATTTTGTTCAGGTATAAGCTGACTTCGACTCCTGCTCTGGCCAGTACTTGGCTTTCACCTCCTAGGCCGAAGCTGACCCCCTCGGAACTGAAGCCTTTGGTTCCTCCACCCACGGGGCCGGCCCGTCTTTTGGTTCAGCCTACACCGGTCTCTCCACCGATAGTGGTGGAGCCACCGCCTAAGCAGCCTGTGGGAGTGGCTCCTTCCAGAGAGGACCGACCAGATACCGGGTTTCCCCGACGTTTGTCGGTCACGGTCACCCTGGACCACACTCAGCGAGTCGAGGGTGATATGGGCAGCAGGCTGCTGTACCCCACCTCTTCGGACTCGAATGTCACCGGTCTCTCACTCTCATCCTGGGGATGATCAGTCATCTGTTGGCACAGGGATGGAGGAAGGACCTTCCTCCTTCCAAGGGATCCTTCGTCTCATCTCTGATTCCACAGGGATGCTCCTGGAACCCATTCAGAAAAAGGCGGAGTACCCTTTCATGGACATTCTCAAGAGAGGGGATACCCCAATGGAGGCCTTTCCTGTGGCCAAGGTCATTGTTGGTCCGGCACTCAAACTGCGGCAGCATCCTGCCTCATGTCCAGCACCATCTGCCCATGGGGTGCCTTGCGGGGTTCACAGAGCACCCTTTGGCCAAGAGCCTAGTGACCACCTCTGTGTTCAGGCATACTGGCATTTCTGCCGACACTGAACAACCTCCCGACAAGGAGTCCCAAGAATTTGGACCACTCGGGGCAGAAGGTCTATGCGGCGTCCTCTTGGGGTCTTTGTCAGGCAAGTTCGGCCGTCGTCATGGCACATTTCTCCCATGCCCTTCTTGGGTCACTGGATGAAGTCCTCCACATGTCCCCGTGGACATGCAGACTACAGTCAAGCAGGTCCGAGATCAGGGCCATGCTGTCGCCGAACAGCAGCTCCAGACGGCCCTGGACATCGGGGACTTTGGTGCCCGCTCGATGGCTGCCGCAGTTGCCTTTCACTGCAGGGCTTGGCTGAGGCTCTCCTCCTTCCCAGCAGATACTCAGCACAGGTTGGCTGATGTGCCTTTCCTTGGGACCGACTTGTTTGGCCCAGGACTGGCTGGTCATGTACAGCGCCTAGAGCATTGCCACCTTGGATGCCACTTCTGCCAAGAGTTCTTCAGTCAAGAACCAGCGGAAGAAAAAGAAGCCCTTTTGGCACTCTTTCCCTGCAGTTCAGCAGTCCTCCTTCCAGGGAAGACAGCAGCATCAGCAGCAGGCTCAAGCTTGGTGCCCTCGGCCCAAGCCTGTACCCCAACAGGCTCGCAGAGGAGGCCGAGGCTCAGGTCCTGGAGCTTCCTCCTCCTCCAAGCCTGCTCAATGATGGGGTGGGGTTTGCCACCCCTATTCCCGTCACGCCAGCTCTGGGTCTTCCCTTGGGGGGGTGGCAGCTCCGCCACTTCCTTTCCGCCTGGTCCGCTATCATTACGGATAGGTGGGTTCTCTAAGTGGTTAGTCAGAGACTGCCTCTCAAATTCGAGCAGCACCCTCCCAGCCAAACACGCGCCCCTTGGGATGAACGGATTTCCACATGCACCCAGTCGGCTCTTCGAGACGACATCGCTCAGCTCCTCTTCAAAGAGGCAGTAGCTCTCATGGCGGATCAGTCTGCAGACCCAGGCTTTGTCTCCAGGTACTTCTTGGTGCCCAAGCGGATGGAAGGCTGGTGCCCCATTCTAGATTTCCACAACCTGAATCAATATCTCGGGTCACGCACCTTTCGGTTGGTCACTGTGTCCCAAATCATACCATCCTTGGAAGAAACATGTGGTTCTGTTCACTGGATCTGCAGGACACGTTCTTTTACGTCTCAATCCGTCCATTCCACCAGCGGTTCCTCCACTTCAGCGTCAAGGGGACCCTGTATGAGTTCCGAGCCATGCCGTTCGGCTGGTCTTCGGCCCCACGGGTCCTCATCAGATGCATTGCAGTGGTGGTGGACCATCTCTGGCGTTCGGGGGGGGGGCAAAATTTACCTCGACGATTGGCTTCTTGCAAATTCCACCCAACGAGGTGGAGAGGTCCAGGGATCTGGCCCTCCAAACCTGCTCCCCACTCTGCCTCCTGATCAACTCGGCCAAGTCGGAACTCGTGCCTTCTCAGGTGATGGGCTTCATCGGGGCAGAGCTCAACTCTTGTCAGGCCAGAGCTCGGCTCCTGGCGGACAGGATGGAGGTTCTCTCCTCCTTTGTCCAATAATCTCTGGTTGGGCACTTGTGCCCTGCCCAGGACTTTCTGCACCTTCCGGGCTAAATGACGGCATGCATCTCAGTGATCCGTTGGGCCCGGTTGCACATGTGCCCCTCCAATCGGAGCTGGCCACCCAGTGGACTCAGCGCCACAGTTTTGACCAGCTGATCAGGGTAACCCAGAAGATGTGGGACGCTCTCCAGTGGTGGACCGCCTCAGACCGGTTGCAGGAAGGGATCCCGTTTGTCTGCCCCGAGCCGACGGTCGTCCTCATGACCGATGCCTCTATTATGGGCTGGCGAGCCCACATGGGGGATAACTGGGAACATGAGCTCTGGACCCCCGAGGAGTCCCGATGCCACATCAACCTGTTGGAGCTCAGAGCAGTCAGACTGGCACTGTCGGCTTTCGCTCCTCAGCTTCAGGGTCAAGTGGTTCAAGTCCAGACGGACAATACCACGACCATGTACTACCTCAACCATCAGGGCGGCACACATTCCCGTCTGCTGTGCAAGGAGGTGCTCCGCATGTGGACCCTCATAAGCCAGTTGGAGGTGTATCTCCTAGCCATCCATGTGGCAGGACCCTCGAACCAGCTGGGGGATGCTCTCAGCCGTATAGGCCAGACATCCCACGAGTGGTCTCGACATCCAGAGGTGGCTTACAGCATGTTCTCCCATTGGGGCAAACCGATGGACCTGTTTGCCTCCAAGGAAAACACCAAGCTGAGGCTGTTTCATGCCCGTCCCCGTCAGGGCTCGCTGCAGGGGGTGCCTTCTCAATGCCATGGACCCCAGGCCTCCTGTACGCCTTCCCTCCATTTCCCTTGATCCACAAGGTGTTACTCAAGTTGAGGAGGGACAAGGCGAAGGTGATTCTGGTAGCCCCAGTTTGGCCGTGCCAGTTCTGGTATACAGATCTCCTCAGCCTCAGCTGCAGGCCCCCAGAGCGGCTTTGTACACGCCTGGACCTGATATCTCTGAACCAGGGGAAGATCTTTCGTCCGGACCTTCAATCCCTGCACCTCACAGCTTGGTACCTGAGCGGCTAGAGTTCCAGGCTTTAGGTCTTTACGAAAATGTCTACACTGTGGTGGAGGCAATCGACCAGGAAATGTTATGCCTCCAAATGGAAAATATTTTTCATTTGGTGTCAGGATAAGGGTCTGAACTCCTTATACTGTTCTGTGGCTAACATTCTTGACTACCTTTGGTCTCTCTCCAAAGGGGGTCTGTGGTCATTGACCCTTAGGGTGCACCTGGCAGCCATTTCTGCTTACCGGGCGCAGGCCAGTCAGCTGACATTGGCGCAGGAGACAGTGGTTGGGTGCTTTTTCAAAGGCTTGGATCACACATCCCCCTCCGGTGAGTGAACCTCCACGTCCGTGGGATCTACCGTTGGTATTGGTAAAGCTCGTGGGCAAGCCATTCGAATCAATGCACAAGTGTGAGCTCACACTTGTCTTGGAATACAGCCTTCCTGGTGGCTCACATCTGCCAGGAGGACAGGGGAGCTACAGGCGCTTTCCGTGGACTCCTCTTATCTGGTTTTCCACAGGGACAAAGTTGTCCTGTGCCCCCACCCGAAATTCCTTGCGAAGGTGGTGTCAAAGTTTCACCTTAACCAGGTGTTGACTCTGCCGGTATACTACCCTAATTATACCTCTGAGGCAGAGTACAGGCTCCATACCTTGGACCCGAGACGTGCTCTCTCCTAGTACAAGAAGAGGACAGCGGAGAGGTTCGACAGCTGTTTGTCACCTATGCTGAATCTGCTTCTGGCAGACCTACAGCCAGACTGACCATAGCAAGATGGATTACATCATGCATAGGTCTGTGCTATGAGTTGGCGGGCATGGAGCCTCCCAGAGGGATAAGAGCTTATTCTACCTATCATACTGCTGCTTCGGTGGCTGCTGTCAGGGACATCTCTATCCAGGAAATCTGTCGGGCTGCTACTTGGAAGTCAGGAAACCCCTTCATTGCCCACTACCACATCGATCTTGAGTCACGCTGGGATGCTGGTTTTGGGACCTCAGTTCTCCAATCTCTGTTCCCTAAGTAGGGGGTGTACTCCTTGCCTCCCTCTTCCTGGAGAACTGCTAGGAGTCTGCCAATAAGTGTGGATGAACAACATATCCACAATCCTAGAAAAAGAGGTTACTCACCTGTAACAGTAGTTCTAGGAGTGATATATGTTGTTCAGCCACATGGACACACCCGACCTCCCCAGCTGCAGACGCACACAGCCTGGCTTCCATCGGGCTAAGATCTGGTGTCATGGGGCAGAGCCGAGGTATATACTATCACAAACCCACTCAGCAGCTCAGCCCTCTACTCCTCAAAGTGCCAACTTCCAAGCGTAGTCTTGTGCACAGTTAACAGAACAAGGTAACCCTCTTGTCTGTTTTTGTGGGCTCGAATCAACCTTTGGTCTCAATTCTTGGAGGGATTCAAACTGTGAACCTCTTGTTAGCGTACCCAATGCACAGGCTCAGATATTTCTGTCTTCGGGGGGCCAGATATCTTTGCCTACGAATACCTAACCAGGTATACAAAAATGAACCCTTAAAGCTTTTTTAAAGACCTCAGATTATTCTTATCTTTTTCCAGTTTGGTATCACCATTCAAGCTTATGCACAGTGTCTGCTGTAACCATATATACTCCACTTACAAAAGGAAAGAAATTCAAAGACAGACCAAGTAGGCCCTAAAATTAGAGTTTTTACTAAAATAGATAAAACATATAAAATACAGAACTAACGTATCACAAGACATACAATTAAAAGAACAAGGTTTAAACAGTACAATTCCTACTACAGTACTTAGATTTGTCTCTCTCAATACCTGCTTAAAGTGCTCAAGGATGTTTCTTGGTCAGTCTAGATAAAGGTGTCTCTGAAGGAAAACAGAATGTTTAAAAGCTGGTTTTCCCCACCTATTTGCATGAGGTCACCTAGCTCCTCCCTGTCAGAATATATAAAAAATATATCTACATAAAAACAGGATCTTTTCCAAGTATTAAATTCTGCAACCTCCGCATAACTCATGTTCTTCAAATGACTCTTTAATCTTAAGCAGTATCCTCTCTCACACAGACATCAAAGCCTTTTTTATGATTTTGCACGAGTGTGCTAAACCTGGTTTCCTCCTCTAAGTGTTACAAAAGTTTGATTTTCCTCTTTAGCCACTACAGCTATAATTAACTTTGAAGAGTTTGTAATTAGCTTTGTGCCTTCCAGGTAACACCTTGTATCTAAAACATGTGTGTGTGTCATATTCGCATGCTGTTTCAGCATTTCTCAAGAGACAGTCCATACACATTTTTATAATACAAAAAATGATCATACAGCACTCAGAACTGGCTGTCCATGTCACAATCCTCCCCACATAGGGATGGGATGAGCTTCCCAAATCAGTTCACTCCTCATAGACCCTAGACAGCCCATTTGAGTTCTGGTTTTTGGCTCCAGCCCTGTGTACGATTGTCAGATCATACCCTTGCAAAGCAGTACTCCATCTTAGCAATCTACCATTGTTTTTCCCCATCTGCATCAGCCAAACCAGGGGGTTGTAGTAAGTCTGTACCACAAAATGCTGCCCATATAAGTGTGGCTCTAGCTTCTTTAGGGCCCACACTATGGCAAGACACTCCTTTTCCACTGTGGAGTATGCATGCTCCCTGGGAAGTAACTTCCTACTCAGGTACACTACTGGGTGATCTGTCCCTTGGCTGAATGTCTGACTCAGTACTGTCCCAATACCCACATCTGAGGCGTCAGTCTGAACTATAAAGCTTTTGCTATAGTCAAGACTTGTCAAAACAGGAGCACTGCACAGTGCCTCCTTTAGTTTGGAAAAGGCTTCTTCACGGGCTGGGCTCCAGGTAATTTTCTTGGGCATCCTTTTCTTTGTCAGGTCAGCTAGAGGAGCAGCCAGGGCACTGTAATTGGGTACACATTTTCTGTAGTACCCTGCTTTCCCTAGAAAACTCCTGACCTGCTTCTGGTCTGGGCCACACCTGGATTACCTCTATTTTCATTTGGTTAGGATGGAGCTGTCCCCGGCCTACCACATGCCCAAGGTATGCCACTTCTCCCATGGCCACCTGGCACTTCCTGGCTTTGACAGCAAGCCTGGCCCTCTGTATCTTGTCCAGCACTTCCCTAAGGTGGGATAGGTGTTCCTCCCAGCTGGTACTGAAGATGGCAGTGTCATCCAGGTACGCCACAGCTTACTCCTCAGCACCATTTAACACCTGGTTCACCAACCTTTGGAAAGTGGCCGGGGAGTTCTTCATTCCAAAAGACATTACTTTAAACTCAAATAAGCCTATTGGAGTGATGAAGGCCGACCTCTCGCTAGCTCTGTCTGTCAGCTCTACCTGCCAATACCCCTTCGTCAGGTCAGTAGTCGTGAGGTAGGTCGCCCCTCCCAGCTTGTCCAGGAGTTCGTCCGTCCGGGGCATCGGGTGGGAATCTGACTTCGTGACTACATTCAGTCCACACAGAAATGAGTAAAGCCATCTGACTTGGGGACAAGGACTACGGGTGAGGCCCAGGGGCTGTGGGATCTCTGGATTACCCATAAATCCAGCATCTCCTCCACTTCCCTCCTAATGTTGTTTTGGACAGCCTCTGACACCCGATATGCTGTCTGCCGTATGGGCGTCTGTGTCCCTGTCTCCACATCATGCGTCACTAAGGGGGGTTAGTCCAGGCTTGGCGCTAAACAATGGGGCAAAGTCTGCTAAAACCTTCCTTACTTTTTGGATCAGGTCCGGGGCCAGCTGAAGAGACTATTTTACTGCTTCCACAGAGGACTTCCACTTGCATTCCTCCAGCAAGTCCAGAAGGGGGTCTCCTTCATCCCTCCCCTCCCCATGGACTACGCACTGCAAACACCATGTCAGCCCTATTTGCATATGGCTTCATCATGTTGACATGATGCATCCTTTCTGTCTGTCTTCTGTCAGGTAACTCCACAATGTAGTTCGTCATTTACCTTCCTAACCACTTAGTACGGTCCTGCCCACTCAGCCTGCAGCTTGTCTTTCCAGACTGGAATAAGGACCATGACTTCCTGACCTACCATGTATGAGCAAGCTCTGGTTCTGCGGTCATACCACACTCTTTGTTTCTGTTGTGCAGCTGCTAGGTTGCTCTGGGCTGTCCCCATAAGCTCCTTCAGCCTTTCCCTAAACCTAAGGACATAATCCAAAATGGGAGTTTCCTGGGTGGCATGCTTGCCTTCCCAGTCCTCCCGGATCAAGTCTAGGGGCCCACGTACCCAGCGTCCATATAAGAGTTCGAAGGGGGAAAAATTCTGTCAACTCTTGGGGCACCTCCCTGTATGCAGACAGGTGGGGAAGGTATTTCTCCCAGTCCCTCCCATGCTGTTCAACAAATGCCCTGAGCATTGACTTAAGGGTACCATTGAATGTTTCCACAAGCCCATTGGCTTGTGGGTGATATGGTGTCGTGCATCTCTGCACCACCCCACACTTCTCCCATAAACATTTCATCAGGTCTAACATGAAGGAACCCCTTCGATCGGTGATGACCTCCTGCGGGAACCCAACACGGGAGAAAATGCCAAGTAAGGCATCTGCCACTTTGTCAGTCCTCAGAGAGGATAGGGCGACTGCCTCTGGGTACCGGGTGGCATAATCCACCACAGTCAGGATGAATCTCTTCCCTGAAGAGCTGGGGGTATTTAAAGGCCCTACAATATCCATTTCCACCCTCTGGAATGGCTCCTCTACTGTGGGCAAGAGAATCCGGGCAGCTTGGGTTTTCTTGCCCCGCCTTCTCTATTTCTTGGAACCGGTGACAAGACCTGCAATACTCCTTCACCTGCTGGGTGAAGTTAGGCCAGTAGAAATTCTGGGCCAACCGCTGCGTTGTGCGCGCGATTCCCAGATGACCAGACAAGGGAATATCATGTGCAGTTTTGAGCAACTGCTCATGATACCCCTGGGGAACAACAAGCTGTCTGTCTAGCATGCCTCCCTCTGTCTGTACTGCCGGAGTTTACATAAGTCCATTTTCCCAATAAACCTTATGTCTGCCATCATCTCCCCTGTGCACCGTCCGAGTCTGCCCAAGCCCTCAGCTTCTCTAAACTAGGGTCACTTCTCTGAGCAGCTACAAACCCCTCAGACATTCCCAAGGCATGGGACAGGTCCCCTTTAGTCGATAAGCTAGGGTCCCTAGCACTAGCATCAGGGCACTCAGGATCACTGTCAATCCCAACCCTCTGACAAAGGGTCACCCCTACCTCTTCGGAGTAACCCTCTGTAGCTTTGTGGTTACTTGCTAAATGGGGAAATTTCTACCCCCTCTTCATTAGTCTCCATATCAGGAGACACAGGCTGGGGACCCAGCCTCTCAGTGGTTTCCACAGTGGCTTCCGTGGGGTTCAGGGTACTACAATTTTCCCTTGCCGCTTGGCTACGAGTAACTGCATATACCATCCCCTGTTTTAGATTGTTGCCCAGGATCACATCCACTGCTAATGTTTTGGCTACAGCCACCTGTTGCACAGTTCCCCCTGTTTCACCCCAGTCTAAGAGAACACTAGTGAGAGGCAGTGTTTTCTCCCCTCCCACAAAGTCCTGTACAGTAACGTATTTATTGGGTATAAGCTGACCAGGCTGTACCAGATCCCCCTTTACCAAGGTCAGGGATACCCCTGTGTCCCTTAACCCCTGAGTCTGTACACCATTCACCATGACTGGGTGCATGTGTTCCCTCATGTTCACTGGCATGCTTCCAGGGACACACAAACTACCCACTTCTTTTCTAGTAACTGGTTGTGTATTATTGCTCGCCTTTTTGGGACACTGTTTGGCAATATGCCCAGTTTCTTTACACAACCAACATTCATTTCTTCTCTGAGACATCTTTTCTCTGAAACCTGGGGCTAACCGGTTTCGGTTGAGGCAGTGAGGGTTTTAGCTGCCCTGAAGGCGCGTTTTTCCCTTTCTGCGCTGCCATGCCCACACCATTCGCTCTCAGAGCAGGTTTGCTCTTGGCATAGCGGTTAGAGTTCAGCAGCCTCTTGCACTGTTTTGGGATCTCTGTCCTCTAGCCAGGTTTTTAGCTCTGCTGGGCAAGCCTAATAAAATCACATTTTCAATTTTATCAACAGTTTGCCTCAATTCCTTCCCACCAACGTTTTAAAAACTGACAATGTTTCATGGCTAGCTTCTATCAGGGCTTCTCCTGAGCTTACGGAATTTAGCTCTGTATGATTCAGCAGTTAATTCAAACTTTTTTAACAGTGCAGCTTTTAGTTTGCTGTCATTATTACTGTCCTCATTGTCCATTTGACCCAATGCATCCCGAGCTTTCCTGGTAACTAGCGGGGATAGCTGGAAGCTTCAGGACTCTCTAGGAATTTTAGCCTGAATAGAAACTTTTTCAAGAATTTAAAAAGGCATCCATATCCTCCCCCTCTTTAAATTCGGCTATTAATTTGGAATTCAATTTGTAACCCAATCCTGCAGTCCCAGTTAAACCCAAGCCACTTATCTGCTCTGATGCCACTGGTTGGAGTCTTATCTTCTCCAGTTCATGTTGCCTCTGGCGCTCATGCTCCTCACGGTCTGCGTCTTGGCATTCTCGCTCCCTCTTCTCCTCTGCAGCTCACTGGCGCTACGCTCCTCATGGTCTGCGTCTTGGCATTCTCGCTCCCTCTTCTCCTCTGCAGCTCGCTGGCGCTCATGCTCCTCATGGTCTGCGTCTCTCTTTTCTCGCTCTGCCTCTGTGTTCTCGCTCCGCCTCTCATTGTTCCCGCTCTTTCTTCTCCTGGAACTCTGCTCCATCCTGCGCAACTCGGTTTGCAGCCTGAGTACCTCTGGATTCAGGATACTGGTGACCTTCCCCTGCTGCTGTGGCCCTTCACTGACAGTGGCCCTGTTGCCCTCCTCATCAGATCTGGACCTTGGATTGGTCACTAGCCCTACCACACTCGAGGTTTGGTCCTTTCCAGTCATGGTCTGTGACTCGCTACTCTGGGTATCTGCTACCATCAGGGCATCTATGAGGTTCTGCTTTTTGGCTGTCGCCTCGAACGGGACTCCTCTGTCCCCGCACAACTGCTTTAAGTAATCTACAGTGTGCCTGCTGTAGTCAGAAGCCATCTTTCCTAACTACTGCTACTCTGACTTGCACTTTAGAAAAAAAAATAAAACTGGTAGGAACTTGACTGTACGTCAAGTGATACAGTTCTGTTTCCTCTTTAAAATCTATGCCTTTTTCTTTCTTTGCAAGTGAGCTGACGGTCTCAAGGTGACACAGAACAATACAAGCTTGTGATACCAAAATTATGCCACCACTGCCCACCAATCTGTCACAAACCCACTCAGCAGGTCAGCCCTCTACTCCCAAAGTGCCAACCTCTGAGCGTAGTCTTGTTCACAGTTAACAGAACACGGTAACCCTCTTGTCTGTTTTTGTGGGTTCTAATCAACCTTTGGTTTCAAGTCTTGGTATTCAAACTGTGAACCTCTTGTTAGCATACCCAGTGCACAGGCTCAGATATTTCTGTCTTGTGGGGGCAGATATCTTTGCCTACAGGCATCTAACCAGGTGTACAAAAATGAACCCTTAAAATAAAGACCTCAGATTATTCTTACCTTTTTCCAGTTTGGTATCACCATTCAAGCTTATGCACAGTGTTTGCTGTAACCATATATACTCCACTTACAAAAAGAAAGAAATTCAGAGACAGACTAAGTAGGCTCTAAACTTAGAGTTTTACTAAAACAGATAAAAATATGTAACACATAAAATACAGAACAATTTTATCACATGACATACAAATCTTTTAAAAGAATAAGGTTTAAACAGTACAATTCCTTCTACAGTACTTAGATTTGTCTCTCTCAATACCTGCTTAAAGTGCTCAAGGATGTTTCTTGGTCAGAGTCTAGGTAAAAGTGTCTCTGAAGGAAAACAGAATAATGTTTAAAAGCTGGTTTTCCCCACCTATTTGCATGAGGTCACCTAGCTCCTCCCTGTCAGAATATATAAAAAATATCTATATAAAAACAGGATGTCTTTTCCAAGTATTAAATTCTGCAACCTGCATAACTCATGTTCTTCAAATGACACTCTTTGATCTTAAGCAGTATCCTATCTCATACAGACATCAAAGCCTTTTTTATGATTTCACACCAGTGTTCTAAACCTGGTTTCCTCCTTTAAGCATTACAAAAGTTTGATTTTCCTCTTTAGCCACTACAGCTATAATTGACTTAGAAGAATGTGTAATTAGCTTCGGGCCTTCCAGGTAACACCTTGTATCTAAAACCTGTGTGTGTGTCATACTCGCATGCTGTTTCAGCATTTCTCAAGAGACAGTCCATACACATATTTATATTACAAAAAATGATCATACAGCACTTAGAACTGGCTGCCATGTCACATATACCACCCGGGTGGATGGGAGGAGCCAGCTTGAAGACTTCCAGTAAGATTTAAAGGGGAAAGGGACGTGCCAGTAAGTGTGGATGAACAACATATACCACTCCTAGAACTACTGTTAGAGGTGAGTAACCTGTTTTTCTCAACTATGGAACATGATAAACAAAGGACATGACAGATTATCTTGAACTGCCCAAGGAACCTGTAGGTAGTGGTACCCCCACTTATACAGACTTACCAAAACTCTGTACTGGCAGCTTGGAACCAACCCTCTGCTCTTCCTGCCATTCTTAGGAAGGCGGACAACCTTTACCAGGCTCCTCTAGACCATCCCTTTCTTTCCACTACCCCTGAAGCAGACTCCGTAGTGATCACAGCGGCTCATAATCGTACTATGCGACTGAAGCACATGAGCGCATTACCTTCTAACAAGGAATCCTGCCAGCTCGATTCCCTCAGGAAGAAGGTATTCCAGGTGGGTACTATGAATCTTAGAATTCTAAACTATATGGGACACATGGTTAAATATCAGCGTACCCTCTGGTCTTTGTCCGCCCCGAGAATCTTTACCAGTGGGCAGACTAGATGGGCCAAGCGGTCCTTATCTGCCGTCAAATCATAAAAAAGGCTTTGATGTCTGCCGTCATTTCGGGCACTTCGTTTTGGACTTTTGTCCAACCCGAGAGTCTTTACCAATGGGCAGACTAGATGGGCCAATGGGCAGACTAGATGGGCCAAGCGGTCCTTATCTGCCGACAAAGTCTATGTTTCTGTTTCCTCTGATATAGAACTAGTCAATAAACTCCCTCCATTTCAGGAGAAGAACCAATTATTGGCAACAATTTCCACTGGCAATTCAATATCTCACCACCTGCTTCATTCAAGGTAAGATGCAGTAGATACGTCTGCTTGCATGTCTGCCACAGGCATTACCCTAAGGCGACACGCATGGTTGCATGTATCAGGATTACACCAGATATACAACATAACGTGGTGAATGTCCCCTTTAATGGATCTAAACTTTTTGGTCCTGGAACCCAAATGCTTTTGGATGATCTCCAAGCTTCGGGTCAGACATTACATACGGTGCATGGCATGCATCACACCTCACAGCCATCCTACTGCTACAGCTCCCAGTCCTCTTTTCAATCAAAATGGAGCGGCAAAGATAGAGGTACCTACAGAGGCAGCTTCCATGGACGTTCTCAGCCATCCTCCAGAATGGCCACTCCTACCTCTAAAGGCTCCAGCTCCCACTCTCCGGGTGGAGCCGGTCAGCATGCCTCCTAGTGACCAACTGGGGCATTGCCTGGGCTTCCTCAACCAGGCCTCGGAAGCTGTGGGTGGTCGCTTTGCCCTTCATTTAGAGGCCTGGCAAGTGATAACATCAGACAAGTGGGTGCTTCAGATCATAAGATGGGGACACATGCTGAAACTTACTTCAGTGCCTCCCCCTCATCCCCCACTCTGTCCATTTACCCTCCCGACCATATCACCATTCTTAAAGAGGAACTTCAGGCACTTCTCCACAAGAATGCAGTCTATCCGGTTCCTCCTTCGGAGTACCATCAGGGATTTTACTCCTATTTCCTTCTGGTACACAAATGCACTGGGGATCTCAGGCCTGTGCTAGACCTCAGGCAACTGAATCTACACATTTAATACAAGGGGTTCCGGATGATCACTTTAACATCCATTGTGCCGATGTTAAAACAAGGGGACTGGTTGTGCGCATTAGACATGAGACTACTACCTACATATCCCCATCCACCCTGCCCTCCACCAGTTCTTTGCTTTTACCTGGTAGAGCAACATAACCAACTTCAGGCACTCCCTTTTGGACTTTTGTCCGCCCCGAGAGTCTTTACCAAGTGCCTAACGGTGGTGGTGGCCCTCAGGACGGATGGTCATTTAGTCTTCCCTTACTTGGATGATTGGCTAATAAAAGCAGACTCCAAAGCTTCTCTGCTTTTGTCCTTCCGGGCAACTCTCACTCTGTTCCAGTCCCTAGGTATTACCGTCAACTTGCCCAAATCTAATTCCTACCCAGTCACTCCAGTAGATAGGAGCTGTTCTGGACACGCTGCCGGGACTTACCTCCCTGCTGACAGACAAGACAAACTCCTGCTTCTGGCTTTACAGAGACAAACCCAACAGGTTGTCACAGCCAGATGTCTCTTATGCCTCCTAGGATATATGTCCGCAACCATCCCTACAGTGGCCTTTGCTCATCTACACATGAGACCAGTCCAATGGACTCTTCAGAATCAATGATGGCAAAAAACAGGGGATTTTGAAGACTGAATCAGTGTGACTTCCATTCTGTGCTTGACTCTAGCCTGGTGGACTTGGCTTACCAACCTATCATAAGGCATGCCTTTCCAGTCCCCTCCTCCCCAGCGAACGGTAACCACGGATACTTTGCTGGGGGGGGGGCGGGGCACACTTGGGTCCCTACAGGACACAAGTCAGGTGGTCCCAATCCTCCATTCCCTCTCACATAAATCTACTGGAAATGAGATCAGTCCGCCTTGCCCTTCAGGCATTCTGCCCCTACCTCTCCCCTGGGCCTCTCCTGATCCAGTCAGACAACACCTCAGTAGTATACTACCTGAACAAACAAGGTGGTATCAAATCCTGAACTCTCTGCAGGGAGACTATGGCAGTTTGGCAGGAAGCCATACTTCAACATCTTATCTTTGATAGCCAACCAACTACCGGGATGCCATAATACCCTGGCTGACGTTCTCCGTCGCCAGTCCTCCACGCACAAGTGGACACTTCATCACAAAGTTCTTCAGATGATCTTTTGATTGTGGGGGACCCTGCACCTCAACCTTTTTGCCTCCCCCAGCAATCACCGACTCCTGAGATACTATTCCTTTATCCCGAACAGAAATGGACTGTCTATAGATGCCCTGTCCCAACCATGGACAGTACTCTTCTTATATGCATGCCCCCCCCACCCCAAATCCCACTCCTGCAATGGACTCTACTGAAATTACAACTCAAACCTGCCTCTAAGATCCTCATAGCCCCTCTGTGATCTCAGCAGGTGTGGTTTCCCCTACTTTAACAGTTCTCAGTAGCAGACATCATTCTGTTGCTGATAAGGTCAGATCTGTTGACTAAAGATCAGGGGACCCTCCTTCATCCCAACCTGAAGTCGCTACACCTTCACACTTGGCTCCTGAGGGATGCTTTCATAGCTTGTCTTCAGGTCTCCTCACCAGTGGCTAGTATTCTATTGGTTTGACGCAAACCATCTACCAGGGAAACCTATAACGCTAAATGGAAATGCTTCTCCATGTGGGCCACTTCCCGATCGTTGGATGCTTGTTCAAGTCCACTGACTAAAGTAGTGGACTACCTGGCCTCGCTTGCCATGACAGGTTTGAGCTACTCCTCTGTTAAAGTTAATTTGTCCCCTATCTCTGCCTTCCGTGAGCCCTTAGAAGGGAGACTACTGTATCATTGTCTTGCCGGAATGTTCTTAAGAAGAATGTTACACATCAAACCTCCCATCAGACGTCCCACCCCTCCCTGGGATTTGAATTTCCTATTGGGAAAGCTAACCCTTGAGCATTTTGAACCTGCGGCCACTTGCGACCTCCACTTCCTTTCCTGGAAGACGGTATTTTTAGTGGCTGTCATTTCTGCTCACCGTATATCCGAGCTTCATGCCTTAATGTGTAGAGAGCCTTACATAATCTTTCTGAAAGACAGAGTGGCTCTCTGAACCATTCTTTCTTTCTTACCTAAGGTGGTCTTGGAACACACCTTAAATCAGTCCTTAGAATTACCAGTTTACTACCCTGAGCATTCTAATCCAGGAGAATATCTCCTACACACCTTAGATGTCCATCGTATTTTGAGATAATTACATAAATCGTACTGAGTCTGTTGGAAAAACTTCTCAAATTTTTGTTACCTTTGCCTCAAAAAGGGAAGGTTTACCAGTCGCAAAACGGACTCTCTATAACTGGCTGGCACATTGTATAACCTTTTGTTATAAGAAATATTACAAGCCATTACCAGGACCTATCCAAGCCCATTCTACCCGAGGTAGGGAGGCAGTATAGCACAGTAGGTTAAGGCTCTGAGCTCAAAAACACAAATCCAGGCACTCACCACCACAAAAGAACTTGGCCCAGAAGGGAAACATTTTAAAAGGATTTAATGAATTGCCTGACGCGTTTCTGGTCCCACTGGACCCTTTAGGCTCTGAGCTGCAGATCTGGATACCTGGGTTTGAATCCCACAGCCTCCTAGTTGCATACTGTGATCCTGAGCAAGTCACTTCTTGTGCTCCCAGGTCGCATCTGGAAGCAAGCTTTGGCTTAGTGTGCTACTCCTGGTTAAACAATGTTCCCTTTCCCTATGGTCACTACAGCGGCCTGCTTCAAGGGGGCTTCAGTCACAGATATGTGCAATGCAGCCACATGGTCCACAATTCATACTTTCACGAAGCATTACAACTTAGACACTGCTTCGCACCGTAGGACGGCCTTTGGCTGAGCTGACCTACAAGGCCTTCTGTCATAATTTTCCACACTTAGTGGGTTTACTGCTTGGGAGTCATCCCAAGTGTATTACCTGCTGCAAAAGATTACCCTGTGGAAGATAGTACAGTTGTGTACTTACCATAATGGTAGATCTTCCAGGAGTATCTCTTGCAGTAGGTACGATCCCTCCCTCCTTCTCTAAAAGAACAACTTCTGATCCAAACATATATGGGAAGGGATACCTATGGTACCTCGGATCTCCTTCGGTCCTTGCTTAGCGAGCTGAATCCAGTGGAGAACGGAGGATACCAGGGACCGCCCACTCTTTTATATAGGAGCAGGTTGATGATGTCATGTGAGGGCAGCCACTGGAAAAAGACTGCTAGAAGAGAGCTGTCATGCACCATAGTGCCCTCTGGTGATGACCCAAGTGTATTACCTGTTGAGAGATATCCCTCAAAGATCTACCGTTTTTTATTTATTTGATATTCAGAAAGACCTTTGAGTCAGAGACTCATTTACAAAGGGTCCACGTCATACATAAATTGTACAGGGGACGGGACATTAGCATACAGAAAAAAGAACAGGACATTACATAGTAACATGAAATAACATGAAATATAGGAAACGGGTTACATAGTTGTTACATAGTAGGCTAACAGAGGATTTCGGGTAATTTAGCACAGCCAGGTGTGAGGAGAAGGAAAGCGTCAGAGATTCAGAAAGAGGCTGATTGTCATGTTTCATAAATGCATTTGAGGTACATTTGCTGCTTGTAGTAAGGAGGCAGGTCAGGTGTCAAGGGCAGTCACATCTATTTGAGAACTGCAGGTATTCCCTTAGCATTGATTTAAATGGGCCCAGCCTTTTTTCTTCAGTTATATGGTTAGGGAGGGAGTTAGTCCGGGAAGGGGCCCTGAAGTTGAAAGTGCATTGGTATTGGAAGGTCCGGCCATGGGGTACCCATAGAAGCCGCTTGCTTGAGTTTCGGGTTGTTTTGCTTAGTGGTGCTGGGAGTATAATTTGGAGTAGGGAGGGTGGTGTGAGGCCTAGTAGTACCTTTTTGGTCATAAGGCAGGTGTGGTACCTGATTCTGTTATCCAGATTTAGCCAATTTGTGCTGCTGAATAGGGAGCATGAGTGAGTGAGACGATCACATCCTAGGACTAGGCGGCAGGCTCTGTTGAGCACTAGCCAGAGTCTGCTTAGGGCTGTGGAGGGCGCGGCACTGTAAATTAGTATGCCGTAGTCTAGCAGGGAGAGGATCGAGGAGTTTACGGCGGGTTGTAGTGCCTTAGGGGTGAGGCAGTGTTTATACCGGTAGAGTACACCTAGCCTGGAGCTAAGAGCGGTTGTTAGGTGTAGGATATGTTGATTAAAGCTGAGGGCGGGGTCTAGAGTGATCCCTAGGTATTTAAAGTTGTGTACTTGTTCTAAGGGGTCCGGTTTGCCGTGAGGAAGTGTGGGCACAGGGTTTTGTGTGGGTTTTGAGGATGGGCTAATATTATGACTTTAGTCTTATTATAGTTGATAATAAGACGTGGGAGGTGAGCCAGTCTTCCAATTCATGAAAGAATGCTGGAGAGTTTGGTGGAGTATGAGGGGAGCCGGGCTGAGGTGAATAAGACCGCTATCTGCATACAGGAGCAGATTTCAGCAAGAGGATGGGAGGGAGTTGAGGTAAAGGCTGAAAAGTAGGAGGCCAAGTATGGAGCCCTGTGGAACACCAGATCGGATTGGGAGGCAGGGTGATAGGACATGGCCTACCTTGACTCTCTGGGTTCTGTCTGAGAGATAACTGGCGAACCATTTTATGGAGTCATCGGAAAGACCCGTGTGGGCCAGGGTATTTAGTAATAGGGCATGGTTGATCGTGTCAGATGCTTTAGATAGGTCCACGAAGATGGCACCCGTGAGGTGGCCTTGGTCCAGGGCAGAGTGGACATGGGAGGTAAATTGTAGGAGGGTGGTAGTGGTGCTGTGGCCCTTTCGAAAACCATGTTGCTGTTTGGTTAGAAGGTTATATTTATTCAGGTGTTCAGTGAGTTGGTCGGTGGCTATGCGTTCTAGTGCCTTCGACAGGGGAGGAAGGATTGAGATGGGGCAGTAGTTATTTGCGGATGTTCGGTCACCACCTTTATGGATAGGTGTGATATAGGCTGACTTCTAGTGGGTGGCCGTAAGTATGGTAAGTATGCAACTGTACTTTCTAGGAGGGGTATTTGGTGCACATCCATACAACCCACACAACTTCCCCTGGCATGTGCACACGGATCCCTGCTTCCAGCGTGAAAGAAAGATATGATGTCGTGGGGCAGAGCCAAGGAGCATACCGCCCAGGTGGATGGGAGGGGCTTAGCTTGAAGACATTCTGGGTGTTTATATGTGCCATATACCACTTCTAGAACTACGATTACAGTGAGTAACCCTCATTTATGGATAAACAATCACCAGTTTATTAAGTATAACCATTTGTGTGAAAGTAAAAAAAAAAGTCCAGATTTAGAACCAAGACACCTGCTGTAAATGAGAAGTTGCAGCTTATCTGGCTTGTCCTGGGTAAAGCAGTTGTAAGGGTGTTTTGCAAGCGCTAGTGCATTTTTGTTACTGATGCTTGGTTGCAGACACTAGGCCAGGAAATAAAATAACTTCTAGGAGGAAAACAAAAAAGATAACTGATACTTATGTAACCACACTTTCTTTTTAAGGCACTGACTTCTGAGCTATCCAACGCAAGGGATGAAACGAAAAAAACACAGAATGACCTCCTGCATGCCGAGAACGTGAAAGCAGGCCGTGACAAGTACAAGACCCTGCGCCAGATCCGACAGGGCAACACCAAGCAACGCATCGATGAATTTGAATCTATGTGATCTGTGTGGCACCACACTCTTTACACACACCCCTGTGCCAGTGATGCTGTACTGGAACCAGTATGGAGGAGTGACTATGGTCTTGTTCTATTGCCCTCTGCATACTGCAACTCTGCAACAACAAAGAGAGATAGATTGTTTTATATATATATATATAATATTTAATCTGTTTTACATTATTAAAAAAAGTAGTGTCTTAAATTCTGGATTCAATTGTGTAACACTCCCTTTCAATCTTCCATACCGCATACTACCCTTAAAACAAAACCCCCTACCATTTCCATTGTGCAGGAAGTTCACACAAGCAATTACTTACTAAGCTGCCAAGATGCATATTTATGATTGATAAAAGTAAAAAAAAAACAAAATATATTATATATATATTAAAAAATAATGTGAGCACAGTTGGTGTTGTACAGATTACCTTTCTACATGGATATGTGTTAGCTTGGATCATTCACGTGGAGGGTAGTGGCTAACGTCTGTTACTGTTACAAAGCTTTATAAATGTGGCAACTACGGAAAGCTCATACGTGCACAGTAGATCAGGGGTTGACATTATGTGTGTTTGTGACTGACAGTCCTCTCAACCCCAGGACTGCATTTCCAAGTATTTGTACTCTCAATACAAAGAGATTCAGAAATATACATCTATGACGCGAGTCTAAAATAATTTGCAATTTACAGATAGGTGTTCATTATTTAGCCCTGAAATGCTCCTTCAATGCAAGAATGCTATGCTGGGGTTGATTGTTTTGCTTACTTGCCAGCACCATGGGAGAAAAGGGGATTAAACTCTAGAAACCACACTCCTCAAAGTGACCAAATGTGGTCAGTTTAATTGTAGCAGTCACCCACAAGAGCTGTGATAATGCTAAAAGCTGAGATGTCAGGGTGGGTGATGGCAGCAGGGATGGCAAACTAGTAGCCCTGAAATGCAGTTAGTTGAGTTTTTGCAGTTTCCCAGTCCAGGCTGTGAAGGTACAGGCACCCTTGACAAAAATGAAGGTAACCCATAAAGCCCTCTGCTTGTGCCCAGCATGAACTGTACAGCCGTGCTGGTTTGCGCTTTGCTAATACCTCTTAGCCTCTGTATGAACGTGGTATCTTCTAGTACAGTGCTGTTACCCCTGGCTTTGGGGAACCGCCTGGGTTTGCACAGCACTGAGATGTGTTAATACTATTCCCCTGATCCAGCAGGGCACCTGTGGTGGTGTATAGATGTGCAGGCAGCCTGTAAATATCATTTAAGATGAAAAATATTTGAAGAGCCGAAGTGGGCAAAGGTTTGATAAAAGTGTACTAGCAATACATACAAGCCTTAGCAAAATGCATAGCATTGCCCCAGTGTGGTGCATCATAGGTAATATGCACATTATCCTAACTTCAAACGTTCTTCCATGGGTATTTGTTTATGGTAACACTGACACATTATAAAAGGGTGGTGGATGAAGATTTATACTTCTTCTGAAGCTTATAGTAGTGATGTTGTCAACTATTCCTGTGTCAGTAAACAGTTACTGCACAATTCTGTTATTGTGTCCTTTAAGTAAACATTGCACATGGCGCCCTTGACATTTGATACAGACTGGCACTGCACTGAAGCCTCTTCCTCAAAAACTCAAAGTAATGTATTTTTGGCACCCATTTGACCAAAGGCAGTACCTAGATGCCGAGCCTTTAGTTACAGAAAGCCTGAGTTAAAATGTCGGATTACACACACACCATAAAAGGTTCTGACCCTGCCCCGTACCCTGGATCGGGAAACCTTTCTGAGCTGGTACCACTGGTGCCTTCATTCCTTCTTTGGCCAGCAGCTGGGATACTGGAACTATTTGAATAGTCATCTTAATTCTGCATAAAATGTCAAATTTAATGCTACATTAATCAAGAAAACAAAAAGCTAGGTGCCATGAGTAGTGCACAAGCCGATTGACCTGCCATATGGTGCCATTAATAATACTGCTTAAGTAAAACTTCCTAGGTTAATGTGTTATATTGCATCAGCTGTGTAATACACTTAACCATTTAAACAAAAAAAAATCTTAGTTCTGTGTAGTATTATGTAGCATTTGCCAAATGTTGTTTATTACAGCTTTCAATGATGCCTGATACTTTTGGACTGGAACCTCCGTACTCAGTTTAGGTGGGGGTTCCACCATGCTTCCATCTTCACCTTTAGCGGCCTACAGGAAATGATTTGTCCCATTCCAAAAGTCAACTGAGCAGGCACACAGGAGCTTGAAATGTTGACCAAATGATAATGTTTAACTGATCGAGAGTGTTTGGGTATGCCAGAGGATCCCCTTGATTTTTGTGTTCTAATGCCACCTTAGGATTGATAGCAAAATGCTCTTTCAGTGCATGAAAGAAGTGGATGTTCAAGTTACGTACACCTTGCATTTTAAGTGTCCTGTATTAGCGATTTCCCTGTTTCTGCCCCCCCTGCCTTATTTGTTCCTTGTCATCGCTGAGATTCTAAAGCAGATACTGCCCTTGAAAAGCTACGAATGTCTCGCAAGTAAATTGTAAAATTTAGAACATTTAGGCACAGGCCGTTATATTACAAGTCATATATGTTCTGTTTCTCTTCCTCTCAGTCTCTGTTACTGAGGCTGCCTGTAAACCTGTTCTGTGCCTCACTTTGGACTTCATCTGCTCTGACTGCATTCCTCGATGTGGTATCCTCACCCTTTTTTGTTTTGTTTTTGGTGCTGTTCTGTATGTGAATTTAATGCTTGTGAAAGGTACTGGATTGACAGCACAGGAACCTAAAGTCCTCGATTTATCCATGACATGTACAGATTAGGCGATCACTGTACAAGCTTCCCCCACACTGCCTCGGCAAAATGTGCCAACCCCATCATGGAGAGACCATCATGTAGGTGAGTAGGTAGTTCAAGCTCCATGCCCATTCAGTCCTCTCATGTGAGACTGCCAACAAGGCTGCCAATTAGTGCCAGTTGTGTTGGTGGTTTTGTGATATGGACACCTGCACACTGGGAACTGGACTAAGTCCCCCACAACTCATTTCACATAGGCCACCAAACATCTCTTTGGTGATAATGGCCTTCGACCACTACAGACCTGTGCTGGACTTGAGCCCGTAACCTAGAGGGGAAAGGGTCCTTAACCTGCTACCAATCCACTTAGCCATCCAGTTCCTAACTTCCTTTTCTGACATTAGTTTGTTGCTGGGTCAGTGTCCTTAGTGAAAAAATAAAAACTTACAAAAATAAGATTAAGTTGAAGAACAAAACAGAAACAGTATAAAATATAAACCGAATTGTGTCCAAATACTAGGGTTCCCATTCCCATCAGGACACTTTATTGTGCTTTCACGTAGCGCGCTCCTATTCTCGATCACATCAAAACGGAAGCCTTTATTAGGGCCCTTTGGTCTTTCTGGGATCCAGCATGATGCAGTTTCTCTTAAGCTTTAAAACCTGAATTCCCACATCTGCATTATACAGGACTGAGGGTCAGTTAACAATTTTTTTTTTTTTTTTAAATCCAGTTTGTCAGGGAATCCAGATTTGGGCATTACTGCAGTTTATAGGAAGTCTAAATACCTGGGTTCCAGAGTTTAGAAGTCTATTTTCTAGGGCTAATTATTGAATGTTAATATAAAATGTTTCCAGTAAACTTCCCTTTATTTCACCCCCACCCCATCCTACCCTGCGAGTCAAATACTTCTTACCCCTTTTATTGTGGAAGTTTTTTCCCTTGTTTTGTGGAAATTGAATACTTCCTAAATGGGGATACTGAATCCCTGGGTGAACATACTTGAGAACCAGTGCCATTCTGTCTAAGGGTATTCTATGCTGTACCTCAGTGTAGTGAAGTAATGACCATAGGACTTTTGTTTGGGTGGGGAGGGTACATCCTTTTGGGAGATCTTTGCATCTGTGCTTAGAATATTTAATGCCTTAACATGTGATGGGACATTGACCACTGCCTTGTATGTCTGAGCTACTGCAGCAGTCAGATTTTGTCCCACACTATGTAGTATTATTTTTTGTGTTCCCCATGTCAACCATTTATTTTGTTTTATGTGCCCTTGTGGCTCAGTGTGCTCCTGAAAAAGGACCCTCATTCCATATGCTAACCCAGTTGACAAATTGAATCATCACGGTTCCATGAGGCTTCCAAAACCCTTTAAATTTGTGTGTGACCACATTTGTTTGTGCACCATTCACTCGCCTGTGAGGCCTATAGTTGAAGCTGAACTTCATTGTTTCATTGGCAGCCCAGCTGGGCAACCAGTACAGAAAGGTTGGTAGCCTGCCCCAAAATAGAACGGGAAATTTGCAGTGAAATACCAGACACAGTTAAAGCAATTAATAGGCACATTTCTGCTCATTTTATAGCTACAGTATTTAGTTACCCCACCTGCTGCCCTACTTCCCCTTGTGGCAGTGTAGGAGTGGTGTGGCAGGTCTCCCCTTCTCAAGAGGGGAGAGCAGTCAGTTTTACCTTTGATCCTCTCCCTCCCCGGCTGACCCCCAGCAGCCTTCCTGTTTCTGCACCTGTCTCACTGGTGTGGTATCAAGCGCTGCAACCTGCCACATCACTGGACCAGGACCACTTGTTTTCTTTATAATTATGTACATTTATATGAAAATCGGATCTGCTCTGACTGCCTGTCTTCACTTAACCTCACGATCTGTTGCTATGGTAGTTTTAATTTTGTCACGACTATAGGACCATGTCTGCTATAGATAGCCAGCCAGTGTCACCAGCATCAGTACAGTTTTCATGTTAAATGCATAGTTGTAATGACAAGGGCAAATCTGAAATCAAAAAATGTAAGTAATGTAGACTAAATTGAAGTTTCCCCAGAGGCCTCAGATGGACCTTAGTCCTATTCTCAGAAGAATGATAGTCTTCCATTGTGGCACTATCAGTACTCTTGAAAAAGCAGAGTGAAATGTTTAAGCTAGACATCCAGATTGTGTTTTTTTTTTTGGGGGCGCAGAAACTCTTTATAAGCCTTTCCCGGAACCTATGCACCTATCTTTTGAATAGGGATACAGCAGACTTAAAGTGCTGCTGCGAGGGGTCTCCAGGAGGTCTAATTTTGCAATGGCATAGTGGCAAACTGGCATTATCTCTTGTTGGGTTTAATTCTCAGCTGTTTTGAGGAAAGGTGGCTAGGACTTCTGGGCTGGATTTTCAGAGCTGCAGGATTGCCGCAAGGCCCGAATGTACCAGTGAGTGATATGGCGTACAGGGCTTGTGGCAATCTAACTGCATGTTCAATCCCATGCCAGTGCTGGCACAGGCTAGACCATCGTTTTGTGGTCTAGCTTGCGTCAGTCCTGGGGGCCATTTTCACAGAGCCTGCGCCTGAGATTTGGCACAAACTGTTGTAAAGCAGGGAAACTATTGCAACTGCGCCAGAACTTAGAAAAACGGGTGCAGTTGCGGCAAAAGGGATTGGCATAATAGTAAATTCAAAGTGTTGTAGCGCAGGGTTTGACATAAGCCCTGTGCCACCCTTTGAAAATCTGGCCTACTGTCTTATGCCACTTAGGTAGTCCTAAGCTGCTGCAGGGTTCAGCGGCGAAACCTGTGGGCTTTTATTACAGTGCTGTGGGCACAGTGACTGTCGGAAAAGTTGAACTCTCCGTTATGTTTTTTAAACCAGTGGAAGACCGTCAAAATTTTCTAGACATCAGAAAGTGCTGCTCCATGTGTGGGTTCTTTGGCTTTTTTTCCTACCAGTGTTATATAAATATATATTTTCCAGCTGTATCTAATACAATAAATGACTCCATTTTGTGATAGCTATGCACAGTTAGAAAATACTAGTTATATGAGATCCTTTTGATAACAAATTATGTTGAACAAATTTTTTTGTATTGTAATAAATTGATATTTTGTCATAAAATTAAGGTTAAGGAGCTTACAGTATTACTATGAGAGAATTCTAGATTTTTTTGTGATTTGTTTATAAAACGTTTTACTTGATCTGTGTGTTCTGCTGATTCCATTATTCTGTAAAAGAAAACTCTCAGTGTTTTGATATTTACTAACGTTGCTGGCAAGCTACTGGCAAGGATTGTTTACCTATTTTGGTAAAAACTTTTTTTTGGCTATAAATTATGACAAACCCTTTTCCACCTTTTTTGTTATGGCAGTGTCCAAAAAGTTATTTGTTGTGTTCGAACATACAAATCTTTCCTAGGTTTGTTGTACTGAACATATTTTGTTCTCCTTTCAGTGCCAATAAAGTTTATTGAAATTCAAGCCATTGTATGGAGTTGTTTCTTTCTAGAAAAGAAAGTCCAAGTCTTTTTATGTTTGCCATGCTCACATGCATAGCGAACATTTTGCTATGAGAGTGGGTTTTGAGGGGTGTGACACTGTTGGTCCAAGGCATAAGTCTGCAGGGGGCTCATCCGTGACACACCAGTTAACCAGGCTGATCATGACACTGTTCTGGCTTGCTTGGCGGAAACTTCGTGTAGCTCAAAGGAAAGAGCCGATCTAGTCATAGGATGGCTCTTTCCGTTGATCTACATAATGTTGCCCAGCAAGCACAGCTGATCTGTCATGATCAGCCTGCTGTGGTGTCTTTCCCACCCCCAACGTCCTCCCCAATGCTGGCTACAGCCCAGAGTTCTAGAGCACACCCACTCCCCACCGTACCTATTTTCATTGTGTGGACTGTGGAGCACACCCCTGGTGTTGCCAAACATAACATCTTCTCCCCCAAACTCTCCCGCCTCCATGTTAAAATTCCTGTATGAGGGTGCCCAATCCCCTATGCCAGCTACTACCCCCCACCCTGCCCGTTTTGATTATGCGACATGGGGAGCACACCCCTGGTGCTGTCAAACAGAACACAGACACTGGGGTGCCCAATCCTGTTTGAGTACCTGAAATAGAGAACTGTCCCTCATAACATGCTAAATTCCGGCACAGGGATGCCCAGTTCCCCATGCTGGCTGCCCACCACCACCATCAACCATCATTCCTTTTTTTTTTTTGCTCCTTCCTTAGGCTTCTTGGTCCACCTCTCCTTCTGGCCAGCCATGGACCCCACCAACTCCCTTGCACCAACCCCTTCTACCTACCTCATATTGCAGCCGTCCCAGGGATAGCCAGGTGTATCCCTTCACCAGATGGGTCCCTCTCCGAGGGGGAAGGCGCGATGGAGGACAACCAGCACATTACCTGTTCGATCCCTGGGAGCTGCTGAGGTGGCTTAGGGGCCTTGGGGCACTCATGGCGGAAGGAGCCAGCTGTCATCATCCGGCCAGCCAAGAAGCAATTTTTCCGGTTTGCTCCCCTGTGGGGACGTAGTGTGCCACAGACGTCAAGGCACATGCCGATGTCCTCCACGCCCCTTGCATTCAGCGGGGCTTACTGAACTGTCGTGCTTCCAGCCTCCGCCAGGAGGCAGCACACAGCGAGCCGTATCCCCTTCCTTCCCAGGGAGAAGGCGAGCAGTCATCGGACGCTTGAGCTTTCTACTCCCAGCCGGCCCTCCAGTGACGCGGGTCCGTTCCCGAACCCAGATCACCGGCGTCGCAAGCGGAAATCCAACCGCTGTCCTGGCTACCATTCCCATTTTGAGTATGGAACACCAGGGACCCACTCCTGGTGCCGCCAAGCATAACATTGACACTGGGGTGCCTAATCCCAGAATCAGTACCTGAAATAAAACTCCTTGTATTTTTTTTTTCTTTTCCAAACACCCTGTAAAAATGAAAAGTCTATCTATTGTTGCCATTGCTGTCTCCCCCCCCCCCCAAACACCCAACCCTCCCAATCAGCACCCACCACCACACAATCCCCCAAGCTCTTGCCTACTGGGGATCAAACACCATAATTCTCTCTGGACCGGGAACACATCTTCACTGTTCAACACCAGACTGCAAACTGATGAAATCGGGTATGCGGTTCCATTAGACTCAATGGGGTTTTGAATTTACCAGTATAACCTGGTCATTTTTGAATACTTTTGTTCCAAGTTTTCAATATGCCTTTTTTGGAGGGATTCCACCTCATGAACAATGACAGTGAAATTAGGCAAATCTGTCCCGGAAGGTGTTTTCGTGGTCACTGCGCCAAATCATCTTTAATCTCTTTATAGCACCCCACCGGACTAGAACTGTCTCGGGCTGCCAGCTCGCCTGCCGCTGTACCACCCACTGAGACCAGCAACCTCCTCAAAGGCATTAGCTCTCCCCACAGGACCCCCAGCCCCTAGGTCCGCAGGGAGTTCAAGAGGCAGAGGTCCAGTTACGGATGTGTGGCGGTTAGTCTTTGTGGAGCTGTCGTCTATCCGGGGCGGGGGGGTTCTAGATCTTGAGCTCCCCTCCCATGCGTGGCACACGCTCTGGCGCATGGCAACCCTGCCTGTGTCAGCCATGCTAATCACATGCTGACTGGCTTGCTGCAGTGCCCCTGGTCTCCACCGGGTGTCACTGGTACACTGAGCCATCCCACCCCTCCCTCCCCGGGGAGGAGAGCACCACAAGGGCTTTCGATCCTCAACCCTCTCCTCCCCCGGTGCCTGAGCTGTCTTCCAAACCCAGGTCGCTGGCGTAGCGCGAAGTGTGGCGTCCAACACCTCAAACCTTGGCACCACCGGGCCGGCTAATTTGATCATTTTCTACACCCTTTTTCATGAGGTGGGGTCATAAGAATGCTATGTTGAAAATTTGGGATAAAAATACTAAAAAAATAAACTTGCCTATGTTGAAATTTATGACGGCAGGCTAGTAACTGTGGTAATTTTCAATATTTTGACCCCAAATTTTTAACCGTCATTTCTTCACAGCACCTCACAAATGTGACAGCTGTCATTTTTCAAACCCTGGCCAAAATGTGTTTTCTTACTTGTGGCACAAAATCACCTTTTGGGCAGGATTTGAAAATGTTCTCTAGCCTTGTTCATGAAGTGGGGTCATAAAAAGACTGTCGGGTCATTAGAAGGCTATGTTGAAAGTTTGGGGTAAACATATGAGAAAACAAAGGAGTGAGTGCAGTTTTGTACACTGTTTGCATCTGATTCCATTAAATGTACTTTAGCATCCATATTTTTAGTATGTTTTTTCTTTGCACACCTGCTTTGTGTTGCTTGTAATTTTTTAGATACTGGCCAAAATGTGTGTTTCACACTTGTGGCACTTAATCACCTTTCAGGCACGATTTGAAAATTTTCTCCACCCTTGTTCACGAGGTGAGTTCATCAGAAGGCTGTGCAGGGTCATAAGAAGGCTGTGTTGAAAATTTGGGTAAAAATGTAATAAAAAAAAAGACAAAGTAATAAGTGTACTTTGACATTTTTTAACGCGTACTCATTATTGTGGTATTTTCAGTATTCACTACCTCACGAGTGTGACAGCGGTCATTTTTCAGATTCTGGCCAAAATGTGATCTTATCTGTGTCAATCTTCACCATTCATCACAGATGGGTACTGGCCAGAGATCAGGACCCCGTGGGATCCTTTTTTTTATTTTTTATTTTTTTTTAAAAGGATAGGCAGAGTCAACGCAGCATCGGCGCCGGCCTCGAGGCCGACGCATTACGTGGCGCTCGAGGATTAGTCGTTAGGCTGTGTCGACTCTGCCCGCCTACCAGTTCTTCGTCTCCCGCCGTCGAGGTCGCCTCGCGGGAAGCCATTGAAATTTGAAGAAGTTTGAAAACTTTAGGCCTTAGACTTTCGTGTTCTTCGTCGATAGTCTATTGGTCATCCTGCTAGTTCTGGGTTCTGCCTCCACTCGACGTCGCCGGTAAGATCTTTCCATTTATTTTAAAGTTTAAGCGACATCGAGTCTGTTTTTGGTGTTTTTTTTTCCCCGTAGGTCATGTCGCGGTTGGAGGGCAAGACATTTTCTAAGGCGGGGCGGCCCCCTATGCGTCGGTGCCCGTGCAGCCGCAAGTACTCCGTTACCGACCAGCATGACCGATGTCTCACATGTCTTGGCCTGCTTCACGACATGGATTCTGCGACGCCTGCTTCTCCATGGACCGCCTGTCCTGAGACAGCAGCGTTCAGTAGAGGCGAGCTCACGCCTTTCGGGGTAGGGTTGCGCCTGCCGGGCCAAGCCGTGCTCTTGGCCCTTCCTCTGGTCCCCTCCAGTTCTATACGGACCAAGGAGGAGGAGCCTGGCTTTGCAGCTCATCCTGGCGAGGCTCCTCCCGGGAGCAGGCGGGAGGCGCTGTTCTGGCAATCGCCCCTTCGGGGGCGAATGCTCCCCTGTGTCGCTCTCGTGGTCCGGAAGGCCCGGGTCGGTCGGCGCCATTCGCGGTGCCGTGGGCTCTGTTGGCGCCATGGGCTTTGTCGGCGCCGATGCTGCTCACGGCGCCGTGACCCTGGATTCGGCATTGCCTTTCGCTATGTCTCGCTTCAGCGCTGTCCTCGGCGCCAAGGTTGAGCATGGCGCCGTGGGGCCTTGGGAGCTGTCTGTAAACGCCCTCGGCGCCGTTGGTGCTCTCGGTGCCGTTTGCGGTGCCAAGGGGCCTGGCGGCGCCGTGATCAGTGCAGAGTCCTTTCCAGAGCCGCCGCGCGGCAGTCCCCAGTGCCGTTCGGCAGGCGAGACTGGCGGTGTCGGCGCTGAGGCTGTTGCTGGGGCTGCATCTGCACCATCTCTGTTCCTGGTACCGCCCCCAGTGCCAGTGGACTTGACGGCGCCGCGGTTGGCCCTAGCTCTGGACCTTTGGTCCGAGCTGCCCTGCCGCCTTCAGCCAACCCCGCCTGCGGGGCTGTGGAGGGCACAGGTGCTGCCTCGGCCACTGCTGCGACTTCTGAGCCCTTCGAAAAGGTCGCCTTCCCTCGCCTTCCTACTGTTTGGCTTAGGGCCTCGGACTCTACCTCTTCAGAGTCGGGCTCGGAGTCAGGTGAGCAGTCACACCCTTCGGGGTTGCCTGCAGAGGAGGGCGAACCGGTGGTCTCCACGACGAGTCACAGTCAGCCCCCTTCTGAGGGCAGTCTGGTTCCCTCCCGAGGTCGGGGTCAGTGGTACTGACCAGCAGGCTATGGTGCGTGCCACCATAGCCATGCAACCTGGCCTGGGGGGGATCCTTGAACCCTCGGCAGTGGTACCCCCTCCCGTAGTGTCTCATCGCCCAACTTTGGGGCCCATCGGGAAGTCTACAGGGGGGGAGAGTGCTGCTCCCTGGGTCTCCCTTTCGGGGGCAACCCAGAGCTGCCAGCTACCTAGGCTGGCCCTCACGAGACCAGGACCCTCTCGAACTCTGAGGGGTCGAGGGGTGGGGTTAGCGCGTTGGCCTTTCTCTGGGGTCCACCGGGCCCTGGACGAGCTTGGCGTCGGACTTCGCCTTCTTCTGGTTCCTTGAGGGGTCCCATTCTTTGGAGGCAGGGACCGTCCTTCTGGACCTATCTGCCCCGGTCACCTCACTGGGGGATTCTTCAGGGTGCAGCCTAGGCAGTACCAACGTGGTTGTACAGCTGTCGGCTGCGGAGTCTTCCGGGACACCCTCCTCGGGTGTCCATGGTCCGCTCCCTAGCCCTGGCAGAGGTCAGCCGATTCCTTCTCTCGGCTCTGCCCCTATCCCTCTGCCACAGTCTCCAGCGCTCCCAGGCATTTTTGGTCCTACCGGCCCTCTCACCTGGGAGCAGTTCAGAGTGGTGGCTGCTCGGTTCCTGCCTACCTTAGGGCCATGGACAGCCAGGTTTTCAACCTCCCCCTGAGCAGCCACCCTCGGAACACATGGTGACCTCCAGCTCCTCATCCCCCTCTTCTGGGGGAGAGGAACCATCTGTCCACATCACTCCTGCCACTGATCTCTCCGAATATCAGCGTTTCCTTGTGAGGATGATGGAGGACCTTCACCTTTCTCCCCTGTCCGTGAGCAATCCAGAGCATGCGGCGCACGCCTTTCTAGGCGATTTTGGTGCGGCCACCCTTGTGGTGCCCCCCCCAGCCTGCTCCCTTTTGGGAGGCGTCCATGCGTTTCTGGCAGAGGCCCTTCTCCAGAGTTCCTGCCCCTAGGGACCTCAGCCAGAGGTATTGTGCTCCCCCGGAGTCTCCAGGTTCTGTGCCTCATCCGCAGTCCGGATTGACGCACCTGGACACTCCTGACGGGCTTCGCGCTCTCCACCATGACCGGCCCCCAGATCAAGACTCCTTGGATTTTGACTTCTGGGGGAGGAGGACTTTCTACTCGGCATGGTTGCTTCTCTCCCTCTCAGCTCATCAGGCCCACTATGCAGCCTACAACAAGTTCTTGTGGTCAGCGCTATGTCAGATCCTAGCTGCTTTGCCTGACTCGGAGCAAACCAGGCAAGCCATCGCACTCTCTGCACGTGGCCTGGAGCTAGCAAGGTACTAAGCAAGGGCATCTTACGACGCCAATGAGGTAGCTACCAGGGTCGTAGGGACAGCAATCTGCACCAGGAGATCGGCATGGCTTCGCCTTTCCCGGTTGTCACCCTTGGCCCGGCATAGGGTGATTTGCTCCGCTCACCAGGGAACCTATCTCTTTTCCCGTAGTGCGAGACGACGTCTGTCGGGGCAACTTCCTTCCCCCTCCGGGGGGACCCCATCTCGCTCTCCCCACTCTCTGGCCTCTCCAGGCCCAGAAGGTCCCCCTTAGTGTGTCACCCACTGAGGGCTAAGGGACTCTGTCCCTTAGGGTGCAAGTCAACCCCCTTCGGGGGGGCTTGGTACTCGCCCATCTGTGGTGAATGGTGAACATTGACACAGATAAGATATAAAAATTACGTACCTACCGTAATTATGATCTTTCTGTGTATCTTCACCATTCATCACAATCCCTCCCGCCATCCCCTTGGGGCTCCAGTCTCTGGATCCTCCTCCCTCTGTGCCTACCCCTCTCTTCAGCGGGGTAAAGTTGGGACACACGAGGGTAGTTTCTTCCCTAAGGGGTACAGTTCGAGTGGCAGTCCTTCTCTTCTACATATCTTCACCCCTACGGGGTGGGAGCTGGTGGTTGCCCTCCTTCAAACAATATGAAGTCTTGCTATATTATGACATATGCAGTATAACCCCAGGTTAGAACTGCTCCGGAGGTGAAATAGTTAACTTCCATGCAGAGCATGGAATCTTGAGCGCGAGCTCGGTTGAACACTCTTGTCTGTTGAAGCTCAAACTTAAACTGTCAGATTCTTTACTCCACCTCACTGAACAGTCGCTCCGGAGATTCCTCCTGCTGCTCGGTTTGTTGGTTTTAAAGTGTAATTCTCGGTTTATTTTACCGAAATTTAACCGCAGTCGTCGGTTCAAGCTCTGTCTGTGGTATTGTAAGTAATAGATAGGCTTATTTATTATTTTTTCTTCTGTGTGGAACTTGTAAACGTCTTTTTGGTTGGTTTGAACCGATCAGAGAGGTTTAAAAATGACTTTCTAGCCCTTTAGAGTGCGGTTCCGGTTCTTATCGGTTCTAAAAAGCGGATTTTATTACTTTGTTTCCACAACCCGTGACACGGTTGGGAACCAATAAGAGAGTCTTGCTTGGTGGATTGCCATTAACGGGCAAGTTTTGGTTAGGCTGGCACTATGTCTGAGAAACCCAAGAAAAACCAGACCCACTGGGTTTCAGCATCAGGCTCTGTGGGGAAGCCTTTGCCAAGGCTGACCCACACACCATTTGTGTATATTGTCTGGGGTTTGACCACCCTCAATGCAGACTGCCAGATTTGTGAAATTTTCCTGCTGCCACCGTGGAAAAAAGAGTTGGTAGGCTCAGGGAAAGGGAGGCCAAAAAGTCCGCTGACCCGGATGGCCAGCCCGGTTCGGTTCCAACCGAACCTGAGGGAGTGCCCTCTGATCAGGGCGATGCTTCCTCAGGCAAACGAAGAGCCAGCTCTGAGGAGCCGGTTCCAACTGAAAGGGCTAGAAGGTCAGCTAGTTTGGGGCCAAAAGTTCTTTCTCCAATTGCTCAGGAAATAGCCAAAGCTATCCAAATTGTCCTGTCTCTTTCCCCAGTTCCGTCCGAACCGGCACCATTGGGCAAGCACCCAGTTTGGTCAGTTTCCTCGGTTCAAGATTAAGATTTTGAAGATTTTTATGAACCAGGGGAAGGGGAGGAGGGGTACGAGGAGAGTGAGTGTGATTTTGACAGTCTGGATGTGCCCATTGAACCAGACATCTCTCCAGACAGACCCTCAGGAGTATCCCCTCCCAGGCTATCTGAGTCCCCTTCTCATTTTTTGTTTTACAAGAAAGTTGCTGACACTCTGCAACTCCCTGTTGAGGAAGCTGTTGATGATCAAGAGCAGCCTGATTTTGTGGAAATGATGGATATTCCAGAGTCTAGGAGACTGTCTATTCCCTTGCATAAATCTTTTAGGAAACAGACAGTAAAAATTCTGAAAACTCCTCATTCTATCCTCCCTGTGGATAAAAGGATGGACAAGAGGTATGCTTTATCAGGCTCTGATACAGAGTTCCTAGCTCAGCAGTGCAGCCATGTGGGGGTAGTGCAGGCTGCAGCCTGTGACAAGGCTAATATTCCTCTAGCCTCTCACCCTCCTGAAAGGGATTCCAGGAGGATGGATGCCATGGCAAAAAAGCAGTACATGGCAGCATCTTTGGGACTCAGGCAAATTATATGGCTTACGTAGCTTGGTACCAGAAATCCAGGTGGGACACTGTCCTGGCCCTAGCAAAACAGGCCCCTGAACAGCTTGCCGGGGAGCTGGAGCAGGTGGCTGCGGACGGTATTGACATCCAAGGTGCAATTTCATGCTGCTGTAGACTCTAATGATGTTTCGTCTAGAGTTATGGCTACATCTGTGTCTCTTCGCAGAATGGCCTGGCTCAGATGTACTGCCCTGTCACAGGATACCCAGTCTAAGGCTATGGATTTTCCTGTTGTGGGAAATTCTCTGTTTGGGGAGCAGACAGAGAATTACATGAAGAAAATGGATGAGTATAGGACCACCTATAGGAGTGCACAGGCCAAAGAAAGTCAAGTCACTCTTCAAAGGCAGCATGTCAGGGGCAGGGGCAGGCCTTTTCATAGGCCGTTTTACCAAGCCCAGGACTCCTCTTCTGCTTATGCCCATAGGGGGTTCTTTAGAGGAAGGGGCTCTAGTAAGCCTGCTTCTACCCCTCAACCCAAAGCCCCTGCAAAACAGGCTCCCTGATGGGGTAGCCAGGGCTGATTCTCCACTACCGGTAGGGGGCAGGCTGGCTTACTTTGTCCAGGACTGGAAGTCTTTAACATCAGACAAGTGGGTCCTGGAAGTAGTAAGCCAGGGACTGGTTCTCAGCTTCAAAAAATTTCCGAAGATGAGCCAGATCTTTTCCACCTGCAAACCCATCAGAGGCACTTGCCCTGGAAGAAGAAGTTTCTGCCCTCCTGGCTCTCAGAGCCGTGGAAAGGGTTCTACCCATACACCAGGGCAAAGGGTTGTACTCCAGGTACTTCCTTACCCCAAAAAAGACAGGAGAATGGCGGCCCATTCTGGATCTCAGGTATCTAAACAAGCACCTTTTAAAACCAAAGTTCAGAATGGTGACCCTGGGGATTATTTTACCCTCTCTAAGGCCAGGGGACTGGCTAGCCTCCCTGGACCTCAAGGATGCCTACTTCCATGTTCTCATCAGAAGCTCCCATCGAAAGTACCTCAGATTCGAACTGCCCTCAGGCCATTACCAGTTCAGAGGAATGCCCTCTGCCTCTCCTCAGCTCCAAGGGTGTTCACAAAATGCCTGGCAGTAGCAGTTGCTCATTAAGAAGGCAAAGATTGCCATCTTTCCTTATCTGGATGACTGGCTCATTGTAGGCCAGTCTCGGAACAGGTCAAACTTCATTTACAAGTAACCCAGCACCTGCTTACATCTCTAGGTTTCCTTCTCAATTTTCCAAAGTCAGTTCTGGAGCCTGTCCAGCTTCTCACCTTTATAGGTGCAGAACTGAACACAAAAGCCAGAGCCTTCCTTCCTCTGGAGAGCAAGGACCCTGGTGTCTCTGGCCTCCTCTTTCACCCTGCAGGTCTCTCGACCAGCAAGGCATTTTCTACAGCTCCTGGGGCACATGGCTGCTTCTACAGCAGTAGTGCAGGGAGCGAGATTTCAGATGAGGGACATTCAGTTCCATTTGAGAGCCTTTTGGTCTCAAAGAACGGATCCCCTAACCAGATTGATTCCAGTGATTCGAACCCTGATCCAGGCCCTCCAGTGGTGGCAGGATCAGAACAATCTGAGACGGGGTTCCCTCCACTCCCCAGTCTCATTCCTTGACCCTTACTACAGATGCATCCCTCTTGGGGGGGGGAGCTCACATGGGTGACCTTTCCACCCAAGGGCTGTGGCCCCCTCAGGAATCTCTGCTCCACATCAATTTGCTGGAGCTCAGAGCAGTTTTTCTAGCACTTCAGGTTTTCTCCACAGCTGTCCAGAACAAGGTAGTTCAGGTCAGAACAGACAATACCACTACAATGTGGTACATCAACAAGCAAGGGGGCACTCTGTCTACGGCCTTGTGAACCGAAGCAATGAAGTTGTGGTCTCTGGCATATTCTCTGAACGCCTCCCTTACGGCAGTTCACCTCCCAGGCAAGGACAATGTCCTAGCGGATGCTCTCAGCAGGATTTCCCAGGGCCATCACGAATGGGCACTGGATCCCCTAGTACTGGAGGTAATATTTGCCAAATGGGGCACTCCGCAAATAGATCTCTTTGCAGCCCCAGACAATCACCAACTTCCCCTTTTTTGTTGCAGGCCCCCAGTGTTGGGCTCAGTCCCTCTGGATGCCTTCCTCCTCAGTTGGGAAGGGAAGTTTCTTTATGCTTTTCCCCCTTCCCCCTTCTTTTCAAAGTGCTAGTCAGAATCGGATCTCAATCCTGCAAGATGATCCTGATCGCTCCAGATTGGGCCAGGCAGCCCTGGTACCCCTCCTCATGTCCTTAGCAGTCCACCCTCCCCTGTGCCTTCCCAGGAATCACAACCTGTTAACCTGTGCCCAGGGGAGAGTTTGGTATCCGAACCTCAAATCTCTCAATTTCAAGGCTTGGCTCTTGAAGAGTTAGTTTGCTGACCTACACCTTTCTCAAGGCGTATTGGACATCTTGAAGGCCTCTAGGAAGCCTTCCACCAGAATACCTATAATTCAAAATGGAAGAGATTTTCCATATGGTGTGCTGGTAAACATATTTCCCCAGAATCTGCTGGTGTGCCCACAATCCTGGATTATTTGGTGCATTTGAATTCCTTGGTGCTGAGGCCAGCTACCCTAAAGGTGCACTTGGCAGCTGTGTCTTGTCTTCTTGTCAGCAGGTAAGTCCTCTTCTTTATCAGCTCACCCTGTGTTCTCCAAGTTTTTTAAAGGGTTGCTTCACACCAATTCCCCGTTCAGGGATCCTGCCCCTGCTTGGGATCTTAATATTTGCATCGCTCAACTTATGCAGCCCCCTTTTGAGCCATTCTCTTCAGCAGAGCTGAAGTACTTGACTTGGAAAACTGTATTTCTGGTAGCCATCACCTCTGCCAGGCACATAAGTGAGCTACAAGCTTTGTCAGTGGAGCCTGATTTTATCTCCTTTCATAGAGATAAGGTAGTCCTCAGGACTAACAGGAAGTTTTTGCCTAAGGTGGTTTCAGACTTTCACCTAATCAATCCATGTCTCTTCCTGTGTACTTCACTGACCATTCCTCCTCTGGTGAGAGGAGATTGCACAGTTTAGATGTCAAAGAGCCCTTCGTTACTATATATGGAAACGTGTCACGGGTTCGAATCCCTCCAGTTGTTCCTCACTTATGGTGAGGTTGGTAAAGAAACCTGCCACTAAAAGATCCATTGCCAGGTGGATTGTCTCTGTATCCAATTCTGTTACGAAAAACTGGGTAAGGTTCCTTCCTCAGGCCTGAGGGCTCACTCTACCAGAGGTACAGATGCGTCTCTGGCTGCTGCCAGGGACATTCCTATCCTAGAGATGTGTCGAGCAGCTACCTGGAAAACAGTTCACACTTTTACTAAGCATTACTCCTTGGATATCCAGGCTAGGAGTGATGCTCGATTTAACAAAGCTTGCTTCAGAGCTATTTCCCAAATGGTTCTGTCCCTCCTCCATGGAGGTACTGCTGTGTAGTCTGCATATGTCATAATATAGCAAGACTTCATGTTGTTTGAAGATAAAATTACTCACCTTAATAATGTTGTTTCTTCTAATGGAGTCTTACTATATTATGACCTCCCCCCCAGCCTGCCCCTCTCAGAACCTCTGTTTTTGGGAGGTGGTGGGCAATGCAATGTTGGCACTTCTTTGCCCACTTTATTTCACCCTTCTAGGGTGCTTAGGTGTTATGCTTGTTTCTTCTTGAATCCCCCGACTTGAGTCTTTGTTTTGGGATCAAGATCAAAAAGGTGTTTTTGTAGTTGTTAGCCAACGGCTAGTGTAGGTTTACAGCTTCTACACAGAACCTTAGTGAGTTTTTGCTCGTAAAGATCTGACAGTTTAAGTTTGAGCTTCAACAGACACAGTGTTCAACTGAGCTCGCGCTCAAGATTCCATGCTCTGCATGGAACTTAACTCTTTCACCTCCGGAGCAGTTCTAACCTGGGGTTATACTGCATATGTCATAATATAGCAAGACTCCATTAGAAGAAACAACATTACTAAGGTGAGTAATTTTTTCTTCTGTTATCCATCTGTTTAAAAAAAAAAAAAAAAAAGTTCCCTTTTTCACCAAATATCTTTAGAGAGAGTAGTGAGTCCCTGTACCCTGTCCTTCTCCAGAATAGCCGAGACTGCTTTTGGAGTATTGCCAGTTATTCTGTGCCTTGAATTCTGGCAAGAGAGCTTTGCTACTCCTTGCAGTTCCTATACAGTCTGGTGACGGACAAGGGTCCTGGATCCTTGTTACCTCTCACTCTCTCCTAAATTTTCTCTTCCCCCCCCTTCCCTCCCTCCCTTCCATTTCCAGAGATTGGGGCCCCTACCCAATCCCCTTAGTCTTATTTCTTCTGTGCTGTCCTCTCAGTCGTTATTTCTCCTTTTAGTTCAGTTTTCTCTTCCTTTTTCTGTCCCTTGGACTCTCTTGTCCCACCCTCCACCCCTTCCTCTTACCTCTCCGGCGACTCAGAACTGGTAGGCGGGTGGAGTCGACACAGCCTAACGGCTAATCCTCGAGCGCACGTAACGCGTCGGCCTCGAGGGCGGCACCAATGCTGCATCGACTCTGCCTATCCTTTTAAAAAAAAAAAATGCTCCCGCAGGGTCCTGATCTCCGGCCAGTACCCATCTGTGATGAATGGTGAAGATACATAGAAAGATCATAATTACGGTAGGTACGTAATTTTTAATTTTCACACCTGTGGGCATGATTTGAAAATTTTCTCCACCCTTGCTCATGAGGTGGTGATGTAAGAAAGCTGTGTTGAAAGTTTGAGGTAAAAATATTAATCAACAGAGTTAGGAGTGTATGTTGAAGTTTTTCAACACCTGCTCATAACTGTGGTAATTGTCAGTATATCTGTAGCGCTCCATATTGTCAATAGGTAGTAATAACTGAGTAATGTGTACCCCCAATAGGGGAAATGGCACAGCCCAGAGCTTTGGAATGCTGGACATATGAGGATTCTGGACAGCAGCAACCCTCCAGTTCAGCTGGAAAAGACCTTTCAAGCTTCTCTGAAGAAAATATAAGCTTTTGAGATTTGTGGCTGCAATTCTGCATAGCAGCTTGGGGCTGCCCAGTGACAGGGAGCACCCCAAAATAAAAATCATGCCTGTTAAGCTTCAGCTTTCAAATTGACTAACCTGCTCTGCCTATTTCCACTGCTTGTGATTGGACTGGGGGGCCACATCTGCCTTTTATGTAAGGGTATTTTTTTTCTTTATGTGGCATCAGATTTTCCTCAACACTCCAAAAGAACAGGTATAGAGTTGCCACATGTAAGTCCAATTTATTCTGGTTTTTCTGATGGAGTCTTAGGGCTCCTGGGGGGTCTCCTTCGGCTTATGAGTCAATCCCTCCCTTGCCCCTAGATTTCAGGATTCTGTATCTGGTTTTTTTTTTTGTTGGTTTTTCTACTTGCTTTAGGAGTATTGCCCTTTTAACTGGCATTTCCCCTTTGTGTTTGACTTGCGTGTTCCTCTGCCTCAGCAGCTTCTCTCATACAGAAGTGGCTGCTGAGAAGCAAGTCACTTAGTTTTTTGTGGGGAGTAGTATGTATTGAATAGTTCTAGGGACATAGATATGGTGTTCTAGCTGCACTTCTGCCAGTGTCCTTTCCCTTTAAGGCTTGCTGGAATGTCTTCAACCACCCGGGTGATAACTCCCTCAACACCACCTCGTGACGTCAGATCTTCCTTTCCGCTGGAAGAAGGTTCCCTCCTTACCACTCTCTCGCTGAGAAGTCCCTTTACTCTTAAATCTTTGGATTTTCAAATAAAGTTTATCTTCAGGCTATTTTTTTTTCACCATTGATATGGATGGTGCAAAGTCTGCTCCAGGATTCCGGAAATGTTCCTGTGGGCAGAAGATGTCCCAGATGGATCTGCATGCCATGTGAGTTTACTGCCTGGGTCACGAGCACGATCCCCAGGCCTGTGGCATTTGCTGCACTTTCCACTCATCCACATTGGAGGATAGTTATGCCCGCCTGCTCCTAGGTCAGGGATTTGTGCCAGGCCTTTCCCACCCATGGGTAGCGTCCCTCTGGCACTAAGCACAAATCAAAGTCTAAGAAGGACCAAGAAGCAGTTTCATCATCAATTGTGGGATCGAGAGCACTCTCGGACCTCTGATTCCTGTGCTTCTCCAGAGGCTCCAACTCCGGTCGAATCATTGGTCCAGGCTGCTGCACCCACAGTATCCCCATCGGGCCAGTTGGTCGAGATGCAGGTCAATCTTACGGTGAGATTTTTCTCAACCTGGTAGACATGTTATCACCCAAAGAGGCCTATACCTCCTTATCCAGGACTCTGGTCCTGCCTGTGATTCAGGAAGGGACGGATCTTATCTGTCAATCTTCACCATTCATCACAGATGGGTTAGCTGGCCGGAGGTCAGGACCCCGTGGGAGCTTATTTATTTATTTTTTTTAAAAGGGGTAGGCAGAACCGACACACCATTGGCCCCACCCTCGAGGCCGATGTACTAGGTGGCTCTTGAGGGTTGGCCGTTGGCTGTGTCGACTCTGCCTGCCTACCAGTTCTTCGTCTCCCGCCGTCGAGGTCGCCTCGTGGGAAGCTTCAGGAAGAATTTAGGCCTGTTTCAGTCCTTCGCCTTCGGTGTTTTCAGTCTGTCGGTTACCTGCCGGTTCTGTGTTCTGCCTCCACTCGACGTCTCCCGGTAAGATCTTTTCTTTTTATTTGAATTTTGCGACATCGAGTCTATTTTGGTGTTTTTTTCCGTAGGTCATGTCTCGGTCAGAGGGCGAGAAGTGTTCGAAGACGGGTTGGCCCCCCATGCAGCCAAAAATTCTCCGTCACCGACCAGCACGACCGGTGTCTTGCGTGTCTTGGCCCGCTTCACGACATGGACTCGTACGATGCCTGCTTCTCCATGGACCGCTGGGTCCTCGAACAGCACGCGTTGAAAGTGGGGCAAGCTCCGCCGACTTTCGGGGTAGGGTTCGCATTCATCTGGCCAAGCCGCGTGCTCTCTGCCCTTCCTCCGGGTCCCCTCCTGGTTCTATACGGACCGAGGAGGAGGGAACCTCGGCTACTTCTAGCCTGGCCATCGCCGAGGCTCCTCCCGCAGCGCAGGAGGCCCGTCCCGCTTTCTCCTGGGAGCGGGCGGGAGGCGCCGCCATGGCAATCGCCCCTTTGAGGGCGAAGGCTCCCCCGGTGTCGTTCCCACGGCTCGGAAGGCCCGGGTCGGCGCCATCGGAGCCGTTCGTGGCACCGTGGGCCTTGGCGGGGCCGTCGGCACCGACTTTTCTCTCGGTGCCGTGGTCTCGGTCGACGCTGTTCGCGGCGCACAGAGACCAGATCCCACATCATCCTTTGCCATGTCTCGCCTCAGCACCGAGGTTGAGCACAGCGCTGTGTCTTTAGGGCTCGGTGCTGTGGGGCCTTCGACTCCGTCTGTTGGTGTCGTCCGCAGCGCCGTCCACGCTCTCGCGCCGAGGAGCCGGTTGGCGCTGTTTGACGCCGGGTCTGCCTTCGGGGCCATCGTCGGCGCTGCTACGGTCCTCTGTGCCGCTCGCGGTGCCGTGGGGCCGGGTGACATCGACGTCGGCGCAGAAGGTGCCACCGGGGCTGTTGTCAGCACCGTCCCTGTCCTTGGTACTGCTCCCAGTGCAGGTGGATTGGATGGTGCTGCGACTGGCCTTGGCACTGGACCTCTGGCTCGGGCTGGCACCATGCCTCCTGCAGGTCCTGCTCGCGGGATTGTGGAGTGCGCGGGTGCCGACTCGGGCACAGCAGTGGCTGTCAGCATCAGATCATCACTGGGCCCCAGTGGCAAGGTTGGTTCTGCCCGCCCTCCTACGGTTTGGCTCAGAGCTTCGGACTCTACCTCTTGGTCCGGAGCTCCGGAGTCGGACGGACGTTCGCCCCCTTGGGGTTGGCTGCGGATGTGGGCGGCACTGTGGTCCTTCGCTGACGAGTCTGAGCCAGCCCCCTACTGAGGAGAGTCCGGTGGCCCCCGAGACTAGGGTTAGTGGTGCTGACCAGCAGGCAGTGGTGCGTGCTACCATAGCTCTGCAGCCTGGTCTTGGGGGTTTCATCGACCCCTTGGTGGTGGTACCCCCTCCAGTGGTGTGTCTTGATTGCCCGACTTTGGGGCCCATCAAGAAGCCTACAGGAGGGGAAGGTACTGCTCCCTGGGTCTCCCCTTTGGGGGTTGCCCAGAGATGCCAGCTACCTAGGCTTGCCCCCTCGAGGAGGAGGACTCTTTTGGACTCTGAGGGGTCGAGGAGTGTGGGGTCGCCACGTCTGCCCTTTTCTGGGGTCCACTCGGGCCCTGGACAGAGCCGTAGTGCAGCTTTCCACCCTTCCCCCTTGGGTTCCTTGAGGGACTCCCGTTCTTTTGAGGCAGGGGACCATCCTTCTGGACCTTTACAGCCCCGGTCGCCTCACTCAGGGGATTCTTCTGGGCGCAGCCAAGGCAGTACCAATGTGGTTGTGCAGCTGTTGGCTGTGGGGTCTTCCGGGGCACCCTCCTCGGGTGCTCACGGTCCACTCCCTAGCCCTGGCAGCCCCTATCCCAGCTCCTAGCCTCGTTGCCTGACTTAGAGCAAACCAGACAAGCCATCGCGCTCTCTGCACGTGGCCTGGAGCTAGCAAGGCACCAAGCGAGGGCATCTTATGATGCCAATGAGGTAGCTACCAGGGTCGTAGAGACAGCGATCTGCACTAGGAGATCGGCATGGCTACGTCTTTCCCGGTTGTCACCCTTGGCCCGGCGTAGGGTGATGAGCTCCGCCCACCAGGGAACCTACCTTTTCTCCTGTAGAGTGAGACGGCACTTGTCAGGGCAACTTCTTTCCCCCTCTGGGGGAACCCCGTCTCTCTCTCCCCACTCCCGGGCCTCTTCAGGCCTGGCAGGTCCCCCCCCCCAGTGTGTCACCCACTGAGGGCTAAGGGACTTTGTCCCTTACGGTGTAAAAGTAACAGGCCCTCTCGGGGCTTTGGTATCATTATTCAGATGAATGGTGAAGATTGACACAGATAAGATATGAAAATTACGTACCTACCGTAATTCTGATCTTTCTGTGTATCTTCACCATTCATCACAACCCCACCCACCATCCCCCTGGGGCCTCAGTTTCTGGGTCCCCCTCCCTCTCTGTGGCTCCCCCTCTCCTCTTTAGGTGCGGGGTAAAGTAGGGACACACAGGGATATTTTCCAATCTAGAGCAGACAGCTCGAGTGGCACTCCTTCTCTACTACTTTGTCTCCACCCCGATGAGTTGGGAGTTGCCCTCTTTCTGTTCTCCTTCTGGTTTCCATCCAACTATTTCTCAAAAAAAAAAAAAAAAATTTTTTCACCAAACATCTTTTCCTGAGAGAGTACTAAATCCCTGTACCCTGTCCTTCCTCCAGAATAGCCAACTCTTCCTCTGGGGTATTTGCCAGTCATTCTGTGCCTTGAATTCTGGCAGAGAGCTTTGCTACTCCTTGCAGTTCCTATACAATCTGGTGACGGACAAGGGTCTCGGATACCTTAATACCTCTCCCTCTCTCCTAAATTCTCTCCCCTCCCTACCCTCCCTTCTTCCGCTTCGAGATTGGGGCCCCTACCCAAATCCCCCTAGTCCAACCTCTTCTTTGCTGTCCTCTAAGTCGTTATTTCTCCTTTTAGTTCAGTCATCCTTTCCTTTTTCTGTCCCTTGGACTCTCTTGTCCCACCCTCCATCCCTTCCTCTTACCTCTCCGGCGACTCAGAACTGGTAGGCAGATGAAGTCGACACAGCCTAACGGCCAACCCTCGAGCGCCACGCAGTATGTTGGCCTCAAGGGCGGCGCCGATGGTATGTCGGCTCCGCCTACCCCTTTTTAAAAAAAAAGCTCCCGCAGGGTCCTGACCTCTGGCCAGATAACCCGTCTGTGACAAATGGTGAAGATACACAGAAAGATCAGAATTACGGTAGGTACGTAATTTTCATATCTGTTGGCTAATCCACCAGCTCTCAATCAGGAACTTACAGACCCGGAGGTGTCCCGGTTCTTGCTGGCCGATCCAAGGCCCACCGTTGGTCCCCCTGATGGTCGAGGTCCCACTCTTGATCTCCCAAGTTGAGCAGCCCTCCGTCAGCACTCCTGGCACTCAAGGAAAGCGACAGTGCTGCTATTCTCTGTCCTCTTCTTTTCTTGGGTGAAGAGAGGCTTCGGTGCAAGTTGCGTTGCTGCTGTGAGGACTTGTGGCAGCAGCTTGTGTTCACCAGGATGAAGCCTATTCTTGCTTCGACCCCAGCCATTGCATGTCATTCACCACAGAGGCTGACGCCTTCCCAGCCTAGGCAGGAGCTGCCCCGTCAGGTTCCGGTTCAGCCTCTTCTGGCTTCTCTGCTGCTTTGGGTGGGGCTGCCTCTGAAATGGCTGGAGACTGGTACTCCGACTAAGGAGACCTGCCTGGCATTGGGTCTTCTCCATCGGCTGTCTGTCACAGTCAGCCCTTACTATTCTCAGAGGGTCAAAGGGGATTCTGGCAGCCAACCCCTCTTTGATGGCTCCTTTGAGTCGGAGAGCTGCTCCTTGCACTCTCGTCCAGTGGACGTTGAGTCAACAGGGGGTCTCTTGATAAAGGAAGGTTCTATCTCCTTTATGGGCCTTCTGTACCTTATCTGAGTCCACGGGTCTCCAGATGAAGCCTGTTAAGTGGGTGCGGTACCCACTAACCGGGATCCTGGACTGGGGTGATTCCCCTTGGGAAGCATTCCCGGTTGCAGAAGCCATTCTTGGTCTTGCATTGGAGCTCTGGCAGCATCCGGCCTCATGCTGTGCACCATTGGCCCAGATAGCCCGCAAGTATGTGGTCCCTATCGGTTCCAATTCAGGGTTCACAGAGCATCACTCAGCCAGGGGTTTGGTGGCTGACTCAGTGTTCAGGTGCTCGGGCAATGTGGGGGATGTTAACAAGCCGCCCAATAAGGAGTCCAAGAAATTGGATCATATGGCCAAAAAGTGTTTATGCTGCCTCATCTCTCTGCCTTCGGCATGCAAGTTCAACCCTTTTGATGGCCCACTTCTCCCATGCCCATTTGGGCACGCTTGATGGGGGTTCTTCCTCATCTCCCAGTGGACCTACAAACTATGGTCAAGCAGGTCTGGGACCAAGGCTGTGCAGTAGCCAAGCAACTGCTCCAGACAGCCATGAACATTGGTGACTCTTGCACCCGGTCCATGGCGGCCGCTGTGGCCATGCATTGCAAGGTTAAGCTGCTGATCTTGACCTTCACATCAGATACCTAGTACAAGCTGGCGGATGTCCCCTTCCTGGGTTCCAACTTGTTTACCTGGACTTGAGGGGCACCTCACCCAGATCGAGAAGTCCAATGCCACCTTGGAAACATAAGAGACATAGACTTTGGCAGCAGATAAGGACCGCTTGGCTCACCCAGTCTGACCATTTCCCTTCCTATTAGATAATGTGCAAATCCTAGTTAACAAACAGCCTACTTCCTCCTACCCCCCACTAGAACTGCCTTATGTTTGTCCCATGCATTCTTGAATTCCCCCACTGTTTTTGACCTCACAACCTCCTGAGGAAGGCCGTTCCATGTGTCCACCTCCCTCTCCGTGAAAATATACATCCTCGCATTGCCCCTGGGCCATCCCCCCTCTATCTTCAATTTATGCCCCTTGTTATATCACTTTTTGTGAAAGATTCTAACCTCTTGGACTTTGCTGATTCCCTTGAGGTACTTGAAAGATTCTATCATGTCCCCTCTCTCCCTCCTTTCTTCAAGGGTATACATATTAAGCTCAAGTCTCTCTTCAAATGATTTCTGGTGCAGACCCTGCACCATTTTAGTTGCCCCCTCTAGACTGCCTCCATCCTGTCTATGTCCTTGCAGAGATGGGATCTCCAGAACTGCACGCAGTACTCCAGATGGTGTCTCACGAACTGTCTGTACAGAGGGATAACAACTTCCTGTATTGTACTGGTGATGCCTCTCCCTATACATCCCAGTATCCCCCCCAGCCCTCCTTACTACCTTCTCACATTGCTTGCTTACCTTTAGGTCATCTTGATATGATTATCCCAGGCCCTTTCCATTTTGTTGTTAGTACCTTTTCTCCCCCAAAATTGTGTATCTTCTCCTGGTTTTGTTTCCCAAGGTGCATTTACTTCACACTTTTGCATTGAATCTAAGCTGTCATACTTTTAACCATTCTCAACCTTACCAAGTCCCTCTCATCCTTTCCACCCCCTTTGTGTACCAGCCCTGTTGCTAGATCTTTGTGTTGTCTGCAAAGCGGCATACTTTTCCTTCCAGTCCCTCTGCAATGTCACCTATAAAGACATTAAAGAGGACCGGTATTAGTACTGAACCCTGCGGTTCCGTGTTAAAATCGCAACTGCATAATAGCGCCTGAAATAATGGTGAATACAAAACCGCGACTAGCAAGTTAGCAACCCATCATTATAGCGCAGCATATAATGCTAAAGCATCAAAATAGCACCATCCAATGCATATGGCTGTACTGACTACTGACTGATTGGGGTAATGTTTCCTTTGGGCTGAGCCACAGTGACAGTTTCTTAAATCAAACATTACTTAAAGAGACATGAGGGTAACAAATATTGAGGTGCAAGTCTGTAGCAATAAAAGTGAACTTCTACTGCACCTCTGGTCACTGCTATTCTCTGCACAATGGCATCTGAGAGTTACTTTGTTCATAACTGGGGTTGCGGGTACCATCAGAAACTATGGGTGGCTCCAAAGGGGGAGAGGAGAGAAAGAGGAGCGGAAAAGGGAAAAAAATGTCAGACTGGTATGGAGGTGCCTATTCCATTGAACCACAGCTTGGGTTGGAAATTTCACTGCAAACAGTGCTGTTGAGCCCCCCACAGCACACCACAGACTCACAGTTCTTCACAATATCTGGGGGCTGGTATTCCATACAGCCGGTCTTGATGGTCCAGATTGTAGTGTGTGTGGGCTCGTGCTGGTGGGACTCAAGCTGCTGTTCCTTTGCTTGGGAGTACACTCGAAAGACATTGGTCACACTCGTGATGGGGGGGGGGTCAGGCTGATGGGGTGAATACTGCTCCTGAATGTGCAGTTAATTCTTAGCTTGCTTAATTTGATGTTCGAAGTTTTTTTTTTCTCTTTGGGGATTCGGAGGGGCTTCAAGTTGGAGGTGATGTGACTTGTGCACTGCAGTTATGATCGCTAATGTGGCAGTCGTGATACTTGTAACCTGAAAGGCAGTTGTATTCGCTATTATGGCTAATTTGCTGTTTCTAGTCGCCCTTCACGTGCTCGCTATTTTGTAGTTGCGTTTTTTTAAGTCGCTAATACACAGTCGCGATTATCATGGGATACCAACCCTGCGATACCTCGCTGGTAACCCCCCCATCTTACTTTGAGAATCACTCTTGCAGCAGGAAAAACCTTTAGGACTCGGGTACCAGGACCCCACAGAATCTTTCTAGTTAGTAATACCTGGCAGGGGACTGCCCACCTACATCGGCCTGCTCCTGACGTCACGTCTGGTATAAAAGGAGCGGTCCCCCAGCCCATCCCCAGTTCTTTTTCCCACCATCACCTTCAGCTTGTCGACCATCATTTTGCCCGTGCTTTTTTCTTTTATTTCCTTACAGTTTTCAACAGATTGTGCATGTTGTCTTCTCCAATGTCATAGATCGAGAGGCGCCCTTCAAAGTGCGCGTTCAGCAAGAAGATCCTCTATAAGGATGTCCATTCGGCCTGCTTGTTCTGCCTGCACCCGGACCACAACATCGAGGCCTGCCAGCACTGCCACGACTTCAGTCAGCGCACAAGGCTCTGGCACCAGAAGTCCCTCTAAGCTTTCCTTTTGAAAAACCAGATGTCTTCCATGGAGAAGGAACTCCACTGCAAGAGCTCCTCATCCTCATCTTCTTCGTCTTCTCACAAGGAGAAGAAATCGAGTGGCAAACACAAGCACCGAGACAAGGAGAAATCCAGGGCAGAAGACTGCTCTGAGTCCCCGACCATGTCAGCGAGCCCCTCCTCCTCTGGGCTTGTCTCTGGGCTCCCAGTCTCTAAGCCTTCCTCCCTTATCAGTCACGTGAGAAGGCTCTTTGGGGCATGGGAAGTCCTCCCACACCTCCCAGCCGCTTAAGCCAGTCACCCCTGTGGGCTCTAAGCCAAGTGGCTTGGCTGGAGTTTCTTCAGGTGGCATCCACTGTCTGTCACCCTCCTGGCCAGGGTGTCTGCCGAGTCTGCCCTGTCGTCGGGGGCCAACGCTGGCAGACGGCATCCGGGAGAGTTGCCATCTTCCTCCAGCAGCAATGGGCGTATGTTCCGTTCGGAAGATACGCCTCTCATGCAGGCGACTCCACCCAGGCATCTGCCGTTTACACCAGCAATGCCAGCCTCCCCGGCACCACCTCGGGGAAAACCTGGCACAGCCTCAAATGCCAGTAAACTCCAGTGCTCCCATTAGGCTGACACCTGAGGGCTGGACATCTGACCAGATGTCTCCAACACCTGAAGGTGCACCTGGGCTCCTGATGCCAGATGATGGGGTCCAGGCTACTCCGACACCAGAGCTACCCCAACCGGATGATCTGACGCTGGGGCCGTCCAGCATGGCACCCCCAATGCCAGATGCTCCGGCTCTGCCTCAGGACCCTCCGCAGGGTCTGAATGAACTATTTGCAGCTGGTGGACCTTCTTTAAGGATAAATAGGCCACCTTGGCTCCAGTTCCGCCAGTACCCCAAGGGCCATCCACAAATGAGTCCTTGGGTTGTCTCCCTGCTGTACCTCCTAGGAGGCCAGTGCTGGACGACCTTCTTTCCCCAAGGGATCATCCCCACAGACCACCAAGGTACCCTTCTTCCCCTGACTCAGGACTCTGAACCTGATTCCAACTTTTCCCCCAGCTGTGGGGACTCTGACCCTCTGTCCGACCCCGACGTCGGGAAGGACACTCCCTGCTCCCCACCAGACAACCCATCCTTCATGGATGTAATGCGTCACATTCAACAGTTGAATGGCTTGGACTTAGAGGACCTCAACCCAGAAAGGAAGAGGTTAGTGGCATTTCTTCAGAAAAATGATGCCCTCCCCGTGGTCGTCCCTCTAATGGTCGACACCTACAAAGACGCCAACAAACTGGCATGGAAATGCCCTTTTTTGACTCCGGCAGTTTCTAACAAGTTGGATGACCCCTTCTACAGGGAACAACTAGAAGCAGACTCTGGTGCTGAACGCCACCCATGACAGGCCCATAAGTCTGTCATCTCAGCACACAATCCCAGATAAGGACTCTAAACAGTGCAACCATCTGGCTAGGAAAGTTTTCCTCCGCAACTTGTGCCATCCAGTCCCAAAATGTCCTTGCCCACATGGTACAATACCAGAATGCCCTGTGGGAAAAGGCACTAGAGCTCATTCAGGCCATACTAGACTCTCCTGGTCAGGCAGAGCTCATGGCAATTATGAAATCCAGTTCAGACATCGGCAAGCACGTCTTGTGGGCTTCTTAAGACACTGTGGATTCGGCGGGCAGAGCTGCGGCTTCCCTGGTCTGTATCTGCCATTTCTCTTGGCTGCGGGGCTCTGGGTTTGCCCAGGAAGTCCAGTCCAAGATAATGGATGCCCCCTTCAGATGGCAGGTCTTGTTTGGTGAAGATACTCAAGCTATCATTACCCATTTGCGCGGGAAGCCAGGAAAGTGATTAGGTCGGTGCAAACCATGTACAAGCCTAAGCAGTCCTTTCGTAGACCAGGAAAACAGCAATTTTGAGGTCAGCAGCAGCAATGGGCTGGCTTCTAGCGCAAGGCCGCCAGTACTCCTGCTCCTGAGGTTCTGCCCCTCAGGCCCCTAGAACCTCTCAGCCTGCTCTCCCCCTCCCCAGCTCCTCTGTCTGACTCGCTGCCCGACCCTCCTCCTTCTCAGCAGAGTCAGGGGGGGAAGCAGTGGGGTGTCGGGTTGTCTTTGCACACTGAAGGGTAGCGTCCTAGAACATCAGGCCGTTGGGTCCTGCAGCTCATTGAGAGAGCTTACTTTCTAGTTTACAGAGACCCCTCCAGACAACCATCCAGTACTGTCTCAGGCCCATAGTGTCGACATAGCACAAGAAATCCAGGCTCTACTTCAGAAGAAGGCCATCAAGCTGGTATCCCCGGAGCAAAGAGGGACAGGAATCTACTCCCACTTCTTCCTCATGCCCAAAAAGACAGGGGATCTGCATCCCATCTTGGATCTAAGCCATCTGAACCAATGCATACAGTACAAAAAATTCAGGATGGTCACTCTAATAGGCCTCCTGCCCCTGTTGCATCAAGAGGACTGGTTATGCTCCCTGGACATGCAATACCTTCACATTCTGATTTTCCAACCACACAGGAGGTACCTGCGCTTCTGCTTTCAAACAACATGAAGTCTTGCTGTATTATGACAATTGCAGTTTGTCCCACCATTAGAACTGCTCCGGAGGTGAAAGAGTTAACTTCCATGCCAGGCATGGAGCTTAGAGCGCGAGCTCGGTTAGAGAAGCTCTGTCTGGATCATTTCAAACTGAAACTGTCAGATTTTTTACTCCGCCTCACTGAACAGTCGCTCCGGAGATTTCTCCTACTGCTCGGTTCATTTCTTGGTTTAAACAGTATTTTCTTGGTTAAATTCAACCGCGAGTATTATTATTTTAACCGCAAACCAATCGGTTCAAGCTCTGTCTGTGGTATTGTAAGTAATAGACAGGTTTATTTCTGTGTGGAACTTGTAAATGTTTATCGGTTCGGTTCGAACCGATCAGGTTGATTTAAAACTTTAAAAATCAAGCATTTAAAAGCTTTTAGAGTGCGGTTCCCGGTTCTTATCGGTTCTAAAAAAAACGGATTTCATTACGTTTTTTTCCACGACCCGTGACACGGTTGGGAACCGATAAGGGTGTCTTGCCTGGCACTGCCGTTAAAAGGGCAAGTTTTTTTTGGTTAGGCTGGCATCATGTCTGAGAAACCCAAAAGAAAAGCCGGGCCCACTGGGTTTCAACACTGTAGTGTCTGTGGGGAAGCCTTTGCCAAGGCTGACCCACACACCACATGTGTATATTGTCTGGGGTTTGACCACCTCAGTTCAGACTGCCAGATTTGTAAGAATTTCCCTGCAGCCACCCTGGATAAGAGAGTTGGCAGGCTTAGGGAATGAGAGGCCAAAAAGTCCGCTGACCCAGATGGCCAGGCCGGTTCGGTGCCAACCGAACCGGAGGGAGTGCCCTCTGACCAGGGCGAGACTTCCTCGGGCAAACATAAAGCTGAGTCTGAGGAGCCAATTCCAGCAAAGAAAACTAGAAAATCAGCAGGTGTGGAGTCTAAAATCCCTTCTCCAACTGCTGCAGAGATAGCAAAAGCTATACAAATTGTCCAGTCACTTTCTCCGGTTCCGTCCGAACCACCACTGTCTGGCAAAAGGTCGGTTCGGCCGGTTCCACCGGTTCAAGAATATGATATAGAGGAGTTTTATGAACCAGAGGAGGGGGAGGATGATTATGAACAGTGTGAATGTGACTTTGAGAGTCTGGATGTGCCCAATGAACCGGCATCTCCCAGACAGACCTTTAGAATCTCCCCTCGCTTTCTGAGTCCCTTCTCACTTTCTGTTTTATAAAAGGTTGCTGAAACCCTCCAGCTCCCATTGGAGGAAGCTGTGGATGAGCAAGAGGAACCTGATTTTGTGGAAATGATGGATATCCCAGAGTCTAGGAGATTGTCTATCCCTTTACATAAATCATTTAGGAAACAATAAAAATTTTAAAAGCTCCTAATTCTGTGCCTCCTGTGGACAAGAAGATGGACAGGAGGTACACTTTGTCAGGTCCTGATACAGAATTCCTTTTACAGCAATGCAGTCATGTTGGAGTAGTTCAGGCTGCAGCCTGTGATAAGGCTAATATTCCCCTGGCTTCACATCCTCCTGACAAGGACTCCAGGAAGATTGATGCCATAGCTAAAAAACAATACATGGCAGCGTTCCTGGGACTCAGACAAGCAAATTACATGGCTTATGTGGCAAGATACCAAAAATCTAGATGGGACACTGTCATGGCTTTGGCCAAACAGGCCCCTGGCCAGCTTGCTAAGAAGCTGGAGTAGGTGGCTGCTGATGGTATTGAGGCATCCAAGGTGCAATTCCATGCTACTGTGGATTCTAATGATGTATCCTCTAGAGTCATGGCTACATCTGTGGCCTTTCGTAGGTTGGCTTGGCTCAGGTGTACTAGCTTGTCACAGGATACCCAGACTAAGGCTATGGATTTTCCCGTGGTAGGAAATTCTCTGTTTGGGGAGCAGACAGAGAATTACATGAAGAAAATGATGAATATAGGACAACTTATAGGAGTGCACAAGCCAAGGAGCAGCAAGCCACTCCTCAGAGGCAGACCCCCAAGGGTAGAGGTAGGCCTTTTCACCAAACCCAGGCCTCCTCTGCTTATGCTCAGAGGGGGTTCTTCAGAGGGAGAGGCAGACGGGGTGCAAGCAGGTCTGCTCCCACCCCTCAGCCTAAAGCCCCTGCCAATTAAGGCACCCTGATGGGGTGCCCAGGGCCAGTTCTCCATTACCTGTAGGGGGCAGGTTGGCTTACTTCGTTCAGGACTGGGAGTCTCCCACATCAGACAAGTGGGTCCTGGAAGTAGTAAGCCTGGGTCTGGTTCTCAGCTTCAAAAAATTTCCAAAGATGAGAATCAGATCTTTTCCACCTGCAAACCCTCTAGAGACCTTTGCCTTAGAAACAGAAGTCTTAACCCTCCTGGCTCTCAGAGCTGTAGAAAGGGTTTCTCCCCTACACCAGGGCAAGGGTCTGTACTCCAGGTACTTCCTTACCCCAAACAAGACAGGAGAATGGTGGCCCATTTTGGACCTAAGATATCTGAACAAGCACCTTTTGAAACCAAAATTCAAAATGGTGAGACTGGCAATGATTTTACCTTCTCTAAGGCCAGGGCTAGCTTCCCTGGACCTCAAGGATGCCTATTTCCATGTTCTCATCAGAAGCTCCCACCGAAAGTACCTCAGATTCGAACTGCCCTCAGGCCATTACCAGTTCAGAGCAATGCCCTTCGGCCTTACCTCTGCCCCAAGGGTATTCACAAAATGTCTAGCAGTAGCAGTTGCTCATTTGAGAAGGCAAAAGATTGCCATCTTTCCCTACCTAGACGACTGGCTCATTGTAGGTCAGTCTCCAGACCAGGTCAAATCACACCTGCAAGTTACCCAGCAGCTGCTCACCTCTCTGGGTTTTCTTCTCAATCTTCTAAAGTCAGTTCTGGAACCTGTCCAGGTACTCAACTTTATAGGTGCAGAATTGGAGACACAGCAGACCAGAGCCTTCCTGCCCCTAGAAAGGGTCAGGAACCTAGTGGCCTTGGCCTCTTCCTTCACTCTGCAGGTCTCTCGACCAGCAAGGCACTTCTTACAGCTACTAGGACACATGGCTGCTTCCACAGCTGTAGTGCAAGGAGCAAGGTTTCAGATGAGGGACATTCAGTTTCACTTGAGAGCCTTTTGGTCTCAAAGAAAAGATCCCCTTTCCAAGTTGATCCCAGTGACTCGAACCCTGATCCAGGCCCTTCAGTGGTGGCAGGATCAGAGCAATTTGAGACTAGGGGTCCCTTCATCCCTCTATCTCACTCCTTGACCCTTACTACAGATCGTCCCTTCTGGGATGGGGAGCTCACATGGCACCTCTCCACCCAGGGAGTGTGGTCCCTCAGGAATCTCTGCTCCACATCAATTTGCTGGAACTCAGAGCTGTTTTCTAGCACTTCAGATGTTTTCTGCATCTGTTCAGAACAAAGTGGTACAAGTCAGAAAGACAACACCACTACAATGCGGTACATCAACAAACAAGGGGGCACTCGGTCTTCGGCCTTGTGCACCGAGGCAATGAAGTTGTGGTCTCTGGCTTATTCCCTGAACACTTCCCTCATAGCAGTTCATCTCCCAGGAAAGGACAATGTCCTGGCAGATGCTCTCAGCAGGATTTCCCAGGGCCATCATGAATCGTCACTGGATCCCCGAGTACTGGGGATAGTTTTTGCCAGATGGGGCACCCCTCAGATAGATCTTTTCGAAGCCCCAGACAATCACCAACTTCCACTGTTTTGTTGCAGGCCCCCAGTGATGGGCTCAGTTCCCCTGGCTGCCTTTCTCCTAGATTGGGAAGTGAAGTTTCTATATGCCTTTCCCCCCTTCCCTCTCCTATTCAAGGTGCTAGTCAAAATCAGATCCCAGCCTTGCAAGATGATTCTGATTGCTCCAGATTGGGCCAGGCAGCCCTGGTACCTACTCCTTCTGTCCTTAGCAGTCCATCTTCCCCTGTGTCTCCGCAATCACAACCTGTTAACTTGTGCCCAAGGGAGAGTTTGGTATCCGAATCTCAAATCCCTCAACCTCAAGGCCTGGCTCTTGAAGAGTTAGAATTTGCTGACCTACACCTTTCTCAAGGTGTTCTTGAAATCCTGAAGGCTTCTAGGAAGCCTTCCACTAGGGCTACTTATAACTCTAAATGGAAAAGGTTTTCCATCTGGTGTTCTGGGAAACATATTTACCCAGAATCTGCTGACTTGCCCATTGTTTTGGACTATATGGTCCATCTTAATTCTTTGGGTCTGAGACCAGCTACCCTGAAAGTACATTTGGCAGCTATCTCTGCTTTTATTTCAGCTGGAAAGCCCTCCTCTCTTTCCGCTCACCCTGTATTTTCCAAGTTTTTCAAAGGATTACTTCATACTAATCCACCTTTCAGGGACCCGGCCCCTGCCTGGGATCTTAATGTTTGCATTGCTCAGTTGATGCAACCCCCCTTTGAACCTCTGTCTTCTGCAGAGCTTAAGTATTTGACTTGGAAAACTGTTTTTCTAGTAGCTATCACTTCTGCCAGGTGCATAAGTGAGTTACAAGCTTTGTCAGTAGAGACTGACTTTATTTCCTTCCACAGGGATAAGGTGGTCCTTAGGACTAACAGGAAGTTTTTGCCTAAGGTGGTTTCAGATTTCCATCTTAATCGATCTATCTCCCTTCCAGTGTTCTTCACTGACCATTCCTCCTCTGGTGAGAGGAGGTTGCACAGCTTAGATGTTAAGAGGGCCCTAAGTTACTATATAGAGCATGCCAAGGGTCACAGGTTCGAATCCCTCCAACCTTTTCTCACTTATGGTGAGGTTGGGAAAGGGAAACCTGCCACTAAGAGATCCATTGCCAGGTGGATTGTCTCTTGTATCCAATTTTGTTATCAAAAACTGGGAAAAGTTCCCCCTTCAGGCCTGAGGGTTCACTCTACCAGAGGTACAGCTGCGTCTCTAGCTGCTGCCAGACACATCCCTATCTTAGAGATATGTCAAGCAGCTACTTGGAAAACGGTACACACTTTCACCAAGCACTACTCCTGGATGTCAGGCCAGGAGGTATGCTCGGTTTAGCACAACCGTGCTTCAGAGCCTATTCCTAAGTAGGTTCTGTCCTCCTCCATGGAGGTACTGCTGTATAGTCTGCAATTGTCATAATATAGCAAGACTTCATGTTGTTTGAAGAAAAAATTACTCACCTTAGTAATGTTTCTTCTAATGGAGTCTTGCTATATTATGACCTCCCCCCAGCCTGCCCCTCTCAGAACTTCTACTTGGGTATGGGGTGGGCAGTCCAGTGTGGGCACTTGTTCATGCCCATTTTATGTTTTCCACCCCTTCTTTTTGGGGTTTTGGGGTGTTGTGTTTTATTTTATCTTATCTTATCTTATTTTTCTGGCCCCCTGACTTGAGTCTTGGTGTTGGGACCAGGAATATGTGTTAATATTTAAGTAGTGAGTTGGCTAGTGTAGGTTACAGCTTCCACACAGAACCTTAGTGAGTTTTGCTCGTAAAGATCTGACAGTTTCAGTTTGAAATTATCCAGACAGAGCTTCTCTAACCGAGCTCGCGATGTAAGCTCCATGCCTGGCATGGAAGTTAACTCTTTCACCTCCGGAGCAGTTCTAATGGTGGGACAAACTGCAATTGTCATAATATAGCAAGACTCCATTAGAAGAAACAACATTACTAAGGTAATTTTTTCTTCAGGGCTGCTATTACTAGTTCAGAGCCCTGCCCTTTGGCCTGTCCTCAGCACTGAGGTTGTTCACCAAGTGCCTAGCCATGCTAGCCACAAATTTCAAGAGGCAGGGTCATTAATGTCTTCCCCTACCTCAATGACTGGCTTCGGACTGCTCCTTCTTGGGACCCAGGGGTTACGCTAAACCTTCCCAAGTCCTGCCTTTGGCCAAGGAAGGGCTTCAATATATAGGGGCCATACTGGACACGGCACAAGGCAAGGCCTTCCTCCCACAGGACAGGGCGGAACGCCTCCAGTCCCATGCACGACAGCTGCTCTCTGCTTGCCAAGCAGAGGCAAAGACTGTTACTGGGCCACTTGGCAGCAGCTATTGCCACAGTCCCTATGGCCTGGCTTTACATGAGAGTGATCCAATGGAACATTCAGATTCCATGGGATCAGAGGTCGGACAACCTGGACCAGCCTGTTCTGGTATTAAGCCCGGCCAAGCAGTCTCTGGCATGGTGGCTGGATCCTCACAACCTCTATAGAGGGGTTCACTTCCGGAGAGAATCTCCCACCCAGATCCTGACCACTGATCCGTCAGGTCAGAGTTGGGGTGTGCATCTGGGCACTCGCCAGACACAGGGGTCCTGTGCTCAGCTGGAACTTCATCTCCACATCAATATTCTGGAGATGAAGGTAGTTCTCACACCCTACAAGCCTTCCAGACAGTCCTTCAGACTGGCCCCCTGCTAATACAGATAGACAACACGTCGGTGGTATTCTATATCAACAAGTGGGGGCAGCTGGCCCAGTGGCGCTGGATGCCACACCTCACACCATGCCGGCGACCTGGGTTCAGGAACAAGTCTGAGCCGCTGGGGGTCAGCAGGGGAGAGAGAGGATCGAGTGTTCAGAGGACTGCTCTCCTCTCTTGGGGAGGGTATCCAGGCCACTGCCCAGCATTGCAGCAGCCCCCCGGTGGAGACCAGAGGCACTGCAACACTCCAGGGCTGGAACAGGGGGATGCAGAGCTGCTACTGGCAAGCCTGGCGCCATTGCATGCTCAGGCTCTGCTTGGGGGGATGGGACATAAATGAAAACAAAAATCCCACCTACAAGCGAAGGTGGGTCAGGGAGCTGCGGCCCCAAGCCCAATGCCGGGTCTCCAGGAGATGCTCCTCGGGTCATGCCCCAAGCCAGCATCGCACGCCAACACTGTAAGAAAGGGCACCAGAAGTATGGCGGTCCTTCCCTGGAGGACTCTGACACGGGGGGTTAGGGCAGTGCTGGATGAGGCGGGGAGTCTGACTGAAGAGCTGAGCGATCTCGCTGGCGAGAGGTCAGTAGGAGGTGAGAAAAAAATTAAAAAAAGGTGGGGGGGGAGACGCACTCTTACCCTCTTTGCAGAGAGGGCATGTGAGTTTTGTCTTGGACAATAGATCATCAGCTGGAACTCTCAGCGGTTCACGTTCCAGGCATTCAGAATTCCCTGGCTGACGGTCTCTGCCGGACTTTGTCTATGGCACACGAATGGGAGCTACTCCTTGCAGTGGTGGAAAGTCTTTTTGCCAGATAGGGTTGCCCCAAAATCAACCAATTTGCCTCCCCATCTAACATAAAACTGCCTAATTTTTGCTGCCTAGATCCAGGGCTTGGTGTTTTTTTGGCATGATGCATTGTCCCTCTCCTGAGTGGGGAGGTTTCTTAATGCAGTCCCTCCCTTTCCCCTTCTACAATGGGTACTCCTCAAGTTGCAGTCGGAGGGAGTAGAAATGATCCTGGTGGCTCTGGTCTGGCCTCATCAGATTTATTTCCCACTGTTGCAACAACTGGCTATGGAACCTCCGGTGTCCCTGCCCCTCAGGTCCGACTTGCTCTCCAAGGAGCAGGGCTCACTGGTACATCTAGATCTCAGATCTCTGCATATCCATGCATGGCTCCTGCAGACCTAGCTGTCTCCAGGTTTGGAGTCTCCCCAAGGGTAGTGGACGTCTTGGTGGCAGCCAGGAAACAGGGTAGCGGACGTCTTAGTGGCAGCCAGGAAGCCCTCCACTAGGGCGACCTATGCTATGAAATGGAAGAGTTTCTGTGTTTGGGCCACTGCCAGGAGTTTTACTTGCCCCTCCAATTCAGTACTGGAGTACCTCCTCTCTCTCTCTCTCTCTCTCAGATGCGGGACTCTGCCACTCTTCGTTAACAGTGCACCTGTCTCCCATTTCCACATATTATCTGCCTGTTGAGGGTAAGTATATTGCCCAGCTGGACCTTTCCCGCATTTTTCTGTGGGCCATGCTTCACTTGAAGCCTTCTGTCCGGGACCCCGTCCCACCTTGGGAACTTTTGTTTGTTTAAGAGACGCTCACTCTGCCTCCCTTTAAGCCTGCTATGAGCAGCGCTTTGTTGTGGAAAGTGTTATTTTTAGTTGCCATTACTCCTGCTTGAAGAATTTGAGTTTCAGGCCCTGATGCGTAAGGAGCCTTATTTGATTTTTCACAAGGACAGGGTGTCCTTGAGAACTAATCCTAAATTTCTGCTGAAAGTGGTCTCAGAGTTTACCTCTAATCAAGATATCCACCTGCTGGTATACTACCAAGAGTACTCATACCAATGGGAGGCTTGTTGCATACCTTGGATGTTCACAGGTTACTCCGTTTTTATTTGGAGCGTACCTGTTCTGTTCGTAAATCCAACCAGCTGTTTATATATTTTGTCCCTGAATGCTAGGGGCTCCAGTTTCTAAGCAGTGTTTGTCCAAATAGTTGGTCAACTGCATTGTGTTCTGCTACAAATACAACAAACCCTTACCAGGCTCGGTAAAGGGTTATTCCACCAGGGGTATGGCAGCTTCTTTTGCCTTAAAACTGTCTCTGCCATGGACATATTGCAGCTGCCATTTGGAGCTCTGTCCACACCTTTGTGAAGCATTACTGTCTAGACATTGTTTCTCGTCATAGGACTGTATTTGGGCTTGCTGTCCTCTAGGGCTTCCGGTCCTAATTACACCTGAGGAAACGTATACCTCCACCCTTCTGCCTAGGATTCCTCCTCTACTGCTTGGGACTCTGTCCTAAAGGTGTATCTTACTTTGAGAGGGCTCTTGCATTAAGTATTCACAAGTAGGAGTAAGCTGCCAGGCATCAGGACTTTGCGGAAAAATCTCTGGCGGGGACTGCCCCCACATCAGGTGACTGGTGTCATCCAATGTCAGTATAAAGGGGGCGGTCCCAAAGCCCGCCCTTCAGTTCTTTCCGCCGTCTGCTTGCAAAAGTACCTTGCGGAAGAACAGCATTTGCTTATCTCGCCATTTGGATAAGTATAAACCCTTTTTGACAAATTTTTCTTCTGATAATTTTGTGTTACTACCTCTCAGTGCATGTCGTCCCCAACGCCATTGGAATCACATAAAAACAAGTGTGACTCATGTGGATCCGAGCTCCCTCACAAGGACGGCCATTCCCTCTGCCTCTTTTGTCTGGGCCCAGACCCCCACGTGGAGGAGTGTGAACACTGCCAAAAATTTAACGCTGCTGCTCTGAAATGAAGGAAGCAGTTCCTGGAAGCCCATTTGCTCAGAAAATGGCATCCATGGAAAAAGAATTGAAGAAATTGAGGCAAGCGGCAACTTCTCCTGAGGGCCATCACAAGAAAAGGAGGGACAAGGAGAAACGTAAGGATTGGGACTCTCCATCCACAGCAGCCGTGACTTAGGCTGGAGTCGCGCCTCTCCAGGTAACTTCTCCTGTGGGGGGGATCATCCTTTGATGGCCACGTTAGTGGTATCTAAGCAGGTGTCGACCCCCCCCAGCTTGCGCTCGGGCCCGATGGGAGCCCCCAGGGCAAAGGAGGCCCACACTCCCGCTACAGCCTCTAAACCCAGGCCTGCCGGTCAGAGTGCATCTGATAAGCTGGGCATCAGTCCCACTGACGCCCACCTGGACTCAGCTGATAAGTCGGTTGTCGGTATAGCCGACGTCCTCCCAGTTGATGACCCGTCGTCAGGTTCTCCTTCCACCCCTGATGCTGGAGAGTTGACACAGCACACACCTGTTGCATTGCCTACTGAGGTCCCCACATCTCCTCTGACTTCTCCCAAGGAGTTCATTCCTTCCTCCCCGGCTGGGGTCGAGGAGCCTGATATGCTGCCGTCGGGGGAACCCCCAATGCCGGATCCTCAGATGCCAGACAACCCGTCACTCTCCAGCATACTGCTTCCTGACTAGAGACCATCGGAGTCTTCTGGGTTCCCGGGTCCCCCTTCAGGCCCTACACCCTCCGGGCCAATGCGTGATCTGCCTGGTCCGCCTGCAGGGCCGACACCGGGACCTTTGAGTCCATTGGAGCCCCCGGCGCGGCATACCTGACGCCGCAGTATCCGGCTCCTTAGTACCCAAAGCTGCAGTACCCGGCGCCTCAATACCTGACGCCGGGCCTCCCGCAGTCAGGTTATGGATACCCTTATTACGGGTTTCCAGGTTACCCGTATCCGAGTCCTCTCCTCCGCCGCCACCTCCTCCCTCTTCTCCACCTACCCCACAGCCTCAGGTGGACTGAAGCTAAAATACAGATCACCCAAGAGGTCGAAAAACATATACTGATGCCAGTCCCGGCGCTGGACCCCTTACGTCAGCGTGAAGAGGCTCCCCTACCTCTGCCTGACACCAGAGCTGAACCTTCTGGCTCTCTGACCAGGGAGGACACGCTCCCCCGGGGAACCCCAGAGAGGGTGATCCTCCTCCTCCTCCTAGGGAGCACTCTTCTTCTTCTTCTGCATTGTCAGAGTCAGATATGGACTCCGCGTCCCGCACTCCAGGTAGACCCAGGCCACAAGGTTCTCAAAGTCCCCTCCAGAAGACCCTTCCTTTCTGGAGCTGCTGAAGAAAATCCAGGCTGCCTGTGAATGACAATCAGTGAAGCCAGACCCCCAGTGTAAGACGCTCGCAACCCATCTGGATCTCCCGGAGACTTCTCCCACCCTGATTCCACCCTGGATAGAGCTTCACATAGATCGTTTCCACTATTTGGAAGCAGCCTTCCTCGGAAGGCAGATGGGCTATACCAGGCTCCTGAGGGGAAGGACTTCATCAGCCTTCACCCCAAGGCTGATTCGGTAGTGATTAGCGCCGCACACAACCAATCAGCCAACCCTAAGCACCTTAGCTCATCCCCTCCTGACAAGGAATCATGTCTTCTGGACCAGTATGGGAAGAAGGTCTGTGCTGCTTCCACTCTGGGCATGAGGGCCCTCAACTACGTTGGCCGCATGGGGAATTACCAGAAGGCTATCCTTAGTTGGATGGAATCAAAAATGGACTCCCTTCCTGACTCCCAGACTAAGCAGAAACTGGAAGATCTTGTCCGATTCACGCATTTGGCCTGTAGACACATGCTTCGTGCTACATATGATGCAGTGGACACTGCAGGCAGGAGCTCAGCCTTTGCTGTATCCTTGCGGCGTCACGCTTGGCTCAGAGTGTCAGGTATGGCCTCTGAAGTACAATTGGTTATCCATGATGCTCCCTTCAGAGGGTCTGTGCTGTTTGGCGGTGATGTCAAGGACATCATCACCGAATTACAGGAGGAGGGTTTGGCATTAGTCTGTTCAGACAATGTACAAACTCTCTCAAGGGCAGAAACAGTCCTTTCGGTGCCCCAACCACCAAAGGGCTAAACAGAAGCAATCCAGACATCCCAATAAATGTAAGGCCACGCCAGCTGCCAAGGCGCGCCCCCCCCCAGCAAGAAAGTTCATGGGGCCTCGACCGCTACTCTGACCTCCGCCTTCTGACTCCTTGCCTCTCCCTCTGCCTCTGTCCAATTCAGAGGAACCAGTGGAGGGAAGTTTCTCCCATCTGCTGGGCTGGGAGAGGATAACAACAGACGCCTGGGTGCTCCAGCTGATTGCAGCAGGACACTCAATAGAATTAATTCAAAATCCACCTCGCAGACCACCCCGTCCCTCATTGTACTCCCTACTCATCTGCAATTGGTACTGGAAGAGATGCACTCTTCTGTTGAAAGAGGCAATAGAACATGTCCCCCTCCATCTGCAGGGAACTGGTTACTATTCTCACTTCTTCCTAGTACCAAAGAAAACCGGAGATCTGAGGCCCATTCTTGATCTCCGCTCCCTCGAATCAGTTTGTGGAGTACAAATGGTTCCGAATGCTCTCCCTCCAGAGCCTTCTTCCCATGCTTCTGCCGGACCTGTGGTTATGCACCCTGGATATGTAGGATGCTTACCTCTATATCCCCATTTGCCACTCCCACTGCAAGTACCTCTGTTTTTGTTTTCAGGGGTCCCACTACCAGTTCAGGGCACCCTCCCATTTGGTCTGTCCTCGGTCCCTCGAGTAGTTACCAAATGCCTAGTGGTAGTGGAGGCCTTCCAGCATACCAAGGGGGTCCAAGTCTTCCCCTACTTGGACGATTGGCTTCTGGCAGTCACGTCCAGGGAGGAACTCTCGGGCTCCCTTTCCCTCACCCTTCAGGTTTTCTCTGACCTGGGCGTTACAGTCAGCCGTGTCAAGTCCCATCTGATCTGTTGCCAGCGGCTGCAGTTCATATGGCAGTGCTGGACACAACCCTGGTCAAGGCCATTTTGCCCCTGGACTGAGCTGAGACGCGGTCAATAAAGGCTCTGTTCATATCTCGTCTCAGAAGGGTCAGAGACAGGAAGGTCTTCCACCTTCTCGGCCTGATGGTGGCCACCATCCTGACTGTCCCACTAGTTTGTCTCCACATGAGGATCTCTCAATGGACCCTACGGAGTTAACCGGATCATTCCCAGGACGACCTGGATCACGAGATCCTGGTGTCTGACCCTATGGTCAGGGACTTACAGAGGTGGACAGTTGCAGATCACCTCAATCTGGGGACCCCGTTCTGTACCGTCCCACCCACCCAGACACTGACGATGGATGCATCAGGGACAGGCTGGGGTGCCCATCTCAGGTCTCATTGGACTCCGGGCAGCTGGGCTCAGTTCGAACAGAGACTCCATATAAACATCCTCGAGCTGAGGGCAGCCCTTTATGCCCTCCAGGCTCTCCTTCCAGTTGTTCATCCCAGTCATCTTCTCGTACAGTCAGACGTGTGTTGTCTGATACCTCAACAAATGGGGGGACTCGTTCTTATCCCCTCTGCCGGGAGCCATGAGAATCTGGCACTGGGCGTCCCAGCACAGCTTTCATTTGACGGCTGTTCACGTGCCGGGGATGGAGAACACTCTCGCGGATGCTTTAAGTCGCTCATCAGCCAAGTCATACGAGTGGGAACTAGACCAGGTTGTGCTAAACAATGTCTACCAGCATTGTGGGACCCCTCAAATGGACCTTTTCGCCTCCCCCGATAATGACAAAGTTTCAGTCTTCTGCTCGCTCGCTCCAGGGCGAGACGTTTTTTGTCTGGGCGCTCCGTCTCTGTGCTGGAAGGACACATTCATTTACATCTTTCCTCCGGTTTCTCTGATCCTGAGAGTACTCAAGAAGCTAAGGTCAGAAGGCGCAAGAATGATCCTCATCCCTCCTTTCTGGCTGAGGCAAGCCTGGTTCTCTCTTCTGCAACAGTTTTCTGAAGAACCGCCTCTTCCTCTACCACTGTCTCAACACTTGCTGACCCAGGAGCAGGGGACCCTGGGCCATCCAGGCCTCAGGTCTTTTCACCTTCACGTGTGGCTCCTTCAAACACAGCTAAAGCACGTTTTGGAGTTTCCCCCGTGGTAGCAGATATCCTGGTGGAGGCCAGAAAGCCTTCCACCAGGTCCACTTAGACACCATGAAGTGGAAATGTTTCACTATCTGGGTCGGGTCTAATAACCTAGAACCTTTTTCTTGTCCAGCCAATAAGATTCTGGACTACCTTAGGCACCTGTATGACTTGGTCCTTAGTTATTCGTCAGTGAAAGTACATACGGCAACCATTTCGGCCTACCACATCCCTTTCGGGAGCAGGATGTTTGCTCAACTAGAAGTTTCCAAGACCTTTCTGCGAGGGGTCTTGCACCCAAGACCCCTGGATTTGCAACCCTGCTTCCTTCAACCTTGGAATTTCATTCTGGAGAAGACTACTCTGCCTTCCTTCGAACCCGCAGCAGAGGCAGAGCTAAAGTTTCTTTCTTGGAAGACTTTATTTCTGGTGGCCATTACCTCAGCTCAGAGGATTTCTGAGTTGCAAGCCCTGATGTGTAAAATCCCCTATTTGATTTCCCACAGGGATAGAGTGGCCATGCATACTAATCCTAAATTTCTTCCAAATGTGGTGGCTGAATCTACTCTGAATCAGTCCATCAAGCTTCCAACCTTCTTCACGGAGCACTCCAATCAAGGAGAGTACCTCCTCCATACCCTGGATGTACATAGAATTCTGAGATACTACACTCACAGGACTAAAGGAAGAAGGAGGCTACTGAAGAAAATAGGAAGTTGCTGTCCCAAAACAGGAAGGGCGAGAGTTGTAAGGAGAGGAGAGAGTAAGCATACAGCGAAACAGGAGAGGAGACGCAAAATAAGACATGATAGGAGTGGTGCAGTGCAATGGCTGTGGGGCCGCAGTGTTCCGGGAGACATTCTGGAGGCTGTGATGCTGCCCAATTTGCAGGCACTCCTCTGGTCTGAGAGAGGAGGTTGCCCATCTCCAGGCTGACCTGGCAGGATTCGTGAAACCTCCCCCAGGGACCACCAGGGCCAATGCCACTCCTCAGAGGTTGCCAAGAAAGAGGAGAGGCTGGACCAGGGTGGGCTCAGGGAGGGAGAGGGTGGTGGAACAGAGTTGCATCCCTCCAGCTGTACCTCTCCTCAATTCATTCTCTGTTCTGGTGGATAGGGGTTCCTCTATGGAGGCACCTGCAGTGGAGACCAAGGAGGATGCTGGGAACCTTCACAAAGGAGACCCACAGGAGGATGGCATGGGACCCCACAGGGGAAGGAAACAACTCCTGGTGGGGGACTCAATCATTAGGGGGTTAGAAATGGGGAGGAAGGGGAGAGGGAGGTAAGGTGCCTTCCTGGCGCCATGGCTTGAAGGGAAAGGAAGCGAATCCTCAGGATCGTGGGAGGAGCTGCACGAGGGAGGGAGCTGGATGTCCTTGTCCACCTAGGGACAAATGATCTGGCTAGGAATGGGATCAGAGCAGTGCAAGAGGAGTTTGTACAGTTGGGGAAGGGCCTTAGACAAGTAGCACATATGGTAACCTTCTTGGAGGTGCTGCCTGTCTATGGCCAGGGTGATGCTAGGGCACTCCTCACCAGGGAATTCAATGAGTTGTTGAAAACTGTGTGAGCTGTGGGTTTGGCTTCATTTGGGACTGGGGAGCCACCTGGAGGGATGCAGACCTATACTGGTGCGATGGTCTGCATCTGTCCAGGGGCAGAACCAGGATCCTAGGTGAGAGGTTTAAATGCTTCATTGGCATGCATTTAAACTAGCCATGGGGTGAGGCACTGAAAAGGAGCAGGGAAATCCCAGCCTCCCCCCCACAAAATATGGTAATTGGTGAGGTAAACACCAAGGTAGAGAAGTTATTAGGGAGCAGGACAGAGGTAAATGTAAAAAAAGGCAAAGGCAGTAAGGACAGAAATGGGGCTAAAAGGGGTAAGGCTATCAAAAAGTGGAGGGTAATGAGTACCAATGCCTGTAGTCTGTGTAACAAGCTCCCTGAGCTAGTGACCTTGATGGAAGAGGGTTGCCTGGTTATTGTGGCAGTCACAGAAACATGGTACACAGAGAACCATGACTGGGATGTCAACATACCAGGATACACAATCTACAGGAGGGACAGGGAGGGTAAGAGGAGGAGGAGTAGCTCTCTATGTAAAGGAAGGGATAAAAGCAACAGAACTAGAGAGTAAACAGGGAGCAGATGAGGCACTCTGGGTCAGCCTGGAGACAGGAAATGGCACCACAATCCACATGGGGGTTGTATACAGACCCCCATTTCAGGGGGAGGGAATGGACAAAGAAATGATAGAAGGCTTCCTTAGAATGGCAGAAAAAGGGGAGATACTGTTGATGGGGGACCTGAATATGCTAGATGTTAACTGGAGCACCTTTGCTGCAGGCACATCCAAGAGTAGGGTCATTCTTGATACCCTACAGGGGGCATGCCTCAGACAGCTAGTATTGGAACCCACTCGGGAGGGAGCAATCTTAGACCTGGTACTCTCAAATGGGGATGGAGAAAGAATCTCAGATTTAGAAGTGGGTAGCCATCTGGGAACAAGACCACCAAACAGTGTGGTTCATGATAAACACAGCCATACAATCAGCCATACAAAAGCAAGAGTATTGACTTTAGGAGGGCTGACTTTGGGAAAATGAGAGTGCCTCAGAAAAGCACTAGCAAACGGGCAAGAAGGAGGTGGAGGAACAATGGGAGTAATCAAAACAGCCATCACAGAGGCAACAAGCCTCTGTGTAAAGCAAATCAATAAACACAATGAAGGAAAACCGCTATGGTTCTCAAAAGAGGTGGTGGGGAAGGTTAAGGAGAAAAGGATAGCATTCAGGAAATATAAGGAAACACAGAAGGAGCAGGACAGAGAACTTTATCAGTTAAAGCAGAAAGAGGCTGGGAAGGCGGTCAGAATAGCAAAGGCCCAAACCGAGGAAAGGATAGCCAATTCTGTTAAGAAGGGGGATAAGACCTTTTATAGGTACATTAGGGAGCGAAGAAAGACCAAAGGAGGGATACTGAGGCTTAATAAAGAGAAAGGAATGTGGGTAGAGGGTGACAGTGAAAAAGCAGGGATATGGAACGAATATTTCTGCTCAGTATTCACAAAGGAAGAGGAGGGAGAGGTGCCTAAACCAAACAAGAGAAACACTCTGAAGATGGGGGTCGATACCAATCCATTTACAGAAGAAAGGGTTCTGAAAGAACTAATAAAATTGAATGTGGACAAAGCAATGGGGCCTGATGGGATTCACCCAAGAATTCTAAAAGAACTAAGGATAGAACTAGTGACACCGCTGACTACTCTCTTTAACAAATCATGGGAGGATAGGGTGGTACCTGAGGACTGGAGGAGGGAAGATGTGATTCCTCTTCACAAAAGTGGGAGCAGGACAGAGGCAGGAAACTACAGACCAGTTAGTTTGACCTCAGTGGTAGGGAAAATGATGGAATCACTTCTGAAGGAAAGAATTGTTGAGTACCTAGAGGCCAGTGGGGCACAGGACCCAAGGCAGCATGGATTCACGATGGGAAGGTCGTGTCAGATGAATCTAATAGATTTCTTTGACTGGGTGACCAAAGTAGTAGACCAGGGAGGGGCTGTGGACATGGCCTACCTAGATTTTAGCAAGGCATTTGATACAGTCCCACACAAAAGATTAATACACAAGTTAGCCAGCCTTTGAGTGGGTCCCAAGGTGGTAGCCTGGATGAAAAATTGGCTAGACAATAGGATGCAAAGGGTAGTAGTAAATTAAGTACACAGTGAAGAAAGGAGGGTTACTAGCGGGTACCGCAGGGGTCAGTACTGGGACCGGTCCTTTTTAAGGTCTTTGTAAGTGACATTGCAGAGGAACTGGAAGGAAAAGTATGTCTCTTTGGAGACGACACAAAGATCTGCAACAGGGTTGATACACAAAATGGAGTGGAAAGGATGAGAAGGGACTTGGCAAGGTTGGAGGAATGGTCAAATGTATGGCAGCTCAGATTCAGTGCAAAGAAGTGCAAGGTAATGCACATGGGAAACAAAACCCAGGGGAAGAGTACACAATGGGGGGTGAGATACTGACAACAGTAAAAATGGAAAGGGACCTGGGGGTAATTATATCAGGTGGCCTAAAGGTGGGCAAGCAATGTGAGAAGGCAGTAAGGAAGGCTGGGGGGATACTGGGATGAATAGGAAGAGGCATCAATAGTAGAAAACAGGAAGTTGTTATCCCTCTGTACAGACAGTTGGTGGGACCCCATCTGGAGCACTGTGTGCAGTTCTGGAGACCCCATCTCTGCAAAGACATAGACAGAGTGGCGGCTGTCCAGAGGAGGGCAACCAAAATGGTGCAGAGTCTGCACCAGAAGACATATAAAGAAAGACTAAAGGAGCTTAATATGTATACCCTTGAGGAAACAAGGGAGAGAGGGGACATGATAGAAACTTTCAAGTACCTCAAGGGAATCAACAAAGTCCAAGAGGGTAGCATCTTTCAGAAAAAGAGATGTGCAAGAACAAGAGGGCACAATTTGAAGATAGAGGGGGGACGGCTCAGAGGAAATGTGAGGAAGTATTTTTTCACAGAGAGGGTTGTGGATGCATGGAACAGCCTCCCTGAGGAGGTTGTGGAGTCAAGAACAGTGGGGGAATTCAAGAATGCATGGGACAGACAAAAGGCAGTCCTAGTGGGGGGTAGGAGGAAGTAAGCTGTTGGTTAACTAGGATCTGCAGTCTATCTGTTAGGTAGGAAAATGGGCAGACTAGGTGGGCCAAGCGGTTCTTATCTGCTGTCAAATTCTCTGTTTCTAAAGATCTCAGAAAAACAGACCAACTCTTTGTGTCTTTCGCTCACAAGAGAGAAGGCAGCCCTGTTTCCAAGCAATGCCTTTCTAGATGGTTGGCCAATTGTATCACTTTCTGTTACAAGTATCACAAGACCCTTCCGGGTTGGGTCAAAGGCCACTCCACTAGAGGGGTCGCAGCCTCTGCCGCTTGCTTTAAGAATGTGTCAGCAGCTGAGATTTGTGCAGCCGCAACTTGGATGTCTGTCCATACTTTCACAAAACATTACAGTTTGGACATTGCCTCTCGCTGCAGAGTAGGCTTCGGGCTAGCTGTTCTGCAGGGAATCCTCTCATGATACCTGTTTAGAAGCTCAGCCTTTGTGGGATGGTGTTTCCTCCTCCTGCTTTCTTTTTGTTCCAGACTGCTTGGGACTCAGTCCTACTTGTGAATACCTACTGCAAGAGCCCTCTCGAAGTAAGATAGTACAGTTACGGAAGAACTTACCATAACAGTAGATCTTTGAGAGAGGCTCTTGCAGTAGGTATTACCTTCCCTTCCTCTAACCCCTCAATTTCTTCTTCAGATATGGGGGCCATATCCTCTTCTCTCCTGTCAGACCTTTGGCTCTTGGCGGGAAGGAACTGGAGGGCGTGCATCGGGACCGCCCCGTTTATACTCACGTCGATGACACCGGTCACCTGATGTGGGGGCGGTCCCCATCAAAGACTGCTAGCTAGAGATTTTTCCCTGGGGTCCTGACGCTTGGCGGCTTAGTCCTACTTGTGAATACCTACTGCAAGAGCCTCTCTTGAAGATTTACTGTTGTGGTAAGTACTTGCGTAACTGTACTTTCCTGCTGCAAGAGCGATTCTCGAAGTAAGATAGTACAGCATGTAAGAACTTACCGTACAGTAGATCTTCTAGAGGGAGGTCTGCAGCAGTACTTTTTTCCCACCCCCATTCCTTTGGTGAGTTCCTTTCCATCTCAGATACTTCGTTCCTTGGTTCTCCTTTTTTCCTCCTTGGCCAGTCTCCGGTGGTAGAACTGGGGCTGGGGGATTGCCCCTTTTATACCAGACGTGACATCAGGAGCGGGCTGATGTAGAGGGCAGTCCCTCACTGGGTATTGCTAGCTGGAAAGTTTCCATGGAGTCCTGGCGGCTTAGTCCTAAAGGTGTTACCTACTGCAAGAGCTCCTCTGAGATCTACTGTTACAGTAAGTTATTACGTAATTGTACTTTCTTCAGAATGGACTCTGTTTATTGTTACCCTCTGTGTCCTGTTGCCCAGCCAATTTTTTTTTTTACCCAGGCTACCACCCTGGGAACCACTCGCAGGCTGGCTAACTTGTTCATTAATCTTTTATGTGGCACTGTGTCAGATGCCTTGCTAAAGTCTATGCAGGCCATGTCCACAGTCCCTCCCTGGTCTACTACTTTGGTCACCCAGTCAAAGAAATCTATTAGATTTGTCTGACATGACCTTCCCGCTGAGAGTCCATGCTGCCTTGGGCCCTGTGCCCCACTGGCCTCTAGGTACCCAACAGTTCTTTCTTTCAGAAGTGATTCCATTTTTTTCCCTACAACTGAGGTCAAACTAACAGGTCTGTAGTTTCTTGCCTCTGCCTTACTCTCACTTTTGTAAGGGAGAATCACATCTGCCCTCCTCCAGTCCTCAAGCACCACACCATCCTCCCATGATTTGTTAAAAAGGGTAGTCCGTGGTATCACTTGTTCTCCACTTAGTTCTTTTAGAATTCTGGGGTGAATCCCGTCCGGCTGCATTGCTTTGTCCACCTTCAGTTTTAGGAGTTCTTTCAGGACCCTTTCTTCTGTGAATGGACTGGTATCGACGACCCCCACCCCCATCCAGAGTGCTTCTATTATTTGTTTTAGGTACCTCCCCCTCTTCTTTTTTTGTGAATATTGAGCAGAAGTATTCGTTCAGTATCCTTGCTTTTTCACTGTCACCTTCTGTCCACCACCTCCTTTATTAAGTCTCACTATCCTCTCTTGGTCTTTCTTTCTTCGCCCCTAATGTACCGTAAAGGTTTTATCCTCCTCTAACCGAATTGGCTTTTTCTCAGATTGGGCCTTTGCTATTCTGACTGCCTTCCCACTTCCTTCTGCTCTAACTGGTACAGTTCTCTGTACTGCTCCTTCTGTGTTTCCTTATAGTTCCTGAATGCTTTTCTCCCTAACCTTCCCCGCCACCTCTTTTGAGAACCATAGTGTTTTTTTTCTTTCATTTTGTTTTATTTGCTTTACACAAAGGCTTGTTACCTCTATGATGGCAGTTTAGATTTTTCCCCATTGTTCCACCACCCCTCCTTCTTGCCCATTTGCTAGTGCTCTTCTGAGGCACGCTTCCATTTTCCCAAAGTCAGCCCTCCTAAAGTCCAATACCCTTGCATTAGTATGGCTTGACTCTATGGCTGTGTTTATCGTGAACCACAGTTTGGTGGTCACTTGTTTCCAGATGGCTACCCACTTCTAAATCTGAGATACTCTCCATCCCCATTTAAGAGTACCAGGTCTAAGACTGCTCCCTTCTGAGTGGGTTCCAACACTAGCTGTCTGACGCATGCCCCCTGTAGGGCATGGAGAATGGCCCTGCTCTTGAATGTGGCTGAAGCAAATGTGCTCCAGATAACATCTGGCATATTCAGGTCCCCCATCAACAATATCTCCCCTTTTCCTGCCATTCCAAGGATGCCTTCTATCATTTTCTTGTCTATTTCCTCCCCCTGAGACCGGGTGGGGGGCCTGTATACAAACCCCATGCAGACTGTGGTACCATTTTCTGTCTCCAGGGTGACCCACAGTGCCTCCTCTTCTTCTACCCTTCCTGTTTATCCTTTAATACCATTGCTTTGATCACTTCCCTAACATAGAGAGCTACTCCTTGTCTTTTACCCTCCCTGTCCCTCCTGTAGATTGTGTACCCTGGTGTGTTGACATCCCAGTCATGGTTTCTCTGTGTACCATGTTTCTGTGACTGCCACAATATCCAGGCATCCCTCTTCCATCAAGGCCAATAGTTCAAGGAGCTTGTTACACAGACTACGGGTATCAGTACTCATCACCCTCCATTTTTTTATGGCCTTACCCTTTTAGTTTCATCACCTGTCCTTACAGCCTTTTTCTCCATTTACCCCTGTCCTGCTCACTGTTGACTTCTTTACCATGGTGTTTACCTTGCTAACTACCCTGTTTTGTGTGTGGTTGGGGGGGGGGTCTTGGATGTCTGTGCTCCTTTTCAGTGCCTCCTCCCCTTGGCTAGTTCAAATGCTTGCCAATGAAGTATTTAAACCCATCACCTAGGATTCTGGTTCCCCTCCTGGACAGATGCAGACTGTCACGCCAGTATAGGCCTGTATCCCTCCAGGTGGACCCCAAGTCCCCAATGAAGCCAAAACACTGAGCTCTGCACCAGTTTTTCAACCATTCATTGAATCCCATGTTGTGGAGTACCCTAGCCTCACCCATGCCATATACACAGGCAGTATCTCAGAGAAGAGTACCATGCATGCTACTTGTCTAAGACCCCTCCCCAACTCCACAAACTCCTCCTGCACTGTTCTGATCCCATTCCCAGTCAGGTCATTTGTACCTAGGTGGACAGTGTTGTCCGTCTCCCTCTCCCGTGATCCTGAAGATTCTCTTCCTGTCCCTCCGAGCCATGGGGCCAGGCAGGCACCTTACCTTCCTCTCCCTCCTCCAGTTCTACCCCCTAACAGTTGGGGCCCCTGACCAGGAGTTGTTTTCTTCCCCTGTGGGTCCCATGCCACCCTCCAGTGGATCTCCTTTGTGGAGGTTCCCAGCATCCTCCTTGGTCTCCTCTGGGGTGCCTCTATAGAGGAACCACATTCTGCTGAAACGGCATATGAATTGTGGAGAGGTACAGCTGAAGGGATGCGCCTCTGTTCCACCACCCTCACTGTCCCTGAGCCCACCATGGTTCAACCACTCCTCTTTCTTGACAACCTGTGAGGCAGTGGCGGCAGCCCTGGTGGTCTCTGGGTGGGGGAGGAAGTTTCCTGAATCCTCTCCAGGTCGTTCTGGAGATAGGCAACTTCCTCCCTCAGACCAGAGAGTTGCCTGCAAATAAGGCAGCATCCAGAACTTCTCCTGGAAGACTGCCGCTCCCCAGCCAGTGCATTGCACCACTCCACATATGTCTCTCTCCCTTCCTGTTTAAATTTTTTTTGTTAGTGTGTGGAGCGTGTGCATACGTTTACCCCCTACGCAGCATGCTAGGCTGTTATGGATGTAACAGGTGTATTTCCTTTGCTCTTTTGGAGAAGTGATGTCAGAGCCCCTTGGTATAGAGGAAATGACACTCCTGGGTGGGTGGGGTGAGGGGGGGTGGGTGGGTCCAAGCCCGTGCCCTCCAGAAATAATCAATTACAGCTCTGACCCACCACTCCGGTGAGTACTTTCCTTCCTTTCAGCAAGACAACCTGCACAACAATTTAACAGAAAATATACCCTGCAAAAAACAATTTCAAATGGAGAAAAATAAAGCAGTTGAGCCCAAACCATGTGTTCTGCCTTCTGATGCTTCTGCGTCTAGCCAGGAGGGAGAACTGCCTTAGGAACCACCATGCTATTCTTTTTAAATTGTCACTATTTCTTTTTAGTTATCACCTAGCAGAGGCCCCAAGCCAAACAATTCTTACCTAGCCCCCAAACTACAGGGCAGAAACACAGCTCTAGTTTAAGGCCCTTAAAATGTTGGCTACTGTGCTCTCAATTTACTTTACAGACAAAAAGAAACACACAAGTTCAGCAAGTTTCTCCACAACTTACCCCACTTATCTGGTTTCAGAAAACCTCAAGTCCTGTCTGTAACACAGATTCTTTTAACAGTTCTCAGTTTAGTGTTTCCTTGATAGAATAACAGTTACCAGTTTAGTTTCATCATTTTCATACATCAACCCCTTATGTCCAACAGTCTTTTGTTGCCACTGCTTTTCAGGTGTTTTCTCTCTTTCCTGGACCTCTGGATCTTGGAGCTGGGCTTGGACAAATTCAAATTAAAGTCCCCAAATGGAAGAGTCCCCAACACTGGAAATGTTCTTTGCCTGTGCTCTTATCACAGCTGCTGAAACTGCAGGGTTTACTCCTGTGATTAACCTGGCAAATCCTTGAAAGTCATTTCCAGTTATCACAGGTACAGGTAACTTTGGTACTAACCCCGTGTCATTTAGTGCAGCACCCCATTAATGTTCAGAGTCTTGAGTGATGGCATAGTATCGAATGTCCCCACGGATGCAGATGACCCCAGTACCTGGTCCTTTTGCGCCGTCTTTTCCCAGAACTTCAACATGAACCTGGGTCTGTCTGCTTCCCAAATCTGTAAATCCCTTCACAGTGTTGCCTCCCACCTTGACATCTGTTAAAATACTTGCCCCAATTTACTAAGGCCAAATATACTCTAGTGTTACCCTCCTTATTTTTATGGGAGTTTCTTGCAATATGGCCTTGCTTATTACAGTTATAGCAAATAGAAGTCTTTGATAAGTGTCTCGCACTCTCTCCATCAACAGTGGATCAGTGTAAACTCAAAGTAAACTGGAATGTATGGAGAGAATCACAGCTGACATAAGACTCCAAGGGGACAAGTGTGAAGGGCTGGTGCATGAATAGAGTTCTAAGTTTTATCTTATTTCCTGAGAGATGGGTAGAATGACTAGGAATTGGTTTCACTACAATCACCAGACTACCAACACAAGTGTCACCCTCAGCAGGTGTTGTGGTGTGGGGACACTAATGGTTCTTTAGATGAGTGGATGTAAACACCCAAGGAGAGGCAGGAGTCATCCAAAGAATGTTGATGCCGAAAGGCTTTATCCAGGCAATGGGTAGGATGACACAGTCACAAGGCAACAGGGGTAGCAATAATAAAAGCACACACTATATACTGTATGCTACAAATCACTCTTATCTAAACAGTTACTAAGTAAGGATTACTATACAAAATCTAAGGTGCACCTCTGTCTAAGGCCACTATACTTCCTGCTACCCTTAGCACTCTAGAGTATCACAATTAGAGAATTGCTATCCCAGAGGGCTCCTGCAGAACACAGCAGGGTTACTACAAATTCAGTCTGCAAGAACATGTGAAAGTCCACTTCTGGTGATGGTCTTCATGCGTACAAGCTAGAGGTAAAGTGGAGAAGAAGAGAAAGGGGAATGAAGACAGGGGATCCAGGTTGAAGCACAAAACTAGCACTTCAGTGCAGGCCTAGGTGAGGCTACTGGGATTATGAGAGGTTTGTTAAAAAGGGCATGAGTTCATTGGCATTAAAACCCCCTCTCTTGGGCTGCCGGAACAGAAGAGCAAACGGAACAAGGTTCCAGCACAAACCCACTGGTGGGCTGCCAGAAACAGGAGAACAAACGGGACAAGGTTCTGGCTCAAACCCACTGGTAGGCTGCCAGGAATGGGATAACTGCGGGAGGTACATCGGCACAAACCCTTGAAATGGGCTGCCAGGACAAGTTGAGCTGAAGAAGTCTGGCACAAACCCACCAATGAGCTGCCAAGGACAAGACAAGCTTCTGGAGATTCTTCAGCCCAAACCCTTCCAGTGGGCTGCCGGGACCAGATGAGCCAAAGAGGATGTCTGGCACTAACCTGCCAATGGGGTGCCAGGGACAAGATGAGCTGCTGGAGATTTCTTCAGCACAAACCCTTGTAGTGGGCTGCTGGGACCAGATGAGCAGAAGAGGCAGAATGCTGCAAGCAGGAACGGAAAAGCAACCAGGATGAAGCAGGGGACGCCTAAAAGAGAAGGAAAATAACAAATGGGGCATCAAAAGCTGGGTGAATACAGAAGGCCTGGAACAAGAACCAGGGATAACAACAAATTGGTGGCTGTGGGTTGCACTGGGCTTAGACAAGACTGGGGACCAGTGGCAAACAATAAACGGGACATCGATGCGGTTCTTCCAGGATAAGCATACTCGGGTAAAGATGATTTCAACCAGGACCATAGGTGCAGAGGCTTTAAGATGATGGTGAAGAATGAAGCTGTAACATCTCTTCTCTGCTGGTTGGAGACTGATTCCAAATGAAATGCAATTGAAGTCACAGACAGTTTTAAGCAGTATTGAGTTGGCATGCAATATTTTCAGTTCAGTACAGTGACAAAAGATTGAATCCAGATGCATGATTCTAAGGCAATCAGAGGTGGTTGGTACACTCAGAACCAGTTTTGGGGCAATTGACCAGTTCCAGAGGGCAATTGCCATTAGCGGAGGCAAATAACCAGTTTCGGGGTAGTTGGCCAGTTCCAGGGGGAGTTGTCGGTAGCTGGGGCAAATAACCAGTTTCAGGGCAATTGACCTGTTCCAGGGGCAATTGCCAGTAGCAGAGGCAAATAACCAGTTCTAGGATTGTGGATTTTTATTTAGTTTTTGTTGACCGGGTTAGTGCACTAGATAAATCCTGCCTATTTTCAGGCACGACTCGGGGGAGGGGGATACAGATGAATGCCAAATGACCTTGAGCCAGATGAAACTGTTGGTATTTTTAGTGAATGAGGGAAATTTGGCCAGGACACGGGAAATTCCCCTACTGCATTGCTGTCAGTAGGGGGACCCTTGGCCATCTGAGGCGAGATGGCCAGTGTTGCTGAACCTTCGGAGGAGATGGATGTCACTGGTGCAGGGGTCTTGGCCTTGTCCCGTTCCTATTTCTCAAGAGGCTACTGAAGTGGAGCTTGCTGCTCAGGGTCGGACTGGCCCACCTGGATACCTGGAAATTTCCAGGTGGGCCCCCCTCAGTTGGGTACCTGGTCACCTTCTGAACTCTAAAAACTTTTGTAGTTATCATCTTTTGCCTAATTAAATGGGGTATCTGAGACACTGTAGATAAATGTAAGATGTAATCACAGAGCTAATGTATCAAACTGAAGTGGAATACTGATATGAGTGTGTCACCCTGGGCACTCCTGTATTGATTTTCCAGGTGGACCCTTATATCTTCTTTCCAGGTGGGCCCTCTGTACCCCAGTCCGACCCTGTTGCTGCTGCAGATTGAGTCGCCTGTTTCTAGTGATTCTGACCTTCTGCAGCCTGAGGCAGATTCTATGCCTATTATACAGCCTGAGTGCCCTGCTAAGAAACCAGTGGTTTGCAAATCCAGACTGCCATTATATCGCAAAAAGTCTAAGCTTTTGTTTGAAATGCAGAAACTGGACTGTGAATTGGCAGATCTCCCTGCTGTTAGTAATACCTCTGCTCTCCTGCCTATTGTACCTGCTGTTGCTTTGCCTTTAATGGATGCCTCTGTGATTTTGACTCCGGTGCCTGTTTTGTCTCAAGGTACCCTGGATTTCTCACCGAATACGCGGGCTGGCAGTGAAGTCAGGTTTACCAGTCCTCCCGAGTGCTTACAGCCCGCGGACCTTGCTAACGCAGAACCTTCCTCTGAGCTACCAGTTTCCGTGTGCAATTCTACGGATGCAACTCCACGCACCACCTGTTCCACTCCTCTTCCTCCGGAGCTTGTATTTCCTACAGATCAGTCCAGACTGGGCTGGAGCAAAACTACTGGCCGCATTCCTGCATTTGAGCAGCAGGTCCCGATGGCTGCTTCGACTGCCTTGTCTTCAGCAGCTGTTCCAGGTGGTCCGTCCTGGTCTCCGCAACGGGCGTTGCAAGAAGCAGGGTGGTAACTCTCAGATACAGGTACCTGGTCTCCAGACTCCCAGGACCAGTCCTACCTTCATATGTTGAGGACAACTACAGCTCCTGTGGCCACCAACACTGAGGGTATGAGCTCCATCATTTTGCCCCGGGGTAAGGACTTGGACAGTAATACTGGGACTGCATCTACTTGCACTGTGCCTTCTAAAGTTATACCTGCAAATGTTGGTGTGGGGAATTTATTATAACAACCGGCTGCTGTGGGGGTTACTTTACAGGCCGATGAGGCTTCAGGTACTGGGGTAGTAGGGGAAGATTTAAGAGTGGGCCCTCCACCAGCAGTCCTTGCACAACTTTCTGAGGAAGGTCCTAGAGCACCTTTTAAGCTTTCTGATTTGTTTCAGCATAGGAAGGAACCTGCTCCTCTCCATAATGCTGTTCATTTTTTGTATAAAGGGGGTTTAAAGGAGACACCTGACCGGGTTTATATAGCTCTGGCCTTGTTGAAGGGTTCTATGAAGTTCTTTTCTTCAGAGATTTTTGCCCTGATTAATATTGGTAACTCCAATTTTGATATTAGCTTTAAAAATGTTTCTAGTTTAGATAGGTTTTGGGCCAGGTATAATGCCTGCAAGAACACACCCCTTTGGTCCCCCTTTCAGGTGATCCCCCTCACCAAACCTACTGTTTGAGTTATTACAGTTATGTTCAAAAATGAAAGGGTTAACATTGAGGATATTTTATTTTGGCTTCGACAATATTGTGAGGTTTTGGGTACTCCCTCCCCCTACTTTGGAAAGTGAACAAATTTGGGATGGGGGTTGGGGGATACGGGTTAAGTTGTTTGTCACAAACTCTGGTACTGTGCATTTACCCAGTTCTTTTTATTTGGGTAGGGATAGGGGTGCTATTTTTTATATAGGTCAACCTCGGTCCTATTTTAAATGTGGGTCTTGGGCTCATCTTAGTTCTGCCTGTGACACTATTAAATGCAGTCATTGTCTGGAGTTTGGGCATGGGTCTGCTAAATGCTTGAATCTTTTTTGCTGCAATCTTTGTGAGAATACCGGATATGCTTATGGTAAATGACCCTGGGCATCACATAATAGGGATGATTGCCCTTCCCATGCAAGCATTAATGACCAGGCCCAACACTTGCATGCTAAAAAGATTGCAGACCTTAGTCTTGTTTCTGGTTCGCATGTTTCTGATCCGGGGGTTTCTGAGTTGCCTGCTGTTGTTTCTCAGGCAGGTACTGCAGTTTTCCCTCCGCCTTTTGGTGTAGAAGTGACTATGAATGTACAGGTTGAGTTGGAGGCGGTGGTTGCTGCCCCTCTTCCTTCCCCAGACCTTGTTGTGCTGCCTGACATGCCTCCCCTCCCCCCCCCCAGTTTGATGATTCAGGCTTTAGACCTGTATCAAAAAAACAGGCAAGGTTAGGCAGGAAGGTGAGGCCTCTGGTGTCCTTCGAGGGACAGGACAAGGAAAGGCCACCTGAGGACTAGGCACAGGGTAATAAATTTACAGTCTTAGTGGAGAGGGAGTCTGATGAAGAGGGTACTGATACCTCCTCTGTCTTATCCACTACTGACACTGAGGAGAAAGGGAGTATGGATTCCATTGCTAAAAGAATCTGGCAGTGTCGGAAACCAGGATAACATGAGTGGTAGTCTTTCTTTTTTTCAATTTTTTTATGTCCTCTCTTTCTGTTGCCATTATTAATGTTAATAGCATTAAAGGGGGGAGGAAGTTGGCTAGTACTATGTTTTCTCTTCAGTCAGTTGCTTGTGATATAGTTTGTTTATTGGATGCCAGACTTAAAACTCATAGTGAACTACAGGCCGCATCCCGAGCCTGGCCTCTGGGAGCTTCTTTCTGGTCTATTGGGCTTTATACTTGTGATGGTGTCGGAATTTCTTTTTACCAATCCCGCTTTCCAAGTCACCCGGTTAGTAGAAATACACCCCGGGCGAGCTTTATTGTTAGATTTTACTTACCTTAATGATAGATTTTGTCTAGTTGCTATTTATGCCCCGCAAACTAAGGCAACTAGAGTTTCTTTATTTGAGGATATTCACCAATATTTGCATACTTCACATTTAGTTATCTGGTTGGGTGATTTTAATTGTGGTTTACATCAAACTGAAAGGGGGTTACAGACTTTTAAACTGTTTTGTGACACTAACACATTGAATAGGATCCTGACTACTGCTGGCTTACAGGATTCCTATTGCAGTCTTCATCCTATTGGTGGTTATACTTTCTTTAAGAGTACATGGAAAACCAGCATTGATTTCATATTTGTTTCCAAAATTTTTTCAGGTTTTGGAATCTGCTATTCGGGTGGTGGAATTTTCTGATCATGTTTTGTTACTCTCCAAGATCTCTTGGAAAAATACTCCTAGATGTAAAACGAATAAGTGGAGGTTGAATAATAGAGATAACCTCATAGTCTTCAGGTGAAGCTACCTCTGGCTGCAAGCTGCAACACTGGACTTAAGATTTGCAAGAAAGTGAGTAGTGCTCACAACAGAGGGAGGTGAACTTTACAATTTACAATTGTCTTTAGTTTGAAGCAGATTCCCTTAGGAAAGTTAATATTCTTCAGGTGGAGGATACTTCTAACTGAAGGGTGAAATAAGCAACTTAGAATTATCAGAAAAGGCAGTCTTTCAATCAACAGAGGGAGGTGGAGTTTGCTTTACTTGTTACAATTGTTAAGATTTTACTGTTTTCTGTGTTTCTGCCCTTCTGACTTGATTGGAGTTAGTGATTGACTGTTTGCATTGCAATATTTGTAATACTGTGAGTATTCACTGGGCTAAGAATTTGTCATAAGCCCTGAATTGAGAGCAGGTTACAGGCTGTGTATTGGACCCAGACAGTCCCTAGGGGGTGAAAACTGTTTTTTCTTTGTTTACCTCAGTGCCTTATAAGGCCAAGACAGACTGTGTCAGGAAGTGCTTACATCATAGCTACTTAACAGCCAATAGCTCTGGAAGAATCTACAGACCTTGATAAAAGTACTAATTTTAGCAGGCTCATCAGATAACCTCATAGTCTTCAGGTGAAGCTACCTCTGGCTGCAAGCTGCAACACTGGACTTAATTTTCCTAGTCAAACTATCTCTTGTTGGGAACTGCAATACTGAACATAGGATTTGCAAGAAAGCGTTGTGCTCACAACAGAGGAGGGAACCTTTCAATTGTCTTTGCTTTGTAGCAGATATACTGCAGGTGGAGGCTGCTTCTAACTGAAAGGTGAAATAAGGAATTTACAATTATCAGGAAAAGACAGTCTTGTTACAATTCTTAAGATTTTCAGCGAGGAAGAGTTCAAAGCACAGCTCACTTATCTTGGGGTGACTGCTTTCAGAGCACAAACCACCAGGCTGTTTTGGGGCTGGGAGGTTTACCTGTGTCTGACTTGAATGTCTGGATTTTCTCTGTTTGAGTAGCAGGGGATTTTCCTCTGTCAAATTGTTGTGTATAGTATCTTGCAGACAGGAAGGCACTCATCACAGCGGTGGGTCAGAGCTCTTAGCTGATTGTTTTGTGAGGGCACAGTTTAGGCCCAACCCCTTCCCACCCCTCACCCCACCCCTCCCTGGAAATAGTTCCTTTATACCTGGGGTTCTGACATCATTTCCTCAAGAGTGCAAGGTGCATATCAATCAGGGTCGGACTGGGGTATAGAGGGCCCACCTGGAAAGAAGATACAAGGGCCCACCTGGAAAATCAATAGAGGAGGGCCCAGGTTGACACATTCATATCAATATTCCACTTCAATCTGATACACTAGCTCTGTGTTTGGATCTTAAATTTATCAACAGTGTCCCAGATACCCCATTTAATTAGAAAAAAGAAGATAAATGCAAAAGTTTTCAGAGTACAGAAGATAACCACTTACCCAACTGAGGGAGGCCCACCTGGAAATTTCCAGGTATCCAGGTGGGCCAGTCCGACCCTGATATCAATGTCATATCCTCTCTAGCACACAGCACTGAAAATATACGCATACACATTGTGTAATATATATATATTTCTATATAACAAACCAATCACCACACAACACACACACACACACACACACACACAAAAAAGTACATAGTCATGTGGGGAGTAGTAATGTAATGGCTGTGGGCAGCAGTCTTCCGGAGTCTTTCTGAGGCTGAGATGCTGCCTCATTTGCAGACAACTCTCTGCCCTGAGGGAGGAAGCTGCCTGCCTTCAGGCCACACTAGACAGCAGTAAGAAAACCTTCCCCAGGCCAGACTGGATGGTAGGAAGGGAACCCCCATCCAGGGGAGCACCAGAGCCACCACCACTACCTCAGAGGTTGCAAAGAAAGCACAGCAGTTGGACCACTATGGGCTCAGGAGGTGAGGAGGGTGGAACAGAGGCACACCCAGTCAGTTGTTCCACTCACAATCCATACACCATTCTGGGGAGCACAGCCCCTATGGATGCACCCACGGAGGAGATTAAGGAGGCTGAGGACACCTGTCACAAGGGAGGCCCACAGGAAGGAGGCAGAGGATGCCACAAAGAAAGGAAGCAGCTCCTGGTGGGGGACTCAATTATTAGGGGGATAGAACTGGGGGGAGCAGGGAAAACTGAAGTACAGTGCCTGCCTGGTGCCATGGCTTGTAGGGACAGGAAGCGCATCCTCAGGATCACGAGAACAGCTGCACGGGAGTCTGAGCTGGATGTCATTGTCCACCTAGGGACAAATGACTTGGCTCAACATGAGCTTAGAGCAGTGCAGAAGGACTTTGTAGAACTGGGAGAGGCCTAAGACAAGTAGCACACAGTATCCTTCTTCAGAGGTGCCTGTAAATGGCATGAGTGAGGCAAGGGTACTTGCACCATGCAGTTTAATGAGTGGTTGAAAATGGTGTGGAGCACAGGGTTTGGCATCATTGGGGACTGGGGTTCCACCTGGAGGACACCAGCCTATACTGGCAGGATGGTCTGCATCTGTCCAGGAAGGGAAAAAGTCTTTTGAGCAATGAGTTTAAATGCTTCATTGGCAAGCTTTTAAACTAGTCAAGGGGGGAGGCACTGATAAGCAGCAGAAAAATCCCAGCCTCTCCCTACAAAACAGGGTACTAAATGGGAAAAAGACCGAGGTAGAAAGGTCAGTGGGGGATGCTGCAACAGAAAGTATATGCCATCAAAAAATTGAGAGCAATGAGTACCAATGCCCGTAGTCTGAGTAACAAGCTTCCTGAATTAGTGACCTTGATGGAGGAGGAACATCTGGATATCGTGGCAGTCACAGAAACATGGTACACACAAAACCATGACTGGGATGTAAACCTACCAGGATACACTATCTACAGGAGGGACAGGGAGGGTAAAAGAGGAGGAGGAGGAGTAGCTTTTACATAAGGAAGGAATCAAAGCAACAGAACAAAAGGGTAAACAGGGAGGAGAAGAAGCACTGTGGTAAATTTGGAGACCGCAATGGCACCACAATCCGCACAGGGTTAGACAGACTCTCTTCTCAGGGGGAGGAAATGGACAAGGAAATGATAGAAAGTATACTTAGTATGGCAGAAAAAGGAGAGATATTGCTGATGGGTGATCTGAATATGCCAGATGTTAACTGGAGTGCAGTTGCAGCAGCCACTTCTAAGAGTGGGGTTATTCTAGATGCCCTACAGGGGGCATGCCTTAAACAACTAGTATTGGAGCCCACTCGAGAGGAACAATCTTAGACCTGGTTCTCTCAAATGGAGATGAGGAGAGGATCACAGATGTAGAAGTGGGTAGCCATCTGGGAACTAGCGACCAGCAACAGTATGGTTCACAATAAACACAGCAATAGAGTCAAGCCTTACAAAGACAAAGGTACTGGATTTTAGGAGGCTGACTTTGTCAAATGGGTGAGTGCCTAAGGAATGCACTAGCAAATGGGCAGGAAGGAGGGTGGAAGAACAATGGGGAATAATAAAACTGCCATCACAGAGGTAACAAGCCTTTGTGTAAAGCAAATAAACAAAACAAACGAGGTAAGAAACCACTATGGTTCTCAAAGGAAGTGGCAGAAGGTTCAAGAGAAAAGAAAGCATTCAGGAAGTACAAGGAATCACAGAAGGAACAGGACAGAGAACTGTATCAGTTAAAGCAAAGGAAGCTGGGAAGGCAGTCAGAACAGCAAAAGGCCCAAACCGAGGAAAAGAGAGCCAACTCAGTTAAGAAGGGGGATAAAACCTTTTATAGGTACATCAGGGAGCGAAGTAAGACCAAGGGAGGGATAATGAGGCTTAGTAAAGGGGAGGGAAGGTGGGCAGAGGGTGACTGTGAAAAGGCAGAGATACTAAACAAATATTTTTGTCAGTATTTACAAAGGAAGAGGGGGAAGTACCTAAAACAAACAGTAGAAACACTCTGGATACAGAAGTTGATACCAGCCCATTTACAGAAGAAAGGGTTCTGAAAGAACTCTTAAAACTGAAGGTGGACAAAGCAATGGGGCCTGATGGGATTCATCCCAGAATTCTAAAAGAACTAAGGGTAGAACTAGTGACACCACTGACTACCCTCTTTAACAAATCATGGGAGGATGGGGTGGTACCGAGGACTGGAGGAGGGCAGATGTAATTCCCTTCACAAAGTGGGAGCAAGGCAGAAGCAGGAAACTACAGACCTGTTAGTTTAACCTCAGTGGTAGGGAAATGATGGAATCACTTGAAGGAAAGAATTGTTGAGTATCTAGAGGCCAGAGGGCACAGGACCCAAGGCAGCATGGATTCACAGCGGGAAGGTCATGCCAGACAAATCTGATAGATTTCTTTGACTGGGTGACCAAAGTAGTTGATCAGGGAGGGGCTGTGGACATGGCCTACCTAGACTTTAGCAAGGCATTTGACACAGTCCCACACAAAAGATTAATATGCAAGTTAGCCAGCCTGGGAGTGGGTCCTAAGATGACAGCCTGGGTAAAGAATTGGCTGGAGAATAGGACACAGAGAGTAATAGTAAATGGAGTCCACTCTGAAAAAAGGGGGGTTAGTAGTGGGTACCGAGGGTTCAGTATTAGGACGGTCCTCTTCAATGTCTTTATAGTTTACATTGCAGAGGACTGGAAGGAAAGTATGTCTCTTTGCAGATGACACAAAGCTCTGCAACAGAGTTGATGCACAAGGTGGAGTGGAAAGGATGAGAAGGGACTTGGCAAGGTTAGAGGAATGGTCAAATGTATGGCAGCTTAGATTCAATGCTAAGAAGTGCAAAGTAATGCACCTGGGAAACAAAAACACAGGGGAAGAGTACACAATGGGGGGTGAGATACTAACAACAAAAATGGAAAGGGACCTGGGGGTAGTCATATCAGATGACCTAAAGGTGGGAAAGCAATGTGAGAGGGCAGCAAGGAGGGCTGGGGGGATACTGGGATGCATAGGAAGAGGCATCACCAGTAGAAAACAGGAAGTTATTCCTCTGTACAGACAGCTAGTGAGACCCCATCTGGAGTACTCGTGGCAGTTCTGGAGACCCAATCTCCTCAAAGACATAGACAGGATGGAAGCTGTCCAGAGGAGGGCACTAAAATGGTGCAGGGTCTGCACCGAAGACATATGAAGAGAGACTAGGAGCTTAATATGTATAGCCTCGAGGAAAGGAGGGAGAGGGGACATGATGAAACTTTCAAGTACCTCAAGGGAATCAACAACGTCCAAGAGGGTAGCATCTTTCAAAAAGAGGTGTGCAAGAACAAGGGCACAATTTGAAGATAGAAGGGGGCTCAGGAGGTAATTTAAGGAAGTATTTTTCACAGAGAGGGTTGTGGATGTATGGAACGGCCTTCCAGAGGAGGTTGTGGAGTAAAAAACAGTGGTGGAATCCAAGCATGCGTGGGACAGTCATAAGGCAATTCTAGGGGGTGGGGGTAGGAAGAAGTAGGCTGCTGATTAACTAGGACCTGCAGCTTATCCATCAGGTAGGGAAATGGGCAGACTGGGTGGGCCAAGCGGTCCTTATCTGTCGTCAAATTCTATGTTTCTATGTTTCTCTGTTTCTAATGTTTTATTACAGAATCCTAATTGTTGTACTGATGTTTCCACTTGGTGGGAGGACACTAAAAAAGATTGGAGGGTTTTGTTCCAATCCTTGGCTCCTTCCAGATGTCAGTCTGATTATTTAGACTATTTAAAATTACGTCACCATTTGAAGCATTTAATTTCATTATCTGAAACTACTAGTCAGGATTATGGTTCCCAGATTCAGACGCTAAAAAATAAGATGATGTCCCTTCAGTATACCAGGGTTAAATCTTTGGAGCAGGAAACAAGATTTGGTACGCAGGTTTGGTCCTCTTCTATTGATCCTTTTAAGAGTTGTCAGGATAGAGTTAAGCATAGGTTCACTTCAGAATTGCTTTCTTCCTCTGGGCAGAGTGTCACTTCCCCAGAGGGGATTTTATCCATTTTTGAGGATAGGTTTACAGCTATGTTTACGAATCAGGAGGTTAGTGGAGATTTGGCACAGGTTTTACGCACTATGCCATCACCTCAGGGGTGACGAGAGGATGTTTTCAAGTTAACACATGATGTCACAGCTGAGGAAGTATTTCAGGTAGTCAAGCAATTGAATTCTAATGCAGCTCTGGGTATGGATGGGTTGGGGGCTGCTTTTTATAAACATTTTCTTGAAGATTTGTCTCCGGTTTGGGTGGTTCTTTTTAACCATATCTTGCAGTCCTCCTCTTTTTCTGCTTCCATGCAGGAAGCAGTTTTGGTCTTAATTCATAAAAAGGGTACACAGAATAATATTGATAATTGGAGGCCTTTGAGCCTCCTTAATACTGACAGGAAAATTGTGGCAACAATTCTGTTAAATAGATTGAATAAAATTTCCGATTATTTGATTAGTATTGAACAGACCTGTGTGGTTCCGGGCCGTCAGATTAAGGATAACTTTATTGTCCTTAGAGAATTGTTTTGGCAGGCTGATTCCGGTCAGATCACAGGGTGGGTAGTGGGTGTGGATCAGGAAAAGGCTTTTGATCGAATTTTGCATCAATTTATGCTTGCAGTTTTGAATGCATTTGGTTTTCCGGTAAGTTTTGTTTCTTGGATTACTGCACTTTATAACAATATTTCCCTGTGTCCTAATGTGAATGGGTGGTATGGTTGCCCGGTGAAAATACGGAGAGGGGTCTGACAGGGTTGCCCCCTGAGCCCTCTCATATGTTTTTTGTCTTGATATTTTGATTCGACTTTTACACTGCTCTCCTGATAGTCAGGGTGTTTTAGTTCCCCAAACTGTTTTTTTTGTTAAAGCTATGTCTTTTGCAGATGATGTGGTGCTTACGTTGGAGCTGAAACAAAGGAAGAGGTCCTTTGTGATGTTTTATGGACATATGCTGCTATTTCGGGTTCCTGGATTAATTGGGATAAGAGTATTGGTATTCCTTTAGGTAATAACCCTATTCCGTCTTCTGTTTCTTTCGGGGGGGGGGGGGATAAGGATTCATTCTGAGCCATTGCTGGATCTTGGGGTCCACTTTGGGGGTCAGGATATGGCTTATTCTAATTGGTTGACACATTTAGGGCAGGCAGAACGTTTAGCTCAGGGTTGGCGTAATCGGTTGATTAGTAAGAAAAAGAGGGTGCTTTTGATTAAAACTTTACTTTTACCTATTTTTTTGTACCTTAGTTATGTTTTTCCACCTCCCCAGAAATTGTTTACTAAATTATTTAGTATTTTTCTTTCAGGCTTTTTGGGGATCCCGGTTAAATCCAATTAAAAGAGACATTACTTATAAACCCCTTATGGAAGGGGGTGTTGGTATGGTTAATCCTGTTGCTTTTTGTTTTAGTATTTTTTACAGTTATAACTTTGGTTTATCCTTGAAACCAGGGTTTTCAGATCTGGCGTTCACTGGTTTTGGCTTGGCTCATGCCAAATAAACAGTTTTGGGAACAGGGTTCTCCTAGGTTGTTAGGCAAACAGACCCCTATACCAGATTATGGTATTGACTGTTTTAAGTTAGCTATTAAATGGAAATTAGACCTCAGGATTTTTTGACTTTGACTAGGAAGGCAGTTGCAGTTTATCAAACTATTCTGTCTAATGACAATCCTACTGTGATAGAATTTCCCTTTTGTTCTTCTGTACAACAGGTGGTAGTGTTGCGTCATTTGCAGAATCCTTGTATCCCTTCCAAAATATGGGATTGTTTATGGTTAGGGAATTTTGGTAGGCTTAGTGTGAAGAGTAATCATAAACATAAAAAACTGGAAGATAGATATTGTCTCCATCCTTCTTGTTCACAGGTGGTGGAAACTCAGTGTCATTTATTTTTTTAATGTGTCTTTGTAGTGCAATTTTGGGCTTACCTGGGGAGCCTGAGTTTTTAGATCATCCTACTCTGGTATTATGTGTGGTGGGAATCATGCTTTATGTGTGAAGTATAATCCCCAGAATCTGTATCTTATTTTTGTTGTAATTCGCTATCATTTGTGGCAAATCAGATGTTTGGGAGCTCTTCATCAAAAGTGGGTCACGTATATTGAATTATTGGATAATATTCGACAATCCTTACATGATATTGTACAAATGGATTTATTGCATTATAGTAAGGAAAAGGTTGCACATTTTTGGATTCATTGTACTCATTGGTATTGAATTTATAAGTTTATTTCTTTCCTTTTTTGCTCTCTTCATTTGTTGATGTTGCTGTCATTTTTTGTTTGATTTCTTATGTATTGTTGTGTTATGAAGTCCAACTCTTTAATAAAAAATTCCCCTACTCTTTTCGATAAGTGCCATGGGATCTTTAACATCCACCTGAACTACCACCAATCCAGGCAGATAGGACCTTGGTTTAACATCTCATTCGAAAGACAGCACCTCAGAAGTGCAGCACCCTTCTCATGCTGCACTACAGTGTCAGTACTGGGATATTAACCCAAGTGCCAGATGTGGAAACTGAACTCACAGCCCTCTGATCTCCCGGCCTCAGAGACGAGTGTGCTACCTACTGAGCCACTGACACATGGATATGTTGTTCATCCACACTTCTTGGCAGTGTCCTTTTCTTTAAGACAGTCGGAAAGTCTTTAAGCTAGCTCCTCCCACCCACCCACCCGGTGGTATAACCTCGGCTCTGCCCCATGACCCCAGATCTTCCTTTCTGCCGGAAGATTAAGGTTGCTTCCTTTGTGCTCTCGCATTTTGTAGGCCCTGGCTTCAAAACCTTTGGTTATTCTGAAAATTCGCCTTGTTCACATTAGCGATTGCTTTCTCTCAATCGTGGAAGATAAGTCTTCCCCCGGATTTTGCCGGTGCCCATGCAACCAGAAGATGTCACACACTGACCCATGTGCCTTGTGCGTTTACTGTCTGGGCGTCAGCCATGACACCACGACGTGCAAGTTTTGCCTTTCGTTCCAACCCAATGTCCTCGACAATCATCTCGCATGCTTCAAGCTGGGGAGGGCTGAAAAATGGAACCCGCTGGTGAAATCCAAGGAGGTCTGGTGGGCGGTTTCTGTGGCCGTGGGATCCGTCAAGCAATTGGAGCGCATACAGGTCTTTGAGGAGGAAGCAGCTTGTGCCGCTGAAACTTTCTCCTGAAGCTTCTTTGTTCCACTCAATTTGGGCTCCATTTTCTCGGGCTCCTTCCGAGAGTTATGCCAGTCTCTCCCTACTAAGGGTAAGGACCCAGTGGGCTCACACTCCTCTCACTCTCATAAAAAGTAGAGGGACCTGGGATCACCTTCGTCTCAACTGAGACGTTCTTGGGATCGGGAGAGATCTCGGTCCCAGAAACCGGCTGTTTCGGCCTCGGATGAAATTGCCTCTTCGGTTGACATCCTCTTGACCCTGCAGACTGACCAGTCGACCGAAGTGTCGGTCAATGACCTTGAGATTATTCTCAACCTGATCGACTCCTTGTCGCTGACTCCAGTCAACAACTCTTCTTGCTCGGACTCCGGTCCTTGTTTTCCCCGACGAGGAGACCCGGCCTGCTGGGAATCCTGTCGAGGAAGTGGTCCCCAACCCTGGGAAGTCACTGGTCCTACTGGTGTCTCCCGAGTGACCGAGTCAGCCTGCCCTATCTCGATCGAGGTCTTGGACTCCCTCGACCGATAGGCCGAGGAAGGGCCATAAGCACTTTAAAAAGAGGCAACGTCATCGGTTTCCTTGTCCTCCTCGGATGAGGAGAGGCTGCGGTGACGCTATGAGGACCTCATGGGGCAAACAGCTGATTTTGACCAGGCACAAGCCTTCCCCAGCTTCTAGCCCAACCATTACTTGGCTTTTGACTCCCAGGCAGAAGCGGACTCCTTTGGAGCCAATCAAGTCCGTTCCTCCACCCGCAGAGCTGGCAAACCCCCCGGTTTGGCCAAAACCAGTCTCTCCACCAATTGTGGTGGATCCACCGCCTAAGCAGCCAGTGGGAGGGGCTCTTTCTAAGGAAGCTAGGCTGGACACTGGGCTCCCCCAGCATCTTTTCAGTCACTGTCACTCGGACCACCTCGCGGGTTGAAGGTGATCTGGGCGGTCGATCCGAAGTATCCGGATACCGGATTTGGACGAAACCGGTCTCCATTCTCATCCGGGGGTTGCTGAATTGGCCGGTGGGCTAGAAACGGATGAAGGTCCTTCGTCCTTTCAGGGCATTCTCCACCTCATCTGAGTCCACAGGGATGCCCCTTGAACCTATCCAGAAAAAGGCGGCGTACCCTTTCATCAACATCCTCAAGAGAGGGGATTCACAGACGGAAGTCTTTCCTGTGGCCGAAGCCATTGTGGGCCCAGCCTTAGAACTTTGGCAGCACCTTGCTTCCTGTCCAGTTCTGTCTGCCCATATGGCCCGCAAGTATGCGGTGCCCATGGGGTCCCTTGCAGGGATCACAGAGCACCCTTCGGCCGAGAGCCTTGAGACCGCCTCTGTGTTCAGGCGTACTGGTAGTTCTACCGATACTGACAGACCTTCTGAGAAGGAATCCAGATATTTGGACCACACTGCTCGGAAGGTCTATGCGGCCTCGTCTTTGGGCCTAAGTCAGGCAAGCTCGGCCGTCATCACGGCACACTTCTCCCATGCCCTTCTGGGTTCTTTGGATGAAGTCCTCCCACATCTCTCCATGGACGTGCAGACCACAGTCAAGCAGGTTCAGGACCAAGGCTACGCTGTTGCTAAACAACAGCTCCAGATGGCTCTGGACATTGGGGATTCATGTGCCTGTTCATTGGCAGCCGCAGTTGCCTCCCACCGCAGGGCTTGGCTGAGACTCTCCTCCTTTCCAGTGGATACTCAGCACAAACTAGCTGATGTGCCTTTCCTGGGCACTGATCTTTTTGGCCCAGGTGTGGCTGATCACCTTCAGCACATTGAGCAGTCCAACGCCACCTTGGACGCTACTTCTGCTAAGGGTTCTCCTGGTTCCAAGAAGCAGCAGTAGAAGAAGCCTTTTCGGCACTCTTCCCTGTGGCCCAGCAGCCCTCCTTTTACGGAGGTCAGCAGCAGCAGGCTCAAGCTTGGCACCCCCCGGCCCAAGCCCGGGCCCATAAGGGGGACCGAGATTCAGGCTCTGGACCCTCTGCCTCCAAACCTGCCCAGTGACAGGGTGGGGGCTGCCACCCATACTCCCATCATGCCAGCTCTGGGTCCCCCTGTGGGGGGCCAACTCCACCACTTCCTTTCCACCTTGTCTGCTGTTACCATGGACAAGTGGATTTTGGAAGTGGTCGGCCAGGGGCTGCGTCTGGAATTCAAGCAGTACCCTCCAAGCCAAGCCCGCACCCCATGGGAGGAAAGAGTATCCGCCCACACTGAGTCGGCCCTCCAAGATGACATTGCTTTGCTATTCCTCAAGGAGGCAATAACTGCCAGCCCTGTGGTGCTGAGGGTTGAGGTGCTGGATGCCACACCTCGCACCACTCTGGCCCCCCCAGGTTCGGGAGCGACCTCAGGCCACCAGGGGTTGACTGGGGGGAGACAGGCTGGAGCATCCAATGACAGCTCACCTTCTCCGGGAGGGGGAGGGTTTCACAACCCGGCAAGCAGCGACCCCTGGCGGAGGCTGGGGGCATGACGGTAAGCTGGGGTCCCAAGGGCACGATTGGTTGATGGTGTAGATCAGCAACCAATCAGCCACAGGGACTAGGGGAGGGACGTTGCTGACATCAGCGCTTGCACCTTGACGCAAGGGCCCGCAGCATCCCACTGAAACACGGAAACACCCCCACTGGAGCCGGGAAGACAGAGCGCTGAGCCAAGGTCTCGATGTGCTGGTGCCTGCATGTGACCTCTGACCCTGACACATGCAAGATTCGGGGGTCTGGCCCTACCCTGACCCCGCCCATGGAGTATCCAAGGCAGGATGGAGGGACCGAGACCAACAGGTAAGACATTGGCAGAGGCCGGCTTGATTAGCGACTCCCAATGGTGCGGCTCCAGTGGGGATGGCAGGTGGGATAAATAGTAATTACAAATAAAAAAAAAGGCAATAGCTCGAGTGGCAGATCCTCCACCAGACCCAGAGTTAGTTTCCAGGTACTTCCTGGTTCCGAAGCAGATGGGGGCTGGTGCCCCATTCTAGATCTGCACGACCTGAATCAGTATCTCAGGCCATGCACTTTTCAGATGGTAACTCTGTCCCAGATCATACCATCTCTGGAGCAAAACGTGGTTCTGCTCACTAGATCTCCAGGATGCATTTTTTCACGTCCCAATCTGTCCGTTCCACTAGCGGTTCCTCCGCTTCCGAGCAGAGGGAACCCTATACGAGTTCCTAGCCATGCCATTCAGCCTGTCATCGGCCTCACGGATCTTCACCAAATGTATTGCAGTGGTGGCAGCCCACCTCAGGCGTGGGGGAGAGGGGGTCCGAATTTACCTCTACCTCAATGATGGGCTCTTAGCAGGTTCCACCCAACAGCAGATGGAGAGGACCGTGGACCTGGCCCTCCAGACCTGCTCCCAGCTCGACCTCCTGATCAATGAGGCCAAGTCTGAGCTCATGCCTTCTCAGGTGATGTACTTCATTGGGGCAGAGCTCGACTCTCATCAACCCAGAGTTTGACTCCCAAAGGACAGGGCGGAGGTTTTCTCCGCCTTTGCCCAATCATTTCTGGTTGGGCAATTTTGCCCTGCCTGGGACTTTCTACTCCTTCTGGGTTACATGGTAGCATGCACCTCCGTGGTCTGTTGGGAGCTGGCCGCCCAGAGGACTTAGCACCACTGTCATTTCGACCAGCTGATCACTTGACCCAGAAGATGTGGGACGCTATCCAATGGTGGACCATCCCAGACTGGTTGCAGGAAGGGATCCCATTTGTATGCCCCAAGCCGATGGCTGTCCTTACAATCAATGCCTCTCTCATGGACTGGGGAGCCCACATGGGGAACAACAGGGCCGACGAGTTCTGGACCCCCGAGGAGTCCCGTTATCACATCAACCTGTTGGTAGCTCAGAGCAGTCAGGCTGGACTGTCAGCTTTCGCTCCTCAGCTCCGGAGTCAAGTGATTCAAGTCCAGACGGACAATACCACGACCATGTACTACCTCAACAAACAGGGTGGCATGCATTCCCAGCTGCTATGCAAGGAAGTGATCCACATCTGGACACTCCTGAGCCATCTGGAGATGAATCTCCTAGCCATCCACATGGTAGGAGCCTCAAACCAACTGGCGGATGCTCTCAGCTGCATAGGCGAGACATCCCACGGGTAGTCTCTCCATCTAGAGGTAGCGTACAGTCTGTTCTCCCACTGGGGCAAACCATTGGTGGACCTGTTTGCCTCCCAGAAAAACACAAAGCTGAGATTGTTTCATGCCCTCCCCCCTCAGCAGGGCTCACCACAGGGGGATGCCTTCTTGAGGCCATGGACCCCAGGTCTCTTTTACGCCTTCCCTCCATTTCCCTTGATCCGCAGGGTGCTCCTTAAGGTGAGGACGGACAAGGCGCAGGTGATTCTGGTAGCCCCAGACTGGCCACGCCAGTTCTTGTACCTAGATCTCCTCAGCCTCAGCAACAGGTCCCAGAAGCGGTTTTCAATATGCCCGGACCTGATCTCACTCAATCGGGAAGGTTTTCCATCTGGACCTTCAGTCCCTGCACCTGACAGCCTGGTACCTGAGTGGTTAGAGTTCCAGGCTTTGTGTCTCTCCAAGGATGTCCTCACAGTAGTGGAAGCATTCAGAAAGGAGTCAACCAGGAAGTGTTATGCCTTCAAATTAAAAAGGTTTTCCATTTGTTGTCAGGGCAAGGGCCTGGACCCTCTGTCCTGTCCAGTGGCTAACATTCTCAACTACCTTTGGTCTCTGTCCAAAGGGGGTCTTTGGTCTTCGACCCTTAGGGTGCACCTGGCAGCCATCTCTGCTTACCGGGCGCGGGCCGTTCTGCCAACAGTGGTCGGGTGCTTTTTCAAAGGCCTGGATCACACATCCCCTCCAGTGTGTGAACCTCCCCCTCCATGGGATCTACTGCTGGTACTGGCAAAGCTCATGGGCAAGCCATTCGAACCAGTGCACAAGTGTGAGCCATCATACTTGTCATGGAAGACTGCCTTCCCGGTGGCTGTCATGTCTGCCAGAAGGACAGGGGAGCTCCAGGCACTCTCGGTGGACTCTCCTTATCTGGTCTTCCACAGGGACAAGGTTGTCCTGCACCCCCACCCGAAATTCCTTCCAAAGGTGGTGTCAGAGTTTCACCTTAACCAGGTGTTGACTCTTCTGGTGTACTACCCCAGTTACACTTTGGAGGCCGAATACAGGCTCCATACTTTGGACCTGAGACCAGCTCTTTCCTATTATAGGGGGAGAACGGCAGAAATTCAGGGAGAGGTTTGCCAACCTTTTGTCACTTACGCTGAAGCCACTTGTAGCAGACCTGCAGCAAAGTGGACAATTGCAAGGTGGATTACATCTTGCATAAGTCTGTGCTATGAGTTGGTGGGCAAGAAGTCTCCCGGAGGGATAAGAGCTCATTTTACCTACCATACCGCTGCATCGGTGGCTGCTTCCAGGGATGTCCCTATCCAGGAAATCTGTTGGGCTGCTACCTGGAAGACAGCTAACATCTTCATTACCCACTACCACATTGACCTTGAGTCACGCCGGGATGCTGGTTTTGGGGCCTCAGTTCTTCAATCTCATTTCCCCAAGTAAGTATCAGAGAGGGAGTGCGCCTTGCCTCCCTCCTCCCAGAGAACTGCTTGGAGTCTGCCAAGAAGTGTGGGTGAACAACATATCCATGATCCTAGAAAAACAGGTCACTCACCTGTAACAGTAGTTCTAAGAGTGGTAAATGTTGTTCATCCACACGGACTCACCTGACCTCCCCAGCTGCGGATGCACAAAATCTAGCTTCCAGCGGGCTAAGATCTGGCATCATAGGGCAGAGCCAAGGTTTATACCAACCGGGTGGGTGTGGAGGAGTCAGCTTAAAGACTTTCCGGCTGTCTTAAAAGGAAAGGGACACTGCCAAGAAGTGTGAATAAACAACATATACCACTCCTAGAACTACTGTTACAGGTGAGTACCCCATTTTTCCGGGGCATTTGACCAGTTCCAGGGGCAATTGCCAGTAGCAGAGGCAAATAATCAGTTTCATGGCAGTTGACCAGTTCCAGGGGGCAATTGCTAGTAGGAGAGCCAAATAACCAGTTTTGGGGCAATTGGCCAGTTCCAGAGGGCAGTTGCCTGTAGCAGAAGCAAATAACCAGTTCTCAAGCAGTGTACCAGTTCCAGGGTCACTTGCCAGTAGCAGAGGCAAATAACCAGTTTTGGGGCAATTGCCAATAGCAGAGGCAAATAAGCAGTTTCAGGGCAATTGACTAGTTCCTGAGGCACTTGCCAGTGGCAGAGGCAAATAACCAGTTTCAGGGCAATAAGCACAGTATAGGCAGTGTCAAGCAATAAACACAGTTCGGGTAGTTGCAGGCAATAAACACAGTTCAGGTAGTTGGCTTGGGAACTAGAGTATGCTGTGTAAGGTGCATTCTTCCAATTTGCCTCAACGGGGGGGGGGGGGTTGGAATGGAGCAGGCAGCAGGGAGAGAAAAATTTTTTTTTTGTAATATGAACTGGTGGCATCTCTGCTCTAAGCCATGCTAGGGAGGGTGAACACACTAATTGGGGTCCCTGCACACTACCCCTTGTCAGCCCACATCACTGGGAACCCTGCAGGGCACTTATTTAAATATTTCTTTCTGTCTGTGGTGCTCCCTCATCCTATGGGGCACTACCCAAGTTCCTTGACATGTGGGGTCTGCCACAGAACACTCCTCCTAGCAGAGGACTTGGCAGAGAACACACCACCAAATGCTGAATTGCATCTCGATGGATCACTCAAGAACTGCTCAGTCTCTTACATGATTAAAAACATAGTCAGGAGTGTGGGGATGAAGAGAAGTAGACATGCGCTGCTGAGCTGTTTTTAGAGCTACGTCGTCTTCATTTGTAAACTGGTTATCAGATAATGTTAGGCCATTGAGGCCACAGGCTTGCAATGATGTATATTCTTGAACTCACAACCTCAATAAAATATCATATGTTTTTTTTGGGGGGGGGGATAGTATTTGGGTGCAGATTTTTAACCTCATCAGAGTTCTTATCTAATCTGGTGTTAAATTGGGAAAAAGAGTGTCTTCTGATCTTTGGCTGTTACTTTGCTGCTGCGGTGTCTGGCCATTTGATAGTCTTCAGCCAAAGAAACAGCCTTTTCCCCACTTTCTGGTCAGTGCTTTTACCCAAAGCTGCATGCCTGTAGGAAGGATATTGATGAATTGCTCCATTGCAAATATGTCAGTGATCTGTGGGACTGTTTTGCAGACTGGTTGGAGCCATTTAATGAGGAGTTCTCAGTCAGGTGAAGGTTTCTTGAGGATTGTCAGCTGACTGGTACTTCAGGGACTGGAATCTCTGCCTGTAAGTCCCTCCCAAGATGTTATATCTTTTAAGGATTTCTCTTTTTCACAAGGTTGTAATTTTCTTACTGTGCAGTGTCCATGTTGCTATAGGCAACTTGGGCTTTACCTGTCGGATAAGGTACCAGCCTGATTGTCTATTGCTGTTTTGGCTATTGGCAGACTTTAAAAGTTGTCAGGTATGCTTCGATATGATCCCAAGGACATAGCTTTGTAAGTTTAATGTCTTTTAAGTTGCTTGTGTTTTGCTGATCTGCTGGACCTGTATCAGATCCTCCAGCTTTGATAGCTTGCAAGGCATCCAGGGATCATTGCTCCTATCACTGCATTTCTTTTCTCTACACCTCTAGATGTTGCATCTCTTCTTTTCTCTGTACCTGTAGAGGTTGAATTATTTTTTTCTCTGTTTCTCAGTCTGTGTTGTATAGTCCACCATTTGAGAAGGTAGACATGCTTTCAGGCTCTATTCCTACCTGTTGTTCTTCTTTCATCGCTGATGCTGGCTTTACAGTCTGAACTTTTGTTTCTGCTTCTAGTTTGGCTGCCATTCTTCTGGTAATGAGTCACTCCTGGGCTTGCTGTTGCAGGATTCATTCATTTCTTCTGTGCTTCCCTGGTACCAGATCTAGTACCAGTGCACAAAACTGCTGGCATAGAGTATGCACAGCATAAGTCCCGCTTCTCACACCAACTGTAATAGAAGTTAAAAAATTCCCTATTTGCACATATTCCTGCACAGAAAATGATCAATATCAGGAAAGTGCAGAGGACTTGAAACTTGTTTCTTAGGTTTTAGCAAAGAATGTGTAAATCAAGCTGCTACAGTCATGAATGGAATAGAGAGAAAGGAACTGTGTGAACCTAAAAGGAAAAAAGTACAATTTGGAACAGGTGATAGCATATGTTTTGTCAGTAATTTCAATACACAAGCATACCAAATTCAAACAAGCATTTGTCAATGCTGAATATTGATTGCGTTGGTCTGTTGAGCTCGCTCAGTGGCCCTCTGTCACTCGCTCGTTCGGTTTCTCCCGGTGCTGCAGGCTGCACCTTTGTACGGGGCTCCTGGCTCCGTTGGCATGTTTTTTCTGCCCACAAAGAAATCTACAGCTGTCCTGACAGAGCTGTGTTGAGGTGGGTCACTCGCCCTCTCTCAGTCGCTCATTCTGTTTCTGCTGGTGCTGCAGGCTGCCCTTTTGTACTGGGCTTACGCCTCTGTTGGTGGCTTTTTCTGCCCACAAAGAAATGTGCAGCAGTCACGATAGAGGTCTGTTGAGCTCGCTCATTCCCCCTCTCTCATTCACTCATTGTGTTTGTCCCAGCGCTGCTGGCTGCCCTTTTGTACTGGACTTCTGCCTGCATTGGCACCTTTTTCTGGCCACAAAGAAATCTGCAGCTGTCCCAACACAGCTCCGTTGAGGTCGCTCTCTCCACCTGTCTCACTCTCTCATTCTGTTTCTCCTGGTGTTGCAGGCTGCTCTTTTGTACTGGGCTTCTGCCTGCATTGGCAGATTTAGCTGCCCACAAAGAAATCTGCAGCTGTCCCGGCACAGCTCCATTGAGGTGTGTCACTCCCCCTCTGTCACTCGCTCATTCTGTTTCTGCTGCCGCTGCAGGCTGCCCTTTTGTACTGGGCTCCTGCTTTGGTTGGCTGCTTTTTCTGCCTGCAAAGAAATCTGCAGCAGTCCTAACACAGGTCCGTTGAGGTAGCTCACTCCCCCTCTCGGACTCACTCGTTCCATTTCTGCCGGCGCTGCAGGCTGGCCTTTTGTACTGGGCTCCTGCCTGTGTTGCCGCCTTTTTCTGCCCACAAAGAAATCCACAGCAGTCATGATAGAGCTCCGTTAAGTTTGCTCACTGCCCCTCTCTCACTCACTCATTCTGTTTCTCGTGGTGCTGCAGGCTGCCCTTTTGTACTGGGCTTCTGCCTCTGTTGCCATTTTCTTCTGCCCACAAAGAAATCTGCAGCAGTTTTGACAGAGCTCCGTTGGCGTCACTCACTCTCCGTCTCACTTGCTCGTTCTGTTTCTCCCACTGCTGCAGGCTGCCCTTTTGTACTGGCCCTTGCTTACATTGTTGCCTTTTTCTGCCCAGAAAGAAATCCGCAGCAGTCCCACTGAGCTCCGTTGAGCTCACTCACTCCCACTCCCTCACTCGCTCATTCTGTGTCTCCCACTGCTGCAGGCTGCCCTTTTGTACTGGGTTTCTGTCTGCATTGGTGGCTTTTTCTGCCCACAAACACATCTGCAGCAGTCCTAAGAGAGCTCTGTTGAGCTCGCTCACTCTCCCTCTCTCAGTCGCTCGTTCCGTTTCTGCTGGTGCTGCAGGCTGGCCTTTTGTACTGGGCTCCTGCCTGCATTGCCGCCTTTTCCTGGCCACAAAGAAATCTGCAGCAGTCACGATACACCTCCATTGAGCTCGCTCACTCCCCCTCTCTCACTTGCTAGTTCTGTTTGTCCTGGCACTGCAGGCTGTCCTTTTGTACTGGGCTCCTACCTGCGTTGTCGCTTTTTCCTGCCCACAAAGACATCCGCAGCAGTCCCGGCAGAGCTCAGTTGAGCTCTATCACTCTTCCCCCCCCCCGCAGTCGCTCAATCCTAATCTGTCCCAAACACTGATTTCTGACAGTGACTTCGGTATTCTGCACCAGAAGCGCAGAAACAGATTTCGGCCAGAATATGAAAAATGACAGCTGTACTGTTCATAAGGAGGTGTGAACAAATGCCAGTGTTGAAAATCTGGCATGAAAATATTACAAATTTGCAACATTACAAGGGTGCGTGGCACCTGCACAACACACGCTCGTAACAGTCATTTTATGGAGTTTTATCACAAAATTTTTAACATGGGCATTTTAGGACCTCTGCTCATGAACAGTGTCAGTGTGATTTTCTTAATATGTCCTGAACACCGATTTCCCAAAACAACCGCACTATTGTGCGCTGGAAGAGTGAAATCACATTTCGGTCTGGATATGAAAAATGACAGCTGCACTGTTCATAAGGAGGTGTGGCAAAATAGCAGTGCTGAAAATTTGGAGTGAAAATATTGCAAAGTTACAAAGGTACAACCGTGTGTGGAAACTGTACAATGCACATTCGTAACACACTCATTTTTATGGACTTTCGTCACTGAATTTTCAACATAGGCATTTTAGGACCTCTGCTAATGAACAGTGTCACTGTCATTTTCATAATGAGTCCTGAACATGGATTTCCCACAGCGACCACGCTATTCTGCGCTGGAATTTCAAAAACACATTTTGGTCAGGACGTGAAAAATGACAGCTGTACTGTTCATAAGCAGGTGCAGAAGAATGACAATGTTGAAAATCTGGAGTGAAAATATTATAAATTCGTGAACTTACGAGCATGCGTGCAAACTGTGCAAGGCACACTCGTAACACAGTCATTTTATGGAGTATTGTCACCAAATTTTCATCATAGGCATTTTAGGACCTCTGCTCATGAACAGTGCCACTGTCAGTTTCTTAATCTGTGCAGAACACTGATTTCCACACCGACTGCGCTATTCCGCTGGAAGTGTGAAAACACATTCGCCATGGTGTGAAAAATGACAGCTGTACTGTTCACAAGGAGGTCTGAAAAATGCCAATATTGAAAATCTGGGGTGAAAATATTGTAAATTCGCAAAGTTAGGCGTGCGTAAGCAACTGTGTAATACTGCTCGTAAAACAGTCATTTTTTGGATTTTTCCCACCAAATTTGCAACATAGGCTTTTTGAGAGCCCACCTCATGCACACTGGCACTGTCATTTCATTAATCAGTCCCAAAAGATGATTCCGTGCAGTGACCATGAAATCATCTTTCAGGGCCGATTAACGCCATGACAGTGATAGAATTCATGAGGAGGGGTCCCAAAAACCCCATGTTGAAAATTTGGTACCAAAGTTCCAAAAAATCCCAGAGATATGCATCAAAGTTGAAAAAAAACCCTATTTATTCCATTATATAGCTTACCGGCATTTCCTCAGTTCGCGGTCGGCTTTGAAGAGTGCAGATGTGTTCCTGGTCCACTGAAGATCGATGGTGCCAGACTCCGGAGGTAAGTATGGGGTGGGGGTGGGGAGGCAGGTGCGCGGGGGTGGGTGTGGGTTGTGGGAGGGGGCAGGGAGACTGCCGAGGACGTTCCTTCTTTACAGGTAAAAAAAAAATTACATCAGCGGGACCATTTTTAATTTACAGGGAATGTTGCATGCTGCGGTGGGCTCCCAGCATGCCAACAGAATCTTCTGTTTGGGGGCAGCTGTAGCTGGCAAGGATTAGGCAGCCCTGTCGGCACACAAGAAAGGGGTGGCAGTGTTACATGATGCCAAGGGGATTGGGCACCCGTCGCAAACAACCAAAGCCGGGGGTTACATAATGCTGATGGGAGTGGGCTCCCCGTCGGCAACATACAGTGTGGGGCACATGCTGCTGAGGGGGATTGGGCACCCCCTCGGTGGGGGGGTGGAGTTTAATATTGTTTGTGAACACGGCAGCAAGCCGCCACCTTGTTCATAAACAATATCACTGTTTCAGGGTCCTGCCCTGTAATGACGGGTCACTCTCTCATTGCAGCGAATGGCTGATGCTGCAATGATGATGCGGCCCCTGATTGCAGCGGCTAATTTTTTACAAGTTGGTTGCACGCTGGCTGAACTAGTGTCAGCAACAGCATGCCATGGCATTGGGGGAAGTGGGACAAGCCTTTACAGGCTATGGGAGCATTGGCCACAACAGTGTCGCACCTCCACAACCTGCTTGTGGAGAAACCTGCTGCAATATGTTTCTTGAGCATGCGCGCAATCAACATAAAAATAATAAATGATCATTTTTTTTTATATGGTTTGATTCAGAACATAGGGGTTGCTTCATTCATCATAGTCACAAACATTCCCCCTTTTTTTTTCCGTCATGACCAAACACCTGCCCTGCCTCCTAAACCTCCCTGTACTATAGACCCTTGGAACACATGAATGGAAGCCAAATTTGATGACTTAGCTATTTGATTTTCTAGACTGTAAGAAACTCGCTTGACTCTATGAAGTTCTAAAATACTCTGAATCCATTCTGTGAAGATCGGAGGGGATTCATCCTTCCAGTGAATTAATATCTTTTTTTTTTGCAACTAGTAAACCTAAAGAAATCAATTCGGACAAACAGCCAAATTCCATATCTGAATACCTGGGTCAAATGGAAAATCCCAACCAATGAGTTTGCCAAAAAATAAAAGAATATCTTCCTCCGAAACAATTCAAGATTCTTACAGGAAACCAACATGTGATCCGGTGTCCCTCTCTTCTCTCCACATCTTTGGCAGAGTTCAGGTATAGTACTATCAATTTTATGTAATCTTGCCGGAGTTAAATATGTTCTGTGAATTATATTTATATATATTTGTCTATTATTCTTGGTGGGTGATTGTTTGAAATTAATTGGGAATTCCCATAGTGAATCATGAATGGGATGGGCTTTCTTTTTCCCCAAGCCTGCTTAAGTTTATCCAAAGATGCAACTTGTGCATTTTCATTAATAAAACTATACATGTCTCCTATTAGATGTTTCAGAGATTCATGACTTTCAAAGAAAAGCTCTACCATCCCCTTTTTCAAGTGTAGAACATTCCTATTTTCCCCAAAAATAAAGTTCTTAACCTGTAAATAAGGAAAATAAGCTCTTGGAGATGGCCCAATTTTTTTTTTAATTCTTCAAAGGGGGGCAACAATATCATTAATCAAAAACTCCTTCAATGTATAAATTCCTTTATTCACTAGCTCCCTTTGGATCAGCCCTTCCCCAAAGATGGAGTAAAATGTATATTAACAATAGGAGTACAAAATGCCAGCGTTCTGCCCTTCCCCAATAGCTTCTTAACTGTATGCCAGGCTTGATTTGTAACCTTTGATCTTCCTGGGCATAAAGTCTCCACCACCCATTCACACTAATGGGACTATGCTGGAGGCGCTAGGACCCAGTGGGAGACAAAAATCTTCAGGTGGGCTGGCACTGAGGTAGTGCCACAAGAGAGCAGCACTGCAAGCTTGGCTCGCGCCGTATAAACTACCTTGGCATTGACCCTCCAACTGCCTCAGTTCCTTTTTTCCCCTCTGTCAAGTGCGCTTCAGTGACTGTCGCTCACCCGGAGTAAAGTCTTCAGTCTATATGACAGCAGCTATAGTTATTTTTAGTATTGTTAGGTTTTATTTATTTTACTAGTTTCTTAAAGTAATTTTCAAAAAGAAGCCTCCTTTGACAGAGTCGACCATGAGCGGGGCAGGTTATGGGAGGGAGACCGCATGAAAGCTGTGTTTTCAGCAGGGCTGGGTCTGGTCCGTCGCCCTCTACAGAGGGGGGAGTCTGACTATGGGCAGTCCAGTGCTCGGGAAGAGGATGGGCCTTCCTCACGAAAGCACAAAAACAAGCGGTCCCATTCTCGATCATCGTTGAGGATTCGGCACCACTTGGCCTCAAGTTCTTCTTCAACCTTCCAGTCGAAGAACAAATGGTACCACTCAAGGTTGCCCTCTGGTATGTCTGCATGTTGATTGTTGGCAGCTGGGTATAGGGGTTTGACTCTGACCTCTCTGGGGTCTCATACGGCTTCTGTTCCTGGTGACTGACATCCTCAACTCCGGAGCCCCTCCCCGCCTCCTGGGCAGGTATTCCGGTGAGCAGTTTCATCACTGAGCCACTTTTATGGTTGTCCCGCCTGCCCGAGCTGGTGAGTCTGTCACCAAGGCCTTTGAGCCTTACTATTTTGGACCTGCAGGCAGGGTGATTGGGGCTTCCTAGTCACGCGGCACCTTCGGTGCCATTGACACCGCGTTCTGGTGCTTTTCCTCCTCATATGGCTGTGGTGCAGGGGCCAGCACAGGTACCACTCTCTCTCTTGCTGAATTCCTCTGTTCTCCCCGAGTGAGTTGTTGGGGCCTGGTTCTGCAGTGCCAGGTGTGATTCCAGTTCCTCTGGTGCTGGTGCCACAGCCGGTGCTGTCTCCTGTGCTAGCACTGCCTGTGTTTTTGGCATCACACTCTGTGGTGCCACGAAGGGTGCCGGGGTTCTCGACTCCAATTCACGGAGCTCCTCCTCCTCTCTTTCCTCACTTTTCTATTTATTCTGCCCCTCTGGGACTAGTAGGAGATGATATTAAGCCTGATCCTAATCTTCAATTGGGAGATGATTTTGATGACGATTCCTCTCTCTAGGGGCGGCGAATAAGCTTCTCTTCCAGCAGAGCCTTTGGTCGAAGACCTTTCCTTTAAGTCTCTGCTTAAGAACATGAATACACCTCTCTCTCCAGACTTCGGAGATTGATCCTGGGAAGCTACTGCTTCTGCAGTATCTGCAGGTTCCGGATATTCCTGTGCAACTGACTCCTGCCATGCAACCCTCCTTTGAGACTCTCTCACAAATGTGTGAGATAATCCAGCACTTATTCCCTCTGTGGCCAAGTCCGTAGATAGGAAGTTCGCCCCTCCCGAGGATCATCCTATTTTGGCCTTGCAAGCCTTTGCTGATGCCATAGTTGTCTTGGCAGAGAATGACAAAGCCGTTCTTCCTCAAGAATCTATGGCATGTCCAGTAAACAAGGAACCGCGAAAAATTGGCACTTTGGGGAAGCGAGTCTTCGCTGCCTCCACCCTGGGTATGTGCATTGCTAGCTACCAGGGTTATTTCTCTCTGTATGAGTATACCCTCTGGCATTCGCTCAAGGCCACTGTAGAAGTTCTTCCAGAGTCAAACGTTAGCACAGAGCTTCTTCAGACCATTACTAGGGGCATTGAATACTATAATCAGCAGCTTAAAGCCGCTATGGATGCCTTTGACACTGCTTCCAGAGCAGCAGCAGCAGCTGGTATATGCATCAGACGCCACTTTCCGTTACTCACGTCGGGATTCACAAATGATCCCCAGCAGAGTTATGAGTTTACCTTTTGATGGTATGTAACTGTTCGGTCCTCTGGTCGAGCAGGCACTAGAGGCCACACAGAAAACTTCAATGACTATCAAAACAGCCAGGCCGCCATCTGTATCCCCTCAACAAGGCAGGTATCGGCAGCAGTTTCATGACCATCAGTCCTTTCATGGCAAAGAGGGCTTCAACAGAAATCAAGCCTTCCCAGCCACAAAAGAAAACACAGTAGAAGGCACAGGGCCCAAAAGCGCCTAGTACCACCCTCTGAGATTCCGGCCCAAGTCCCACCTCAGCTGTCCAAGGGGGACTCTTCTTCGGCAGTAGGGGGTGTCTGACTCAGTTTTACATCCAGTGGAAGTCAGTCACATCAGACAAGTGGGTATTCAGGATAATCCACGAGGGATATTCTCTTAACCTTTCTGAAACCCCTCTGGATTATCCATCCAAACGACAGCCCAAGCTGTCTCTCTCTCTGTCAGACCTTCTTGCTTCCAGATTGAAGGCCTTCTGAACAACAGGGCAGTAGAAGTAGTTCTGCTGGATCAATGGAACACAAGTTTCTACTCCCATTACTTTCTAATTCCAAAGAAAACAGGCGGCATCCTCCCTATTCCTGATCTAAGGAAGTTAAACAAATTCCTTTACAAAGAGAAGTTCAAGATGATATCTCTCGGCTCCCTGTTACCTCTGATTCATTGAAACGACTAGCTGGCTTCCATAGACATGCAGGACGCTGACCAGCATGTTCTCATATACCCAAACCACCACAAATACCTCAGATTTGTGGCATTGGGTCAACAATACCTATTCAGAGTCCTGCTGTCCTCGGCACCTCGAGTCTTTACAAAGTGCTTTGCAGTTCTCACAGTACATCTCAGAAAGCTCAGAATTAAAGTGTTCCATATCTGGATGACTGGCTTCTAGCAAGCCCCTCCAGACAACAGACTCAGGAAGCCATGGCTATGGTTTCCGAGTTCCTCACATCCATGGGAGTTCTGCTGAATTTCGGAAAATCACAGGGGCCCTTCTGGATACCTCCAACACAAAAGCCTTTTTTCCGGAGGACAGAAGGAATGACATCCTTCAGATGACCCACTTCATCAGAGAAAAAGACTCAGTTTGAGCTCTCTCAATGCAGTGGATGCTGGGTCTCATGGCATTCTCTGTGCTCACTGTGACTCTGGCTCATCTTCACATGAAGACTACCTAGTGGATGCTCAGCACTCAGTGGTCCCCAACCACACATCTCCAGTCCATTCACATCAAGGTGACGGAACCTCTAAAATGGTCACCCTCCTGCTGGACTCAAGAGGACAGCCTTCTGAAAGGGTTTCCCTTTGCCCCACTGGAACCTCAGATTTCCATCACCATGGATGCATTCCTACTCTGATGGGGAGCTCACTGTCAAGATCTCCATACCCAAGGTTGATGGAATCAGGACAAGTCTCGACTCCACATAAATATCCTAGAAATGAGAGCTGTCCTGTATGCAGTCTGAGCTCTGAAGGACATTCTCTGTCACAAGATCATTCTCCTTCAAACGGACAACAATGCAGTGATGTACTACATCAACAAACAGGGCTGACATACTCTTACCCTTATGCAGAAAAGCGATGAGAGTGTGGGAGTGGTGCCTGGAGCACAGAGCCTGATCCAAACTGTTTACCGGCCAGTAGTGCAGATTGATCTGGTGGATCATCTCAGCAGAATGGAAACAGATCCTCACGAGTGGTCTCTCGACACAAGCGTCGTGCAATCGCTCTTTGAAGAGTGGGGAACTCCAGACCTGGACATTTTGCATCCCCACTCAATGTAAAACTGCCTCTGTTCTGCTCCAGAAATTCAGAACCAGGTGTTTTCTGTCAGGATGTATTCAGACTGCGGTGTACAATACGCTTTCTGTACACATTTCCTCCTCTTCCCTTAGTTCAGAGGGTGCTGCTCAAACTGGAGGTGCAGTGGGGTAGAATGATCCTCATTGCCCCATTCTGGTCTCATCCAATCTGGTTTCCGTTAATCAACAGATTATTGGAAACTTTAGAGAGACAGCTTCCACTTCAAATGAACCTCTTGTCAAATACAGGACTGCGACACTCAACCGTGAAGGTTCACCTCTGCGCGATTTTGTGTACCACAAGCCTGTACACTCTGTGTCTCTGGCTCAGTTACCTTTGGTCAAGGTTCCTTAAGGGCATACTCCACATTAGGCCACAAGTCAGATGACCGGTAGCCACCTGGGACATTAACCTTGTGCTAGACATGCTCACCCATAAACCTTTTGAGCTCCTAGCAACTTGTGAGCTGAAGTTCCTGACCTAGAAGACCGCCTTCCTGGTAGCCATTACCTCCACTCACAGAGTGTCTTAAATACATGCTTTGGTCACAGACCCCCTATATACTGTATTTCACAAAGACAAGGTGGATCTTACTTCGAGATACAGCTCTTGCAGCAGGTTACACCATTAGGACTGAAGCCGGCAGGTGCCAGGACCCCACGGAAATTTTCTAGCTAGCAGTCTTCAGCGGGGACCGCCTCCAACGTCGGTCCCGCCCCGACGTCAGGCATAGTACATAAGGAGGCGGTCCCCCCATAATCCCCAGTTCTTTTCCCGCCATCGACATTGCCAGTATCGGCCTCTCAGTCTCTTTTCTAGCGTGCAACGACCTTTGGAACTACGACGATTTCGTCTTTCTTCACGACTTTGGATTCAACTGATGTCCTCTCCAACTACTTCTCTTGAGGGTCACCACTCGAAGTGTGCCTGCCACAAACAGATCCCCTTCAAGGATCCACATTTGGCCTGCGTGCGCTGCCTAGGCCTGGAACACGACACCAAGGCCTGCTCCTTATGCCAGGGCTTCAACAGTTGCACCAGGATCCGCCGCCAGAAGGCCCTTCAGGCGTTTCTCTTGGAGGAGAAAGTGAAAACCATGGATGAAGAACCTTCCTCTGGGGGGAGTCGTCGGGTAAAACCCACAAGCACCGGGACAAACACCGGGAAAAGGAAAGGCCCAGGTCCCCAGAGAGGGCCTCGGACTCCCGAATCTCTGGCTCGCGATCGGACCGCTCTCCCTCCAGGGCTCAATCGCAACCTCCCCCGGTTCAGGTCAGATCCTCCAGCGGTTCCTCTTCTTTGCAGCCTCTGAAGACTTCCAGCCGTTGGCCTCTTCCACTCCATCTAAGGCCTCGTCGAAGTCCGGGGAGTGTCATAAATCTTCTTCCCTCCAGCGGGACTCCGACGCCAGGTCAGTTTCCCAGCCTCCGCGTGGGTCGGATCCAGTTCCTCGCAAGACCAAGGACCTGATGTCCCTCAAACGGACATCGAACCCGATGTCAGCCCACCCGACATCGGCCAAGCATCACCAGCACTCCCAGGAGCCAGTGACACCTAAACACCCATCGCTGGCCAGGTGTTCCCCTCTGAGGGCATCGGCCAGGGTACCGACATCGGCTACCCCAGAGAAGAGGACTGCATTACCGTTACTGGCGGACATCGGTCAGAAGGACTTGAAGGAGGATACCACACAGCCCGAGGACCAGGCGGGCGACACCGGAGATGCCGAGCTCCCACGGGTACCTTCCCCAGAGTGGGAGACCCCCGGCAACAGGCCACCAGCGCCAGGCCTGTCATCGGGCATGAATTTGGCAGAGGTAAAGGAACTCTTTACCTTCTGGTGGGACACCATCAGGAAAGATGTGGTCGCCACACGTCCTCCTCCTACTCCTTCACCGCCTATGCCCCCTCCTCCACCCAAGGGGCCTGTAGGATGGTTGCCAACCCCCAAGGAGCAGACACCACCTTCTCGGGGCAGATCTTCAGAAAGGAGAAGACCTCCCTCCAGATCCACCTCAGGGTCACCCAGTCCCAAGAGACCCAGATGACGCCGGTACATCCCGTCTGGGGAGGATTCCAGATCTGACACCTCAGGGCGCTCCAGATCTCCTTCTCCCATCAGCATTCCCTCTCCAGACCCACACGACCTACCTAGGTCTTCTCCGCATGATCCCTCTTTCGCGGAGATCATGAGGCACATCCAGGAGAATATGGGGTGGGATGCTGAAGAACTTGACACCGAGAGACAACGCCTTGTTCGCTACCTTCGGCAGAAAGACCCGAAGCCTGTGGTAGTGCTGCTCTTGGTGGATACCTTTGCGGACGTCACCAAGGCCGCCTGGAAACATCCGCATTCTACTCCAGCAGTGCCGAAGAAGGCTGACCGCCTATACAAGGCCCCTAGGGAGGACCAGTATCTGGCGAACCATCCTCTGGCTGACTCCCTGGTCATCACTGCGTCACATGACAGGTCTCAGAGACCTCAGCATTTGAGCACACAACCACTGGACCAGGAACCCAAGCAATTGGATGTCCTGGGTAGGCGCACGTACGCGGCTGTGACTTGCGCCATCAGGTCACTGAATTGCCTCACCCACATGGTTCAATTCCAGAATGCACTATGGGAACAGGGACAGGACTTGGTTGAGAAGATGCCCGATGGCGACCAAAAGGAGGAGCTCTTGAACCTCCTCCACACGGGTTCGGATGTGGGGACCCAGGTGCTCAGAACCGTAAATGATTCTGCGGACTTGTCAGCCAGAGCTGCAGTCTCAGGCGTGTGTCTCCAGAGACACTCTTGGCTCCATGTCTCCGGTTTTAACCTGGACGTCCAGAAGAACATTTTAGACGTCCCTTATAATGGTGAGGTCCTATTGGTGAAGCCTCTGAGACAGTAATCACCAAACTTCAGGACGCTGGGAAGGCAGTCCGATCTGTACAGACCATGTACAGGTCTCGGCCCTGTTCCTTTTGTAGGAACCAGAGCCGCTTCCGTGGCCGGCTACAAAGGCAACAGCCACGTTCCGGCCAGCAGAAGAGGGGCACTTTCATCCGCAAGGCCCAGGCCAAGTCATCCCCAGGCAGAGGCCAACAATTTGCAAAGTCGGCACAGCCTGCCAGATCAAACGCTGCCACAGCATGACTCCTTCCTGGGCCCCGCCCCTCCTCAAGATCAACGGGAAAAGAAAGTTGGGGGTCACATCGCATGCCACTTGCCAGGGTGGCAGTCGATCACCACCCACAGGTGGGTTCTGCAACTGGTCCAAAAAGGCCACTATATAGAATTTGTAGGCAGTCCACCTACAAGACCTCCCCTGCTCTCCCGATATTCGGGTCAGCATGCCCTGCTCATACAGCAGGAAATGCTCGTGCTTCTGGAAAAGGAAGCCTTAGAACACGTTCCAGAAAACCAGAGAGGACAGGGGTACTATTCTTACTTCTTCCTGGTTCCAAAGAAAACAGGGGACCTCCGTCCAATACTGGATCTCAGCGACTTCAACCTTTTGGTCGTTTACAAACGCTTCCGCATGGTGACCCTTCCGGGCCTAATTCCCATGTCGAAGCAAGACGCCTTTCTGGCGTCTTTGGACATGCAGTATGCCTACCTGCATATTCCGATTGCTCAAGCACACCGGAGGTTCCTGCGCTTCGAGTTTCAGAGCCGCCATTATCAGTTCCGAGCTCTTCCCTTCGGGCTGTCATCGGCACCTCGCATATTCACGAAGTGCATGGTGGTCATAGTGGTGTCTCTGAGGAGACAAGGCCACTACGTGTTCCCATACCTGGATGACTGGCTTCTCATGGCGCCCTCCAGGGAGGCACTGATGATGGCCATTCACTGCACCCAGTCCCTTTTTCAATCACTGGGTATTCTCATCAACTACGAGAAGTCACTCTTGGTGCTGTCACAGAAACTGCAGTTTATAGGAGCAGTTCTGGACACCATCAGAGGGAAAGCTTTTCTTCCCTCGGACAGAGCGGAACACATCAGATCCCTCATCAGGAACTTGGTGAAGAAGACGGTCCCAGCCAGATCGGTCCTTCACCTGCTCGGACACATGGCTGCGGCCATTGCAACAGTCCTGCTGGCATGTCTCCACATGCGGGTAACCTAGTGGATGCTAAGGGTGCAATGGGACCAAAGGCAAGACCATCTGCAGCATCCAATCTGAATCACGAATGCTGTAATTCGGGATTGGCAATGGTGGCTAAATCCTGGGAACCTCTCTGCGGGAGTTCCCTTCACAGCACCGTCTCCGACTGTGACCATCTCTACAGATGCCTCAGGGCTCGGGTGGGGAGCACAGCTCAAAGGGGTTCGATCTCAGGGCCTGTGGACAGCCCAGGAGTCTCATCTCCATATCAACATTTTGGAAATGAGGGCAGTCTTTTACGCACTGCAAGCCTTCCAGTCAGAGATTCCACCGGGTACACTACAGTTACAAACAGACAATACCGTGGTGATGTATTACCTCAACAAACAAGGAGGCACTCACTCCTACCCACTTTGCAGGGAGGCCATGAGAGTGTGGGAGTGGATATTACAACACGGTGCAAACCTAATTGCAGTACATGTCCCAGGAGTGGACACCGTCGCAGACAGTCTGAGCTGCTCTCAGGCCAGAGTCCACGAGTGGGAACTTCTACAGGAGGTGGCAGAGGATCTGTTTCACAGATGGGGCACTCCAGAGTTAGACCTTTTCACGTCCCCATCCAATGCAAAACTGCCCAATTTTTGCTCGCTTGATCCAGGGCCTGGTGTTTTCTGGTGAGACGCGTTGTCCCTCTCCTGGGCGGGCAGATTCCTCCATGCCTTCCCTCCTTTACCGTTGATCCAGAGAGTTCTCTTAAAACTTTGCAGGGAGCAAGTGACGCTCATTTTGATCGTGCCCTTCTGGCCCAGACACAGATTTGGTTCCCTGTTCTGCACCAGCTATCCTGGGAACCTCCAGTTCCTTTGCCAATCAGCTCCCATCTTTTGTCTCAGGAGGCGGGTTCATTGGTCCATCCAGACTTACGTTCATTGAACCTGCATGCTTGGCTCCTAGAGACATAGCCATGATGCGATATGGGGTCTCGCAAGAAGTGGCAGATGTACTCTCTGCCACCAGAAAACTGGCAACCCACATAACGTGTGCCATGAAATGGCGTAGATTCTGTTTGTGGGCTCAAGCGCGGCCTTTCGCCGTTAGACTGTCCTGAAAAGCTGGTTCTGGACTATCTGCTTTCCCTCTTCCACTCCGGACTGGCTTACTCCTCGATTAAAGTGCACCTTTGTGCAAGTTCTGCTTACCATGCCCCCGTAGGCCATCGGACGGTGGCCCAGCTGGACACTACTCGTGCCTTCTTAAGGGGAGTCCTCCACCTTAGGCCGCCCACCAAAGATCCAATCCCTCCTTGGGACTTACTTTTCATCCTGGAGCAGCTTATGCTGCCACCTTTTGAACCAGCCGTGGATTATGAGCTACATTTTCTGTCTTGGAAAACTTTATTTTTAATTGCTGTTACTTCGGCTAGAAGGATCTCGGAATTACATGCTCTTATGTGCAAAGAGCCTTATTTGGTTTTCCATCAGGACAGGGTATCCCTAAGGACAAACCCAAAGTTTTTGCCTAAGGTGGTTTCAGCTCTCACCTTAACCAGGATATTGATCTACCAGTGTATTTCCCAAGGTACACTAATTGAGGAGAAGCCCTTCTGCACACCCTCGATGTGCATCGGTGCCTCAGATACTATCTGGCTAGAACCAAACAGCTCCAAAAGTCGGAACAACTTTTTGTCTCCTTTGCTCACAGGATGAAAGGAGCTCCTGTTTCCAAACAGTCACTCTCGAGGTGGTTCATCCAGTGCATCACTTTCTGCTATAACAAGCACAATAAACCCTTACTGGGCGCAGTCAAGGGTCATTCCACAAGAGGGGTGGTTACTTCCTTTGCGGCATTAAAGAATGTCTCCACCTCAGCTATTTATGCTGCAGCTTCTTAGAGCTCTGTGCATACCTTTATCAGGCATTACAGTCTGGACATTACATTGAGGTGAAGAGCGGGGTTCGGTCTAGCCGTCCTTCAGGGACTTCTGTCCTAGGCTCGAGTTATATCGAGGTCTCTACTTTTCCTCCTTCTGGTGGTGCATGATTGCCACTACTGCTTGGAAATCAGTCCTAATAGTGTAACCTGCTGCAAGAGCTGTATCTCGAAGTAAGATAGTACAGTTATGTAAGAACTTACCTTAACAGTAGATCTTTGAGAACAGCTCTTGCAGCAGATACCTTCCCGCCCACCATTCCCCTTTTTTCGGAGGTAGGTCGTAGTCAAGCACCCATCTTATGGGATGGGACATTCCTATTCTATTGTCTTTGCCATCTGGTGACGGATCCTTGGTCTCCTCTTCTGAGGTCATCCAGCAGCCGGGAGTCTCCGGCGGGAGAACTGAAGATTATGGGAGGCCGCCTCCTTATGTACTATGCCTGACGTCGGGGGCCGAAGTCCCCGCTGGAGACTGCTAGCTAGAAAATTTCTGTGGAGTCCTGGCACCTGCTGGCTGCAGTCCTAATGGTGTAACCTGCTGCAAGAGCTGTTCTCGAAGATCTACTGTTATGGTAAGTTCTTACATAACTGCACTTTCTGCGAACTCACCGTAAGTTTCTCCCAAATGTGGTCTCAGAATTCCATCTGAACCAGACCTTGGTTCTTCTGATCTACTTTGCAAACTTCCAGAATAAGGGGGAGCGTACCCTACATTCTCTGGATGTTGAGAGTTTTGCAGTTCTGTTTAGACAGAACTAAAGAAATCCGCACATCGAAACAACTGTCTGTCTCTTTCAGCATGGCCTGGCTGGGTCAGCCTGTTGCTATCAGATGTATTTCGGCGTGGCTAGTGGCATGCTTTTGCCAATGCTACTCCATGGCATAGGTTAAGTTGGAAGGCAGAATATATGCTCATTCTACCAGGGCAGTTGTGGCATCTCTGGCAGAAATTTGAAACGTGCCCATTGTAGACATCTGCAGTGCAGCTACTTGGAGCTCTGTGCACACATTTGTAAAGCACTATGCTTTGGATGTCTATGCCAGACAGCATCAGTCCTTTGGCTGGACAATACTTAATGGACTTCTGTCCTAAGTGAACTTCTTTCTCCTGCCGCCCTTCTCGGGGGATTATTTCAGATCGGCACTCTCCCATTAGTGTGAATATATGTCCAGGAAGATATGAAAATTACATACTTACTGTAATTCTTGATCTTCTTAGCTGAAGTCTCCACCACTCATTCACACGCCTACCCTCCAACCCCCAACCTCACTTATCTGTTTTTGGTCTTCACTCCCTCGATGGCTGGGCTGTGAAGAGACTGTTGTGTTGACCCTTCTTACATGGGTCATTTGGATTATCTTATGTCCAACATAGGTTAGTTTCACTAGGTTAGTTTACACTGCACCTCCTCAGTAAAAAAAGTACTGAGGCAGTTGGAGGGTCGATGACAAGGTAGCCTATACGGCGCGAGCTGGGCTCGTGGTGCCGCTTCCTTGTGGCCCTACCTCGGCACCAGTCCTTCTGAAGATTTTTGGCTCCCGCTGGATCCTAGCACCTCCAGCATAGTCCCATTAGTGTGAATGAGTGGTGGAGACTTTGTCCAAGAAGATAGAGAATTACATTGGGTACATCATTTTCATTTGTATGTAAAACATTCAAATAGTAATCCAATTTAATATCACATATACTTTCTCAGAGACAGTGAGCTAAGCCTACAAATGGTGATCTCTCTGCCTCTATATGAAGGCATGCTGGTAGCTCCTGATTTTCATGAAACCAGTACCCCAGACATTCTAATTGTGCTGCTAAATAGTAATATTCAAAATTCGGCAAAGCCATGCCCCCCTTTTCTTTGGGTAACTGTATTTTTTTATAAGCTATTCTTGGAATCTTCTGTTTCCAAAAGAATTTACTGGTAGCCCTGTTCAAAGAGATGAAAAATTATTTGAGAATTATAACTGGTATTGGCTGAAACAAGAAGAGCAGCCTTGGTAAAATATCCATCTTAACATTAATCCAACCTAATAAGACCAGGGGGAGATTTTGCCATCAGACAAAATCCTGTTCTGTTTTTTAAGGACAAACAATTTAAGTTGTATAATGAATCTCTATCAGGGGAGATAAAAACCCCAAGTTATTTCATATGGGGTTTAAGAAACTTCTGTAAGGGGTGATTTTGAGGGGAAACAGTCTTTTTTTATAGTTGTTATTACCTCTGTTTTAGCCCAGTTGATTTTATACCCCAAGAATTTGCTAAAATTTGCAAATATCTGAAGCACTGTCTTATAATCCTGCACGGGGTCACTCAAAAAGAGCAAAATATCATCAGCATAAAGCGATAGCTTATGCATTTGTTCCCCTATAGTGAGCCCTTTAATCCCAGTGTTGTTCCTAATTAGGTAGGCTAGAGGCTCCATAAAGAGAGCAAAGAGCAGGTAAGACAGAGGTCACCCCTGCCTAGTCCCTCGTGGAAGAGTAAAATATGGAGAGAAGTTATGATTTATCTTTAATGAGGCCTTAGGTGAAAAATAAATAATTCTTATCCAGTCAAGAAATTTTCCCTTGATGCCATAGCCTCCAGCAGAAGAAACAAAAATGACCACCTCATGCTATCTAAAGCTTTTTTGGCATAAAGGGAAAGCAGTGCAAAATTTAAATTCAGGTAAGGATCCATCAAGTTTGGTGCTCTCCTGACACCATGGTTCAATCTCTTACCCTGTATAAAATCACACTGGTCTGGGTGAACAATATTGGGTAATATGCCAGCAACCCTATTAGCTAAAATGTTATCAAAAATTCTGTAGTCATTATTCAATAAATGTATAGGCCTGTAAGAGCCACAGAGAGATCAGGAGGTTTATCTTTTTTCAGGAGTAATATTACAGAAGCCTCATTAAATGAGGATGGAAAATCTTCCAGGGACTGAAGATTGTTAAACACCCTGCCCAAAAAAAGGAATCAAATCCTACTTAAACGCTTTATAGAATTCAACAGTGAACCCAACTGGTCCCAGTGACATTATTGGGCATGTTTGAAATTACGTGATCTATCTCCTCCATCCTTATTACCATGTAAGGTTAGTCCTAGCCACTAGTGAGATTCTGGGTAGATCAGATTTCTTAATGTAATTCCGAATCTCAGCGGCAGTTAGAGAACCCTCCTCCTGGTATAACACTTATAATAATTCATGAACTCAGTATTAATCTGGCTTGGGTCCCACACTTTCCTATTATCCATTGTGCTTACACAGTCAATCCTATTTTGACTATACTGTAATCTCAGTTGATAGGCTAACACTTTTTATTTATTTTTTATTTATTTTAGTCTTTGGTAACTGGGTAAGGCCCACTAGGCACAAGTGCCTGTTTTCGGGGGTGACCTGGGAGGTTGTGACTTGCTCAGAGTCATACAGTATGCAAGTGGAGGTTGTGAGAATCAAACCAAGGTCTGGTCTTCTGGATGTACCAAGCTCGTTCACAGCTCATTACTCTAACCTCTAGGCTATACTGCCAGCCCCCAACAATCTTGAGGGTGATTCTACAAAAAAAAATAATATTTAGCCCTTGAATTATATATTTGTTTCTCTGCTTTAAGCTGTGACATCTTTTCTATTTTTTCCCTAAGAAAGATCATTCTGATTTGATCTTCCTCACTTCCTGATGCAGCATATGTCTCTTCTAGTGAACTTGGCTCCTGCTTTTGTTGTTCCAAAAATAAGCAGTACTTTCTCCTGACCATAGATTCATAAGAAATAATATAACCCCTTAAGTAAGCTTTAAGGGACTACTATATAGTGGACCAAGAGACTTCATCTGGAGAATTGTATTTCAGATAAACTTCAATTTCTTTCTTTAGGAAGCTAATGAACTGAGCATCTTGTATTAATAAGTTGTTAAATTTCCATCTCTGAGGGGAGGGACTCTACCTTTTTGTGAGGTCTATTTCAATATAAATATAACAGGAAGCATGGTCCAAAATTAAAATATATTTAAAATAGAATTATACCTAAAAAATTTAATTAGATATAACAGTGAAGTAGAGACCAGAAAAAATTCAGTTCTTGACAATTATATACTTTACAGCGTACAAAAGGGGCCCAGTAGGGCTAATTCTTGAGCATAATCAGTGAGAGCTCAAGCATTTTCACTCTGTGCTCAGGTGCTGAATGAGCTCTGCCCAAAGAGGAAGGAACTACATTAAAATCCCCCAATTATAACTGGAGCATCTAATGCAGAGACCTGTACAAATAGGTTGATAAAGAATTCTAAGTCCTCGTCGTTAGGAGCATAGATACTTAGCAAAGAAAATTGTGATTGACCAATCAGGACCTTAGCCCATCTCCCTTCAGTATCCACTTCAGACTGAAGAATTTTCAGGTTTAAATGTTTTTTTTTTTTTAAATAAAAATAGCTGTGCTCCTTGCATTCCCTGCAAAAGATGTGGAGACACCTATTGCCTGGAAAAGATCATAAATGATAATTGGCACATTTTAAATACAGAAGCACGATTGGAAGTGATTAGTGCACAAAAAACCTAAGATGGTGTTTAAAAGGGGACCTACTGTTGGTGATAGGGTGACACATAGCTATTTTGAAGAACTAAATAGAAAGCAAATATCTATTCTTCCCAAGGGAGCCTACAAATATATGAATTATAAATTCTGTGAAGTTTTGCACACTGGTGATGAATTTTTTGTAGCAAATGTAGACAAGGTTTTCAAAATACACAATTTTATAGATTGCAATACCACAGCAATTACCTTTCTGACTACTTATAAGTGTAAAAAATTTTATATAGGCAACCCCGGGAAGAGGCTGATAATAGGCAGAATTGTGTAGTCCTCCTTTCTCGGTCAACAAAAACTAAATAAATAAAATAAAACCTCCCAAAAGCTGAAGCAGTGTATAGGTGAACATCTTAGATGTATCATGAATAAAGACATAAAAAATGCACTGTCACTACATGTTCAGAAATGTGGAACAGACCACAAATTTCCTTTTAATGGTATTGAAAAAGTAATTCTAGGACCTTGTGGTGGAGATTTAGAAGATCTCTTACTAGCAAGAGGCATTCTGGCAATTCAGATTTAGGGCATGGAGTGGCTGTGGTTTAAATAAATATTTTTCCTTAAAACCATTCTTAAAGAGAAAATGAAATGTATCACGTATATATGCTTTACTTATTCTTAATGTAAATATTTTATACCATCAGTTATATTTTATTGTGTTTTACGGTAGTTTTTTGGTATACTGTCTCCTTATTCCTCATCCCCCCTTCATCCTTTTTCCCATTCCTGTTATTTAATCTAAAGTTACTGTGAGGTTGTATAAGTCACATGCAATTGACATCACCTATAAGCTGAACCAATGAAATCAAAATTAGGGATTTGAAAATGCTATTTAAATCAAGCATGGTGATTGGTTAATGCAATTCGCCTTGAAAAGGCACTTTATATGAAACGGTCATTGGTGGCAACTGGTGGCTGCTTGCTGTATTTTAACATTCAGCAGGGAGGCAGAGCTGAATCAGGTGTGGAGTCAGTGCTTTGGCTTCTCAGAAGGAACTAGAAGGGGGACAGGATCAGATCTTCAGTACGGTAGCTTCTTGTTTTACATTGTTTTTCATGGATTCTACTTGGTAGAATGTTTATTTTCTTTCTTACTACTAAGGGGCTAGCAGGGTATTGTTTGGGGCTGTTGGAATTTTGAAACCTGTTTTGGTAGCTAAAAGTGGGCTCATTTGTTTGGTTTGATGTGTGGCAGGCTGCATTTGTAGAGGCCTATTTCTTCTCTTTTAAACATAATTGTGTAATTTAACTGGTCTGTTTCTTTTGAATTGGAGACCTATATCTTCTAATTCCAAACCTATTTTGATGTATTGTTGGTGAAGCTGTTTGAATTGGTGTCCTGTTTCTTTGGGTAGCAAACCTATGTTGGGGGCTTTGAGTAGAATTGAGTCATTGTTGCTGGCTTCACTAGCTGCAAAGTTTTGAGTGGGGGAAGGGTGCTAATTGTCTGACTAGAGGCCTCAGCTACCTGATTGTTTCCGGAAGACTTGGGCTGGTCCCACCCACCCAAACCCCTCACCCCACCTACCCCTGGTCAATTATTCCCTTTATACTAGGGGTTCTGACATCACTTCCTCAAACAGGCAAAGGATTTGCACCTGTCATAACAGAAGCAGACATCCAGGAAAGGAACTGCAGCAAGTGAAGAGGTGACTGCTCTCTCAGTGGAAGGAAGTAAATGCAAATCTAGGCGCTTTCATTATTACAACTCACATTGTTATTGCATTGGGTAAAGGAGGAGTAGGAGTTGAAGAAGGTTGTGCAATGGCTACTTAAAAGTATTTTTGAGTGTGGATAGGAATATAAAAGCAGTTGCTCAACATATCTAAATGTGTGCAACAAAGGTAAGGAAATAAAGAATGTTTTGCACTGATAGAGGGGGGAGAGTGGGGACTTGGGGGAGTGTTTGGTATCCTGCATCTGGAATGGTGGGGGGTTGCTGGTGGGCAACAACAGCAATGGGTAGGGTGGCAGGCTGCAACAACTGCGGTGCACCAATCTTTCTAAACATTGTCTGGAGAGTGGGAGGATGTTTAGTGTGCAACCACATAGAAAAACTTAGAAAGGAGATTGAGGGTCTGCAGGAGGAACTAAGGCAGGCAGATTGGGGGTGGGTTTAGCCCAATACTGGAGGGAGGAAGAAGGGGAGATGAGGGAGGGCAATTTAAGCCAACAGTGGTGAGGAGAGGGTCAGAAGAAGGGAAGCAGAGACAAAGGGGCCCAGGCCAGGAAGAACGATTGCCAGGGAAACCAGGTCAGGAGACAAAAGTCAAATGGAAGGAGGCAATAGGGACTTGTGAGGGGAGGCGAAGAAGTGGCAAAAGTCGTGGAGTGAAAAGGAGAGAACAGGTTACTATGCAGAGAGAGGGAGCAGGCATTTGTGAAGGATCTTCAGAAAATTGTTTTGCACTGCTAGAGAGGAAGAAGGTGGAGGAGGGAAGTGATGAAATTAGAGGAGTAATTGATAAATGCCTGGACCAAACTGGAGCGGGGGGAAGTTCTGCTGGGAGAACTGCAACAGGGGTAAAGGCGTAATAATGTGCAGGAGGAAGAAGAGGAGCTGGAAATGAGGAGGGAGATGAAAGGAAGCAAGCAGGGAGTAAGAGGGGTGGAATCTTAGTGCTGGGGGGCTCAATACTAAGAGGTGTTAGGTGGGGTAGCAAGGCAGAGAGGCATAGTCGCATTTGGGTGGAGGCCATGCCAGGAATGACAGCGGAAAGGGTGGGACAGTCTGTTCTGAAATATGCTAGAAGGGGTAGGGACAAGCCTCATTTAATTATACATCTTGGGACAAACGACCTGGCTGACAAGACAGTGGATATAGTCAGAGGAGGTTTGAGGAACTAGCACAATTATGTGAGGGCAGGAAGATCAGTAACTTTTCGAGATACTCTGGTGCCAAAGGCAAGCACAACAAGAAAGCTGAGAATAGAGGAATTTAACAGATGGCTAAGAACCTGGTGTTGTGCTAAAGGGTATGGGCTGTTGGGGGGGTGGGAGGGACCTGGGAGGACAGTAGTCTCTATGCCAAGGACAGACTACACTTGAGTGAGGAGGAAAGAAGTGTTGAAACAGAGGATGGAAGAATATAGAGGAAGTTGGGAGTTTAAACTAGGAGTGGGGGTGGCAGTTGGGAAGAGATATGCAGAGACCACAGGTTGGGAAATCATATGAGCTTACCCCCATAACAGTGACAAAGGACAAATGGCAAGTACTATTGGTGATGCTAGGAAAGGAGGGCTGGATGGGAGGAGGGAAAGGGTGGAAGGTGGTTACCCTTAATGCTAGGAGCCTTGGGAGGAAACTGCAGTTGCAGGTTCATGGCAGAGGGAGAGGTGGACATTGCAGCCATCACGGAACATGGGTCACCCAATATAATGACTGGGACCTGTCTGTACCAGGGTACAGGTTATTTCGTGAGGACAGGGTGACTGGGAAAGGAGGGGGTGGCACTATATGAAGGAAGGACTGAAGTGTGTAAGGAGGAAGGAGGAGGGTAGTACAGAGTCACTTTGGTGCAAATCCAGGATTCCAAGAATAGGATTCTTAGAATGGGAGTGGTGTACAGGCCACCATCTCAGATGGAGGAGTTAGACAGGGAACTAGCGGGACAGATCAGGAGGACCTGCGAGAAGGGTGAGTGTGGTGATTGTGGGGACTTCAACATGCCAAGAGTGGACTGGAGCACCCCAACAACCAGGAACAGAAGGAGCAGGTACTGCTGGATGCCGTCAGGACAGCTTCCTGCTGCAAATGGTCAGTGAACCAACCAAGTTAGGGAATACCCTTGACCTTGTGCTGGCAAATGGGGACTTTGTGAGAGAACTTACAGTGGAGGAACCGCTGTCAGGAGTGACCACCACTCAGTATGGCTCACATTGGATATGGGCAAGGAAGGAGTGGAATCTGGCACAAGAGTGCTGGACTTCAGGAGGGCCGACTTTGGGAGGATGGGGGAAGTGGTAAAAGGGTACCTGGACAGAATTCAATCTAGTATGGATACTAACCAGAGATGGGAGCTCATAAAGCTGGGGATAGTGGAGGCAACCAAAACCTGCTGCAAAGCCCAGAGCAAGAAGGCTATGGCTAAGAAACCGAGCTGGTTGAGCAAGGAGGTCATGGAAAAGGTAAGGAGGAAAAGAGCTGCCTTTAGGAAGTACAAGAAAACAGGGAAGGGGGAGGACAGAGAGGAGTACTTGATAGTATCGAAGGAGGTGACAAGGGCAGTAAGGAGAGCCAAAGCATCTACGGAACTCAGGCTGGCACAAGGCATTAAGAAGGGGGGAGAAGGACTTCTTTAAGTACATCAGGGAGAAAAGGAGCTGTAAGAACCACATAGTAAGGATTAGGAAGGAGGGGGGTTGGGTGGAAGCAGGGTACGATAAGGCGGAAGCACTAAATGAGTACTTCTGCTCAGTATTTACTAAAGAGAAGAGGGGGGTGACACCCAAGATGGTAGAAATGGCAGATGCGGGGGGGGAAGTGGTGACAGATGGGGAAATCATGGAGGGCAGAGTTCGAGAGGGTTTGAAGGCACTGAGGGTGGACAAGGCGCCAGGCCCAGATGGCATCCACTCCAGGGTACTGAAGGAGCTGGCAGAGGTCCTTGCAGGACCTTTGGCGAGACCTATTTAATGCCTCACTACATTCAGATGTGTACCTCAGGACTGGAGGATGGCTTATGTGGTGCCCCTCCACAAGAGTGGCCCCAAGGATGAACCGGGGAACTACAGACCAGTGAGCCTCACATCCATCGTGGGTAAGCTAATGGAGACTATCCTGAAGGAGAGGCTGGTGGCCCTCCTAGAGGCCAAAGGACTACAGAACAGCAGACAGCATGGCTTCATATGTGGCCGATCCTGCCAAACCAACCTGGTCGAGTTCTATGACTGGGTAACTAGGCAACTGGACAGGGGACATGCAGTGGATGTCCTGTATCTGGACTTCAGTAAGGCATTCGACTCAGTGCCACATGGAAGGCTGGGAAGGAAGTTAGTAGGCACAGGGGCAGGTGCAATGCTGGTGAGATGGGTAGGAAACTGGCTGCAGGGAAGGCAACAGAGGGTGGTGGTGGGTGGGGAGCTCTCACACCCAAGGGCAGTGACGAGCGGTGTCCCACAGGGCTCGGTGTTGGGACCAGTGTTGTTTGGGATATTCATTGCAGACATATCATGGGACATCAAGAGCAAGATCAGTCTGTTTGCTGATGATACCAAGGTTGGCGCGGTGGTGGATGACCTAGGGGATGGCAGGGTTGCAGGATGATCTGGCAAAGCTTGAAACCTGGTCAGACACCTGGCAACTAGGCTTTAATGCCAAAAAGTGCAAGGTGATGCATTTTGGGATGAAGAACCCAAGGAGGACTTACCAGCTAGAGGAGTGCAGCTAGCCCAGACAGAGGAGGAGAAGGACCTGGGTGTGCTCATCACAGGGTCAATGAACAACTCGGCACAGTGTAGGAAGGCAGCTGCAAAGGCCAACAAATGCTGGGTTATATTGCAAGGGTATATCCTCGAGGAGGAGGAGGTGATTCTGCCACTGTATAGGTCATTAGTTAGACCACCCCTGGTACTGCGTGCAGTACTGGCATCCGTATCTGAAGAGGACATTAAGTTACTGGAGGGAGTGCAGCGCAGGGGCGACAAGATGATCAAGGGTCTGGGGACTTATCATACGAGAGGAGGTTGAAGGAGTTGAACATGTACTCACTGGAGGAGAGGAGAGACAGGGGACATGATTGAAACCTTTAAATACATGAAAGGAATAAACAAGACAGGTACAGAGGGGCTGTTCAAAGTAAGGAGGGAGGGCCACCAGGGCCATGATATGAGACTGGAGCGAGGAAGGTTCAGGAGGGAGATGAGGAGACCTTTTACAGAGAGGGTGGTGGCTGGGTGGAATGCGTTACCTGCAGAAGTGGTATGCAGTAGAACAGTGGACTGCTTCAAACGAGGATGGGACAGGACAAGGGGGAGGGTTAATGAAGTGGAAGGGTGGAAGGGAGGGGCAGCTGCAGAATAAGGGGTGCTAGCTGCACATTCGAGCAGACTTGATAGACCTCTAGGCCTTTATCTGCTAGCAAATTTCGTATGTTCGTATTTAAATAAATGTTTTAATCTGGCCAATGCAAATGCTCTTAATTTGCTTTGTCCCACTGCAGGCTGTTGGGTCTGACCCTGAGTACTACACTAATGTTCTCCCATGCAATATGCTTGTCTAGGTGACTATGAACCTTGATGTCTTTACTGTCCTCAGCTGTCTTATGGTTACCCTAATTGCTTTATTTTACATCCTTATTATGATCTATGCCTAAAATGTACCCTTATGTAACTATTACTGTGCTACCCAATGTATATCTTGTTTTGCTCCTGTACACCTATATTATGTCTGTGCATTTCTGCATATTGTAACCAATGTCCTGTGCTCTCCTGGGTCGTGCCTGAAAATAGGCAGGTCTGTTGCCTAGCGCACTTACCCGGTCACCAAAAGCTAATAAATAAATAAATAAATTCCAAAGATTTAGATTCCTTTTGTCCATGCTGTGAGCCCAGCTTTTTTGAACTTTGTATTGTCTGCTCTGGCGCTATTGGCACCAGGTTTGACTCTGTGCTAACTTCTGAAAGAAATTCTACTGCATAAGAATAAACACTGCTGTTGGTTGTGGGACTGGGAGAGATAATGCTCCTCCCACACCCTCAACTCCCCCCAACTACTGAAAGACTCTTGAGTGCTCAGATGTCCCTTTCCTGGGCACTGACCTCTCTGATCCAGGGGTTGATGGACATCTCAGTAGCATTGAAAAGTCCAGTGTCACCAAAGATTCTGTGGCTTCATCCCAAAATGGCCTGAAAGGTCAAACATAAAAGAAGACCATTCAGTTTCAGCCCTTTCAGCCACAGCCATCTGGGCGGCAGCAACAGCCCCAGCAGGGGCAGTTTCAAGCCTGGCGCCCCAAGGCCAGGTTCTTCAGTCTGGAGCCCAAAAAAGGTGTGACATGGGGACGTGGTGCCCCTCTGGCCTTTGCGGCTGGTGCCGCCTCCAAAACTGCCCAGTGATGGGTTGGGGGTGTTCACCTCCTACCTTTCCAGTCCCTGACCCAGCTCCTGGTGGGGGGGCGTTGGCTTCATCACTTCTGGCCTCACTGATCTGCCATTACTACAGACAAGTGTCTCAAGGTGGTCAGTAGAGGGTTGTCTCTCCTCTCTTACCGATCCCATGCTCCAAGGGAGTTCTTGGTGTTGCAGTATATGCTGTCTGCCCTCAGGGTGGACATTACTCAGCTCCTCCTAAAAGGAGCCATAGCCCATGTCCCAGGCACCCTGGCAAGTTGGGGTACATATTCAACTACTTCTAACCCCAGTAATGCTCAGGATATTCAAAACTTTATGCAGTAAGCCTGGAGGGTTGGACTGCCTGGAGAGATGGAACACATGCAAATGAGTAGAATTCTTTGCACTTGAGCATCTTTCAAATACTGCCTCTACTAACTATGGTGTTCTAACCTCTTCAGATTTTTCTCTCTGCCTGAAAGTCTGGTCACTCGGAGTCGTCGTCTTACTCTTTTGCATGAAAGAAGATTCAAAACCTTAAAAAAACTTAAGTATTTTCGATTTCTTTTATTGTCTCTACTGATTGCTAGTGTAAATCTTGTTTATTACTTAAATTACATATTTTTTCCAGTTCCTCATGGTTCAGCATAACCGTGGGGGAACCGAGTTAGTTGTTTTAAGTTATCGGGGTTCTCTGATTAAAGAGCCTTGTTTTTGTCTATTATTAGTTCTGTTTTTTACTGTATTTTATGGTTTTTGTAACCGCTTTTTATCAGTTACAGAACCACTGATCCAGTTCACCTGTCATCTCCTGGGTTCGGTTCCTCCGGTTCCTATCGGTTCTGGAACCGACCACAAACAAAAAAAAATAGTAGTATAACTTTTAAATAACCGCACTTTATTCTTTACTTAGCAGTTAGTGCTTCTTCTCATTATTAGACATTACCATGTCAGAGAAACCCCAAAAGAGAACCGGAGAACCCGGTTTCAAGAATTGTTTAAAATGTGGAGATGTATTTGCTAAAGCAGAAAAGCACACCTTATGTGTGGCTTGTCTGGGATTCGAATATCTGGATCAGGATTGTGAAGTCTGTAAAACTTTCCTGGGAAAAAAAATGTGGAAAAACGCTTGAATGGCTAAACAAAAAATTTCCTAGGGGTCCCTCCGGCTCTGACCAGCTGACACCCCAATCTGCTGTGGCTGAACCCACAAGTTTACTTACCCTGCCCCTGATACAGGTGAAAAAGGGGCCAAAAGTGGGAAAGAACTGGCTGACTCCCTGGTTCCTTCAAAGAAACTAAAAAAAAACCAAGAATCCTCCCCTGCTATACCAGGGACTTCTACGCAGATGCCTGCTATGCCCTCGGCTCAAGAGATAGCCCAGGCTTTTAAAATGATGCTGGCACTGCAAAACATTGTTCCCCAGCAGTCTTCCCGTACCCAGGGCCCCCAGGCCAGCAGTGGTGTGTTGCTCTCTTTACAGGAGGAGCAATATTATGAAGAGGAAGATGATCCTTTTCAGGATGATGAACCAATTCCTCCAGAGGTATCTCCAGAGCAAGATTTTGGTTCTCCTCCCAGGGTGTCAGAGGATTACTCCTCACATTTTACATTTGTAAGGAGAATGGCAGATGCTCTGGATATTGCTACCGCAGAGCAGATTGAGGATGAGGAGGAAATTGAATATTTAAATATGATGGGTTTGATAACCACAAAAGCCCTCCTCTTGCCAGTATAAAAATGTTTCAAAAAAGACACCCTAAAACTTCTATGGACCCCTGATTCGGTTCCTCCTATTGATAGGAAAGTAGATAAAAAGTATCAGTTGGACAGGATGGGAGCTGATTTCCTTTTCTCCCATCCTGACCATCAAGGAGTTATTCAACAGGCAGCCTGCGACAAAGCCAGAGTCCCCCTGTCCTCCCAACCTCCACACAAGGACTCTGGAAAAATGGATAGCATGGCCAAAAAAGGCTACTTATCAGCCTCTTTGGCCATGAGACATGCTACTTTTCAAGCTTATGCTGCCCAGTATCAAAAATCCCTGCGACAGTCAGTACTGGACATGTCCATGAAAGCCCCCTCACCCTTGTCTGAAGACCTGGCTGAAACTGCCAGGTTTGGGCTGGAGACAGCTAAATACCAGTTCCAGATGGTTGCTGATTCTAATGACACCACAGCCAGATGGATGGCTAACACTGTGGCACAGAGAAGGTTTGCTTGGCTCAGGTCCACTAACCTAACTCAGGATACTCAATCCAAGGCCCTGGATTTTCCTTTAGAGGGAAACTCTCTTTTTGGGGAATCCACGGTTGCATACATGAAAAAAGTGGATGAGAATAACGCAACCTATAGAAGCAACTCTGCTAAACAGCGTGCTTCTCCATCCACTAGGCCCTATGGAAGGGGGGGGCAGAGGAAGGTCTTCTATGACCAGACCCTTTTTCCAGCCAGAAGTCGTGCCCCAGTACCAGCAGTATCCACAACAGGGATACTCTAGGGGTAGGGGTAGAAGGGGCTCTAGGAGGGGCTCTCAAACCCAACCTCAGCCGCAAGCAAATCAAAACCCCTAAGGATCAGGTCGCCTTCTCCCTTTCTGTCTGAGGCAGACTCTTCCACTTCCTCCAGGCTTGGCTAAGCATCACCACAGACAAGTGGATGCTGGAGGTAGTGGGTCAGGGTCTGTCTCTGGACTACAAATCTTTTCCTCCACAGAAGACCAGGGTTTACTGCTCACCTCCTCTAGCAGAGAGGACATTGCTAGAAGCAGAGGTTCAAGAAATTGTTACATCTCAGAGCAGTGGAATTAGTCCCTACTACCCTGAGAGGAAAGGGTTTTACTCCAGATGCTTCCTAACAACAAAGAAAAGTGGGGCTTGGCAGCCAATATTAGATCTCAGAGCTTTGAACAAGCATCTGAAAAAAACAAAGTTCAAAATGGTAACTTTGGCTCGAATATTGCCAACAATCCAAAAAGAGGACTGGCTGGCATCACTGGGCTTGAAATGCACCTATTTCCACATCCCCATAAAGGAATCTTACAGAAAATATCTAAGATTCAGACTCCCTTCAGGCCACTATCAGTTTTCAACTCTTCCTTTTGGTCTCTCCTCAGCACCAAGGGTATTCACAAAGTGCCTAGTTGCTGTAGTGACATGTCTAAGAAGACAGGGAGCGACTGTCTTCCCTTATCTAGATGATTGGTTGGTGGTGGGAAACTCACCAGACCAAGTAAGGAACTCCCAGAGAATCACCCAAGTCCTCTTAGAGTCTCTGGGTTTCATAATAAACTAAAAGAAATCAGTTCTAACCCCTGCTCAAACTTTGCAGTTTATAGGGGCAGAAATCAGCACACTTCAGGGCAGAGCCTTTTTACCCTTAGACAAGGTGCAAAGTCTTCAGTCAATAGCAAACTCTTTCATCCTGAACAGGTCGAAAACTACAAAACAGTTTCTGCAGCTACTAGGCCATATGACTGCATCCACAGGCACAGTTTAAGGATCCAGATTCCACATGCAAGACATCCAGTTTCACATCAGGGCTCACTGGAGTCAGAAAAAAGACCCATTTTCAAAGCTTGTACCAGTGACAAGGCCACTATTAATGGCCCTCTTGTGGTGGAAACAGGAATCCAATTTAAGGCAGGGAGTGCCTTTCCAGAGAGAAAACCTCTCTCAGTATGAGTGCAATGTGGAACACACTTAATGCAATGGTCAAGAGCCTTCTGAGATCCAACGCTCCATTGCTAGGGGCATATAGCCCAATAATCAGCTAAAGCTTTTATGGACACCTACGTCTCTGCCTCTAGGGCAGCTGCCGCTGGCAGCAGGTGGTTAACGTCTCCTTGACTGTGCTTGTCTGTTCGGCTAAAGGACACTCAGAACAATAGGGCTGCCATTTAAACAACACGACATCCTCGTGACAAGCAGTCCTGACAAGGTAGTGGCCTAGGTGCCCTTTTCAGGAACCAACCCCTCGGCCACTAAGGAAGCGCAGTAGAGGGCACAGAATTTGAAAGTGCCCTATACTAACCTCTATGGATCCAGCCCAGACCCCACCCCAGCTGTCTGGGTGGGTGCCTCTCAGCAGTAGGAGGGGGGTCTAATTCAGGTTTACAACCAGTGAAAGTCCATACAGTGGACCCCTAGGTCATCAGGATTCTCCGAGAGGAATACGCTCAATTTCGCAGCTTTCCCCAGATCTTCCACCCAGATGGCAGCCAGTCTGTCGGCCTCTCCATCACACATTCTCTCTGCTTCTGAGATATGGGGCCTCTGCAGGTACTGGGCAGTAAAAATCATTCCACAGCAGAACGGAGCACAGGTTCCTATTTCCAATGCTTCTGTTTCCAAGTTAACAGACAGCATACATCCATTTGTCGACCTTGGAAGATTAAACAAATTCCTGTTCAGGGAACAGTTCTCTAAATCTCGGCGTCCAAGTCTTCACTTCCTGGACATTTGGCTTCTAGCCAGCCCTTCCAATTTAGAGACACAGGAAGCAGTCACTGCAGCTTCTCAGTTGTTCTCTCCAGGTTCGAGGAAGGTGCCAGTTCATCTTCCCAACATCTCCTCTTCTTAGGAGCCCTCCTGGATACCTCCAAGGCGTCAACTTAGTTCCAGAGAATGAGAGAAACAACATCTTTAGATGGCTCATTACAATATGGAAAACTACTCTATTCAGCCTCCTTTTTAGATGAGCAGATGCTGGGACTTAGGTCATCCTCCGCAGCAAACAGTGGTCTCCTACTGCGCATCCATATCCTCCATACATGATGACTGAGCCTCTGACAAAATCTGTGGGTGACTCACTGCCTAGGCCTCCACACTCAGGCATGGAGCCAGAAGGATCCTCATCTTGCCATAAATTTCTTAGCTATGAAAATTGTCTTATAAGCAGAGTCCTGGAGTATGCTCCTGCCACAAAGTGTTCCTACTTCAGATAGACAACAAAGCTGTGATGTATTGCATCAGCAAACAGGGTGTGGTGTCCCCCTACCCTCTCTGTAGTAGGGCGGTGAGGTTGTGAGAGTGGTACCTCGGGTGCAATGCATCAGTTCAGATTTCATAGTCGCTTTTGATGAATATGTCAGTTCGAACCTGGTCCCTTTGCGTCCCCTATCAACGCAAAACTACCTCTATACTGCTTCAGAAATCCTGACCCTGGTGTTTCTGTCAGGATGTGTTCTCTGCAGTATTCAAGATGCTCCCTGTAGGTTTTTCTCCTATTCCCTTAATTTAGAGGGTGCTGATCAAGTTGTATGCACAGGGGGGCAGGATGATTCTCATCGTCCCAGATTGACCTTGACAGATGGATTTGCATTGATCTACAGTCTGTCAGACGTTCCCCTGAGGAGACTTCCTCTGCGAGCGGACCCGCTGACACAGGGACTTTTGTCCATCCTAGCCTGTACTCCTGTCATCTCCATGCTGGGCCCAGAGGAAATGGAAGTGGGTAAGATCTGTTTTTTCCAAGACCATCGCAGATGTCTTTTAAGTCGTGCATAGGCCTTCCACTAGGGAGGCTTACATGGCTAAGTGGAATCCCTTCTCCATCTGGTATGCAAGTCCCATCTAGACTGTTTGGTTGCCCATCAAGTAAGGTGTTGGAGTGCCTCTTGGACCTGTCAATCGCAGGTCAGCCATACTTGGCAGTGAAGGTACACCTCTGTGCATTTTCAGTCTATCTTGAGCCAGTAGACCTCTTGTCACTGGCTCAATTATTGTAAGTCAAGTTTTGCTTTGTTTACTCCAGAAGGAAGGGGAGTGCTCCCTTCACTCTCTGGATGTTAGGATGGTTCTGCGATTTTTCATCAACAGAACGAAGAGATACACATCTGAACAACTGTTGTATCTTCAGCATGCCTCGACTGGGTCAACCTCTTGCCATGAGATGTTTTCGGCTTCGACACTACTAATCCATGTCACATGCCAAATTGAAAGGCTGGGTTCACAACACTCTATCAGAGTGGTTGCAGCTTCCTGGCGGAGATTCGTAATGTACCTGTTACAGTCATGTGCAAGGCGGTGAGTTGGAGATCAGTGCATACCTTTGTAAAGCAATATGTTCTGGATGTCCATACCAGACAGCTCACTTTCTTTGGCAGGATAGTCCTTTTGGACTTCCGTTCTGAGTGAGCTCTGTCTCTGACCGCCCTACTCAGTTTGGGTTGATTTTGAGCTTGGTACTCTCCCATTAGTGTGAATGACTCGTGGAGACTTGAGTCCACGAAGATATAGAAATTACGTACTTACCGTAATTCTTGATCTTCTTGGATGGAGTCTCCACTACTTATTCACACGCCCACCCACCATCCCCAGAGCTCACTCGTTCTGTTTTTGGTTTTCACTACCTTGTTGTTCGGACTGTGAAGACATTGTTCAGTTGACCCTTTTTACATGGGTCATCCAGGCCTTCCCATGCTCGGAGGTTAGGGTCAGGTTTTCTTTCATTAGTTATGCCGCACCTCTTCAGTTGAAAAGGTATTGAGGCAGTTGGAGGGTTGATACCGAGATAGCCTATGCAGCATGAGCTAGCCTCGTGGCACCGCGCAAGCGCAGTCCTATCCTGGTGCCGGCCCTCCTGAAGATTTTTGGCTCCCGAGGGGTCCTAGCGCCTCCAGTGTACTCCCATTAATGTGAATGGTGGTGGAGACTCACAAGAAGATCAAAAATTCACAGGTAGAAAGTCGTAATTTCCATTTCTCTCTCCTTATGCGTTTACCCTGCTGCCCGAGTCATCTTCGTAGCCCTCCTCTGGACCGTCTCCATCTGTTTGATATCCTTTTTAAGGTGATGGCACCAGAACTGTACTGCATATTCCAGATGCAGCCTCACCAGTGACCTGTACAAGGACAATACCACCTCTTGTCTCCTACTGCTGATTCCCCTGGCTATGCACCCCAACATCCTGTTTGCCTTCGTCACTGCCTTCTTGCACTGTGTGCAGTGCTTCAGATCACTAGATATCATCACTCCCAGATCTTTCTCTTTCCCTACCTGGACCCCTCCCAGGTAGTACTCTGTCTTGGAGTTTTTGTTCTCCAGTGTGTATAACCTTGCACTTCTTGGCATTGAAGCCCAATTGCCAGATCCCAGACCACCTTTCAAGTGTTCTTAGGTCCTCTTTAAAGTCCTATATCCCCTCTGCTGAGTCTACCCTCCCCCAGAGCTTGGAGCTGATCTTGAACAGACACATTTTGCCCTTGATGCTGTCCCCAATATCATTAATGAAAATGTTGAACAGTACTGGTCCTAGCACCGAGTCCTGTGGGACTTCACTTGTAGCCACCCCGGTACTAGACAACTCTCCCTCTACCATCAGCTTTTGAGTCCTGTTCCCTAGCCTGTTTTCCACCCAACTAACCATCTTCTGACTAACTCTGTGGTCCACCAGCTTCCTGAGCTGCCTCCTGTGGGGTACAGAGTCAAAGGCCTTGCTGAAATCCAGGTAGAGGATGTCCACTGCTTGGCTCCTGATCACGTTTTGGTTACCCAGTCAAAGAAGTTGATCAGATTCATTTGACAAGACCTCCCTTCCGTAAATTCATGCTACCTTGCATCCTGGAGATCATGTTCCTCTAGATGCTGTACCAATACTTCCTTCAGTATGGTCTCCATAAGCTTGTACACTATCAAAGTGAGACTGACTGGTCTGTTGATCTTACTTAGAGGGGGAGCGTTTGCAGCAGGCTATAACCATTAGGACTATTGCTGCAGGCCTTAGGACCCACCGGAAAAAACTAAGCTAGCAGTACCCAGCGGGGACCACCCCCCTGATATCGGTTCTGCCCCAATGTTAGTCATGCTATATAAGGGGGCGGACCCCAGCTCCACCTCAGTTCTTTCCTGCCACAGACCCGCTCTTGTTGGGAAGTTCTTCATGTGCTTTTCAAGTAGTTCCAGCAAAATCAGTTTCTTCTACAGTTTTTCTTGTTTTTTGCAGTTCATCCTTCTTCTACCGGACCTCGCTACCGTCACCGTCGTTGGTCTCCTCCTCCGGTCCCAAGAATGTGAAGTGCACCTGTGGCCACCAGATTCCATCTAAGGATGGCCATGAACAATGTGTCTTCTGCCTGGGACCAGACCACGACCTCAAATCCTGCAAGATCTGCAAGGGCTAAACTACCAGGACTCAGATCAGACACTTGAAGGCCTTAAAAGCCCACCTGCTAAAACAAAAGATGGATGTCCTGCAGTCTTCTCCTGGGGAAAAGGACAAGTCCCGGAACAAAGACTGTAGCCGGTCCCATCATCATTCCATATCCCGCTCTCCCCATAAAAAGTCCTCCTCCTCCAGCTCAGGTGGGTCCGACTACTCAAAGCACTCTGTGCACGAGTAGAAGTTGAGGCCAGAAGCTCCTGCCAAGTCACCGATGTCGGTCCTGTCAGGAGCTTCTATCAGCAAGCCTTCCAAGGCAAAGGTTACACTGTTGTGCATTTCCTTCGTTCTGGCAGAGTCAATCAAGGCCTCCACTTCTATCAGTGCCTCGGCTTTGCTGAAGAAGGCCCTGACTACAGCCTTACTGGACCCTGGTAAGCCATTTGACAAGGACCGGGACCCCAAGCCCAAGACCCCCTCCGGGTCCCGTCTGGCCAAGTCTGACCCGGCACCGGCCGAGACACCAGGCCGGTCAAAGTGCCTAAGGCCGATGAGACTACCGGTGAGCCTGTGCCGGTGGTGAAGGTGCCAACGCCAGCCCTGATACACTCTACTCTGAAAGGACTCTTCTTTGGGCTCCTCCCCGAAAGCCCAACTGGATCCCCCGGCTTCTCTAATCCCACCGAAGGGGGCAGTGGCATCTCTCTTTAGCAAGAAGGAGCTGAAGGAACTTTTTTCCTTTTGATGGAGCCATGTCCACAAAGACAATGCTCCACCACAGCCGGAACTGGCACCGGTTCCAGACTGACCGGACAACCATGAGCCTGAGGGTATCCCCATCGGGTCACCAGCTAAGACCCCCAAGGAGCACTGTACAGTCCCTATGTCTTGCTCCCCCTCAGCTGTATGTTCCCGGTCCAGGGACCGTAGACGGTGCCGCTTTAGGTTGGACAGCCATCGTCCATCTTAGCACAGGAGCAGGTCCCACAGCCACCGCAGGTCTTCCTCTCGGCAGGCTCGCTCCCCTAGCTGGTGCCGGTTGAAGCAAAGGCATCGGTCCCCACTCCCCGCTCCTTCATCGGTCCAGGAGCCAACGTCAGTCTCAGGACCGGCATCAGTCTGTGAGTCACCGATGTTGTAAGGAAGGTAGTCCTTTGAGAGACAGCTCAGACACTTCACAGTCTAGGAGCAGGTCTTCCTCTTCTTTTTCAGGAGTTGGGGGTTCTCCAGTCAATAAGGATCTACCCCGTTCACCTCCAGATGATCATACTTTCATGGTTGTCATTATGAGGCACATCCAGGCCTCTAACGAATGGGAGACAGAGGACCTGGATCCAGAATGCTGGAGACTGGCTCGTTACCTGAGGCAGAAGGAGCCCAAGCCCTTGGTGGTGCCTCCCATGGTCGACACTTTCCAAGACCTTACCAGGACAACTTGGAAGCATCCAGCCTCTGTCCTGGCCGTTCCCAAGAAGTCAGACAGGCTATACAGGGCCCCGAGGGATGAGCCTTTTCTGGCAGAGAACCCTCAGGTGGACTCTACAGTAATTGCAGCTGCTCATGACAAATCAAAGCAGCCAAAACCTCTAAGCTCCCAGCCTCCCGACCAGGAGTCCTGTTTCTTGGACCAGGTGGGCAAGAAAGTATATTCTGCATCCACCTGCTCTGTTTGTTCCCTTAATTTCCTTATGCATACGGTCCAGTATCAGAATGTGCTTTGGGAAAAGGGTCAGGAGCTTGCCAATGCCTTGCCAGACTCCGCACAGAAGATAGAGCTTCTGGATGTCTTGAAATCAGGCTCGGATGTGAGACGCATGTCTTGCGTGCCTCGTATGATACTGTGGATATGGTAGCTAGGGTGGCAGCATCAGGTGTCTGCCTTTGGTGCAACGCATGGCTGAGATGCTTTGGATTTCAGAATGATCTGCAGGCCGGAATTAGGGACCTCCCATTCCATGGTTCAGTTCTCTTTGGGCAGGAGACCAAGGGTCTAATATCTCGTCTCCAAGAGTCGGGCAAGTCCATTTGGTCAGTCCATCAAATGTATAAGGGGGACCAGAGATGTTTTCGGAAATGGCCCTTACGAAAAACCTCAGGCCAGCAAGCCCATGGTAACAACCATGGTCAGAGATGTAGCTTCAAAAGGAAAGCCAGCAACCAGCAGCCTAGAGGTGCACCTTTTCGAGGCCCTAAGTCTTCCCCACACCTCCCTCCCCACCCCCGGCTCTGCCCAATGACTCGCTACTGGACCCCCCTCCTCCAGAGGAGGCTTCAGGGGAGGCAGTAGGGGGTCACTTCTCCCTCCATCTGGAGGGCTGGAGCTCTATTACATCAGACCAATAGGTCCTACATATCATAAGGAGAAGGCACACGCTGGAGTTCACCCAGATCCCTCCAGAAACTCCACCAAGGTCCTCAAGATATCCTCCTTCTCACATTCCTCTCATAGAAGAAATCTAGGCCCTCTTACGGAAAAGAACAATAGAGCCAGTCCCCCTGCTGCAGCAGGGAAAAGGGTATTACTCCCATTTCTTCCTGGTTCCAAAGAAGACTCAAGATCTTCGGCCCATCCTGGACCTCAGCTTTCTAAACTGTTATGTAGAATACAGAAGGTTCAGGATGGTGACCCTTCTAGGTCTCATTCCTCTGCTTCACCAGGGAGACTGGCTCTGTTTCCTGGACATGCAAGATGCATACATGCACATTGGAGTCTTTCCCCCACACAGGAAGTTCCTGAAGTTCCACTTCCGGGGGAGCATTATCAATTCCGGGTTCTTCCGTTCAGCCTCCTCCACTCCTCGAATCTTCATCAAATGCCTAGCAGTGGTAGCTGTGGCTCTAAGGCACAGGGGGCATTACGTCTTTCCTTACCTTGATGATTGGCTTCTACTGGCCCTGTCGAGAGAGCCCCTGCTTCAAGCTCTCGAAGACACTTACACCTTATTCTGAGAGGTGAGGATCACCCTGAACCTACCAAAGTCTTCCCCAGAGCCCAGTGAAAACTCACCTTTATAGGTGCGGTCTTGGATTCAATTCAGGGCATGGATTTTCTTCCTTGAGAGAGATCATCACCTGAGAGAGGTGGCCGGTTCAATCCTCGTAACCAAACCGGTCCCAGCAAGGACCTTCCTCAGACTTCTGAGGCATATGGTGGTGGCCATCCCTGTAGTTCCCTTGGCTTGCCTCCACATGAGGGTACCACAGTGGATGCTCAGAGTGCAGTGGGACCAAGGCTCCAATGGTCTGGACCATGTAGTCAGGATCTCAGAGCCAGTCAGGGGGACTCTGCTTTGGTGGTTAAACCCTTTGAATTTGGACAAAGGGGTCCCGTTTCATCAGGAGCTCCCACGCTGGACTCTGACAATAGATGCCTCCAATTTGGGTGGGGGGGGGGATTGGGGGAATACCTCAGGGATCACCAGACTCAGGATGTCTGGGCTCAGGAAGAGCGCAACCTCCACATCAATGTTCTGGAAATGCGAGTGGTCCTCAATGCCCTAAAGGCCTTTCAGGAGGACCTTATGCCAGGCTCTCTTCTCATGCAGGCCAACAACATGGTGGTTGTCTTTTACATCAACAAGCAAGGGGGGATTCACTCCTACCCCCTGTGCAGGGAGGCGATGAAAGACTGGCATTGGGCGCTGGAACATCACATCTTGCTGTCTGCCGTCCATGTTCCAGGTTCCCAAAATGACTTGACAGACAGCCTAAGCAGGTCTCAGTCCAAGGCGCATGAGTGAGAGCTACTACATCAGTAGCGGACCAGCTCTTCGGCACTTGGGGTCGTCCAGAGCTGGACCTCTTTGCATCTCCACGCAACACTAAACTGCCAGTTTTCTGCTCGTGAGAGCATGCGCCTGGTGTTTTCTGGCCAGACGCGTTGTCCCTTTGTTGGGCGGGGAGGTTTCTTTATGCTTTCCCTCCCTTCCCTCTCATTCAGAGAGCATTGTTGAAGGTACAGGCCAAGGGGGCTTGGATGATTCTAATTGCCCCACTGTGGCCTTGCCAGATTTGGTTCCCACTACTTAAGCGGTTGTCCTCAGAACCTCCAATCCCACTGCCAATATGCTCGCAGTTGCAGTTCCAGGATCGGGGCAGGCTGGTTCATCCAGATCTCAGGTCCCTACACCTTCATGCTTTGCTCCTGCAGACATAGTCAAATCCAGGTATGGGGTTTCCCAAGAGTTGGCAGATGTCCTCGGTTCAGCGAGGAAGCCTTCTACATGATCCACTTATGCTATGAAGTGGAAACATTTTTGCTTATGGACTTCGTCCCACCATCTGGACCCCCCTTTCCTGCCCAGTGAACTCAGCATTACAATAGCTCCTCTCCTTATACCAGCAAGCCTTGAGCTATTGTTCCATAAAGGTGCATACGTGGGCTATCTCTGCTTATCACATCCTGTTCGGGGACAGGAGACTAGCTCAGCTGGATGTGGCCCACACCTTTTTACAGGGCATTTTACATTTGCATCCTCCTATCAGGGATCCTCTCTCTCCCTAGGATCTCTTTTTTGTGTTGGAGAAGCTAACTCCCCACCCTTGAGCTTGCAGCAGAGTGCGAGTTGTGTTTTCTTTCCTGGAAGGTTTCCTTTTTCATTGCTGTTACTTCTGCTCGAAGAGTTTCCGAGCTACAGGCCCCGATGTGTAAGGAGCCTTATATTAGTGTTCACTGGGAAAGAGTTTCCCTTAGAAAAAATCCTAAATTCTTACCGAAAGTGGTCTCAGAATTGACCCTCAACCAGTCGGTTGACCTTCCAGTCTATTATACTACCCCTACCAAAAGGGGAGAGCCTCTCCTACACACATTGGACGTCCACAGGGTGCTGAGGTATTACCTTAAGTGGACAGCAGCACACTGCAAAGCAGAGCACTTGTTTGTGGCCTTTGTGCCTCAACACCTGGGCAAACCAGCGTCTAAGCAGACTATTTTCCGGTGGCTTGTACACTGTATTGTACTGCTACAACAAGTAAAACAAACCTCTACTGGGCACGGTTAGAGGTCATTCCACTAGAGGCGTCTCTACTTCCTTAGCGTACTTGAAAAACGTCTCGCTTCGAGACATCTGTGCAGCTGCTACTTGGAATTCAGTGCACACCTTTGTTAGGTATTGCAGTCTGGACATTTTTTCCAGGTGCTGAGCCGGTTTCAGCCTAGCAGTCCTTCAGGGACTCTCGTCCTAGCATGCTGACTCTAGCCTTAGGCTTTTTCATCTCTACAGATTCTGTCATCCTACCTCCTGGGGCTAGTCACCTCCTTGGTGCAGGACTTCTTGGGATTCTGTCCTAATGGTTATAGCCTGCTGCAAGAGCTCCCCCTCGAAGAAAGATAGTACAGTTACGGAAGAACTTACCATAACAGTGGATCTTCAAGAGGAGCCCTTCCAGCAGGCACTACTTTCCCATCCTCCTTCCCCCTAGAGAATTTTTCAGCATGTCTGAGGCGGGTTTCGCCTGGTTCACTTGCTAGGATCCATTTGCGGGTCCTTGGCAGGGCAAATGAGGTGGAGCCGGGGTCTGCCCCTTTATATAGCGTGACCAATGTCGGGGTGGAGCTGACATCAGGAGGGGCGGTCCCCGCTGGGTACTGCTGGCTAATTTTTTTCTGGTGGGTCCTAAGGCCTGTGGCAATAGTCCTAATGGTTATAGCCTGCTGCAAGAGCTTCTCTTGAAGATCTACTGTTAGGTAAGTTCTTACATAACTGTACTTTTCCTGGGTTGTCCCTTGGACCACTCTTGTGGAGCAGCACCACATGTGCCATCCTCCAGTCCTGTGGAACCATGCCTGAATCCATTTAACAACTGAACAGGTCTGCCAGTGGCACAACAAGCTCCTCTGCCAGTTCCTTCAGTACCTTAGGGTGTACTCTGTCTGGGTCTGGTGATTGTCAGTGTCAGTGGCTCAGCAGGTAGCACACTCGCCTCTGAGGCCAGGAGATCAGATGGCTGTGGGTTCAGTTCCCACATCTGGCACTTGGGTTAATATCCCAGTACTGACACTGTAGTGCAGCATGAGAGGGGTGCTGCACTTCTGAGGTGCCGTCTTTCGGATGAGACGTTAAACCGCGGTCCCATCTGCCTGGATTGGTGGTAGTTCAGGTGGATGTTAAAGATCCCATGGCACTTATCGAAAAGAGTAGGGGAATTTTTTATTTGAAAATAGACCATACATCAGCAAATACAACAACAGGAAACCATTTAGTAAAAAAAACAAGGAAAACAGAATTTGTTAACAGAAATTAGAACTCATAAGGACCTTTTACACATTCAGGAAAAAAAGTCATAACAGAAAAATCATACATAACAGGTCTAGAAAAAGAGGGGTAGGAGAACAAAAGACATGCAGCATTCACAAAACCCAAGTAATATATTTCCAATAACTAAGAAAACATTGATTATCCAAAGTACGTTGTTCAAAACTCTTTTGCTTTCCTAAAGCCAGTTCAATACGAGTAAGTATAACACTATTAGGAAGAAGGGTGTGTTGTAAGGAGAACTGACATCTGGCTTGCCATAAGTGATATTTAACACATGCAAAAATCACAGTCAATGTACTAGGATGATACCTCCCTAGAAAACCTGAATAAACCCCCAAAATCAAACTCTGATAAGTAATGTGTCTCATAACACTCCAACCCCACCTAATGGCCAAATCCGACCAAAAGGAAATAATATAAGGACAGAGCAGGAAGAAATGTTCTAATGTTTCAATCTGTCCCACACAACCTGTTCTGAGACATTCTCTGTCAGCAATAGGTTTATGTTTTAAGTTACCCCGGACCCCTAACTTCCCATGACAGCAAAGCCATTGGACATCCCACATATGAGGTGGTACCCTATGATCCATTAAAAGACGAAGGGCCTGTGAGAGTTTAGTAGGGACACAAAAGGGGAAATCCATCTTGAACATAGAAAACATTACCCATAATTTCCGAATAAAAGTCTTTTCTAGGAACCTCATGCAATTGTGCCTTGCCCAATTTCCATTCCCTCAGTTTTTGAACTGCTGAATCTGCATAGGAAGGAGCCAGAGCCGCCATATTCCTTTTAGGAACACCTCCACCTTCCCAATGGGACAAAAATGCAGAAAATGAAAGCTGAGTCCAAGCCGACCATGGATGGTCCCGAGGCTGGACCATTTCTTGGAAAGAGGCTATCATAAAAAAGGAATGGTAAAACACTATAGGGTTTATCATCCCTAAACCCCCTTGATTAATTTTCAAATAAGTAAAAGCACGTTTTATCGGGTTTAACTGGCTACCCCACACCATTTGAAAAAAACTATATAATCTAGTTTCTAAAGAAATGGGTACCGGAAACACTGAACGTACATATAAAAAAACGGGTAATAAGAATTTCTTAATAATTAACACCCGTTTCTTTTTAGAAAATCCCCAGGATTTCCATTGTTGGACTTTCCGTTCTCCTGTAACAAGACACTTCTCCCAGTTGAAAAAAGCTAAATCCCCTTTTCCAAAATGGAGACCTAAAATGGTAAGTGAATCAGAGACCAAAATACCCCCAATATCAGAAAGTAATGGAGCATCCCCAATCGCCAAACATTTACATTTCCCATAATTCAGCTTAGTGCCATTTAGAGCAGAGAAACGGGTAACCACATGTAGTGCCTCTATTCCTGAAGGGTCATCTACCACCAATAAACATATACCATCTGCATATGCCGAAATTTTTTGGGCAGGTAAGGTAAGCGAAGGAGATAAACCCTGAATGGACCTATTATTTTCAGTCTCCCGTAAAAGGGGGTCCAATACAAATGCATACAATAAAGGGCTGATCGGACAACCCTGCCGAACCCCTCGATTTAACTGAATTTCTGAGCCTAAATAATATACTATTAAGCGGCCAAGAGCCGGCCTTGGAGTATAATGTGTTAAGAAATTGGATAAAAGGCCTAGGGATCCCATATCTACCTAACACTTGAAAAAGAAAAGCATGGGACACAGAGTCAAAAGCTTTTGCTTGATCCAGAGCCAGAACAAAACCGGATAGCTTTTTTGAGCCCCAAATTCGCACACATCCCTAAGGAGTTTCAAATTTTGTTGAATCGAATGGTGGGTGACAGAACACGTCTGTGCAGGATGAAGCACCCCTTGAGCCACCACTTGAAGCCGTTTACACAATATAGTAGAAAGAATTTTGTAATCAGTATTCAGGAGACTAATCGGTCTCCAATTACCAAAATCCAAAACATCACCTGTTTTATAAATGAAAGTTAAAATAGCCAAATTAAACTTCAAATTACCTAAACCAAATTGAAGAATATCATTATAGACAGCGGCCAATATGACACACATGTCATCCTGAAAAACTTTATAAAATTCATTCGTTAGTCTATCCAAACCTGGCGAAACCCCCGTACGAAGGGAGCCAATGACTGCCTGCACCTCCAGTGGGGTAATGGACTCTTGTAATAGATCTGTATCTGCTTGGGAAATAGCAGGGACTGGAAAATTCAAAACATCATCCCAAGAAGCAGTTGGAATAAATCCCATACCAAACTGTGAGGAAACTTGACGTTCAGCAACTTCCAGCATTTCAGCTAAAGAAGTTTTCAGCTGTCCGGAGGAATCCCGAAGCCCTGTCATAAGCTTCCTCTCAATTTTATGTTTACATGCCATGTATGGGTCCTGAAAAGGTTGCTGATGAGTACCAAACTTCAGTCCAGCATGAATTGAAGCAGCCCTCTGGTATTGATACTGAAGCATGTTTCGCCTTGCAATCCTCATCTGAGATTGAACATCCAAATCCCGAGACCGGGGATGTGATTGCAATTAATAAAATTGATTCCTAAAATCCAAATATTGTAAATATTCTGAAGAACATTTCCGGAAAAAAACTGCCTCAGACAATAAGAGAGAATTCAACATCCATCTACTAGCAAAGGCGGGAAAAAAAGTAGGAATTTGATGTAAATTGAGTTTACTATATAAAAACCTGTGGTCTGAAAAATCACAAGGTAGTACTAAACAAACCAAAGGGACTAAATAGTGGGAAAGAAAAAGATAATCAATCCTAGTTTGAAAAGAAGCCCTTCTATAAGTAAAGCCACTTGATGTATGTAATCCTCTGAACGCATCTTTCAACTTAGCCACCGCTACCGTCTGTGAGTGAGCATGAGCATCACAATACGTTTTTTGCTGAATATCATTTTTAAGACGAATATCTAAACTACAATTCATATCCCCACCCCAGACCACATGTTTAGAGGTGAAAAAATATGGTTTAAGTTGATTAAATAAAGCAATTCGAGATGTCTTTGTTTGTGGAGCGTAGGTATTAATCAGTCTGAAACTAAAACACTGGAATACGCTGTCCAAAATTAAAGCCCTTCCTGGCTGAACATCCACCAACCGCGTGACGCGAACAGAGAGATGCGAAAAAAGAATGCCCACCCCATCCGCAGCATCTTCCCCAAATGACCAAAAGGAAGGGCCATCCCACCAAAGTCTTTTTACCTGAGTCACCTCAAGCAGAGAAGACAAATGTGTCTCCTGAAGAAAGATGACATCTACTTTCAAATCCCTACACTGCTGTAAGCAAAATAAGCGTCTTCTATAGCTCTTTATGCTACAACAATTAAGAGATACTATGTTCAAACAGGCCATGAAAACAAAAAGGTGGAAATTCAGGGTTTATCTTGCTTCTGCTTTCTGCCCTTTTTCTTTTTAACATCCAATAAATCCATACCCCCTCATCCTCAATCTCCATGGTAGTGGTCCCATCAGACTTCAGCAGCTCTGGGCCACCCTCACCCTCGAGGTCAGACAATGCTGAAAAGGAATTTTGAGTTGGGAAAACCCCCCCCATCCCCACCGTGCGACTGCTGCCTCGTGTAACCCTCCTAGGAGTTTGGAAAGGAGTGTCTGAAGAAGGTACCACCAAAGGGTCCCCTACAGGGGGTTGCAAAACAGAGGGCTCAGAGCATTGTGAAGGGGGGGGGGGTCTGAAACCTGTCGTGAAACCAGAGTTACGGATTGGTCCCCGGTGTTCTCCACTATACTCTTGTCCGTAACAAGAACTTCAGGGGCCTGCGCCTGACCCTGACTAGTAGCAGGAGTAGACTCCCTACTCTGAGAAGGGTCCGGATGAGACTGACATCTACCCTGAGCCTGGGATATCAACTCTTCTTTATTTAGGCCCCCCTGTCTATTCTGGCCTGCCCATGGACATTGATGATAGGCGTGGCCAGACTCATCACACAGATTACGTCTAAACACATTTCTACAAACCTCACTATCATGATCAAAGTCCCCACAGAGTGCATTTGACTTTGTCACATGCACTGCTCAATGTGTCGACTACACTAGCGATAGCAAGCTTTGGGTTGTCCCGATAGAAGCACACTCCTGGTCTTTGCCCAAGAAAAGCTATTTGGCACATGTAGGACCTCATTATTTATCACATGCAATTTTACTTTAAAACGCCAGGCCCCAGTCCAAATCCCTTCAGTATCAAGGATTGGCACAGGAGGGCCTAGAACCATGCATTTGTGTTCCAACCAATACAAAATATCTCCCACATTCACCCCCTCATTTCTAAACATAACATTAATAGTTTTAAATAGAGGTTTAGTGATGCGAATAGCCCAGGAAGGTAGCCATAGGGGCAAAGACTTACAGCTCTCATATTTATGCCAGAATTTATCCAAACCAGCCACTTGTTTGAAACTAATATCAAACGTATCCTCCCCCGAATATTAATCAAAGCATAAATATCCACAGGCAAAAACTGCATCGAGTCCAATAACAGTTTCCTTGCCACATAAAGTCTATCCGGGTGTTCAGGTAAACCACCCCTATAACGCAAACGGACCGCATTCCGTCTCGGGGCTTGTTCTAATTTATTTTGTTTGAAGAGATCCGAAAAACGAGGACCCTTCCTTGTCTCCTGGCCTTCTGGCAACTGTACAGATGAGCGCCGCAGTGGATTATCTGCCCCAGCACCCAAAATAATGTTGTACCGAGAACTCCCATTTGAAGCAGAAGGCTGTACAATCCCTGACTGGGTTTCCAAAAGAGGAGACTCACCCACCTTCACAATCGTTCGGGGGGGACCCGATTCCAGTGGTGAAAAGGACAGCCAGGTAGGATCTGGCAACCACCTACCGTCCGGCTGCTGAATCCACCCAGCCTGCGATAAGGCCATATGCTTGGACCACTCTGCTGCAGAACCGGTAGCCATACTCGCACCACCAGTGATCTGTCTTCCGTAACCGACTCCACCACTTCCTCTGCCACTGACGCTGCCCTCGCGATAACTGAAGATTCCTTCTGTACAGCAGTCCGTAGTGTTTCTGGCAGCAAACAGGGACCGCAATCCTCACCAATATCCATCCCAGGAGTAGCTAAAGCGACCACTGTATCCGTAGACGAAACTCCAGGTAACGATTCAATATTCCCATTACAACTCCCGTCTGCACGCTTAACAGCCTGCATTTCTCCAGAAAATTACTCCTTGGTAAGCTCCGTAGCAGGCCGCGCCTGCACCACAGCCTCATTCAGATCCATCGGCAGAGCCTCTGCCTGCACGTCCTCCTCCATGGCGATCCTCGCACAGACTGCGAGTAGGGGAATTTCACATTCACTAAAAATACCAGCAACAGCTTAATCTGGTTCAAGGTCAGTTGACATTCATCTGTATCCCCCTTCCCCGGGTCGTGCCTGAAAATAGGCAGGATTTGTCTAGTGCACTTACCTGGTCAACAAAAACTAAATAAATAAATAAAATAAAATAAATGCAATTTGTCTATCCTCAAAGTTAGCAACCCTTTTATTACTCTTTCTCCTATTACCCCATCTGACCTCTCCTCCTTTTTGGTCCCTTCCCCCTATTGACTCCAGTCCATCTTTTTCCTTCATGAAAACAGAGCAGAAATATTCATTCATTAACTCTGCCTTTTCCCTCCACTCACCTGTCTTCTCGTTGCAGTCTAACTATCCCATCTTTCTTGTCTCTCTCTCTTTGTGCTTATGTAGCAGAAGAAAGCCTTCTCCTCCCTCCTATTACCCTCTGCCAGTTGTAGTTCTTTCTATGCCTTTGCTCTCCAAACCACCCTTCCTACCTCCCTCGCCAGCCCCACGTACTTTTTTCTGTCCTCCTCACTCCTAGTACTCCTGAATTTCCTATAGGCCAGCCTCTTGTTCCTCACTTCCTGGGCTACCTCAGAGCTGAACCAGCTGGGTGCTTTGATCTTTGAGTTCTTTGCCTTGTATCTAACACACTCCTCTGTTGCAGCCCTTAATCCTTCCTTAATAACTGACCATTTCTGGTTCACCTCCATAATTGTTTTAATTTTCGCTAGTTGCCTTTTCAGTACCTCAGCCATTCTCCTAAAGTCCAGGATTTTGGTCTTAGTGGGGACACGTTCCCTGCCCATGTCCAGCCAAAACCACACTGAACGATGATCACTTCCACCCAGTGGCTCCCTTACTGTTATATCCTGTACGAGCTCACCATTCGTGAGTACCAGGTCAAGGATTGCCACTTCCTGGTGGGTTCAGTGACACCTTGAGTCAGGAACCCATTCTGAATCACATCTAAAATTCTCTGACTCCTGGCTTATGTTGTGGCTGCTACACTTCAGTCCACCCTGGGCAGGTTGAAATCCCCTACTATCACCACTTTGCCCTGCTCAGTGGTCTTCAGAATTTGAAAACTCGGGTCCTTGTCCATTTCTTCATCCTGGTTGGTTGGTCTGTAAACCACCCCCAACCTTGCCTTCTTTGCTTTACAGGTCTGTAATTGGACCCACATTACTTCCGCCCTTTCCCTCTTCTGACTCCTCACTTGTGCTTGTTATACCCTCCCTAATGAATACTGCCACCCCTTCCCCTTTCCCTACTGCTCTGTTCCTCCTGTACAGGTTATATCCTGGAATTGAGAAGTCCCAGTCTTGGTTAGGTGTGGCCCAAGTCTCACTGCCGCAATGTCCACTCTCCCTGCTGCAAGTAATGCTTTCAGGTCATCTGTCTTGTTTCTGAAAGCATGTACATTCAGGGACACCACCTTCCACCATGAGTCTGAGCCACCATCTTTTCCTCCACTTTCTGCTTCTTCTTTATCCCCATATTCTTCCCCTTCCCCCATTTCAAACTGCCATACTCCCCCTTCCCCTCTAGTCCCCCTCTACTGTTATGGGGGGGGTCATTCATATCCACCTTCTGGTGTCTGTGCACTTAGGCTCGCCTGTGCCCCCTTCAGAAGTTTAAATTGAGCTTATGAGTTATGTACCCCCAAGTTTGTCCCTGAGTACCCTTGGACCCTCCCTGCTGAGGTGTAGTCTGCCAGGTGTACAGAAAGATTTATTAGACCAGGTTTCCCCCAAGTCTCCTATGCAGTCAAACATCTTTCTTGAACCAATCCCTCAGTCACATATTAAATTCCTTTATTCTAATGTTCCTTACTGTGCTAGCTCTTGGCACCGGGATCACATCCAAGAACACCAGTGATCCTGCCACTTCCCTGCACGTCCTTCCCAACTCCCTGAGCCTACTTTTTACCACCTCCATCCCCTCTCCCTTTAGGTCGTTGGTGCCTGAGTGTATAATTATGCTTGGTTCTCCTCCACTCCCTTTTATCACCACCCCTGTTTTTGGACCCACCCTCCCTGCTGTCATCCCTGGCATACACACCACTTTTGTGTTGGTATTCAAGTCCCCCCTTCTTTCCCCAGTGAATACCCTTAATTATGGAGTCCACAGTGATTATCACACTTCTGTCCCCCACACCCATGTTCCCCTCCCTCCCTCTCCTAGTGTAGACTTTACCTTCTCGCATTTCATCTCCAGTGTTTTGACTAGTGTAGAATTTACCTTCTCACATTTCATCTCCAGTGTTTTGACTAGTGTAGAATTTACCTTCTCGCATTTCATCTCCAGTGTTTTGACTAGTGTAGAATTTACCTTCTCACATTTTATCTCCAGTGTTTTGACTAGTGTAGAATTTACCTTCTCGCATTTCATCTCCAGTGTTTTGACTAGTGTCCTCCTGTCTTCCCCTCTGTCCCCCCCAACTGTGCCTCCCTTCCCTTTGAAGCCCCTCCCATTCCACTTGGCTGTGCTTATCCCCACTAAACCCCTCTCTCCCTCTAAACCAAGCCTGCTTATCCCTGTCTCCTTCTTCTCCACTAGGCTTGCTTCTTCTCCCCTGCCTTCCAGGACTTCCCTGCTTTGTCTTGATCCCCCTTTCATGTCCCCCTACCTTTGTAGTCCTACCCAGACTTCGTACCTCACCTCCTACCTCCCTCTTTTCTGATAGGGGGCCAAATCTGTTTGTTAATGGCACTCATCTTGGCATTCTTAGTCTTTTTGCAGCTCTTGAGCTCCCATCCCTTCCCCCTACTACCTGCCATTCTCCTTCCCTGGGCACCCTAAACTCCTGAGAAAGGGTTACCCTCAAGGACTGGGTGATCCCGCCTGATCTGATTCCCTGTCTGATACCCTTGCACCCCCCCCCCGCACCAGCCCCATGCTTCCCTCCCAACTGCCCTGCTCCATTAGCCCACTACTACATATTCCTCAGTTTCCATCCGAGTTGCTGGAATTCTGCCCTTAGCTGCTCTAAGTTCCTACACACTGGACAGCCCTCTGTGTTCCATAATGTTTCTAGAAAGACAGCTGCCCCACAATTATTGCAGCACGCTACCCTCCCTGCCCTGTCTTGTTGCCTGTGCATTCCCATCCCCCCATTCACTCAGCCCTGTTCTCTTTAGCTTCCAGATTCTTGTCCTATGCACTTCAGTTAAGGCTGTTCACACACTTAGGGTTTGTTTAAACATAGAAATAGAGAATCTGTTGACAGATAAGGACAACACAGCCCACCTAGTCTGCCCATTTCCTTACTTGGTTTGACAATCCCTATTCTTATCTGGACTACCTTTCCCCTGCTCTGCTGTACAGCAAGGTGCCTTTATGCTTATCCCATGCACTTTTGAATCCCCATACTGTTTTCGCTTCCACCACCTCTGCTGGTAGGTTGTTCCACGGATCCACCACCCTCTCTGTGAAAAAGTACTTCCTAGCATTCCCCCAAGCTTCCCTCCCTCCAGCCTTATGTTATGTCCCCTTGTCCACTTTCTTCTCTGAAATATGCTCCCCTCCTGTACCCTGTTTATTCCTCTAAGGTTATTTGAAAGTCTCTTTCATATCCCCTCTCCCTTTTCTCTTCCAACGAGTAATTGTTTAGTTCCTTGAGTCTTTCCTCATAAGGCTTGTGGTGCAGTCCATGTATCATTCTTGTTGCTTTTCTCTGGACTGCTTCCATTCTGTCTATGTCCTTCCTGAGATGCAGTCTCCAGAATTGGACACAGTATTCCAGATGAGGCCTCACCAGTGATCTATACAGTGGTATCACAACTTCACTCCTTCTACTGGTTATACCCCTTCCTATGCGCCCCAGCATTCTGTTTTCCTTCCACATTGCTTTTCCGCATTGTTTGGCTGACTTCAGGTCATCGGATATGATAACTCCAAGATCTCTCTCTTGACTTGTGGTGACTAGAACCTGCTCCTCCATCCTGTATAAAAAAAAGTTTAAAAAGTATTTTTTTTAAAAAGTCATAAAACACAGTCACTTATGTTTTATTTTCATAATAACCGATGCAGGGACTTGCAGAGTGGCATGTTTCCCAATGTTGTACTTGAGGGCATATCTCTCAACTGTACCACACTATGAGGAATGTTCCTCATGTTACTTCACAAAAGCTCCCTGTTCCACATTGTGAGGACTTGTTCCACATTCAAAGTCAACATTTTAAAGCAAAAATCCAAGTAAATGATGCAAAAAATGTTATTCAATTAATAACAGACTTTCTGAACAGAAATGCAACATTTTAACAGTGTTTTGAACTTCTTAGGTAAATATTTGATCAAGTATTCCACATTTTGCCCATTTGTTCCACATTTTGACAGGCAGTGTTCCACATTTGGGGGACAAAAGGTTGAGAGGCATGCATGAGGGTTAAAGGACATGATGTCGTACCTGGTTATTATGGTGTTTTACTTTATATAGTCAGTGTGATAAAGGAGGTCAGCAGTTATATACAGTCGATTCCACTTAATGGGGACGTAGATAAAGGGGGATAGCTGCTTTAAGGTGACGCTACCTGGGGAACTGATTTTTCTCAATGATATTTAATGGGGTCCTAATCCTCTTAATTGGGACAAATCTTGCTGATTGGCACCTGCTTAGTAGCCTGTTTAAAGCATTGCTTGGCTGTCATAACTATTTACACTTCACAATGGCTGCCAGCAAGCGAATCGATCTTCCATTCTCTGAGAAGCTTAAGGTTCTAGAGGCTTTTCAGGAACCTAACACCAGAAAATCATGATACCCTTGCAGATGTAGACTGCCCAGAAAACATGACAAGGGAGGAGTTTAAGGCCTTTGTGGACTGCGATGTTGACGAGGAGATGGAGGGGGAGCTGTCCCTTGGCAACATCTGTGCATCAATTACAAGTGATGAGCTGGAATACAAAGGACACGAGGACATGGACAAGAAGATGCCGAACCCGGTCACCAACTCTGAGGTGCGTGTATGTGTAAGTGTTCTCCAGGACTGGTGTTTGCAGAACAAGCACATTTCTGTATGAGAGCAGCTGTTAACAATGGAGGATCTTATCTTTAAAAATATTTCATCAGATGCCAACTGAAGCCTGGCTTAAGATGTCTGATGCCAGAGCTAAGTGATTTTAACATAACGTTTTACCCTATTAGAGAAAATAAAAGTAGCCAACCAACAAAAAAAAATCAAAAAAGAGCTGTAATCACTACCACAGTTGCGAACCACTTTTTATTTATGGCACCTCGTTCCATGGCGTACAGGAAGATACAACAGTAAAAGTGTATGTAAAATGGCGTCTTCTGATAATTGGGACATCCGCTTAAATGGGATGAAAGACCCGCCATGGGGGTGTCCCTTTAAGTGGAAGTAGCTGTATATATATGTTGCAAAAAAAACATTGTTAATGCTCCAGTTAGGGTCAAAATGACAAAAGTTGGGAAATGAGGCGTTAGGGTTTCCCTAACATGCCAACTGTTCTTTCTACTGGTATTCAGCTTACAATACCAGTGAGCAACATCTATTTCCCTGTCAATACATTGAGGAACAGATGAAATACAATACAGGATGGTTTCTTTTCCCATTCACTGAATTTGTTAAACATGTTTTGTTTCCAGCTGGATTAGGACATTACCTTAGTGATATGTATTGGTAGTCAAACGAACAAATTGTTATGAATATTAAAATGAGGTTGAGGGATGTTTTAATCTGCCAGGATCCTCTGTGTGTCAGGAACTCTAAAATTCATCAATGTCTTTCTCATAATAAAACTGAATTTAAAAGGGAGCTATACTTGGATATTCTCCTGACTTCTGAAAACAACCGCGTCATGACTAAGTTTCGGCTTGAGTTATATGAGAGTAATAATCTTTTTTCTGTAAACCAAAGAGGAATATGTTGTGTCTCCTCTTTGTAAACATGGATTGATGCAAAGGGCCAGTTTCCATCATATCACTTTAATTTGCCTGCTCTTCACAAAAGCTAAGAAAAATTCATAGGTCTTATTTTGTAGAAATTATTTCTATAGCAAGAAGAAATTTAAGTACGCCTATACAATTATGATTCCCCACTTTTCCTCAAACATTTTGTTTAATTCTTAAAGAAAATAATTAAATTATCTTTCTGAATATTGGAGATTTTGTAAACCAGTTATTTTCCTGTATTCATTTAAGAATTCACCATTACTGACTCATTTTAAGCCTTTGTCCTATTAGGATTTGAGATTACGGGGCTTTTGCTCTAGAAACTGGGATGTAGGTAGCCAGACCAGAACTTTTTTGCAGTGGTTAACCCATTTTCATGCTTGCGTTGGAAGTAAGCATTTGCCAATAAATTCCCTTCACTCCAATGGTTGTATGATCACTGTTACTCAAGTTTGCACTTAACTAACAATATTCATATGACGGCACCCAAATGAATGGCGTGTAGTCATTCTAACCATTTATCAAATGTTAAGCGACTAGTTAGCCTCTTGACATAATGTATTATAATTATGGATTTTTGTGTACATGTTGTCTGTTTTTATTTATTTATTTTATTTAGTTTTTGTTGACCAGGTAAGTGCACAAGACAAATCCTGCCTATTTTCAGGCACAACCCAGGGGAAGGGGATACAGATGAATGCCAACTGACCTTGAACCAGATTAAGCTGTTGATGACATTTTTTTTAGTGAATGAAGGAAATTTGGCCAGGACACTGGGGAATTTCCCCTACTCTTTTCAATAAGTGCCATGGGATTTTTAACATCCACCTGAACTACCACCAATAAAGGCAGATGGGACCTCGGTTTAACGTCTCATGCTAAAGACAGCACCTCAGAAGTGCAGCACCCCTCTCATGCTGCACTACAGTGTCAGTACTGGGATATTAACCCAAGTGCCAGATGTGGGAACTGAACCCACAGCCCTCTGATCTCTCGGCTTCAGAGGTGAGTGTGCTACCTACTGAGCCACTGACACTGCCACAATAATGGCATATAGCTGATTAATAAAACATTTAATTAACTTAAGGACCGTATATTAAAAAAAGCCTATGTTAGAAAAGCAGCAAGACTGAACCAGCTTGGTGGCGTTGAGGTGCTTGACGCCATACTTCACACCATGCCAGTGACTTGAGTTTGGGAATGGACTCGGGTTGCTCAGGGGTCAGCAGACATGAGGAAGAATTGAGTGTCCATAGACAGCATTCCTTCCTCGAGGAGTGGGGTTAGCGCTGCGCTCTGTAGACTAACACCCAGTGGTGGATGGATGTCAGGACAGTGTGCGGCCACATATGGGAAGAGCCCATGTCCAGGGAACAAGGCTGCCTCTGTGGAGGTGGGGACAGCTGCTCTGCCCATTGCATGATCGTGAGCCTGGGGAAAAACAGGAGACAAAACTTGGAGCTGACAGGGTCCAGGATGGCCTGATGTGTGTACAATGTCTCCCTGACTTCTAGATTGTGCTTCATGGGGTGGGGGGTGTAAGCCAGTGCTCCTCACCCTGACCCTGCCATAGGGGATAATCTGGAATTGCGAGGTTGGCAGAGCAGGGGATGATTGAGGTCAGAGGAAGAGCCCCTCTGAGTGAGGGCCGGAGCCACCTGTTGGCTTCATGGAGGCAGAGTAAATTGTAAATTTAAAAAAAGAAAAGGAGCAAGAGTAAAGTCCTCATTTAAGTGAGAACAAATCCAATATGCTTCATTCCTTAAAGGTGATAAATGATTTTTACATAATTTTCTTCTCTCCCAATTTCCTGTGTCAGTTATGTATTCTGATAGGCTTTTGGCCAATTTTTTTAAATAATCAAGCTTTGGGGTACCCTCAGATCTACATAGTGTTCCACTGTCCTCAACAGTCACTGCTGTTTCTTCTCACATTTCTAAGACATTCCATGATATCAGTTACACCATTCTATGCTAGTCATCAGGATGGCCTGGAATTGTATTTATTTATTTATTTTTTGTTTACCGGGTAAGTGCGCTAGCCATAGCAATGACTATTTTCAGACATGACCCGGGAGGATACAAAACAATAATACAAGAAAGACATGCCAAAAATAGGTACAATAAAAGTCACTTACAACAGTTTACAAGCAGGTGTTTGCTAACATGGAGTGGTACACAAATACAGGTGTAACCCCCCTGCAAATGGGGGTTCCCAAAAGACTTCCAGGAGCTTGCTTGAATGCTCCAAGCCTGAATGGTGTTTGGCATTTAAGCCATTTATCAGTGAGTGTTTTTAGAGCCTCTGGTACTGTCTCTTAAGAGCTGTCTGCTTGCAGACATAATTAGTTTGTATGGGGGACTGTGTGCTTCTCTGAGTACCACTTGAGCTGCTGCCAATTCACTTCATTTTGCAGTCACTAGGAGTGCAAAGGGAACCTATCTGAAAGATGTAACTGTTTGCCAGAAATTATTTAGAGTAATAATGAAATTACAGTTTGTCTAACCTGCTTTCTTTGCAGTCAGAACTGTGTCTGCTAGTTCCCCATTCTAGTTTTGAACTGCTGAACTGGACCAATCAGTGTGGGTAAGCTAGCTCTAAAATGGTGCCTTGGACGAATCAGAACTTGGACTCATAATCTGAGCCAGCCACAAGAGGATTGTATGGGCAGTGACTCTGGGAGATGTTAGTTTAGACTTCAGTGCCTTTTTGGACCAACAGCAGCAGTCTATTGTGAGTGACAGCCAATCCAGTCAAGAACTGGGAGGAACTCAAAGGAAGTGCCCAGTTTTGTCGGTTGGAGCTTCAGTTGAGCTTTGGCAGTGAAGAAGGAAGGAGCCCTGTGCTTTTCAGTGTGCAGTTTTAGTCAAAAACGCGGTGTAGGCCCAGGTTCCGGTCTGCAGCTTGTGTAACAGCTTGTTAGGACTGAATCTGGTCCTGTGAAAAGAATCAAAGGATCTCTGAAGAGTAGAAACCAGGCTCACCCTGTAGAAGACTGGAAGAATTGCTGAAAATTGCACTCGGTCTGTCAGGAACTGAATCTGCTGTGTGTTCTCCGGTATTGTGCAGTAATTGCGATCGGATACAGATGCAGCCTGCCTGGTATAGTACTTTCTTTTATATGGATGTGTGAAGAGTTTGTGTACCTCAAGTGAGCCCTGGCTGACATTGAAGGACCCTATCTTATTTGGAGGTCGTGAGTACTAATTCAGGGTTGCTCCCTGTTGAATTGCCACATTAAATCCAAATGGAATTACTGTACTGCTGACTGCTACTCCCTTCCTTTTCTCTGTGTGGAAAGGGCCCCTACCTGCTGGCCGGTTTGACTAGCTACTCAGGGCTTGGGCACCCAGGGACAGTAACTGATAGGATAGGCCTGTGCACAGAGCCATAGGTAGATTATTAGAGTGATAAGCTAATTAACCTGATTTCCCCTGTCCTTGTTATATCCCCCTAAATAAATCAGAGCTGCTTGTTTCAGCAAAGTTATACTGCCTGAGTGTATTTGTCTATGTTAAAGTACTGTACTGTGATTGTTGCACTGTATCTCATTTCACAGGAGGTCCCAGTGCCGAACCAGACCTGGGGGTAAGTGTATACTGTGAAGGTAATTCTGATATATTGTGTGGGCCACTAGTGGGAAGAAAGGGGGTTGCAGTGTCCCAGAGGGCTGTGACCAAGTTAGTTTAACTATTGCAAACCCTGACCTCTGGGTGAGGCACCGCCATTGGATCCAGGCCCTCAACCTGTTAGTGGCAAATCAGGCAGGGTAGTAGCCCCTGGGATAGCGCCATCTAGGGGTTACATCTTGGAGGCTCACCGCTGGATTGTGTGTCCTCTAGTGGCCATATTTACGAACCACTGTTAAGAAAAAATGGGTACCTCGACAGAAGTGGCTGTGCACCGGCTGGTGGAGGGTGTACTGGGGAGAGATGGACCCCCAAAATGCTATCTTATCCTGGACATCCCCTGGTATCCAATACTGGACACTGTGCAGGAGTACTTTCCAAGGTGGAAGGTTTACAAAACCCTGTGGTTGTGGGTCTGCGCTGCTAATCTGCTCACCCACACTTTCCTGGCCCTAGTAGAGTTTAAGGATCCCATAGATAGCTCCAAAGTGCCACAGACCATTACCCCAGAGGGAGCCCTCACTGCTTGAGAGTGATAACTAAGGACAGTAAAGACCGGGGAATCAGCCCCCACCACTATCTGAAACTTTTGAGGAGAAATTTGCTGAATGGTTGCTGGGAGAGGGGAAAACTGTGGAGGACTTGAAGAAACTATTCTTGCCACCTGGGGGTGTTCCTCCCCCAACACCCTCTCCTGCTCCAGTGCCCGTAATGGTGTCTGAACCAATGCAGACTCCTATTTCTGCACCTGCCATTAGTCACGACTCTTACCGAAGGTTGAGGATCTTCTCTGGCACCCTCCCCAACCCCCAAGGGGAGGATGACTGGGAGACCTGGATAGACTATGTTGCCCCCCAAGTGCTAGAATGGCAATGCTCGGAAGGTGAAAAGCGAAAGAGGGTTAGTGAGAGCCTCCGAGGTCCTGCCCTGGCTACCATCCTTTGCAAACGGCCAGTAACCCTGAAGCGACTGCACAGGCCTATCTTGAGGCCTTGGAGAATGTATGGGGAGCCCAGATTCTGATGAGGACCTATGGTGGAGAGTAAGAGATGCACAACAGTACCAAGGGAGTTGTTGTCTGTGTATATATCTCGGCTGGAAAAATTGTTGCAAGAATGCCTCAGAAAAGGTAGTTTGCCAGCGATTGAACTGGACCGAACCAGGCTGGACAGGATCCTTAAGTCTGCCCCCTTCTCAGAACTGCTGTTGCTTCAGTTACACCTGGCAGATCGACTGGAATCCCACCCTCCTATGATGAGTTAATGAGAGAATTCGAGGAGTTGAGAAAAGACGACCTCGGGAGGACCTGCACCAATAGCTGCGGCTACGACCCGGTGACTGAGGGTGACCCACAGGTGAAGTTCAGGGGCAGAGGTTGGCAGTCAATGAGTGCTCTGACAAGGAAAAAGATATGTCACAATGGGGCGAACTGTTGAGAGAGATCCGGGAATTCAAAAACAGTCCCGCTATGACCGCATGCAAATGCGGGCCCTGACCTATATCGACTGCATCTGCTATGAAGTGGGTACCCACCATGTATCTCCTACTGATAACAGCTCCCGAACTCCGATTCCTTGACCATGGAAGTGGAGAAACTGACGAGATGTCTCCAAATGCTTATCACGCCAGCAGACAGAGATGGCACCAAGGTTTCAGTTAGTAATACCCGCCCTGGCTCCCAGTGTGGCGCCTCGACCAGCTCAAACTCCAGAAAGTATGTTTTGCTATAATTGTGGGAAAGATGGGCACTGAAGGAATGCCAGTCCCAAAAGACACTGACAAAGTTGCATATAGGCTACAAGGAGAGCTTCGGGAAGAAATCAGTGGTTAAGAGGTGCACGACATGATCCCAGTGAGGGCACCAAAATGCTAATTCGCGTCCTCTTGTGGCAAGGTCAGTTGCCCAGGCCCCACTACGCCTCTCCAGACTGGTCCAGAATAGTGGGTCCCTCCATGGAGACCACTGTAAAGGTGAACGGAGTGTCTACAAGAGCTATATTAGACAGTGGCTCCCAAGTGACAATTATGTTCCAAGATTGGTATCAGAAGCTTTGTCAGACGTACCCTTACAACCATTAGAAGGACTGCATGTATGGGGGTTATGTGAAGGCCTACCCCTATTCGGGTATATCCGAATTTGGCTGTCTTTCCCACCTCCGTGGCTGGAGTGGCGAACAAGTAGAGACCCTAGCCTTAGTGTGTCCCCCCACTGGACTGTATGATGGTGTCCCTTTGTTGATTGGAACAAATGCTCATATGTTCGAAGGCTGGCACAGTTGTGTTATGAAAACAGGGGTCAAGACTAGTAGAGCTTTAAAGTTCGAGCTTTTAATTAAGAAGGCCTATGAGGCACAGAGAGATGCTGAAAAACAGAACCAGAGGAACCGGTCGGAATTGTATGGAAGAAGGATCCTGAGTCTCTGATCCTGGCACCAAATGCCCAGTGTACCTTACAGGGAGAGGTCCGTCAGAAAGGATATTGAGAATAAAATATTAATGTTGGATGCACCAGGCGATGGAAAATTGCCAGAGGGACTGCTGGTCGAAGCCTATTATTTGCCGCTAGAGCCATGCTTATGCCAGAAGAGGTAATGGTCCAAGTTCATAATGTGTCTGAAAGAGACATTCTGAGTAAACAGAGGTTGCATCCTGGCTAATGTGCATTGTGCAGACACTGCAGTGCTACCAGCAGCAAGAGTTCAAGGAAGAATGACAGAGTAACGCCTGACTTGTTTGATTTCGGCGACTCCCGCTGCCAGCTGAATGGAAAGTGAAGATCAGTGGAGAAGCTTGCCCAGAGAGACCAGGTGTTTTCTTTAAAGGAATGGGATGTAGGATGCGTGCAAGGAGCTGAGCACAATATCCGGCTGCATGACGAAAGACCATTTCGTGAGAGGTCTCGGCGCCTGGCACCTGCTGGACATAGATGATGTGAGACGGCATCTGCAAGAGATGTTAGCTGCTGGTGTAATATGAATTCAGAAGCCCTTATGCTTCCCCCATTGTGGTAGTGAGGAAAAGAATGGAACAGTAAGGATGTGTGTGGATTATCGCATCTTAAACCGTGCGACTATCCTGATCAGTACACAATGCCCCATCAGGATGCTTTGGACTGCCTACCAGGAGCAGTGGTTCTCTGTGCTGGATCTCCGCAGTGGGTACTATCAGATCCCGATGGCCCCAGGACAGTGAAAGACAGCCTTTATCTGTCCGGCTGTTTCTATGAATTCATGAGGATGCCTCAAGGATTTCAGGTGCCCAGCCACTTTTCAACGATTGATGGCGTGGCAGTGGGGACATGAACTATTAGAGTGCCTGGTATACCTAGATGATGTTATTGTGTTTGGCAGCTCACTGGAGGAACATGAGAGCAGATTATTTAAGGTATTGGACCGACTGGAGGATTTGGCCTTAAACTGTCCCATTGATAAGTGTCAATTTTTCAAACATCAGTAAAGTATGTGGGACACATAGTATCCACTTAGGAATAGAGATGACCCAAGTAAAGTTGAGGCCTTGACCACCTGGCCACAGCCCAAAATCTAAAAGAACTGCAAAGATTCTGGGATTCTGTGGTTATTATCGGTCTTCATCAAGGACTATTCAAGAGTGATCACGCCTTTACTAACCTTACTCCAAGGGTATCCCCAACCCACAAAAAATACCAAAAGTCAGCATCCTCAAGACTGAAAAGGTGTATTTTCATCCGGTGAAAGTATTTGGGGCCGCGGACTCCTGATTGTGAGACTGCTTTTCATGAGATCATATATCAACTTACCCATGCTCCAGTGACTGGCCTATGCCGATCCAGAAAACCTTCGTCTGCACACTGATGCTAGCTTTGCAGGGTTGGGGGCTGTGTTGTACCAAAAACACGAGAATGGCTGAGACCAGTGGCCTTTGCCAGTAGAAGCCTGACCCCATCCGAAAAGAACTATCCTGTACATAAGTTAGAGTTCTTTAGCTTTGAAGTGGCTATTATTTGACCAATTCCATGAGTACTTGTGGGGCTAAAATACTAGTAAAACTGACAATAATCCTTTGACCTATGTGCAGACCTCAACTAAGTTGGATGCCACACTGGCCACATAGGTGGCTTTCTGCATTATCTACATATGATTGCATGCTCTCGAATGCCGAGCAGGTCTGAACACATAGATGCTTCGATGCTCTCTCCGGAGGCCTGTTCCCAGAATGATTGGGTCCGATTGGCAGAACCTGACATTAGGGCACTCTGCGGGGAAGTTTGACAGGGAGGAACAATGTCCACGACTCCAGGACTGTATGGTGGTGGATTGCTTGGGGAGCCTCTGAGAATTGCATACCTGCTGCTTATTGCCACTTTTCAATAGACATTGGTGCACTGCCTGCTGGACAATGACAGGATCAGGTGCTCACATCCCATGATCCATGATCAAAGCAGCTTTAGAAGCCCTCTATGCAGGAAAAGATGTGTCCAAATTACGCTCCACTGATTTGAGAACTGCATTGTTATACAAAGAAGGTCCTAGTTGAAACTGATCAATAAACTGTATACAGAGAAACAGTAGACAGAGGGGACAAGTAGACAAACAACAACTAGTGCTGCCCACTGCTTCGAGACTCAGTACTGAGGTCCTTGCACAACCACATGAGGCACCTTGTATAGACAGAACACTTGACTTGGTGAGATCCAGACTCTATTGGCCTAAGATGGGGGCTGATGTGGAGCAACACATCTGAACTTCAGAAGTCGCTATTACAGGAAAAAGCTGAGCCCCAGAGGGCTGCCCTTGTTAACATCACCACCAGTGCACCCATGGAGCTGGTCTGTATTGATTTTCTAAGTTTGGAGTCAGATCAAAGAAATATCAGTAATGTGCTGGTGGTCACTGACCATTTCACGAGATATGCCCAAGCTTTCCCCACCAAAGACCAGAGCATCCACTGTGAAAATGCTTGTCAGAAATTTTTTGTTCACTATGGGGCTCCCAAAGAATCCATTCTGATCAAGGGAGACTTTGAGAGAGTCGGCTCGATCAAGAGCTTCTGTGGGGAGGCGAAAGTCCAGAACCACCTCTACCACTCCCAGGGGGACCCACAGCCTGAAACGCTTCAACCGCACTTTGCTGATATGCTAGGCACCCTGCACCTAAAAAGGACAAGCCCAGATGGAGCCAACAAATTAGCACCCTGGTACATGCTTATAACTGCACCAAAGTGATGCACTGGATTCTCCCCTATCGCCTGATGTTTGGAAGAGAAGCTGACTACCAGTAGATGTGTGTTTGTGGGTCTCTCCTGATGGGGTTCAGGCTGACAACTATTTACAGTATGTGCAAAAGTTAAAGGCCCAGCTAACTCATGCGTACTAACTGGCTCAAACCATGGCTGCCAAAAGAAATCTGGCCAACAAAGAAGGGTATGATAAAGGTGAAAGCACAGGAACTCCAGGAGGAGATGGGGTATTGCTAAGAAGTCTGGGATATGTATGGCAGCACAAGATTGCTGACAGATGGCACCATCTCCCTCACATTGTAGTGAGGCAAACTAGATGATCTGCCAGTGATACAAAGTAAGGCTGAGAATAATTCAAAGATGTAAAAACAATGCATAGAAATCATTTACTGCCCATTGGACAAATCTTAATTGAGTCTGAGCCCTAGAAGATGCCCCCTCTGGACCAGTGACTAGAGCTGCTGCTAAGAAAAAGGTCAAGAAAGTCTGCACTACAGAAGCAAAGTTAAAGTGTTCCCCTCCACAAGTCCCAGTTGGAGCATGACTGTCAGTCCATATCGGAAGAAAGTGAGTGACTTTGAATACTATCCTTCTTACGAACTGAGTCAATTGTTTCGGGGCAATCCCCTAGTCATACTGGAGACAAAGCTGGGCCTTCTGGACTAGTTTAAGCCGCCAGCTTCATCCCTGGAGCCAATGCTCCCAGAAAGTGAAGTGCAAAGCATCAGATCAGATGAAATGGAATCATTGTGCATGGTTGAACTGTTTGAGCTTTCAGGGAGAAAATGATAGATTGGGGCAGACTGGTGACACACCGAACAAGAAGGTATTTTGAGTGCCCTGACAGTCCACTGCCAGTGTCCGAGCTCCTACGAGCCAAGTGTTGTGGACTCAGAAACTGTAACTCCTGGAGCTGAGTGTGCCCTGCTCCAGCCTCTCTACCCCCATGGAGACTCTCTGACAAGTGTGGACAATGCTGAAAATGAGGCTCAGAGTGCAGAGACTGTAAGTTCCCCCTAGAAAGACTGGTCAGAGCTGTAAAGCCTGTTGCACCTCAGTTATGATTCCCTTGGGAGGCCTGTGGATTTGCCTCTCAATGTTGTCCATAAAGGAGTGTATGTGTCCCGGCTCATTGCCCAAACTGAGGCGCTGATGCTACTCAAGTTACTTGTGTTGCCCTCTAGGTATGGTGCCCTTGCCCCGTCCAGCCCCAAAGGTAACTGATAGGGGGCCCCTCTCTTCAGGTTTCATGTACAAGAGGTAACTAACTTGAGTTATAATGGTACTGTGTATGTAATACTGTGTAAAGAGTGACGTTACTGCAATAGTTTCAGAAATGTGTTCTTGGTAAAATGATATATTGACTGATGATTACATGTGCGAGCTAATGCAAATATATATATAGTTTGCAGTTGAAACTTATGGGGTGCCTTGTTGGACGCTCAAGCTTTCCCAAACCAGAGGAAGGTGTAACCCCCTGCAAATGGGGGGTTCCTAAAGACTTCAGGAGCTTGTTTAAATGCTCCAAGCCTGAATGGTGTTTTGCATTTAAGCCATTTATCAGTGAGTGTTTTAGAGCCTCTGGTACTCTTTAGAGCTGTCTGCTTGCAGACATAATTAGTTGTATGGGACATGTGCTTCTCTGAGTACCACTTGAGCTACTGCTTAATTCAGCTTTCATTTTGCGATCCACTAAGAGTGCAAAGGGAACCTATCTGAAAGATGTAACTGTTTGCCGAAATTATTTAGAGTAATAATGAAATTACAGTTTGTCTAACCTGCTTTCTTTGCAGTCAGGAACTGTGTCTGCTAGTTCCCATTCTAGTTTGAACTGCTAGACTGGACCAATCCAGTGTGGGAGTAGCTAGCTCTAAAATGGTGCCTTGGACGTAATCAGAACTTGGACTCATAATCTGAGCCAGCCACAAGAGGGATTGTATGGGCAGTGACTCTGGAGATGTAGTTTAGACTTCAGTGCCTTTTTGGACCAACAGCAGCAGTCTGTTGTGAGTGACAGCCAATCCAGTCAAGAACTGGGAGGAACTCAGAGGAAGTGCCCAGTTTTGTCGGTGGAGCTTCAGTTGAGCTTTTGCAGTGAAGAAGGAAGGAGCCCTGTGCTTTTTCGGTGTGCAGTTTTAGTCAAAAAACGTGTGTAAGGCCCAGAGTTCCGGTCTGCAGCTTGTGTAACAGCTTGTTAGGACTGAATCCGTCCTGTGAAAAGAATCAAAGGATCTCTGAAGAGTAGAAACCAGGCTCACCCTGTAGAAGACTGGAAGAATTGCTGAGATTGCACTGGTCTGTCAGGAACTGAATCTGCTGTGTGTTCTCCGGTATTGTGCTGTAATTGCGATCGGGATACAGATGCAGCCTGCCTGGTATAGTACTTTCTTTTATATGGATGTGTGAAGAGGTTTGTGTACCTCAAGTGAGCCCTGCTGACATTGAAGGACCCTATCTTATCTTGGAGGTCGTGGAGTACTAATTCAGGGTTGCTCTCTGTTGAATTGCCACATTAAATCCAAATGGAATTACTGTACTGCTGACTGTTTAATTCTCCTTTTCTCTGTGTGAAAGGGCCCTACCAGCTGCCACGGTTTGGACTAGCTACTCAGGGCTTGGGTGTACAGGGACAGTAACTGATAGGGATAGGCCTGTGCACAGAGCCATGGAAGTGAATTATAGAGTGATAAGCTGGATTAACCTGATTTCCCTGTCGCTTGTTATATCCCTCAAATAAATCAGGCTGCTTGTTTCAGCAAAGTTATACTGCCTGAGGTATTTGTCTATGTTTAAAGTACTGTACTGTGATTGTTGCACTGTATCTCATTTTCACAGGAGGTCCCAGTGCGGAGCCAGACCTGGGGGGTAAGTGTATACTGTGAAGGTAATTCTGATATATGTGTGGGCCACTAGTGGGAAGAAGGGTTGCAGTGTCCCAGAGGGCTGTGACCAAGTTAGTTTAACTATTGCAAACCCTGACCTCTGGGTGGAGGCACCCGCCATTGGATCCAGGCCCCTCAACCTGTTAGTGGCAAATCAGGCAGGGGTAGTAGCCCCTGGGATAGCGCCATCTAGGGGTTACACAGGTACAACAGGAATCATTTACAACAGTTTACAAGCAGGTTGAAAAAAATTAGCTAACCAGGAGCCATACAATAGCTAAATTCTCAACACAAATTGACTTGAGGAAGAGACAACATGACTGAATGATAATTTCCAGTACTAATAAGGGAATTGTGCAGTTAACTTGGGGGGGAGGGGATAATAGAAGAGGCCAAATGCATAATGTTTAGGCAGGCAGATCAGAATGGAGGGATAAGGCTGGGATGACGAGCTAGGGAGGTTTAAAACATAAGCATTTGTGGGAAGATTCAAGTTAAATACGTAATCCTTTTTTGAAAGATGCATGAGATGTTGATTGGCACAGGGTTAGTGGAAGGGAGTTCCAGTATTTGGGGGCATGGCAGGCGAAAGCACTAGCACCTTTTGTGGTGCAGTGTCTGGGATGAACACAGGGGCCTGTTCAGTGGAACGCAATCCATAGCAAGGAGTAAGGTATTAAAAAGGCCTGCCATGGATTTAGGTGTTTGTAGACGGACCATATTGTCAGTGATAGAGCCATAAGCATGTAGCCTTAGTTCAGTGGGAGGAAGCCAGCCCAGGTCAGAATAGAGGAGACAGTGGTGTTTCAGCCGATGTGAGGAGGAGGAGTAATGACAGATGCTGTTATAAGTAACATCCCATTTCCTAAGGGACGATTTGCAAGCAGTGGCATATGCTGCAGTACCATAGGTAAGCGATGGTAGGAGTATGCCATGGGCAATGGCAAGCCTTGTAGAGGGAGTGAGCATATAGCTGGTTTGGTAGGCTATACCAAGTTTGGCATGCACCAGTTTGCAAGTCAGATTGATGTGTGAGTCGAAATTTAATGATGGATCAAGGGTAATGCCCAGATATTTGAATGAAGTTACTATCCCAACTGCAGAGCCATTTAAGGAGGTGATTTTAAATATTTGATTGACCTGCCTGAGCTTCACATTTGATCCAAAGAGCATTGCTTGGGTTTTAGACTCATTTAATACAAGTTTGCGGCTAAATAGCCACTTTTGTATTAGCTGGAAGTCAAGAGAGAGTTGAATGTTTATGTCATCAGTGTTTTTAGCACTAGTATACAGCACAATATCATCCACATATAGCAGGGAGGCTGTCCCATGGAGGTCACCGGAGATGTTATTTATGAAGAGAGAGAAAAGTGAAGGCCCAAGGATGGAGCCTTGCGGCACACCAATATTAATTGGGTTTTTTTCCGAGAGGGTCAAGTTGTATTTGACAATTTGAGACCTATCAGTTAGGTAGTTCCTGAACCATCTAACGACATTAGCTGAGAAACCTAGTGATGCCAGGGTGGCCAGAAGGATGGAACGATAAACTAGGTCAAATGCCTTAGTCATGTCAATGAAAACAGCACCAGTGAGGAGACCAGAGTCCATGGCCATTTGAGTATCTGATGTGAATTTGAGGAGGGCAGTAGTGGTGCTATGACCTGTACAAAACCCATGCTGGGCATTGTTGAGTAGGTCATGCTTCTGTAAGAAGTCAATTGTCTGGGCAGCTACAAGCTTCTCAAGAATCTTATTTAGGACAGAGAGGATGGCAATGGGCCTATAGTTTGAGGGATTGCTATGATCTCCTTTTTTAAAAACAGGAGTAATCCTAGCTGTTTTTCATATGTCAGGGATGTGTCCCTGGCACAGGGAGAGTGTGAAAATCCTGGCTGGGGGGCAGTGATGAAAGGGGCTGCAATCTTTAGGAGCCGGGCTGTAGATTGTCCGAGCCAGCTGCTGAGCTGTCCAAGATATGGTTCAACAATCTAAGCACTTCACTTTTTGAGACTAATTTGAAGAAGAACTGAGGACCGTTTGTAATAGGCCAGGTGGATTCACTCGGTTGGGCAGGAAAAGAGGAGGTGTAGTTGGTTAAGTCTGAGAATTTATTGTTGAAAAAGTTTGCAATGGTTCTAGGGTTATTACAATGTACCCCATCAAGTGAGACGTCATTAGGAGCAGATGCCAGATTAGAACCAAGAAAGTATTTAATACAGTATGTGACCAAAATTTTTTTGGGTCACCGTAGGAGTTTGTCAGTAGGTCTTTGCAGTATGAGCCCTTCGCTTTTTGCATGCATTTTGTAGAGCCCTGTAGTTATTACGGTCGGAGTCTAGTCCTGACTTTTTATAGTGAAGCCCGCTTTTGTCCCTTAGCTTAAGCTTAGCTAGTAGGTCAGCTTTCAACCATCGGGTTTGTCTATTTTGTACTCGACAGGTTACAGGTTTGCAGTGTTTGTCCTGGAGCACTAGGAAGTGTTTCAAGAGCAGGCCCAGGGCAGTCTGTGCATCATCAGATAAGAGAATGGGAGACCAATCAGTCAAGGCAATGTCGTGCAGGAACGATTGAGAGTCAAAATTTGCATAGTTACGGAAAGTAATGAAGCGAGGTCCCATCTGGGTAGGCTTGCCTTTGCCCCATATACAGTATGTTGGGGAGTGATCAGTGATGGCATCTGGTGGTACTTCAGAGGCGATTACATTTTCAGGGCAATTGGTCATTACCCAGTCTAGTAGCGTGTTGGAGTGAAGGGCATTTCTGGTAGGTTCACCTATAAGCTGGTGCAGGTTAAAGCTCTGCAACTTGATCATTATTGTGGTTTGGTTTCTGCCCAGCCAATTTATGTTTAGGTCCCCAAGTATTATGACCTAATTTCTACCGGCAAGGCATACGATTTGTTCCAGTAACTCATCCAGTCCTACTTGCACATTTGTAGGGGGATTGTAGACACACATGATGTGGAGTTTTTTGGTACCAAGAGTGAGCAGGACATGAAGTGCCTCACAGCGGGGTTGGGCAGTTGTATGTACCGCAGAGACGTCAAGGTGATCTTTAAAGTAGAGAGCTGTTCCACCCACTCTTTTGTGTGCAGCCCTGTCAAGTCTCAGAAGGTTATAATGGAGAAGGGGACATAGCGAGTCAGGTATGGAAGGTTTTAGCCACGTCTCAGTTAGACATATAATATCAGGCTTGTATAGGGTGGTCCAAGATTCAAGCTCAGCAAGATTGTGAGCAAGGCTCCTGATGTTGTGATGTGTTATGATAAGGCCTTTGGTGTTGGTAATAGTGTCAGGTAGAACATTGGTTGGTCCTGGATTTAATTGAACATCGCCAGAGAGCAGGATAGCAAGCAGAATAAAGTACCAGAGCTTGCAGTGCAAGAATGAACCACGGGCACATAGGTGTAGATGGCATTTCTAATGCACATGGGCAGCCAAGTGGCTCCAGAGCTTGTTTAGCAGCACTGGGGAGGGGTCATGGCAGGGAGAAGGAAGTACAAGGAGATTAGAGTAGTAGTAATCCTGGTATGCGAAGTGGGGGGGTTGCTTTATTTTGGAGTACATCAGGCAAGGACAAGAGGAGTAGTGGTAGTGTGATCATAAGATACAGTAGCAACACTGGGGTCATTTTCGGTAGTACTATAGTGAGGCTGTGAAAAACAGATCGCAGTCCAGGGAGGTTGAGAGTCAGCCGAAAAAAAGGTAAAATAGTAGGGTGTCTGGCCAAAAAGTCACAAGGAAGTGACATAGTTAGGTAAGTGGGGGATCACGAAGAGTAATAGGCGAAATGGCAGTCACACTGACCTAGCAAGAATACTTACAGAAGGAAGACTTGTAATGGGAAACAGGCAGTTCAAGCAGCCTAGGTAATGTTAGTAAGTAAGTGAGTGTAACAGGCCAGAAAACTGTAGCACAAATGAAGCAGTTTGGGGTTACTCCCACCTCAGTATTAATCTCAGCTCAGGGTCATTTGTAGAGAGACCAATGAGAGGAGGTGGGGACTGCAAGGAGGAGCTACGGCCCATTTAATGGAGGCCTGGGAGGGGAGGGTGGGTGGGACAAAACCCCTCGTAGAGTTATCTGCCAGCATAGAAATCAGCCCTGAATTAGTCACAGTGAAAGGCGCTGCACTGATAGCCTACAAAGCCATAGGAAAAAGGCGCACCAATCAGCAGGGCAGTCCTCGGCCAGCGGACCAATCACTGATCAGCTCAGAAGTAGCTGCACTAATCGGGAGAGAGCCCCAGTGGAGAACGAAGGTAGCGAGTAGCAGCGGTAGGTACCTGTGTGGTGATCTGGGCTAGGGGACCAGGCAGGCAGTCAGGAGTTGATCCAGGTCTCGGGTGTACTGCGAGCGGGCAGCAGCTGGCAAGATGGCCATTTGGCGCCACCTCAGGTTGTGGGGTGCTGCTTCTGCTGTGACTGCCTGTGTGGTGATCTGGGCTAGGGGACCAGGCAGGCGGTCAGGAGTCGATCCAGGTCTCGGGTGTGCGACGGGCGGCGTCCGGCAAGATGGCCGTTCAGCACCACCTCAGGTTGTGGGGCACCGCTTCAGCAGAATGGTGCTACTGATGTAAAAGAATGTTCAAGCAGTATGAAGAGAACAGCAGCAGCTGTGGGGGGAGAGGGAGTCAGTGTAGTAACAAAGGCAAAACAATTAGATTATTATTTTAACTAGACAGGGCAAGCCATATCTGAATATTGGATAGACAATGAAGGGAAAACAGGAAGGCATCAGACATGTTAAAAACTGTTTCCTATCACCTTTAATAACAGCTGGTTAAAATTTCTACCCCTCTTTTGAAGTTATAATCTGTCATCCCAATACACCGAAAAGAATGCTGCTCATTTCTTTGTGATTCCAAAATGTGGTTAGCAGTAGTGTAAGAACAAAAAGTCAAGGTGCTGTGTCTGCATGTGGTCTGAAAAGAAAACAAAATGGTCATTTTAAATGCATGCTGAAAATAGAAAATAGAGTTAGAGTTGACATTTCAACCATAGGTCTTCTTCAGGAATTATCTAAGAGAGAAAAAAAAAACCGGAATAAGAGGTGTGTGTGTGTGTGTGTATATATATATATATATATATATATATATGTTCATTGAAAAAAACTTAGTTTAATGCATCAGTTAGGGTTAAAGCAACAAAAATGGGGAAATGAGACATTAGGGTTGAGCCCCTAACCCTACCACCACCCCACCGCACCCATCCTTCACTGACTGACAGATGCCGAGGTGTGCCATGGGGTTGTGAGGCCCAACTCTCACACCATTCCATGTGTAAACAGGTTGACTTGCTACAGTAAAAGGAGAATGGGGTGAGAGGCCTCACAACCCGATGGCACAACCCAGCGTCTGTCGATCAGTGGAGGATGGGTGGTGGAGGGGTTAGGGGCTCAACCTTAATGTCTCATTCCCCCCCTTTTGTTGCTTTAACCCTAACTGATGCATTAAATGAATTGTTTTGCAGTGAATTTCCTTACTTTTGAAAAAAGTGTAATATAACTAGTAAATAGCATGTTTTGAAGGGCCCTGCGCTCCCACCAAGCTACCCATTTCTGCATAACAATATGTGTCTGTGGGAGCATGGACCCTCTGAGCCCTGCGCTCTCACTTACACATAGCTACAGAGCCATACAACAGCCCCATAGGGCAGGGAACCCTTGTAACACTAATTTGCCAATATCTTGCAAACTGTAGCAACTAGAAAAAAAAATAAAGTGTCATCGTAATCTTGACAGCGAGACCTCCATGCAACATAAGTGACTGAATCCATCCATATCTCGCATAGTTTACGAGATATAGGTGCCAAAAAGTGCTGAAAAGGCACCCTTGGCACCCTTCTGACACTAATTTCCCAATATCTCAATAACTGTTCAACCTTTGAAAACAATTCTACTGCTGGTGTGGTCTATGGTTTCCAATCTTGTTCCAGTGGGTGTCTAAGCTGCAAATAGTGAAAAGTCTGTATCTCGCTTCATTTTTGAGATACGGGCACCAAAAAACGCAATGGGCACCACAGTGTTATCCTATGGGATAAATCTCAACTTCGTGATGGCATATCTATGAAACCGCTTAACTTTCCAACACCTAAATAGCATAATTCGCATCTCTAGGGATTCCCCTTAATACCCTGAAAATTGCAAGTCAAAAGACCAAACCGTTAATTTACAATGCAGTGATAAAGTTTTTAAAAGTTTAAAAATTCCTAGTTTGTGAGGTAACAAAATCTCTGACTGTGAGATCAGTCCCCTTTCATGAGCTGTCAAAATCCCCATCCATGACAAATCCTTGACCATCAGATTTTGGTCATCTGGTCACAAAGTGACAGTCAAGGATTTTGCTACCTCACGAAAGAGGATCAGGTGGTGGACTAGGATTTTGACATTTCGCCGACTGCAATTTTGTCACCTCATGAAAGAGGATCCAAAAAACTAATACCCTTTTGTGAAGTGACAAAATCCTAGTCTGTCACCTAATACTCTTTCGCGAGGCAGCAAAATCCTTCACCGTGAAGCAATCCTTGTCCACGAAACAGACCATCTGGTCACAAAGTGATGGTCAAGGATTTTGCTACCTCGCGAAAGAGGATCGGGTGATGGACTAGGATTTTGACAGCTCGCGGGTGGGATTTTGTCACCTCATGAAAGAGGATTCAGAAACCCAGTCCTCTTTCACGCGATGACAAAATCCTAGCCCGCGAGCTGATCCTCTTTTACTAGGTAGCAAAATCCTTGACCGTCAGCTTAATCCTTGTCCGTGAGAAGGGCCATCTGGTCACAAAGTGATGGACAAGGATTTTGCAGCCTCACGACAGAGGATCAGCTGGCGGACTAGGATTTTGTCACCTCGCGAAAGAAGATCGTGAGCGAGTTGTGGTCAAAGAATTTTAAAATTTCAAAACACTATTTCTTGGACAAAATGAAGCAAACCAAAGGTATGGGTTTGTAGAGGGTGTCACCCTGAGTAAAACCCATGCCTTATTACAACAAGAAGTCACCCATGGAGGAAGCTATGACATTTTGTTTGGGGGGAAAAAATGAAAACAAGATGGCGGCTCGCGGACAAGAAATTTTTCTGATGGACGAGGATTTTTTTAAATCCTCATCTATGAGCTGACAAAAGCCTTGACTGTGAGCCCAATCCTATTTCGAAAAACACACTTATAAATCTTGGAGTGAACTGAGCATGCTCAGAACCCCAAAATTAAAAATTAAAATAACTTTGGAATGGATTTCTAACCAAACCCATACTGGATTGTTCTTTGACCCAAACTCTTTCTATGTTCCAAATTTCAGACCAAAACATTAAACGGTGTGGTCACAGCGCCATGGGCAAAAAACATGTCAAAAGTGTTGAAAAATGCGTTTTTCAGCACTTTGCTGCACAGAAACAGTAAGTCCGAACAAAACACAACTTGGTAAATCAAGAGGGCTACTGTACAACACTGTGCATTCCAAATTTTGTGCAACTCTGTTGAACAGTTGCAAAGTTATTAACACACAAACATTGAGGTTTAACATTAAAGTGCCTACTCAACCCTAACTATAGGGGTGCGACCACGCCCCTATAATTAAAAAAAAAAAAAAAAAAATATATATATATATATATATAAAAGTTGGGGGAGGCTCTAGGAGAAAAAGTGATAATAGGCAAGATAAGAAAATCTGGAAAACAAAAAGGTGATGATGAATATGAAAAGGCAGTAGAAGTGAATGAGCTCAGGAGTCCTCAAGTGGGGACTAATTAATAGGGCCTAGTAAGAAGGCTGAAAGGTGACAAATGTGGGAGAAGGAGACGGAGATAGAGACATCTGTGGAAAATTTAAGAAAAAGAGGAAAATAGATGTGCACACATAGCTGGAATGCCCATGTGTGTATGCCCCCATCCCCCATGCAATTGTATTCAAGTTGACTTGCAGCACTTCTATCGCAGAGTATGCCTTACTGCTCACTTTTCTAACGAGACTCCTCTTCCTGCAGGTGGTGATGACAGCATTTTTTGATTACAGGAATGTGGAGTGCATATTTATGGCATGCATACAAACAAAGGAAAGAAAGAAGTAAGTTCCTCAGCTGGGACTTGAACCCAGGCCGCCCAGAATACCATTTCAGTTGTGCTATTAGCTGTGCCACCAAGGCAACTGAGCTATTCCAGAGCACATTACTCTTTCTTCAGTGCATTACCTGGGGCTGCACAGAGAATTACATTTTCAATCACAAGAGTGCGGTGTGCATATTTATGGAACACACAAACAGAGGAGAGAAAGAAGTGAGTGCCTCAGCTGGGACTTGAACCCAGGCCACCCAGAGTACTGTTCCGGTTGCGCTTCCAGCTACACCACCAAGGCAACTGGAAACTGGGCTGTCTCAGAGTGCATTACTCTTTCTCCAGTGCACAGTCTGGTGCTGCAGAGATAATTACATTTTCAGTCACAAGCGTGTGCATATTTATGGAACACACACACACAAACGAGAGAAAGAAGTAAGTGCCTCAGATGAGACTTTACCATTCAAGTCCCATCTGAGGCACTTACTGAGGTGAGATTGTTCATTGAAGAAAGAGTAATGTGCTCTGGGATAGCCACCAAGGCAACTGGAAACTGGGCTGTCCCAGAGCCACATTACTGTTTCTCCAGTGCACAGCCTCACCTTAGTAAGTGCCTCAGCTGGGGCTTGAATGGTATTTGGGAGGCCAGGTTCAAGTCCCAGCTGAGGCACTTACTTCTTTTTCTCTGTTTGTAGATGATGACAGCATTACCAGTATAATCACCAAAAATAATCAATGACACAGTTCATGGGCCCCACCTCCAGGATGTTTTGCTGCTGTTGATTATTGTATTAACCAATGTATGAAAGACACCACTAACTTCAATTTTCATTGTAGGTGCTATTACTCCAGCTTAACAGCTGCTGAACTAGCAGCCCTCAGATCTCTACAACACAGGAATAACATTGTTATTAAACCAGCTGATAAAGGGGAGCTGCTGTGATCTGGCAAAAGGAGCTACAAATCACAGAAGCCACACAGCGACTCTCCGACACCAGGTTCTACGCTTCTCTTCCACAGGACCCCACTACCCACTACCAGACACAACTTACTGCCATCATCATCTCTTTTATTGAAAACTAAGAAATCAAAGCCTCTGACAAGAGGCTCATAGTTTAACACCCTCTGGCATCCAGGCTCTATCTCCTTCCCAAAATCCACAAAACGGGTAACTCTGGATGCCCTATTGTATCTGCCTGCTCCTGCTCCGTATCTCACTGTGGCAATTTGGCCAATTGAGTCATATTTCTGTCATATTTCTCTGTATTTTTTTTATTGTTTAATTTCCAAAAAGGCCAGGACATAGGTTTGTCAGAAAAGATGCCCACTTTTCTGCAAGGGTACATGGGAAGAGCTGTATAGTTCAGTGTTTGATATCTCCCTTCGACTGGGACAGTCTTGTCTAGAGATAAACAGGAGTTAAATTCCAATAGGGGATTGGAATTTCCTGGTAGCTGATTAAAGGGGAAGATTCCATAAATGACAAGAGTTGGAAGGGCTATCTCCTCTGTTATAACACTTTAAATTTCAAAGCGAAAATAGTATGATAGCTTGTCCTGCAGACACCCAGTCTAGAAAGCTATTGTTAATACCTCTTCCAACTGCCACAGTCTATTTCCATTTTAATAGTGTCAGGAAGGTAATGTAGATCAAAGCAAGCCCAAGGAGGTGGGACAGTGGAAAAGCAAAATACTGTTAATTTTGGTTCACTTAAAATTTTGGGAAAAGAGCAAAAGAGACCTCTGCTGGCCTAGAGATGAACAGTTGGATCTGGAAATATTAAGGCCACTAGCCAATCACAGGCCAGTTTTGCAAACTGCAGAAAATGGCTATATAAGCTCTCTTCAACAGAGACTTTGGGCAGAAGCCCAATTTCCTGGCACCTGAACACTGCCAGACACATTGAAGACCACTGCAACAAAAACTGAGACTCAGACACAGCAGAAAGAAAGAGAGACTTTGCAAAACTCACTTATTTTTGGGACTCTGATTTCTCTACAGAAAATATAGAAATTAGCCAGTTAATTCGCTATTTCATTTTTGTATGTATTTTCCAACTTTTTTTGTACTTATCCTGTAACCAAATATTTAAATCATTTGTCTGTATGTTTGTATGATAATTATTTAAGTAATCAGTAGAAGCTCGTGCTTTTATTTGAAAGTACTACTGCCTGGGATTTGTTGTGTGTGTGAAGGCTTTTGGGAAGGTTTATTCAATCTGTGACATGCCTGTTTAGCGCTAAGGTACCACATGCTACCGGCACTAGGATCCTGGAAGGGGATCTGGGGCCTTAAGGAGGGTAAAAGTACACAAGGTCTCCTGAGGGGGTCTGTGGGGGTTTAAATCAGGTTCCTGCACATCTGTGAGAGAAGCCACAATCAGGGTTACGAGGGCAGCCCCTGAAGATCTTGTAACACCTGGGTTCTCCCCCCAGCATGGTAACCAAAGAGGGTTCTTACCTGGCTACAGACTTGAGACTGTATTTTACCCCTACCCAGAGGGAGAGGAAGCCCTGGGCCATTGTGGTGAGTGTTCAGTTGTGAACTCAGCAAGCACTCTAAAAGGACGTGAGGAGGGTATTTCCTCATGGGCTGTACTTAGAGGAGGACACTGTGAGCCCAGTCACATCTCAGCATTTAAGCAATAAGGCATGACATGGGGTTATGTTAATGGTCTGTTAATTACTCTCTGGGGTGTAATGTTGCACGAGGTGTAGCTGAGTGCCACATGCCCCTAGAGGGTGATTAACTGACCATTAACATAACCCCTGGGAGTATCTTATTGCTATTATAATAAAAACGTGTTTTAAACAGTGCTAAACCTTGTTCAGTACATGATTAGGTGCTACATGTATGTTAATAAAAGACTAACATAAGACTGATAAAATGCTTGCAGCCAGTCAGAAAGCTATATTTCTCAGACCCTTTTTATAATTCTGGATAGCCTCATGAGACCACTTATCAAGTCCCTGCCCTCCTACATTAAAGACACTAACCATGCCCTCCAGTTATGTTCAGTGGCTCCCATCAGCTCATCTTTACCATGGATATAAAATCTCTTTACACAGTGATTCCCCACAATGATGACCTGACAGCTATGCAGCATTTTTTCAATAAGCAGGAAGTCCAGCAGCCATCTCCACATACATTAACTCAACTGGCAGAAATTGCTCTTAAACTTCATGCTTTTTCTTTCAACAAAATTTTTTTCAATAGGTCAGTGGAGTTGCCATGGGTACCAGGATGGGTCCCAGCTTTGCCAATCTGTTTGTTGGTTGGGTTGAGGAACAGTTTTCTTTCTCTTCTTCACAGGGACTGTGCCTGACCTCTACCAATGCTACATAGATGGCTGTGTGGGGGCCACCTCCTGCTCCAGGAAAACCCTCCAAATCTTCTTGGGCAAGTTTACCATAGTCCATCCATCCCTTCAGTACACTGTTGAAGTAACTTCCTCCACACTGCCTTTTCTTGATATCAAATTGTCAGTGCACAACACTGGTCTAAAGACATTGGTTTGTTACAAACCCACTGACTCACATAGCTTTCTCCTCCACAGCTCCTTCCATCCCAAACATGTTAAGAATGGTTTGCCATATTCACAGTTTCTTAGACTTCACAGGTTATGTAGTGAAGATGATGATTTTGCTGAGCAGGCCCAAATAATGCACATTTTCTTTACACCTAGGGACAAATGACCTGACTGGGAAAGGATAAGAACAGTCCAGGAGGAGTTTGTAGAGTTGGGGAAGGGCCTTAGACAAGTAGCATGCACGGTAACCTTCTTGGAGGTGCTGCCAATCTATGGCATGGGGGAGGCTAGGGTGCTCCACACCATGGGATTCAATCAATGGTTGAAAAACTGGTGCAGAGCTCAGGGGGTTGGCTTCATTGGGGACAGGGGGTCCACCTGGAGTGATGGTCTGCATCTGTCCAGGAGGGGAACCAGGATCCTAAGTGGTAGGTTAAAATGCTTCATTGGCAAGCATTTAAACTAGCCAAGGGGGAAGCATTGGAAAGGAGCAGGGAAATCCTAGCCCTCCTCCAAAAATCAGGCTAGTGAGTGAGGTAAACACCAAGATGGGGGGTGCTAATGAGCAGCTAAGAAGACAAGTCACAACTCTCCGGAGCTCTGCACCACAAAGCCTAAAAGCTTGCTTAAAAATGATAAAAAAAACACCCTATTTCAGCATCGGAGGCTACCTGAACACTTACTGCAATGGACAAGTACCTGACTCCAGCGAAATCATCGTGGCATGGTAGTAAAAATCCAAAGAAATTGACCGCACAAGAGAGCATGGCTCTGAGTGGCATGGGCCCAATATCATTCTCGGCCACGGAGCTTTCAATTTTAAGTAAAGTCGTCTCGGAACAAATTTTGGCTGACCTCATGCCAAAATGGGAAAAGGTGGAGAAATCCATATCAGCTTTGGCCAAGGAGATCAAACAACAGTTGGGGAGACTCCAAGAAGCAGAGCATTGCATATCGGACATCGAGGAAGCCACGAGGGGAGTGCCTGATAAAATTGTCAAACTTGAGTGGGAGGTGGAGGAGTTGCAAGACACCTTAGATTACCAAGAAAACTACAGTTGACAGAATAACTTGTGAATCAGAGGTCTCCCAGAAGGAGCGGAATGGGGAAACCTAATGGTCTTTTGTGCCATAACCCTGCCAAAGCTGCTAAACGTCCAAACCAAGGCAGGCAACTTAAAAGTAGAGACTGCACACAGAGCCCTGGCTCCGAGGCCGCCTGGACATCAACCGCCGCGCCAGGTGATTTTCAGCATGCATCATTACCCAGATAGGCAGGCGCTGTTAGCGACCTACAGGAATCAGAAGGAGATCATCTTTGAGGGGCATAAGCTGACATTGAACCAATACCTTTCAACAAGAATTCAGAAGAAAAGATAGCAGTTTAATACCCAAATGGATCAGCTGAGAGAACGTGGCCTGAAATTCTTTATGGCATATCCAGCAGTGGTGAAGGTTTGGTGGGAAGGAGCAACATACACATTCTGGGAACCAGCTAAATTGCAGGTTTATATTGATGAATGGGACAAAAAAAAAACAAGAAGAATGGCTGAACATAACAGTGAGTACTAAGGGGAATTTACCATTTAACCAGCAAAGACATTAACTTGTTTTGTGGTCTGTTCCCCTGAGGACAAGGGGGACTGCGGGGTGGAAATGGGGGGGTAGGGAAAGTCTAATTGCTGGACAGGATCACTGTTGCTCCCTTGCTTCTGATAAAGAGTAGACTGATTCCATGGGGAATAATTTGCTAGAGAATTAAAGCAGCAAAAATATGACGCGCAACGACTGGGTTCCCAGAGATGGCTACAGTGATCGACACGTGGCGTGGTGAATGTGACTCATAAGACAGCCCATACTAGACATTAAGTCTGCCACAAAGCGGCAAGAAGCAGGAGGAGCATTATTGAGGGGGGAATCTGGTCAAAAATGGACTTACACTTGAAGGGATAATTGATCTGAAAAGACAAGGCATGCTGAGGGAGAGGGGGGAGCGGGCACGATCTGTGGGGCAACGATATCTATGTTTATAATGGTCTCTGTGTCACAAAGGATGAAATGGGGGGAGGAGAAGCAAAAAATGCATGGAACCTGGTGCCATGACATGGAGGAAGAGGGACAGAAGGGGAATTGGGAAGCTTAAGGGAATATCACGGGGTGGGGGGAGTTCTGATTTAAAAGAGAGAATCCTCGGGAAACGTGGCAGCTGTGACCGCTTGAGTGCTCCTTTACATTCTTGGCCCAGCAGTCCGCCATAATCTCAACTGAGAGAAGGATACACGAGATGGGGGAAGGGGGGTTAGTAGCTGCAGGGAAAGACAGCTCACAGAGGGCAAGGAACTAAATGTTCTTTCTTTGCAGTTTTTGCTGGTCTCTACAGGGAGATAATCAGTGGGGAAGAAAGTAGGAATGGGTAATAGTCTCAAAATAAAAGCAAAGCAACAAATACAAGCTTAAAATGGTGGTGTGGAGGGAGAAGGGTGTAGAGATGGGACAGAAGGAATAGGGAAATCATTAAAAGAATATTATAGCGAAAATGCTATTTCACAGAGATATAGAGGAAAGGTTTCTAGACAAAATGGGTCGCAGGAGGAAAGAAGTGGTTGAATTGTTGGATCAAATTAGTTCTCAAACACACTGTTGTTCTGTACACATGTTTGTGTACACCAAGGTTACTGTGTGTGTTTTAATGGTGCATATTTTCTGTGCTTTGCCAGTCTTTATACTCAGCGAAGATTTATATGCAGAGGACAAGGACAAGAGAGATGAGAGGGTGAGGAGGGGCGAGACGGGACCATGGCTAGGCCCCAACGCAGTTGTGTGATATCCTGGAACATCAAGGGGTTCTCCTCACCAACTAAGAGCACAAAAGTGCTAGCAGCCTTAAAAAGAAAGTGCATGGATGTGGCACAGCTACAGGAGACCCACTTGATGCCCAAAGAACATAAACTTGTGGGGGGCTGGGTTGGAGCCTGCCATGCATTCTCATATAGCACCCACCAAAGAGGAGTAGCAATACTAATTAGTAAAAGCTCCCCCTTTGTGCACCACTGCATGATCAAATATCCTATTGAAGACAGATATATCTTTGTGGTGGGAGGGGTACAGGGACAACTGATTACTTTTGGAAATGTCTATGCCTCTTTTGTTTTAGAACCAGCATTCTACCAGAAAGTCATAGACATCTTGGTAAAAGAGCAATTCTCTAACTTAATAATGGGGGGCGACTTCAATTGTGTTGCAGACCCAGGGCTGGATTACTCGAGCACAAGGTTGAGGGAAGTCCCAGTGGTACAGCAATAGGCTTAACAGAGGCAGGGCTGGCGGATGCCTGGAGGATGTCAAATGCTGGGGTCTGTGAATACACTTTCTACTCTCACCCACACACTACATGGTCCAGATTGGATTATATATATGTGCAGAGGGAGCTTTACCTGAGGGTCTCTAAGGTGGAGCATAGTCCCATTTTTATCTCAGATCATGCCATGGTCCAACTTGAGATGGTTGTGGGAAAAGATGTAGGACAGAGGGGCGGATGGAGATTCCCTACTTACTTATTAGCTAAAAGGTAATTCAGACAATTTTTGAAAGATCAGTGGAAAGAATACAAAACTACCAACAAGGGTATGGTGGAGGCAGAGGGGATATATCGGGAAGCCAGCGAGGCATACATGCTGGGGGTAATTATAGGCCATACAGCAAGGTTAAAAAAAGAGAGAAAACTACAACAGGAGAAGCTTGAGGGGGCTATACAGCAGCTGGAGAAAACAGTAATTGAAACAGGAGATAAGCAGGCCCTGAAAGAACTCCAGTCAGCCAGGGAAGCCTTATATACGTGCCTAACAGAGGAGGCTCAGTCTAAACAAATGTTCGCAAGCCCAAAAATGTATAAATGGGGTAACAAGCCAGGACCACTTTTAGTGAACCTAATAAGGGGAGGGGACATCTAAGAGAATAATTGCTATAAAGGATAAAAAGGGTAAGCTAATACAAACAGACGCACAAATTAAACAGCGCTTCTGAGAATTTATGAAACCCTATACACCGCAGAGTGCAAAGAAACAGGTCAGCTAGCTGATGAATTCCTGAAAGGGCTCCCCATCCCCACACTTACAGAGGCACATAGAACATTCTTAGGTAGTGCAATAAGAACTAAAGAGGTAATGCAGGCTACTGGAATGCTCAAAAGGGGTAAAGCTTCAGGCCCAGATGGGTTTAGCGCCTAATATTTTAAAGAGCTTAAGGAAGAGGTAGCAGAACTATCAGAAATGTGCTGGAAGAGGTGAGGTGGGAGAGGGGCCTACCCAAGTCATGCTGTGAAGCAAATATCTGTGTACTTCCCAAGCCGAACAAAGATCCCATAGATTGCTCCTCATATAGACCCATCTCGCTTCTAAATTATGATTGTAAAATCATAACAAAAGTTTTGGCATTCCGATTAGATGAACTACTACCCCTGATAATCAATCCAGATCAAACTGGTTTCATACAAGGCAGAATGTCATATCACAACATGAGAAGGCTTCTAAATATTATATGGTGGGTAACCAAACACCCGGGGCAGGCATGCATTCTCTCTATGGATGCAGAAAAGGCCTTTGACAGGATAGAATGGGAATACCTGATTAAGATTCTGGGAAAATTTGGTTTGAGAGAGAAATACATACAACTGGTAGAGGCCTTTTACACAGCCCACACAGCAAGAATACTTATCAATTCACCCTCAGAGGAGTTTCTGCTTGGGAGGGGCACAAAACAAGGATGCCCCCTCTTCCCCCCTCTTATTTGCAATAGCCATAGAACCACTGACGATTAAAATCAGGAGGACCCCCAGTTTTGAGGAATACTAGATAGGCAGGGCAGACAGTACCCCATCACCCTATATGCGGATGATGTCTTGCTCTTCCTCACACAGCCTGACCGGTCAGTGCCTGCCCTCCTGGACATAGTGAATGACTTTGCCAGATTCTGAGGGTATAAACTGAACTTAAGTAAATCAGAGATTATGTATGTGAAAGAGGGAAAAGAACAAGAGGAATTGAACACTTGGGGACTAAAACTGGAGCAAAGGGCTTTTACATACTTAGGTATTAAGGTGGCAAGTGAATTGGGGAGGATGTATGACCTGAATTCAAAGCCCCTGGTGGAACTGGTCCTGAAAGACCTACAGAAGTGGAGGGCACTACCAACATCCTGGATTGGCAGGATAAATATATTAAAAATGAATGTGCTACCCAGAATATTATATATTCTCCAGATCATGCCAATGGAACTTAAGAACAAGGACATTCAGGCCTTAGAGAAAGAGTTTGGTAACTTTATCTGGCAGGGGAAAAAAACACGAGTCAATATAAAAAAAAGCTGACGGCCTCACATGAGAAAGGTGGCCTTAACTTACCAGATATAAAAGGGTATTATTTGGCCACTCAGTACAGGTATATACACAACTGGATTAATAGAGGAGAAGCAGCTACATGGGTGGAGCTAGAAGAAACTGGAAGCACCGGACGTCTAATAGCTTATTTAGGGGAGGGTGGTTTGAGAGCCTATAAAAGGAAACATAACCCAAATCTGCTGGTTATAGCCTGCTTAGAGGCATGGTCAAATATTAAGTAGAGAAGAGGAGCTAACCATGAAAATACAGTTCTAGTCCCAGTAGCAGACAACCCAGAATTCTTGCCAGGGCTTGCGGATGAAGGATTCAAAATGTGGCACGATAAGGGAATCAGGTGTATAGGGATTCTGACCTCCAGATCAGGAATGCATTCCTTTCTTAATTTACAACTGGGTTTAGGAATACCATCCTCACACCTCTTCAGATTTTTTCAGGTTAGGAAATACTGGCAGAGCCTCAACAGGAATGCTGGTGATAAATCCACCCTAGCAGAAGTGGAGAGAGAGAGAGATTTTGGGAGCAAGAATGCAGGAGGAGGAGCTGATCGGCTGAGCAGCTAGATTTGACAGAGTGTATTTCCAAGGGGAAGCCCATAGAGTGAAACAGAGATGGGGAAAATACCTCAATATAATAATTGAAGACAATAACTGGGAATTGCTGCTCACTTCACATATGGACCTACTGCTATGCAACAAGTTTAAAGAAATGCAATATACTTTCTTGCAATGGCTGTATTTTCCTCCATCTAGTGTGCATCAGTTTTACCCGGACGTCTCACCTATTTGTGGAAAGTGTGGTGGGGCCAGAGGCACCTGGATGCACTACTATTGGGAATGCCCAGGAGTGTAGGCATACTGGAGAGGAGTGGGCAGGGAGCTGAATAAAATATCAGGGTATCCCCTGGAAGTATCCCCAAGGTCACGACTACTGGGTGTGGCCGGGAAAGATAATGGAGACTGGGAACTACATTCCAGACAGCATAGGGTGGTCCTGGTGGTGGCCAGACAGGGGATACAAAACCTATGGGTAACTAAGAATGTTCTCACGGTGGAGCAGTGGAAGAGTCTCAGAGCACTATCAGTGGATAGGCTGATATATGTATTAAAGGGACAAGTGGAGAGATTTCTAAATGTATGGGCTTCATTCCTGAACACACTCTCCTCGGCAGAGGTCGGCCTCTTATGGGAGGGCTGGGTATCCTAGTACCATTCGTCTGATCCTGAAAAGGAAACGTGAGAGAAGAGGTTACAAACAATACAAACCATCAAATGTAGAAATTAAGGAATTATTATTCTGCATGATAATAAATTGATATGTGATATGAATAGCTAAAAAATGTATTTAGAACTAAGGCAAAGCGTCTTTATTTTTTATAGTTCATGCTGTCTGTTACAGTTCGTAGAATTAGTTAGTTTTTTGTCTTCCCTAGAAGACGTAGCTTACTTCTCTTTTTTTATTGTGTATTAAGGGGCTATACTGGTACCTACTATGATATGACACTTATGCATGTAGTTGTGAGTGGATTTATGTAATTCCTCACTGTAAAGAGGAAATGTGAACTAATGTTGCTATAACAAATAGCATGTATGTACTTGTATGACATCTAATAAATTATAATAAAAATATGATAAAAAAAAAGCAAAAAAACAAGATAGAGACGTCGATAGGGAGAAGGGCAGGGGTAAATGGAGAAAACGGCAGTGAGGACAGGGATGGGGCAAAAAGGGGTAAGGCCATCAAGAAATGGAGGGTAATGAGTACCAGTGCCCATAGTCTGAGCAACAAGCTCCCTGAACTGGTGGCCTTGATGGAAGAGGGATGCTCAAATATCGTGGTAGTCATAGAAACATGGTACGCAGAAAACCATGACGGGGATGTTAACATACCATAGTACACAACCTACAGGAGAGACAGGGAGGGTAGAAGAGGGGGAGGAGTAGCTCTCTATGTAAGGGAAGGGATAAAAGCAACGGAACAAAAGAGTAAACAGGGAGGAGAAGAGGCACTGTGGGTCACCTTAATGACTGGAAATGGCACCACAATCCACACAGGGGTTGTATACAGACCCCCATCTCAGGGGGAGGGAATGGACAAGGATATGATAGAAGGCATCCTTAGGATGGCAGAGAAAGGGGAGATATTGTTGATGGGGGACCTGAATATGCTAGATGTTAACTGGAGCACATTTGCTGCAGCCACATCAAAGAGCAGGCCATTCTCGATGCCCTACAGGGGGCATGCCTCAGACAGCTAGTGTTGGAACCCACTCGGGAGGCAGCAGTCTTAGACCTCGTACTCTCAAATGGGGGCAGTGAGAGGAACTCAGATCTAGAAGTGGGCAGCCATCTGGGAACAAGTGACTACCAAACAGTGTGGTTCACGATAAACTCAGCTGCAGAGTCAAGCCATACAAAAGTGAGGGTACTGGACTTCAGGAGGGCTGACTTTGTCAAAATGGGAGAGTGTCTTAGAAAAGCACTAGCAAACAGGCAAAAAGGAGGGGTAGAGCAACAATGGGGAAACATCAAAACTGCCATCACAGAGGCAACAAGCCTTTGTGTGCAGCAAATAAATATAAATGAAAGAAAAAGCCAGTATGGTTCTCAAAAGAGGTGGTGGGGAAGGTTAGGGAGAAAAAGCATTTAGGAAGTATAAGGAAATACAGCAGGAGGAGGACAGAGAATTGTGCCAGTTAAGGCAGAAGGAAGCAGGGAAGGCAGTCAGAATAGCAAAGGCCCAAACTGAGGAAAAGTCAGCCAACTCGGTTAAGAAGGGGGATAAAACCTTTTATACAGTAGGTACATCAGGGAGAAAAGAAAGACAAAGGGAGGGATAGTGAGGCTAAATAGAATGGATGGTGGGTGGGCAGAGAGGGACAGTGAAAAAGCAGGGATATTGAACAAATACTTCTGCTCAGTATTCACAGAAGAGATGGGGAGGTACCTAATCCAATCAAAAGAAGCACTCGGGATAGGGGGGTTGATCCCAGTCCTTTCACAGAAGAAAGGGTTCTGAAAGAACTCTTAAAATGCTCCCATACTTGCGCTCTCTACGCCCTCACCAACATTCTCATTCTGGAGGAAAGACTACAATATCAAACTTGTCTCCTCACCAAAAAAATCCACCTGGGGTCATCCCCCTTTGGGGTCTCTGCCTCCCTACTCTCATGCTCCCCCACAGCAACCACTCATTCCACCATCAAACACATGTGGACCGTTCCCAGTGTCAGGACCTTCCTAGCACAGTGATCCTTCCCTTATAGAGCCCTGGTTTGGTACAACGACCTCCCCCAGCCATTGCCTCCATCCCCAAACTAGGGCACTTTGTCTACCCTAAAAAAACACATTCTGTCTTTGCGCCACTGTCAGTGTAACTACTAATCCTCCTCTCTGACTTGGCCAATCCCAGAACTGCCCTGGGAGGGTTCTGTATAGGACAGTTTTTTGTTACTGATCAATGTATTCTGCTATCTGATAATGCCCATGAGGCTGCACTTGCTCTGTAACTGTTTCTGTTTGTGGCTATGTTCATTACTGTAGCAACTACGTGTATAGGTCAACAGCCACTTTAACTATCATATGAAAAATTACTTCTGTATAAGATGTGTTTGTTTTACTCTGTCCTGTATAATTGTACGTTTGAGTTATGTTGACGTGGAGCCTTTGTAAATGAGTCTATGACTCAAAGGGTTGTAATTCCTATGATATGTTTAAATAAATAAAACTAAAGGTGGACAAAGCAATGGGGCCTGATGGGATTCACCCCAGAATTCTAAAAGAATTAAGGGGAGAACTAGTGACACCACTGACTACCCTTTTTAACAAATCATGGGAGTATGGTGTGGCACCTGAGGACTAGAGAAGGGCAGATGTGATTCTCCTTCACAAAAGTGGGAGCAAGACAGAGGCAGGAAACTACAGGCCTGTCAGTTTGACCTCTGTAATAGGGAAAATGATGGAATCACCTCTGAAGGAAAGAATTGTTGAATACCTAGAGGCCAGTGGAGCACAGGACCCAAGGAAGCATGGATTCACAGCAGGAAGGTCATGTCAGACAAATCTAATCAATTTCTTTGACTATGTGACCAAAGTAGTAGACCAGAGAGGGGCTGTGGACATGGCCTACCTAGACTTTAGCAAGGGATCTGACACAGTCCCATGGGTGTAAACAGACATGGGCAGTGTTGAGCAGCTATCTGGCAAGACGCGCTTTGGAACAGCTTTCTACATCCTAGGGACTAAACTTATAAAAATCGCCTAACAAGTGAAAGAAAAGTGACTGAAAGTATTAGAATTGACTGGGCATAAGTATTCTGAGTCCATCGATACCAAACCTAAACTATGGGACGAACCCAGAAAGTGGCTGTAAATGGATCTAAAAACCTATCGGCAGCACAAGAGCAGGCCGCTACTACCTCGACGCATATGGGACCAGAGCCTCCGTGGAATGCGCTCTAGTCTGCCTTGAAAACCATTGACCTAAAAGTGGAGTTGCTACTCCAACGATTTGTTGAGCAAGATGCCAAAATAGGCTCAGCGATTAACACCGCCATGAAAGCAAAAAAATCAGCAACACATGCTTTAGCCACGACATCTAAGCTGGTCCAAAAGAATGCCCAGTTACGCTACAGATTGGAAGCATTAGAAAATTCCAATCGGACCTCTCATGTTCGAATTATAGGTCTCCCAGAGGGGACCGAGGGGGCAGAGCTGATTTCTTTTCTCAAATCTTGGCTTCCTGAGGCGCTGAATCTACTAGAGGATATGCTAGCCGATCATCTTTGGAAGGCTTTTAGAATTACCCCTTGATCAGTCGGTCCACGTGGGGACTTACCGAAAGTAATCCTTTTGATTATGGCTAGCTCAATGGTTCAGGACATGATTCTACAGGCTGCAAGATCAGCAGATGGACCTTCCTATGAAGAAACGACAATAATCTGTTCCCACACTTGTCATTTGCAACCCTTGAAAGACAGAAAACATTTGACGCAGTTTGGGCCCGACTTAGAGCCCTGGGGATTTTCCACTCTCTCTTGATGCCCGCCAGGCTCTGGATCCATTACGGCGGGTGCACATACCAATTTAGCGATCTGGCAGAGGCTGGGAAAAAGGTGAAGGCCATAGCATGGGAGTTTCAGGCTTCAGAAGAACAACGACTTGAAGATTCGGACAAAGAGACTTGATGAGGATTTTGCACCCAGATTGAACTTAAGTACAATATTAAAATTGTTTGTTTTGTTTTCACCGCTAGCCAAATCAGTAAAAACATATTATCTCTGGTGTTGTTTGGTCTCATTTAAGTGACTTATGTGAGATTTTTAATCATGCAGAGACTATTAGTTTAAAAATCAAGTTACAGATACAGGACTGAAATAGATCATTCTTTTTGTTTTTCTTTCCTTGTTGGATATTGCATATGGAGGGGATGTTTGGGCAGTTTTTGCAGGCACTCACTATGTTGAGGTAATCATTTTGGATTTGGGGACATATCAACACTAGATACTGAGTTTAAAACATGTTATTATGACATATTTTGGACTTGTGCTCCAAAAGCCTTGGATTGCTGTAGCTATCTAGTTAATTTGAATGTGTAAATGTCCATTTTCTTCTTTCCACCCACTACCTGAAGCAATTCTGTATAGGTTTTATATCCTGATGAACATTGGATGCATCTGTATTGTTTTCACATTTTATATGCCTTGCAGACGATTGTACTCTGCTAATGTCTTTGCAAAAATGCAATAAACAAAGTTTAAAAAAATAAAATAAAAAATAATAAATTAGCCAGCCTGGGAGTAGGTCTCAGGGTGGTAGTCTGGGTAAAACATTGGCTGGACAACAGAACACAGAAGGTAATGGAAAACGGAGTCCACTCTGAAGAAAGGGGGGTTACTAGTGGGGTACCGCAGGGTTCAGTACTGGGTCCAGTCCTTTTCAATGTCTTTATAAATGACATTGCAGAGGGACTGGAAGGAAAAGTATGCCTCTTTGCAGATGTCACAAAGATCTGCAACAGGGTTGATACACAAGAGGGAGTGGAAAGGATGAGAAGGGACTTGGCAAGGTTGGAGGAATGGTCAGAAGTATGGCAGCTTGGATTCAGTGCAAAGAAGTGCAAAATAATGCACCTGGAAAACAACAACCCAGGGCAAGAGTACATAATGGGGGGAGGTAGTAGTGACAACAAAATGGAAAAGGACCTGGGGGTAATCATATCAGATGAATTTAAGGTTAGCAAGCAATGTGAGAAGGCAGTAGGGAGGGCTGGGGGGATACTGGGATGTATAGGGAGAGGCATCACCAGCAGAAAACAGGAAGTTGTTATCCCTCTGTACAGACAGTTGGTGAGATCCCATCTGGAGTACTGCGTCCAGTTCTGGAGACCCCATCTCTGCAAGGACATAGACAGGATAGAGGCAGTCCAGAGGAGGGCAACTAAAATGGTGCAGGATCTGCAAGAGAAGCCACATGAGGAGAGACTAAAGGAGCTTAATATGTATACCCTTGAGGAAGGGGGGGGGGCATGATAGACACTTTTAAGTACCTCAGTGGAATCAACAAAGTCCAAGAGGGTAGCATCTTTCAGAAAAAGAGATGTGTAAGAACAAGGGGACACAATTTGAAGAGAGAGGGTGGATGGCTCAGGAGCAATGTGAGGAAGCATTTTTTCACAGACAGGGTGGTGGACGCATGGCACCGCCTTCCTGAGGAGGTTGTGGGGTCTAAAACTGTGGGAGAATTCAAGAATGCATGGGCAGACATAAGGCAATTCTTGTGGGCAGTAGGAAGAAATAGGCTGTTGGGTTAACTAGGATATGCAGCTTATCCAGTAGGTAGGAAAATGGGCAAACTAGGTGGGCCAAGTGGTCCTTAACTGCTGTCAAAGCCTATGTTTTTATGTTTCTAACAGTGGATACCTAGAAAGCACAGTAGACAGAGCACTCTCCTGGGTCAGAAATATGCCCTGTAATCTTGCAGCTTGCAGGAGGGATACTGTCATCAACAACAACCACTGGGGCTCCAGATAAGATTTTTTGGGATGAGTACTATACTCCTAATTTTGAAAATGTGAGTAAAATCAAATTCAGATGCGTACAAATGTCTGGATGGAGTGGAGCGAGGAGCACATTTTTAAAAACAGTGTAGGTTTTTTTTCCTAGATAAGAATTGACCAGGTGCTAGCAGTGCTCCAGCTACTCATCAGTTTTAAAATATAGTGAGTAAAACAAAATTCAGATGCATATGAGTGCTGTAAATCTGGGAAAAAAACTGCTCAGTTTGAATCACCAGTTATGTTATGAAGCACTGTTCTGTGAATCAAGTGTGGCACATTTACAAATGTTGGATGAGTATTGGTACACATTAAAAAAATTTTCTGAGGGGTATTTCCTAAAATTAGGTGAGTAAAATAGGTTGGTACTCACCTTATCTGGAGCCTTGACAACAATGGCGCATTCCACTAGTGCTTCCCTTCCATTATAATACATCTTCTTTTCACAGGAATTTCCCTGTTCTGCAAATTGACCTTAATATTGAAGCTTCCTTTACAGAACCACTTATTGCCACCTATTACGAACCACTCAACCTGCAGAATCATCTGGTAGGAAGCAGCCTATGTGCTTCTGATAATTCCTCTCTACCAGGTACCAAAGCTTGCAACAGAACTTGTTGATCTTACCCAGATCAGGCTTCACCATTCATTACTGATGGGTTCTACTGGAGGTCAGGGCCCTAAATGGAAAAAAGAGCACTGCCTCTTTAAAATTTTTGTGCTGGGTGGAGACGACATCTGGACAACGCCGCCCTCGAGGCCAGCATTCTATGTGGTGCTCACAGGTTGGCCAGTAACAGATGCCGACTCCTCCCAGTCCTTAGTTCTGTTTTTTCCACCATGGAGGAAGGATCCTGTGTGGGAATCACTTCAAGCCACTGCTTCACTGTTTAGGCCTCAGTTTCTGTGGCGCCATGAGTACCGGTGATGTTCGGCGCTGGAGATTTTTTATTTTTTGTTATCCTAAGTTTCATTTCAGTGCCGGGTGTCTCTTTTTCCTTCAGTTTGTTTGTATTTAAGCTGCAGCAACGCTATGTCAGGGTCGGAGCATTGTTCTAGGTCGAAACGGTCTGGAGTTGCCCCTATGCGTCGGTGCCCCTGTGGCAACTTCATCATAATCATTGACCCGCATGATCATTGCTTTTCTTGCCTGGGTCCCCACCATCCAATGGATGAGTGCAACGCCTGTTTTTCAATGTATCTCTGTACCTTGCTTGTTAATGTGGCACATTGGGGTAGGGAACTCCCGACTTTTGGCGGGCGTCAATGAACTTGGGACGCCAAGACAAGAACTTTGGGTTTCACCCCTGAGCCCCCCAGGCCTATATGACCCAGTGGGATAGGGACCCCTCTGCTCCTCTTGCTGGGGCATGGGGATCCAGTGAGGGGTTGATGGGGAGGTCGTCTTCCTTTGGGGAGGGTACTGGTCACCTCTTGCAGTCTGGCTCCTCCTCGGAGGATTGGATGACCCCTGAGGTGGAGTCAGAGCTATACACACATGCTCTCCTTGGGAGGTCCCATCGAGACTGCACTCTCCACTGGTTCAGCTTTTGGTGCTGTCTCCAGTTCCGATGAGCGGAGCGGTGGGGGTAGCATGTCTGAGCCTCTCCTTGATGCCTCTTGGGGTGCCGGGGGAATCGGGAGTTTCAGGTGTGGCCCAGTTGGAGGTGGCCCTTGTCTCCTTCCCTGCCTTAGGGGATGGCGACCCTGACTGGGGCCTCAGCTCTTCAGATTCCACTTGGTTGTCTCCGGGACCTACTGGGGTCTCCGGTGCCTGTATCTCGTCCAGGAGGCAGTGCCGCCGGTGGTGTCACTACCCTGGACCCTTCTTGGACCTCCTCTGGTGCTCAAAGACCTTTGCGACTTCCTTAGAGGGTTCCGGAGAATTGCGGCACCGTGTCTGGTGGCGTGTCCAGCCATGGTGCCGGGGTCAGTGCCGAGTTGGTGGTTGGTGCTGTGGCCAGTGCCACCTCTCTTGGTGGCACCGATGCTGGTGTTGGCTCTTCCTCAGTCATGACCAAGCTCGCCTTGAAACCTGGCTCTACCTCATTAGCCAGATCCGGTCCTACAATAATCTGGATTCCGGCCAACTGAGAGGAGCCTCAGGAAGACCCTTTAACCTCGTCCGGGGTTGGGGGTCTTCTCCTTTGGGGGGGCAAGCCCAGATTCCTCTACTAGGCCTCTTAAGAGGGACAGATCTTCTTCCCAGGAGAAGAGGGCTGATGGACCTGTTTCTAAACAATGACCCATGCATCCTTGGGTGGTTGGGGGTTGTCATCGGGGTCTGTCCCATTCGGCCTCTCTTCTGGGGAGGGGCTCTGCAGTGGGTAAGGGCAGGAGCCTCCCAAGAGGTGCTGCATGGCTCCAGCTCATCTTCTGGGGGATTTTCCCCAAGGGCGTCCCCCAGTCCGCTCCTTAGGGGTTGGTGAGCTGGGGTATCAAGGTCTACCAGTTCTCCCCCTAATCAGGGCATATCTGAACAAACCCAAGGCTCTGGCAGAGGTACTTCCAGGTCCAACCAGGCTATCCTTCCTCCAGTATCTCTGCCTCCCCTACCCCCTTTTCTGGGGTTTCTTAGCCCTGAAGGCCCCCTTTCTTGGGAACAGTTCAGGGCTGTGGCAGTGCTGTTCCCCCATTACTTCAGGGCTGTCTCTGAGGTCATTTGCAGACCTTCAGCTTTGGCACCACCAAGCTCTTAATTGGACTCCCTCTCCTATTTGGCTTCCTCAGTACAGGAAGAGGATTCTTCATGCCATTTTTCCACTGTGGTGGATCTTACATCCTACCAATGTTTCCTTTCGGAGATGATGGGGGAGCTCCATATCTCCCACCAAGTTGGACGGAACCCTAGTCGTGCAGTGCTGTCATTCCTAGGGAGAACAGCAGTGACAGTTTGTTCATCCCTCCTTGGCCAAGGCCATTACAGGAGGCATCACACACTGTCTGGCTACATCCTTCTGCCCCTAGGGACTGCATGCACAGACACTGCACAGCAGAGGGGTCTCTGGGTGCCATACTGCAGCCTTCTTCAGGTCTGGGGTTCCTGGATACTCCTTCGGGGTGTCAATGCCTCAGTTGGGACCACCTCCCTGACTCTGACTCAGCTGAGCTCGAACAATGGGGGAGTAGGGTCTTTTTTTCTGCATGCCTCCTGTTGCAGATATTGGCTCATCAGGTGCACCAGGTGGCCTATGCAAGGCATATCTGTTCCCTGCTGGGGAAAGTAAAGCAGCACTGCCTGATAGTAAGGGAACCAAGCCATTTGCCTAACAACCCAGGGCCTGGAACTAGCAAGACACCTCTCCAGGGCAGTCTATGACACCAATGAGGTGGCTGCCAGGTGGGTAGGATACTCAGTGTACATTAGGTGGACTCCATGGCTTTGCCTATCCAGGTTGTCACCCCTGGCCCAGCCTAGGGTGATGTCCTAACATTTCTGGGGGGTCCACTTCTTCTCTTGCAGGGCACGGCGAGTCCTTCAGGGGCACCCTCCACCTCCCAGATCCTGGGAGTGTTCATCGGCCCTGTCAAGTCCTCGGGCCTAGCTGGGCCTGGATTGGCCCCCTCCTCCAGTGTCTTTTTCTGCCCATGGGAGGCTGAGGGAATGTTTTTTCCCCTTAGGGTTTGCCTTCTTGGTACTCGGACCCCTTAGTAATGAATGGTGAAGACTGAGTTGGGTAAGATATTAAAATTACATACTTACCATAATTCTGATCTTCCCAAATATCTTCATCATTCGTTACACCCACCCACCCTCCCTATGATCAGACACTGGGTGGCTCAGTCCTTTTTCCCTCCCCCATCTGTCCAGGCCGGATGGAATAGGAAAACAGGACTCTGTCTTGGGCAAACCCTGTGTCCAGTCTGGATGCTTTTCCACTGCTGGTGGTCTACGAGGTTGCTCCACCACTTCTGTGGGATACTCTTGGGGTATAACCTCCTTAATTGCTTCTCTCCAACTGAGCAGTCCTCCAGACTTTAAAATCTGCTTTCCTGGAGCAATCCTCTTCTGGTGCTTTATTTTTTGCCTTGTCTGGCAAATTTTAGGAGGACAATGGGCACTCAGACCAGGAGGGAAGGTATGGATGTAGACAGAAGGGAAGAAATGACTCCATCAATATGAGTGATCAGTCTCTCTCTCTCATTCTAAACAAACAAACAAAAAATGGAAACAGGGATTTTTTTTTCTCAGTATGGTCTGGTCCCCAGGCCTCTTGCTCTTCCTCCCCTGCAGCTCCCCACCCTCTTCTCTTCCCTCTTGAACAAGCTTGCGTTCTTAAGTCCTGGATCATTCCTTTCCCATTTTTAAATGGAATCTAGTCCTCTGGACTTCTCATGGGAGAGAGAGAGTCCTGTGGGGTTGTGGGGCAGGGGAGTGTCAGGGGAGAGTTGGGCCAGTTTTTCTACCATCTGTCTTCCTTCCCTCTCTCCTGTCTCTCAGTTGTTTTACTTTGCCCTGGACTGCCCAGTGTTCTGGTCACTCCTATCTGTTCATCTTAGTTTTCCCTCTGGTCTAACCCTACTGTAGTTATCCTTTCAGCCTTATTTTGTTTTATTTCCCACCCTTCCCTATCATTTGGGCACCCTGTCCCTCTGATACCCCCTTTCCTTTTCTTCGCCAGGTGGGCAGAACTGAGGGCTGGGAGGAGTCTGCATCAGATACTGACCAACCTGCAAGAACCACGTAGAACGTTGGCCTGGAGGACGGCACCGTCCCAACATCGTCTCTACCCACTACAAAAATTGTAAAGTGGGCAGTGCTCTTTTTTCAGTGCAGGGTCCTGACCTCTGGTAGGACCCATCAGTAATGAATGTTGAAGATATTTGGGAAGATCATAATTACAGTAAGTATGTAATTTCTATTTATACCTGCAAATTTAATTCTAGTGTCACTGAAATTCAGGGTCCCATCGGTGTTTTTCACATCACCAAGAAATTCTCCTGCACTTCCAGTAATGTGATATATTGTGTTCTTTGCAGGAAAAGTGCAGCTGTCTACATCGGAGAAACTGTCAGGTGCCTGATCATCTGCCTAGGCTCCCAGCAGCCCTCTGCTTTAAATGACAGACTTATTTTCTACCCTACCTGGTCAGAATAGTGCTACAAGAATAGCACATGCTAACACAGCGTGGTCTATACCGTGCTACCACAGACAATGACGGGAATTACAGCGCCATGTAGTAAGCGCTCCTCTGGTCCCTGTCTGTGTTGCTGTAAAAGGCAGAGGAATGGAGATGGCTGGCTGAACTACTGCTATGGTGTGGAGAGGTAATGCTGGAGGAACTCGGCCAGAAAGGTAGTAGAGACCAGAGTTCTAATCCTGGTCTCCACAATTTTACTCCACCCCCCAGTAATCCAACTCCGACTTGGAGTTGATTATTTTAATTATGGGGGCTGCAGGGGGAAAAATAACATTTTCTAGTGCTAGTGATCATGATCTGCACTTGCAATCGCTATCACTGGCAGCAATTTTGTTGGTGGCATTCTCCCCTGCTGCTTTTCATGTCAGCGCTGTATGGACGGCGCTGTTTTTGACATTGCTGTCCATACAGGTGCTGACATAACGTAGTGCCTTTTTTACTAACACATTTTAGCCACCTTATGTTTTACCACCATAGTCTGCCTTTTTTACCCCACCGTCATATCCTTGATTGCATGTATGCATGGTACGTTTGCATATATGGGTATGCCTGTACACACTTCCATCCTGTGTGTGATTTTCCTTTTTTTCATTTTCCACAGATGTCTCTATCTCCTTCCTCCATATTTATCACCTTTCAGCCTTCTTAGTAGGCCCTATTAATTAGTCCCCACTTGAGGACTCCTCAGCTCATTCACTCCTAGTATGCATTTTCATACCCATCATCACCTTTTTGCTTTTGAAATTCTTTCCTTACCTTGTCTTCTGTCACTTTTTCTCCTAGAGCCTCCCCTACTTTCTTTCATTCATATATATATATATATATATATATATATAAATATATATATTATAGTGGCACGGTAGTGCCACTATAGTTAGGGTTGAGTACCCCATTTATGGTTAAATCTGAAATTTTGCAGCTTAATAACTTTGCCCCCGTATGACGGATTTGGCTGAAATTTGGAATGCATGGTCTGGTCCATTGATTTGTGGACCTGTCAAGTTGCGTTACGATTGGTTGTACAATTGCAGAGCTACAGAGTACCACAAAATGTACAAAGTATGTTTTTTTTGCACATTTCTTTGCTCGTGCCTACAGCCCACACATTTTGCACAGTTGGTCTGAAAACTTCAGGGAACGTGCAGCCAGGGTCCCCGATGTGCCTTTCGAATATTCCATGAAAAAATATTAAACGGTTCAAAAGTTATTCAAAAAACAATTTCTCATTATAGTCAATGGGAAAAGTTAACAAAATATGCAAAAGTGTCACAAATGCACTTTTTACTTTCACAAATGACTCTTGAAGTGTCACAAATCAGGCATCTTGTTTTCAGTTGATGGTCACAGAAATGCTTGGCATTTAAATTTGGGACACTCTAGGGACACAATTCTTGTTGTGATCACCTAGTCGAGCCATGAGAATGCTAGCCTTGTCTATTTTTGGGGGTAAAACACCCCAGAAATATGTTTTTTAAATTTTTGTAAAAAGTAGTGTCGCAAAGTACTTTGGCATATGTGACACTTTCGTGATTTTATTTGTGAAAGTGTCGTGATTTGCGAAAGTACTTTGCCACAATATGGTCACAACAATAGGGAATCTTTGCCACCCTGCTGCAAAAGAACGGTTTGGTCTTTTAGGCTGAAATCTGGAAGGAAGAAAGCCAAGATCCCACAGCTGTGCCTTTTGTTGGTTTGGTGCTAAAATATAATAGGGCTGCAAAGTTATGGCACTTTGAAGTTGACAATTTTTCCTATAGGATAACATTACATCATCTGCCACGCCTTTTGGGGCCTGTATCTCGAAAACAGTTCGAGATATGGACTTTTCGTCGGAAGAATGCTTAGTCACCCACTAGGGGGCTAAGTACAAAACTAACCTGGAATGTCATAAATAATATTTTTTTCTACGTTGAACGGTTCCTGAGATATAAGGAATTTAGTATTCTAAGTGCTTATTTTCTGCTCCGAGGGCCATTATTATGCATACATTCTTTGTATTCACTGTGCTTCTGCATGCACCTTTTTGGGAAAAAAAGGGTGTGCATTTGCATTACTGTTACCATTAATGTTTCTGCTTGCATTTGTGTTACTGTTACCATTTGCGTTTCTGTTTTTGTTTGCATTTACTTTTGTGTCACCGTGTGCGTTACCCTTTGCGTTTGAGCTTGTATTTGTGTTACTGTTACCCTTTGCGTTTCTGTTACTGTTTTTGTTTGCATTTACTTTTGCATCACCGTGTGCATTACAATTTTGCATTTGCAGAGCAAGCTTGCATTTGTGTTTGCATTTGTGTTTCCTTTGGTGTCATTGTTAGTGTTACCGTAGGCGTTTGCATTTCCAATTGCATTACCGTGACCGTGTGCGTTACCGTTTGTGTACGCACTTGTGTTTGTGTTTCCGTTTGCTTTAGTGTTTCCTTTGGCATCATCGTTGGTGTTACTGTAACTGTCTGCGTTTCCAGTTGCGTTACCTTTTGCGTTACTGTTGCCCTTAGTGTTTGCCTTTTCAGTAGGTGTTACCATAACCGTTTGTGTTTCCAATTGCGTTACCATTAATGTGTGCGTGTTCGTCACCATTTGCATTTCTGTTGGCCTTAACGTTTGCATTTTCGGTAATGTTTCCATTGTCGAGTGCATTACTGTTTCCTTCTGCATCATTGCCATTACCGTTAGCATTTGTGTTTGCGTTTGTGTTAGTGTTTGCATTTTTGTTACTGTTTTCATTACCATTTGCATTTACGTTTTTGTTGCCATTAGCGTTTGTGTTACTGTTTGTGTTACCATTTCTGTTTTCATTTACATTTGCACTTGCATTTCTCTTACTGTTTGCATTATCATTCCAGTTTGTGTCACCGTGTTCATTGCTGTTTGCTCTTGCGTTTGCGCTACTGTTAACATTACTGTTTTCTTTTATCTCACTGTTTCCATCACCATTTGTGTTAACATTACCTTTTGTGTTTTTGCGTTTGCGTAGTGCAGTGCAAACATTATGTTTTTGCTATTTTTCTGCACTGTCTTCTGTGGTGCATAGCACAGCCAGTGTGCAGTTGATTGGTCTGAAACTTGGCAAGTAGAAAGACATTTGTTCAAGGGACATGCCAATTTTTTTTTGGTGACAAACTTTTGTTCTGTTCCAGAGTTATTGCCATTTGAAGTTGCCCCGCTTTGCAGTTACTGATTTTTTGGCGCCAGGTCCACCATTTTAGCATATTTTTGGCCATGATTTCTGCCATTTTGTGGTGGAAGACTTCTTAAAGGTGCAGAATGTAAAAATAGAATATCTCTGGAACGGTTTGGTCTTCTCACATGAAATTTGGAAGTTGTTGAGTGGATGTCCTGGGGATGTGAATAATGCTGTTTACATGTTGAAAAAATAATTTCCTGCAGAGATAATGCGTGACACAGTTAACATTTTGTGCATAACATTCTGCATGGTGCTACTGGCTTAAAATTTATAGCGTAGGTAGCCCTAGTGGTATGGAGGTGCCTTGCAGTGGTTTGGTGTGTAAAACATTAACAGGTGTGGAATTATGCCACTCTGACAAATGAAAATTTGGTTTATTACGCTTCAATAACTTCTGAACCATGTGTCTGATTTACCTGACATTTGGAATGTAGAAAGATTTATAATTCATATTTCACTGTGCCAATTTTCAGGTTGTTGGCACTTACAGTTTCTGAATTGTGCATGTTACGTTGTTTTCTTGTGGTGCTGTGCGACTGTTGAATGGATGTACATGCAATTATGGACACATGGTGTGCTATGGTACATGTCTTCTTTTTACAATTTCTGGTTCCATCGGATATATGGTTCTTGTGTAGTGAAGTGGCAAAATTGTTATTTTTGGCACTCCTGTGCAGTTTTCACAGCGTGACACTGTGCAACTGTTGAACAGATTCAGATAACATTTGTTATACATGTTGTGGTATGGTACATGTCTTCATTTACCAATTTTCATTTCAGTTGGTCATATAGTTTTAGTGCAGTGAAGTGACAAAAATTAACTTGGTTGGAGAAGGTCCTACACTCCCACCTCCACATTCCATTCATTATTTATAGTGCACATTTTCAAAACGAAGAGAAATTCATGGCAAAAAACAAAAGTGAGGAAATTTGATGTTAGGGTAAAAACCCTAACTCCGCATTCCCCCCAGCACCACACACATACACACACATGCACGTACATGCAAGTAGTGGGGGAGGACCAAGGCAACACAACCAATCACAGATAACCAGCAGCAGGTAACAGAAATAACAAGCAACTGTCTAAACATACTGCAAGACACATCCATCATCATGGTCCACCAACTGTAGGACTTCTGCTGGCATGTGGGTACACACCCATGCTGGCGATTTGCACAAATAAGGTACCAGAACAGGAGTACTCTCCACACAATACCTAAGATATTGTTGTTTTTCAATATCTCAAACCATCTCTATAATAATGTCAAGCATGGGCCATGATGATATTAAACTCTTAGTGTCGTATAGTACCACGTAGCTGCCCAAGCGTACAGGATAAGATCACAGTGCAGCAGCACTCTGTTTATAACTGTGTTCTGATACATTATTTACTAATGTCACTATAGCATGAGCAACCATTAACACACAGGGAAGATCAGTGAAAATGAAGTCTCATATTATGCATTCATAGCTACAAAAGTAGTAGCATGGCCCCTTTTCCACCCCTCCCTTGATACCACCAATGTAGGAATTTGTACAGAAACAGAGACATGTGTTTGAACAGAGAAACTGTTACCAAGGCAAAGAGAGTGAAATGGTACCATGGAACACCTTGGGTCACACAGTCTCATACAGCTGAGCTGCTGTACATGTTCGGAGAACAATGCAGAAGATCTCTTCACATAAAACTGTACTGATCCATTATTTCCTTATGCCAGGCTAAGATCTGAAGGTATTTACACACATGAAAGGGTGTTGAAAATCCTCTGTGATACTGCACGGTCAGAAACAGAAATGTGTGAGCATGAGGCACTGTAACCTGCTTACTGCCCGCAACATATTACTTAGTAGAGAAAACACTTACCTGTTTCAAATGTGAAACTGTCCACAGTTCAGATATAGTGTAGTGTAGTGTGACCATGTGACTTTTTGTGCCTGAAAATCCTGCAGAGGTCTGCACCTGTACAATGTAAAATAATGGTGCAGCAGGACTATGCAGATTATAATGTACTGATACATCATTGGCTTATAGCGGGGTAACATCAGAAGAGATTAACAGTGAACAAAGGCCTCCAAAACCATTGCCTGACATTGCACATGTTAGATTGATGCATTAACAATGTACTCTCATTCAGAAGATATACAAAATGTATTGGTAATACAAAACTGTTTAATGTGGTCCACCAATAACTCATATGTCTGTATACCCCAAGTCACTTGGATGGCAGCAGAAGTCCTACATTTGGTGGACCATGATGATGGATGCATCTTGTAGTACGTTTAGACAGTTGTATGTTATTTCTGTTACCTGCTGCTGGTTGTCTGTGATTGGTTGTGTTGCCTTGGTCCTCACCCATTACTTGCATGAGCGTGTGTGTGGTGCTTGGGGGGGGGGGTGGTGGTAGAATGCAGAGTTAGAGATTTAACCCTAACATCGAATTTCCTCACTTTTGTTGCTGTGGAACAACCCTAACTGATGCATTAAATTTTTTTTTTTTCATATATATATATATATATATATATATATATATATATATATATATATATATATATAATTTTGCTTTGCTTTTTTCTGTTTTAGATAATTCATGAAGAAGACCTGTGGTTGAAACACCAACTTGAACTCTATTTTCAGCGTGCATTTAATATTACCATTTTGTTTTGTTAGTAGTAGTGTGTTCCCTGTCATTATGTAAGGTTGACGTGTATGTACCCTGCCTTAGCTTTAGATTTCTTTTGGTTTTCCAAGTATAGAAAGACCTGCGGGTGCTGTACGGTGTGCATACCAAATATACAAAATCCGTTGACTCACAAGTAATAAAGCCATCTGATGGGTATTTCTTTTCCAATCTTGGGGTTGATGACATTTTTGTTGTTACCTGTGGTGCTACATTTCTTGCACTTATCACATTTAACACAGCCCTGGGAGGCAGGTGGCAGTCCACTTTGTTTGCTTTTTGTGTTCTGGGTACTAAACACTAGATCATCTTTAAGAGTTTTTCCCCCTTCTTAAAAAAATCCTGTGTACAGTTGTCTGCAAGCTCCTTCAATGCAGAATCTGCTCAGAACACTCCTCTGTTCATATTCATGATTCTTTGAACTTCAAAGGCTTGTGGAGAGAAAGCATTGCCAAAATGAATTACCTGCTCTCTATGGGCATCATTTCTAATCTCTTCTGGGAAAAGCAATAGCTTTCCTACTTACAAACAGTTCTGTCTCCTCGATGGCAAGTGCACAGTATCCCATTGTTGAAATTAATTACTCAGGTTACCACACTCTTTCTTATGTATAGTTTTGCCTAGTATGACTTTCTTTTTGCCCAAAAATATCATTTACAGTGTGGTGTGAGTGGCACCTGCTGATAGTCAATCCATATTTCTGTTGTTTGGTTTTCTGCATAGATTTGGGGCAATGAAGTCATTCTGATTTTTAACAGTCTCTAAAGCAAGAAAAAGATTGTTACTTAAATGAAGATATTTAATAAATCTTTCCAGCTCGCTGGTATTCCCAATTTAACACAGAAAACACAACATCAACAAATCTCCTCCAAAGGTCAAATTTCCCATTGTAGTTTTTTTTTTTTTTTTATCCAGGACCAAATACTGTGTCCTGTTTCCATTTCCCAGATAAGGTGAGCAAACCTGTCTGCAAAAGTAGCCCTATCACCATGCCCATTATCTGGAGTTAATTCTGCAGAACTGGCCCATCAGAACAGTAGTAGCATTACTGCTCACTGTGCCAGTGACCTGGGTTCTGGATCAAATTCAGGTCATTTGGGGAGGAGGGGTGACTGCTGGGGGAAGGAGAATTGAATGTCCCAGGGACAGCTCTGCTCCTTTGGGGTGGGAGGGATGTGTACCCTCATTGCAATATCACCCCCCCCAGTTGTGGCCAGAGGGAGATGTCTAATGGGGCCAATAGAAGGAGAGGGACACCATCATGCTGGCACAGCCATTCATTCATGCTTGCACATGGGTGTCACTGATGGAGTCCCATGGGGAGAAAATCAGAGGAGAAAATACACACTCTGTTCTGCTGCAGTCAGTGCTGCCCCCTCCTTTGCAGGCTCATGCAGTACTGGGATGGCACCCCCCCCCACCACATGATAGTTCTGGACCAGTGGTGGTTAAGATATAAGCCCATGAGAAGGTTGATGACGAGGATGCTCATCAGAGGGGAACGTGGACTGGACTGGGGGGAACAGAGGAAAAGCTTGATAAAAACACCAAGGCTAAAAAATTAAACTTTAACACAAACTCAGCTACCTGCAATATGAAACCAGGTGGTATAGCCTCTTCTTCTTGATACTGTGATAATAATGTAGAGCTTCTAGCCCATCTTAATGGGGAATGTTTGAATTGAGAAACTTAAAGGAGTAGTAACTCTAGTAACACCATTTGCAATCACGTTGGTGTGGTGTGCATATTTATGGAACACATGCAAACAGTGGAATGAAAGAAGTAAATGCCTCTGCTGGGACTTGAACTCAGGCTACCCAGAATACTGTCCCGGTGTACTAACCAGCTGAGCCACCAAGGCAACTGGAACCTGGGCCATCCTGGAGGGTGGTCCAGGTTCCAGCTGCCTTGGCAGCACAGCTAGTTAGCACAATTGGAACAGGGTGGCCTGGGTTCAAGTCCCAGCTGAGGCACTTACTTCTTTCTCTCCTCCGTTTGTGTATGTTTCATAAATATGCACACTGCACCCATGTGATTGAAAATGAAGAAATTATTTGTGCAACACCAGGTTGTGCATTGGAGAAAGATAAATGTGTCCTCCGGGATGGCCCAGGGTCCAGTTGCCTTAGTGGCACAACTGGTTAGTGCGACTGGAACAGTATTCTGGGTGGTCTTGGTTCAAGTCCCAGCTGAGGCACTTACTTCTTGCTCTCTTCTGTTTGTATGTATACTAGTAACACCCTCATGTCTTGTAAATGTTTTTTACTTCCTTGTCAACAGATCATTCTTTTTATGTAGCTGTTGGATATATATATATATATATATATCTATGTTTGCTTTAGTTTGTTTTCAGTATTTACAACAGCCCCTGTAACTAGCATGGGGGTCTCCATTTTCTGGTTGTTGAAATCTCATTGTCCCTGAGAGCTGCATTTGCATGTGAGAACATGATGCAGCAGTACCCATTTACACCACATATCTCTATGCTTAAAGTACACTTAACATAGTTAGATATTTTATTTCTAAAATGCAAAATTCCATGGACTCTGTGTGCTGTACAATACAAATCAGCAACAGTAATACACACAGACAGCAATTCATCATTAAAACAAATTAAAAATTTCTATCTATCCCTTAAAACCAACATATCAGTCAGTGAAAGCCTGCTGGAACAGGTATGTCTTTAACACCTTTTTAAAGGCTTCTACCGAGGGGGGCATCCCTTAGATAACCAAGAAGGGAGTTCCACAGAGTAGGTGCCGCTACTGAGAATGCCCTGTCCCCAGAATGCTGCAACCTAACTCTGGGAACTCCAAGGAGGCCTCCTCCGGCAGAACGGAGTGCGCAAAGTGGACGGTAGGGGACAAGGAGATCTTGCAGATAGACAGGTCCCCTTTTGTATAGGGTTTTGTTGGTCAGGAGCCCTACCTTGAAGACAATCCTTCACCTGACTGGCAGCCAGTGCAGCCCACAGAGGACTGGAATGATATGCTCACCTTGTCTCACCCCAGTCAACAATCTTGCCGCTGCATTCTGCACCAGCTGCAGCCTGCAGAGGTTGCTGCCAGATAACCCTAGGTACAGGGCATTGCAGTAGTCCAGCCTGGAAGTGACGAATGCATGCACCAACATGGTCAGATCCTCAGGCGGGATCAGGGCTTGGATTTGTGCGAAGTTCCTGAGATGGTAAAATCCACTCCTGACAACGGTCAACACCTGCGCATCAATCATCAAGCTGTTGTACAGGATCATGCCCAAATCCTTCACCTGTCTAGACAGGGTAAGGGGAATGCACCCTAACACTAGGCTAGGGGGTAACCCCTCACCCCCTCTCTGCCCCGATGAACTGGATCCACAACCAGTACCTCTTTCTTGTCTAGGTTAAGTTTAAGCCAATTTTGAGTCATCCATGCCTGGATCTCATTGAGGCAGTTGTTAAATACAGAGGCCAACACCTGGGTATCGGGTGCACAGGACAAGTACAGCTGGGTGCCATCTGCATAGCAGTGAAAACCCAGCCCGTACCACCTGATAATGTCCCCCAATGGCAGCATGTACACCTTGAACAATAAGGGTGACAAGACCGAGCCCTGTGGGACCCCACAGCACAGAGGCTTTGGCTTAGATGAGGCTAACCCCATCATCACCCTTTGCACTCTTCTTGTCAGGTATGACCCGAACCAGTTGATGACATTACCAGACAGGCCACACCAGAACCACAGGTGGTCATGTAACACCTCACGGTTCATGGTGTCAGATGCTGCAAAGAGGTCTAGGAGGACCAAGATGGTCCAGACTCTCCTGTCCCTCGCCATCAGGAGATCATGAAGTACCCTCACTAGAGCGGTTTCTGTACAATGCCCCACACAAAACCCAGACTGGAAGGGCTTGTAGGTGGAGGAAGAAGCAAGATGTCTCTCAAACTGTATGGCCACACCTTTTTCAATAACCTTATCTAAAAATGGGAGGTTTGAGACTGGTCTGTAATTGCTGAGGCAGTCTGGGTCCAAAGAGGGTTTCTTCGAAAGGGGTCTAATCAAGGCCTCTTTCAAAACTATTGGGAAGACCCCACTCCTCAAGAAACCCCAGATGACCCCAGCAATCACAGGTCCAAGTATCCAACCAAAAGGTGGGTCGAACCTGGGTCCAGTTCACATTGGGTTGGCCGCAGCTTCCAGATTATTTTCACCACCTCCTCCATCCCAACCAGCTTGATCTCATCCCAGACAGGAGGAGTGTTTCAACACATTTCAGGCTGGACCCTGCATCCCCATTTGAGCAGTACTTGAGGAGACCCCCATCCCTGATAGAGGACACCTTGTCGGCGAAGAATACAGAGAGCTCCTCACACCTAGTGTTAGAACCTGCTCCCCCGACACAGAAACAGGCAGGATGTAATAGCCCGTCCACTGTGCGTAAAAGCTGAGCCAGTCTGTTCCTCGCTGAAGCAATTTACCTAGACCAATATTCTGCCTTCTTATGGGAGATTGCCCCCTGATAGTCAACATAATGTGACCTCAGGGCCAACTTGTGCTCCAGCAGGCCAGATCTCCTCCAGCACCTTTCTAACCTCTGCCCCTTAATCTTTAAACTTTGGAGATCCTGAAGAACATGAAGGAACCATCTAGAAAGACAGACTGAATGCAGCTTAAAGGAAAAAAAAACTCTGCCATACATCTAAGACAGTTTGTGAAGCTAATTGAAAGTAAATGTGATATTTCACACCTTGCTGCACTTTGTTTTATTGATTTTTTTTATTTGTTTTATTAAAATTATCAATATTCATACATAGAAATGTAAAGACATTCTCTTATTACAGAATGATATGGGATACATATTTCGAATAGCTGAGAATTCAGTGTAGATATTGCTCATGCATATTGATTCACTCTCACTTAGAAATAACTAAACAGAAATAGATGGAGTTTTTTGTTGTTGTTGTTGTTGTTTAACCAGGAATAGCACACTAAGCTGAAAGCTTTTTTACAGGTGCAACCTGGGAGCACAGGGAAGTTAAGTGACTTGCTCAGGGTCACCCAGTATGCAAGTGAAAGCTGTGGGATTCAAACCCAGGACTGGTCTGCTGGATGTCACCAGATTTGCAGCTCAGATCCTTAAACCACTGAACAAGTTAAGCCATCCTTAAAGGAGCTGGAGTGATGGTTGAGGAGCTCCCCCAAATACATGTATGATCACTAACGCATTTATTGCTAGCATTACATACATAATGTAAAATAAATCACCCCAAGTACCCCATAAACCAAAACCAGTGGGGTAGGATTGAAAATAAAACAGTTTATATAACACTCTGTGTCCCCCAGTGTATGTAATAATTCACTAATTATCAAACATGAATATTGATAAACATTAGCCAGGTGAGAGTCATATTATATTCATATGAATTGTCCCAAAAGCTCATTATATCTCAGAACCATTTCAACCAACAGTACATGAAATAAAGCCATAAGATTTAATCAAGTAGGTCCAGCCAGTTCGTCATCAGAGGCCTGTTCCTCACTAGATGGTAAACTATCCAGGAAATGTGTAACTGCTTCAGCCTCTGTACAAATGTAGGGTTTACCCTTATAGGTAAAACAGAGGTGAGCTGGGAAGAACAAATTAGCCGAAATTCCATGCTCACCCAAACGTTGCCTCAACTGAAGGAAATCATTTCATCTGGTTTGCTTGCGTGATGCTACATCTGGGAAGATAGATATTTTCTGCCTCTTGAATTGCAGCTCTCATTTATCTCTAGCAGCTGCTAACACTATTAAGCGCTCCTCCAGGAAATCCTGTGTTATAAGTGTGACATGTGGACAGCCATTTCTGAGTACACTATGTTTTTTGTAATATACAAATGTGTTATGGACTGTCTCTCATGAGAGATGCTGAGACAGCATGTGAGATCACACACACACACACACACACACACACACACACACACACACAGGTTTTAGATACAAGGTGTTACCTGGAAGGCCAGGAGCTAATTATAGACTAGAACAGGCCTTAATCAAGGATTTCCTGTTTATCTAAGTTAAATATAGCTTTAAGTGCTCAGAGGGAAATCAGTATCCATTGCATGACGTTCAGAGGAAGAAGAGCAGGTTATGACGTGTTAGTGCGAAGTCATAAAAGATGCTTTGATGTCCTGGAAAGGGGAAGCTGTTCATAGATCAAAGAAAGTCATTTGAAGAAAATGAGTTATGCTAAGGTTACAGAATTTAATACTTGGGATAAGACATCCTGTTTTGCATAGATATATTTTTATATGTTCTGCCAGGGAGGAGCTAGGTGACCTCATGCAAAGAGGTTGGTAAAGCCAGCTTTTGAACAGTATTCTGTTTTCATTCGGAGACACACACTTCTATCTACACTCTGAGAAAGACACATATTTGAACACTTTAAGCAGGTATTTAGAGAGAGAGAGACAAATCTGAGTACTGTAGTAGGAATTGCACTGTTAAAACCATGTTTTTTTAAGAGATTGTATGGTTCTTGTGATATATGGTTCTGTATTTTATGTTTTACATATTTTTATCTATTTCAGTAAAACTCTATTTTTAGAGCCTACTTGGTCTGTCTTTGAATTTCTTTCTTTAACAAGTGAAGTATATATGATTAAAGCTGACACTATGCATAAGCTTGAATGGTGATACCAAACTGGAAAAAGGTAGAGTTCAATCTGAGATCTTTTATTATAGTTTTTAAGGGTTCATTTTTATACACCTGGTTAGGTGCCTGTAGACAAAGATATCTGGCCCCCGAAGACAGAATTATCTGAGCCTGTGCATTGGGTATGTTAGCAAGAGGTTCACAGTTTGAATCCCTCCAAGACTTGAGACCAAAGGTTGATTTGAACCTACAAAACAGACAGGAGGGTTACCCTGTTTCTGTTAACTGTTCACAAGACTGCGCTCGGAGGTTGGCACTTTGGGAGTAGAGGGCTGAGCTGCTGAGTGGGTTTGTGACAATAAGCACCATCAATGTCTGCGCTATTCCTGCCATGAGTCACCGACAAGACAGGAGGCAAAAAATGCATTTGATACACACGGACTGCTTAGACAGGCCCAGCGATGTTATGAGTATTGATCTGAAAACTTACTTTAAGTCCTTAGCAGCTACACTGGAAGGGAGCCCCAGCACATGTAGATTAGTGGCCCGGATCTGATTTTCCAATGTTTCCACTTTATTGGAAAGGAATTTGGAGTTCCTGGCCTGGGCCATGGCGTAGTGTTCCTGACAGCTATTGAGTTCTTCGATGGCCTTAGAGCTCTCTCTCTCTTCTCTTCTCTCTCTCTGAGTTTTTTAACCTGCTGGTCCATAGCAAACAGAGTTGTTTGTCCGATTAACTTTTTCCTCAGTTTTTTTGGAGGATGGCAAAAATCCTGTCCATATTCAGGTCTTTTGGTGGTGGAGTAAATGCTGCTGCTGATTGGCCTTGTTTTGGGAACATATAGTCTTCCACGGATTTGGAGTGGGAAGCCGCATTTTTATTGGCTTTTTATTGTTCCATTATGAACTGAGCTGTTACGCAATCACAAGTGAAGACTTTTTGGCAGTGACGAGACAGAATATTTATAAAATTTAGGCTAAATAACTGAAGCTGCGATGGAGCTAGTCTGATGCATGTGTACTCAGCTTGCTGGCTGGCTCCAACCCCCCATTTTATTGAATTCTAGGTAAGCAGACAGGCATACTGTGGAGTCTAAAGGGTGCTGACACATCATGTTCTCATATGGTAATGCAGCTGTCAGGCACAGACAGAGTTGTCTATTGCCAAGGAAAAAAAAACATTTACAAGATATGAGAGTGTACTGCTTCTTTAATGTCCGTAGTTGTTTATTTAGAAATTAGTGACTGGGAGAAGGTGTAACCCAAAGGGGAGAGAAGGGGTAAAAAGTGGGAGTTGAAGTAGAATTACAAAAGAGTGTTAAACATCAGCATCAACTCCACTTTAAATTTGAGAAGTGCAATTATAGAATGTAGTAAGTAAGCATTAAAATTACAAAATGACAATAAACAAAAACAAAATGCAGCTGTTACAAACCAAGGACTTGAACAACGAGGTTCAAAAAACCGTAGTGCCATTAAACATGAGATTTCCTTCTAAACAACCCAGGGAGGGAGGGAAGTGCATGTGGGATTTAGGTGAGGGTTAGAGGAAGGTTAGAGGCAGGAGCAAACTTGGATGTAGTTAGCTCTAAGGAGCTGTTTGGGAGAGGGGGGCATGAAAGAATGGCAAACTTTAGAAGGAAGGGAGTTCCAGGGGGACATCTGCCATATAGAAAAAAGTTAGATAGACCAGCAGATGTCACCTCAAGCTCAAACCTCATGGCCAGGCTCCAACTGGATTTTCACTATGTCCAGCATTAGTTCCATGAAACCAGCTATCCCTCAAGGCCAAGAAGACAGTCTCTATGACTTTTGACACCAGACAGAGGCTTTCTAGAGTGTCCCCACTTCCCTCCTTTAAAGGTCTTGAAGGTGAGGCAATTGAAGATGTCTGCTCCTTTAAGTACTTCGGCTATGGCTGGAACATCATCTGGATTTCTATGTTCATGTGGATACAATCCACAAGAAACTCCTCCCCAAACTTGGTGAGCCTTACAGGAGTATGCAGGGGCATACCACTTTCTGGCTGCAGAGAGATCTTAAATAAGAGGATTCTCCCCATTTGTGACTACGGAGACATTGTTTATAGTGCTGCTCCCAAGTCCACCTTAGTTAGGCTGGACCCCCTCTTCCACTCCTGTTGTTTTGCCTTCAACAAACCCCTGCACATTCACCACTGTTCTTTGTACACCTCTCTGCCCCTTTTCTCTCATGATACCAGTCATCTTAACCACTGTGCCTCCTTGATCTCCAACTTTTGGCTTGGCTCCCTTCCCTCTTATCTTATTTCTGTCCTCTCTTCCCCTGTTCTGTTACTCCCTTCGTTCTGCTTCCTTAAACTATAGGGCGCTCTCCTCCCCACCATTCACTTTGTTTCTTCCCTTCATGCTCTGTAATCTCTCCTTCGTGATTTTCCTGCTCACTCCTGCAGTTGTTCCTGATACTAGAGTGGGCTTCTGTCCACTGACCTCCACTCTACACTGGCACTTGTACAGTCTTACTTCCCCAGCCACCAGTCAATACCCCCATCCCTCATATTATTGCAGTGCTGCTCACTGCTTAATGTTCTTTTTTACTCTTCTTTCTGAAATTTTATTGTATTGCTGTTTTATTGCTTGGAAGCATTTTCCTGTAATTTGCTTATTTTTCTATACATCTTTTCTCATTGTTGTATGTTTGTACATTGTACTTGCAATATTATCTACTCTCCCCCTTCCACCCAGGACACATCTGGAAATGAGCTGATACCAGCTCAGAATGACTTTCCTGTAGAACGTTTGAAATAAATAAAATGTGTTGCTGTGAGGAATGCTAAAGAAGCATGAGTGCAAGGAATGGAATGAGTAAGAAGTAGGTTATCAGCTGACCATCTTCCACCACCTGTAAGCTAGCAAATGCCCGTGGTATCCTTAATGAAGGAACATGATGCCATCATCCAGCAGCATGCTGGGACTATTTTCCTCCGTGTTATTGCTCTCATCTCCTGAGACATTGGGCAGTGAATGCATGGCACTGCATACAAAAGGTGTGTGTACCACAAGGCTCCTGCCTCTCCCCTCCTACTACCATCCCCGGCTGGTGTGCATCTCCTGGGCAGGAGCTCTTGCAGTGGAGAATGGACTGCCATCCACCCAAAGAGTCTCCAATGGGACACTCAAATCCTCCCCCCAACCCAGGCTGGCCCCCACTGATGTAGGCTCATCCCTGGACCCTGGTAACCCCTACAACCAGCACAAGAAATGAAGGCTTTTGTATTTATTTAATGGGGCAAGGCATTGTCCTGGTCTAAATAAGGACTTTGATCTTTCTCTTTTTTCTAACATGTTTTATATAAAGCTGTATGTATAATAATCTTCTGGGTGCATTCTTTATAATTTTCTTCTGAGTGCTTACTTTATAATTTGTTTTTATAATAGCTGGTGACCCCCTATAATGACTGGATATCCAGTCTTGATAAAACACCATAATAACCCACTGAATTCCATAATAACTCGTAGCGGGTTATTATGACATTTTCTTCCTCATGCTCTCACTTCACTGAAGTGTGAAAGAAAGTACACTGTATTTGTATGAGTACAGCGGCTGCTGAGGGACACGCTCCATCACACAAATACAGCTTACAGTTTTTCTCTCTGAAACCTTGTACCAGTTATTATTAAAAATAATGCCTGTGCAAAGTTTGTTTTATGAGTATTTTTCACACACCCTCGGTGTGTGTGATAATCTCATAAACCCTTTGAGTTTCACTCTCGCGGTTTATGGATTATCACACACCTTGGGGGTGTGAAAAAATCCTCATAACATACACCTGCACAGACATTATTCTCTATGTTATTCCTTTTTTTTAATTTTTTCAAAAGGTGTTGAATGACTGAATAACTAATAAAGCTTTATGTCCACAGGAGGAAGCAAGGAAAAAATCATCCTTCCTTAGAATACTTATGAATACTGTCCTAGCATAGATTTTTTAGCTTATATTCTCATGAAATATCGTATCTACTTATAAATATATATCTATACATATATTATATATAGGGGATACATGATGGTCAGGAATGGAATATGGAAAATATTCTCACTCCTGCAGAGTGAAATATACAGTGCTCATGATGCAGGAGTGAGAATATTTTCCATATGCCATTAACTGCACATCATGTGTGCTATTTATACTATGGGGGTGAGACCAATTCCAGTGAGAGAAGTATGTTTGGTGTTGTGAGGTTCATTTTACTTTAAATGATGCTGGTGCTGTGGTAGTGTGTATATGTGAGGTTTTATGAATGGGTTCTTGTAGTGAACTGTTATCACTTTGAGATATGTGTTTTTTATGCTTGGTGCACATTTTACATTTTTTATTGTGCTCACTGCATTATTTACACAGGAGCATTTGCTAAAGCAGGTTTGAAGGTGTTTCATATCAGCAACTATTTTTTTTTCTTCCTGTTGGACTTTTTAGAGCTCAAAATGTAATTTTGTTTATTTCTGTTTGGTTGAGAGTTTTCTGTATTCGGGATAGCTGAGGCATGTTGAAAATCTTTTGGTTCCAATAATGGTTCTGTGTGTTGAATTGCATGCAGAGATCCTTTATTTTATCTTGTTCTGTTTCATATTTGGTTTGCTTTGGTAAGCTGAGTTTTTTGATCCGTGGAGTTATTAGAGCAGTTTTTTTGGAATGTGGAAGATCTTCTGTTCGGAACATGTTTACATGCTGCTAAGTGTTCTTTGCTCGATTTGCAGGTCGATATTTTGTAGTGCAGGCTTCAGTGACTGAGTGAAGCCGGCTTTTGAAATGCAGCATGAGAGATCTGCAGGCTGCTATAGTGAAAAGCACTGCTGCAGGTGAATCTCATTATTAATGTTAATGGCATTGGTTAGGTTGTAGGGAGTATTTGAGAAGTAGGCAGAGTTGAGGGATGTTAGTGAATGCATTCACATGCAGGTGGCTGACGTCAGCAGAGTAGGTATAAATGGTATTCATTTTAACTCTGCTGATATCAGCAGGATATATTTCACTGCAGTGAAAATAACTTGATTTATCTCACTGGAATCAGTCTCACCCCCATGGGGTGTGTGTGTGTGTGTGTGTGTATATATCTATATATATATATATAAAGAACCTGAACGAGCAAGCACTGAGGCAATGGTTACCCCAAAGGGCATAGGCCAGGAAGCCAAATTTCAAAGAAATACAAAATCACACATGCCCCCATAATGCAAAGCATCATGGGCTGCATATGTAAATCACCACAAAATATTATGCAGGTTCAACTTTAAACAGAAATGCATGGTGCCAAAAGGCCTCTCACACAGTTTGCAAAGGGTGCCAACAGAAGACAGACATGTGTTTCGTCCTACCAGGACTCATCAGTGTGCCTCATCTGTTTAACACCCCAGTGGAATGAACCAGCTACCCTAAGATGATCTATCTGGTTTATGTTGTGGTGAACCCAATTAAAACAAAAACAAGTTAAAAGACAAAGAACCTGAGTGCGCAAGCACTGAGGCAATGGTTACCCCAAAGGGCATTGGCCGGGAAGCCAAGTTTCAAAGAAATACAAAATCACACATGCCCCCATAATGCATCATGGGCTGCATATGTAAATCACCACAAAATATTATGCTGGTTTAACTTTAAGCAGAAATGCATGGTGTGTTATATATATATATATATATATATCTATATATAAAAGACAAAGAACCTCTGTGCGCAAACACTGAGGCAAGGGTTAGCCCAAAGGGCATTTGGCTGGGAAGCCAAGTTTCAAGAAAGTACAAAATCACACATGCACACACAATGCAAAGCATCATGGGCTGCATATGCAAATCACCACAGAATGTTATGCTGGTTCAACTTTAAGCAGAATTGCATGGTGCCAAAAGGCCTCTCACACAGTTGAATTGTGTGGGCATGTGTGATTTTGTATTTTCTTGAGCTTAACTATGTCTGTAAAATGCCTCAATCCTTTGCACAGAGGTTCTTTTGTCTTTTAAATAGTTTTTATTTTAATGGATTCACCACGACATAACCCAGACAGACCATCTTAGGGTAGCTGGTTCATTACAATGGGGTGTCAAACAGACGAGACATACTGATGAGTCCTGGTAGGACGAAACACGAGTCTATGTCATCTGTTAGCACCCTTTGCAAACTGTGTGAGAGGCCTTTTGGCACCATGCAATTCTGCTTAAAGTTGAACCAGCATAACATTCTGTGGTGATTTGCATATGCAGCCCATGATGCTTTGCATTGTGTGGGCATGTGTGATTTTGTATTTTATATATATATATATATATATTAGCTTATAGTCTCATTAAATCTCATATCTACTTGTAAATATATTACAAAAAACTACATCACTGTAGATTAGGGTTGCTACCACACAAAACTTAAACCCTCAAAGTTTGGGAATGTGCTAATAGGGTTGTCAAGCCCATCTCCCAGGGCCAGATTAAGGTATAGGCCAACTAAGACCAGGCATGGGGTCCCTACCAGCCAGGAGCAGATCCTTCTGGTTACACAAAGCAGGCTCTGCCAATCTAATTTGTAATAATTCCTGTCTGGGACACTTCAGCCTAATCTCCGTAAAAAAGCACAGCTGCCCCAGTACCTATTGACACATTATTTTGCCATTAATATCTCTGAGCCACCTGGAAAGGAAATTTAATTTGTCTGCAGTTGCTGTGGTGCAAGGTTCAACGCACCCTGAACTTAACACTCTTGTAAGATAAATTCCATTTCCTAGTTCCAGTAGCCAGTCTCATGGAGACACTCTTATCCATGTATTTCTACTTACTTTTGCCTGCCCAGTGCTGGAATTAGACACCCCCAGTCCCAACAGCCGCTGGTGCCCCGAACTCAAAAAAATCTCAGTCTGGCCCAATGCAAACTATCAGTCTTCATGATTTAAATGTGTTTTCATTATTTAAATGTCTTACTGTGCCCTGTTGAAATTGCACACAAAGTTATCATTTAATCATTCACAGCATTTACAGATAGTTATGATATTCCAGATTTCCACATACCATTCTGGTGAATCACTTTGACTTCCAAAGGTTTAAAAACTCTGTGGCCAACTGGGCAGAATGCAACATCATAAACACTTCTGATGTAAGGAAGAACATGCTAACAAAATTCATACTTGGTTTTTGGAGGGTATATTAGGGTGGTCAGTGGTCTGGTCGCAGTGCTATTTCATGTTTCTGATGGTATTTATAGTACCAAAGACACTATTTCATTTATTCACTGGCAGGGTGACACTAGGAATGGGTATATAAATATATTGCTGTTTTTGCAGGGAAAACTAACATTAGTTAGGGCTGGAGAAACTGGGTTATGACCTAAAACTGCTACTTTAAGCAAGTCGAGTCAAGCACATTTCCTCCTTCTCTGACATGTAAATACCATTGGTCCAGTCATGCGGTGGTGGTGGACTGGTATGTATACCATAGGTGATTAACCATGGCCTCCCTTGCTTGCTCAGTCTTCCAATTTTAGGTTGTCATGGCAGACACTCACTGTCTACAGTTGTAGACAGAGACAGCCAGCACAGAGTGAACAGATTAAAAATCAGTCTATTAAAGTGCTTAAAAGCACTTACAATTATATTTCAATTAAGATGGTCATACATACAGCAAAGTGCAAGGCAGTGCAGGGACCTACAGTGACCCAACCAGTTTCTTTCTGGAGCTTTCTCAAGAATCACTTTAACAAGGTAAGATGCTTCCCCTAAATATCCAGAATCCCTTAAAGGGAAACAGTGGAAAATTTAAAATGTCTGCAATACACGTTTGTGTGTTGGACTTTGGTTTCTCCACCCATTAACTCTGTGCCAATGCTTATAGTAAACTGTTACTTTATTTGGTTTCTATTTTGAACTGTGCCACGCCATTCACCAATACACAGCCGCTCGCTGTGCACTTCTCATATGCAAATTAGCAGTTGGCTGTGAGAGAGGTTCTCTGCACCTTATTATGGAGAAACTGATTGTATACCTCTCTCACAGCATCTGCGAGCACTGTGTATTGATGCTTGATGTCTGCTTTGCTCCTAACTGGTGTCCTTTCTGCAGTTGCTAACTTTAAAATCTACAGTTAGACTTACTTTATGCATCGCGGGGCAAAGAAGTTCAAGTGGCTTGTTTTCTCCAATTCACTGCAGGATGCCATGCTTTTCATTTTTGTTTACACTTCCTTCCCTCTCCTGCACGCACGGCGGGTGCCAAAATGTTCTGCCCCCACTGAGGAAGCCATAGCAATCAAGGGTTGCTAAACATATCCTTAAAGCTGCAGTGGGCAATAATAAGTATTCAAATCTGGTGCAGCTTCTAAAGGTAATGCATACTCCCCAAATGACCTGCACTGCCTGGCAACAACCCACTAAGCAAGTCCTCTGCAGCTGCCTATTTTTTCCCGAGACTTTCAGCCCCATTGTGTGATCTGTCTATGCTTTGTTTATAGTTTAAAAAAATGCCTTTTTTCCAGTTCTTAGAAGGTAAGGACAGACTGGTGGGGGCAGACTGGCAGACAGATGGAGCAGTGACTGAATGAGCATGGCAAACCCATTGACTGTCGGGGTGTCACGCTGCAGACCAGTCTACCTCCCGCTGGCAGCTTTGAACCAGTGTGCAGTGGTAACTGCAGGTGTGAGGGGGGCTGAGTGGGGTGGTTGAGGCAGCATTACTAACAGAACTCTTACGGTTCCACCTGGAGACTCCGGGCGCCCTCCACCAAGGGTCCGTGCTATGGCAGCGGCACAACCCATTCCATCATTCATTCTGCAGGTCTGGGAACCAACTGAGCAAAGCCAGCCAGCCAGTTGGTACTAGAGGTCACTTGTGGCCAGTGACCTTTGCTGATCACACTGACTGTGCCTGTATCGGCACTGGGTACCCGACTGATCAGGGATCACTTCCAGTCTGCTGTTGCTAGTACAAGGTACTGATCTTAGTCACCTCTGGTACTGAGCACTGCTTGTACTGGTGCCCTGCACTTTTCAAAGGCAACTGGCTGATGATCGATACTGATCCACGTCTGTACTGTGTATCAGATAACCACCACCCTTTGCCATGGATAGCAGCCCAGGCAATGTACAGTAAGTGAGATGTGAGGGCTCTTGTCAGCAGCAGTGCTGAGCAGGCTGTTATCGATCCTACAACTGCCATATACCTATTGTACATACTGTACTTTTGCTAATGAAGAATGGAATCAGTTGACTTTCAAGTTTCTTTTGGAGTGAGACAGTGCAGTGCAATTGAGCTCTACTGATGCTAAGTGTGATGTTTTTCTGCTGGTGGTAGGGTCCCTTTAAATATTCTCTGCTGTCATCCCTTTAATTCTTGTGTTTTTATTATATACGCTTGTTGCGCCTATATTCCCATTTTCCCTTTATTTGGCTATCCAGACAGCCCCGTCTCCTGTTGTGAGTCATGGGTTGCTCAGTACTGCAAGCCATGATTGGCCACCATGACAATTCACCTTACATGGCAGGGCCCCAATTGGAGGTGTGTGCAGGAAGGGCTAGAAGTAGCTGGAGTGCATACATTGGCCTTAGTAAGGTGGGTGGAAAATATCAGTGCTATCATGATGGGTTCCATGTCATAATTGCCCCAATACCGATCATAGAACAGCTATTATGGCGAGTGTACATTGCTGAAATTGACGATGCGCACTGGAGTGCACAAAAAATGGCACCCAAGACCTGCAGGGTTTACTTTCCACACCCTCCTATTTACGGATTCTCAACTCTAGGAGGGTGCATGCTCGGGGCAAACTCGGGAATACATGCCACTAGGCAGCAAAATAAAACCCCGGGCACCAAGCTGGACAAGAACCCGGCACTCCATGCCCCCCAGCCAAGTGCCCTCCCCATGACGCCAGAAATCTGGCACGGCAGCTGCCTGCTGCAACCTCTCCCACATCCCATCCCTCCCCCATGTCTCTTCCCCTCCCGTGGGTGCACATATACTTGCGAGTTCCTGATGTGGTTTTCGCCGACCCCAGTATCCGGTCACTGTCCTCTGTAGGTAGCCGTGATCACAGTCTTCAAGACTGAGTCCTTCTAGGTGCTCAATCTCAGTCGCTATGGTCTTGGACTACCATCATGATATCGGGTATTTTTCTGTCCCCATTTACAGACACAACTGCCTTCCACAACCTTCTGTAGGTTCAAGTCACCATGCCTACTATAGGTGGGAGAGTAGCCAAGGTTACCTGGTCACTGACAAAATGAGCGCTGCAATAAATCCTGCCTTTAGAGGCATTGTTAGAATAACTGAGACAAAGCCCCCCAAACCCACCACAGAGGTCTCAGCACTCCACCAGTGCAGTGACAGGACTCATATTTTGAAACAAACCTGGGTCACACACATGGTAACACAATGCAGTATCCAGCACCACCAGACCTTTCTTCTGGTCCTGTCCTCTCTATTGATATGCTTTGGGTTACAGAGTTTGTAGAACATCTGTTAACTCCACGCTGGAAGTATCTGAGTTCCAAACATAAGGTAGGAACTTCCCAAATTAAGAGGGAGAAAGTATTTCACCCTCATATTGAGAAGAAAAAAGGAAATTAGTGACTTTGCTGGCAAAAAAGGTACAGTGTAAATGACTAATATTTCAGGAAAAAAGGATATGGGCAATATTTCATACTGATTTCTAAAAATCAGAGTCTCTTAGAATATTGACTTGCAAAATTAGAAACCTGGGAAGTGTTTTGACTACTGTTGAGTGCTGTTCACTTAGTTATATGGAGCAGTGGAGCGAGCGTCAAAGGCCAAGAAAAGTAAACACAGTCAGCAGTAAGCAGCAAAGAGGGACTAGGAGGAGTCCATGAAAGTGCAACAGTAATACATTAGATAATGAATGATGGACAGTGTTTTATGAAATTGTTTTACACACCCGAGGTGTGTGCTACTACATAAACCACAAGAGTTAAGCTCTAGTGATTTATAAAAGAATCACACACTGACAGTGGGCAAAGCAATGAGTTAACACTGTCACCCATCCACTGTTCTATATAATTCACTGGGTCAACCATGTTGTCTGCACAAAACTACAGACAAGACAGCATGCGCAGTTTGAAAGAAACTTTACTGCATTGTGCTACAGAAATTAATAATTCATGCTGCAGGAATAAACAAATGGTGCTGCAGACAGTCTAGGACCCCTGCTGCAGAAATTGGCATTGGAATACAGCAGAGAACTAAGGTTCCTCATTAGCATCCAGAATAAGTTTCTGTTTCATTATCATCTTCCAGAACTAGACAGCAGGGAAGTATTCGGGCATCCAAAGAAACTGATATGACTTCTACAGTTGGAACCATGGAAATGTTGACTTCCTCCACAAAAACATATCTAGACACATAATAAGGCCATTTGCATGAGGACAAGATTGATCTGTCATGTAGTCTTCCTCTGCTCTGGCTGCTTGTCTACAACTTACATCATAGTCCTCTGCTTGTGTCATAGTTTATTACGCTTATTAAAGGTGCCTCTCCATGGATGACTATTATCAATTATTATTTCTACTACAACCAGTCGGGATGTCACTGGAGAGGATTATGTCACCTGCAGATAAGCAGCAAGAGCAAAGGAATACACAATGACAGAGGTCCTGCAGAGGTCCTGCAGAGGTCCTGTTTTTATGAGCATTTCATAAAAAATAAAGAGGAAAGTGAACATACGGAATATACAGTGAGTATACATAAAAAGAGAATACTGGATAGTCAAGTATGTATTACTGGTGAGTAATAGCATCGAGATTCTGGACACTCAGTTACCTGTGGCCAGTTCAAGAGGTCTTTAGTGTCCAGAAGCCTCGAGATACTAAACTCACCAGTAATACATGTTTAGCTATCCATTGTTTTTTCTAATATGTGGATCCAAGTTTTTTTAAAATTTTTTCCCCAGATTTGCAACATAGGTTTTTGTGGGAGCCCACCTCATGAACACAGTTACACTATTGCTTTGTTAATCGGTCCCAAAAGGTGATTCCGCATAGTGACCGCAAAATCACCTTTTGGGACCAAACAATGAAACCACTTACTGAACTCATGAGATGGTGTTCCAAGAACCTCATGTTGAACATTTGGAGCAAAAATTTGCAAAAATGTCCGCGATATCCACCCAAGTTGAAAAAAAAACATTTATGCCATTATACAACTTACCGCCATTTCTTCAGTTTGCGGTCAACTTTGAAGAGTTCAGATGTGTTCCCATTTCACCAAAGATCATTGTGCCAGCCTCCAGAGGTAAGTATGGGGTGAGGGTGGTGTGGTGTGGGGATGCACAGTGCGCATAGGGTGGGGGCGTGCTGTGGGGGGACCCAACTGCGAGTGACCGTTTCCTTTGTTTCAGGTAACAACAATAAAAAAAAAATCACCATGGACCGTTTTCTGTTTTTTGACAGATTGAGGCCATACTGGGGTTGGCTCCTAGTGTGGCACATTTGGTTTGAGGGGTCATGTTAGCCACACTGGGGTGGGGTCCCAGTGTGGCACACAATCGGGGTGGCCACACCAGAAAAATGCCGACGCGATGGGGGAGGTTAACATGCTGAGAGGGGGATTGGGCACCCCCATCGGCATGCATGTCTGTGTATGGGGCAGGATGCAAGGTGGATTGGGCACACCCTTGCAGACCACAACATTAAAGGAGGCACATATGCTGATAAGGAGATTGGACACCCTCGAAGTCAGCTTCCTATGGACTGTGAGCAGCGTGCAGTGTGCCACCACCCACCATGTTTATTGGAATGTACACCAGGCAAAGCATGCTCTGCAACAACTGGTCTCTCCCTCATTGCAGTGGTGAAAGTGTTCCATTCCTACAACAATTTTCATTCAGCAGAAGAAAAATCAGGGTTGGGAGGCTGCTAATCTCTAAGCATCCAGGGTTGCTGCATATAGTTTATATGCAGTTGTCAAGTTTGTATCTAGACTCTGCATAACAAATGCAGTTGTCAGGTATCCCCCCACCTCAAGACCACCTGTCCCCCATCATAGCCCCCCCAAGCTCGGAGCCCCACCTCAGCTACAGCTGGACCAGTATTACAGTCAGTTAAACCTGAGATGTATGCACTGTTCCTGTGTTTTTTGTCGGTGTCACCATGCATTCTTCACTTCAAAGGGCTGCAATTCCATGATTATAAGCTGTACTTGAGACAGCCACTGTCGCTTTATTTTGCTACATCTTACAGACTAGCTTGTTCTGTTTGCACTTAATTTCCTGAGCCACTGCTCCAAAAGAATGCTGTGGTGGCTTATTGTATTTTGTCTGTGCACTACTGAGAGGTCAACACCACTAATCGCTATATTCTTCATGACCCCACCCCGTGGCTTTTTTTGGTTTTTAGGTTTTCCTTCCAATACCAAATACTTCAATATTTAAAATAAAATGGGAGAACAATCAAGCTTTCATTTTTTTTTTCTCATTGCTCCAGTCAGTAAATGTGGATTCTGCAACTCTGTTGTTGATGCCCCACCCCCTTTTGTGCAGATTTGAACCCCTTATACTTAGAGCATATTTAGCAAGCTGGCTATACAGGTTAGTTTGTCATTCAGCAGATCTCGCAGACCGTCCAATAGTATGTGCTAGAAAACACCACAAAAGCTTAGCATTTGTCCCCCTGCTACACCTATCTGCATTATCCAGCCACGTAACCAGCCTACATCTTCCTCCATCAGCTGGTCCTCCCAGGGTCAGCCCACGATTACAGATCCATGGGGGGCCGGGTGGTGGGTAGCGTCAGGCGTTGATAGTATCTGTCCCACAGTGCTAATTTTTTTAGTCTTTTCTAGCACAGACCTTTACAGAGTCTACAACATACAAGCTGAACAACCAGATACACTGTCTAGTCAGCCTGCTAAAGTGTGTGTGTGTGTGTGGTTCTGACTGTGTGAGAGTGTAAGTGTATTATTGACTGAGTCAGTGTGTAAGAGTCATTGTCACAGAGACAGGGTCTCCCAACACCCCACGACCATCATAACTTGAAGCTCGGTCATTTTTCAGGGAGCTAGTTTGCCAGTATCTTGTGGTGTGCCTGTTTTTCTTTTTTTTTTTTTATTAGTTTGCCATTGGCCACCTATCTTCTAGATTGTCCCAATCAGCCTGCTGGATGGCATTCAGAGAACAGTTATGAAAATGTTTCTCTGCCCAGCAAAGCCTCTCATATGGACATAGACTGGAACTGGACATGTACCCCCTGTGCTAGTGGCACTGATGTTTGAGGTGCTGGCCATTGGACATTTCACGACTCTAGCAACCAGTGCTCATGAATGACCACTGGTTGTGGGGGAGCATGTTTGGTGGTGTGTGGTGGGTTGAAACATCCAGAAATGAGCACTCCTCTCCCCTGCATTCTCTTCCTCCCCATGCTTTCTCTCCCACCAGGTGGAAGCCCAGTGGATAGTGTTGTCTTTGCCCATCCCCATAACTGGCCCTTTCCACCTTCCCATTCCACCCCCCCATTGGCCTCTCCGTTGTGCCACCTATGGATTCCATGCTGCACACTCAACCCTGCATCTATCCACCTACCACCACCGCAGATGGCAGCCACCCTTCGGATAAAATGGTGTAACCCTTCATCAGATGGGTTCTTCTCTGTGTAGAAAGGTGCCAGTGGTGGAAGTCCAGTGCAACCAGTGGTCATTCATGAGCACTGTTCCCCAGTGTCACGTTCGGTCCGGCACCCAGCATCTTGATTAAAGATTTCAGAGTTTTGGGAAGAAGGCCTAGTGTTCTCCATATAAAAAGACTGACTAACCCACCGATATGGAATGGATTCCTAGCATGGTGTGGAAAAAGTCTGGTGCAAGCTTTACATTTCTGAACAGGCAGACATACGTGTCAGAGATTCTCACTAAAGGTGTACACATGCAGGTTCTAAGCAAACACATCTGAATAGTCACCAATACTGCAATACAGTGTTTAGCAGGGTTCAGTTTTTCAGAATTGTATCCAACTTGCAGAGCCATGCTGGTTTAGGCCTAACACATCTGAAAAGACAGTGCTGCACCGAAACAGTGTGATAAAATAATTTTTGGAGCTGACAATGGATTTACACACAAGGTAGATGCATGCTAACTAAGGCCTAACACTTACTAGACGTACATCTTGTGAGACTCCCTGATGTAGACATATCTCCCGCACATACAAATTTGTCAGCAGAAACAGACCACCAGGTCTAAGTATGCTTGAGTGTGCAGCTAGCATCCCTTGTTTGCACTCTCCCCTGTTCCCTGTCCTTTTAAAGCTGTTCACAGATTTGCTTGACACCGCCCATTATGGTAGTGCATCCCATTTTGCTACCACCCTCTCACTGAAATAGTGTCTCCTCATCCCCCTCCTAAATCTTCCCCCCTCTATTCCTAACCTGTGCCTCCCCCAAGTGAGGTATCCCCCTGATGCTATGGTGCATGGCAGCCTGGCGGCGTCATACCTCTCACCTAATATTAATGGTTAGTCCTGCCAGTGCCACACTCGCTCTCCACTGGAGGTCTCTGTGATGCCGGACAATAGTCACCGGTGTGGGTCAAGCACCTCAGCCCTCAGCACCATCAGGCCTGCTCCTCAAAGAGCTTCTGATGCAGACCCTGCACCATTTTGGTTGCCCCCCAGACCACTTACATTCTATGTCCTTCTGGAGAAGTGGTCACCAGAACTGAACACAGTACTCTAGGTGGAGTCATAACAGTGACCTATACAGAGGCAATACCACCTCTCTCTTTCTGCTGGTGATACCCCGCCTATCAGTTGGGAATTTGGCAAACTGTCACATTTACTCTTGGAAACCCAGTTCTTTGTCAGTCTCTCCTCTAGATCAGTAGTGGCGCCAGTCAAACAGTTATCCTTCAGTCTTCCATTGCTCTGTGTGTGTATGTGTGTCTTACTAAGATAAGCAGGTGCAGTCATGGACACAATGAGCAAATACTAACACAAATACTAACACAATGAGGTAATCGTTATTCATAGTAGCAAGTGAAGACAAACTCAAAGATTGAGTGTCACACATTTGCCCAATTGTTGATCAAAGACCTACCAATTACACACTTTGTAACACCGGATGTCCAAAAAACCCCAAAATCTTTAGCAAAGCATTTTCAGATATGCTTACATTGCATTTTCTGACAGTTTATCAAACATATATACATATTCTATCTGATGAGGCATTACTAGAAGGCCCAGTTAACAGACTTGTTATGCACCATGGAGGATAGCAGGTCCATGTCGGAAAGTGTCATCAAAACCATGAGACTATTGGTGATCCCTGCATTCTGCAACCCACACATTTGTTATCGCACCCCACACTAATGCTGTAAAGCTGCTCCATTGCTCTATCAACCTTTTCAGTGAACAAATAAGTCCTAACATTCACCATGAGCTGGGGTTTTAAAATCTAAACTTTTGTTACTACATCACGGTAGCCGAATTTTCACTTCCACAATTAAATCAGCTCTGTTTTGGTACTTGTCCCTTAACTTACCCGGACAGGACTATCTGTCAACCGTTGTATTGCGAACAAAGGCTACCACTTCTGGTCCACTTGTGTAAGCTCTCCAAACTAATAATGTGGACTTCATTGATGTTAAGAACATATAAATGCCTCTTGTACACTACCGAGCAAACTATTGACATGGCATGCTCACAATATAATGTGCAACATCACATGGCACAGACGCATATTCGGTTCACCACTTCAGCAACCCATGCAGGGAAACAGTGGACAACAGTGCTCATGATTCAACGGACATGTGGCAAACCATGAATCCTTACAGGCATTCATTATTTTTGTTAACTGTACTAGGCATGTTATAATATCAAGAAGAGATGTCACACTTTACACTGATTAATGTGAAACACAACTTTGCTTTGATTATGAAAACTACAATACACCATTGATTGCGTAACTGTTTGTACGTTTTGACAGCTAGGTCATGTAATTGCATGGTACAGTCTTTTAGTGAGCACTAGCAAAACAAAATGCTAGCAGAGCTTGAATTGGGTGTAATGGTTGTTGATGAGTTCTTCCCATGGTGGTCTCTCAACGGGTGCAATGTTTCACGGTATTTGCGGTGTTTCAATCCGACAGACATTTTCCAGCTGTCCTTGTTTAAGATCAGTCATTGACTGCAGCAATGTATCAACAAAATTATATGATTTTGCGGAAGCAATCAGTTTTGCGACCCACTTTTTGCTGAGCTTTGAGAACGTGAATCAATGTCGTGGTTGACCCTTGCGTTCCCCATTCTTTATCACAGCCTGCTTAATGTTGCAGTTCTCACTGTATTCCATCAATGCAAGTTGGTTACAACACTGCATGCCCAGGTAAGAGAAATGCTGCCTCTTTGGGTAGTACTTGTTTATAAGAGAATGAAACACCTTCAGGTTGCCAGTGTGGCAGAACTTGGTGATCTTAGGAATGTCCTTCAGTAGCCTTATCTCCATTACGATCGCTCTCAGTGCCTCATATGCAGGTTCACCTTTTTGAAGCCATAATGTCTCGTCTATGTCTTCTTGTGACAGTGGTGCATGTGCACACTGGTGGAACTCAAATCTGACTGTCCATGCGTGGTTGTTAGCAATATATTCTAAGACTGATATCCATTTCTCCCATAGCAGTACTTCACTCCCAGTACATGTCGCACCACACCACCAAAGGTGATTCATGACCAAATGTATCCAAGGTGATAAGCCCTCATACTTCTTCTGCTTTGTCTTGGCGGCTAGTTTTTTAACAATGGACTTGGCAATATGTCGTACATCATAATGATGTTCCACACTTGGGAACAATTCACCTTTTGACATAAGACTTGAAATCTGTGGATGGCGGTCAGTTGCGATTACCTGGATGTCAAGCCCACCAGTTATAATGTTACTCATTGACCTAACAAACCCCTCCTTCTCCATCACATTTGAGTTGGCTAGCTCAGAAACCTGAATCAGCATTGATTCCAGAACCTTGCGTGACTCAGAGTCCATGATGGTGTATGTACGATACTTGGCTGAGTGACTGGGCGAATCACACTGGCCATCTCCCATGACCATAAGTGCCTTCCCATGCAGTGTGCACCAGTTTGCTTTCTTGAATGTCTGCCATGTGTGATTCACCATGAGAAACAAATACTTCTTCTGAACATCTCCATATTTTGACTCGCACATCACTGGGGCACACAGAAAGCGTAGCAGATCCAAAATGCGTCTGTAGGTGTTGCCACTGAACAGTATGCAGCTGCTCAGCAACAGATTCCCAGCACACATCTTGCCAATCATTGGCTGTGAACCCCAAGTGAATGTGTATGAGTTAGCATAGCAAAAATCAACCACAAACAGTGTACCATGTGTGTAAATATTGCTGATTAGGAGAGGCAGACATTATAGTTGGCACAACATGAGCTGAAATAAGGGAAACAGTGAAGATCTGAAGACTAAGTATTTTGGCTCGATCACAGCTGTTGCTCCAGCATGGCAGAATGAATCATCAGACATACCTTCATCACTGTCCGAATCCCATGCACTTGAAGATCCAGGTGTGAACACAGATATGTTACTTTCATCCACAGTTGAAGTTTCGGATGTTAGGAATAAACTTGATTCTGTTTGGCAGGTTGTGGTTTTCTGAGACATTCTCTTTAGCTTGGAAGTGCATTCCAGCCGTGTTACAGTAACACTGTTGTTGTTTGTGTGGGAGGAAACGAGGATCTCGACAGTGGAATGCTCAACATCATTCAAAGACTCAAACTGTGAATACACTCTGGAGTACCCATGATCTTTATATACTGTCTCTGGGGTTTCTGGCCACTAATGTGCAAAGTCCTGCATAGTTGATTCATGCTGTGTTGTGACAGAAACTGTTTGTGTGGGTTTCTTGAAAATTCTTGATGACTGTTGCATGAAGCCACACTCTGATGCGTTGTGTGCATCTGTTATCTTGCGCTGTAATACAAAGCAGAACAGGAGTCAGATGATAGTGGTAGGAGATGGAAGTACATTGCTTTCCATGCAGCATGGCTAAATAGTTGTGGAAAGGTTGAACCCTGGAAATAGCTCAGGTTGGACACTGGAGGGCAAAGCTTGATGTCATTGTCCATCTGTGCACTAATGACATAGTTGTGGCTAAGGAATCGATAGTGACATTTCGGAGTATTTTCAGAGAAGGAGAGCATAGACTGGGGCAAATAGCAAACACTGACCTTCAAGGAGGCACTGCATGTCCACGTTAATATTGATGCAAGTGACCTGCCCAACAAGAACATTAACAGAGAGCTAGCTGCACAATCCCATAAATTTGATAGACCATGATGCCTAGACCAAATGTCATTTTCATATGTGCGTAGCTTCTTAGCCAGTGGCTGAGGAATTGGTGCACAGAGACATAACTTTGGCCTTAAAAATTTGCAAGGAGGAACACTGGGTGGACAGCAACGTACAGGGAGGTGTACAAGGAAAGGGCAGAAATTAGTTAAAAATAGTTATGCTCAGTATTCACTATGTAAGGTGTTGGTCAGGGACCACAGCTTAGTAGCAGGACCAAAGCGGATGGAGTGGCAAACATTGGGCCATTCATACTGTCTAGCGTCCTGAGGGAGACCACAAAAGTAAGGGCTGCCAAGGCAATGAGCAAGATGACATAGAAACATACAAAGACAGACTTAGATGGCAGACATTTACTGCCTTATCACATTGCAAGCATATCTTTAGGTCCTCTGAGATGACTACACCCCGTTCCCTTTCCATAGCTAGTGTTGTTTCATTGGTTCCCAACCCCGATGTTGTACTCACCCCCTAGGTGTTTGCTTACTATGCACATTACTTTGCACTTAGCACTTCTGTTGCCAGGTATCTTACTGCATTTCAACATCCACCGTGTACCAGCCCTGTTGCAGATGTTTGTGTTGTTTGTTCAGAAAAGGCACACTCTTTCTTCAAGACCCTCTGCAGTGTCACTTATAAAGACCAAGTCCCAGGCAGGATACATGTATTATTCTTAATCTGTTGTGTGGGACTGTGTCAAATGCCTTGCTATGGTGTAGACAGACCTCGCTTACAGACAGGAAGCAGAGGGTTGTAAATGGTGTCCAGCTGGTGGGAGGGGGAGGTGATCAAAGGAGAATGTCAGGGCTCAGTCAGTGGTCAGTTCATTGCTGACATTGCGATGGTACTGGTTGAAATATTTGAGTGATTAATGAGGGACACAGAGAAACTTGAGAATGGACTGCAGTGTGGGAAGCAAGATTCAATGCCAAGAAGTGCCAAAAAAGCCATGTGGGATGAGGGAACCATGCTGGAGTGCCACATGATGGTGGGCGTGTTGATGATTCTATAAAAAAATGTTGCTATGGACAAGGCCTTTATTATTTATGGGGACCTACGCTTTTCTGCTGACACTCTCTCTGTTTCTAGGTAACTCTGACTAGGCACAAATAATTGTGACATGGCACAAGCAGAGAACAGCCTAAGATTTATATTTTGGCACATTACCTTTTTGAACTCTGTGAGCGTCAAATGGACTTCTGATTGACTAGACACATGCAGGATGGATGGGACAGCTTCCTGGTTGATTCTTGTTGCTGACTGCTCGGGATCTAAGAGATTCAGTGGACAGCTATTACTATTTATGCTTTTAGCAAACACTCAGCACATGCACGTATGCGCAACGAGTTGTCTACTTATTCAATACTTATCCCATAATCAGATATGCAACATGGAAACCTTATGAGTCACCCAACAGTGGCATGAAAATTGCAGTGGTTCATCGATCAGACTGTAAATGGATGGTGTCTACGAGAATGCATATTATTGAGGTATAGACTGACAATCTTGCCATTTCAGAGAAACATAACATACATCCTACAGATGCAGTACATGTGCAGTTGTAAGAAAGGTACTGCAAACATCAACAACTGAGGTTCAAGCTGTGTATCCATAGTGCGGATGTGCATGTTAAGTGCATAACCTGTACCCAATTAGCATCTGCTGTGAGAAGCTGTTGGTCGGTGATGATGAAACTGGTTCATAGGAGTGCAAGACAAATTTGGACGAAACATTGCATAGTAATAACATGGTTCCAATGTCTGCCACATATGGTGTTACTTACTCTTCATAACCTGAGCCCAGGTGATATGGAAATCAGCATCGGTAAAGTGATCAGACCACACAACATTATGGCATGTCAGTGAAAAGGTTTCAATGCCTAAGTCTGGCCTGTCAATAAATAACAGCCATCATCTCCAGAGATCATCTCTCATGGGAATTCAGTGAAAGGTAGGTTTCCGACCATTGTTACTTTTCCCACTGGTGTTGTGACAGGACGGTACCATGCAGGTTGGCATTTAGGAGTTGTATGCTAATGCAGGGTGCCGAGGTGTCCTTGCTTGTGCCACGATAAGACTGCAGGTGACAATAAACAGAGGAAAAAGGACATTCTATTAACAAAGGGATAACAAGACAAACAGGGCACGCTGCAGAACTTGAGTCTGGTGTTGGATAGATGAGCGATTATTCGTTTTTTGTTTATGATACAGTGCAATATCAGAAAGCATCCAAGCTGTGTAGCACTGCCAAGATATTATTCATGAGCCATCCTGAGCCCATTGCCATGCCAGGAATACAGAATGTAAGACGGCATTAATCTGAATGATGTGACTACTTCAGATCCAGTCACGTGATGGGCAACCACCGTGCAATCCTTTTTATTATATATTATACTGTTGTTATATCCAATGTTCAGCTGGACTAGATGAGAATTGTATGGTCTCAGAGTCTGTAAATAATATGATGTATTAAGTTGTTTCTTACTGTACTGTGTTTGTCCAGAGTTACTGTTTTGTTATGTATTATTGACCCAGTCCATTTTGGAAACTAGTCAGCCTCAAAGATGCGATGTCAGGTTACACAGAGACTGACTGACATAACTGACAATGAATGGGTATTATGTTGAAGCCCTTACAGAAACAAACTCGTGTGCATATCACTACCATGCAGCAATGAAGATGGTATGCCTGTATTTGGCGGACTTCTGATGCAGCACTCAACCTATGGACAAGTGCCCCATTGCCATGCTAATCGATAACCATTGCAGAGGAACCCTATAGGCCTAAAATATACAAACGCAAATTAGATACCATACACTACTGAAGAATGTGCAGATCATGTTGGATACATGGTGCTGGTCCATCACATGGTTCCTCCAACAAAAACAATGGTACCTAGTGTTTGCATGGTAATTAAGCTGTGCACCCACATACCCTTAAACCACTTTGTAGTGTGGTGTATCACAAAACAAGGTGCCATTAACAGTCTCAAAATGGAACTGTTTGGTCACCATGTAATGCATTACTGAGGTCTGCAGTCCAACATACGATGACTGACCTGTAGATCTGAATAATTTTTTTTTTTTTATTATGAGGCAAATAATTTTACATCCACTGTGAGATCAGTTATCATCTCAAATGTGGTCAAAGGTATTCCATGCAATACATACAGTACATTAACATGTGACTGATAAGGTACTTTGTACTTTCCAATAGTAATTTTATAGCCTGTCCACCAGCAGACTAATCATTTGCAACACTATGTACATTCTTTTGATTTTTTCCAACTTTTGCAAGTCTTAATCTTCCAAGATAATTGACAAATAAGCATTCGTTACTACTTTCAGCAAAGTATTGTGATACCAGTCACCAGGAAGAGACCAATTAATACAAATTGTGTCCTGTGGCTATAAAGCATTGTTCGGCAAGGAGAGAATTTGCTTTAATGTGTCCATGGGTGACAGTCTTTCCTCCGTTCGGTATGCACCAATGTATCCTAAGCAGTACACACAATGAACAATAAGCTAGAAGTACAGAGCAGAGAGAGCGGAACATAAGATATCCATGTATTTTGTCCAAGGTGCATTACTTTAGTACCACTCGTTTAGGAATGCATCTGCCAACATTTCATCACCGTCCTCCTCTGTTTTGAGGAATCTCTTGTACAGCCCACTTTCTTCTGGCCACTTTGCATGAATGGATAACACAACACATGAGGGAATAACGTGGTGCACCTTCTTTCCAAGAATGTAATGTACCTAGTGCATAAACTGGACATAAGCTGCGAAATGCATGAACCTGCAGCAAGAAAGGGATGCAGACATGAGCATGCATAACCAAACAGAAGAATGTGCATTGCTCAGCACTGTTACTAATCTCAAATACATACAAAGCACCTCATACTTAAGTATATCCACAACAGTCAAGAGCGCCCTCGATCTGCAATGCATAGGAAGAGTAATTAACATATAGGGGCACTGCTGAAAATGAAGGTGTTGGTGAGAAGGGTGAAGGGGTAGGGGGCAGTGCTGATTGATCAGACTCAGGTAGGATACAGGTGGCACAATGGGATATACATTTGTGAGAGAAGGAAGAACAGGGACCAGATAACGAGAATCATGAAGTACAGGAGATGGGTAGAGATGGGGGAGGAGAGGGCAGAGGCACTCAATGAGTGCTTCTTCTCAGGATTCATAGATTTTGGGGGGGGTGGCAGATACCACATGGGAGTGGTGGGGTGTCTGTGGAGAGAGGGGGAGTGACAGATGGAGAAATTACAGAGGACATAGCACTGGAAGGACAGAAGTCACTGCGGTTGGACAATGCACCGGGACCTGAGGGCATTAACCCTAGGGTACTCAAGGAACTGGCTGGGTGCCTAGCAGGACCACTAAATGACCAGTTCAATACCTGACACTGGATGCATACCATCAGACTGCAGGTTGGCCCGTGTGTTGAAAAATTAACAAAGGTTGGCCAAAGGACAATCCTGGCAACTACAGACCAGTGAGCCACACATAAATTCTGAGAAAGCTCATGGACACAATCATTAGAGAGGCTGGTGACATTTTTTGAGGGCAATGGTCTCCTATACGGGCAACAACATGTGTTTGTTCTGTGGTGACCTTTTGCTACATCACCTTATTGGTGCAGTTCTCAGTTAAAACATATAGCTGGCCAGAGCACAGCAACAGTACAGCATTATAAGGACACTGCCAACAACAAGAACAGGCATGGGCGCAGTACTTACCAGCATCCCTTACAAATAGCAGGTGCAGTAGTCCACTAAACAATGCACCAGTCAGAGGACAGCAGTCAACGTACACTCGTGGATAACATGGGTACAGTTCTAAACCGCACAGACAATGGGAAGCATTGAGCATTTTACAGGCAAATAATAGACAGCAAAGAACATTTGTAAGAGGATTAAAAAACTGTACCTATTGGGAGGGGGGGTCAGATGGTTGTGGATACCTGTAGCAGGCACATATTGAAATCATGGCCAGTTGAACAACAAGTAGGTTTAGGCATCCAAGACAAAACTGCGGGTGGTCCAAAATGCACTCTAACCCTTCTAGCTTTTCACCCAACTGGTGGGACAGTTCCTGGCAACATAGACACTCACGTACAGTTGGCATCACAGAGCAATGTCCACAGCTGCACCAAGATGTGATATTATCTAATCTTGACCCAACAGATTCTTCACCATTGTTATCTGCTTCAGCCACAATTGTATTTGTTGCATCGCTACTTGGCACGGTACTGGTGGACTGGGAAGTTCTACATGGTTCAAACATATATGGCTGTATGCCAGTGCGGACACTCAGTGACAGCATGTCCTCCAAAACATCTGATGTGTCACTCGCGGTGCCAGTGTCATCACCGTCATGGTCACTCAGTGATGCAGAAATATAATCATAATCACTTCCAACGTCACTTGCCATCGCAATAAATGTTTTTGTCGTTCACAGGGAAGACCGCTAGAGGACTGTTCAAATGCTGTACTCCTAAATGGGAGACAAATATATAATGTTGTAACCCATGCTTGCTGCAGTTTAAAACTTATATGACCACTGATTTTATAATATAGTCCTGCAACGGTGACCTGTCACCCAGTGGAAGTGCGCAAAGAACAGCGAAAGAGATGCACTGAGGATGGGGTAAGTGTGGAGGGGTTGTGGGATAACAGATGGACCACACACTGAAATTCTGATTCAACACACAATGTCTGTGTGATGTTTATTCAAAATACAGCAAATAAGCTTCAGCAATGCCATATACCTTCTTTGGTTCTTCAGTTTGCAACAACAGACTATTGCCAGGCTTGCCAGTATTTACCGCAACAGTGAAGTGAGGATAAGTGTACGTTACTGCTTCCTCCAAACAGGTGGGTGGGGGTTGTCAGAGGTGCCGCTAGGTCCCTTTGCAGCCACTTTAATATCGATGTACAGATGGTGCCTGCCACCATTTGAGAACCACGGCCACCCCGAGACACACACCCACGCCACCCTCACTGAGACACAGACACCCACCCCACCAAGACACACACAGGCACACACCCCCCCCACCAAGACACACACACACACACACACACACCCCAACCTAGACAAACCCACTCAAAGAGACACACACATACAGCTTAGAAAAGTAGTAGCAAATAGCATTCGACGCCCATGTTGGATTTGGGGTTAATCGCATACAAAGGTTTAGGGAGAACACACAGTCCACCTCCTGCTGCTGACACAAAAACTGATTTCTATTGGTACGTGCAATAGGCAACACCAAATTGAAATACTGATGGCTGTTTTTGCAATTAGAAAAACAATTGGCAATGTGAATTAGATGAAGCAGTGTAAATATTTTATGGATTAGTGAAATGTGACCATAGTCGAGCAGCCATCTGTAGACTAAAAAGTCAAAATGAAGCTTTCCCCAGTCACACTTTGTAAGTGTTCTACCCCTATTATCTGTGTTGATGAAACATATGTTCAAAAAAAGGCTCAAAGGTGACAAAGGTGGGGGTTCTTGATCCTTCTTAAAGGGGTCTGTAGCTTGTTCACAAGGTTGCACCTTCTCAAGCTCATTTCGTCCTAATGTTTGTTGTCATTGCCATCATCACCTTTTTTTGATTACCACATTTTTTTGTCACATGGCCAGTTATCACTTCCCTCTCACTGAGCCTCACCCTATTCGATTGACTGCATAATCACTACATTTTTGCAGAAAACAAGTTTGATTAGATTGCCAGTGAATACATCTTGCAGACAACCACAGGTAGACAAAGCCAATGCTCCTTAGTTCTGCATGTTTTGCCTTGTCTTGCAGACAAAATGCTAATGCATCACCTCTCTTATTTATTTATTTATTATTTATTTAGATTTCGGATAACACCTTTGAGCCAAGGCTCTTTTACAAAGGTTCCACGTCAGACATTGAGATACAACATAGCGGCAATGTACATAGAATGAGACAACATGGAGGCAATATACTGTACAAACAATGTGACTATGACAACTTTAGCAGCTAGAGGCTTTGTCAGGCACAGGGAGCCAAGACTACTTACTCGAGATATAACAGGGAACAATTAGGTTGATTGGAAAAGTAGACTAAGTAGAAAACTGGAGTAGAGGCAGAGGAGATGAGAAAAGCTATCACAGGGAGGAGAAAGGAGGAATGTTGAGAAAGACAGGGTGGAGGGAGAATGAGGGGGGTCCAAGGATGAGAAGGGCAAAGGGTTGGGGGGGACATGTAGATTGTTGGCATGTGGGTAGGATTTGTGACAGCAAGGCAAGGGTCAGCAGTCACAGGAGGCAATAGCGATGAGGTGTTGGCGAAGATCTTGCTTGAAAGAGCTCAGCGAAGTGTTGTTAATAACATTAGGAGGAAGGGAGTTCTACTACACTGGGGCTCTAGATATGAAAGAACGTTGCCCTTGAGAGGTCCGTCTGTGGGGGACGGAGAAGGAAAGAGAGGTCGAGCTTCTGGTATGGCGTGAGCTACCATGAGGGGCCAGCAAGGCCGAAACTCCAGGGGGTAATAAGTTCAGTGTGGCCTTTTTGGCAATGATGCAGGTTTGGCACCAGAGCCTGTTAGATAGTTGTCTGTTAGCTTGTCTTTTTTGACATGAAGTTAGTTTCTGAATTGCTTTGGCAATATGGGGTACAACAGGGGGCGGAGAGTACAGGGGGACAGCTGGGGTGGGGGGGGTGAAAAAAGGATAGGAGTGGGGAGGAGAACTGAGAAAAACTAAAAAAGGAGGAAGCAGAAAGGGAAGGAGGCCCAGTCCATGATCCACACAGGATCACAGAGCGTAATTACACAACGCACTAAGTGTGCGACTGCCATGGGATGCTGGCCTTTGTTGGGGATGTGGGAGGAGACATTACCCCGCATTGAACCTGGGTCTTTTTCACTCCCATTGGCCTGCACCACAAACTTTTCACACTGTGTAATCACCTTCTGGGGATCATATGTGCTAATCACACAGGTCGCTCTTGTCTTGTGGTGGCTATAACCTTCACCCCTCCAAGTATTCCTCACCACCACCCATCATCTGTTCCGCCCCATACCTTACTGGCCTACTACCTTCCTGTTTGCCTGCCACTGCCATCCAGCATTCCATGCTCAGATGTCTGTAATTAGGGTGCATTATACTATTATACTGTGTAGAGGCACTGTGGTGCAAAACCCGTAACATCCTGTTCACACTGATGTGAACCTACTGCAGTCTTTTGATGATCCAGTGATGATGTGGCCTCCAGAACTGCACATTCAGTAGTCCACTTGATACACTGAGTAAACCATGAGAGAGGGATCACCACAGCCAGCCTTTGCTAGTGCACCCCATGACTATGCATCTAACCAAACATTGGCCCTCCATGCATACTTTGTGCTGCAGCCTTTGTGCAATGTATTGAGACAATTCGGTCATCAAAAATGACAACCTCAGAGTTCCTTTACAGTTTTGTGCTCATCAGCACCCCACCACCACCACTGTATGCTACCCATGTATTCCTTCTTCCGAGGTGCAATGTTTGCCACTTCCCATCACTTGACCACAGTGGCCACACTGACCAATTTACCAGTGTTCCAAATGTCCATTATTACTCCTCCATGACAGCAGTCAGGTAATGTCATTCACTTTACATTTTACTGGATGTGTCTCTGACACTTGGTCCAACACACCTCTAACAACCGAGTACCCCACCAGTAGTTGTTTCCTTCCCCTGTGGGGTCACATGACCCACTCCGTTGGATCTGCTCTGTGTACATACGAACATATGAAGAAGCCACCAGAAGCATGCCATTTGGTCTATCAAGTCTGCTCATGTTGCAGGGTCCACAGCTTGAGCAAATGTCCCTGCCCTCTCTCCCCACTCCTCCCATCTACCCTACCCATGACCCTTACCCGTCCCAGTCTCTCTTAAAGCTGCTCATTGTCTTTAATGTGGTAACCTCCTCTGACTGTGCATTCCAAGTATTCACCACCCTCTCTGTGAGGAAATGCTTCCTGACCTCCCTCCTGAACCTTTCACCTCTCAAGCAAAAACCCTTGTGTTATGGTTGCCACTCAGCTTAAACATACTCACTTTATCAACCTTATTTATCCATTTCAAGTACTTGAAGTTCCCAATCATGTCCTCTCTCTCTCTTAGGGTGTCAGCATGGCTCAGTTGGTAGCACATCTGCCTCTGGACCAGAAGGTTGTGGGTTCTCATCCCACACCGGGATTCAACTTGCACTTAAAATGCTGGCATCTGAGTGCAGTATTCAGGGGTTGATGTACTGCTGGGATGTGCCCTTCTTCAGATGAGACATTAAACTGAGGCCCCTTCAATCCATCCTGGTGGGTGTCCAGGTGGAAGTAAAAGAGCCCAGGGCACTCTTCGCAAAGAGTAGGGGACATTCCCGGTGTCCGGACCAACATTACCCTTCCCATAACCCGGTTCATGCAATTATCCAGGCTCTATGGGGGTGCTGATGTGCGATATGGCTGCCATTACACACTTAGTCACTTTACTACCAGTCTAACATTGCTTGTAAAGTGCTTTGGGATACATTGTGTATGAAAAGCGCTATATAAATGCTGATGATTCTTCTCTTCTGTCTTCCAGGGAGTACATGTTCAGTGCCCTCAATCTCTCCTGGAATGCCTTACGCTGCAGCCCATCTATCATCTTTGTAGCCCTCCTCTGGACCTTCTCCAGCAGGCTAATGTCCTTTTTGAGGTGTTCGAATCAGTACTTAGCTCCATACTCTATACGCAACCTTACCAGTGACCTGTACAAGGGCAGCATAACCTCCTCTTTCATACTACTGATACCCTGTAGATATGCATCCCAGCATCGTTTGCCTTTCCCTGCCCATATTCAACTGGAACCACACTGTGCAATGGTCACTTCCTCCCAGTGGCTCCATGAACATTATTTCCTGTACATGCTCCCCATTTTTGAACACAGGATCAAGAACTGCCCCAACTCTTGTTGTTTCAGTGACTCCCTGAGTCAAGAACCCAATCTGCAGTGCTTTCCTCGAGCAGGTTGAAGTCCCCCACAATTACCACCTCTCCTTTCCCCACAACTTCCAATATTTGTGAGCTCAGTTCCCTCTCCTACTCCTTATCTTAACTGGGTGGTCTATAACCCACCCACCCAACTGCACCATTCTCCCTCTACTGGACCATAACTGAACCCAAAATGCCTCTCTATCCCCTTCCTCTGACTCCTACCTCGAGCAAGTTATTCCCTCCCTGATATAAACTGCCACCCCTCCACCCTTCCCAACTACCCTGCCCCTCCTGTATAGTTTATATCCAGGGACTGCAAGGTCCTAGTCATGGTGTGATGTTGACCAAGCCTTGGTTACTGCAGCTATGTCCACCCTCCTGTCTGCTAATAGTGCATGCAGGTCTTCCATCTTGTTTCCAAGACTCCATGCATTCAGAGACACTACTCTCCACCATAATCTGACCTTCCTTCTCTCCTGGAAGAGGGATACCTGGATATCATGGCAGTCACTGAAACATGGAACACAGAGAACCATGACTGGGATGTCAATATATCAGGGTACACAAGCTACACGACGGACAGGGAAGGTCGAAGAGGAGGAGGAGTCATTCTCTATGTAAGGGAAGGGATCAAAACGACGTAACTAAAGGGTAAACCAGGAGGACAGGAGGCACTGTGGGTCATCCTGGAGACTGGAAATGGCTCCACAATCCACACAGGGGTTGTAAATAGACCCCTGTCTCAGGGGGAGGAAATGGACAAGAAAATGATAGAAGGCATCCTTTGGATGGCAGAGAATAAGCAGATATTTATGATGGGGGACCTGAATATGCCAGATGTTAACTGGAGCACATTTGCTACAGCCACGTCCAAAAGCAGGGCCATCCTCGATGCCCTACAAGGGGGCACACCTCAGATAGCTAGTGTTGGAACCCACTCGAGAGGGAGCAATCTTAGACCTCATACTCTCAAATGGGGACGGAGAGAGGATCTCAGATCTAGAAGTGGGCAGCCATCTGGGAACAAGTGACCACAAAACAGTGTGGTTCATGGTAAACTCAGCTGTAGAGTCAAGCCATACAAAAGTGAAGATACTGAACTTCAGGAGGGCTGATTTTGTCAAAATGGCAGAGTGCCTCAGGAAAGGATGAGCAAACAGGCAAGAAGCAGGGGTGTAGCAACAATGGGGAAACATCAAAACTTCCATCACAGAGGCAACAAGCCTTTGTGTGAAGCTAATAAACAAATCAAAATGAAAGAAAAAAAACACCATGGTTCTCAAAAGAGGTGGCAGGGAAGATTAGGGAGAAAAAGATAGCATTCATGAAGTATAAGGAAACACAGAAGGAACAGGACAGAGAACTGTACCAGTTAAAGCAGAAGGAAGCGGGGAAGGCAGTCAGAATAGCAAAGGCCCAAACCGAGGAAAAGATAGCCAACTCAGTTAAGAAGGGGGATAAAACCTTTTATAGGTACATTAGGGAGCGAAGAAAGACAAAGGGAGGGATACTGAGGCTGAATAAAGAGGAGGGTGGGTGGGCAGAGAGGAACAGTGAAAAAGCAGGGATAGTGAACAAATACTTCTGCTCAGTATTAACAAAGGAAGAGGAGGGGGAGGTACCTAATGCAGTTAACAGAAGCACTATGGATAGTAAACGGAGTCCACAGTGAAGAAAGGGGGGTTACTAGTGGGGTACCACAGAGTTCAGTACTGGGTCCGATCCTTTTTAATGTCTTTATAAGTGACATTACAGAGGGACTGGAAGGAAAAGTATGTCTCTTTACAGACAACACAAAGATCGGCAACAGGGTTGATACACAAGGTGGGGTGGAAAGGATGAGAAGGGACTTTGTAAGGTTGGAAGAATGGTCAAATGTATGGCACCTTAGATTCAATGCAAAGAAGTGCAAAGTAATGCACCTAGGAAACAAAAACCCAGGGGAAGTGTACACAATGGGGGGTGAGATACTGACAATAACAAACATGGAAAGGGACCTGAGGGTGGTTAGATCAGAGGACCTAAAGGTGGGCAAGCAATGTGAGAAGGCAGTAAGGAGAAAGGAAAGCTGTTATCCCTCTGTACAGACAGTTGGCGAGACCCCATCTGGACTACTGCGTGCAATTCTGGAGACCCCTCCTCCGCAAAGACATAGATAGGGTGGAGGCCATCCAGAGGAGGCCAACCAAAATGGTGACGGGTCCGCACAAGAAGACACACAAAGAGAGACCAAAGGAGCTCAACTTGCACACCCTCGAGGAAAGGAGGGCGAGGGGGACACGACAGAAACCTTCAAGCACCCCAAGGGAATCAAAGTCCAATAGGGTAGCACCCCCCAGAAAAAGAGATGTGCAAGAACAAGGGGGCACAACCTGAAAACAGAGGGGGGATTCCCCAGAGGCAATGTGAGGAAGCACATCTCCATGGAGAGGGCCATGGGCACACGGAACAGCCCTCCCGAGGAGGTCATGGAGCCAAAAACAGTGGGGGAACTCAAGAATGCATGGGACAGACACAAGGCAACTGTATTGGGGGTAGGAGGAAGCAGGCCACCAGCCAACCAGGAACTGCAGCACACCCACCAGGCAGGGAAATGGGCAGACCAGGTGGGCCAAGCGGTACCCACCCACCACCAAACTCTATGTTTCTGTGTTTCCCCTCTGTTCTTCTATTCACATTTATCCACTCTGTGTGCACCCCTCCACAGACCCTTGTTATGTGTTCCTCACCCCTCCATTTGCTGTGTTCTTAGAAACATAGACCACCTTCTCCCTCCAGACCTATTCCATCACTGTTGGGGGGGGGAGCAAGGTTCCCTGACCGCCTCCTCTTAGAGTCTGTTGGCCTGCATGCCCAATGTTCCCCCCTCAGTAGTTTAAACTAAGTGTAGTGATTATGTATTCACCAGTTTGTCCCCTTGCCTAAGGAAGAAAAGCTGTGCCCTGCAGGGTATAGTATATAGCTCTGCACCTATGAAATCCAATATCTGCGGTGGCTTTTTTATTTGGACCTGCAAAAAAAGATTAATAGTTGATCACTCCTGTACCCCCACCTGCCCACCCACTGCACTGTGCACCAACCTCCCCACACTCTCCTAACACCACCACATACAGTAATGCACCTAAACAGGTCCCTGCTTCGTGCTCCACGCTTTCAATCGAATACACATTTTGCTGCTGGAAACTGGCGACTGCAGGCAGAGAATGAAGGTAAAAAGTGGTCCTACATATTCAATGGTGGTTTCAGCTTTGGTGCATAACTAGTTGTCATTTTTTTTTACCCTACATTTTGAACATAACTGCTCAGTCACTGCCAGCTGATAGGATCAGTGGCCACATACAATGTACAGGGCCTTCGGGCAGACCTAGTGGTCATTAGCTGCCAACAGTTTCTATGCTTCTAGGACAGACACCTTGGCATCAACATTACACAGGGACCTGAAGGTAGCAACACATTGAGAGAAGGCAGTGACAAGAGCCAGCAGAATGCCAAGTTGCTTTGGGAGGGGGATCACTAGTAGGAGGAAGGAGGTCTGATTACCCCTGTACACCCAGCTGGTTAGGCCACATCTGGAGTATGGGGGCCATTTCTGGAGTCCATATCTGAAGGACATGGAGAGGGTTGTGCCCATCCAGAGGAGGGTGACAAAGATGGTTAAGGGAACCAGTCGCTTATGCAGAGAGACTGAGTGTCTTAAACATGTACTCTGTGGAACAAAGCAGAGACAGGAGGACATGACTGAGACATGCTAATACTTAAAGGGTATTAATAAAGTGGCAGCAGGCAGCACATTCCAACAAAATGAGTGATTGAAGACAAGCAGTCATGAGTTTGAAATGTTGAGAGGGGGGAGTTTAGAGGAAACATAAGGAAGCACTTTTCCACACAAAGGGTGGTGGATAAATGGAGTAGGTTGTCGGAAGAGGTGTTCAGCTACAGGACAGTGGGAGGGTTCAAGGGGGCATGGGACAGGCACAGGGGCCTATTGGGAAGGGGGGCTACAGTTAAGTCCTAGAAGTGGTCTAGGCAACATGGGCAGACTGGGTGGACCTGGCAGTCCTTTTCTGCCATCACATTTCTAGGTTTCTAATTAGAAAGGAGCTGTTCCTGCTAGCTACTGAAAACACACTGAAGGATGACCACTGCTATTAACAGTCCCAAGACAGTCATGTGATGGTAAAAACACTAAGTGGACATAGACAAGGTATTGTTCTAATACAATTACATGCACAGTGACTGAGCAAATCATGTGACCCCGCTAGTGTGGTACAGTGATCCCATGATAAAGCAGCAGTATGCACAAGCACAAGAATTTTGGATGATTGTCTGCAAAAGAGGACAGTCATGAAACATAGTGACTGTTCATTCCACCACATTTCACCCCCCATACATAGATATACCCAACACTCCTCCACACTCTAAAAAAAAAATCACTTGTGTTTGTCCCATGCTCACTTTACCCCAGCATTGTTCTTGCATCCATCACCTATGATAGCACACTGTTCCAGGGCCACACTGCACTCTACGTGAGGCATTGCACATTCACATAGAATTTTATGGCAGAACAGGACTGCCTTGCCCATCCAGTCTGACCAATTTTGCTCCCACTAAATCACCTCCCCCAACCCCACTCAAAGCTACCCTCCCTCACTCACTCCTTCCTCTCACTTTAATCTACCACTCTCCACCATCCCTCAGTGTAAGTCGGCATAATCACACAAGTATTGCCATCACACAGAGCAGATGTAGTCTATTGAATTGCACTTTCAGAGCAGCAAGCTGAGAAAAACAGCCATGTACCTGTGACTATGGTGGGCTATGGAGCTGGTATAATGGAGGTGGGGGGCCCTCCACCGGCTTAATAGAAGGTACCAGTCCTGACTAATACTGCTACCCAAAAAAAATAAAAAAACAAAAGGCTACACTGTGCCAGTAACACTAGAGCAATAACAGAAACATATGGTAGCAGCCATTTGCATGTGACGTGACATGGTGGCTTACAATGACTTACCTCAAAGATGTAGTGGAGCTGCTGTAAACTCTTAAATGATCAGAATCTGAAAACTGACTGGATAACTGTGGTGCTGTTCGACAGAAAGACACAAAGGACTACAGCTCTTTTAGGTTTTGTGTGTCTTAGTACTGCCATACCCCCTCCGAAGTGGAATTCATCAACGTTGAGTAAATGCTGCTCAACTCAATGGCCAGTGCTATGGTGGTCTGAGATCTGCAGCAACCAGTACCCTCCACTCCTGATGCTAGCATCTGGCTTCAACACTTGAGCTGCCAAAACTGCTCTCCTATTCAGGCCCAGAGCTGTCCTCGTCTCTGACCCGTACTGGTCTTTGTCTCTTCCCCAGAGTGATCTGCTCTCCTGCCCAGAATGTTCATATGTGGCTTGTTGCCCCAAATGGTCCTCCGCTGCTGCTGGTGAGATTGTGCTCCTTGGTGGTCTCCGATGGGTGTCCGCGATTCAGCTCTGATGCTACTGCTGGTGGGTGGAAAAATCAAAAGGCAACTCTGGCAAGGAGGATGTGAGTCTGCTTATCAGCTAGCAGCTCAGACCTGAGTGGGAACAGATTCCTTCGGATCCATGTAGGCGGGCATGTAAAATACATCGAGGGACAGAAGTGAGTGAGGACGCACCATGATTGGTAAGTAGGAAGGGTGATGTCATCGGATATGATGCAGAACCCACACCCGGTACTGCACATAGAAAGAGGTGGGCAGAAACAAACAGGAAATTGCAACGGACACAGACACAAGGGAGGAATGGAGATGCGGATGGAAGAAACGTACTTGAGAGCCAGCAAATAAATAGTAATAGCAATGGGCGTGGAAAAATTAGGAAGGGGAGAAAGACAGAGACAGAAAAAAGGGAGGTGACGGCGCATGTGTGCACATGATACATGGGAGCGCGGCTAGGTATGCATAATGAGGTGCACGCATGGGTCCCAGAATACCCTACGCACAGCACAGAGCACCATGGGAGCAGGAAGTTGGCGACCCCCAGTTTGACCACGCAGAAACACGGAATTTCTAAAAAGCATCAGAATCCACCATGGTGAGTACAGAATGTGAAATAATGGCTTGGGGGTTCTACATTTAATGTGGCAGTCGAAACTAAATTGCTACTGTGGGACATATCCACGGTTTTCCTTTAAAGGGAAAGTGTGCTCCATAAAGTGCTAGTGTGTTTTAAAAAATAAGAATTGTTTACTTATCTTTTACACATTAATCTCCTTGTATATCTGGGGGTACCTTACTTATAGTCCAGTTTAAAACAATGTTCTAGTGTCAGCTGGTAATAATAAAAGACACATAAATATCTATTTTTCTGTTATAATCTTGATTTTTTATATATTTACCAACTACATGATGCTATATGCCAAGGGAATATTACTGGTGGAGACAGAGGATAAAACTAGCTACTGGTGAACATGTAAGCATTGTTACAGGCTTAAAGGAATAAACAGTTCAATCTCTGCCATCTTATGGCATACTCCTATAATTCCTTATGTCCATATGGTGGTTTCAATTGAGTCAGGAAGGATATTATCTCACTTTTGTAGTGTAGATTCATATTACCCTCTGCATACTCCATGACTCTATGAAAACTCATGCCATTAGGTATCTAAGGGAGGAGAGAAAGAGCTAGTGATATTTTCCTTTCAGTTAGTTACCTGTATTGTTATAGTTCACCTTTTAACTGTATATATACTGAATGTATTTATAAAAGTTTACTTCTTTATTATAGCGGAGATTTCCATTCTATCATTGAGCCCAGGAGGGTAGTGGCTGCTGAAGTGTACAATCCACATCATTTCCTTTTCTGATACTGTCATTTAAATTCCCTCCTCTTTTTCCTAGAGATACCTTTTCAATGCCACAGAATTAAAAAATGTGTGTAGTGAGATTATGTTGCGTATGTACATGGGTGGCAAATGCATTAGTCATTTCTTTGTTCATAATGGCCCTTTGGTGCTCTCCTGTTCTCAGTTTAAAAGATCTGGTGGTCTTGCCTACATAAAAGGCTCCGAAAGCACATGCTGCTGGATAAACCACATGTGTTGTGTCGCAGTTAATGAGCATACTGATGTCAAAGCTTTTTGTGGCATTTGCACTTGTGACACATTTGGTTTTTTCAATCGCTGTGCAGTATTTGCATTCTGCCACAGGCATGGCTCCCATTTGGTGGTGGGGGAGCCAGGTACCTTTGTTGGTATTTTCTGCTGTTTGCAGACTGTGTGTCACTCACTGTCTACACTTGATGCCTTTGGTATTTCATTTGAAAAAAAAGGCAAACTGTTTGTATATGGCTTTGGCCAGCTGGTTGACACGTAACTTTAGCCAAATCTGCCATCCAGAACCCAGCTGAGAAACCCTACCATTGTCATTGGCATAATAGCCATCATTTTCCAGTGAAATGCTGCTGGTAATAATTTGTCATCTTCATCCTCCTCCTCCTCCTCATGAGCACAGCAAGCAATCATAATATCATCATCATCATAATTATTCTTGAAAATCATTATCACTATTCGCTACATGCAAGAAAGGACTAGGAGAAAAACAATATGGGTGGAGCAGCATGGCATGGGGACACAATGACACTGCATACTGACATTTGCTGGCATAGTTGAGGTGAACTCGAGAACTTAACCACCCTACATGCAGCATAAAGAATTTGCTGACTTCACAGCTCCTACGAATTGTGAGGTGATGATTTTATTGGTGGTGAGATTACTGTTAAAAAACACAATAACCATGCAGAGGATATGCCATCATCACTTATTCATTTAATTCATAATGAATGAATTGGTGAGGACATACTAGCAGTAACAGCAGAATGAGAATGGTCAGTGTGAGGTCAGGCAGTGAGTTAACTACTGTCATGTCATTACCAATTCATTCATTGTGAATAACAAATAGCAAGTGATTATGTGGCTTCTTGTCCCTGCACGTCTGAGGGTGTAACTTTACTTTGCTAGCTTACCTAACAACTAATGTGAAATGTCCCACTACAAATTTGTTTTTAGCTTCCAGACAGCCAAGCACAATTTGAAGTGTTAGCGCTGTCACTGAAATTAGTGTTGTGTGTGTCTGTAGTCTCCACCTAATGAAAACTGTATGGCCGGTGGACACTTTACCAGACTGTTATTTTTTCATTTTATTAGGAAATGATGAAATAAAATGGCAGATACAAACTCATTCCTTGTTTTCAGAATCTAATTTATTTATTTTTTGCACTTTTTGGAGTTTCCTGACATCTACGATATGTAAAATCTTGGAGGGTACAATAAAAGACATTATACTATTACATCTTGAGGCAACTAACTCACTAGATCCAACTCAACACGGATTTATGAAATCTCATTCATGACAGACAAATATGCTAGTAGTTTATGAACATGTTAGTAAAGCTCTGGATGATGGTAATGCAGTGGATGAAGCGTACTTGGACTTTTCAAAAGCGTTCGATAAGTTGCCCCACAAGGAAATTATGTTTACCCTTGAACAAACAGGTTTAGACTACAATTTGTTTAGTTGGATTACCTCATGGTTGGGAGGGAGGAGGCAGAGAGTGACTGTTAATGCAGCCCTGTCAGAATGGACAAATGTGACAAGTGGGGTCCCACAGGGATCTGATTTGGGTCCCTGCCTCTTATATATATATATATATATATATATATATGCACACACACACATATATATATATATATATATATATACAGTGGCGTGAAAAAGTATTTCCCCCTTCCTGATTTTCTCTATTATTGCATATTTGTCACACTGGATGTTTTCAGGTCTTTAGAGAAAATGTAATATTAGATAAAGGAACCTGAGTGAACAAATAACACTTGTTTTTTAATTTCACTTATTTAATGAAAAAAAGTTAACCAACACCAACTGGCACTGTGTGAAAAAGTAATTGCCCCCTTACACTTAATAACTGGTTATGCCACATTTAGCTGCAATGACTGCAACCAAACACTTCCTATAATTCAATATCAGTCTTTCACATCGCTGTGGAGGAATTTTAACCCACTCTTCCTCACAGAACTGCTTTAATTCAGTAACATTTGGTAGGTTTTCGAGCATGAACTGCTCATTTCAGGTCCTGCCACAGCATCTCTATTGGGTTTCAGTCTGGACTTTGACTAGGCCACTCCAAAACTTTAATTTTACTTCTTTTTAGCCATTCTGATGTGGACTTGCTTTTGTGTTTTGGATCATTGTCTTGCTGCATGACCAACTACGCTTCAGCTTCAGCTGATGGAAGGATGACTGGACATTCTCCTTAAGAATTTTCTGGTACAGAGCAGAATTCATGGTTCCTTTAATTATGGCAAGTCATCCAGGTCCTTAGGCAGCAAAGCATCCCCACACCATCCACTACCACCACCATGTTTGACTGTTGGTATGGTGTTCTTACTGTGGAATGCTGTGTTTGCTTCTACGCGAGACATTATGGGATCCATGTTGTCCAAAAGTTCCACTTTGGACTCATCTGTCCATAGAACATTTTCCCAAAAGGCTTGTGGATCATCCAGGTGCTTCTTGGCAAATGAGAGACGAGCATTTATGTTCTTCTTGGTTAGCAGTGGTTTCGCTTGCTACTCTCACATGAAGTCCATTTTGCCCAGTCTCTTTCTGATTGTGGAGTCATGAACACTGACCTTAGCTGAGGCAAGAGTAGCCTGCAGTTCTTTGGATGTTGTTTTAGGATCCTTTGAGAATTCTTGGATGATTTTACACTGTGCCCTTGGAGTAATTTGGCAGCTGCCCACTCCTGGGAAGGTTCACTACTGTTCCAAGTGTTCTCCATTTGGAGATTATGGCTCTCACTGTGGTTCGATGGAGTCCCAGAGCCTTAGAAATATCTTTGTAACCCTTTCCAGACTGATGAGGGCAACAAATTTTTTCTGATCTTTTCAGGAACTTCCTTTGATCATGGCATAATGTGCTTGTTGAATCTTTGTGCTGGCGTGACTCTGATGGTAAGGGCCAAAATAAGTGAGGTTTATATTGAGCAGGGCTGGCTGTAATCAAGCCTGGCTGTGTTCAATCAGCTGACTCTAATTATCCCTTTAATTGGGTTGATTTAACTAGGGGCAATTACTTTTCACACAGTGCCAGTTGGTGTTGGTTAACTTTTTCATTAAATAAATGAAATAAGTAAAAAAAAAGTGTTATTTGTTCACTCAGGTTCCCTTTATCTAATAATATATTTTGTCTAAAGACCTGAAAACATCCAGTGTGACAAATATGCAATAATAGAGAAAATCAGGAAGGGGGCAAATACTTTTTCACGCCACTGTATATATATATATATATCTTCTTTGAGATACGAACATAGCAATATTTGGCTAACCAAGTTCGTGGACGACTGTAGAGTAGGGCAATAGTTAACACCAAGGAGGAAGGTAGCATCATGCAGGATGCCCTACTTGATATAGCAAACTGGACTAAGAAGTATAAATTAGAATTAAATGTGAATAAATGCACAATTATGCACATGGGAAAGCAGAATCCTAGTGTAGCTTATAATATTATGGACAAAGTACTACCTACTATTACAGAAGAATGAGAGCTTGGGATAACAATATCCTCAGACTTACAATTTACTTCACACTGTGTTGATGTTACCCAAAAAGCAAACCAAAGCCTCAATTGTATTTTACGCCACATAAAAAGCAAGAAAAAGAGGGTTATCATCCCCCTGTACCAGGCACTTGGTAAGGCCACTCATGGAGTATGGAGTGCAGGTGTGGGCACCATACTAGAAGGGAGATATTTTAAAGCTGGAGAGGATCCAGAGAAGAGCTGCAAAGGTAATAGCAGGGAATAAAGATGTGCCGTACCATGAAAGATTGAGAGGACTTGACATGTTCACTGTACAATACAGGAGAGTGAGGGGGGACATGTGTATGATATATAGGACATTATATGATAATGTTCTATGGACAGAATATGGCCTTAAAATAAAAGAATGCGCATATATAACTGGGAGGGGCACCATCTTCAGTTGGTAGCGGCTAAGTGGAATCTATTGAAAAAGAAACAGTGGTTTAGCCAAAGAATGGCAACCACTTGGAACAGTTTACCTAGTGATGTGGTATCAAGCACCTCAATGGAACTGTTCAAAACAAGACTAGACAGCTTTTTTGTAAATAAATATGATATGGTATAACTGGCAAGCAACTAAAGGACGAAAGTCTATTCTGCTTGGAAATCCTATGAAACCTATGAAATATATATATATTTTTTGTTATAAAACACTTTATTTCTCCTTGGCCGAAGCAGGTTTGGGCTTCCTTCAGCTCTGTCCCAGCTGACCTGCACCAACCAACACTTCACCAGGCTTACCTGCATGGCCCAAATACCCCCACACATTACACCCCATGGGAGGGTCTGGGGGAAGGCCATTCCCCCCCGAAGCACAATCCAGACTTAGCCACCCAGGCTCTTGGTGGTGATGCGGGTGGGGGACTAGCATGCAGAGCATCATTAACATCTACCTCATCACGATTGTCTACTGCTGTGTCTCCCCAAAACCCTTGCTGGGGTGCACGAGTCAGCATGCATGTATGGAGGCACACGCATGCCATAAAGTCCTGTGGCATCCAACCTTCTCTGCTGCTCTTGTTCTGCACTGCCACCAGGCCTCCACCTAGTGGCAGTCATTTGGTGGAGATGGCAGTCCTTCCTCCCTTCCTGGGACAGGAGAGAAGTCCCTCAGATGCTCGATCCCCTCCCCCCTTTGCCGACCCATGGCAACCCGAGCTCATTCCTGAACCCGGGCCACCAGCTTGGAGAGTGAGGTGTTGCTTCCAGCACTCAACCCTTAGCGCCACCGGGTCGGCCCTCCCATATGTAATGTATCCAGTTTATCAAAAGTAACGTAATGTAAAAAGTAAAATGAGTTAGTTACTTATTACTTTTTATGCATAAGTAATAAATAACTGTAACTGATTACATTTCTTTGAGAGTAACTAGTAACTGTAAATGATTATTTTTTAAAAGTAACTTACACAATATTGTATATATACTTAAAGCATCCTTGTTAATAAGAATTGAATACATTTTGCAACACCAGGTTGTCCATCAGAGAAAAAAGTAAGGTACTTCTGTTGTCTTAGCTTCCAATTGCCTTGGTGGTGCAGATAACACAGCAGAACAGTATTCTGAATGACCTGGATTACTATCCCAGCTAAGGCACTTATTTCTTTCTCTCTTTTGTCTGTTGGTGTTCCATACATTTGCACTCTATATCTTTTGTTTTTTTAATCTCTTTTTATCCCACCATCTCTTTCTACCCTCAGCTCTCTCCACTCAATCAGAGCTCTCAATGCTCCAAGCATTGTGACCTCCCCGACTTCAAGGTCTGCTCCTCGAGTACCTCTGCTCGACTCCCCTTATGCCTTGATGGGCCGGATTACCCCCCGGGCGGGGTGAGGAAAGGTTCACCCTTACCTGCCCCCCCCCCCGAGTGTTCTCAGGGAGAGGGCTTTGTACAGTGGAGTCTGCCCTGATGTCTGTGGTGGCATGCTTGCTACTGGAGAGATTGTCACCTAGGAGAGGTGAAGGATTTTTCCTCTAATACCTTGTATTACCCAATCCCCTGAGATGCTGGCACAGAGAGTCAACGTGCAGATGCATGCTGTTCTAAAGCGCCTAACAGCATCCCCCCTCCTCCCCAGCTCTAGTAAGCAAAGCCGCCATGCCCCTCAGCTGGTGCATCCACCGGCTTTCTCAGGATCATTGGGTACTACATACGCCCTGGCATCCCACCCTGAGGGAAGTATCTGTTGAACGCCCATCCCCCGACTGACCCGAGTCCATTCCCGGACCCGGGTCGCTGGCGTAGCATGAGGTGTGGCATCCAGCGCTTCAACCCTCAGCGCCACTGGACCGGTCTACTCTGTATCTTTGTGAATAAAAACTCTCTATGTATTTGAAGTCAAGTAATTTTTTTTTAAATATAATTAAACTACATCAATTAAAAGGCACATGACCATATTCTGCTCTTTTACCAGTAAGGGGCTGCATATGTGATCACCATTAATAGCATACAGTACATTCATTTATTTCTTGTTGACTGGGAAAGGAGGACTAGACAATTCTGCCTATTTTCAGCCTTGTCCTGGGGGAAGGGGATACAAATGGATGCCAACTGACATTGAACCAGATTAAGCTGTTGGTGGTATTTTTAGTGAATGGGGAAATTTGGCCAGGACACTGGAGAAATTCCCCTGCTCTCCACTAGGGGACCCTTTGTCATCCTGGCTCTTGGCCAAGATGGCTGCCTTGGTGGAACTGGAGGATCAGATGGATGTTCAGGAGGCTGGGGAGAGGGTCTCTTCCCCTACCTCACCTTTGCCTGAGACCAATCTATTTTTTGATGCACCAGAATTTATAGGAAAAAGTATACCTGTATGGAAAGAAGGACACCAGGTACCTTTACCTGTCCATACTTCTGAGGAAACTGCTGGATCTTTGCCCCTGACAGAAGGTATGCAGCAAGACCAGCTTTCGATCTTTCAACTGCAGGCACTCTTACTTGATGAGGAGACCCATTTTGAATGCAAGAAAAGAGAGCTTGCACAAGCATTATCTACGGCAAGGATGAGCGCTGGAAATACCGCATCCGACTCAGTGCAGCAGCTGTCGACAGCTGCTGCTACCCCAGAAACTGCTGTTGAAGTGGCAAAAGGCATCCAGGTGAAAGAACAGCCTGCTTCAAACAGCGTACCGTTCACAGTCTCTAGCGCTCATTTGATGAAAGACCCTGCTCCAGGACTTACGGGGGGAGCACCGGGAATGGCATCAACAGACAGTTCATCTGGCCTAAGACGCTCTCCGGATTGCAATTCACAAAATGAGTCTTGGTCCATGGACACAGCACTGAAAGGCACAGGTTGGGTGCAGACGGCCTCTGGTAAGTGGATCTCTGGTCCCACACCAATCATTACCTCTCCTGTTAGAGAGCCTGTTATTACTGACTTGCCTAGTACAGCTGTTTTAAGTATTGTGGAGCCTGTCTTACACCCTGAATCTGTTCAAACAAATCCTGCAGGTATTACTGATTCTGCACTTAATTTGCCTCTGGAATGTCAACTAATTGAGGATCCTGTACTTCCTCTCAGAAGTGACATTTCTCTGCCTAATACTTCTCCTGTGGTAGCTACCATTATGGAACCTTCACCTCCATCTACCTCTACTAACACAAGGCAACCAGTTGCACCAGCGGGGCCCCAGAAGCATCTCTTAACCAACCTAACAGAACCTCCTCTAGATGTTATGCCTCTTTGTTTCACCAACCCATTTATCCTGCAAAAAGACACAATGTGGTCAGGCTTCCCTACCAAGGAGGAATGGACACACTCCCTGACCGAGTCTTTGTAGCAAAAACCCTGCTTAAAGACTCCATGAAGTTTTTTGCCAATGAAATCCATGCCTTAATTCATGTGTCTGGTGAAACTATGTATGATATTAGTTTTAAATTGAATGCAGGACTTCAAAAGATTTTGGACACATTTTCATAATCTAAAACAAACCCCCTTATGGGTACCCTTTGATGCTATTCTTTTAACCAAACTTGCTTATAAAATGATAACTGTTCCATTTCGCAGTGAGGGGGTCAGTATTACTGACCTAAAATATTAGTTAAAACAAAGGTGTACTGTATTAGGGGCACCTGAGGCAATCTTTGACACAGAACATATTTGGACTGGGGGTTAGAGGGTAAAGGTTATGCTTCGTTCTTCTGATGTGTGTTTATGTCATCTTCCCAACTGTTTTCTTCTTGGTAGAGACAAGGGTGTGCTTTTTTATGCAGGCCAACCTAAGGCCTGCTACAAGTGTGGGTCAACAACACACCTCAGTAGTAGTTGTGAAGGAGTGAAGTGCACTTTGTGTCAAGAATTGGGGCATACTAGTGGCCTTTTTCTAAATGAGCCAAAACGCAACCTTTGTGATGATTTTGGCCGCGCATATGAGAGTTGTTCCTGGGCTGCTCACAGTCAGGCTGACTTCTCTGATGATTCTGAACAGAGGTTATTGATTACCATTGCACATAGAGCAACTTTTCCTAGGCCTCTTCCTGCTGTCCCAACCGTTATGCCCCTCCCAGTGCAGGACCCACTGCCCCCTGTTATCTTCTCTTCTGCACCACCTACAACAGCATCTCCATCCTCTGTAGTGGATATGGAACATGACCCACCCAATACCCTGGCTAAATAATCTACATCCACTGATCCCACCACCATGCCTCCCCCCCCCTCAGCAGGTCACTACAAAAAGTAAAACGATCATCAGGCGTAGTCAGACTCAGGATCAGCCTGTTTAAAAGATCTCCAAAACTTCTGAACTACCTTTGTCCAATCATTTTGATGCCTTTCAGAACAATTTAAAGTCTCCGATGCTGACTCTGAGGACTCCTTACTTTGGTCCTCACAGGCTGAACCCCTCTCTGATCAAGAAGTGAATCCCCAACCACAAAAAAAATCTGGGAAACAGCAGAGGAAATCTAGAAAAATGAACAAGAAACCCCCCTGAGGTAGGGTAGCCAATTTTTGTCTCCTTCCATTTCCACAAACCTTATGGCACAGACATCCTTGACTATAGGGACTATTAATGTTAATAGTATGAAGAGTCGTAGGGAGAGACAACTAGTCATGTCCTATCTACTATCTAGCTCTTTTGATGTCTTATTTCTACAGGACGCCAGACTTCATACTATTACTGAATTGAATACAGTCATTAAAACCTGGTATGCTGGCCCATCCTACTGGTCCATAGGACCAGATACCTGTTCGGTGGTAGGTATTCTTTTTAAATCACACATCCAAGTACATGTAGTTAAACTGGTTTATCTAGTGCCAGGTAGGGTTTTGATTCTTGACACTAAAATCTCTAATAAGTACTACAGATTTGTAAATGTGTAGGCTCCACAAACAAAAGCTGAAAGAATTGCTTTATTTCATGCTGTGCAACCCTACTTATTTTCTTCTCACTTTGTTATATTTAGGGTGACTTTAACTGTGGTCTGGATGTCCAGGATAGGGGACAACATACTAAAACTAGAAAGTTTTTTTGTGATATGTCTGTTTTGACAACTGTCATTTCAGACTCTAATTTAATAGATGCTTACATGTCCCCTACACACTACTCCTGCCCCCACATTTCAAAAGGGAATTCTAGCCACGAGGATAGATTTCTTCTTTATTTCTACATCCCTGCGTGTTTCTTCCACATCTGTAGAGGAGGTAGAATTCTCTGACCACAAACTTCTTATCTTGCAGATAGGCCTCTGACTTCTTCACACACAAGGTCCAGGATCCTGGAAAGTTAATTACTCTTTACTAGCTAAAGCATAGACATGTATGACAATCCTGCCCTCTGGTGGGAGAATTTGAAAACAGATTTAAGACATCTTTTACAAATTGAAAGTAAATCTTGTAAAACTATGGCCTACCTCCAATACCTCCATAACAGACAACAGTTGCAGAAACTGCAAACCTTGACCTGGACTACAACCCATAACTTTACTGCTCAAATTCAGCCCCTGAAACATGATATGCAGACTTTCCATTTAAGACAGCAGGAAAGCTTACAAAAACAGCAGAACTTTTAACATACTAACATAATATGAAGCCAGCGGAATAGGCCCTATGGTCTATCAAGTCTGCTCAATGATCAGTGCCCACGCAGGGCACCGATTTTAGCTCCCCTTCCCTCCCAACAAGGTGCACTCAGGGAAGAGCAGAGGTGCTTTGTCCTTTTTAACACTGTAAAGATAGGATTAGGAAAAAACAAGTCACACTTACTTGATCAGGATGGTAAGATTTATTCAGATAAAGATAATCTGCTTAGAATTGTCTCCCAGTATGCTACATCATTATTCCGAAGGTCACAGAGCCAGTCTGACACACTCTCAGATTTTTTATCTACCTCCTTGCTGCCAACATACCCCTCTCACATTTTGGAGGAACTCTCTCAGGATATTTCCCATTTAGAAGCTGAAACTGCCGTTCGATCCTTGCATAATAATAATAAGGCCCCTGGTATGGATGGGCTCTCCCCTGAATTATATAAAACTCTTGGTACTGTAATTTCTCAAGAATTGGCATCCGCCTTTACTTACATGTTAAGAAATAATTCCATCTCGTTAAATATGTCTAAAGACATGTTGATTTATCTGTTTAAAAGGGGAGACAAACATATTCTGACTAACTGGAGGCCTATCAGCCTCTTGAACACTGACTTGAAAATACTGACTAAAATACTCAATATGAGATCATTGCAGGCCGCAGTACACCTCATTATTCCAACCCAATCCTGCTCCATACCAGAGAGAAAAATGGTGGATCACCTGATTTTACTAAGGGAACTCACAGAAAGAGACAACAGGTCAGGCCTGAAATGTTTCCTCCTTTCTTTAGATCAAAAGCAGGCTTTTGATGCCGTCGATCATCGATATTTATGGACAGTTTTACGCCACTATGGCATCCCAGATGTGTTTATAACATGGATTGAAAATCTGTACAATATAGTCACAGTCACTCCACAAGTGAATGGCTGGCTAGGCCCTATGATTCCTGAGGGGGGAAGGGGTAGTCAGGGCTATCCACTCAGCCCTTTACTTTATGTATTTAGTATTGACCCCTTACTCAGGGCATTGAACTCCTCCCCACTACTATCACATATTCAAGTGGACTCTTATAATATTCCCCACCCTGCACTAGCTTATGCAGATGACATCACGATTATTGTAAAAGATACATCCTCTGTGAGACAGGCTATGGATATCTGCCATCAGTTTTGTTTGATGTCTGGAGCAGCTCTTAATTTACAAAAATGTATTGGTAGACAACTAGGTCAACCAGACAATCCTCTGGCAGCCATTTCAGGTATCACCCTAACGAGGGACCCTATTACTGTTTTGGGCATACTTTTTGGTTCAGGAGACCTTGAGACTCTTAACTGGGTACCCAAGATAGAACAAGGCCAGAGAATGGTACAAAATTGATTGGAATAAGTGGTAAATGTGTAAGCGTAAGAGGATGCACTTGATTAAAACATTCTTATTACCCATCTGTTTATACATTAGCTACCTTTTCCCGCCTCCAAAATCTTTAGAAACTACACTTTACAGCATATTTTTCCTGGCAGTTTGGGGGAGCAGGTTAAACCCCCTGAAGAAAAACATTCTCTGTCTCCCAGTGAAGTGAGTATGGTCAATCCTCTTGTTTTTTTCTACAGTATTTATATAGTAACTAACTTTCAACCTCTTTTATTTCATGTCAGAAAGGCCTGGCTGCCCTTATAAAATCTGTCTTGTATCACTTGGTTTCCATAATGGAGTAAGTAACACCCGTTGTATAGTGAAACACGCCCATATCAGCTTTACTTACCTCCGAGAGTTGTTTGTCAAACTCAAAAGCTGACAAGTTTCTAGCCACGTGGTCTCCACCAAGGCCAGAAAACTTTTATACAAACAAATACTTAGGAAACATTTTTCTGAACTGTTAATCTTCCTTACTTGCCCTGTAGCTTCTCTTCCCTCACTTCTAGAACTCCTAAACAATCATAGAATACCTGAAAAGATGTAGGATGTTCACTGGCTTTGCTGTCACAACAAGCTTAATGTTAAAGCTGACCATAAACACAGACAGCTGCCAGAACACATGTGCTCCAGACCCTTATGTCACCAACAACAAGAAACCACGAACCATTTATTCTTTTCCTGTAGTTATATCTCTGATTTTTGGAAATTTATAGCAAAGCAAATGGAAGGTTACCTGTTTTGTAAAGGTCACTATTGAAATACTGTTCAGTGGGCACTTTGATAATTCATGGAGGATATGGGATAGGACCACCCTGAATGTGATATTCATGGTTATAAAATGGTTTATATGGAACTCAGAATGTTGGTACACCTTACAACAAAAAGATACCTCCTATGTAGAACTGTTACAAAAAATGACATCTGAATGGAACCTGATCTGTCAGTCTGAAGCTAGACATAAAAGTTGGACTTCTGTACTACAGTTATGGAGAAATCTGCCCTGGATCACGGACTCGGGTGTCCCCATTACTTGAGTTATAGGGGCAATCCTTGTTGCTTCCCTTTTCATTTACATATTTTTTTTGGTTGGGTCTCATATGGCACACTTTTAATAGTGCTTTATTTAGGGGTGCACAAGAGGCTCACATGAATATTCTGATTGTATTGCATTATGATTTCCTTTTTCTTTTTTTTATTGTAACCCCTAGGTGGAGCGATCCCAAGGGCTACTACCCCTGCCTGCTTGTCTAGTTGTAGGTTAAGGGGCCTGGGTACTGAAACGGATACCTCTACCCAGAGGACAGGGTTGTTAGTAACAAGGCTAACCTAGGTACAGCCCTCCGGGACACTGTAATCCCTCTCTTTCCCCTCTAGTGGCCTAGACAATATGCAACAAACACTTTCACAGTAGCCCCTATTCAGCATACAAATCCGCACACTGTTTGCACTTACCACCATGGCTGGTTCCACTAGTTTAACCCTGGAGACCCCCTGTAAAACAAGGTTAGGCACAGCAAATAACAGTACAGTACTTTTGGTACAAACTGGAACCACAGTCAGATTAAATGCAAAAAGAGTTAGATCTGATTTATTCAGGGGAATTGAACAAGGGAGGGGCTTAATCAGGTTGATTGATTTTAAAACTGATCTAGTCAGGCAATTATGCATGCACTTTTAGTCCCTGCACAGTCACACGCTCTAGGTACCCAGTTGAAAGTAAGGTGGGCTAGCCTGGAACATTGCCCGGGGTAGGCCGGCGCCGCAGCTGGTTGGGGCCCTGTGATGAAAAGAAAAGGCATGCACAACCACACACAGTTTGTAATCCGGAGCCAGGAGGCTCAGTTCATGATGATTAGACAAAACAATTAAATCAGATGACGCACTTTGATTGAGCTATTGTTGCAGGGAGCTACCCTGGTGTTTACTCATGCTACGCAGTACAGGACATTGGATGGATGAAATGCAGACTGCAGGATGACTTGCTGGTTTGCCAGGAGAAGCAGGGCCCACATGATTCACCATGGTATCGTTCCTGTTCGTGATGTTGAGCAGGGGGCTGATCCCCGGGTGAGTCTCTTGTTGATGGTGTTCTCTGCACCTGAAGTAGCTGGCTGGGCCAGTGTGGCAGGGCCCAGGCCAGGTAAGACAGTTCGGATATCAGTCCGGGAAGGCTGGATGCAGCTTCCAGCAAGTGTGGCACAATTAAACAGTGGGGAACCAAATTGCGACCCACTAATAGCAAACAGCACATTTATAGTAAAGCAATCACCATACCACAATGCGGATAGCAGTCTGGCAGCAATATCAGTGTCTCTGAGCAAAACCGGGAATTCTGAGGCAACTGGATGTCCTGACAGGCTGATTGCGTATAACAAATCTTCGGTCTTCTTCAGGTTTAAATCTGGTCACTCTTCAGTGGCTTTGTCACACTCCAATTCGGATACAGTCCACTTGCTAGGCCTTTCGAAGGATTCCCTCTCGAAGGACAGCAGGCAGACAGGCCAAACTCAGCCTTTCCACCAATCTTCCGCGTGAACTATGCAGAAGCAGCTACTCAAATCTCTTGAGCTGTTCACTCTACAAACTCTACCTCCAGAATGACTCACTGTAGCAGGCAGCTTGGGAATTTCCCTTCAGTCCAAAAGGTTCTGGTTGGCTGATCCATTAGTCTGTCAAAGCAAGGCCTCCTCCCCCTCCAGGTGCACTTAGGCACCAAAGTCTCAAAACTACAATTCCTACAATTCACTCCCACAAGACCCCTGGGGACAGATTCCATTTTAGGGTTCCTAAAGGTACTGATTGGCCCATTCTGGCAGTCCAGGACCAAGATGGTGGTGATAAACAGAACTGTCCAGGCAGGTTAGACAAACTACATTATCATTACTATTACAATAGATAATCAGCAAAGAAGTACAGCTTCTAACAGAGCTCCCTCTGCACAAATAGCGATGGCAGAATGGAATGATTATCTGGCAACCCAGGGAAGGACTCGAGCATAGAAACACTCAGCCCCTTCCCAGATTAAATAAGCACCACGCTATAGGCAGCTGTTAAAGAGACAGTCACGGAGTCTAACAGGGCACTCGCATGCAAACACTTTTAAAATGCTAAGACACAGGATACCAGCCTGGCAGTGGGCATTTAGGCACACCCAAGGAAGACTTTCGGGACTCTCCATTTGTAGGGGCTTACATTATTATTTACCATACATATCGACTGATCTTTTCCTTGTTAAATTCACCTATATTTTTGTAACCCCTCACCCCTGCCTTTTTGCCAAAATGACAGGTGGCATGCTGTTGAAGCTGACAGCAGTACCTGGTGGGGACTGGGTCACAGGGGCACCCGAGTAAATCCGAACACAGGAAGCAATAACTGTAATGTCCAGAACCAGGAATGGGATTCTTCAGTGTGGATTTTATTCACATCCAAGCTGAACAAACAAAGCATAGATGGACCCCCATGGGGCTACATTTCCTGGTAATGCAGATTAGAGACTACAGAACACTTTATCGCTATTTACAGCCCTCAGGCTCTAAACCCACCAGGCACACAGCCTGGACTTGCACGCAGCTTTGGGTACAAAGCCCGACTTGTACACTACTTGGGTTTTCTCCACTGGTCCAGCTCCCCCGCCGGCCACTTGATCCACGGTCCATTTGAGGAATGAACCAATTATCCTGTTGTGGCTCCCAAAACCACACTAGAGTCTTCGACTCCTAGAGAGAATTTTCCTTACAATCCTACATCTGGGTACTTCCCTCATCACTGGCCAAGTGCCTGAGGTAAAGTAGAAATCCACAGAAGAAATCCGTAGAGGTGGACCTGGTCACTAAAGATGGGGGGCCACCCACCTCCAGCTCCCACAGCCCATACCCGGCCATTTCTCTGGAAACTGAACAATTCCTTTACTGAACTTTCAAATGTAGATTCTGGGTAGACGTCTGTCACATCTCCTCTGCATATCATTTGCATCCCAACAAGCTCTGGACTTGAACCTACTTTTAATTTGCTTAGCCCATTACTCTAGGCTTCCCAATTTTTTAGTAGTTCAATCCCCACATTGTCACACAAGTCCCAGGGTGAAAAACATAGGCCCTTTTAGCAAGAGCAGACACTCACCCTCACGTTGTAGGTGCCCCACAGGCGACTCACAAATCTTCTTATTCTCCCAAATAAACTCTGGAACACATAGGCAGCTTTTCCTTTAGACGCAGTACTAGGGGGTTGCCCCAGGAATCTGCAGGGAACCCTTTCCTGACCCCCCGAAGGGAGGGGGCACTGAGACCCGAAAACAGCGGTCTCCACTACTTCAGTTATCTTCTGTGTCTCTCTTTAAGGTGGAGACAAACACCCTTTTACTTAAAAGCAGCCCTCTGTCAGGGCTGAGGCTCCTAGAGCCTTCACTGAGCTGCTTTCTCAGCAAGCTCCCAACTTCACACTCACTCACTGAAGACTGACTTCAAAACTTCCCAACGTTCTAACCAACTCCCTTGCTGCAGATTCCAATGTGGCTCATGCAGCTGCGATAGTTCTATTGGTGATGTCATCCCTCAGTCTCAGCTGAGACTGAGAACAGAGTGAGACAGTGTGAAACCCATTTAACTGGAGTTTCACAAGCTGCCTTCCCTGCCTACCACTAGGTCTTACTGGGATTCTAGTAACCCCAGGTAACAAGGGGGTTACATTTTACTTTGTATGATTTCAATAAAAACTAAGTGCCCCTGCTCTTTTCGAGAAGTACCGTGGGATCTTTAACATCCACCTGAACTACCATGAGAACAGGCAGATGGGACCTCGGTTTCATGTCTCATCCAAAAGATGGCACCTCAGGAGTGCAGCACCCCCCTCATGCTGCACCACAGTGTCAGTATTGGGATTTAACCCAAGTGCCTGGTTTGGGGATAGAACCCACAGTCTTCAGATCATCCAGCCTCAGAGGCAAGTGTGCAATCTGCTGAGCCACCAACACTGCCTTGCATGAGTAGGGTAATGAACCTTGGAATGGAGACAAACAGGTCTTCATACCAGGGCAAAACTGAGTGAAGCAACCTCATGTGCACTTAATTAGGATGACACCGGAGGATGCAAGAGAGGGAATCACTACCCATGCCCCAAAAAAACACACAGGTACAGAGAAAATAGGATTAGGTGACTTTCCCTATAACATGTTGTTGAATTTGCTTTTTAGAGTGCTTCCCATTATACACACACTGCATTACTGTTGATCCTGCTTTCAACCATGGCATTCTGGTTGGTGGGATAGTGCAGAGCTGCTTGGGCATCTGAACAGCATGGCTGCTGCACAGATACAGAAATTAATTTCAACTGCTGGAAGACAGCAGTGAAGAGAAAGACGAACAAAACCAAAGCTTATTTTTGCATTGGCAGAATTAATCTAAAATATTATAACCTAAACTGGAAAAATATCAGAAATTTTTCACGGTATATAGAAAAGGTAGTCAGATTTTTCCCACAGGTTGCTTGAAAGGACAGAGCACAGAACTTTACCAGAGCAAGGGAAAGGATTAAAGGAAAACAATGGAAAAGACACAGCTTTCCTCAGATACTACAGAAACTCTCAATTAGTGCTTTCAGACAGTAGCAACTTTTTTAAATTATTTAGAACAGCTACCAACAACTAGGGTTGCCACCTTTGAATGAAGCAAAAACCGGATCCTAAGCTCCGCCTCTAGCCCCACCCCTTTTCAAGACTCATGCATTGTTCCTCCTAGAAAGCCATTTGTTATACCAATAAAAGACAAGGCTTAAAGCAACAGTTCAACACAAATGTTAAGATACTGTACTGTGCCTGTTAAAGTTACTTTACTAGATTCTTCCTAATTATTTATTTGCTTATGCATTTATTTATTTATTGACATTGGTTTACCAGACAAACATACAGAGATAAAAGAAAACTCATTTACAGATATGAAAATGTTTACCAGCAAATGAAAGTGGAAGACAACTGGCTCTGTTACTGTTACAAAAGGTGGGGGCAGCTTTGGTGCTATGCCACTTTAAGATGCATTGGAAATGATTAGGTTAAATAAGTGCTAATGGTATTAATGGCCATCCTTTACACCTCCCAGGGTGACTGCTTTCACAAACAATGGGCTATACTGATAACAGAACTTGTTTGTAACCTGGACATGCAGCTGAAACAATGCATGATACAACAAAATCTGTTTCAAAAGTATGTGAGCACTCAAAATGGCTCAAAAACCTGATCAGCACAGAGCAAAACCTGATTACCTGATAGGGACCCTGAAAACCTGATCACCAGGTAAAAAACCTGACAGGTGGCAACCCTGCCAACAACTTCCACTTTCTGTTGCTGGCAGCAGCAATTTCATGAGCAGCAGTGAGCCTCCTGAGCTCACTGTATGCTAATATGCCTGTTTGACCTCTGCTATTGGTTGGTAGATCATATTAGCATAAGGTGAGCTCAGGAAGCTCTCTGCTACTCATGAAATGGTGGCTGTTAGCAATAGAAAGTGAAAGCTGTAGGCCGCTGTTTAAATCACTAAAAAAGCAATTTGAGGAATAAAAAAAAAAAGTGCTGTCTGAAAGCACTAATCAGGAATGTTTGTAGTGCCTGGGTAAAGCTGCGCTTTTTCCACTGTTTCCCTTTAAGGCTTCTTTTGGCTAGGCAGATTTACTGTGTGTTGTTATTTTTATTTTTTACTCACAGGGATTGTTACTGTTTGTTGCTAACATTTTATTGCTTTATTTTTCTCTGATTCAAATTGTTGTTGCTGGGTATACCTTCTGCTACATTATTACAGGTGTGTGCTAACAGATTACTGCTGTAATCTTCTGATTCAAATTGTCTTTTGCAAGGTATATCTTCTGTTACTGCTTTATTTTTCTCTGTAGCAAAGTGTTTCTTACAGGGTATATCTTCTGTGAAATTGTTACAGGTGGTGCTTTACAGGTTTTACAGTTTTATCTATCATTAGGATAAGCTTTCAGGGCTACTGCATTTGTTGCTGGCTGATTGTTTCTGCTCTTGCCTCCTTGTTTCTTTCGTCCGTGATTATTCTTTTTCGGCAGGGGAAGGGCCCAGTCACCCACCCCCATTTCCAACCACCCCACACTACACTCCTTTTATAGGGTAGCACAGTTGTGACATTTTCTGTGGCAAAGCAGGAAGGGGCAGACCAGTGGGGTTGCTACATGATGACCTCATTTACAGGGACACTAGTAATTGAACTTGCTATAACAAGTTATACAAAAACAAAACAAAACACAAAATCAAACTTTTGCTTTCATTTTCTTCCTTCTAATTACTCTGACCAGGTTATAAACCCAGCAGCTTATCTGGAATGGATATCATTAACTGCAGGTACTGCAGAACACTTTTCAGAAGGGCAGTTTTATAGGATTTAGGACACTGTCCTACATGCCGGGCCGTTGGAGATCTAAAGGCTCAGCTCCAGGCAGCATGGGCAGAGATTGTGTGCCTCAAATTGCATATTCAAGAGGAAATATATTATAAGAACCACCCGCCATTTCCCCAACATCCAACAGAAGCACCTCGACCGCAGAGGGTAGTTGGTCCAGGAGGTTGGCAGTTGGTTAGAAGGGGCAAATCGGGTGCCCCATCACTCGGTGCTCTCCAACATATTACCTCCAAAAACCATATACAAACTACAAACAGGTATCTGTCTCTATCTTTCAAATCAAACAAAGGGTCAGAGGACACTGCAGAGCAGGACACTGCAGCACAGGAGCTAGCACAACAAAACTCACCCAAAACAGGAACCAAAACAAAAAAAGTAAAAAGGAAATCCAAAAAACTTCTGATCATAGGAGACTCCATGATTCGGGGAGTTGATACCTATCTCCAGCCAGGGGTAATGGTCAGATGTCTCCCAGGTACATCAGCGTGGAGAGACACTGACCGCATTGCTAAAATTGTTCAGGAAGCAGTGGAAAACATTGACGTTCTGATACACATAGGGACTAATGATCTTGCCAGCTGGTCAGTTGTGGAGACCAAGGAACACCTGACCAGGCTGGGTGACAAACTATCATCCATTTCATCTGGCATCTCCTTCTCTGAGATCCTGCCATTCTGGGAGAGGGGGGCAGATGGACAGAAGGTCAGGAAAGGGGAGATAGGGGAGCTAAACATGGGGCTCAAGGGCTGGTGCCAGGAGAAAGGACACAAAATTGTAGGGAAATGGCAACAGTTTGGGGAGAGAAAGTTCTTTACATTTGATGGACTGCATCTGACTAAGGAGGGAGTCAGTACATTGGGTCAGAAGTTTGACGTCTTTGCAGAATATTCAAACTAGAAAATGGGGAGAGGGGTGCAGCACCCCATACGTCGAATGGGAAGAACACCCCTCCCCCCTCAGCTAGTGGTCAAACAGGAGTTCGGCATGTTTGCAGTTCATTTGCATCACCAGGTAAGGAAAAAGGTCTGGCTCCCCATACGACGCACATGGGAAACGCCAGACCTCACCCAACAAATAACGCACCGAAATCTGGCCAATGGAAATCAGGTACACAAATGCTCGCAGTCTGGGAAACAAGGTCCCAGACCTGCAGGTAATAATGACAAAGGCTAAACTAGACATAGTAGCAATTAGCGAGATGTGGTTTACCAGTAACCACACTTGGAAGACTTCAGCACCTGGCTATGTACTGTTCAGAAGAGACCGAGGTGCAAAAGGGGGGGGGGGCGGAGTGGCCCTGTATGTCAATGAAAATATCAAAGCTACAGAAATTCAGAATACACATAAGGAGCCAGAAGAACTGTGGGTCACCCTGGAAACAGGAAATGGGACAGCCATACGAACTGGGGTTGTCTACAGGCCCCCGGACCAGGAGGAGGACATAGACACATTACTGTTAGAAGATATACAAAACATGACAGCTAAAGGGGAGGTTCTGATAATGGGAGACTTCAACATGCCAGATACAGATTGGTTTATGCCAGCAGGAACATCTACCAGAGCTAGTCACATAGTGGATTCCCTGCAGGGGGAGGGCCTCACACAACTGGTACAACAACCCACAAGAGACAGGGCTATCCTAGATCTAGTACTGACTAACAGGTAGAAGGTCACCTGGGAGCCAGTGACCATCACATGGTATGGTTTAATTTGGCCACTAGAACTAAATCATCCCATTCCAAGGCAAAAATATGGGACTTCAGAGGAGCTGACTTTGATAAGATGGCCAACAGAGTTAAGCTAGCCCTGGCAAAAAGAAATACAGGTGAGAGGGTACAGGCAAAGTGGGCCAGCATTAAGGATGCAATACTTGAAGAATCATCCCATTGTGTTAGAGAGACAAGGAAGTGCAGAAAAGGTCAGAGCCAAAAGGCTAGCCTTCAGGAAATATAAGAGAACACAGTGGGATGAAGACAGGGAGGCATACCAAACTTCCCTAAGGGAAGCAGGGAAGGCAATAAGGCAGGAAAAGGCCCAAACCAAGGAAACACTAGCACAAACAGTAAAAGAAGGTGACAAGACTTTCTAAAGATACATTAGTGAAAGGAGAAAGTCCAGAGGGGGGACTGATAAAATCAATGGAGATGAGGGGGCGTGTGAGGAGGAGGATCATGTAATAGCATCTATCCTAAATAGATACTTCTGCTCGGTATTTACTGAAGAGAAGGTAGGGCAGGGCCCACAGCTCAGCACCATGGGCATAGGGGGGAAGGAGGTGTGCACTAGTCCCTTCACAAAAGAAAGGGTCCTACAAGAGCTTGATAAGATCAGGGTGGACAAGGCAATGGGACCTGATGGCATACATCCCAGGGTACTAAAGGAACTAAGGGTGGAACTAGCAGAGCCATTATCAGAACTGTTTACTGAGTCTTTGAGCACAGGGGAGGTCCCAGAAGATTGGAGAAGGGCTCATGTGATCCCGCTCCACAAGAGTGGTAGCAGGAAGGAGTCAGGGAACTACAGACTAGTCAGTCTTACCTCAGTAGTGTGCAAGATTATGGAGGCACTCCTTAAGGAAAGGATAGTGCAACACCTGGAATCCATAAGAGCACAGGATCCAAGACAGCATGGGTTTACAAAAGGAAGGTCCTGTCAAACTAATCTCATAGATTTCTTTGACTGGGTAACCAGAGTGGTGGATCAAGGGGGTGCAGTTGATGTCGCCTACCTTGACTTCAACAAAGCCTTCGGTACTGTTCCACATAGAAGATTGATTAATATGCTGGGTAGGCTCAGGGTGGGTCAGAAGTTAGTCAACTGGATGGCAAACTGGTTGATGGGCAGAAAACAGAGAGTGGTGGTAAATGGTATACAGTCAGAAGAGATGCAAGTCACAAGTGGGGTACCTCAGGGATCAGTCCTGGGGCCAGTCCTTTTCAATATCTTCATCAGTGGAATTGCAGATGGACTGGAGGGTAAGGTTTGTCTGTTTGCAGATGACACCAAGATCTGCAACAGAGTAGATGATCCAGATGGGGTGGGCAGAATGAGAAGAGATCTGGATAAACTAGCAAAATGGTTGGAAGAGTGGCAACTGGGGTTTAATGCAAAGAAGTGCAAGATCACGCACATAGGGAAGAGAAACCCTGAAGCCACCTATAGGCTGGGAGGGTTGCTGGCAGTCACAAGGGAAGAAAGAGACTTGGGCATCATCTTCACCGATTACCTGAAATCATCCAAGCAGACCACTAAAGCAGTAGGTAAGGCTAGGGGGATGTTTGGGTGTATTAGTAGGGGTATCACAAGTCGGAAGAGGGAGGTAATAATCCCTCTTTACAAGACACTGGTTAGGCCCCATCTGGAGTACTGTGTGCAGTACTGGAGGCCACACCTTCACAAGGACATTAACTAAATTGTGGCAGTCCAGAGAAGGGCAACCAAAATGGTGCAGCGACTGCATCAGAAAACATATGAGGACAGATTAACGGAGCTCAATATGTATACCCTTGAGCAAAGGAGGGAGAGAGGTGATATGATCAAAACATTCAAACACCTTAAGTGCATTAACAAGGTGAAAGAGTCTAACATGCTTCAATATAAGAAAAAATAGCAGGACAAGAGGACACAGCATGAGATTAGAGGGAGGCCGATTAAGGGGTAGTGTGAGGAAGTTCTTTTTCACAGAAAGGGTGGTGGATGCATGGAACGGCCTACTTCAGGAAGTGGTGGATATGAATACAGTGAAGGGCTTCAGACTGGCATGGGATAGGCATAAGGGAGCAATACAGATGAGTATGAATAGATAGGCCATTGACAGAGCAAAGGCCGATGGCACATTTATAAGGCAGAAAAAGAAATGGGCAGACTGGATGGGTCTTGCGGTCCTTATCTGCTGTCAACTTCTGTGTTTCTGTGTTACTTATCACAATGCTGTAACAAACATTTTTAAAAACATTTTTAAAAGTACAGCTCTCTAGTACTTGTGATGGTAAAAATGCAATAGGACATCTTTAAGGGGGTTATTAGGAAGACGAGAGTGGTATGAGGTAGAGAAAACTCTGAGGGGAAGACTATTTCGAAGTAATACATCATAGGGCACTAGAGCAGACCTGATAAATTTCTAATTTTTATGTTGGCTCACACTTGCGCAGCCAACATATTGCACTAGTAGCAGATTTGGAGGCGCGGTCACTGTTAGGCAAATGCAGAGCACGCATCAGTAGGTGCATCTCTCATTCCCCACAAGCCAGCATGCAGGCACCACACCAGGAATACATAATGTGGTGAGCACATCTAAGGAAAGGTCCGCTGCAATGAGAGCAAAGCTCGTTACTCAGCGGCACCTCCCAACGTGCCTGTCCTGATGAAGCATTCTAGCAAACATGGTGGCAGTGACTGCCGACTTCGGGGGTGCCCAATCCCCTTGTTGGCATGCCCTGACCCAGTGCATTTGCTGATGGGGGAGCCCACTCCCTGTCGGCATAATGCCCCCCCATTTGTTGTGTGCCGAGGGGGGTGCCCAATCCCCCTCGGCTCTTGCCCCCCCTTCGGTATGTGCCGATGGGGGTGCCCAATCCCATGTTCAACCCCACAAACACTCAGGTGGCACGCTGGAGCCCACCCCATGCAAGCAATGCCCTGTAAAAAAAAAATTCTGCAATGTTTTTTTTTCTCGCTTAATTTGTAAAAGAAAAAAACGGTTCCTCGCGGTCTGTCCTGCTCCCTCCCTCAACCCGCGCCCACCCTCTGTGCACCCTGCCTCCCCATACACCCCCTCACCCCATACTTACCCCAGGAGTCCGGCGCAATGATTTTCGGTGGACCAGGAAGACATTTGCACTCTTTAAAGCTGACTGCGAACTGCAGAAATGCCGGTAAGCTGTATAGTGGCATAAATAGGGTTTTTTCAACTTTGGTACATATCTCGGGCATTTTTTTGAATTTTTGCACCAAATTTTCAACATGGGGTTATTGGGGCCCCTTCTCATGAATACAGTCACTGTCATGGAGTTATTCGGTCCTGAAAGGTGATTTCACAGTCACTGCCGGAATCAACTTTTGGGACAGATTATGAACTGACAGTGCCATATCATGAGATGGCTATCAAAAACCCTATGTTGCAAATTTAGTGAAAGAATCAAAAATTACTGTTTATAATGCGTTAAGCAGTTTCCACACAAGCTGTAACATCGTGAATTTGTAATATTTTCACTCCAGATTTTCAACATTGGCATTTTCCACACCCTTATGAACAGTACAGCTGTCATTTTACACATCCTGGCCGAAATGTGTTTTCCCACTTCCAGCGCAGAATAGCGTGGTCACTGTGCGAAATCAGTTTTTGGGACAGTTTGAGAAAATGACAGTGACACTGTTCATGAGTAGAGGTCCTAAAATGCGTATGTTGAAAATTTGGTGATGAAAGTCCATAAAATGACTGTTACAAGCATGTGTTTAGCAGTTTCAACACCCTTGTAACTTTGCAAATTTGCAATATTTTCATGCCAGATTTTCAGCACTGGTATTTTTTCACACCTCCTTATGAACAGTACAGCTGTCATTTTTCACATCCTGCCCAAAATGTGTTTTTGCACCTGTGGCGCAGAATGGCATGGTCGCTGTGGGAAATCAACTTTTGGGACAGATTAACAAAATCACAGTGAAACTGTTCATGAGGGGAGGTCCCAAAATGCCTATGTTGAAAATGTGTCTCTTCAGGGTGGGGGTGAGGTTGGCGTCAGTTCAATACTTCACTGCCATTACTATTACGCATCTCTAACTTCTGCACTACCAATGCCAATGCCAGCGAGACAACATTCGGCATTGACAAATGTTTGTTTTTTTCTGCCTCTATTCTTCTGTTTCTAAGTCATGTCATCTGCTGCCCTCTGCTGGTATCTGATCATAATGCATTTTCATGACATTTTTATACAGTACTTGTACCTTCTATCGGTAAGAAAGATATTCAATGGAATTTTAAATTTAGAAACCAATAGACAAGAATAAAGATAAAATACAGGGGTAATGTTGGTATTAGTAAGGACAAAAGAGTTTACATTGTCTTGCTGGTCCCTTTAAATATTGCCAATGTCTGTGGCTCACGAGGTTGAACTTTCACCTCTGAGGCTGAAGATCGGAATGTTACGGGTTCTAGTTCCACAGCAGGAACTTGAGCTAGTACACAACACATACACTTGAATGGGATGTTAAACAGAGGTCCCTCTTCTCATTTCTGGTGGATATTCAGGTGGAAGTTAAAGATCCCATGGCTTTATCATAAAAGTAAGGAATTTTCACCGGTATCCCAGACACATTCTCCATTAATAAAACCAGTCCACGTAACCCGTTCTCCCTCCACCAGTAGGCATCTGAAAATGAGCAGTCACAGTGCCTTTCCTGGTCAGAAATTATAAATAAATGCCCCTCTTTTTTCTTCTTTTCTAAGGGATCTGCTCTTCTTGACAAATGTGTTTGTTTGATCCATTTATCACTGGCTATATAGGTTGCAGGCTGGGTTGTCCTTAGACCTCCTCTGAGTAATGTCTTCCAAACAAGCCAGGGCTATCCTCTGACCTCCCTGATAGATGTTCTTCAGACAGTGGGATAGCCTGGGTGTCCTCTAAGCTGCCCTGAGCAATGTTCTTCAGACAGTGGGGCAGCCTGGGACAGCTTCTGATCTCCACTGAGTGGTGTCCTCCAGACAGTGTGGCTGCCTGGGCTGTTCTCAGATCTCCCCCAAGTGATGATCTCCAAACAGCGCCAGAGCCATTCTTTGATATCCCTGGAGTAATGTCCCCCACGCAGCATAGCAGCAAGAGGTGTCCTCTGTCCTCCCAGAGTGATAGTCTCCAGACAGCATGGCAGCCAGGGCTATCCTCCGACCTCCCATGAGTGACATGACTGTATTTCAAGCATCGGGGGGTAGCCTAGGCTGTCCTCTGATCTCCTCTGAGGGATGTTCTCAGACAGTGAGGCAGCCAGGGCTGTCTTATGACTTCCCTGAATGTTGTTCCCAGACAGCAGGGAAGCCAAGGCTATGCTCTAACCTCCCCCAAGTGATTTTCCCCTGAGAGATGGCAGCCAAGGCAACCCTCAATGTCCCACAAGCTATGTCCTTCAGAGAGCAAACAGCTGCTGCCATTCTCTAACCTCACTTGAGTGATATCCTCCACACAGTAAGACAGCCAGGGCTATCTTCTGACCACCTCCGAGTGATGTCCTCCAGACAGTGAGGCAGCCAGGGCTATCTTGTTACCTGCTTTGAGTGATGCTCCCAGACAGCAAGGCCACCAGGGCTATTAGTTCACCTCCTTATGTGTTGTTAGTGTTGTTCCCAGACAGTGAGGTAGTTGGTGCTATCCTCTGACCTACCCTGGGTGATGCCCCCAGACAGCGAGGCAGCCAGAGCTATTCTTATCCCCCTGACAAAGGGCAGTGTGCCTTAATATGTTGGGGATTTGTGCCTGTTACCCATGTTGCTGTCATGAATAAATGATGCTTGCAATTTATTTCTTCTGTTTTTTTTGTGTACTGCTGTTTTTGTGACTTTACAGGTTTGCCATTGGTGGCTGCACCCAATGTGAGCGCTCATTTTTTGTGGTCTTGGTCTATCTGACATTCCACAAGTGATGTTCCCCAGAGAGAGTGGCTGCAAAGGGTTATCGTCTGACATCCCCCAAGTAATTTGTCCCAAAGCGCAGCCTGGGCTATTCTCTGACTTCTCCCAAGTGATGTCTCCTAGACAGCAAGGCAGCCAAGGCAATCCTCTGGCCTCTCCTGAGTGAGGTCCCCTAGACTGTGTTACAGCCAGAGCTGTCCTTTGACCTCCACCAAGTGGTGTCCTCTAGATAGTGGGGCAGCCAGGGTTATCCCCCGACCACTTTCAAGTAAAATTCCCCAGACAATGAGGCAGCCAGGGCTGTACTCTGACCTCCACAAACTTATGTCCTGTGTCCAGCTGACAACCTGGAGTATCCCATGACATCCCTGAATTGATTCCTTCTGGGCAGTGGTTTAGCCAGGGCTATCCTCTGGCTTCCTCAACTGATTCCTTCTGGACAACAGTGTGGCCAGAGTTATCCTTGGACCTCCCCCAGATTGTTCCTTTTGGACAGCAGGGAAGCCTGGGCTATCTTCTGGCCTCCCTAATGATTCCCTCTGGACAACAGGACAGCCTGGACTATCCTCTGGCCTCCCCATGTAATTCCCTCTGGACAGCGGGGCAGAATGGAATATACTTTGGTCTCCCATGAGTGATTTTCTCTGGACAGCTGGGCAGTCTGGGCTATCCTCTGACCTGCCCCATGTGATTTTCTCTGGACAGTGGGATGGACAGGGATATCCTCTGTCCTCCTCCAAGTGATTCTGTCTGGACAGCAGGGCAGCCAGGGCTATCCTTTGGCATCCCCCAAGTGATCCCCTCTGAACAGTGGAGCAGTCTGGGCTATCCTCTGCCCCCATAAGTGATTCCCGCTGGACAGCGGGGCAGCCTAGGTTCCATGTCAGAGTGCAAGCAGATCTCATCAGTTTGAGGTTCCATGGATGACGGTAGAGGTTGCATTTAGAGCAGACTGAAACCATGAGGTAGGAAGTGCTTCTGTGTGTTTACAGGTTAGATTTACATTTTAGAGTGGAATAGGATGAGAAAGGAGAGGGGAGTATGCATACAATGATTAACATTATGAAGATGCCTAGTACGGAATCCTGGGACAGACTAGATGGACTGTTTAGGTCTTTTTCTGTCCTCCTCTAGTCTGATTCTATGTATGTTACACCTGGTGAATTTCAAACCAGTGCGTTAGATACCAGAAGTGCAGTAATGGCTATATGTTAACCATAGGAGCAGCTGTTATGTCCTCAACAGCATCCACACATAGACACAGAGACTTATGCGAGAATGCACTGCATAGAGAGAAACACCTACTTCTTACAAATGGGACACAATAAATCTATAACTTCCAGTGGGACAACCCCCAGAATAACTTCCAGTGGGACAACCCCCAGAAATGGGTAGAAGGGACATTGGTTCTAAGCTGGTCCAAGAGCACAGCAGCTGGAGAGCTGCCTACCATGCATGCAACCCAGGTTAATGACCCAAACTCTGATCACTGTTGTGGGCTGGCAGGGGGTGGAACAGTTGTCCACTTGAGTGTTATCACTGTTTGGAGTGGGGTGGAGGGTGCTGAAGAAGACACACTAGCCCAGTGCACATTTGTCTCCTGGTGACATAGGGATTGAACACACTATGGCACCTCCCAGTAGGTAGGGTAGGACATGAGGGCATTATCCAGGTCTGCACTGTCACACGAATACCTGTGCACATGGATGTGTGTGCCAGCAGAGCACCACGCAAGATGTGCATTTGGAGCTCTGTCCTTTGACAGCTTTTACTTGTTAAATTTCTTATTTTATGCCACCAAAACCTTTTCTGAGCCACCACTATAGAAGGAGGAGAGCATTTTGACAGCAACCATGAGCAAAAATACTCAAAAGCAAGCTGGTAAAGGCTTTTTAAAATCAAAGACATAGCCGACATTATGGATCACAAGGCTTGTACTGCAGCAGGCAGAGAAGGAGGGGAGCCCCTGGAGACTACTTTAGTGGCAATTAGTCACAACATGAAGACGGTGTGCAAAACATTGGCTGAGTTAGCCAAGTTGGCTGATAAACAAGTAGCCTCCTTTAAAAACAGAGTGGGGCACCTGGAGACAGACATTCTGGAGGTTAAGCAAACCTTTTCAGTTGCCTATAGCATAGCAGAGCAGGCTCAAGACTTGGTGGCAGGCCTGGTCTGAGACAACACAGGACTCAAACTGTGGCTCGAACATTTGGAACATGTTCAACTAACTGGATTGCCTGAAGGCGCAGAAGGATTGGACTTACATGCATACTTACAGACTTGGCTAATTATAGAGTTGTGGGGAAACAAACTGGAGGACTCAGTAAAAATATTAAATAACTATTGCATCAATCCTCAGTGCTCTGCAGGCATAGCTCTACCACCTCGCATGGTGCTGATAATCCTGGGGTCAGCAGCCGAAAGGGACAGAACATTAACTGCAGCAAAATGACATGGGGCTCTTTAGCTTTTAGAATCACCTATTAGACTGTTTCCTCATCTGAGTTATATGATCCAACAAACGAAAATCTCTTTTGATGCTGTGAGTAAAAATGTATGTTGCTGAATGTACAATATTCTTTTGCCTTCCCAGCAAAGCTCTGTGTTAACTGTAGGGCAGACAATACCTTTACACAACACCGGAGGACGCTAGTAAGATGAATGAATCAGAAGCCACATGAGGCAGGGGGAGAGACAGGCACAGGGAAACTGGGAGAAAGAGGGCAGTCCAGGGAAACCACACTGCAGAAGAGAGGCACAGGGAAGGTGTGTGGTGACACACATACCAGAGGCCAGCACAGACAGGTGTACCCGGTGCAGGGGAGGTAGCAGTCAGGACAGCGGGAGGAACAAAGCAACAGCTGATGGGGGGGGAACGCAAGCCAGGGACATGGCCAGTGCCACCTTCCACATGGAGGCCGTAATGAGGGGGGTGTGAGGGCATACGGTAGGGGGGCGTGGCCGTGGAAGGGTCCGTCGGCGGTATGCCCCCAACAGGCAGTACTGAGCCCGCACCAGCTTTGAGCTGTATACAGATATCGAGATTGTGGGCCGGTACCGCCTGAACAGGGCAATACTGAGGCGGCTCTGTGAGCTGTGCAGTGATGTGATGCAGGCACCCACACGACAGAGTCATGCCCTGTCAGTGGAGACAAAGGTAACAGCCTGCATGTGCTTGCTCACCACGGGTACCTTCCAGAGACCAACCGGGGACACCACAGGCATAACACAGACAGCCACGTCATGCATCCTCACCCAATTCCTCAGTGCACTGCTGCCACATGCTGCGGAGTACATCCATTTCCCCAGCACTGCAGCGGAGCGCACAGCAAACATCCAGGAGTTCTACAGGGTAGCATGTATGCCTGGCATGCTAGGGGCAATAAACTGCACCCATGTGGCCATCCGCACACCACCTGGCGAGGAGGGGGCCGCATACATGAACCGCAAGGACTATTCCAGTGTCAACTGCCAGGTGGTGTGCGATGCCAGTGGGCGCATCATCAATATCTGTGCCACGCACCCTGGGGGAGCACATGATTCATACATCTGGCACCAGTCGGCACTGTGCCACCAATTTGAGAGTGGGGACATCCCCACAGGACATCTAGTGGGTGAGTATGCAAATCAAACGGACATATCGTGGGCCTGGGGGGGCATGGCCAGAGGTGCCATGGGTGTGGCCCACAGGGCTTGGGGCAGTCTGAGGCTGAACATGAAACTAACCTCCACTCTCTGCACACAGGTGACAGTGGATACCCACTCCGTCCCTGGCTGCTCACACCCTACCAGTGGCCCATGACCCCATCGCAGCAATGCTACAATGAGGCACATGCCACCACACGCAATGTCATTCAGTGGGTGTTCAGGATGCTGAAGACACGTTTCCATTGCCTGGACTCCTCTGGTGGTGCCCTACAGTACAGCCCCTCAAAGGCCTGTGGGATATTCCTGGCCTATTGCATCCTGCACAACATGGCCAAAGAATGTGGGATAGCCGTACAGGTTGAAGAGGGGAACAGCGATGGGGACGAGGGGAACGCCGGTGATGATGGTGATGGGCAGCCCCCCCTTGGCTGATGGGACCCCCGATTGATCCGGCTGGCACAGCTGCACCGGGACACCATCACAGAGGAGAACTTCAGCCAACCCAGGTAAGTCATGGTGCCATGCGCAACCACCAGTGGCCAAGGCACAACCTACAAACACACATGGAAACACACCAAGGGTGCATGCTGGCAAGGGATGTGGCAGGGCACAGAAGTACATGCACACAACCAGGGGTTGGTGAACAGCAACGCGCCACATGGACAGACACACACACATGCACACACACAATGCACCAAACATGCACAGAGGGCAGGTGGAAAACTGAGCCAGAACGCCAACACTAGCAACACACATGTCCACAGACCACCATGTCCACTGTCTGTCCATGTGCGTGTGTCAGATGCTGGGCACCATTGCACTTTGGTGTACAGTGCAATGCAGGCATCATCATCCACATGTACCTGTGGACAGCAGCCGGGAGGGTGTGCAGGTGGACCGTGTTTCCGCGTGCATGGCCCGGGCACCCACCCGTGCACTGCCCACTGAAACACACAATGCACACAGGGCAGCAACAGACAGTGCCCGCGCTGGGAGACAGGTCATTCTCACGGCACAGTGTCACGGCCGCATCGGATGCATGGGTGGCCCCACCAAGACCCGCCAGCACTGGCAGGCTGACCATGGGCCTCATGGGGTTGCACCGATGTTCCCCCAGGGGTTCCATTGTGCGAACGCGACCGTGCCCGCACAGGGGTCTGCAGCACACCGAACATGCCTGCACCAGGAGTGCTCAGGATGCCCACAGCTGAACCCGGCGTTGACAGGGTGGGTGTCGCACGATGCTGGGAATGGGAAGTGGATAGCGCACTGCATGGTGTGAGCGATGCATGGGCACCTGACTGTGTGCCCATTGTGGCCATGACAGCAATGAACGCCCCGTGCATGCCTGTCAATAGCAGCAGTCACATCCTTCCGCAAATGGTCCATCCGTGACAGGATCCTATCGGTGTCCCTGCTGCGCCGCTTCTCTGCCCACTCCAGAGCCACACACAGTGCCTCCACAGACATCACAAGCCACATCTGCTGCTGGACTGATGCCTGCAGTAGGCGGGTGTGCTCGTCAAAGAGGTTGTCTGCTTCCTCGGCATCCTGTCCCTCAGGGTGTGCATGGGCCTGATGTTCAACACCCCTTGAGGGTGGGTGCTGTGCACCAGGACCAGGTATGGGCAAGTCCACAGGCATTGCACAGACGTCACCGCTGAACCCTGAACCCCCAGTCCTGGTGGGAGACTGTTGCTGCCACCCCTCCGGCCGCTGCACCCAAGGGCTCAGTGGTGCTGCTGCTGTGCCCACAACAGTCCCACTGGCCTGACCAGCCACCGGTGCTGCCCCACTGGTGCTGACAGGCACAGCCTGGGACTGTGCTGACACACTGGCCCACATGGCAGCACCAGCCAGAGCCACGGGCGCGAGCTGACCTGCTGTGTGTCCATTCCGTGGCACACACATGTCACTCCCCATGATGGTTGTGTCGTCATCACTGGTGTAAGTCTCTGCCCCAGCCACAGCCATGGTGTGCTGGCATTCTTGGATGCCAGAACATTGAGACACAGGAAGGGCCTCCCCCACACCTGTCTCAACGACATCAGTGTGGACAGCCAGGCAGCCCCACTGTTGCAATGCTCCACGCATACCTGTGGAGGCGGATGGTCCCTCCTCCAACTCCAGCTGACTGTCTGCAGTAGACAGGCCCACTACTGCTGACCCATGCAGATGCGCAGGATCTGTAAGGGAAATCAAAGTCGCATTACTGCGTGTGACCTACCCTGCCCCCCCCATAGACCGGCCATGACTTACCATGCAGTAATGGGCCACAACCCATCTGGAAGCCACCGCCTGGAACTCCCTCTATGGCACTGCGGTGCATGCTTACAGCAAGCCTGTCCTCTGCTGGTGTGAGCTGCACCACCTCCGGCTGTCCACCACCTGTTGCAGTACGTGCTACCTTGATGGCAGCCACCTTCTCCTTCACCCTCCTCCTGTCAGTACTCATCATCTTCTTACACTCCTGCACGGAGCGCTGGTGGCTGCCACGCAGGTTGATGGCACGTGCCACCTCCTCCCATGCAGCAGCACAGGCCAGAGGGGTGCCCCGCCGTTCACGAGCAGTGGCTCCTGATCCAGGTAGGCCTCAAAAAGTACCTCGGTCTCGGCCTTCGTGAAATTGGGCCTCCTCTTCCGCCCACCATCATTGTCCTCCTCACCCAGACCTTGCTCGGTCATTATTCAGCCTGTAGGAATGGCAGTGGTTACCTGTGACTCTGCAGTCCAAAGCATGTCCCTGAATCCACAGTCCACACTCCCACACAGCACGCAACTCACCAATAAACTGCAGTAACCGAATATGGCCACTGCAGAACTTTGTCACACTTTTATAGCACAATCCATGCAAATTAGGTGAGGAGCAACTTTAATTAGATGCAAATCGCGGTGCTGCGCCATTGAATGGCTGATCGGATGATTAGCATATGACGGCTGAATATCGTGCTTTTGCGCTTTGCGCAATTGTGTTGAATGGGCTGAGCCAATGAAGCAGTTCCATGGCATGCATAGTACACCTCACTGCTCATGCCCAGGCTGTTGACGCTGGTGTCTGCCGCACTGATGACGTGCTGTACGTGATAGTCAATGCAGGGCACGGCCACCACTGTGCCAGTGGCGCTATGGCGAGGGTCACTACATGGCGCTGTGACAATGGGCCTCCATAGGTGCAATGGCACAACTGCGCGATAGTCTGCTGTGGCGCTGGCAAACAGGCAACCAATCGTGCTATACGCATAGTCGTCCGATGGCGCTGTGCGTGGCCTTGCACCAGAGACCCTTGACCCTGAGCCCAACCTTTGCCCCTTGGTGCCATGTGTCCGGCATGGCTGCAGCTCTATCAGCGCTGTTCGGTAACAGCTAGCGATAGGAATGGACTGCCTGTGCCGTCGCAGCATTTGAATGTGGGGTACTGCACTGCAGAGCGCCGTATTGCCTACTATAGTTGTTGAGATGGCATGCAGGAGAGCCCCACAATGGAGTGCCATTGAGTTGGCCAACCTTGTGGCCATTGTAGAGCCACATTATGGCCCACTGTTTGGTGAAGAGGAACTGGACAGGGCCAGGACTCAGGTCTGGCAGGAGGTGGCCATTGACCTGGAGGCGGCCACTGGACACAGGGGGACCTCAGAGCAATGCAGGCACTGCTATGGGGACCTCAGGAGGAGGGAGCTGGACCTACTAGCCCATCTGCGGTTGCGTGCCAGGAGGGGCATGGTGCCACGTCCAGGTGGGGGTTCCGTCTATGCACTTGTATTGTCCATATGGGTAACAGTGTTGTATGTGTCCAGCACATAGGGAAGGGCTAGTCTAGGGTTGGCTGTGGCGGTGTTCACAGGGTGTGGGGTGGGTGGGTCTGGCTGGGTGGGTGGGCACACACATTAGGACAGGGGGACTTTGCTTTGGGATTGTACTAAGGTTCTTCTCTCCTTGTTTCCCCCACAGGCATGGACGAGTGGCACCAGCTGAGGGAGGAGCACCAGAGGGAGGTGGACAGAGTGTCCAGGCAGGACGAGGACCATCATCACTGACCTGACCGGCCCAATGAGGGTGAGTGCAATAACTCCATGATTACTGTTGCATGCTGTGTAACAGGGTGGGCAGTGGGGCATGGCCACCATCCATGGACACCACTGCCATGCACGCGACTTGTGACAGTCAGCAATGTCCAGTGGCACTGCATGTCTGGGAGTGCGTCAGTGGTGGTCCATGCATGCACCGGGCACATGGCCATGGCATTGCCTTCACACCGCATAGCCACATTACTGTACACCCATGGTGGTGCTTTGCAGGACATGGGTGGTGGGTGTGTGCAGTGGTCCACATGGCTGTGGCTGCCTGGGTGGGCAGGTCTTGTGGACACGGTCACTGAGGGTGGTCGCACACCATCACAGGGGCGTGGCACATGGCTGTATGCCATGCACCATGGGTGGGCTGCAGGGGGATGGACAGTCACACGTCATGACTCTGCTCCCTCATCCTAGGTGTACAGCAACTTCGGGCCATAGAGAGGGGACTGCAGGAGCTGTTGCAGGTGGCGAGGGCATCCCTGGTGATCCTCCAAAGGATGTGCCGACACGGGGTCAGGAGGTGGAGGTCACATCAGCGGAACATGGCAGATGAGCAGGGCAGATGATGGGCCATCCATGCCCATGGAAACACCTTCCTCCCCTGGACCCACTCTCACACCCCTTCTTCCCTCTCCTATATGTTCACCCCTGCCTCTTACCCACCCCCAGCTTTGTTTATGTCCCTCCCCCCATATGTACATAGTTCTGTAAATAGTTTTGTTTATGTGTTACAATATAATTATTTTGATATGAATACTGTGGTGGTCTCTGATTTGCAGCAGGCTATAGGTGCTCAGCTGCAGTGGTGTGCATGGTGTCTGGAGTGGTGCAGTCATGGGTTTGTGTGTATGTCCGTGGGGCAGTGACTATGGTGTGGGAGTAGCTATCAGTCAGTGTCTGTGGTGTGTGTTGTTCCCTGTGCAATGGATGACTGTGTGCAGTGGTCCATGGTGCATGCTCTGCATCCATGGTGCCCCTGTCAACCCGTCCATGGACTGTGCAGCTGACACCCTTGCATGTCTGTGACCTGCAAGGTCTGCTGCCATGTCAGTGGTGGCTGTCAATGCAGGGCAGCCACTGTACCCGTCACAATGCTGAGTTGCCTCCTGTCACTGGTGTGGTACATGTCTGCCGCAGGTGACACTGTGGCCTCTGCGGTTGTTGTCCCACTTCCATGCTGTGCCTTGTGTGTGTTGCAGGGGATGTGCATCACTGTCTGTGACTTGTGCTCCATGCATATTAAGGTGTCGCACTGGTCCACAGTGCCTGCGCAGGGTGACTGGCACTCCTGTGCCAGGGAGGACTGCAGGCTGTGTGTACTCGGTTTCCATGGGCCCACACTGGGGGCTTGGTTGCCATGCTACTGCGTCCCTGTGTTATTGTCCCCTTGGGTATGGGTGGGTGTTTGTCCCTGCACTGTGTTGCATCCGGTGTGGTGCATGCTTCCACGCACCACTGTGGGTGTCTGTGCTGGCTGTTGTGGCCAGTGGTAGGTCAGGGTGTGTCACTGGACTACTGTGCAGGGTGCTGTATCACTGGTGGTGGTGTCAGGGGCACGCCCTGTCCCGTGTGGGGTACATCTTGTGTCGACGCATAGTCGGTCTCTCAGCTGTGTCTCGGGGGGATTGTGCATGGTGGCATTGTGTCTGCCATTGTTGCATTGCCGTGTGATGCCACCCACTGCTGGGTGCTCATGGTGGGGCTGCCTTGTATGGTTCTCTGGTGCACAAGGTTGCAGTGTCACAGTGGGGGTGGTGGTATGCATGAGGTTTCCTGCAGTGGTGGTCACTGCTCATGGGGGGGTGTCTGGGGGGGCACAGTGCAGGGTGTGCTGTGCACTGGGGGGATGGTGTGGCATGGGGTGGTCCGCCCTCCTTGTGTGGCAGTCTCAGCTTGCTGGTGGGTGTGATGGGGCACCTTGGCCCGGCTGTGGGTTGTTTGCTTGTCTCCATGGGCCGGTGGTTATTCCAGCCCTCCCCCAGTTGTGCTGTGCTTGGGGTGTGGAGTCACGATGTCAGTTCTGCTGTGTGTTCCTGTGCCAATCTGTGGCATGGGTGGTGGGCCCCTACCTCCCTGGTTGTGCAGTTACATTGCTCTGCTGCTGGGGGGCTCCCTGCTTGCGCTATGGCGCCTCTGCACTGCTCAGCTGGACATCCCTTGTTGCGCCATAGTGCATCGTATCTGCTCAGCTTCCCCTCCCTAGTTGCGCTATGGCGCAGGTGGTGCGATATTCAGATGTTAGCTGTTGGTGCAATTTGGCTTGCTCCTTTTTTGAATATCGCATCTGTTGCGCATGGGCGCAATGGACTTGTGCTTGCTCCTGCTATTGCGCACTTTTTGGGCGCAGTTTGAATATCCAGCCCATTATTTAAAGTTTTATATTGCATTTATTTAAGACTGGTGGTTCTTAAAAGCCTTAAGTGAAAAATTCAAGATTTCACTCCAATCCCAGCCCTCTGTACTTACCCCAAGTTCTGTGCACCACCATCTCAGGGGCTCCTCCATTAAAGGCATAGAATGCAACAAAAGGAAATTATATATACTAAAAATTGATGGGGAAAGATGTAAAGTACCCCAAAATTGTTTTATAATGTCATTAGATTCTGTGTCAAGAATCAAAGAGGACAGCAGAGACTAAGTATCTGGTAAATGGGTTCTTCATTTTGAGGGATATCATATTTTGTGACTAGACCAATAAAGTTCATAGTGTTATCAGCTTCCAGAATGTCCTGTATTTTGTGAATTCCTGCCCTTGCCCAAATCAGATTATAAAGGGTCCACCTATCATTAAAATGTTACTTCTCCACAGAGGTTGCAATTTAGAGTTGGATCGGTCTAACTTTATTAACCTTTTAATCAATCTGAGAATCTGAAAGGAGTCTGTAATGACCTTAGCACCTTGTATTTTAAATTTCTTTGCAAAAATCAAAGTGCTAAGGTCTACACTAACCTTTACACATAAATTAGTTTCAGTTTCTTTCCATTCCGGTATATAATCACAGCGAGATCTGGTAATCAACCAGTTATGTAACTACAAAACCCTGGCAGCCAGATATTACAAAAACATATCGTGATATTCCAGTCTGATTCTTTTATACCCCCCAAATGAACTTTGAAACGAGAGAATTAAATGTCTCAGTTGATTTCCTATGTATATGAGCTGGGATCATTATAAAGAAATATAGTATCCGGGGAAAAATGTTCATTTTGATAGCATCCAGACAATCCAGGTACTTAGGGGCAATTTATTCCATTTATTTAACGAGATACTTATATCTGTTTTTAGATAAGCAAAGTTTTTGGTGACCGTATTGGGAATATTTTTGTATATTTTGATCCCAAGATAGCATATACTATCAGTAGCCCAACTCAAACCAGACTTAATGATGTTCTCCTTGACACAAAGCCAGTTAAGCAGAATAAAGTATGTTTTTGCAACATTTACTGTAATTTGAACCCAGAGAACTTGCTGAAGTCCCGAATAATATTCAAGGCCCCCCTGAATGGACATGTCCAGACTGGACAATGCAATGAGTAAATCATACACATAAGTGGATACTTTAACCTCTATCCCCCTAGTTAGCATACCCTTGACCGCAGGGTCAGCATTAAATCTCCTTATAAGAGGATCTAAAGTTAAGTTGAACAGTACAGGAGAGAGGGGACAGCCTTGTCTAGTTCCACACATAACTTCAAAAAAGGGAGAAACAATACCATTAGTGACTGTAGCAGAAGTAGGGTTAGTGTAAAGAAGACGTACATAATCAATAAATCTTTTGGGGAACTTATAAAGATCTAGGACATTAGGACATTAGAAATATGAGACCAGGTAACCCTTTCAAAGGCCTTTTCTGCATCTAGCAATAATCCACAAGGTACTGTCAATTTACTGGCCACTTCTAACACATTAAATAATTTCCTCATATTGTCTGCGGAAATACGTCCTTTCATGAACCCAGTTTGACTGGAAGAAATAAGATATGGGGTTACCTTTTCCATTCTGCTAGCTAGATTTTGGCTAAAAGTTTGACATCCGTGTTAATAAGCAAGATTGGTCTGCAGCTGTTACAGTTCTGCGAGTCTATCTCGGGCTTGAGAATAAGTGTTATAAGCCCCCTACTCTGATCTTTAGACAGTGAACCTTTCTCTAAATCTTCTATAAACACTCCCCTAAGTAATGGGGCCACCTCATTCACTAAGGCCTGATAACATTTTACTGAATCCCCATCAGGTTCAGGCATCTTATTCTTTTTTAAAGAGTTGATAGCGTGGATGATTTCCTCAGCCAAAATTTCCAGATTCAAGGCCTCGGCCTCCTCAAATCCAATTGTGGGTACTTCAATATTGCTAAGGAAATCACTAAGAGGCATTCGAATCAGAAGGCTGTTCTGCCTAAACATTTTTAATAAATTGAAAGAATTCCTCATTTATAGCTTTATGTTTTGTCAAGATTTCTCCATTGGAGAGAGCTTTTATGGAGGGGATACATGTAGAAGCCGAGTTCTGCTTAAAATGTATTGCCAGAGTCTTGGATGCCCGAGGATCTATATCAATGTATTTTACTTTGGCATGCCTAACTGCAAATTCCATGTGCCGCCTAACCAGTTCATTAAACTCTATTTCTAGCTTAGACCAAGCTTCCCAGACTTCTAAGGCATCAGAGTCAACAAGCTTCTTCTTAGCTTTCTCTATTTGAAAAAATAATTCCATTTGTTTTACTAATTTGTATCTTTTCTGCCTTGCACCTGCACTAATTAGAACCCCCCTTAGCCAACATTTAAGTGTATCCCATAAATTACCCCAAGAAGTATTGTCAGAATTATTTAGTTCTAGGAATTGTTTGAGATGTGAATGGATGTCTGCTAATCTATCTTCATTGTTTAGAATGGAATTATTTATTCGCCAACGCTTTGTCCTCCCACCATTATTCCCCTTAACAGGAACCATGGTAACTGATGAATGGTCTGAGATCACCATAGTTTTAATTTCTGCTGAGAGTACCGTATCAATAATATCATTATCCAGCAAGATATAATCTAACCTAGAGCCAGACTGATTACAAACTGACCAAAACCCTGTTTGGGTCGCAGAACCAAAGCTCCATCAGATGCTTGGAAATTGAGTTATCATAGCTTACATGAAATGTATACTCTATCCAGACAACCTGGCAAGCCAAATTAATGCAGCATAACATCTCTTTTTTCTATTTACATATTTTTCTCTCTTTTTCTCCCCTTCTCTGGGGTCACGGTGTGCACATGTGTATGCATGCATGGAGGCATGCGCATGTCAGGATCCAGTGACCCTTTTCACCCCAACCCAGACTTACATCGCCACTCCTGCTGCCTATGTACCCATCAGACCTCCACCCGATGGATGCGGGACTATGGAGAAGCGTGCATCCATCCTTGGAGGGGAAATACCACTCCAGCCCTCCCCCCGGCCGACGACCCAAGGTCATTCCCAAACCTGGGTCACTGGTGTGGTGCGAGTTGTGGCATCCAGCACCTCAACTCTCCGGGCCACCGGACCAGCTGTAGCATAACGTCTTTAGGGCATTTTCATTTCAACTAAATCCACGTGGCTGTCAAGGAGAATGCTATCGCCTCTAGCTGCTGCCCATCCTCCTAGCTTCCTCAGATGTACTGTTCTATATATACACCTCCTGTGCTGTGCAACATGAGTATTTTTATTTTCTAGATCCTAATGCTTGCCAGGTCTACAGTGCTGTTTCTAAGCCAAATTTGGTGGCCATGTTTTTCTTTTGAGAAAAAATAAATTAAAACATTTAAAAAAATACTCATATTTTGGTGGAACGAGAAAATGTTACCACCTAATAAAACTGGATGATGCCTGGAATCTTTTATAGAGAAAAAAAGTAGGTAAAAGTTTTGGCCCAATTTCACTGCAATGCTTCTTTAACATACACAGTTGAGGCTCTGGCTTCACAAGAGGCTTTGTTGTGTACAATATGTTGGGAGAGGAGCATTCTTCCAGTGGAACTGAGCAGAATTTTGAATCCCTGTATTCCATGGTAAACATTTCATTTTTTGAAAGTGGAAAAAGACAGAGAAAAAAGAAACAGAATGAAGAAAGGAGGCAGTAATACTAGTGTAAGAGGTAGAGGGCGACAGTCATGCCCCTTGGGCCCCTTTCTGTGCAACTGGTGTCCCTCACCCAGATGTGTGCCGATTCCTGATATCATCTCTCTAAGATAGGCTACCAGTTGTCCTGATTCTACCAGGACAGTCCTGATTTTTGTTGATCTGTCCCAGTGTTGCAACACTATTTTTAAAACTGGTGCTTTGTCCTGGTATTAACTGCAAATCTGGCTTCCATCCATGAAAAAATGGCCTTTTAGTGTAGCAATGTTAGCGTGGTCTTTTGGCCCTCTAAACTTTAAAGACTTGCTTGGCTCAGTTTTTTTTACCTTGTGGGTGGAGTCAGACCCTTTCTCCCTGCCTGTCTTCCAGATAGTCACCAGTCTGCTCCTATCTCTGAGACCCAGACCCACATATCACATAGCCAGCCTCCAACAGTAACGCCCTAGAGTGAACATGGAACTCTGCGGATTGCCCAATTAGACTGCATGCACACACTGCCAAGCAAACTCCAGCACCACCAACATGATCACACAGCCTTTCACGTATATGATAGAGATAAACACTGTTGAGCGTATGCAGCTTGGAAGCTTTGATGCGTGCATGTAGTGGGCTCCAGTTTGAGGGGACAGTGTCCATTGGTGTCAGGTGGTGGGTTGGACAACTGCTACTCTCCTGCTTTGTGACCAGTCTTCTTTTTTTCCATTATTTATCTGGACTAATACCTTTTTAATATAATTGACTCCCTCGCAGCCTTGTTGACCCCCCCAGGAGCAATCGTACCCCTTGCGCTCCTGTGACCAATCTCTCTTGGTAGTCCCTAGACGTTCCACCAAAATGGTTGAACAGGCCTTTGTCACCTTCGCCCCCAGAGTCTGGTATGCCCTCCCACCCTACCTCAAATTTGTGCAGTCCCACTTCTAATTCAAGCAAGCACTTTACAAGTTCTTAAACAACTCCAGTGTCTGCACCTGTAACTGGCTCCCAGTTCTCTGTATCGCTTCTGCATCACAGTCTTTTTTCTTTCCCCACAAGTTTTGAACTCCTTTGGGAACCCGTGTCCCCCTTCAGAACTTCTACTGGTTGTGTAATTACACTCAGTTTTCTCTTGCATTGTAGTTATCTGAGCTCTTTTTCTCTGACCATGCTCCAAATGCCATGTTTTGTAGCGATTTCCTCCTGGCTGAAACTGTACTGCCCACAAGTAATGTTCTGCATATTGTATTGTTTACTACTATCTGTTGTTCTACTGTTGTACCATTGTTCTGTAACCTCCTGGGTCGTGCCTGAAAATAGGCAGTGTCTTGTCTAGTGCACTTACCCAGTCATCAAAAACTAAATAAATAAAATCCTGAGGTTGGGTTGGAGGAGAGACAGGACAAGAAGTGGGAGTTTGCGGCTGGGGCCAGTGGGGATGGGAGAAGCCTGAAGTTGATCAGGACTACCAGCTACTGAGTTAGAAAGAAGAGGAGGGGAGGTGGATTAAGTCACATTAGTGAACAAAATTTCTGTAGAAAAAATAGTGCTAAACTAAAAAAAAAAAAAAAAAAAAGTTCTTAAAAAACAAAATCCTGAGGATAAGGCAGAAGAGCCCAGGATAAGAGATCAGAGGAGCGTGAGGTGGGGCTGTGCCACACAGAACAGAGCTACCAATTGTATGACTCTCTGACAGAGAGGAGGAGGGTGATCATTGGTGTGAGTAAAACTAATTCGTTTTTTCTCATCCAGATCCCAGTCTTTAATTAAAAAATAAAAAATGCTGAGAGGAATTTTCCTCCTGAATCACTTGTGGACTAAGACTGAGTGTTTATTTATTTTCAGTAAGACCCAAAATGAACCCAAGAGCTTCTGGGAGACTCCCAGCTTTATGCCAACATTTTTGTCATCCTATTTTCAGAATGTTTTTATGCAGATGTCCCAGTGCCATGGCATGATTGGCATTGGCCCTGGTGCAAGGAATGAAATGGCCCCCCTTACCCCCCGTGTATGGGTAAAAAAATGGGTACACTTTCAGTCACCTAGTGAAGTGGCCTTTTCCGTGCTGTTAGCTGAGCAAAGACATCAATGATTTTGGAGTCATTTAATTCACCAGCCACCAGTAGGTCACCATCCCTGCCCTGCCTTCCCCCTCGATGATCCTCTTTCCCTTCTCTCCATTTTCACCTTCTTTTTTGGGGTGGGGGTAATTTTTTTTTTAGAACCTACATTTTTACTTTTTTTCCTTTCCTAATTTCCTTCTCTACCCCCCTACCCCCCAACACAGCAGCTTTGGACAGTTCAAGTGCAGGCAGCATGGCCATGCCACCAACTCTGACCCTCGCCTACCTTTGTTTTCCCCACGATGCTCCTTCTCCTGTCTGTCTTTTTAAATTCACCTTTTTTTGGGCACAATTTCAAAACAAATCCCACCTTACATTCCCCCCCCAAACACAAAGCAGCTCAAGTGCATGCAGCATGCCATGCCACCACCAGCCCTACCTTTCCCCACAATGCTCCTTCTCCTGTCTCCTCTATGTTTTTTTCTGGAACTGTATTGTAATATTATTTCCTTCCCCTCCATGGCCCAACCCCCCCCCCAAAGCCTGGCCCAACCCCGTACAATATGCTGTGGTGTAATGGCGGTTTGAAAGAATTTGTTGAAGAGATTGATGACTGTCTGTGAGAAGAAACAACTGACTAAAGCAGCCTGGCCATTCTGGTAATGGCTCTGCACTTCACCAATCTTCTCCCAAGCACCGCCCTGCATATAACGTGTCTTCTTCCACCCTCTCCAACTCACCGCCGTGATGCAGCCATTGGTCAGGCCTGACAGGCAATCAGTCTCCTATTCACTGCCTTACCTGTCCGTTCTGACTGGTCGCTCACTCAGGAACACCACTGCACACATGGGGGGGATAGCGGGCATATTCAGAAATTATCGGTGGTGGCTCCTCAGCTCAGCTGAGCCAGCTTCCATATCCCCTCTCCCTCATGTGGTTTGTTTTGTTTTGGGTTGGGTGATCATGTCTTCATGGTGGTGTGCCTGCCCGGTGTGGCCGTGGCATGATTGCAGCTGTGCCTGGGCCCCTTCAGCTCATGGACCCCAGTGCAATTGCACCAGCTGCACACTCAATTGCTACACTTCTGACATATCCCTGTTTCTAATTTAGGAAATCTAGTCACCCTACTCCAAGATGATTTAAGTTGTAATTGTGCATGTAGCTGCCTTTGGCTACTAGATATGTTTGGCAGAGCAAACTGCCTGTATTTGTGTGTGGAAACAGAACAGCAGGTACCTTAGAGATGAGTGCATGCACACTTGCAGAATTATGTATTTTCTCGCTTGTAGACAGGTCAGGCCACCTTCAGTTTGAAATGAAGGGGCTCTGGCTGGGTGCCCAGTGATGTGGGGTTAGCACCGCTGTCAGCTTCTGTCTCCAACCTCACTACTCAAAAATGTGCATCTCTCATAGTTTATTTCAGCTCCTTCCCTCCCATCAGAACTTAAAACACAGTTTTTATATTGGGGGAGGGGGCACAATTACTGCTCCTATAAGCTCAAATATACAAAAAATGTTAAAACCCTACAGACACCTCTTAACACACATCTTATGTGCTGCCACCAGTGGGATCATTAGTGTCTGTATATGTGAAATACAGCTCTTACAAGTTTTCAGAAGGTTGTTTACTTTAAGTAATTAAGTAAGTAAATGTCATTCATAAGTAAATAACATTTTATTCATAATCATCATCTCATGATATGAACATGGTCAGACCCCACTTGAGCCCTGGCTTGTTTTTAGGGTTCCACTATGCCGCAGTGACATGAATTGTGGTGACCATCACTATAGAGATGGCACAACACCGCTAATTGACATTGTGCCATCACTGTGGAAAAGTGTGTTTTTTGTGGGGGGGCTTTGTCCCCCTGTACCCCCCAAGAGGCTCTGCCCCCCCCGCACCCCTGCACTTTAGACAACCACCTCTGAGTCAGAGTTGGTTCGTGGGAGGGGGCAGACACCCTACAGACAATAGCGTTGGGAAATAAGCAGACCATCACAGCAAACTGTCGATATTGTCGCTATGATGGTCTTCGCTGTGTTCCTGTCACTGTAGGAAGGTATACCCATTTTCAGTGGGTACCATATGCACTAAACTCAGTTACAAATACAATACAAAAACATCTACATTACAATAGGATCCACATCAGCAGTTACATATTAAGATATACATAATACAATGTCATAACACATATTACAACTTAGGACACTTTATTACCCATTATAGATAAAACCACCGATTATGCAGCAGATCACATCACATCACATCACATTTTCAAATTGACATACACTTGCTGGCATTTTGATGCCCCTCACTGACTGTTATGCCACTGACCCCCCAGATCTGGCTCTGCCACTGCCCAGTGTACCTCTTGGGTTAGTAGAGTGTTCGCTAGAGTATTTTCTACAGTGCAGAGCAAGAAAAAGAGATGTTGCATTTTGCTACATCCAGAAAACAGCCATACACATATATAGTGTGGCATATAAAAGCTTGCTTTATTACAAAAACAGCAAGAAATATAAAAACAGGTAAATACGGTACCCCCACAGTGCAAAAAAAAAAGATCCCGAAAATCATTTTGCACCCCTGCGAGTGCTTTATCAAGAGTGAAGTTTCTAAACATACGGTCCGTTCTTATATAGTCCAGTCTATTAACATTCCTAGTTTCAAAATGTGAAGAATGTAAGATATAGTTTAAAAGACCTACTTCCCTATGTGCATGCTAACCACATTTAATACATCAGTTACAATTAAAAACAATCAAGACTCCTCGGTACAACTGAATATCACCGTATATGGAGAACAGCAAATCACAACACTTGAAGTCCAAATTGATTCAGCCCATTTTACAACTTAGCTCTATCAGATATCCTTTTGCTGTAATACATAACTCCATGCTGATGGTAACCAATTTATCTTGTGTGTATAGTGTCCCATCATTATGTTTGTGTGCACGTATGCACAAGAAACATAATGCCACCATACGACTTTTTGGAGGTGTGCCGCCCGCTCTGCCAGTACCCTGATCCATTTTGCAGGTGCGACCACACTGCACCAATGAATGGCTGAGCTGTCTATGACAGCAGTTCAGATGCAGTGGCATGTAGTTGAAAGAAAACCACCACTGCAATCAGCAGTGGTAGCGTGTAGGCAATTCGCATATTGACGGCAAGCGGTGGTTGTTGCTAGCTGCCTCTCAGTCCCATGAAAGCCGATGGGGATGCCCAATCTTCCTGTCAACATGCCCCCTCCGCAGTTCATTTGCAGATGGGGTAGCCCAATCCCTGTTGGCATAATGTCTCCCCCCATTTATTGTGTGCCGAGGGGGGTGCCCAATACCCCTCAGCTCATGCACGCCCCCAAGCACACTGTATGGCTGACAGGGGTGCCTAGTCCCCATTGGCTCCAGCTCCCCTACCAACAAACATCCAGGTGGCACTCTGGGAGCCCACCCCAGTGTGCTAAAAGTGTCCTGCATTGTTTTTTTTTTTCCCTGTAAAAACAGAAAATGGTACCTCGCTGTCTCTGGTGCCCCCTCCCCAACCTGCACCCCACATTCCCGCTCCCAATTCACCCCATACTCACCTCCGGAGCCCGGTGCGATGATCTTCGATGGACCGGGAACATGTCTGCGCTCTTTAAAGCCGACCACGAACTGAAGAAATGCCGGTAAGCTGTATAATGGCATAAATGAGGGTTTTTTAACTTAGGTGGATATCTTGGCCACTTTTGGGAATTTTGGCACCAAATTTTCAACATGGAGTTTTTAGGACCCCACTTCATGAATTCAATCACTGTCATGTTGCTATTCAGTCTCGAAAGGTGATTTTGTGGTCACTGCGCAGAATCACCTTTTGGGACCGATTAACAAAATTACAGTGTTACTGTTCATGACGTGGCCTCCAAAAAACCCTATGTTGCAAATTTGGTGAAAAAATTCAAAAAAATGACTGTGTTACGAGCGTGCATTGCGCAGTTTTCATACACACTCATAACTTCACGCATTTGTAATATTTTCACTCCAGATTTTCAACATTGAAATTTTTTAACACCTCCTTATGAACAGTACAGCTGTCATTTTTCACATCCTGGTCAAAATGTGTTTTCGCACTTCCGGTGTACAACGGCACGGTCACTGTGGGAGATCAGTGTTCAGGACAGATTAAGAAAATCACAATGACACTGTTCATGAGCGGAGGTCACAAAATGTCTATGTTGAAAATCTGATGATAAAAGTCCATAAAATGACTATGTTATGAGTGTGCGTTGCACAGTTTCCACACATCCATAACTTTGAGAATTTGTAATATTTTCATGCAAGAATTTCAGCATTGTCACTTTTGCACACCTCCTTATGAACAGTACAGCTGTCATTTTTGACATCTGGCCCAAAATGTGTTTTCGCACATCTGGTGTACAATGACATGGTTGTTGTGAGTAATCGATGTACAGGACAGATTAAGAAAATCATTGTGACACTGTTCATGAGCAGAGGTCACAAAATGCCTATGTTGAAAATTTGGTGAAATAATTCCACTAAATTACAGCGTTATGAGCGTGTGTTGCACAGTTCCCACGTGCGCTTGTAACTTCAAGTATTTTTAGTATTTACACTCAAGATTTTCAACATTACCATCTTTTCACACCTCCCTATAAATGGTACAACTGTTATTTTTCACATCCTGCCAGAACTTTGTTTTCGCACATCTGGCACAGGATGGTGCGGTTGCTGTGGGAAATCAACATTCAGGACAGATTAACAAAATCACAGAGCTGCTGTTCATGAGCAGAAGTCCCAAATGCTTTTGTGAGGTGAGGGGTCACAAAAAGGCCATGTTGAAAATTTGTAGTGCAAATACCAACAAATGCTTGGGTCATTATGGTTTCTGACCATAACGTCCCACCCTGTACAGACTGACAGGCATCGGGGTGTGCCTTTGGATTGCCAGCTATAATGCTCATATCATTCCACCCCCCCACCCTAAAGCCAGTGACAGGCATTAAAGTGTGCCTTGGACTCTTCGGCCCCAGAGTTCACCCCATTCTCCTATACTGCACCCATTTCAGCATATGTCCTTATGAAATGGGGTGACTGTCAAGCCGAACACCCCAAGGCACACCTCAACACTTGTCAGTGTCTGCAGGGTAGGGGAAGTGAAATGCCATGAGCATTATGGGCAATGCCCCAAATGCACACCCCAATGCTTGACAATCTCTGCAGGGTGGAGGTGAGGTTGGCGTGAGTTCAGTACTTCACTGCCATTCCTATTCTGCATCTGTCTAACTCCTGCACGTCCAATGCTAATATCAGCAAACAAACATATGACATTGACAAATGCTTGTTGACTTCAGTGCTTGTTTTCTGTAAAACAATATTTTGTCTCACACCAGCAGGTTCTCCTGAATAGGGGTACGGTTAGACAGTAGTTGATACCAATCTCCCAGACCAAGGGACACAACCCAAATAATCTAAAATATTAACCAGATGAAAATCATGAAGTTTTTTTTTAAGTATTTTTTTCAAAGAACAGAGCAGTGCAGGAGGATCAGGCTTAAATACCACCAGAAACACAACAATACTCACAAGAATGGTTTCATTTCAAAATGACCATTCAAACTGGAGGATTTTAAGGCATCTACTATACAAATCCTTTTAGTCTCCTTTTGCAATAATAAATCATCTAGATTGCCTCTCCGGGATCCCAGTTGTACTCTCTCAATGTCCATGTGTGACCAGGTATAATCTGCTGTCTTATCTGCAAGTTCAATATGTGCAGCAACAGCATTTCTCATATCTTCATTACTGATATCGTGTACATTTGAGTAATGAACTGTGACTGAGCTTGGCACATCTGCAGACAGACCTGGGTTTTATTCCCACAAAGTCCACTTTCATACTGTGTGACTCTGAACAAGTCACTTAACCTCCCCAGTATCACCCCTGAAAACAGGTACCTGTGCCTAGTGGGCCTTACCTGGTTATAAAAAATAGAAATAATACGTGTTCTCCCACTCTTTATTTAAAGTGTTTTATGGTTTTCCCTATGTAAAAGTTTCCACAACTGCAATTAGCCACATAAACAATAGCTTCAGTGTCACAAAAAGTAAGATCTTTTATTTCAAAATTATTTAGTTTAGTGGGTGTTAAAAAGTTTTTGCCCTTTTTATGTATTTGCAAAATCTGCATTTACCACATACTGTACATATAGTTGGTGCATTCGTATGAAATACTGTATTATTTCTCTGTCTGAGGGCCGGTTGGAGGGCATGTGCTAATTGATCCCCAATGTTAGTATTTCTTTTATAGACCATCTGTGACAGGGCATTTCTATGTTTTGGTTCCAATATGGGATATACCTCTTTGCAAATAATCTCTCTAATCAATCCCGACTGGTGGGTAAATCTAGTTATATATTTCAGTCTCCCATCATTCTTGTTTGTGCCTGGCCACACATTCTGTATTGGGGGGCTAGAAGAATATATTTTCTACAGTGTTTATAAAAGTGTTTAGGAGTGTACTAGAAACACAGAAACAGAATTTGTTGGCAGAAAAGGACTGGTAGGTCCATCCAGTCTCTTATATGCTTCCCGGCCTATTCTGACACCTCAGACACTATTTGACCACTGGCATCCCTCTGGCCTCCCGTCCCTCTACTTATCATTTCCATGTGACTATCCCATGAATGATTGAAGCTCCCCACTGTTTTCACCCTCACTATCTCTTCTGGCAGGTGTTCCTGGCATCCACTACCCTTTTTGTGAAGAAATATTTCCTTACATTCTTCTTAAACCCACCCACTTCATTCATTGCATACCCCTGTGTTCTGGTGCTTTTTCTCCTCTGAAAGAGACTCCTTACCTGCACGTAGAATCCTATGTAGTGTAATGGGTTTGTGTTTAGTCACTCTGGACAGCAAATGGTTAACTTTCAGGTATTCTCTGAAGCACCTGTCAGTCATCTGGACAGAGATTCCAAGTGGGAGGGCCTTGCAGCAGCATAAATCACAATGAAATGTTGCAGCGGTGGTTAGTTGCTCACTAAGAGCGGATTACAGCAGACACCAGTTTGACTGAAGAGAGCCTCAGGAGAGGTATCAACTCTCTCCTGTCCTGATTCAGTCCCTAGTTTGGTCTCAAAGTAGCTGAGCATTGAATTGTGGCGGGAGCCTTCTCTATTGACGTACCCCAGTGTGGGGTGAAGGAAGACATCTTGTCATGAGAACCATGAGTAAAATATGAGAAACTTCCCTGAACTGTCAGAGACTTTTTCTTTGTGTGGCAGCCCAGAGCTTGCTGGATCCAGTGGGAATACCTATGAGTGTATAGAGGGACTAAACTCCAGTTTGTCTGATAGGATGTTTGAAAGATAACAGTCTGAGTCATACCTCCCTGGCGCAGTTTCTGTAGGAATGGAATGGATCATCCTGACTGTAAAATGGGACAGCACTCCCTCACCAGAAGATGGGGAATGAGTCATGTGCTACAAAGTTCGTACAAAGATGTTACAGAATGTGTGTTTTTGAGGAAAGGACATAATCTGTCCCTGAAGTGTTGCAGTTTCTGACAAGTGTGTTTGTAAGTGAGGACAGCAGCTGTCTCCAGAGAGTTTGTTTGTCTTTTTCTGACAAGAAAAGTAAAGTGTGTTTCAGTAAGGACACCAGTTGTCCGTGAAGGGTTTCTGCCTGTGAGGAGAAATTGTGCTTTGTGAACCCAAAATTCAAATCCTGTGAGGACATGATCTGTTCTGGCTCCAGTCCCAGATGAGGGACAAACAAAGAAACTTTTGCTTCATCACTAATTCAGGATCTCATTGGGACTTTGTGTGCCATGCAATGGACTTTGCACTCTTTGTACCTTCTAAACCTACAGCCCCTAGTTGGCCAAGACGTTTGCCTGCTTTTCCATTTTGTGACAGAATAAAGCCTACTACTTGATGTTCAGTATAGGTGAGAACATTCCTTTGTGTTTCATGTGCATTATTTTTAATTTTTATTTATTTCAATCTAGGATTACAATACCTTTGAGCCGAGGCTCTTTTACAAAGGTTCCACGTCAGCGTGTGCAACAGTCATCATTTTTAGTTACAAACATAACGTCACTGACTTACAGACATGTAATAACATGTACAAAGACTTGAGCTATGAGCAAGACAAGCGGAGGAGGGGGGTTGATGGGGGAGAAGTGAGGGTAGGAGATCGAGGGGGGTTGGAAGTGCAGAGGGTAAGGGGGAGTACGGGAGGTGGGTGGGGGCAAGGGCAGGAGTGGAGATACGGGGGAGGTGGGCGAGGGTGGGAGACATTGCAGCCAGGGGGCCTTATCGAGTGAATATGCCAGGTAAGGTGTTAGGGGTGCAAAGACTGATTGTAAGTGCTGGGTGCTGGGGTATGTGCAGCTGGAACGGTGGAAATGTTAAGATGGGCAATCGCAGGATACAAGCAGTGAGAGGCACAGCTTGGACTTGAAAAGGCCGAGTGTTGGAGTGGTCACTATGTCGCTGCCAAGAGAGTTGAGCCAGTTGGATGCCTGATAGGCAAATGATCTTTGTCCTTGGGTCGTGCGACATCTTGGGATATGTAGTAGATGGGAATTGGATCTCCTTGTAGTGACATTCCTATGTCTAAGCTTAAGGAGGGCACAGATACCAGGTGGGGCAAGTCTCATTATGATTTTCTTGGCCGTGATGCAGGTTTGGTATTTTATGCGTTTGTCCAGTTGACACTATCCAGATTGGGAATAAAGGTCACAAGTGTGGGTATGGCGATGTGAGCCAGTGATGAGATGACAGGCTTTATTCAGGGAGGTTGCGATACATTTGAGAGCAGTGGTAGTTGCAGACCCATATATGATAAGACCCTAGTCTATGATGCTGACAATGGAGCTTTGGACGGCCACTGACAGTGCTTCTGGGGTTAGGTGTTTCCTGTGCCGGGATAATATGCCTAACCTCGCATTGGCAGACTTTGCCACATTGCTAATATGGACAACGTATGAGAGGTGGGGATCAAGGGTGATGCCAAGGTACTTGAACGATTGTGTTTGCTCTAGGATGGCTCCTTGTTCGGTTGCAATGGAGAGGTGGAGTTGTTTGTTTTTGTTGTGGGGGCTGCAAAAGACCATAGACTTGTTTTTTTTCTGTTTGAGAAGCAGTTTATGATTTAGGAACCAGGATTCGATGGAGGAGAAGGTCCGCTGAAGTTTATTTTGTAATTGGTTTGGATCAGGGTCTGAGGTGAGGATCACAGCATCATCGGCGTCGAGAATTATTTGTTCTGGGCAGCTATCCGGTTGTGAGTTTAAGAATAGGCTGAAGAGGAGGGGTCCCAGAATGGAGCCCTGGAGGACTCTCAAGCGGACCGATTCTTACTGTTTGGGACCGTTCTTCAAGGTAGCTCTTAAACCAGCCAATGGTGTCGGTTGACAGCCCAGTATTCTGAAGCTGGACAAGTAGGAGGCAGTGATTGACGGTGTTGAAGGCTTTAGTTAAGTCAATGTAGATTGAGCCTAGTAGTTCACTGGAATCAAGTGCGTTGTGGATTGCGCCGGTGAATTCAAGTAGGGCTGTGGAGGTGCTGTGACCTTTGCGGAACCCGTGTTGTTGCTTGCACAGGATGTTGTACGTATCCAGGTATTCTGTGAGCTGGTCCGAGATGATGTGTTCTAGTGCCTTGGAGAGTGGGGGTAGTAGGGAGATAGGTCTGCAGTTATCGTGGGAAGTTTTGTCACCACTTTTATGGACTGGGGTGACAGTGGCAGATTACCATCTGTCCGGGAACTGGCTAAGGCTGAGGGAGAGGTTGAAAATTCTAGTCAGAGGACTAAGCACTTCATCAAGTGTGAGAGACAGGATTTTGAGATCAAGGGAGTCATTACTGAATCTTGATTTACCAAGGGCTTTGGTGACGTAGTTGCGTACTTGGTGAGCCTTGACTGCTTTGAAGTAGAAGCAGGGGGAGCTGGTGGGAGTAGTGTTCATTCCAGAAAGGGGGGCTACACCATCTTTGAAGCAGTCCTGAGGTAGGACACCATTAATAGCATATCCCCTTGCATATGGTACTGGAAATACCACCAACAGCTTAATCTGGTTCAAGGCCAGTTGGCACTCATCTGGGGGGGAGGGCCAGCTGCAAGTGGGGTGCTAGCTGCACACTCGAGCAGACTCGATAGGCCATGTGGCCTGTTTCTGCTGGTAAGTAGTAAGTATATATTTTTAACCTTTTGTTAGGTCTGGGAGTTTATCCTTTAGCTTGGAAGCAATCTAAGGTGGTGCCCATATTCAAGGAGGGAAGGAAGACTGAATTGGGCAACTATCGACCAATGTCACTCCTACCCCGAATATCAAAAATATTTGAAAAATTGGTATCACCACAGATTGTGAGCTATTTGGAATCTTTGGGCTGCCTTAACAGTACATAGTCAGGTTTTAGAAAATACCATAGTACCTCCACGGCTCTTGTAAAGGTTGTGGGGGATATACAGGAGGCCCTGGATGGGAGGGCAGCAATTGTTGCTATAGTTGTGGATTTATCAAAGGCATTTGACTCTTTAGACTGTTGTGTCTTCTTGTCCAGGGCTGCATCCTTGGGAGTGATGGGGCCTGGTCTTGCATGGCTGACCTCTTATTTAAAGGATAGATCCCCAATGGTTTCCATGGGTGGCTGGGAGTCAGGTTTTATGCCTGTTGGATTAGAGGTCCCACAGGGATCCATCTTGGGTCCCCTTTTCTTTAACATCTATATGAGTGGTCTAAACTTTTCAGACTCTGCTGTGTCATTCCATTTATATGTGGATGACACTGTTATTTATACAAATGCCATCACAGCAGACATGATTCAGGAGAGGCTTCAAAAAGTCTTTAATGAATTGCAGGTCTACCTACAAGATAGTAGGTTCGTTTTGAATGTTAAAAAGACACAGTCAATGTTATTTCATCGATCCCTGGAAGAGCAGGGAAATTTGGCACTGAGCTTGGATATCCTGGGGGATTCCCCAATCCAGCAGGTACAGTCATATAAATACCTAGGTTTATGGCTGGAAGACTCCCTTCATTGGGGTGTACACTTAAACAACCCAATTAAAAATGTGGGGAAAAGATTGGGTGCTTTATTTAGCGCTAGGCACTGCATGAATCTTGATATGAGAAATATAGTGGTTAGTTCCATGATTATCCCCTTATTTGACTATGGGGATATCTTGTACGCATGTGGCAGGGAGGCAGACTTAAAAAGGTTAGATGCTTGCCATAGTAGACCTCAGTTCCTGATACTGTAAGATGCAACACCAGGATTGTACAATGGAACTCATGCCTGGTTTGTGGGGGCTTTGATTGCCTAGAAAAATGGCCTGGAGCTGTGAACCTTATTGCGGTATACCCCCAAAAGTGAAAGTTTTCATGGAGATGAGGAGTCTTCAAACTATGTTTCAGAGTCAAGAAAAAAATGGTGCTTCACTTTGCAGTTTGAATTGCCTATTTGAGTCTTGTGGAGAGCCTTGTGATGCATAGAGAATGTGTCCCTGTCCATTGATGTCTGTTGCTACCACCATTACTGTCCCCCCAACCAGTCTTCTCACTCAGCACCCACCACCCCACACATCCCCAAGCCCTTACTTACCTACCAGTGGTCCAACACCATAATCCTCGCTGGATCAGAGACACGTCTTGACTCTTCAACACCGGACTGCGAACTGATGAAATCAGGTATGCAGTTCTATGTATTTCTATAGGGTTTTGAATTTATCAATATAACTTGGTCATTTTTTAATATTTTTGCCCCAAATTTTTAACATGCCTTTTTGGGGGCCCCTACAGTGAAATTAGACAAATCTGTCCCGGAAGGTGGTTTGACAGTCGTTGCACAAAATCACCTTTCAGGCAGGATTTGGAAAACTGAGATTGCCCCCTTTATTGCCCCCATCTCTCCTCCATACCACCAATGCTATCTACTCCAACTAATTCTCCTGGACTAAGTGCCTCATCCTGTTGAAGTCTGCCCTTCTGAAATCAAGGACCTGAACCCTTGATTGGGGCTTTCCGGTCCCAAGAGCCAGCTAAAACCAAATATAGTTATGGTCGCCGTACCCTAATACCTCCCCTACCTGCACACCTCCTACCACCTCTAAGTTGCTGAGCACCACATTGAGAATCCCTGGCCATCAGACAGACCTGGAATGTATCCATCAGGGCCTGACTTTTGGTGCCCCTGGCAGCTGGAATGTCCCAATCAATATCTGGCAGGTTCAGATTACCCATCACCTCTACCTTCCCCTTTGCCACTCCCCTTCCTAGTTCTTCCCCAAGCTCCCTATCCCTCTCTTCCCTTCATCCTGGCAGTGTATAGCTCTTCCCTAACCATAATTTCTTACCTGAGGCCACCGTGAGCTGCATGCACAGCGACTTCATCTCCTCGTTTTCTACCCTGATCTATCCATCTTTCACAACTCCAATACTTTCACTAACATATAGGGTTATGCCCACCCTTTACCTTTTCCATTGTTCCTCCCAAACATTGTGTAACCAGGGACTGCCAGATCCCAGTCACTGGTTCACCACATAATTGGTACCCAAGGTACCAGTTCCCGCAGCTTCCCCCTCTGCCATCCTCCCTGTCCTGTTTATATCTCAGATGGCAGATGCACCACAAAGGCACCTGACCATCCCCTTCCCATCCACCCCCCCACCACCATCTGTACCCCCCTGATCATTGATTCCTCGACCACTAAGACTGTCCTGGCTGATTTGCTCCTACTTGTCCCCCTGGGTGCCACCAAGTTATCCTGCCAGTGCCCATTACCCCTGACTGACTCAGAGTCCACTGTAGAGGAGTCAGAGACCTGAGTCTCCTCCAGGGGTGCAAATGGATTTGCCATCTGTATGGTGTTGGGCTGGTTAACCTCCTTGTGGATACACCTGCCTCCCTTCCCCCTCGGCACCACTCTTCTCCCCCTGGACCAGTGGGCCTCTGGGGAAGTGGGGAGTGGGTTCCAGCTGAGATATCTGTTCTCGTAGTGCTACCAGCTGAGCATGGAACTCTGCAAAGGTCCTGCAGATCAGGCAGTGCCCCGTCCTCCAGAGCATAACCCTGGAGAAGAGCACTCCACAGTCACCACAACTGACTATCTCCCCCAGTACCTCATCTCCATACTGAACCTATGATAACCCTAGACCGCTGATAACAATCTGTATTTAACTGCCTAGTGCCTTTCAACTAGAATCAGACTTGTTGCTTCCTGTTCTGCTTTGCTACCTGGTTGTCCTTGCCAGATTACTATCTTGTACCCCTATCCTGTGTAGATATTTTGAGTAAGGAAGCTACCTACCACAAGTTTACTGTCTCTCAATACTATGTCCCTAGCACAGCCCCAGTACTCGTACCCTATATAGGTATTTGGCCAGGAATTCTAATTTGTTTCAGCAGATACAACAACAGTCCTACAGCATTTATTACACTTCAGTGTCATATATTTGGGGTAACATACCCAGTTGCTGAGGATCAGTTAATAGTTAGGTGTTCTCCAGAGAGGGGGTTCTTGGGTTCCCTTTTTTCTTCAGGACTGCTGGCTAGAACATCTGAGACTTACTTGAGCCTCTCAAGGGAGGAGTCTTGGTGAGGATCTCAATTTATTCACAAAGAGCAAGTTCCCTGCACAAGACTGATGTGTAAATGCAGAATACAAATGCCTAAGACTGGTACTGGAAGACCAGCCAATGTGTACTATACATTGCTACCTCACTGCGTAACTGTAAATCTCCAGAATCTCTGTACCTGCACAATGTTAAGTGCCTAGCTGCTACGTGTATAGAATCACAGTTACACTGTGTATGACACTGGCTTTGTGCTTAATCTAATATTGTTGAATCCTCCTAAACACTACCAAAGTCTGTATCCAAGTCTCTATTTCATCGATTGCATGTTATTGAATTTTCTGTCTACCCTCTGTATACTCTGTTAACTGATGTGGAGCATTTGGAAATGAGTCTATGACTCAAAGGGTTGTAATTCCGATGTGAATATAAATAAAATAACTAAATAAATAAATAACCCCCCATCTTTCCTCTAGGGCCTTTTCTGGAACACTGCTAAAGCTCTTGTTATTAGTTTATAATTACTAGGGATCATTTTTAATGCTTGGATAACCTGTCTGTAAATATACAGTATGTTACAACTGCTTGATTGCAATTATGCGTTACAGACAGGCGGTTGTAATTGCTCCTTGTCAATCAAGCTCATACTATGAGTGGCATGAGTACTAGTCACACAGCTGCCATGGTAATTAAAATCGCTCACTGGTAATTATAAAAAAAGGCATGGGTGTAATTTAGAATTTTGTGCACACCCTTGGTTTGAGTTACTTTTATAAATCCCTTGAGCTACGATCTGGGGGGGGGTTATGAAGCATCCCACACCTCGAGTGTGTATGAAGTTCTGGTTACACACACCCACACCTGTATTAGTCTCTAAATAACTACTGACTGAGAGCATATTATCCCTAGAAAGATAATTGTTGCATTTGTGAAGAACTGTTGTTGCACTGGATTGGTTCAGAGGTGGGTGGACTCACCAGCACTGTCATGTTGGGAGGTACTATATTTGCACCAGGCCTACTTAAACCTGTCTCTGGGTGGAGGCTCTGTGCTATTTAAATTTGATCTTAGATGTGAAACTCCACCCAAACTAAAAGTGTAACAAACCCAGGCTCCTCAATCTTGTTTGGGCCCACAAGGGAGGGTTAGGAACCATAGCATCAATAGCGACCCAGTTAAATAGACAGTTGCTATTTATTTATTTATTTTTATTTGTTTTTGGTAACCGGGTAGGTGCACTAGAGATAGGGATGCCTATTTTCAGGCACGACCCAGGAGGTTACAATATGGCGGTACAAGATAATTGTAGGATAAGATACAACATTTAAATGGTGGAATACAATACAATGATGGTTTACAGTCAGTACAAATTCAGCTCAGCACAGCAGAGGCAGCTAGTACCCTGAGTTAAGGAAAGATATAGAAAAATAATAAGTGCTGCTACACTAAAGAACATTAATAGCAAGCAGGTAGAACAAGTGCAGCCATTTGCAACAGTTTAATGACAGGACTTCGGTTTAATCCTGGCAATCTACCGGGAGGTAGGTATTAATGTGAAGGTCACTGTAGAGAAGAGGGGGGTAGTAGTAAGTATAGAAATGGGGTAGGATAGCAGAGGGACAGGAAAGCAAGGGGGGAAGGAAGGAAACTTAGACCTTGATATGGTAGAGGATGATCAGAGACGTGCAAGGGGAGAGACAAGAGTAGGAGATAGAGATGAGATGCATGGGAAGAGGAGAGGCATACTGGCAGTAGTAGGTGTCCAGAGGGGGCTTAAGGTGGATTGAAGCACGTACAGGGGGCTAACTTACTAAGGTGATCAAGGTGTTCTTTTTTAAAGAGGTCATGACTTGGTGCTAGTTGGATAGCTAAGGGAAGGAAGTTCCAGTAGTGAGGGGCTGCATGAGAGAAAGCATGGACACCCTTGGCTGTTCTACACCTCGGAATGTAAAGGGGAGTTTGGTCAGCTGACCTAAGTCCATGAGAAGAGGTTTACTGGAACAGCATGGAGGCTAGGGAAGTGGGGGTTCCTGATCTGATAATGCTATCTGTCAGAGAGCCAAGAGAAATGAGTCGATGAGCTGTTGGGGATGACCATTTTAGGTCAGCATAAAGCTGACAGTGGTGTTTATGATGAGAAGAGGCAGAGATGTACAGGCAGATATTATTGTATGTTGTGTGCCACCTGTGAAGAGAGGCTTTTGACCCACCTATATATGTGACAGCACCGTAGGTGAGGGCTGGGAGCAGAATGCCACGGGCAATGGCCAATCTAGCTGAGGAGGTAAGAGCGTAACTAATTTTGTAAGCTATCCCAATTTTGACATTGACAGATTTACAGGTGGCAGAGATGTGCTGGTCAAAATACAAGGCTCTATCAAGTAGTACACCCAGGTATTTGAAGGAGCTTACAGTATCTAAGATAGACTCATTGTCACAGTAGATTTATTGTGTTTATTGGGTTTGTGAAACACTTTCTACTTTTATAGTAATTATTTTGTTTTTGCAATGAAATTTGTGTGTCTTCACCTTTACTTTTCAAACTGCTAGCAACAAAATCAGTTGAATTCTGGTATTGTGATGAAGTGTCTTTCTTTTGAAAAAGATCAAAATAAAGTGACATTTTCTTATTGAAGTACCATTGTGCTTCCTATTGGTTGGGATTTTTAGACATTGCAATACCTGAATTGAATTTGTTTCATTAGCTGTTTGAAAAGTAAAGGATAAAGCTCACTAGTTTGGGGGTTGCCTGATGGCCCAGCCGAAGTGCAGTGTATTTCAGTGACCAGCGGTGGAAGTGAGCCTGGGGTGCTGGATCAGAGCTGTCCTGGGCTGGGGGAGGCTGCAGAGTGCAGTGCAAGCCATCCTGGGGGTGGGAGGTGCTTGACATCCAATGCTGGCGTGGCCCCTGGCAATGGACTGGGGAGCTTGCTCTTCCACAAGGGGTGGTTCACGCCCAGAGTAACCTGCAGCACATAAGACCAACAGTAGCTGAGTTGGCACCACGGGGAGGAGGAGGGAGGATCCTGGGGAATTGGAAAGAGGTGTAAATAATGAAAAATACCAAGGAGCACTGGTCCCCAGAAGGACTGCACCGGCACTCTTGGGTCCTACCCAACACAGATCCCAATTGACCTCAATGATGGGGCAAGTGGCAGATGGGACTCAGAGGTCACTGGGGAATGCCTGAAGGATGGCACAAGCGGTGAACCAGGGGGCCAAAGAGTTGTTTAGAATGAAAACTCGATAGTTTCATTGCACAGACAAAGGAAGTACTAGAAAAGTAGAAAGTCTTTGCAGGAGCTCTATTTAAAAGAAGCAGGTGGAGAGTTTTACAGTAACAGGTTTATTTTGGCACAGAGTCAACTCACAGAGAGCCTTACAGTACATGAGGTGTGCCCTACCAGTAACAGTAAACCCTCTGTAGCCAGTAACAAATGACAAAACCTGACAATAACATTAAAGCAACACAGCACAGTATTAACTACAGTATTTTACTGTCATTAGAAGACAGTTAATAAAATAGCCATTTGCCCTTTTACTAGACCTGAACATCTGCCCTTTAAGCACAGCTTGCCCTACCATGGTGTCACTTCCTGTCTCAAGTTTTCATGTTGTGGCTTTTGTCCTGTTTTAATATGCGACTAATTTAGATATGAATATCTCGGAACTGCTGGTACCTATAGTTAAGCTCAGTACCTCTTTTGAAAGAGATTTTCATGGGCTTTCAGACATCAAGTTGTTCTGTAGACTTGCCTTCCCTTTTAACCTACTTTTCCTGTCTCCCAGCCTCTGGTGGCAATAGTATTAGGAAGCTTTGAACTGGAGGTGAAAGAAAGGTCTTTTAAAACCAATCTGTCAAGCCCTTTAGCACTCTTGCTATGAGTTGGCGCAGAGGCCATCAACTTTCATGTTATATAAATAAATATGATTATGAAAACTTACCTGTAGCAGAAGAAATTTAACAAACTCAGCCCTCTTTTCAGGTTTTTCTGTTACAGATCAGTTATAATCCCACATCTACGGTTTATTTAACTCTTAAACTTCAGGTCCTCTGTACCAAGTAACTCTCACTAGGCAGCACTGAGTGTTCCTCTGGGCGTGTCATTTGGAGGCATTTGATTTGAGCACCCCTGCCTCTATTTGAAACTGTCCATTGGTAGCTGTCTTTGGACCCCAAACTGGGATTTAGGTCAAATCCAGAACACCACAGAACCAGAACAGCCGTAATCTGTAAAAACCTGAATGGCAGTTATGGTACAGGCACAAATTATGCTGTTTTCTCCATCATTCCAGATTTTACTGGTTCTGGCAGCTCTGGTTCCAGAATTCAGAATTGTGCCAAACCCCAAAAGGATTCTCCACACCAGGGCTGACTTAAGACTGAAGAGGCCCCTGGGCATTTTCAAGTAAAAGGCCCCCCCAACCCCACTCCCCAAAACTGAACATACGAGGTGATTTCTTCCTTTTTTGGATTCCTGACTCTCTCACATCAGGCTTGAGGTGCTAGCTGGTGGTGTGCAGCACAGCAGTGCCACATGGAGTGATCTGGAATATAAACATGATCCCCACTCCGTCACTCTGAGCTGATGGTACTAGCCGGTAGTGTGCAGCACTGCCACGTGGAAAGATCTGGGATATGAACATGATTCCCCCTTCCTTACTTACTGTTGGCTGGGGGTGCTAAATGGTAGTTCACAGCACGGCAACGTGGACTCCCTGGTGAGACCTGGGATCCAAACATTAAGCTCCATGCACAGGTTTAAGGAAATACAAAACCATATGAAGACAAACAGAGCTGTTGTAGCACTTTCAGATAACAAGCAGAGAAAGAATACTTAAGTCCCCCACACAGGTCAAATCAGTGTGACAAAATATGGAGAGCAGGACTCTCTTGGCAGTTGGCTGCGCTGCGACTGGTTTGGGGGTCTGACTCTCAGGGCAAGTCTAAGGATAAATTTGAATCCTGATGGGCATATGGCCTGCATGTCCTGCTGCTGACTGCCCTGGTGATGGTATTCAAATAATATGATTTTTCCTAACAATGTAGGTTGGGGGGGGAAGGGAGGGTGCCTTTGAGTGACTCCCAAGTACTAGTCAAGTTCATTTCTGGTCCCATTACAGACACCACCACCAGCAACACTGAGCTTTAGTCCTCACCACTAGTCTATAAAAGATTGTGCAGCTGAATTCTGGTGGTATGCATCGTTAATAGCCGCCTTGGCATCCTACTACAGTACAGAGTAGACTTTTACTCCCTCTGGCCTCCTTATAGTCATTATTATTACATATAACTGTTATGTTTTTCCTCACAAATGACATGACATTCTATACATTTGTAATTGTAAACGCTTCCCACTCATATATTTTTTCACTAGTTGCTAACTAGTGCTCAGGTAACATCAGTAAACACACTGGGGGAGGAGGGAATACAATATTTATTTATGCCTACCAGTCAGACTCCAGTAATGGCAGGCTGGCCTGACAGATCCCAGATCTGCTGAGTGCCACACAAACACCTGCATGTTTATTTATTTATTTATTGAATTCTCAGATTACAACCTTTGAGCTACAAGCTCATTTACAAAGGTTCCATGTCAGGAAAATAATGCAAACGTACAATAGTAAAACACAGGGTAACAAAAAAAAAAAAAAATTGACAATGGTAAAATGACTATCATAGAACATGGATAGGGATAGAGCCTTAGCAAAACAGGTAAAGACAGAACGGCAGGAGCAATAACACGGGAGAGTGGGGGGAAGAGGAGGGTGGGGGTTTAAGAGTGAGGGGAGGAAGTGGGGGTGTTCAGCTTGCGGCAACCACCGGTTAGGGGACACCTTGTCAGGAAAAAGGGTGGGGAAGTGGAAGGGCAGGGGATGCAAGAGTGGCGAGGGCTTGGAGCCCTGGAGAAAAGAAGTAGGGTGCGTGACTGGGCAGAGGTCGGGGGGAAGGGGTTGGTGGAGGAGGGTAGGAAAGGGAAGTAGCGGATTGGGTACTTGCTGGCTTTTGGCATGGCTTTTTGCTCCTGCCTCTCACTGTCAATCTCAACACTAGCTGCTCTGCCTCTGCTGCACAGCCAGTGGCCACAAGTGACACTCTGCCTGGCCCAGTGGCCCCGATTTCAAGTCTCCAGTTCTGTCTGGTCTACTTCTCTGCAGCTCAGCCTACAGCCAATTTTCTGCTTACTCCACATGCTTCTCCATCATCCACCTCCTCACACAGACACTGACACTGCTGGCCTCTCAAGCTGGTCTCGACTGTGAGACTGCATCAGGCAGGCAAGGCAGGAATGAGGGAATCGTCTCCAGTAGGTCTCCTTTCTCAGTAGTTAGTGTCCAGTGACAGTCGATTTGACTTGACGATTTGATTCCCTTCCCACTGGCAGTGCTGGCTGGCTGCTGTGACTCTGTGAGACTCCTTCAAGGGCACGACCTGACCTCTCATCTCTCCCACGTTTTTACCACCAATAATGGCAGCCTTCGATGCACCTGCGCAGAGTTACAATCAGGTCTCCATGCTCTCTGAGCTGCGGGAGGTTACAGATGAGAGCTAAGAATGTCTTTTTTTTAGTTGTCGGTGGCACGTGTGTGTGTGTAGGGGGTGAGCTGTGGGGGGCAAACCTGCCATGAAGCCAAGAGGCTGTCGGTTCCAGGCACACTGGGAAAAAAATAAATAAATGTTTGTTAAGATGGAGTGAGGGGGTTCTCCAGGGCTCAGGGCTCTGGAACATGCCCTTCTGTTAATTTGGTCCTGCTACACACACACACACACACACTGCAAATCCAGAGCGGCAGTTCCAGCCTGATCTGAGAATAATAATGCATTTTCTTCCAGCCAGAACAGATGTGCTAGTTTTCATCCATTCTGGGCAGTCTGGATTTCACCCATACCCCTCAGAATACTGGAACCAGTAAAATATGGAAGAGAGAAAGTAGTGCAATATGCACCCGTGCCAGATTGGCCATTCTGTTTTTCAGTTCCAGCCATTCTGGTTCCAGCATTCCAGATTTCACCCATAACCTCAGAAACCCAGAATTGATTTAGGAATGTGTGCCTCTTCTGTGTCTTGGCTTGGACTTCTAAGTAAATGACATCTATGACCTGAGTTTGTTTGAGTTGGCCTGGTATTTTAATGGGGGGGTTCTGAATTGCCTTGAGAAAGCACAAAGCGCATGTGCAAAAACGTTTGACACCTGTTCGCAAGGGTGAGTGTTACTGTGTCATTATAATAAAATACCTGTATTTTTTATCATACAGCCAAGTCTTTTTTTTGTACACTGGAGTCCATTAGCAGTCAGCATTGGGGGAGTAAAGGGGGTTTCATTATTCCTAGGAATCCTGCGTCTGCGCTTACACTTACTAGGCCAGTGTGGAGGCAGGGCAGCAGGACCAGAGAGAAAGGACATATAACACCTCTAAAGCTCATTCTTTGAAGGACACGTCCAGCCATTAATTGAAGAGTCCCCCAGGCACATGCCCAAGACCACACATTTCTAGGGTACACAATTGGAGACATGTAGCATAATATATACAGAACCCAGACATTTCATCTGGAGGCAAACAAGTTTGCTTTCTCATTTAAACTAAAGCTGATATTCTCCATCCTGTAGATAGTATCAACTATATCTTTCCACATGTCTAGGGTATATTGATGAGGGAAAAGTCAATTATTTATGATGCATTTCTTGGCTGCAAGCAGCATGATGCACAGAAAGTACCTGACATATTGATCCTTCAATCCTAGAGGGTACAGGTAGAACAAATAGAGTTGTGGTGTTAGGGTAATGGGTTATGCAAAACCTCAGGTAGTGCTTTTTCCATCTTCAGAAAGAAGGGATGCAGGCACAGGCATTCCCACATGATATGAGTATGGGTTGCATTGGGGACGGCTCAGGGGCAACGTGAGGAAGTATTTTTTCACAGAGAGGGTGGTGGATGCATGGAACGGCCTTCTGGAGGAAGTTGTGGAGTCAAAAACAGTGGTGGAATTCAAGCATGCATGGGACAGTCATAAGGCAATTCTGGGGGGTTGGGGTAGGAAGAAGTAGGCTGCTGGTTAACTAGGATCTGCAGCTTATCCAGTAGGTAGGGAAATGGGCAGACTGGGTGGGCCAAGTGGTCCTTATCTGCCGTCAAATTCTATGTTTCTATGTTTCTATGTTTCATGGAAAATATATAGATGGAACCGGATTGGTTCTTTGCCACCACAGATGTTAATTTCCTGTATACAGTTATACCTCACCAAGAGGGTCTAGAGTTTTTCTTCTAGACACTAGATCAGAGCATGCCCAGGCTGAAGTGCCCACTGGCTTCCTTTTACAGCTAGCAGAGGAAGTTTTGACTAAGAACATTTTTTGGTTTCAAGATAAGATGTATCTGCAGATACAGGACACCCCAATGGGAGCCATTATGGCCCCCAGTTTTGCCAACTTGTTTGTTGGGAAATGGGAGGTTGATTATCTCTACAGCGCCTCCACAAATCCATTTTTTCTATTGGTGGATTTGTGGCAGTGCCTTATTGATGGCATCCTCATTATTTGGAAGGGTACTGTCTCTGAGTCTGAAAAATTTGTAGAATGGATGGAGGAAACCAGCACTTGCCTCAGGTATCAGTCTGAGTTAGGTCAGAGACAAATTACTTACAGTAGTTAGACCTGAAGATTTATGGAACTGAGGCAGGGGATGTGTGAACTACTCTATACCAGAAGGCAACTGATAGAAATAGCCTCCTGAGGTATAAGAGTTGCCACCCCCCACATGTAACATTCAGTATACCCAAAGGTCAGTTGGTGAGGACTTTGAGGAATTGCACAGAACCCCAGGAATTTGTCATAAAGAGAACTCAACAGGTTAGCAGATTTGTGGAGCGAGGATATAGTACACACAGCATAGCCACGGCCACAGATGGATAGGGCTGATGCCCTTAAGTATTCTGAGAAAGCAGACCAGACGATGACAAAAAACTGCCACTTTGTTACGACCTATTCGGTTAGAGCCCACCAAGTCAGAGAAATCATACACAGTAACTGGTCCATTTTGGAACGAGAACAGGGTTTGGAGACTTGGTCAGAACAGGTCCACAGGTAGTATTTAGGAAGTGTAAGAGCATTAAAGACATGGTAGTAAGAAGCATTGTACCTGGACCAGCACAGTCCACACAACTTACTCCTCCCCCCCATGGGACCCACTGTTGTGGATGGTGTACCTATTGTAAGTATGTGAACACATGCAAACAGTTCACCTACCCAGTAAAACTATCACCATTCAGGATTTTATCACTTGTGATAGTGAAGGGGTGATATATTTACTCAAGTGTGATTGTGGAGCTTTCTATGCAGGCCACACCACCAGAGCATTTAAGATCAGGATAGGGGAACATGTTAGCGTACAGAGGGGATAATTCCTATGCCATTGTCAGGCACATCAAATCCAATGCTGTCATAGAGCTGGTGAGTATTGCCCGTGGGGGATCTCAGAAAATGAATAGCACAAAGGGAGAGCTTTTGGATTTATGAATTGGGTGCTCGCACCAATTTGGGACTCAATGAGAGTATAGACTTGGCAGCGTTTAAAAAAAAATATCAATGCTGAATAGCACCAAATTCTTTGGACTATGACAGGTCTTAAAATGAGTTCGTTATGGAGTGGCCCATTATTGTACTTTATTTCATCTGTTGCTGATGGATGCATCAAAGAAAATATGGTTCTGCCTATATATCATTATGTAAAATGCTAATGATGTTGAGTTTTTTCACTCTGAAATGTAATTTAGGGTAATGTCAGTTTGCTCCCTGCATTTGGGAATTCCTGAGTTTTTGGAGATCTTAGAAGTTTCAAGTGCCTGGGCTCATGTGATCTTTCTTGCCACCATAAGGTGGAATGTAGTTATCTGGTCTCTATAACTGTGACCAGTTACAAAATAATATAATCTTTTACATGTACACTTAGAGCAGCTCAGTTTAAATGAATGTTGAGCTCCCTCTAGTGTAAAAGATAGGGAAATGGACCCTGAGTTCCCATGTGTGCCCATGTTTTTAAATTATTTGAGTTTCCTCTTTTTGTGTTGCTTGCATGCATGTACAAGAAACACATTGCATCACAGTTTTTCACAAGCAGGTTGTGGAGGCGTGGCAGTGTTGTGCCAAATGGCAGCAGCCCATTCAGGAGCTGGTCTCTGCCTGGCCAATAGAGGAGCATGCCATGGATCACCGCAGTTAACAAGCAGGCTACTACATCAAAGAAATTGAATCGCTGCAATCAGGGAGTGCTCCCTCAGTACGCAATCAGCTGTTCGTATGCGGGGCCTCCCTGACTGCAGCAGCCAGGTATACAGCTCCATGGTGCTGTCTTTCCATGGCGACAGGTGATGGCTTCTCCATCAGCCTCTCACAGTCCTCACAAAGCTGACAGAAAGCCACTGCTCACTGTTCAGTGTGCCTTTCTGGTGAAACATTTAAATAAAAAAAACTGACAGGGTAGCCCACTCCCCATCGGCATAATGCTCCCTCCTCCCTAATTTCTTATGTGCCGACTGGTGTGCCCAATCCCCCTGTCAGCATGCCCCCTTCCTCATCATTTTGCCAATGGGGGAGCCCACTCCCTGTCAGCATAATGCTCGCCCCCCAATTTCTTGCGTGCCGAGGAGAGTGCCCGATCCCCCTTGACTCTTGTCCCCTCCCCAGCACTCCATATGTGCCGACAGGGGTGCCCAATCCCTTGTCAGCTACAGCCTCCCCAAACATTCAGGGGGCACGCTGGGAGCCCACCCCAGCCTGCCAAAGTGAAATGTCCCTGTAAAAAAGAAAACCTTCCCATAACGTTTTCTTTTTTGTAATAAACGTGAAGAAGAAAACAGTCCCTCGCTGAGTCCAGTGGCCCTCTCCCAACCCCGCCGCGCCCTGCCTCCCCACACCCCTCTCACCCCATGCTTATCTCTGGAGCCTGGCAAGACAATCTTCGGTGGACCGGGAACATGTCTGCACTCTTCAAATCCGACCGCGAACTGGAGAAATGCCGATAACCTGTATAATGGCATAAATAGTTTTTTTTCAACTTTGGTGCATATCTTGGCCATTTTGGGGAATATTTTTCACAGCATTTTCAACATGGGGTTCTTGGGGCCCCACCTCATCAACTCAGTCACTGTCATTTTGTTATTCGGGCCCGGAAGGTAATTTCGCGGTCACTGCGCGGAACCACCTTTCAGGACTGAGTAATGAAACAACAGTGTTAGAGTTCATGAGGTAGGCCCCCAAAACCCTATGTTGAAAATTTGGTGAAAAAATTCCCCAAAATGACTTTTACGAGCATGCGTTGCGCAGTTCCTACACATGCTTGTAACTTCGCGAACTTTTAATATTTTCACTCCAGATTTTCAACATTGCCATTTTACCACACCTCTTTATGAGCAGTACAGCTGTCATTTTTCACATCTCACCCAAAATGTGTTTTTGTGCATGCAGCGCACAATGGTGCAGTTGGTGTGCAAAATCAATGTTCGGGACAGATTAAGAAAATCACAGTGACTGTTCATGAGCAGAGGTCTTAAAATGGCTATGTTGAAAATTTGGTGACATAAATCCATAATATGACTGTGTTACGACCGTGCATTGCGCAGTTTCCACGCACCCTTGTAAGTTCACAAATTTGTAATATTTTCAGTCCACATTTTCTACACTGGCATTTTTCCACACCTCCTTATGAACAGTATAGCTGTCATTTTTCATACCCTGGCCAAAATGTGGTTTTGCACTTCCGGTGCAGAAATGCGTGGTCGCTGTGGGAAACCAGTGTCCGGGACAGATTAAGAAAATCACAATGACACTGTTCATGAGTGGAGGTCCCAAAATGCCTATATTGACAATCGGCTGTAAAAAAATCCCCAAACTAATTACATTACAGGTGTGCTTTGTGCAGTTTCTAGGCATGCTCATGACTTCACCAGGTTTTTTTATATTTTCACTCCAGATTTTCAACCTGCCATTTTTTACACCTCCCTATGAACAGTACAGCTGTCATTTTTCACATCCTGTTTGAAATGTGTTTTTGCACCTGTGGTGCCAAATGGTTTAGTCGCTGTGCAAAATCAGTTTTCGGCTACCAAACTGATATTGCCACTGTTCATGAGGTTGGGGTCACAAAAAACCCATGTTGAAAATTTGGAGTGAAACTACCAACGAATGCCTGGGATGTTAGGGTTTCTGGCCATAATGCTATACCCTATAGAGACTGACAGGCATCGGGGTGTGACTTGGGATTGTCACCTGTAATGCACATGCCATTCCACCCCCACCCACACCCTGCAGCCAGTGGTGGGCATCGAGGTGTGCCTTGGACTCTTCGGCCCCAAAGTTCACCCCATTCTCCTATACTGCTCCCATCTCACCGTACTTCCTTATGGAATGGGGTGAGCATAAGGCCCAAAGACCCCAAGGCACACCATGACACTTGTTGGTATCTGCAGGCTAGGTTGTGGTGAAATGGCATGGCCGTTATGCCTGATGACCCAAAGGCACACCCCAGTGCCTGTCAGTCTCTGCAGGGTGGTGGTGGGGTTAAGTACAGTTCAATACTTCACTGCCATTCCTATTATGCATCTCTCTAACTCCTGTACTGCCAATGCCAGCAAGCAAACATTTGGCATTGACAAATGCTTGTTAATATTGTCACTCCAGATTTTCAACATTGGCATTTTTTCCCACCTCCTTATGAACAGGACAGCTGTCATTTTTGACATCCTGCCCGAACTGTGTTTTTGCACATCTGGCGCAGAATGGCATGGTCACTGTAGCAAATCAACATTCAAGACAGATTAACAAAATCACAGTGCCACTGTTCATGAACAGAGGTACCAAATGCTTTCATGAGGTGGGGGTCACAAACAGGCCATGTTGAAAATTTGTAGTGCAAATACCAACAAATGCCCAGGGCATTACAGTTTCTAACCATAACATCCCACCCTGTACAGACTGACAGGCGTCAGGGGTATGCCTTTGGATTGCTGGCTGTAATGCTCATGCCATTTCACCCTCATCCTGCAGTCAGTGACAGGCATCGAGGTGTGCCTTGGACTCTTGGGCCCAAGAGTTCACCCCATTCTTCTATACTGCACCCCCTTCAGCGTATATCCTTATGGAATGGGGTGACTGTAAAGCCAAACACCCCCAAGGCATACCTCAACACTTGTCAGTGTCTGCAGAATAGGGTGAGGTGAAATGGTGTGAGCGTAATGTGCGATGACCCATTGCCTGTCCATCTCTGCAGGGTGGAGGTGGGGTTCACGTGAAGTTCAATACTTCACTGCCATTCCTATTCTGCATCTGTCTAACTCTTGCACTTCCAATGCTAATACCAGCAAGCAAACATTCGGCATTGACAAATGCTTGTTTTCACTGGAATTCTTCACTCTAGCATAGGTCATAACACTAGTTAATTAGTTCTTACTAAGATCTGGTTATTAATTGGTAACCACCTAATTGAGATCACATGACCTCATGATATTTAAGCACTGAAGTTTGTTTGTTTAAGATTACTCTGACGAAGTGTAGCAGAGAAGTAGGTGAAACATAAGTTTTTTACACCGCTTTGCTGCCCTCTGGGGCTCTTGTCACCTTTTGTTCTAATGGCTGTTTGAATACAGATTTTCATATTTAAACAGTGACTGTTTCCATGCGTGGTTATTTTGTCCGGGCAGTGGGTGCTACACACACTCTCTCCTTTCTGTTCCAAACCAAATAATTGTTGTAACTCCTCAAACGTTTTGAGATATCTGTATGTATATATATATATATACAAAATCACACATGCCCACACAATGCAAAGCATCATGGGCTGCATATGCAAATCACCACAGAATGTTATGCTGGTTCAACTTTAAGCAGAATGGCATGGTGCCATAAGGCCTCTCACACAGTTTGCAAAGGGTGCTAACAGATGACATAGACACGTGTTTCGTCCTACCAGGACTCATCAGTATGCCTCTGTTTGACACCCCAGTGGAATGGACCACCTACCCTAAGACAGTGTGTCTTGAATATGTTGTGGTGAACCCATTAAAATAAAAAACTTTTTAAAAGACAAAGAACCTCTGTGCACAAACACTGAGGCAAGGGTTACCCCAAAGGGCATTTGGCTAGGAAGCCAAGTTTCAAGAAAATACAAAATCACACATGCCCACAATGCAAAGCATCATGGGCTACATATGCAAATCACCACAGAATGTTATGCTGGTTCAACTTTAAGCAGAATTGCATGGTGCCAAAAGCCCTCTCCACAAGTTTGCAAAGGGTGCCAACAGATGACATAGACCGCGTGTTTTGTCCTACCAGGACTCATCAGTATGCCTCGCCTGTTTGACACCCGTGAGAGGCCTTACAAAGGTTCTTTATATATATTATATATATATATATATACATAAATATAGATATATATATATATATATATACTGTATATATTTTGGCAAAAACTTTGTTAATGTATCAGTTAGGCTCCACCATCAAGCGTTGGGAAATGGGATGTTGGGTTTCCAACCCTCACCCCTCACCAACCCACACACCACACCAACAGGTGTTGGAGGTGTGACTTGGGGTTGTCAGTCCTAAAGCTTACCCCATTCTGTGTGTAAGGAAGCTGAGATGTTACAGTATAGGAGAATGGGGTGAGCATTAGGACTGATGACCCCAAGGCACACCCCGATGCCTGTTGGTGTGTGGAGGGTGGGTGAGGGGTGGGGTGTTAGGGTTGGAAACCCTAACACCACATTTCACAACTTTTGATGGTGGGAACCCTAACTGATGCATTAATGAAGTTTGTTGCCCAAAAATGTCCTTACTTTTTGAGAAAGTATAACTATGGTCTAATTTGCTTATGGGGGGTCCTGCACTCCAATCTGTCCATAAGTGTACAGAGATTGTAATTGACCCTCATTTTCCTGTGGGAGCACAGGGCCCTCCATAATGGTATCATATTGTAATCGCATCAGTCCATAATGGTATCCTTGTGCGGAGGGTAGGGGAGTGAGGTGGAGTAAGCCTCGTGCCTTACTCTACCCCCAATGCCTTAGTAACACACGGTGCCTCATGCCGTAGTCCACCATCCAGGGCCATAGTAAGGGTAAACAATATTTTTTCTGGGGGGTAGTCACCATACAACATACATCTAATTGTAGGCAAAGCAGGACAGCTGTTGCGTTGTGAATGCATGGCACAGTATCACAGTCACCATAGTGCTATTCATTAAAATTCACCAGTAGCCTTAAATAAGGCCTGGAAACATGCAAAACAGCTTCTGAAACCTACATACCTTTGACCTTCACATCTGAGCTTTCTTGCTACAGCGATGGGGTGAGCTTAAGGGTTGACAACCCCAAGGAAGCCTCCACCCCAGATTTGCTTCAGGTGTGGTGGTGGTTTAGGGTTAGAAACCCTAAAACCACATTTCACTACTTTTGTCACTTTAGTCCCAACCGTAAATGGTGCATTAATGCAGCTTTTTGCAAAGAGTTTGCTTGCTTTTTGAAATAGTATAATTGTATCCTCATTTGCCTGTGGGAACGCGAGGCCCTGTGGGCCCTGCACTCCCATCCCTCAATAGATGGGCCTTGCACTTGCATTTGTTGCAAAACAACAACCAAATAGTCAGCATAGCCTTGTTATTACCCCACCTGATGAACCCGTTATTTAAAAATCTCAAATCCCTGCCAAAACGTTATTCTGTACCACCGTAATGTCATTCTGCCCTACAGATGTGAAACAGTTTGGCCAGGATCTGAAAAATGGCAGCTGTCACATTCATGAGGTGGGGTGAAAAAATGCTATGTTGAAAATGTGGGGTCAAAATATTTAAAGTTACTAAAGTTATGAACAAGCTTAGTTAAATTTCAACAGATGCACATAATTTTGCCATTTTTACATAGTTTGACCCCAAATTTTCAATATAGCCTTCTTATGACTCCACATAATGAACAAGGGTGGTGAAAATAATCAAATCCTGCCTGAAAGGTGATTTTGCCAGGTGACCACAAAATCATCTTTTGGGTTTGATTTGTAAAATTCCACCACTATTGATCATGAGGTGGGGTCACAGAATGGCTATGTTGAAAATTTGGGGTGTAAATAAGCAAGCATGACAAAGTTATGCATCAAAGTTCAAAACCCCATTTAAATACATTGCACAGCACTTACTTTAATTCCTTTAACAGCCTTCCTGAGGGGGTTGTGGGGTCTAAAACTGTGGGAGAATTCAAGAATGCATGGGACAGACATAAGGTAATTCTTGTGGGGGGTAGGAAGAAATAGGCTGTTGGTTAACTAGGATTTGCAGCCTATCCTGTAGGTAGGGAAATGGGCAGACTAGATGGGCCAAGCAGTCCTTATCTGCCGTCAATGTATATGTTTCTATGTTTCCTCATATTGCATTCAGTGGTTCCAGCTGCAAGACACGTCTGCGATCCAAGAGTGGATCTTCACCCTGGGATCTGATCAGGTGAGTGAGGATGTGTGTGTGTGGGGGAGGTGTGAGGGGGTGCAGAATGGTGGGTGCTCAGTGGGAGGTCGAGGGGCAGATCAGCAAAGGACCATTTTCTTTTTTACAGGTTTAAAAAAAAAACAACAGATATCAAGGGACAGTTTTCTTTATTAAAGGTTATAGTCAAATACAGGGACAGTGATAGGAGGGTGGGGGTGCCACTAGACACCAGGGAAACATTAAAAAAATATGCAGACAGCAATCAGAGAGTGGGTGGTGCCACTAGACACCAGGGAAACATTAAAAAATATAGGGATAGCAATCGGAGGGCGCCACTAGACACCAGGGAAACATTAAAGGGAAACTCCTATCGAATCCCTCAGTGCAGCAGTGGCTGCAGAAATGCCTGATTAGGGCTTTCAACATTAAATAATTTTATTTTATTACCTGATGCCCCAGAATTTTGATGAAAAAGATCCTCTCACTCCATAATGACGACAGACGCCCAGGCGGACATATCGCGCACCCCGGGTGACTTCCACCATGAAGGTTATGCTAATAAGGGCTACCAATGTCTGTCATTTGTTGGTAACCCTCATTAGCATAACCTTCATGGCAGAAGTCACCCAAGGTACGCGAGATGTCCGCCTGTTGGTCTGTCACCATTATGGAGTGAGCGGATCTTTTTTCATCAAAATTCTGAGGCATCAGGTGGTAAAAAAAATTATTTTATGTTGAAAGCCCTAATCAGGCATTTCTGCATCCGCTGCTGCACTGAGGGACTCAATAGAAGTTTCCCTTTGTTGAATATGGGGACAGTGATCAGAGGGTTGGGGGTAGCCACTAGACACCACGGAAACATTAAAAAATATGGAGACAGCAATTGGAGGGTGGGGGTGCCACTAGACATCAGGCAAACCTAGCATACAAAAACAGGACAGTGATGGGAGGGTGGGGGTGGGGTGCCACTACACACGAGGGAAAGAGTGGCTCACTGCTGTTAGAGCAGCCCACAGCACAAGCTCCAGCTGCAAAACTCAAGAAAGTCCTGATGTTGGGGAAAAAAAAAACGCACTCTAAGGCTGTTCACAGGTATTCAAAAAGCTTTATTATACATCCAAAACAAACACAGCTAATCCAGCCACAAAAAAAGCCTCAACATTTCTCACAAGTACACTTTGTCAAGAAGCTGTTGTGCTCACCTACTACCCCATTTTTATACACACATAATTTAATCAAGATAGGTGAAAATAATAGTGAGTAATTAAAGAGCTGGTGACACGTTCAGGTGAACTTTAACAAAACATTGTAAACACAGTCCAGCTTGTATTTCCCATTAGTTCTATATTTCTCCTCTTCATTATTTATTACTGAGGTCATTTGTATAAAAATAGGATTTCTGCTCCTGAAGAGTTCATTGATTCCTGCTGCTTTCTCCTGACCTGAAGTCATAGAGCACTGCTTGTGACCTCACAGTTACTCCCATGGCAACAGACTGTGATGTCACAACAGAGGATTATGACTTGGAGTAGGGAGTAAGCTTTAGAGGCAGATGAACTCAAAATAAACTCTATGGGACAACAATCATATATTCATACACATTTCCTTAGTAATAAATTGGGGGAAGAGAAATATATAAAATACAAATGGAAAGCAAGCAGAATTGTACCCAATTATTTTTTTTTTAAGTTTTCTTTGAGGTGTCAGTAGCTCTTTAAAACAACATCTAATTCATCGGACATAAAGACACGGGCATGGGTTTAGGATAACACAATTTCAGGCAAACCACAAATCAGGTGCATAAAAAATGTATGGTTGCGTTTATCATGTTATTTTTATCAAGTAAAATATACAGAAAGCAAAATGGTAAGTCAGACAACTGCTTAGCTTCAACAGTTTCCAAGGCTTTTCTTCAGCCTAGCATGAATCAAACAGTGTGAAAGCACTCACTACCAGGGGGTCTTCCACCTTTCTCAGTCAGTATTCAACTGACCACCCTATCTATCCTCTCTCAGCACTGAGGTGGGGCTTTTTATAAGCTCACTAGAAGTTGGAAAACATGTTCCACTGCCTTTTGATTAACAGCAGACATAACATAAAACTAGCCACTAGGTGCCACTGTTGCTCCATAGAGAACAGTTATTTGGCAGCCGCCTGGAGCACAGAAGAACTTGTTTACAACATTGGCAAAGGTCAGAGCCGAGGTCAGAACATTCTGTGCTCTCCTAGACTCTCCTGCAGGGTCATATTACCCCATGCTGTCTGCTGCAAAATATATCTTAGAAGGGGACAGCTAACATCTAGAAAACGTAGACACAAGTTTTTGTTATTCTATTAAAACTGCCCTCTTAGTTTAGTGTTTAGGTTAATATGCACGGAAAGTATTATAAACACTTTAGCACTTAATTTATAACCAGCCAACAGCATGTTGGACATTATTCAGAACATATAAACTGCTTGGGGAAGGGGTTTCAATTTATCCCAGGGGTGTCTACTATGACAGGGTCACCCTGTCACAATAAGCTCAATACATTGTTCCTTAAAGGGTACCTAAACAAGCAGTTTTTTAAAACTGCAAACTCCAAAATCTTGCTTTATTGCGAGGTAAAGGCTGCTGTTTACATGTATGCTAAAACTGCATTTGTGTAAATAACATAAATGGTTTTATAGCTTTTGAAAAATGTAAACAACAGCCTTACACTTTCCAAAAACAGCCTTGGCTTCTCCCTAAGATGTCTGCCAAGTGTGTTAAGTGATGAGTCATGATGACATCATCCGAGCCAGAGATCCACATATATTTCTGTAGTACTAACTAGTTCTTCTTTCCCTTTTTATTTTGAATTGTACCAGAATGATCAACACCATGTATTACCTCAAGGATTATTTTGATCAGTACACATGTTAGGCTATGATTTTTTGTTCATTTAGTTTACTTTAACTTGCAGAAAATGTTTTGCAATCCAGCTGACTTTTTCTTTGGCAAATTGCATTACAGTACAACACTTCAAATACTTGATGATCTAGTGGTTATGTGATGCACTGATTTTTATGTTGGCTTGCTGCGCTTGCACGCAAGTCAACATCTTGCGGTAGTGCAGCTTTGGAGGCACGGCCGCTGTTGGGCGAATGCAGGGCATGCATCAGTAGGTGCGTCCCTCATTCCCCAATCAGCGGCACCACACCATGCATGCTAATGTGGCAAGCACATCCAAGGAAAGGTCTGCTGCAATCCGAGCAAAGCTCGTCAGACGCAGCAGGCCCTTCCTGCGTGCTTGCCACATTAGCAGCATGTTGGGCAGCCACCCAACGGCTGACCTCGGGGGTGCCCAATCCCCCAGCCGGCTTACTGTGGCTGCACAAATTTTTCTGGCGGGGAGTCCACTCCCCGTCAGGCATGGCCAGTGCAGCCCCCCCATTTCCTATATGCCAAGGGGGTGCCCAATCCCTCGGTTCTTGCCCTCCCACTTTCATTGTATGCCGACAGAGGCCCACTCCCGTCAGTATAAATCAGCCCCCACATTTCTTATATGCCGAGGTACCCAATCCCCTCAGTTCTTGCCTCCCCCCCGGCTGTCATTGTGTGCCGATGGGGATGCCCAATCACCGTCGGCATAAATCCGCCCCATTGTCTGCCAATGAGGGTGCCAAATCCCCCATCGGCTGCAGCAACCCCCCCAAAACAGTTAGGTGGCATGCTGGGACCCCACCCCAGCGTGCCAAGTCCCCTGGAAAAAAAAAACTGTCACGCGATGTTATTTTTTTTTCTTCCTTATAACATAAAAATGGTCCCTCGTAGTCTCCTGCCCCCACCCGCACCCACCCACTGCACACCCTGCCTCCCACACCCCTCACCCCATACTTACCTCCGGAGTCTGGTGCGACGATCTTCGCTGGACCGGGAACACGTCTGCGCTCTTCAAAGCTGACCACGAACTGAGGAAATGCCGGTAGGCTGTATAATGGAATGAATAGGGTTTTTTCAACTTTGCTGCATATCTCAGGCATTTGTTGGAATGTTGGCACCAAATTTTCAACATGGGGTTTTTGGAGCCCCTCCTCAAGAATTCTATCACTGTCATGGCATTAATCAGCCTTGAAAGGTGATTTCGCAGTCACTGTGCGAAATCACCTTTTGGGACCCATTAACAAAATGACAGTGACAGTGTTTATGAGCTGGCCTCTCAAAAACCCTATGTTCCAAATTTGGTGGAAAAAATTAAACAAATGCCTGTTTCATGAGCGTGCTTTGCGCAGTTGCTACTCAGACTTGTAACTTCATGAATTCACAATATTTTAATGCCAGATTTTCAGCATTGTCATTTTTGTACACCTCCTTGTGAACAGAACAGCTGTCATTTTCCACATCCTGCCCGAAATGTGTTTCCGCACTTCCGGCGCACAATAGCGCAGTCGCTGTGGGAAATCAGTGTTTGGGCCAGATTATGAAAATGACAGTGACACAGTTCATGAGCAGAGGACCTAAGATGCCTATGTTGAAAATTTGATGATGATACTCCATAAAATGACTGTGTTACGAGCGTGCATTGGCAGATTGCACACACTCTCGTACCGTTGTGCATTTGTGATATTTTCACTCTAGATTTTCACCATTGCCATTTTTCCACACCTCTTGATGAACAGTACAGCTGTCATTTCACATATCCTGCCCAAAATGTGTTTTCACACTTCCGGCGCAGAATAACGTGGTCGCTGTGCGAAATCACTTCTTGGGACACTTTGAGGAAATAACAGTGACACTGTACATGAGCAGAGGTGCTAAAATGCCTATGTTGAAAATTTGGTGTCGAACGCCCATCAAATGGCAGTGTTGCAAGCATGCATTGCATATTTCCCAAGCACCCTTGTAACTTCGCAAATTTGCTATATTTACATGCCACATTTTCAACACTGGCATTTTTTTACGCCTCCTTATGAACTGTACAGCTGTCATTTTTCACATCCTGCCCAAAATGTTTTCCCGCACTGCACTACCAAACACCCAAAGGGACACCCCAATGCCTGTCAGTCTCTGTAGGGTGGGGGTGGGTTGGCATCAGTTCAATACTTCACTGCCATGCCTATTATGCATCTCTCTAACTCCTGCACTACCAATGCCAATGCCAGCAAGACAACATTCAGCAGTGACAAATGCTTGTTGTTTTTTTGATAACCAGGAGAGACACACTAAGCTGAAAGCTTTGTTTACAGGTGTGGCCTGGGAGAACAAGGACGTTTAGTGACTTGCTCAGAGTCACTCAGCAAAGTAACGGTCTTGTTCAGTTCCAGAGCTCATGCTCTCTTGTTAATCCACAAATAAGGCTTTCATTTTCCATGTGAACCCCCTGCACCTAGCCTGCCTTCTGTTGAACACCCCACTATCCATACCCTGTCCTTAGTACTGCCTCAGGCCGCATATGAGCTTGCGGTCTCATGAGGAGAATTATCACACCTCAGACTGTAATCTTGTACTTCAGAGGGTTGTGCACACCTATACTGATACACATCATCAGCTGGCACTGTTAAAAAATGCCTCCCAAATCACTCTCCAATTCACATTCACAATGTTTGACTTCTGCTCCCACAGTAAACATTGAGTGGATCACCACCCTTCTGCACAGTGATGGTAGTATGTACAGTTCCTTGTTGTGTTGTTTTCTTGCCTCATTAACCAACAACTAGGTCTTCCTGGAGGGCCACGCAATAAGCATCATGACCCACCAGAAAAACTGCTGTTCATGCTCTCATAAGGACTGCACTTACAATGGATAACAATATTATTAGCAGGAGAAGCATGCTAATACCTTGAGCGAATCAACCTGACTTCCAATGTCAGTCTACTCCTTTACCTGTGATCTGCAGAACCCACAGGACTGTGCCCAGCAATACTTCTCCACTACTTTTCTGTGCTGTACTCCACAATGCGAGTTGGCTGGCTGCCACCCTTCCAAATCTTGAATGAGCTATACACAACTCCCTCAGTACTGTCCTAACAAATGTCAACACCCCCCCCACCCGAGGGTAGTCTCCCTACACTGAATTCAAGTAACAGTTTAGGTGCAGCCCTGCCAATCTGAGTATTTGTCATTGCTGGCTACTGTCATCCACAGTCAGGTAGTGATCACAATGCTGGCAGCCCCACATTTCAGATCTCACAGTGATCTGCTCAACGTCCTCCTTCATGTCTTCAACTAATCTGAATATAGCTGTACCCGCAGACTGGCCTCTTCAGTCCCTCTCTGGCATTCATTCTTCTCGCCTGCTCTCCACACCAAAAACTGGTTAGTTCACTACCCTTCCGCATCATGAATGTGGTTAGTATAGTCTCCCGTGTTATAGTTACATATTAATAATAAACATGATCTTCTGGTAAGCCAGGCTGATAGCAGCATGGCACAAGTGGAAAAATAGACTTTCCTACCCATATAAGATCTAAGCCACCTATGATTAGGCACTATTTAATGACGTACATAATGATGTGCACACCTATCATTTAATAATGCCTAATCAAAGGTAGCCTAGATCTTTTAAGGATAGGAAAGCCCAGCATTCCCCTTGCTCCCTGCTGCTATGAGCCTGACTTACTGGAAAGATATGTTTATACTTGATATGTCAAAATAAAACGGGGACTGTACTACTTGCATTCATGATGCAGAAGGGTGATGAGCTTACCAGTTTTCGGTGTGAGGCGGAGTAGTGAAGAATGAATACCAGAGAGGGACTGAGAAGGCCACTCTTGCAAGGTACTGCTGTATTCAGGGAAGGGGAAGACAGAAGGAGAGAAATATGAGCAGATTACTGTGAGAAATAAGATGTGGGGCTCCCAGCACCTTGATCACTACCCAACCCGTTGTCCTTGCCAACATTCCCCTTCCCATAAAATCAGTTCATGCAATAGTCCAAGGCTGTGTGTGGATATTAATGTATGGAACAGCTGCTACTACACATTCAGTCACTTCACTATCAGTCTAGTATTGCTTGTAAAGCACTTTGGGATACAATGTGTATGAAAACCACTATTTAAATGCTGATTCTTCTTCCTCTTATTATTATTATTATTTCCCATGGAAAAAGAGGACAAGACAAGCATATATTTGAGTTTCGAGAAAGTATTAACTCTAACATTGGACTGCACAAAAACTTTGCTACAAAAAAGTGGTGGCTCTAGGAGGTGGTGAAGGGTATGGCTGCCACCCCCCCCCCACATAGTAAAGTAGTTGCTTGCAGCTGCTGCTGCATTTCACTTTGTTGAAGAAGTCTGATTTATTGATTGTACAAATGTTTACATTCAAACTATGGATTACATTTATAGGTTCTGTCAAAAACGTACTAGAAAAGAATAATAGCAGAAAATATAAAGGTTTAATAAAAATGTTAAAATGTGCATATTAAACATGCACACCACCCCAGCACCCCCATTGTAGCATCCTGGATCCACCATAACCACAAGACCACCAGGTTATTCAAGATTTGTACTGTACTGCACTGTGGTTTGCCACAGAGAAAGTTGGTTGGATTAAAACACATTTTCAGCATGTTAAAGTAAACAAAATGAACAGAACCATAGCCTAACGTGTGCATTATACAAACTAATGCACATGGTTTTGACCATTTGGGTGGAACACTTCTATACAAAGGGAAAAAAGAACTAGTTAGCACTACAGAGAGCCATATATCTCTGACTTTGGCTCAAATGATGTCATCACATCACATTTGGCGGCCATTTTAGGAAGCAGGTAAGACAGTTTTTTCTAAATTGGAAGGCTGATTTTACAATTTTTAAATGCTGTGGAACCACATTTAGGTAAATTATGTAAATGTAGTTTTAGCATTAATGAATACAGCAGGCTTTCCTTTAGTCACCTACGGAGTCAGATTTTTGAATAGTTTGTTGTCAAACTGTTGTTTAGGTATCCTTTAATAGAAACATAGAAACATAGACTTTGACGGCAGATAAGGACTGTTTGGCCCATCTAGTCTGCCCATTTCCCTACCTACAGGATAGGCTGCAGATCCTAGTTAACCAGCAGCCTATTTCTTCCTACCCCCCACAAGAATTGCCTTATGTCTGTCCCATGCATTCTTGAATTCTCCCACAGTTTTAGACCCCACGACCTCCTCAGGAAGGCTGTTCCATGCATCCGCTACCCTCTCTGTGAAATAATACTTCTTCACCTTGCCACTGAACCGCCCTCCTTCTATCTTTAAATTGTGTCCCCTTGTTCTTGCACGTCCCTTTTTCTGAAAGATGCTACCCTGTTGGACTTTGTTGATTCCACTGAGGTACTTAAAAGTTTCTATCATGTCCCCCCTCTCCCTTAATGGCTCATAATGCATCAAAAAGAACTATTTGCAAACCTACGAACTGAGAAACTTGTATGACAGAGATCCACAGTGTTCAGAGACAAGAAGAAGCTCTACAAATAGTGCTATATGTTTAACAAGCTGACTGGCTCTTTTGTGTTACAAACATAGCATTTAGGACTTAAATTACATGTTTGGAAAAATCGGCATGATACAGAGATGGACAAGGCTGACAAATTAATTGACACCTAAATATTAGATGCTATTATAAACAAAAATTAATTAGCTCCAACATATGGAAATTCTGCCTTGTAACAAAAGCTGTCATTATAAGCAATTAAAAAGTTGGAGGGGCACAAAGGTTACCGTGCCAGAATGTGTTACCACCTGCTCTGTTAAAATAGCCAATTCACTTTGATTGTACCGAGTGTGAACATACAAAACATTAGCAGTCTTGTCCATACTGATAAAAACTATTGCTAATTAACTCTTTTGTGTTAGAACTGCAAGAGCTCACATTGCAATGAATAGAAAGCTGCAACATGCAGGACTTGACTGGGCTGACCTGAAAGCGAACTCATAATGTCCCCCAGTCTGTAATACACTCTGTTATGTGCAAAAGTAATTAATGCTCAAATATGAGTGCTTTGCCTAACATCACAAAGTAATGTTGCTCTCATTTGTATACCTAAAAAGCAGAGTTTACAGAACCAACATTTCTGCTACTATATCTATTAAAAGTGTCTGGTTCAAAATAAAGATATTACTAAGACTCATACTTTCCAGACTCAACCATAATTCCCCCCACCACCACCATCTAGCCAGTTAGGATCCATGAGGCGAAGGGCCTCAGAGTACCAGCAGGCATCCTACAAGTGGCCAGGGGACATGGAGTTTTTTGGTCCCATCCCTGAAGCCTGTCCTCATCTCACTGGTGCAAGGCAGGTCCTGCCAGGCTCCTTGGCCCACCACAGTGGTCCCTGCAGCAGCAGAACCTAGCACCGTCCTTGCTGGACTGGCGGCACAGCCATGCAGTAGTGACATCTAGCTCCCATAGCTGCTTGACAAAGTTCCAGAGTGTACTCCCGAACTTATAGGTTGCCAGTGCACAAGCGCCACACTTTACCTGCTGGGCCATCACACGAACCACAAATAATTTTTTTTGAAGGAAAGAAGCAGCTGCAGCATACCATAAGATTGAATATGATTACAAGAAACCAGGAAGAATTTGAATGACAAATATTTTATGGGCCCCTCCTTGCAAGGAGTTCTGTTTTGGGAAAAGGATCGTGTAGCACCACTTCCAGAAGTCACACTGACAGTATTCTTTTACATGCATACTATACTTGTGAGCTGTGAGCACATTAGTATATACTGTAGACATGATGAAAAAGGCTACTACTACTAGCTTCTGCAATTCACAATGAACCAAATGCTTTTGCTTTCATCTGTTCTTGTAGTTTGGCATCTCTGTTGCCAAAGTAATTGAAAAATGTTAAAAGATCCCAATCTGTTTTATAAAATGCTTACCAGCCAGCAGCCAGAACATCCTTATTTATGCAAAAATGTGTGGATATTGGAATGCTGACTAGACTAGAAAATGAACACTGAACCTTGGACTGTGACCAGAGTAATCCACTGATCAGAAACCAGGCAGTAGTTCCAAAAGCCGATAATGGTGACTGCTGAAACATCAGTGAGCTGTTTAACCCTTGCACATCTGACAAAAAATTAGAACTTCCTAAAGTGATCTGAGTGTATGCAAGCAGCAGTGCAAATGTTGTAACTAGCATGGTTATGGTTACTCGGTAAATAGTCCTCCCACACAGGAAAAAAAATCATAACCACCAAAGGAAAGTAGCAGGGAACAAAAAGTGTGTGCAGCAGAGCCATTGGGTGCTTTGCTGATTCATTTCTATCTGTCTGGTTTTGTTTTGTTATATATGCTTTGTTTTCACTCACTACCATCCCTAACACCCAACTCCTTCAGTAGCTCTAATGCCCAAATGTGAGCGTTCTGCCTAACATCACAAACTGCTGTTGCTATCATTTAGATACTTAAAAAGCACGATGTTTACAGAACTGGCATTATTGCTACCAGATCTCTTAACAAGCATTTGTCAATGCCGAATGTTTGCTTGCTGGTATTAGCATTGGAAATGCAGGAGTTAGAGAGATGCAAAATAGGAATGGCAGTAAAGCATTGAACTTCATGCCAACCCCACGTCCACCCTGCTGAGACGGAGAGGCATTGGGGTATGCGTTTGGGTTGTTGCCCATAACGTTTGTGCTATTTCACTTCACCCTAGCCTGAAGATGCCGACACGTGTTCAGGTGTGTCTTGGGGTGTTCGGCTTTACAGTTACCCCATTCCATAAGGACATACGCTGAAATGGGTGCAGTATAGGAGAATGGAGTGAACTCTGGGGCCGAAGAGTCCATGGTACACCTCGATGCCTGTCACTGGCTGCAGGGGGTGGGGTGGGGTGGAATGGCATGAGCATTACAGTCAGCAATCCAAAGGCATACCCCTGATGCCTGTCAAGTCTGTACAGGGTGGGATGTTATGGTTAGAAACACTAATGCCCCAGGCGTTTGTTGGTATTTGCACTACAAATTTTCTACATGGCCTTTTTTTGACCCCCACCTCATAAAAGCATTTGGGACCTCTTCTCATGAACAGTGGCACTGTGATTTTGTTAATGTGTCCCAAACTTTGAGTTCCCACAGCGACTGTGCCATTCTGCGCCAGATGTACGAAGACACAGATCAGGCAGGATGTGAAGAATGACAGCTGTACCATTCATAGGGAGGTGTGAAGAGATGGCAATGTTGAAAATCTGTAGTGAAAATATTAAAAATACTCAAACTTCCAGGCTTACATGGAAACTGCACAACGCATGCGCGTAACACAGTCATTTAGTGAAATTTTTTCACCAAATTTTTAACATAGGCATTTTGTGACCTCTGCTCATGAACAGTGTCACTATGATTTTCCTTATCTGTCCTGAACATTGACTTCCCACAGCGACCGCGCTATTCTGCACCAGAAGTGCAAATGCATATTTCAGGTAGGTTATAAAAATGACAGCTGTACTGTTCATAAGGAGGTGTGAAAAAATGCCAATGTTGAAAATCTGGAGTGAAAATATTACAAATGCGCAAAATTACGACGGTGCATGAAAACTGCACAATCTACGCTTGTAACACAGTCATTTCATGGACTTTTGTCATTAAATTTTCAACATAGACATTTTAGCACCTCTGCTCATGAACAGTGTCACTGTGATTTTTTTTTTAATCTGTCCTGAACACTGACTTCCCACAGCGACTGCGCTATTGTGTGCCAGAAGTGTGAAAACTCATTTCGGCCAGGATGTGAAAAATGACAGCTGTACTGTTCATAAGGAGGTATGAAAAAATGCCATTGTGCAGAACTTGAGGACAGATGGGTGGATGGTCACGAGGGCCAAGGTCATGGCGCCCTTCCACAAAAACAGCAAGCATCGTTCCGTTGTGCAGAACTTGAGGATGAACCCCCACCAACCGGGTGGACGGCTGTGAGGGCCAACGTTGTGGTGCCCTCCCTTCCACAAATACAGCAAGGTAAGGATCCAAATAAGAGAATTAGCCAGAAGACCCTCCACACTGCGTGGCTCGACGCTGCTGCTGGCTTGCTTCCTTCTGAGGACCTTCTGGTGTCTTGGCGCCTCTTTTGAATTTGAATTTTTATTGTCCCCATACAAGTGGAGATAGTCTCCTGACTGTGACTTGAATTGAAAAAATAAGTAGAATATAGGTGCATCTGACTGGTGCCTTAAGTCTGTATTTATTAGCTACTAGGAATCTCTGAAGTGTAAATATACTTTAAGCCATAGGAAAGCCGACAGGGGGGCCATTATTGTGCTGTGACTGTTACAAGAACTCCGGAGTGAAGTCGACAGGGAGCCTTGAATGTGCTAGAACTCTGGATTCTCTAGCCAACTAATTTAATTAAATGTAAGTTACTAGAGAATGAGGGAAGCAGTGCAAAAGTTTGTTACATAATTTAGATTAACTTAGAAAGGATATTGCAGCTAGCAGAGTTGCTTAAATTGAATTCCTCCTGCTCCTGTCCAATTGCTGGTATACCGCAGGGAAAGAATCCAGTAGTTAGTCCATAGCCTTCTCCTTTCTCTACACCCCCCCTTACAGACAAAGGGCCCTTACCGTATGTAATTGTTCCCTCTCTCTGCTTCTCTACAACATCGCTCTATTGTGCAGAACTTGAGGACGGACCCCCCCCAACCGGGTGGACGGTCGCGAGGGCCAACGTCGTGGTGCCCTCCCTCTCACAAAAACAGCAAGGTACGGATCCAAACAAGAGAATTAGCCAGAAGATCCTCCATGCTGCTTGGCTCGATGCTGCTGCTGGCTTGCTTCCTTCTGAGGACCCCTGGACCTCTTGCTTTATAGGCTAGACCCCGTGCACAATTTAGCCTATAAGCTCATTTCTCCATTTGCAGCTTATCAGTTGCCACCACTAGAGGTTGCTATTTGCTGGTCTGCCTGTCTCTCTTCCTTTGGTATAAGTTTAAAGTATTTTCAAACACTATCAGCCCTGGCCACGGACCCACAGCTGTGCGGCTCACCTCAGACTGCATATTCCTGAAACTCCAGTCTGGGGTAGCTAACTCCAGATCCAGTGCAAGGAATAAAAGTTTCATTAGCCTAGGTGAGGGTAAAAAACTAAGGCTCCTAAGGAAGTGACTGATACCTCCCATTCACACCAGGTCATACAGTCGTTTGTTCCAAGGGGTACCCCCTTCACAAATTAGAAGCGTCACTACAGATCAACAGCAGGAAAAATCCCTTTGGACCATCTAACCACTGTCTGAAGGCTTTGATAAGCCACATAGTACTGGCACTAGCAAGTGCCTGCTGGCTCAGTGCAACATGCCTCTTACGGTAGTAGCACAGTTACGATGCAGGGAGCTATGGAGCACATGGCTGAACCCAATCCCGGCCCATTACAGGGTCTATGCCATGCTTATCCTCTACGCCTCCATGATGGCCTGGGTAGATGCTCAAATGGGTGCCCATCACAACCCCTACGTATTCAGAAGCATACAAGTCTGTCATCAACCACACCTAAAAACCTGCCCTGTAACACCGACAATGGATCGCCTGATTCTAGTGCATGTTATCCCACAGGGGAATGTGCTACCTTATCTTTGCGGGGGTTGACCGATAAGCGGACAAATCTGTCACCCACTACATAACATGGGGTCCCCAGCCTGATTACTTTGTTTTTATTGATGCGCTTAGGTGACATCTACTCTAAGCCAGGACCCCAACTTGCTAATTCACCCCTAGGATCCCACAATGATCCAATCTGGTGTAGTGCCAAGGGCCTGAGAGTTGCCCACATGAATGTCTGCAGCTTGCGACCTAAGCTGCATGAGGTACAATCCTGGGTCGAGATCTACAAGCCAGATGTGCTAGTCATCTCTGAATCTTGGCTTGAGCCTCACATTCTCCCCCCATGAAGTGGAGCTTGCCAATTACGACACCTTTCGTAAAGACAGAGAGGGCAAAAAAGGGGGGGTCCTCATCTACGTATCTTCCTCGCTGGAGGCTTCCCTGCCCCCCTTCCACTGCCAAGCTCTTTAAAGCTTGAATCTCTATTCATCAGACTCGTCCTGAGCCATGCAAAACACGTAACCATTGGTTGTATATACAACTCTCCCATTGGTGGTAATGCAGCACTTCAGGACTTAACACGTGCCTACTGAGCAAGTCTGTAGGTCCTCGCTCCTTGAAGCAAACCTGACTCAGGTAATCACTGAGTTCACCAGGCAAAACCTAAAAACTGGGAACCACTCCACCCTTGACTGGATCCTGGCCTCTAAACCAGCGAACATCCAGGCGGCTGGCATAATGTCGGATGCCTTGAGCAACCATTCTCCCACCTTTTGCATTTGGAAAAACAGACCCTCTAGGTCACCCCCCTAGGCTTATAGTAACTAGGGACTTTTCTAGGTTCTCTCTGGAGGCCTTTCAGTATTGTTTAAGAAATACTGACTGGATGCCCTTCAAACTGCTGGACACCGTGGAGGAAGCTGCTCAGTTCTTCCAGAATACATCCTCCACTGTGTTCAGTCTCCATGCTCCGGTAAGGAAAAGATGCGCAAAAAGCCAGTGCCATAGATCGATCACAGGATAACTGAAATCCCTCATGCTAGGCAGGGACAAGGCCTGGAAGAAGGCAAGGTGCTCTGCCAGCCCTGTACATTTGGCCAACTACAGGTCTCTGAGGAATCAATACAAAAAGGCCTCTAAAATGGCTATAAGGGACTGCTTTAAATCAATCCAGCAGCGATCCTTGATGGACCCAAAGTCATTCTGGTCCAGCATCAATTCACTGATAAAAGACCAAAACAAATCCCCAGGGCAATATAACCTGCTCAAGTCAAACCCTAACAGAGGAAGGCGAGGCAGCTGCTGCCTTCAGTAGCTTCTTCACTGACCTGGGCTCATACAGGACTAATCCGCTGGTCCTCAACCAGGTCCCCCTGGTCATTGAAACTCAGGAGTCTCTCACCCTCCATTTCCACATAAGGGCAGTGTGTGTTAAAGAGGTGTTGCCCCCTCTATTATCCTTAAAGTCCACTGGTTCTGCAGGGCCAGATGGATTGGACCCTAGACTGCTTAAGGATGCTGCCCATGCTATTGCTTTACCAGTCACCTGGCTTATAAACAGATCACTGCAGGAGGTAGTAGTCCCCAAAGTATGGAAACAGGCTCATGTGGTCCCACTCCACAAGGGTGGAGCTAGGGAACCAATAGGTCACTACAGGCCTATCTCTAGCCTTTGCTCCCTTGCAAAGGTTCCGGAGCGGCTGGTGTACTCCCAACTCAGGGATTACCAGGAAGTAAACCAACTCCTGGCCCCCTCAAAACATGGCTTCTCTGACAAAAACCTGGGACTGATACTGCCCTCATCAGGTTCACCTCTGACATCCTCGCAGCTTTGGACAAAGGCACCCCTACAGAGGCAGTCATTATTGATCTTACCAAGGCCTTTGACCTGGTAGACCACCCCCTCCTGCTAAAAAAGCTGAGCAAATTTGGACTTGACCAACATTCCCTGAATTAGTTCCACAACTACCTGTCTGGTCGTGCCCAACAGGTTAAGTGGAGAGGTACAACATCTGGTATACTACCTCTAAACAAGGGGGTTCCACAAGATTCCATCCTGGGCCCACTCTTGTTCTCCCTGTTCATCAATGACCTCTGTCGCCACTGTGGGAGTAGCTCCATGGTGCAGTACGCCGATGACGTGGTGCTCTACAGAATCGTGCCGCAGCTGGATGACCTTGGGCTCTTGCTACAGTCTGACTTTGCCATGGCTGAGGCTTGGCTAGTCGAAAACCACCTGATCCTTAACGCAAATAAGACCAAAACTCTTCTATTTGGACTGAAATCCCTGGGTCCTTCCTGGGACCACCTCCTCCCACTAATTACCATATCTGGCTCCACTATTGAGGTGGTCCAGTCCTTCAGGTACCTGGGACTTACAATAGATCAGGGGCTTACCCTAAAACAACATGTCGACCTAGTAACAAAAAACATACACCAAAAACTGTGCTTGCTCTACTGCCTAAGCTCCAATATGATTCCTGAAACCCAACTGGTGATGGCAAAGAGTATCCTTCTCCCTACCCTTACCTATGCCTCCCTGACCCATCTAGGCCTATCAAAGCATGACCATTGTAGGCTACAAACTCTGTATCATAAAATTGCATGATTCACCATGAAAGCTCATCCTCGGACCCATCACTGTGATGTCCTTGCCTCACTCAATTGGCCTACTCTAAACCACAGGCTTCAGTACCCCCTACTAAGCTGGACTTACAAGCTTCTCGATGCCGACCCTCCAGATGGGCTAGCTGGGCTACTTGCCTCAAAGCAGTCTAGCAGACCACTCTGCACTTCGGGCAAACTACTCCTGGAATTGCCTAGGGTCCACTCTGCAGCAGGCTCTAAATCCTTTGCCTATACTGCCTCTGCACAGTGGAACAAGCACACCTACAGGAAGCCCCCTCCCTAGTGACATTCCTGAAGGGACTGCGCTTGCACTTCCTAAACCATAGTCACTGCCCCTGCCCTGGTGGCTATGTAACTCGTACCCTGTATTCTGGTACATTAACTCTTGCCCCCTGCCTCTCAGTTGCTACTGTCGATCTTTGTACAATTGTTGTCTATAATTGTTCTTTACTGTGAATACTGTATACTGTCATTGAAACTCTGTATGCTATGTCCTGTACTGTACTACCTGTATGTATTGCCTTGTTTTATGTAACTAACTCCGGGTCACCCCTGAAAAAGGGAGTCTTGGGACCCAGTGGGCTTTCCCGGTTAACAAATTTTAAAAATAAATAAATATTACAAATTTGTGAAGTTACGAGGGTGTGTGGAAACTGTGCAACACATGCTCTAAACAGTCATTTTATGGACGTTTGTCACCAAATTTCCAACATAGGCATTTTAGGGCCACTGCTCATGAACAGTGTCACTGTGATTTTCTTAATGTGTCCCGAACACTGATTTCCCCACAGCGACCGCTCTATTCTGCGCTGGAAGAGCAAAAACACATTTTGGCCAGGATGTGAATAATGACAGCTGTACTGTTCATAAGGAGGTGTGGAAAAATGCCAATGCTGAAAATCTGGAGTGAAAATGTTGCAGATTTGCAAAGTTCTGTACGTCTTTATTAGCAACTCATAATACCGCAGCTCATAAAACAGTAATTTTTTGGATTGTTTTCACCAAATTTGCAACATAGGCTTTTTGAGAGCCCACCTCATGAACAGTGGCACTGTCATTTCGTTAATCAGTCCCAAAGGGTGATTCCGCACAGTGACCGTGAAATCACCTTTCCGGACTGAATAATGCCATGACAGTGACTGCATTCATGAGGAGGGGTCCCAATAACCCCATGTGGAAGACTTGGTGCCAAAATTCCCCAAAATGCCTGAGATATGCACCACAGTTGAAAAAAAAACATTTATGCCATTATACAGCTTACCAGCATTTCTTCAGTTCATGTTCGGCTTTGAAGAGTGCAGACATGTTCCAGGTCCACCGAAGATCATTGTGCCAGGCTCCAGAGGTAAGCATGGGGTGGGGGGTTGGGAGATAGAGTATACAGAGTGTGAGCGCGGGTTGGGAGAGGGGCACTGGAGACTTCGAGGGACCGTTTTCATGTTTTACAGGAAAAAAAAGAAACACACAGACAACGTGGGTCGGTTTTCTTTTTTTACAGGTGTGTTTGGCACACTGGGGTAGGCTCCCAGTGTGTCACTGGCATTTGTAGGAAGGGGGACCACAGACGACTGGGATTGGGCCCCTCCATCGGCACAAAAATAGGCGGGGGGCACATGATGCTGAGGGGGATTGGACACACCCTCAACACAGCCAAAACATGACTGTGGGGCCATTATGTTGATGGGGATTGGGCTCCCCTATTGGCAAATTAAACTTGGAAGGGGGGGACTGAAGCCGACAGGGATTGAGCCCCCCGTCTTCAAAGAAGGACTGTTTTGGGGGCATGATGCGAGGATTGGGCACCCCCTCAGCACACAACAAATGGGGGGGCATTATGCCGACAGGGAGTGGGCTCCCCCGTCGGCAAATGAACTGGGTCGGGGGCATGTCAATAGGGAGATTGGCCACCCCCATTGGCTTTCATGGGGCTGTGAGGTGGCAGAAAGCTGCCGCCATGTTTACAAAAAATGTTACACTAGGCAATGTACCGTCCTGCAATGACGGGTCGCTCCCTCATTGCAGTGGAATGGCTAATGTGCCAATGATGAGGCGGCCCCTCATTGCAGAGGCAAAATCGTTCCAACTTGGTGACACTTTTGAAAACCAAAGTCATCAGCACAGTGTGCCTGCATTGGTCCACCAGTGCCAAGCCCCCAAATGCAGTGTCACCGTTGGCTGCCACAGTGCCGCACCTCCACAACCCGCTTCTCTCCTAAGCTGCAGCATAATGTTTCTTGTGCATGCGCGAAAGCAAACATAAAAATGGCCGGTACAAAATAAAGATATCACTAAGATAGCTACAGGAGCCTCCACTAATTCATACAAATCGAACACAAAAAAATATGCAAAAATGTACATATTAGAATACAGTTACAGCAATTGCCAGACAGCATTACAGTTCCCTAAACATCAATGCTGAATATTACAAGTATGGGGCTAAGTCAGTTTTATTATTTAAGACCCTATTTTTAGTGGCCCCTAATTTGAATATCCAAAAATCTTCTCTTCTTGTAATATTCAGTATTGATGTTTAGGGACCTGTAATTGAATCAGCCTCATAGAAACATAGAAACATAGAATCTGATGGCAGATAAGGACTGCTTGGCCCACCCAGTCTGCCCATTTCCCTACCTAATGGATAAGCTGCAGATCCTGGTTAACCAACAGCCTACTTCTTCCTACCCCCACCCCCTAGAATTGCCTTATGACTGTCCCATGCATGCTTGAATTCCACCACTGTTTTTGACTCCACAACCTCCTCCAGAAGGCCGATCCATGCATCCTCAACCCCCTCTGTGAAAAAATACTTCCTTACATTACCTCTGAGCCACCTCCCCCATCTTCAAATTGTGCCCCCTTGTTCTTGCACACCTCTTTTTCTGAAAGATGCTACCCTCTTAGACTTTGTTGATTCCCTTGAGGTACTTGAGAGTTTCTATCATGTCCCCCCTCTCCCTCCTTTCCTCAAAGCTATACATATTAAGCTCCTTAAGTCTCTCTTCATATGTCTTCCGGTGCAGACCCTGTACCATTTTAGTTGCCCTCCTCTGGACTGCCTCCATCCTGTCTATGTCTTTGTGGAGATTGGGTCTCCAGAACTGCATGCAGTACTCCAGATGGGGTCTCACCAGCTGTCTGTACAGAGGGATAACAACTTCCTGTTTTCTACTGGTGATGCCTCTCCCTATGCATCCCAGTGTCCCCCCAGCCCTCCTTACTGTCCTCTCACATTGCTTGCCCACCTTTAGGTCATCTGATATGACTACTCCCAGGTCCCGTTCCATTTTTGTTGTTGTTAGTATCTCATCCCCCATTGTGTACTCTTCCCCTGGGTTTTTGTTTCCCAGGTGCATTACCTTGCACTTCTTAGCATTTAATCTAAGCTGCCATACATTTGACCATTCCTCCAACCTTGCCAAGTCCCTTCTCATCCTTTCCACCCCACCTTGTGTATCAACTCTGTTACAGATCTTTGTGTCATCTGCAAAGAAACATACTTTTCCTTCCAGTCCCTCATAGCACTTGTCATATTCAGCACTGATGTTTAGGGGCCTTACGTTGTCCTCTAGTTAAGCTATCTATTTTATGCTGTCTCATTTTTAGGTGGTAATATTTGTTACTGTCTTAGTAATATCTTTATTTTGTACCAGCTATTTTAATAGATCTGGTAGCAATAATGCCGGTTCTGTAAATTCTGTGCTTTTTAGGTATACAAATGAGACCAACGTTACTTTGTGATGTTAGGCAAATCATTCATATTTAAGTATTAATTTCCTTTAACACACAACAGCGTGAATTACAGACTTGGGGACATTATGAATTTGCTCCAATTTTGCATGTTGTGGCTTTTTATTGATTGAGATATTGGCTGCTGATACTGTTCTAACACAAAATTGTGAATTAGCATTAGTTTTCATCAGTATGGACAGGGCTGCCAATGTTTTGTAAGTTTACACTTGATGTAATCAAAGTTTTTGTTGCCATTTTATTTAGGAATATCCAAAGTATGTGAATTAATTTGAATGACAAATATCTTATGGGCCCCTCCTTGCAAGGAGTTCTATTCTGGGTAAAGGATTATGTAGCACCACTGCCAGAAGCCACATGTGAAAAAGCAGCTTAGATCACTGGCAGTGTTCTTTTACAAGCATACTGTACTTGTGAGCTGTGTGCACGTTAGTATATACTATAGAGAAGATGAAAAAGGCTTCTAGGGGAACTAAATTAACAAAAAAAAAAGCCTCTTAAATTAACCTATATGAGTCCTGATGCAGACTGCGCAATGAATGACCGGCTCATACATAATGCATTCTGCATCGGCACTCATTCATACTGCAGTCTGCAGCCAGCCATGGAGGTGAGAGGAGGGCTGTGCTGGTCACAGAGAGCGACTCCGGATGTTGGGGGGGGAGCAGGGTGGTGGGTGCTTACCTAAGAGGGTGGGGGACTGGGGGGAGACTAGACCACCAGGAAAAAATGCTTGTTTCAGGGCAGGGGGTTGGGGAGGGGAGCAGGAGCAGGAGCACCCAGGTCATTTCTAATTTTACATGGGAACAGGATTGGACATTGGGGAAGGGGAGGGACCACTAGACTACCAGGTCAGTTCTAATTTTCCATGAGAACAGGATCAGACATTGGGGGAGGCAGGAGGGACCACTAGACTACTATCATTTTTTTTTATTACCAGGATGGTGATCAGACATAGGAGGAAGGGGAAGAACAAGTGATGAGTGTGGGGGTGTGGTGCAACTAGCCACCAGGGAAAGATGGAGGCAGCCCTTTGGTGGGGGGTGCCACCAGACACAAAAGGACATAAATATTTTATTATATTTTAGGGATGGGAGACAGTGAACTGCGGGTGGGGGGAGGTGCCACTAGACACCAGAGAAACAGTGGCTCACACCTCACCCTGTAACCGGCAGCACCAATTCCAGATGCAGCTGCAGAAGTCAAGAAAATCCTGCTGTTCTCATACAGAGAACGCAGCAGAAGCAGTCCGATTTTGGGTGCCCACAAAAAGTGTTTCTGGCCACAATTAAAAAAACATCAGAATGTAGCTAAACACTCCTGTTTAGCTAAGTTCAGATTTCTTTTCATTGCATTCATTTTTACATGTTTTCCTTATTTTCTGTCTCTCACTAATGGCAAAACAAGATGGCAGACACAGCACAGCTCTGCAAAAATATAGTAGGTTCTATGTGACCCTACATGTAAAATGATAGTAGCTCCTGTGAACACAACAGAGCTCTGTAAAAAACAAACTAGACTCCATGTGACCCTACATGCAAAAATGCAGTACCTCCTGTGACAACAAAAGTATTTTCGTACAGCATATCTAACTTTTCCCATAAGAAATAATGGGAAAATTGAAAATTGAATAACTTTCAAATGGAGAAATATTTTTTTCACCAAACTTTCAAAAGGCACATCTGTCAGGCAAAGGCATCCTACCCTGAAAATTTCAGACCACATCCTAAAACCATTTCTGAGATAGAGGCAGACAGAAATGGCAAAAAAACTAGTAAATGTAGGGATTTATAAACTTTAATAACTTTGGAACCGTTAAATGAATTCAAACAAAATTTGTCACGTCAAGAGACCTACCCTATATCCCCCAAATTTTATGCAAATCTGTTACATAGTTCCAAAGTTATTAAAGTTCAAAAAGTTGGCTTTAACATAGAAGTTTGCACTCAACTCTAACTATACTGGCGCTACCACACCAGTATAATATATATTTTATCTTTTTGCAGTTGTGTCCAAATGAAGTTCTGTGATTGGTGATTAGAAAGACATCAACACCCTTGATAAAACCAGTACAACCAGCACAACAGTCAAGAGGAAAGAAGAGGAGTCGAGTTGAGATGATTAAAGAACTGTGTATATTATGTGATAAAGAGTGTGATGAAGACAAAAGTGACTATCCAATTGATTCATGGAACAAACTGAAGAGTCTAGCACTGGATTGGAGGGGGTTGGATAAATATGGAAGTGTTTTTGAGAAAGTAAACTGGGATGATGGTCTAACTGGCATGTTTTTTCACAAATTGTGTAAGACTGGATTCACAAGTAAAAGGAAGCTTTAGCAAGCCGCAACTAGAAAAGAGAAACAGCAGATGCAAGAAATCCTCTTATCTCGATCTGAGCATGACAGTTCCCCTGAAAATGCTCCTGGCCCTTCTGCTAGACTTTCAGAGTGGTCCTCTACAAGACAAGGATCTGTGCATCTGGTGCATGATGCCAGAGGACAAAAAATATCCTGGTTGAGACAAGTGGTGTCTTCTCAAACAAATGGATGCATGGCACATATTCAAGACTCACACAGTGTACCTAGAAGATGCTACATTGCATGACTGTATCTTAGCTGTAACTGATTATACAACAGATCCCTTTGCTGCTGAGGTTCAGTATCATCACTCCTGCTGTAAAAATATGTCTCTCCAATGTACCACCAGGACAAAAACATTAATTCAGATCTCCACTTACAACAGGTTCATCTTGCAGAAGTTCAAGAAACGTTGTTCAAACATATACAGACAGTTGTATTGGACATGAATGAGCCAAGAATATTACAAGGACTACTGATGGACTACAATAACCTTAATTTAATTTAATTGTTTAATTAGTATTTCAGAAAGACCTTTGAGCGTGAGCTCTTTTTACAAAGGTTCCACGTCAGGATGGACAATAAGACAATACACATATTCAGTGGTTACAGAGGCCTGATCATTAGGCATTAAAGAGCGATTACATGACAATTAGACAAATAGTAGAAAAAAACTGAGCATTTGTAATTGAATACTAAGCTATTTCTAATCAGTTGCCCTAGGTAGAATACCCCTGGAAACCTCCAAATCCATTGATAGACTATGGCAGAGTAACTGCATAGGTTTAACGCTATCCCAGATGGCAAGAGGCTGGGTGACAGTGAAACAAGGGGGATTGGGTTTGAAACCAATCGCAGAGAGTGAGAGGTGGGGGGATAGTGAAATGGGGGGGTTATAACCTGTTGGGGAATTTTGGTTATATAACAAGTACAACAAAATCAAGCAGACTTAAGCTGATGATTCAAAAGGAGTTTGCCAACAGGATTGGATTTTATGATCGTTTCCACAAACTTCTAGTCTAGGCAGGCAGTATAGCCGAGAGGTTAGAGGAATGAGGTGTGAATGAGCTTGATTCATCCAGCAGACCAGACCTGTGTTTGATTCTCACAACCTCCACTTGCATACTGCGTGACTCTGAGCAAGTCACTTAACCACCCAGTACTCCCAGGTCACCCCTGAAAACAGGCACTTGTGCCTAGTGGGCCTTACCTGGTTACCAAAGACTAAAATAAAAAAAAATAAAAACGAGAGTACCATAGTTTATGACACATCTGCAGGTGGAAGTTATGTGGAAGCAGCAATCTACTCGTGGGGAGTGAGTGATGAACAATTACTGAATACCATTGGCAGGCACTTGAAAGATAAGTTATCATGTGATACAGGTGTGAGCTGGCCTCCACATATTGATGAGCTTCAGAACACTGAAGAACCTAATCCTGAATTACTAAAGTTTCTCACCTGGCTAAAGAACCCTGCTGCTAGTGACTTCAGTGATGCCTGCCAGGATTCAGAGATTGCAGCCTTGTCATCACTGTTATTTTCATTCAACATGAGGAAACACACTTACTTAAAGGTCAAGTTATCAATGACGATTCATGGCCTGACTAGAAGTTGTGAGGTTAGAGACATGAAGAAATTATCACTCTGAATAAGCTACTAGGATGTTCTTAATTTGCATGCTACATGGGCCAAGTTTGAGCTTGAGAAGAATGACAGCTGTCCTGAAGCGCTTGCCAATGATTTTCCTGGAACTGCCATTCTAGATATTGATGACTTTCAGGACAACACATTGACTGGAGCACATACATCTCACCACACAAAGGTGATGTTTGTTCAGCCAGAGAATGTTGCTACTAAAGTTTCTACTGAGAATCGTCCTAAACTGGCTAAGGCAAAGCCTCCTGAGATGAAAAATATCAGTGCAGAACAACACAGAGTTCAACCTTACAAGATTATCAAACATGGCCTACCATCAGTTTGAGATGAAGCTGATATCTCACCACAAAGCACTTGGGACCAAAAGATTTGAGAAATGGGCCATTCTTTGGCTTGTCTTGATAGTAACGGGAAAGGGGTTCCAGCAGAAAGCCAGAAGATTGGAGCATTTGCTGGATTTCAAACTAATATCCAGAAGCTGGCTACAAAGAGCAAGGCATACTACTACCTCACATTGCCCAAGCCAGCCTACAAAGTCAGTAGTACATGAGGTGATGTGTTGCAAGTTGCTATAGTGAAAAAGAAATCGATGCTTTTCATTCAACTGACTGGAGACCAGCCAGTTTATGATTGTTAAGTTGAAAAATGGGAATCCTACACAGTTTAAACTTATCCTTCCATTCCTAGGCTCATTCCATGTGCAGTTATATCGGCAATCAGCAAATGATTCAAAGGATCTGGTTTATCTAACATTCTTGTTGTAGCTAGTGTGTTTATAGAGGGTTCAGTTGACAAAGCACTGCACAGAAAAATTATAAAAGAAGCATCATATATCTTCAACTGATGTACGAGGTACTGGCTCACAGAATAATTCAACAAGGATTTAGGGATGGTCTACATTTGTGTCCAGAGCTATAAGAAAAGCTGGAAAAACTAAGACACCCCTTCCCAAACATACAAGAAGAGCTCAAGATGATCTGTAATGAACTAAAGGCTGATCAAGCGTTATCTTCATTTGTTGTGAAAGCAATCAAAGAGGTTGAAAATTCTGATAGTTCAAAGGCAAAGTATTGGCTCAGTTTCATGTACATGACTGAAATGCTGATTTTGAATATCCATGCATTAAGAACTCAGGATTGAGAGGCATTCAAGGCATCCCTCAGATTGATGTTGCCATGGCTGCAAGTATATAACAATGACAAGCATGGAAAATGGCTCATTGAGTTCTGGCTAGAGATTAGCTGTCTGCCTGAGGAGAAAGTCATGTACATGCATGATGGTTTATTTGCACAATCAATGACAGGGAACCCCTACTCAGACTCTTGCTTGCCACTGGATCTACGGATAGAAATTACAATGAATAAAAATGAGAAAATGAGAGAGTGCCTCAGAAAAGCACTAGCAAACAGGCAAGAAGGAGGGGTGGAGGAACAATGGAGAGTAATCAAAACAGCCATCACAGAGGCAACAAGGCTTTGTGTAAAGCAAATCAACAAAATACAACGAAGGAAAAAAATGCTTTGGTTCTCAAAAGAGATGGCAGGGAAGGTTAAGGAGAAAAGGATAGCATTCAGGAAATATAAGGAAACACAGAAGAAGAAGGACAGAGAACTTTTTCAGTTAAAGCAGAAATAGGCTGGGAAGGCAGTCAGAATAGCAAAGTCCCAAACCGAGGAAAGGATAGCCAACTCTGTTAAGAAGGGGGATAAGACCTTTTATAGTTACATTAGGGAGCGAAGAAAGACCAAAGGAGGGATACTGAGGCTTAATAAAGGGGAGAGAATGTGGGTAGAGGGTAACAATGAAAAAGCAGGGATACTGAATGAATATTTCTGCTCAGTATTCACAAAGGAAGAGGAGGGGGAGGTACCTAAACCAAACAAGAGAAACACTCTGAAGACAAGGGTTGATACCAGTCCATTTACAGAAGAAAGGGTTCTGAAAGAACTAATAAAATTGAAGGTGGACAAAGCAATGGGGCCTGATGGGATTCACCCAAGAATTCTAAAAGAACTAAGGGTAGAACTAATGACACTGCTGACTATTCTCTTTAACAAATCATGGGAGGATGGGTGGTACCTGAGGACTGGAGGAGGGTGGATGTAATTCCTCTTCACAAAAGTGGGAGCAGGACAGAGGCAGGAAACTACAGACCAGTTAGTTTGACCTCAGTGGTAGGTAAAATGATGGAATCACTTCTGAAGGAAAGAATTGTTGAGTACCTAGAGGCCAGTGGGGCACAGGACCCAAGGCAGCATGGATTCATGATGGGAAGGTCGTGTCAGATGAATCTAATAGATTTCTTTGACTGGGTGACCAAAGTAGTAGACCAGGGAGGGGCTGTGGATATGGCTTACCTAGATTTTAGCAAGGCATTTGATACAGTCCCACACAAAAGATTAATACACAAGTTAGCCAGCCTTGGAGTGGGTCCCAAGGTGGTAGCCTGGATAAAAAATTGGCTAGACAACAGGACGCAAAGGGTAGTAGTAAATGGAGTCCACAGTGAAGAAAGGAGGGTTACTAGCGGTGTACCACAGGGTTCAGTACTGGGACCGGTCCTTTTTAATGTCTTTATAAGTGACATTGCAGAGGAACTGGAAGGAAAAGTATGTCTCTTTGCAGATAACACAAAGATCTGCAACAGGGTTGATACACCAGATGGAGTGGAAAGGATGAGAAGGGACTTGGCAAGGTTGGAGGAATGGTCACATGTATGGCAGCTCAGATTCAATGCAAAGAAGTGCAAGGTAATGTACCTGGGAAACAAAAACCCAGGGGAAGAGTACACAGTGGGGGGTGAGATACTGACAACAGTAAAAATGGAAAGGGACCTGGGGGTAATTATATCAGATGACCTAAAGGTGGGCAAGCAATGTGAGAAGGCAGTAAGGAAGGCTGGGGGGATACTGGGATGCATAGGGAGAGGCATCAATAGTAGAAAACAGGAAGTTGTTATCCCTCTGTACAGACAGTTGGTGAGACCCATCTGGAGTACTGTGTGCAGTTCTGGAGACCCCATCTCTGCAAAGACATAGACAGAGTGGAGGCTGTCAGAGGAGCAACAAAATGGCGAGGGTCTGCACCAGAAGACATCTGAAGAGTGACTAAAGGAGCTTAATATGTACCCTTGAGGAAAGGAGGAGACAGGGACATGCTAGAAACTTTCAAGTACCTCAAGGGAATCAACAAAGTCCAAGAGGGTGGCATCTTTCAGAAAAGAGATGTGCAAGAACAAGGGACACAATTTGAAGATAGAGGAGGACGGCTCAGAGGTAATGTGAGGAAGTATTTTTCACAGAGAGGGTTGTGGATGCATGGAACAGCCTCCTGAGAAGGTCGTGAGTCAAGAACAGTGGGGGAATTCAAGAATGCATGGGACAGACATAAGGCAGTCCTAGTGGGGGGTAGGAGGAAGTAAGCTGTTGGTTAATTAGGATCTGCAGCTTATCTGTTAGGTAGGAAAATGGGCAGACTGGGTGGGCCAAGTGGTCCTTATCTGCCATCAAATTCTATGTTTCTATGTTTCTAACAAGGGCTCAAAGATGAAAGCCGGTTGGATGAGAATTTTGAAGAATCAGAAGATGTTGCTAACTCACACTCAAAATGCAAACTTTATAAACAGAGTTAGAGTCTCACTGCATGCCATCACAAATGTGAAGCCAACCTCTCAATGCCACAGTGAGAATTTAACCACTCAACTCAGAGCAGATGAACAGGCAGTACAAGATCTTGATAGCTGCATCACAGAATTTGACTATGATCCTTTTGAGCTTACAAAGCCTACTTTGAGGACTCTCCAGTCTTGAATGATTGCATCGGCAAAACTTGTCCAGGACTTTGAAACAGCACATGAGGATCGTGAATCACTAGTCAACAAATTCTTTCAGGAGCGGATGTTTTCAAATAAGAAATCATTTGATGCAACAGTTCACAGAAACTCAAGGTACAATTTCAGTAGACAATCTATTATCAGAGATTGAACAAAAAAAATTGTAACAAGGTCTAGTGTAATGGAAAACAATGCCTTGGCCGAAGTAATCTCCCCTGCTCAAAATTACAAGGAAAAATTTTACCTGTCAAAAGTAATGGAATATTGTGTGACAGACGAATGTCTCTCAGTATTCAGTCCTAATGGAATTATGGTCAAAGTGCAAAAATCTAAATTAGTTGAAAAAATGAACCTGGTTTCACTATACCCCATGAGTATCTACATTGCCCTGGTAGACACAGGATTCATTTGGAGGCATGTCACTCCTTCTGCAGAGGATAGAGAAAAGCATGATGAGACTGACTTCACATGGGCAGAATATGCTCATAAGGTATTTGCACTTGTCCTGGCTTGACACCCCAAAGCTTCCGAGATCGTCTTTGTGAATGAGCCATATGACTTGGAGATGCGTATCAAAGACAGTAAGCATGAAGGCAGGACAACATGCACATGGTTTACAATGAAAACTACATGGCTATAATAGCACTATTCATAATCCTGCCGATAATTTAGTGCTTGTCAAAATAGCTCTATTACAAATTAGCTAAGCAGCATAAACAGCTAAGGCACCATAATAGTGCATGTTCCACTAGTGAACTGAACTGTATGTACGATCTGTATGTGCAGAAATAATCTTTGGACTACACATGTTTTTTCAATCAAATACAAAAAGAGTACAATTTATTTATTAAATCGAGCAAAATACGAGCAAAGTTTAAATAATTTGCATATAGTTAGCAGTACATTTATTAAACTACAAACTACATTAAATCAAAACATCATCCAAAACAGTACAATTTATTCAGCTAAAGTGTTAAAAAAGGTAAGCAAAACAAATAAGCAGTGTATTCATGCACTTTTTTATTTATTAAACCCAGCAAGTGCAAACATCAGTGTATTCATGCATTCGTGTCCTTTCAATATAGTGCTGACATTGCAATTAATGGCCATGAGCTGTATTTATTTATTAAGCCTGTTGCTGAATGTTGTATGCGATGCTGTGAATGTAGTCATGCTTAGACCTCACACCATATTTGGAAACTATTGCACATTTGCATTTTGCTGTGTCCTTGTACTTCTTTCTTTCAACATGCACATCATACACAGGCGGACAATAAGCTGCCTACTTCAAATGAGTTCCACAACATATTCAAAAACCCAGGCAACAAAATACATATCTAGCAATTTCTGAAGGGTGAATTCAGGGTATTTGTACATCAACATCCAGCCATCTGATTTCTATATTCTTTGAGGAGCAACTGTTGGGATCTGTCCTCTGATAATGAACATGTGCAAATTAAAGAGTTCCATTGTCACCAGCAAGCAAGCAATATTTATTTATAAAATGCTATTCCAACAAGATCATAGTGTTGTACAATAAAACAATAGAACATAGTACCACAATCAATAAAATAGATAAAACAAATAATAAAACAGAAGAACTTTTAAGTGTTTGAAAATGCTAACTCAAATAAATAAGTTTTCAAGGCAGATTTGAAGGCTTCAACAGATGGGCACTCTCTAACCCGGTGAGGTAGAGAATTCCACAGGGTTGGAGCAGCAAACGCAAATGATCTAGTTCCTGAAGTTGTCAAACGGATCCTGAGATCTCTAGCAATCCCTCACTGGTGGAACGGAGAGGCGAAGGGAGTAGTAGGGACAGAGGAGGTCTTGCAGGTAGCATGGTCCCTGTCCATGTAGGGCCTTATAGGTCAGTAATCCGACCTTGAAGGTGATCCTCCACTGCACTGGCAGCCAGTGCAGGCTGCGGAGCACAGGTGTGATGTGGCAAGATCTTGAAAAGCCTGTCAACAGTCTGGCAGCTGCATTCTGCACCAGCTGTAGGTGGCAAAGGTCCACCCCCGGTAGCCCTAGGTATAGGGCATTGCAGTAATCAAGGCATGAGGTCACAAAGGCATGGACCAATGTCAGAAGATTGTCAGGTAGGACCAGGTGTTTTATCCAGGCAATGTTCCTCAGATGGTAAAATGAGGTCTTGACAACGACCGACCCGGGTCGTGCCTGAAAATAGTCATTTCATGGCTAGTGCACCTACCCGGTTAACAAAAACTAATAAATAAATAAAGTATCAGTTTGCTATCAAGCATAATGCCCAGATTCTGTACCCAGTCAGAGGTCATCAGCTGGTTGCCCCCCAGCCAAATCCTGGAAGGCTGTCCAGCCAATAAACCCTCAACCAGATAACCTGGGTCCACAGCCAACATCTCAGTCTTATCCGGATTCAGCCTAAGCCAATTAGCACTCATCCAGTCCTGAATCTCAACAAGACAGTTTTTAAATACCGAGACAGCATCATTTTGTCCAGGCACAAAGGACATGTACAGTTGAGTATCATCTGCATAGCAGTGAAAACTCAACCCGTACCACCTAATAATGTCTCCGAATGGCAGTATATACACCATGAACAACACAGGGAGAGCATAGAGCCCTGTGGCACCCCACATGGCAGGGAGCGAGGGGCAGAGAAAAATACCCCAGACTCCACTCTTTGTGTCCTGCCAGTGAGGAACAAATAGAACCATCTGAGGACTGTACCAGACAGCCCACAGAATAGCCACAGGTGCTCTAGCAACACCCCCCGGTCCACGGTCTCAAACGCTACAGAGAGATCAAGGAGGACCAAGATGGAACGGCTCCTCCGATCTCTCGCTGTCAGGAGATCATTAAGTACCCAGACCAATGCAGTCTCAGTACTGTGCTCCTTCTTGAAACCAGACTGGAGAAGATCGTAGATATCATGGGTAGTCAGATGTTCCTCGAGCTGCAAAGCAACCGCCTTCTCAAAAACCTTACCCACAAAGGGCAGGTTAGAGACAGGCCTGTAGTTTGCAAGACAGTCAGGGTCGAGAGAAGGTTTTTTCAGGAAGGGGTGAACCACCGCCTCCTTCAGGGCATCTGGAAACACCCCAGTCTCTAACAAACACCTGACTATCTCAGCTAGGACCTGTCCAATTAGCTCCACACACCCCACCAGGAGGCGCATTGGACTGGGATCCAAACTGCAGTAAGTCGGTTGTAAACCCTGGATTATCTTCATGACATCCCCGCTCACCACCTGGCCAAAGTCAGACCAGACAGACCGGGTGCTTGTAATCTCCCACCAACCTCCTCTCTGCCCATTTGAACGAGCTGTGCAGATCTCAGACCTGATACTCCGGAGACAGGCTGGATTGCACAGCCTATCCACAGCACAGAAGAGCTGAGCCGGTCAATTTTGTGCAGCTGCGATCTCCCTGGACAGGAACTCTGCCTTCTTATGGGAGACCTTGGATTGATAGTCCTTATAATGCACCATCAATCTAAGTTTGTCATCCATCAACTCAGATTTCCGCCAGCATCACTCCAACCTTCTCCCCACTCTGCTCAACTCCCTCAAGGTCCCATCAAACCAGGGTGACAGAGGGCAAAGAGTGAGGGGGCGAACCCGGACAGGAGCAATGGCATCCAGAGCAGTCTCCACCTCCTTATTATAGGCCAGTAGAAGACTCTCTGGATCCATGCTAACACTCAAAATCCCCGATAGGTCCAAGAAACGCATATGCACTCTGCTATTTGAAATCTACTCTGTCTTGTTTGACTACTTTAGCGACCTTATTATACCATTGTTTTAAATTGAGCTAAGCATTGTTTTATGATTGAGCCCTGCTTCTAACTTACAGGAAGCAGGAAGAAAGCTGGTAGTTCGGGCACTGCAGTCCTGAACTACACACAGCTGATTTCTGGTATTTTTATTATTAAAACGGTCTCTATCAGTTGTCTGAGCCTCGCATGAGTGGCTTTTGCACTTTTGTGACAAAAATAATACTTTTGGGGGATTTTGCTTAGCGAGTGATCCCAGCGACCCCTGTGACCACTTCCGGGTCGCTGCACCCTACATAACTCATCCCTGCAGCGAGCGGGTGCTTGTATATGCACTCTGCTGTTTGAAATCTACTCTGTCTTGTTTGACTACTTTAGCGACCTTATTATACCATTGTTTTAAATTGAGCTAAGCATTGTTTTATGATTGAGCCCTGCTTCTAACTTACAGGAAGCAGGAAGAGAGCTGGTAGTTCGGGCACTGCAGTTCTGAACTACACACAGCTGATTTCTGGTATTTTTATTATTAAAATGGTCTCTATCAGTTGTCTGAGCCTCGCATGAGTAGCTTTTGCACTTTTGTGACAAAAATAATACTTTTGGGGGGTTTTGCTTAGTGAGTGATCCCACAACCCCTGTGACCACTTCCGGGTCGCTGCACCCTACATAACTCATCCTGCAGCGAGCAGGGGTGGCGTGCAGGGCTCAGGTGTAGCGCGCTGGAGATGCGGCAGAGACACGCGCTGCCCTTAGCGCATGTCACACGGTCAAGAGGGAAGAGAGGTTTGAGGGAATTAACTTATGCTGTTGTCTGTGTAAGTATCTTATTTGAACATCGGTGTTTAGTTTTAGTTTTAGGGTTTACCCTCCTTATTCCTTATTCATTATGAATGATCAAATTGGGTTAGTACCCTCCCCTGTGCAAATAATGACTCCTGTTAGTCCTTTACTTTTAAAACTTAAACAGACTATTATGACATTAGATGGTGATATTGGACTTAAATGCACTTCATGTAATATGTATATATTGCTTGATGCATTGCCCACTAACCCTATTTATGTTTGTACTAAATGTGTTGGAAACAGTGTTTTGAGGGAAGATATCGAAGTGTTCTATAAGCAACTAGCTGTGTTGGAATCACAGCAGGAAGCTTTGGCTTCTAAAGTTCACACCCCAGCTGAGATTGATTCTGAATTTATTACCAGTGATACAATTATCACCCTTGATTTATTTAGGGATAACAAAAATTGTTCTGGTAGCCATACAGATAAACGCAAGCGTGGGAATGATAGTAATATCACTGACAAGCCTGAGAGTGATGATTGGACTGAGGTTCTAGTAGGTCCGAGAGCTAAAACCAGACGTAGGGCCCTGGGAAATAACTTAGTCTTAAACAACAGATTTGAACCTTTAATAAATCTTGAAAATAGTGAGAATTCTAATGATAAGTCTCCTCTTTGTGTTCATGAGGATCTTTCCGAGGTTACTACTCCTGAAAATATTTTGGACTCTCAAGCTAATCCTATATTATGTGGTTTGAATTAACAAAGTACACAAGCACGTAATGATTCTGAAACACATTTTCCCTTGATTCCTACTCTGACTGTCCCATCTCAGCAGATTTACCCTTCCCAGATTCAGAATAAAAATGGTAAGAATAAACCTAAATCAAAAACCCAAGCTTCACTGGATGATGAAACAATCTTATCCATGGATTTAGAGTCCCCCGGGCTGGATAAAAGACAGTGTTTTGTACTTGGTGATTCTATTATTAAATATACAGATAAAATTGTTTGTAGGAAAGATAAACATAACATTGCCTGTTCTTCATTTAGGGGGGGCGGTATAAGGGATATCCACAATATGTGTACTGATATTTTGTATAATTCAGGTACCAATCCTCTAGTTGTTTTACATGTTGGTACTAATGACATTAAAAAATTGTCAATTGAAGTTATAAAGGAGGAATTTATTAATCTAGGTAAGACATTACAGAAATTAAATTGTGAAGTCCATTTCTCTGAAATTTTACCAGTACCTAGGGTTAATTATTATTTAGAGAAGAAAATAAAATGTGTAAACGAGTGGCTGAGGAAGTGGACACTTGAGGAAGGTTTCTTTTCTATACCACATTGGGAGACTTTCAGTGTTAATAGGACATTATATTGTTGGGATGGGTTGCACCTGAGTAAACAGGGTACATATACATTGGAAGGGTGTTTAAAAACATAATCTGTAAATCTTTAAACTAATTGAAGGGGGGGGGGGACAAGGGAATTAAGAATAAGTGTCCTGAAGTAGAAAAAAGTACTCAACTTAAAATCTGGGGGATTAATGCTTGTAGCCTAAATCAGGTTAAGTTAACAGAATTAAGCATTTTAATTCAAGTACTTGGTGTAGATATTGTATGCATCACTGAAACATGGTGGGATGACTCATGTGAATGGTTTAATAATATTCCGGGTTTTAGGTTACTTTATAAAAAAATAAATGGGAAAAGAGGTGGTGGTATCTGTTGTTATATTTCTGAGAGTATTCAGTGTCAGGAATTGGAAATATTCAATATGCCTAACAAGGTAACTGAATCCTTATGGATAGATTTAACATTTACTCATCAACCTAAATTAAGGTTGGGAATTTGTTATTGTCCTCCTAATAGCAATCAGTATTACAACCATGAGTTAATAAATGAAATTAATAAAGTTTGTAAATTGGGTGATACAATTATGTGGTGACTTCAGCGCCCAGGTATATCCTGGGAGAGGTTATGTGGAACTACTTTATTTGAACGTGCCTTTTTAGAAGCCCTAATTTTACAAGGTTGTGACCAATTAGTTAGGGAACCAACTAGGGGAAATAATATCCTAGATCTTGTAATAACAAACTGCAAGGAATGCGCTTGTAATATAAAAACATGTGCTCATTTAGGATCTAGTGATCATAAAACCATTGAATGTACACTAAAGCTTTGTAAATCCAAGATACATGGTATTACTGATATGCTGGATTTTAAGAGAACTGACTGGTCTAAATTAATCCTTGAACTTGGTAAATTTGATTGGATATCTCTTTTTAGAGATCTTAATGTTAATCAAATGTGGACTATGTTGAAAAATAGAATAATTGACGCAATTATATTATATGTGCCTAAATGCAGAAAATTTAATAGTAAGGGTAACATTCCACTTTGGTTTACTAAGCCAATAAAAACATTAATAAGTAAGAAGCGGAGAATTTTTAGGAAATTTAAATTAAATCCTACTCCCTTAAATAAATTAAAATATAGGACTCAACAAAGACTACTTAAAGCTTTAATTAAAAAGAAAAATTAAGCTAGAGCACAAATTAGCTAGTTCAAAGGATTGTAAAGCTTTTATGCTTATATTAATAAACATAGACAGTCTACTAACCAAATTAATACAATAACTGTTGATGGTGATGCTTTGACTAATAGTATAGCTATAGCTAATGCTTTCAATTTTTTTCATCAATATTTCAACAGAAAGATTTAACAACTTCAAAATTTGATTTTGATTACTCTATGGAAATAAATATAGATCAAGTTACTGTATTAAATTAACTAAATAAACATTACTACCTCGTCAGCAGGACCTGACAATATCAACCCAATTGTTTGGAAAAAAATCGCTGATACAGTTGTACAGCCTCTTACACTTTTGTTTAATAAATCTCTTATGACTGGTGACATTCCTATTGATTGGTTAACTGCTATAGTTGTCCCGATTCATAAAAAGGGTAATAGATCTTGTGTTTCCAATTATAGGCCCATCAGTTTAACATCAGTTTGTTGCAAATTATTTGAGAAAATAATTAAAAGTCAAATTGAGCATGAAATAACTTAATTAGGATTGGAGGATATAATGCAGCATGGGTTCAAAAAGGGCCTTTCATGCAACACAAATTTGATTACTTTTTATGATTTCGTTAGTAGTAAATTGGATGAGGGTATACCGGTGGACGTGATTTTTTTGGATTTGGGAAAGGCTTTTGATTCTGTACCCCATGACAAATTAATTATTAAATTACAAAATTTAGGATTAAATGGTTATGTTTTGAGATGGATTAATAACTGGTTAAGTAATAGAAAACAAAAAGTAAGAATTAATTCATGTCTATCCAGTGAAGGAAGTGTTACTAGTGGAGTTCCCCCAGGGATCCGTGTTGGGCCCTGTATTGTTTGGATTATATATGAGCGATATGGGGAGATGCTCAAGTAGTAAAGTTACTAAATTTGCTGACGATACAAAAATTGGTGGGGGTGTTTGTTCCCCTATTGAATATCAACAATTATGTAAAGATCTTCATTCTATTGAATTATGGGGAATTGAAAATGATATGAAGTTTAATGAGGACAAATGTTCGGTGTTGCATTTTGGCAATAGAAACCCTAAATATCAATATTTTTTAAATAACAAGGTACTTAAGGTTAATACATGTGAAAAAGATCTAGGAGTATGGATGTATTCTAATTTTTCTTCATCAACACATATAAAAACACTTTTTGTTAATTGTAACTGAATAATGCATTCTATAAAAAAGAACTTTCATATCAAGAGATAGATTAAGTATCTTGAAATTGTACAAAACCTATGTTTTGCCTCATCTTGATTACGGAAGTCCTGTTTGGAGCCCTTATCTTCGAAAGGATATTAAATTGGTGGAAAAAATCCAGAGAAGAATTACTAAATCAGTATATGGGTTATAGAACTATGAATATAGTAATAGATTAAAGATACTCAATTTGTATTCTTTGGAGACAAGAAGAAGTAGGGTGACTTGTTGTTACTATATAAAATTATACATGACCCCTTGTTGAGAGAAAATTGTGGTTTTAAATTAATTGAGAGGGAGGTAAACCTTAGATCACATAATAAGCAAATTAAAGTTCCCAATGTATCAACAGTCAGACGACTGAATTTTTACAATGTGCGTACTGCTAGATTGTGGAATTCCTTACCTAGTTATATTGTAGAAACATCAACATTTGATCAGTTTAAAATAAAATTGGTTGATTATTTGTTAAAATTACAATAACCCCACCATGTAGTGGGAGACAATTAAATGGGCATTTTTTTTGCCTACTTTGTCTAATTAAACCAAGTTAAACCAAGTTAAACGCCATAAGACCATCAAAATCCCACAAAGGGCGGTACCGGACCATCTCCATGAGGGGAAGTCTATTGTGGGGGGCCATGAAACTGAATCCTATAGTGTGGTGATCAGATCAACTGACAGATTCCACCACCACATTGGAGATCTCCATCCCCAGCAGAAACACCAGGTCCAACGAATGACCTTGTATGTGGGTCATAGAGGTAATCACCTGTGTAAAGCCCAATGAAACCATCAGGTGGAGGAAGTCTTAACCAAAATGCAAGAGTTCATCATTGACCCAGGCATTGAAGTCCCCCAGCACCAACTACCTGGGGGCTTCCAACACCATCTCGATGATGAAGTCCGCGACTTCCTGTAGGAAATTCTTCTCACTCCCAGGTGGATGGTAAATGAGAAGTATCCTACAGCTCACACCTGCATCCATGATACATTCAAAGGATCTAGTAGCCTCCCCCACTGGCACATCTACAAGGCCCAGTTCCATCTTAAAACAGATGGCTACCCTCCTGCCCCTATGATCCAGCCTCGGGTGGTGTATCACTGAGTACCCGTCTGGAATTGTTGACTCCAAAATGGGACCAGCACTGTCATCCAGCCAGGTCTCGGTGATCCATGCTAGGTCGGATGACCCAACAAGACTGGCCACTAGTGCAGTCTTGTTCTTAATTGACCTGATGTTGCCATTTCATTTTCATTTCATTTCATTTTATTTTTTACCCTTGTAGGTCTGATGAGCAAATAGCCCATTTTCACAGACTACAAGCTTTACACTAAACAAAATAAATACAATAACATACACAATACAGTATAACAATAAACAGTTAGACATTTAACAAATACATTCTTGGGTAAGCTGTAAATACTTTTTCAGCCTCAACTTAAAAGAGGATAAGGAGGTACAATTTGATATATCACAAGGAAGTAAGTTAAAATAACTTGGTCCTCTATATAACAATGAATGTTATCCAGAGGTTCTCTTAAAGAATGGAACATTAAATGTAAACTTTGACTGAGTTCTAGTACAGTTGGAATTAACATATTTAGAGAAAAGTGAACTTACTGAAGTAGGAAACAAACCAGCTTTGATTTTAAATAAAAAGAAACACATTTTAAACTGAATTCTATTTATAATGGAAAGACAATTGGAAGATTTTAACAGTAAGCAATAATGAGTTCTTGCTGGAGCGGAAAGCATAAATCTGAGTATAGAATTGTACATAACCATCAGTTTTCCTAGGAGCTTAGAACTTAAAGGGGCATAGACCACCAACCCATAATCTAAAACACTGAAAAGAAAGCTATGAGCCAGAAGCCTCCTAGATTCTGGTGTTAAGTAATGCTTAACTCTATAGAGGCTTCCAAGTCATTGGTGTACTTTTTTATAATAGAGGTGACATGATGTTCAAACGTAAGGTTAGCATCAAATATGAGCCCCAAATATTTGAAGCTGTCAACCAATTCAATGATATTTCCCTTTTCATCATGGACAAATTAATCTTTCTCCTAGTAAAAAGCATAGTTTTTGCTTTTACTGAATTGAGCACAAGGAAATGGGAAAGAAGCCAATTTTGAAAATAATCTAAATTAACCTGAAGCTTGTCCAAGGCCTCCATTGGATTTATACTAGTTTCAAAAATAACCGCATCATCTGCATAAATTATAATAGAGCTAGATGGGCAAGAAAATGGAGCATTGTTCATAAGTAGTGAAAGAATAAGTGGGCCCAAGATAGAACCTTGGGGGACACCACATCTAATTGATTTAGAAGAAGATTGGTGACCATCAATAGTTGTTGCATGTGACCTGTCCGCGAGGTAATGGGAATATCATTTAGTCACTTCACTGGAAAATTGCATTTTATTCATGATACACGGAAGCACACTGTGTACCACAAGATCAAAGGCCTTGGTGAGATCCACAAAAAGAGCAGCAACCGAGTGCCCTTTGTCTAGGGCCATCTGGATGCTGCTAGTGAACCTCACCAAGGCCATTTCTGTGTTATGCCCTACCTTGAAACCATGCTGGCAAGAAGTTAACAAATTATATTTATTAAGAAATTCTAAAGTCTGATCCAAAATAATTTTCTCAAGAATTTTGGATAGAGGAGGCAAGAAAGTAATTGGTCAGTAATTAGAAACCAAAGAAGAATTACCAGCTTTATGTATTGGTCTAATAACTGCATGTTTCTACAGTTTCGGGAATACACCATGAACAATTGAACAATTTAAAATAGTAGCTAAGGGACAAAAAAAGTATCAATACCCAGTCTCAAAATTCGAATATCTAAGGAATCAGTTAACAAGAATGGTTTAGGATCGTTATTAATTATATAATCCTTAACGGTCTCAGGTGTCACTTCACTAAATTGAAACTTAAAAGAAAATTCAGAATCAACCTTAGAGTTGTTAACTACTTCTAAATATACATTAGATCATGAGACCCTGAAATTCTCAAGTTCTCCAAAATAATTGTAGAAACATTCCGCCACTGGTTTAGGACTAGAAATTAGTGAATCATTATTTTGAAGAGACATTGTATAACACCGCCCATGGAAGCAGACATGATACTTGTGTAAATTTACTCACAACTGAGGAAGAATGTAATAAAAAATGTTGTTCTACTTGATATAGAAGACACTGACGTGTAGTAGTCCTAGTTGCATATGTATCACACCACGTTAACGGTGTTCTTGGCTTGAAGAGGAAGAAGAACATATTTGGCTGCAAGGCACTGTGTTCAAAAGAAGTTGCTCAAGTCATTGTACCTCTTCATATACGCACTGGAGCAGATGCAGTCTCAGTGTTCTCTGGACATGGAAAGAAGTCAGCATTTCAAAGTGCACTGAAATCTGAAGTAGCACACAGGTTGTTATCAGGTGTTGGAAAGAGTCTCCCAGTGACACCAAATATTCTGGACAACATGGTGAAGTTCACTTTTAGGTTTGTCTGTTGAGATAGTATCAACAAGCGGTTAGCTGAGGCTCGGGCATTGAAGTGGGACAAAATGAAGAGAAAGTCAACCCAGAGAATACCTCCTGACCTTGATTCACATGATTTGAAGGTGAAGTGAGTTAACTATCATGTGTACATCCTGCTCAACTATGACAAGCCTGATGCTCTACCAGCACCACAGGACCATGGCTGGACTCCGATTGAAGGGAAATGTCAACCTGTCCGATACACAAAGGCACCTCTACCAAAGAGCCTCAGGGAAATTGTAGCACAAGAGAATGTCTCAACAACTGGAAAAGATGATGCAGAATCTGGTGCAGAATCTGATATAGACTATGATTCTGATAATGGCTGAGGAGCCTGTGACCCCAAGAAGTACTGGAGTCAGATAAATGAGATCCTGGGGAACTCCAAGCCACTTGCTCCCAAGGATATGCTAATTGATGATACTCGGTGCAACAACCCCCATACGATAGCGAACGCTTTCAACTCCCTCTTTACTGAGGCTCCTAAACTCCTCCCTTCGGTATCCAGTGGCCCTATCCCCCTCTCGCCTACTACTCCGCCACTTGTCCTCTCTAACATTACTCGGTCGGATGTTCTCAGGTTTCTTCAGTCTATCCCCCTGCATGAAAGCCCTGGGCCTGATGGTACTGAACCATGGATACTTAGAGTGGGCGCCCGTCTCCTTGTTACCTCTATCACTAGGCTGTTTAATCTGTCTATCTGCACCTCTACTGTGCCTTCAGCATGGAAAGCTGCCAGGATTATCCCTGTTTTCTAGAAAGGTGACCCCAAAGTCCTATCTAATTATTGGCCCATAGCCTTGCTACCAACCCTCAGTAAGATTTTAGAGAAACTTATTCACCTCCAGATCTCTGCTCACCTACTGAACTTTAATCTTCAGTCTCCTGCTCAACACAGTTTTAAGGCTGGACATAGCACCACCACCGCCCTCACTCTACTCACCAGTAACATGAAGGCCAGCATGGACAAAGGTCTACTCACAGGGGCCATGTTCATAGAAGTCACTAAGGCATTTGATCTGATTAACCATCCTCTTCTCCTAAACAAGCTACATCTCTTAGGTGTCTCCAGACCCACCCTATCATGGTTCAGCAGCTACCTAACCAACCGAACCCAATCCACCTCTTTTGGCAAAACTCTTTCATCCCCAGCTCCCATCTCCTGTGGTGTCCCACAAGGTTCCATCCTGGGACCACTACTCTTTTCTATATTCATTAATGATACTCACTCCTCACTTCCCCACTGTCGCTCCATCATGTATGCTGATGATCTGGTTCTCTACATCGCCTCTCATTCTGTCTTGGACATTAATGCCCACCTGTTTTCTGCATTCAAACAGATCCAGCACTGGCTCTCCTCCAACTCACTAATTCTTAACCTACCTAAGACCCAGGCCATGCTGTTTAGGTCTGCTAGGAAAGTCTCTGCTGAGTCTACTAAGCTTCATGTGCTTTGCTGCGATGGGTCTAAAGTGACGTCTACTGAAACCTTCAAATACCTTGGAGTAACCTTTGATCCCATTCTTGATTTCTGAGTACATATCAACGAGGTATGTAAATCTGTTAATGCCAAACTAGGAGCAGCTTATCGTGTGTGTCACTCCCTAACCCCTGCTGCCAGAATCTCTGTGGCACGTGGGGTACTACTTCCTCGGCTTCTGTATGCTCTCCCCACTCTCTCCCATGCAAGTGCGGGAATCCTTCGCAAGTTGGACATCTCATATAATAACGTTTGTAGATTTTCCCTCTCTGTCCCTCGACTAACTCACCACTGCCACCTTTACTCCACTTTGTGTTGGCTGTCCCCCCCATCCCAGCACTCCTTCTCACTGGGTTGCTTTATTGATTCCATGAACCGGACCCCCCCACCCAGACTGCATAGGTGCCATGCTCACCCCTGTGACATACTCCCGCACACTAAGGTCTTCTAATCAACCTCTGTTCTCCGTCCCTCTCTGCTCGACCAAGATGGGGGAGCAAGCCTTCTCCCATTTTGCGCCTAAATTCTGGAACTCCTTACCAGCCTATTTAGCCCATCTCTTCAAGTGGTGTAACAGGTTGTGCTTTGAAACAACTGAGAAGCTGCATGGGATATACTATATTGGACTAGAAATCTGCAACTGATCTCTCTTACTTACATCTGAGGGAAGTTTTCCTTACTTAACAGTCTTACATTGGTATTGCTTTGTGTTTAATTTCATTTTTAAATCAGGAAGGGGGTTTTCAAAACTACTTATTTTGTGAGCAACTTCAGAAGGGTTGAAATAACTGCATATTTGATTTTCCTTTGTGGCTATCTGGACTGTCTGCTAATATTCTGACAGTTTACATTACATTAATATAGTTGGAAATAACTTACTGGTAGTAGCTGTGTACTTTGAATAGCAAAGGCTGCAGTTTGTAATTTGATGCCAGACACAGCCTCAGGTGGGGGAAGTTGTCTTTACTAGTCAGGGAGACCTTGCATCATAGCCAATTGTTTTGGGTGGAGGACTATTCTAGCATTGATCAATTACTATAAACTACTGGTGTGATCCTGTTTCAGACAGAAGCCCATCTCTTCAAGTGGTGTAACAGGCTGTGCTTTGAAACAACTGAGAATCTGCATTGGATATACTATATTGGACTAGAAATCTGCAACTGATCTCTCTTACTTACATCTGAGGGAAGTTTTCCTTACTTTACAGTCTTACATTGGTATTGCTTTGTGTTTAATTTTGTTTTTAAATCAGGAAGGGGGTTTTCAAAACTACTTATCTTGTGATCAACTTCAGAAGGGTTGAAATAACTGCATATTTGATTTTCCTTTGTGGCTAACTGGACTGTCTACTAGTATTCTGTAACAGTTTGCACCCAATTACTTTTAAATGGTTGACAAATCAGTTACTGGAGATTAGCTGAATTACTATAAAGGGCAGTACTCACCAGGGTGGTGGAGCAGTGATGTATTTGATTGTTTCTAACAGTCACCAGTGGTTGTGGACTACCCACCCACCTTCCCTGCACCCACCCCCAGGCATGACATTTCCTTTATAGCCAAGGTTCTGACATCACTTCCTCAACAGGTCTTGGGAAGAACTGTCATATTCTTAATAACCCAGCACAGTGCATAAAGGGTAAGAACACACCACACAAAGGAAAAAAAAAATATATATATATATTACATATTGTATATTATAAATGAGAGGGGCATGTGGGGAGTGGTGCAATGCACTGGCTGTGGGGCAGCAGTTTTCCCGGGAGACATTCTGGAAACTGTGTTGCTGTCCTGTTTGCAGGCAACTGTCAACTCTGAGGGAGGAGGTAGCCCACCTCCAGGCTGAACTGGCAAGGACTAAGAAGGCACCCCCACCCAAAGAGCACCACTGCCACAGAGGCTGCCAAGTATGAAGAGCAGGTGGACCACAGTGGGTTCTGGGAGGGTACGGGTGGTGGAACAGAGGCGAAGCCCCCTAGTTGTACCTCTACACAAACCATATGCCAGCCTGGCAGAGCAAGGTTCCTCTATAATGGCACCCTCAGTGGAGTCCAAGAAGAATGCTGACGACACCCACAAAGGAGACCCACAGAAGGGTGGCAAGGGACACCACAGGGGAAGGAAACAGCTTCTGATAGGGGACTCAATTGTTAGAGGGGTAGACCTGGGGAAGGGTGAGGAGAGGGAAGTAAGGTGCCTGCCTGGTGCCATGGCTTGGATGGACAAGAAGTGAATCCTCAGGATTGCAGAAGCAGCATCATGGGAGAGGGAACTAGATATCATTGTCCACCTTGGGACAAATGACCTAGCTAGGCATGGGATCAGTGCAGTGCAGGATGAAATTGTGGAATTGGGGAGGGGCCTCAGAGAGCTAGCAAGCACAGTTACCTTCTCAGAGGTGCTGCCAGTCCATGGTAGGGGTGAGGCTAGGGTACTACACACCATGCAGTTTAATGAATGGTTGCAAAACTGGTACAGAGCACAGGGCTTTGGCTTCATTGGGGACTGGGGGTACACCTGGAGAGATGAAGGTTTATACTGGCACGATGGTTTGCATCTGTCCATGAAGGGAACCAAGATCCTAAGTGACAGGTTTAAATGCTTCCTTAGCAAGCTTTTAAACTAGCCATGGGGGGAGGTGCTAATAAGAGGCAGGAAATTTCAAGCCTCGCCCCACAAAACATGATGGGTAGTAAGGTAAACACTGAGGTACAGTGCTCAACAGAGGGCAGGACAGGGGTAAATGGAAAAATAGACAAGGGCAAAAAGAGCAGGCATGGGGAAAAAGGATAAAGCCAACATTAAATGGAGGGCAATGAGTACCAATGCCCGTAGTCTGGAAACAAGCTTCCAGAGCTAGTAGCCTTGATGGAAGATGAACACTTGGATATTGTGGCAGTCACAGAAACATGGTACGGGGAACCATGACTGGGATGTCAACATACCGGGTACACAGTCTACAGAAGAGACAGGGAGGGAAAAGGAGGTGGAGTAGCTCTGTACATAAGGGAAGGATCAAGCTACAGAACTAAAAAGTAAAGGGGGAGGACAAGATGCACTCTGGGTCACCTTGGAGACAGGGAATGGCATCACAATCCACACAGGGGTTGTATACAGACCCCCATCTCAAGGGGAGGAAATGGACAAGAAAATGATAGAGGACATTCTCAAAATGGCTGAAAAAGGGGAGATACTGTTAATGGGGGACCGGAATATGCCAGATGTTAACTGGATGACATGTACTGCAGCCACATCCAAGAGCAGGGTCATTCTCGATGCCCTGCAGGGGGCAGGCCTTAGACAGCTAGTGTTGGAACCCACTTGGGAGGAAGCAATACTAGACCTGGAACTCTCAAATGGGGAGAGGATCACAAATTTAGAAGTCGGTAGACATCTGGGAACAAGCGACCACTGCACAGTGTGCTTCACAATAAGCACAACCATGGAGACAAGCCATACAATAACAAGCATACTGGACTTTAGAAGGGCTGACTTTGGCAAAATGGGTGAATACCTGAGGAATACACTGGCAAATGGGAAAAAAGGAGGGGTGGAAGAACAATGGAGAAAAATCAAAACTGTCATCATAGAGGCAACAAGCCTTTGTGTGAAACAGATAAAGAAAACAAAGCGGAGTAAAAAACCACTATGGTTCTCAAAAGAAGTGGCAGGGAAGGTTAAGGAGAAAAAGGCTGCATTCAAAAAGTATAAGGCATCACAGAAGGAGCACGACAGGGAACTGTATCAATTAAAGCAGAAAGAAGTGAGGAAGGCAGTCAGAATAGCAAAAGCCCAAACTGAGGAAAAAATAGCCAAGTCAGTTAAGAAGGGGGATAAAACCTTTTATAGGTACATTAGGGAGCATAGAAAGGTTAAGGGAGGAATAGTGAAGATTAATAAGGAGAGGGAGGTGGGCAGAGGAGTCAGTAAAAGGCAGAGATACTGAATGAATACTTTTGCTCAGTATTCACAAAAAGATGAGGAGGAGTTATCTAAACCAGACAATAGAAGCACTCTGGGTGAGGGGTTGACACCAGTCCATTTACAGAAAAAGAGTCCTGAAAGAACTCCTAAAACTCAAGGTGGACAAAGCAATGGGGCCTGATGGGATTCACCCAGAATCCTAAAAGAACTAAGGAGGACCTAGTGACACCACTGACCACACTTTTAACAAATCATGGGAGGATGGGGTGGTACCTGAGGACTGGAGGAGGGCAGATGTGATTCCTTCACAAAAGTGGGAGCAAGGCAGAAGCAGGAAACTACAGACCTGTAAGTTTGACCTCAGTGGTAGGAAAATGATGGAATCACTTCTGAGAAGAAAGAATTGTTGAGTACCTAGAGGCAAGCGGGCACAGGACCCAAAGCAGCATGGATTTACAGCAGGAAGGTCATGTCAGACAAATCTAATAGATTTCTTTGACTGGGTGACCAAAGTAATAGACCAGGGAGGGGCTGTGGATATGGCCTACCTAGACTTTAGCAAGGCATTTGACACAGTCCCGCACAAAAGATTAATAATCAAGATAGCCAGTTTGGGAGTGGGTCCCAGGGTGGTAGCCTGGGTTGCAAACTGGCTGCACAACAGGACACAGAAGGTAATAGTGAGTGGCACACATTCCGAAGAAAGGGGGGTTACTAGTGGAGTACCTCAGGGCTCAGTACTGGGTCCAGTCCTCTTTAACATCTTTATAGGTGACATTGCAGAGGGTCTGGAGGGAAAGGTATGCCTCTCTGCAGATGATACAAAGATCTGTAGCAGAGTTGATACACGGGGGGGGGGATAGAAAGGATGAGAAGGGACTTGGCAAGATTGGAGGAATGGTCAGACATATGGTAACTTAGATTCAATGCAAAGAAGTGCAAAGTAATGCACCTGGGAAACAAAAACCCAGGAGAAGAGTGCACAATTGCAGGGGAGGTACTAACAACAACAAAAATTGAACGGGACTTGGGGTAGTCATATTGGATGATCTAAAGGTGGGTAAGCAATGTGAGAAGTCAGTGAGGAGAGCTGGGGATACTGGGATGCATAGGAAGGGGCATCACAAGTAAAAAGGAAGTGGTTATCCCTCTGTACAGACAGTTGGTGAGACCCCATCTAGAGTACTGTGTGCAGTTTTGGAGACCTCATCTACGCAAGGACATAGACAGGATGGAAGCAGTCCAGAGGAGGGCAACTAAAATGGTGCAGGGTCTGCATCAGAAATCATATGAAGAGAGACTGAGAGAGCTTAATATGTATACCCTTGATGAAAGGAGGGACGGGGGGACATGATAGAAACGTTCAGGTACATCAAGGGAATCAACAAAGTCCAGGAAGGTAGCATCTTTCAGAAAAAGAGATGTGTAAGAACAAGGGGACACAATTTAAAGATAGAGGGGGGACGGCTCAGGAGTAATGTGAGGAAATCTTTTTTCACGGAGAGAGTGGTGGATGCATGGAACTGCCTTCCTGGGGAGGTTGTTGGGGCTAAAACAGTGGGGGAATTCAAACATGCATGGGACAGACACAAGGCAATTGTAGTGGGGGGTGGCAGGAAGTAGGCTGTTGGTTAACTAGAATCTGCAGCTTATCCAGTAGGTAGGGAAATGGGCAGACTGGGTGGGCCAAATGGTCCTTATCTGCCGTCAAAGTCTATGTTTCTATGTTAAAGGGCTCCTTATCTCACTCCGCCTTTAAATCGGCACTTTTTTCCCACCTTCATGCACTCGACTCCTGCCACTGTACCAAAGCATCCCAGTACTCCTTCTCCTACTCATCCTTATTTCTGCTCTACCTAGGTGTCACTGTACTGTACTGAACTGTACTGAATTGCCTGACTGTGTCATTGGTCCTATCCATCCCTGCGTGGATGGCTACTGCTTGTTGTTATACCTTGATCTTCTCTGTGGAGGTCAACTCTGTTATGTAATTGCTACTTGTGTTTGCTTGTTTAATTTATTCAAAATTATGTCTGTTTCTTTTTGGATGCCTGTTACTGCTAACAATCTGTACCTGTTTTTGTGTTAATTCTCTGGTTTATGTACTGTACTGTCCCGGGTTGTGCTTGAAAATAGGCAGGCATCTTGCCTAATGCACTTATCCAGTTACCAAAAGCAAATAAATAAATAAATAACATGGAAGAAGAAGAAAATGAGTAGGAGATTTTGGGCATGCTCAAAAGAAGACAGCACTTCAAACATTAATTGGAGACTATTACGACGGCAGTAAGGCTTTAAACATTATGGATATTAGATAATTGTACAATCTGACTAATGTTACCTAACTATAACTTTTCAATTAAAAATGTTACTAACTGTGCAAAGCCAGATTTTGTAAAAATAAAATTTGGCTATTTTTCTGACACTGAAAAATGACATGCATTATATATGTAATCCGGACGCTGTGTCCCAACGGGCTACTTACCCCTGCCTTGCTGGCCAGATTAAGATTGAGGGGCCTGGGTTCCCATTTCTGATTTTGAACTGGTTCTTTCCCATAGGTAACAATATTGCACAGTGCCTCCACCCAGAGCTTAATTTTTTCAGTGGGTATAGAATTCACCTGGTACAACCCCCTGGGATGCTGTACCCACCCACATTACCATATTGCACCCCACACATGGATTAAAAAACCAAAACCCCACATTTCAAACATTTTAGAATTAAAGGCTTACTCTAGTATATGCTCATGACACAAGATTTATAAGAAATGGTTAACCAACATTTATTTACAATGGGTGAGGGTTAGGAAGGGTGAATTGGAAGCAGAGGTTAAATATTTACATTGATGGACATTATTACTTGGCATTCAAGTAAATCAGCAATTGGATCAGTTTTAGAAGTTTTGCAAAGAAAATAATTATTCAGCATTTTAAATACAGACATTAATCATAGTGGTCACCAACCTTCTGATGGATTCAGAATTAGCTTGCTATCTGACTAGCTGCACTAGATGGTAAGACACATAAAATGCCCACACTGGTACCAGTCCCAGACTGTTATAGAACCCCACAATTCTATACTTTAACCCTGGGTACCCAGTACTACGTTTTTAGGTGCAGGCCTGATGCAGATGCTGCTGTGTTGGCTGGCGTTGGGACCCTTAAAAGAAAAGCAGATTAACCTTTAGATGCAGTTTTTAAACCTTTAACTGTAGCAACAGATAATCCCCCCAATCTGAAGCTTGGGGCTTTCGATACCAAACCTTGGCAAACACATCTTTAACTATTTACAGTTCTCTTTCAGGGTGGCAGAGATGGCTCTGCCTACTCACAGTTTAGACATCATCATCAGGTGTAGAGAAGCTTTAGCTGAGTTGCAGGCAGGAGCTTTGACTGACCCCTCTTTACTAGGCTCTTGCAGCTTGCAGGCTGGAACTTTCTCAGTATCTCTGATGGTTGCCCCTTCTCTCTGGGCTTGAAGTCACATTCTGGAATAGACCAGGCTGGTACCAGGGCCATCATGCCTCAGACTTCCACATTTAGGCTATGCCCCTCAGGCTGACTCCCAGACCAGTCTCAAATACAGTGTCTTACAGTTTCAGACAATTCAGGCACTTTTGACACTCTTGCACTTCAGCCACAACTGCTGGAGCAGTAGTCATGGTCCTTTTATAGTCAGAATACAGTCTCAAATGTGGGTGTATCCCTTTGGGCTAGGGAGGACCCAAATCCAGCACAGTCTCTTTCTCTTTCCCATATTACAGCACATTCATTTAGCTTAGCTCTTCCAGTCAGACAATTAGCACAACTGCTGTGACTTTTCAGAAGGCACAGTCTTTTAGCAAATCTCTTTCTCCTTTCAAACAAACAGGAGTGTAAGGCATGACTTTTTTTTATATATTTTTTTTATTTTAGTTGTTTAACCAGGAGTAGCACACTAAGCTGAAAGCTTTTTTACAGGAGCGACCTGGGAGCACAGGGAAGTTAAGTAACTTGCTCAGGGTCACACAGTATGCAAGTGGAAGCTGTGGGATTCAAACCCAGGTCTGGTCTGCTGGATGTCACCAGATTTGCATCTCAGAACCTTAAACCACTGCGCTATACTGCCTCCCTAAATGACTCCTCACCAAGTTAGCAAGTGGAGCTTAAGGCATGGCTCCCAACCACTTTAAGCACTTTACTTGTCAGCACATCTTGTTCACTGTAGCTTCTCACTAGCTTAAATCACAATATTAAAGTCCCTTTTGGCCATGCTGGCATTTGCAGCTCCAGTTGGACATTCACAGTCCTCACGGGCAATGTTAGGAAAATTTACGATCTTAGGATACTCCCCTTCCATTCCTGTAGGTACTCTTAAACAGTTACATCAAGCATTTCTTAAAAACATGACCATCCATGGTCACTTTTGTAACAGATGTTCACCCTATCCTTAGCACTGATCAAATGCAGGGTGCAGCAGACAAGCTACTTGGACACTTGGTAGAAGTTTACTCACTCAGGAATTAGATGCAGCTTTTTCTTAGCTGAAATAACAGGATTCATCAGCACTCTCACAGCTGAGGCAGAATGTTCATGCTGCCCTCTCACAACTGCAGGCAGATGTCTTGCAGCTCTCATACAGCTGAAGATAGCTCAGGTTTCTTCCCCACATTTTCCCAAAAATGTGGAAAGGCAAATGCTAGCCCTAGGAGACAAATTTCTGGCAACCCCCAGGCCAGCAACTTCAATTTCTTGCAGCCACATTTTTCTTAGCAGGGGCTAAAGCCCACCCCTTCCCTGTGGAGGGGCTCCCCGATCTGCACAGGCCCATTCTCTTTGGCAAAGGGCCAGATCCCCCCTTCCTGTGGTAGGCCCCATGCCGAACTGAACTCAGCCAGAAAAGTCTCAGGGGTTTTGGGAGCTCTCTGAGGCTCCTGATTGGCTGAATCTCAATGTTTGTTGTGAAAATGAATATTCATTAGGCCTCCTTGATGCCCAATAGGCTCCCTGTTTGGGCTCCTAAATGTAATCCCTGATTTTCCCCCACAAGTCTCTGGCATTGTCCCAAAAGTCTCTGGAATTAATCTTGGCTTTCCTATTGGCTGCTGTTAGGTCAAAGGCTGCAACATGACTGAAGGTAGCACAGTCCCCAAGCAGTCCATGCATTGTCCCCACAACAAAGTTCTGGTACAGCCAGTATAATCATCATTTACCTACATAGCCCCCTAAGTTCAATAGCCCCCCTTGTGCCCTTTCAAACTCTTAAATTATTTAATATTTGTATTGAGCCCCATGCCTGTTGCTGCCACCGAAATACAGTGTCCCTAAGTGGCAGGCAGCCTCCCTCACCAACACTAACAAGGCCCTCATTAATATTCCTGAGGGGGCCCAGCGCTCCTCGGTGCCCCTTATTTAAAATACCAAACAGCTCATCCTTTGGCTACTGAATGGTCTTCAGTCCCCTTGCTGCCACCAGGGACCAGGACCCCCACTCGAGGCTACCGCTCTACCGCAAATTGCAGTACAATTGCGAAGTGCATCTTGCGCATGCATGGGCCCCGTCTGCCGGCTCTGGAGAGCAAAAGAAAGGCGGCAGCTCATGATTTACCATTATCCATCCCCCATTGAAGCCTGGGAACATGCAAGCGCCGGGGAGAAACTTAAAGGCACTATGGAGCTCGGGCTGTGGCGCTGCAGACTGCAGGGGACTCCAGGAGGCAACGGGAGGCATGATGGGAGAGACAGGGGACACCACCAGCAGTCGGGAGACAAAGGAAGACGGAGGGAAAATAAGGTAAGCCCCACAGGGGGGTTACATATATTTAAGTTTAGAAAACAAATTTCAAGTTTTGGGGGAAGGGAGCTTGGAATTAAGCAGTCATTATTATGGAACTTTGAGAACATGTTGTCACAGTGTCTTTGGCTTCAAGGAACAACATTTGTATTACAAGAAATGAATTCCTTGACCCTCAAAACTCCCATTTAGACATGAAATACAGCCATGTACGACAACTATGAGCTGAGATATGCCATTTTAGATATTTTTGGTGGCCATCTTGAATTTGGCCACCTAGCTTTAATTGCCCAAATTTTTGAGAGGGCCCTTCAAGCCCATCTTTTTTTAGCACCATTTATTCATATAAAAACCACCTTCAAACCTTTGTCCCTGTAAATTGGTCACGGACTCCTATTGTTTTTCCTTTACTAAGTAGCAGAGGAGGAGGAGAGATCTAGAAGCAAGAAAATGGGAAGAGCAGTGTCAGGTGCTGAGTGAAGGAGAAGTTCAGGGTCGAGACCATCAGTGCTACCTCCCTTTAGTGAATTTAGAGAAAGCAGGGCTTTTAGGGAAACAGCAGGATTGATAGGAGAGAATGAAAACAAACGAGGAGAAGAAGGCAATGAGAGGGAGGGGGCTGGTGGTAGAGGAAGGCATGAGAGAAAGGGCACAGGTAGTAAAGTAGGAATTAAAAGACTTAGAAACAGCAGAAGGGCCAGAAATAAGAGCGTCACCAATCTTTAGAGTGGGAGGGGGAGACTGGGTCTGAGGGGAGAAAAGGGAATGGATAACCTTCCAAAAATGGGAAACCTCAGCTAACCTCATAAAGGTGATCCAAGCACGTTGAGAGCCTGATTCCCAGGTATTTTATCTCTGTAAGGTCCAGCTAAAGGGAAACTGATGTCTCAAGTCCATGGACGGGGTAAAGTTCATGAACAGGACAGCAGGTTTAGCTGTATTCAACTTATATGCCAATATGGCACAAAACTGAGCTAGAATCTGAAAAACTGCAGGGAGGATTGTCTGCGGGTGTGCCACATATAGGAGTACATCATCTGCATAGGGGGCCATGACTCAATACTCCATGCCTGCCACCTGCAGGCCTGCAATGGAGGTGCTATCTCTTATGGCCTGTGCCAGAGGCTTTATAAAGATCGCAAACAAGAGGGCTGACAGTGGACATCCGTGACAGATGCCAGATGCCGCCTCCCAGATGAAAAGAATCTGATATATGCCCATTTACTTTCACAAAGGCTTGTGGGAATGATAAATCTGCTGGAGCACAGACATACAATCTTTCAAGAACCTCATTTTGGCAAAAACAAACGTGAAGAGATAGGGCTAAGATACCTTATTAAATCATTTTTCAGTATCTAAACTACTAAGAGGGAGAGTATCTTGGCCCGTTGGATATGATGGAGGCTATGCCTGCTGTTGTCCCCAGTCTGCCTAGTGTGAACTAATTCTGTCTGATTCCAGTGGATCAATGCTGGGAGCAATCCATCCAGCCTCTATGCCATAACTGCAGTAACAAATTTGTAATCGGCATTTAAGACCAATATAGGTCTACATGCAGTGCAGTGAAGAGAAGAGCACCCCCTCTCTTTTGGGCCTCCAAGGTCTCATTGCAACCTGACAGACTCACCTGTCACTGCTACCTCAGAGATCCTGCCCAGACCTCTACCATACGTCCAAGGGGCTAGCTTTCTTAAGCTCATCACTCCTGGCATCTCCAAACCCCTTACTTCGATTTTTAGCCTCACCGTGGCCTCGTCATCCATGCCCACCATATGGAAGAACACCTGAGTCATCTCCATTTTCAAGACAGGTGACCCCCCTTCCCCAACAACAACAGGCCTATCTCCATCCTCCCCAACTTATGCAAACTACTTGAAAAAGTAGTCCACCATCAGCTCACTGAAAACATTGATAAATACAATCTGTTTGGCCCACAACAACATGGATTCAGGAAACACCACGGCATCATATCTGCTCTGGCACATTTCACCAACCATGTCCTCAGGAACATGGACACTGTAAACACCACAGGCGCTGTGTTCGTAGACCTGATAAAGGCCTTCGACTTGGTTGACCACGACCTTCTCCACGTCAGACTGTGAAACCTTGGTTGCTCAGTCGGTACTTCAACATCGTTCCAGAGCTATCTATTGGGAAGATCCCAATCTGTGAACATTGGGGCAACCACCTCTAAGGCCATGATATTATCCACTGGAGTTCCCCAGAGCTCCATTCTGGACCCCTGCTATTTTTCTCTCTTTATTAATTCCCTACCTGCAGATAGCCTCTCATGTGAGGTTCTACTTTATGCTGATGATCTAGTACCATATCACAGCGACAAATCCTTGGCTAATCTATCCACCACCCTCACCCATAACTACCAGGCAGCTCACAAATGGTCCCTGACCAATAAGCTCCTAGTTAACAAAATAAAAAAGGCCAAAGCCTTGCTTTTGGGGTCTAAACCCAACCTTTTAAAACATGCTAAAACAAATTCCTCCCTCACAGTCCTAACACCCAATGCCCCCCGCAGAACATGCTCTATTTTAAGTACCTGGGTGTCACACTAGACCCCGACTAATGTTCTAGAAGCATACAGACAGATCAACCAGAAACTGGGGGCTGGTTTTAGACTCAAACACTGACTTACCCCTGAAGCATGCCTCATCATAGCCCAAGGGAATCTTCTCCCCCATTAGATTACTGTGTCCTGATATGCTCACACATTTCCTCCTCCTTGTGCACAAGTCTAAACATGGTCTACAATAGCATCTGTAGGTTTGCATTAATGACACCCTACTCCACACACCACTGCACCTTGTACCAGTCCTTAGGCTGGCTCCCCCTGCAAGCAAGATATAACTATGCCCTAGGATGCATCATAGGCAATGCCATTAGAAGTGGTAATCTGTCACCCTACTTATCCCTGATCAAACACAAAACCTCTCTCAGGTGCCTCCGACAATCCTCAGTGCTACCTCTTGAAGTTCCTAGGATTTCCACAGTATCTTCTCTGTTCAGCAACACTATTACAGTGAACAAATTGATGCTAACAACATCGACAGTTCGCTGTAATAGTCCACCTGATACCCTAGCACTCTTTCCTCTGTTTCTGCACCCCTTCCCCAAATCAACTCCAACTCGTAGTTAATAATCTTTAAGTTTGGGGGTTTGGGGAGCAAAGCCCCTCAATGGAAAAGGACTGGGTCTCCTGACAGATTTATGTCAACCGAAACTTGCGGTTGACAAATCTGTCGCTGTGATGTCAGTCGACAAGAAAGTTGTCAAATTGGCATCATAGATCCGATTTCCACCTGTCTAGGAAGCAAAGCCCTGTCCTTCATGACTTACTCACTTTGGAACAATCTCCCTGCTCCCTCCACTCTCTTAACTCGCACCTAACTTTTAAAATACACTTTAAACCCTGGCAGTTGGCAGAAGCCAAGTGTACCTGTTAAGCAGGGTAACCCCTTACTGACAGTCCCTGCCCCTACTCCCAGGTCTACACCGTCCCCATACCTTGCACTTTTATTCTAAGACTGTCTGACTGTATCTTTCTACATCATGCACTTGCACCTTACATGTGCTGTATTGTATTCAAGTGTGTGTCTTTTATGCTAATGTATTATTGCACCAATTCTTCATATTACTGTATTTCAAAGCATTCCATGTATATCTAGTTGTTTATCACCTGTACTACTTTTAATTCATGTAAATGTATTGTACATCCTATATGCCAATTTCATGGCCTGGGTCGTGCCTGCCATTGGATTAGAGCACCCACCTGGTAAACAAACAAATAAAAAATTGTCCATGTCAGAGGCCCTCTTCGGTTGCTGCAGAGATTTGCTTGCTGGAGCTCCTTCACTTCCCTCCTGATTGCCACCTTGTCCCTGCTGGGGGCATCCCCATGATCTGGAGGAGCTGAACATAGAGGATGGTGGCTCAAGTGGACCCATATTGGTGGTGCGCTACGAGGGTCTGTTAGCATAGAGGGAAATGCAAGGCCTTCATCCAGTGTATTAGTGTGGCATTTTTTTTCCCCATTGTACTTCTTACTTGCTCATGCTGCAGTTGGCCTGTGGGGGTGCCTGACAGCATGTGATCACCCACTCCATCAAAGTCACCTCCATGCCATCACCAGGAGCTGCCGAAGAGTGATCTGGTAAAATGCCCTCCCTCAGGAGAAGAGCGTCTGAGAGATGCTCTGTACCCTCCCTGCCAGCTTCCACTCCTGACATCCCAGGCTCAGAGTGTGAACCCAGGTCACCAGCATGCCATAGTGATCCCCCCAACGCTTGGCACCACAGAGCTGACCCCAAATTATCCTGTTTTAATTAAGCTATCTTTTGAAAAGTCTTACTTTAGAACCCCTGGGCTGAACTTTTTTTAAATTAAAGCCTGAAGTCAGGTTTTTTACATTGAGTACTATCAATACAGCTTTTATGTGTCGATACGTAAGCAATAATGCACGACAGGGTGTGTGTTGTGCTGGGATAACGTCATGCCTGAGGTGATTAGGCACGAGGCCGCAGGCCGAGTGCGACTAATCACCCCAGAAGTGACGTTATCCCAGCACAACACACACCCTGGAGTGCATTATTGCTATTATACAATGGCTCGTTTTTTTTTAGAACAATAAAATAGAAAAAAAATGATGTTTTTATGGGGATTTTTTGTATTTTTTCATGTGTGGAGGTATATGTTTTCACAAAAAAGTCCACAGTTTGACCACTAGATGGTGCTGGCTGTATGTTCTGTATTGTATTTGCCTCCGAGGTTACCCTCGCTACAGAGCTGTTTTGGTTAGGACAGATAGGTCTGATAGTGTTAAATGTGGTGCCTGTTTTTTTTTCTTTCTGGTTGCTTGTTTAGTTTTTTATTTTAAATGCAGAGGCAGATGGTATAACTGGCAAGGCGCTGTGCTGACTGAGCCACCGAGGATAGCTGACAAGTCGACTCATAGCGGCTGCCACGGCGTTGTTGTGGAGAAAAAAAGGTGAAGTAGAGGTATGGCTTTCTTTTTAGACTATTGCCTTTCTTTGAAAACTCTTTTTTTGATTTAGTTTGGCAGTAGGAGTGTGCACCGGTGAAGGAGTGCAAATTCTGTATGATCATGCGCTACGTTGCCCCTACTTCCGGGAGTTACGGCAGTAAGAAAGCACAGTTTTGTTTTGTGGTGCAGGCTTTTATTTTTTTACAGGTAGCGAGGAGAGCAGAAGAGAAAGATGCAGAGTTAAATTGTTAGCAGCGGTGGGAGCGAAGCAAATAACGTCGGGTGGTGAGCGGGAATGAGACAGTCATTAATCGCGGTCGTGGAATGATTCGTTTTATTTTTAATTTTTACATTTCATGCGGTCGTTTCTGTGCTGGGACTAGAGCCGTGATGTTGTACTGGGATAACATCACGGCTCCAGTCCTCGACTGGCCAATCAAACTCCAGGATTATTTCATGCCATTGTATAATATTCTATATGTATTGATACTGTTTGAAACTGCTCTTTGAGTACATTAGCGATACATATTTTTTGGTTGCTACAAAGCCAAAAAAACAACAGGCACATTGTGTTGACAGACTGTACTAATACACAAGCATTTTACATTTTTATAATTTTTTTTTACTTTTTCTGACTTTTGGTAAAACTACACATCATTTAATTAGAAACTGTGTAGCATGATGATATTTATTGTATGAAAGGCTTACGTCTAAGCTGAATAACACTACTGCTCAGTTTGAAGAATTTTGGTACTGCTGAGTTCTTCATCAACTGGACATGGATACAGTGTCTGGCCCCAGTATTCAGTGACTGGTGCAAGTGCAGCCCAACACAGTCGTTTGTGCTGTGCTTGTCCGGGTCTGATGATATTCAAACATATAGTGTTCGGTGATGGAGCAGTGCTGTCTGACTGAATATCAGTCCATAAGGTACAAAAGAAAAAAGTGGCACACACAATGGAGCTGCATGTAAAATTAAGAATTTCATTGCAGGAGACAAGAGTGCCTATAGAAGAGTGCAAAAACACCCCTATGTATTGCCAGGGGGCCTAATCAAGGGGGCCATTGGTCCATGTCTCCAGAGCGCTAAGCGGATCTGCGCTGACACAGACCAGGGCTGCATATGACCCACAGGAGCTAGCGCTGTCCAAAATGGGATGATGCCAGGTCCCTGTGGATTATATTCAGCCCAAGCATGCAAATGAGCCCACTGAGCATGCAAGGTGCTAAGGGGACATCTGCATGCTCATTGTGGGCTCATTTGCATGTGGCGCAGTAGCCCATTAGTAGCCTTTTTACTGGAAAACAAAAGTCATGGTGGCATAGTGGTTCACCAACCCCCAGCCACCCAGTTTCCATTAAATAAAGAATCCTTGGTGGCATAGTAGTCCCCCTACCCCCAATTACCCTTTTTCCATGAAATAAAGGAACTTGGTGGTTTAGTGGTTTCCTCCCACCCTCCAGATCACATGCTGACTCCCCACCCACCCACCTATAGTGGACCCCTGCCCCACATCTCCCTGACCATGAGTTCTGGTCTCCAAAAGTGGCGGCTGGCACAGCCCTCCTCTCACTTCCTTGTCTGGATGCCATCTGACATTCATGGAGAGTGATCACATAATGGCATGAGGGGACCCCCTCATTTGCATAGGTAGCAGTAGTTTAGCAAACTGACACTGCTGGGTTGGGGGGCACTTCAGAGACCTCAAAATATGGCCCCACCTAGAGCACTAGTGCAAATTGAGGTTAGTGCCAGCGCTAACCATGTTTGCGCTGGTGCCTACCTTTGAATATTGGGCCCTTTGTTCCTCAAATTGCCTGTGGGACTCTTCTTTATCTTTCTAGACTTCTACTTACCTATTAATTGGTAGTATATGTGCACGACTGTATGCCAATGTAACTCCCACAACAGCGGGGGCTTACCTGACTTTTTCTCTTTACCACAGGAAAGACTGCCAACAGGTATTCAAAGTATAATCATAAAAGCTATATATGGAGGTCTACACAGGTCCAAACACCATTCCAAGCATCATTGACACAAGAGATTTTTATATCCTGCAAGCTTGGACAGGGGTTATAATGATGCTTCACCATGCTAGCACCAAGCTCAGTGATAAAACTGACACTCGGCCTGAGAAAATGTTATTTAGTCTTTGGTAACCAGGTAAGGCCCACTAGGCACAAGTGCCTGTTTTCAGGGGGACCTGGGAGCACTGAGCAGTTAAGTGACTTGCTCAGAGTCACACAGTATGCAAGTGGAGGTTGTGAGAATCAAACTCAGGTCTGGTCTGCTAGATGTACCAAGCTCATTCACACTTTCTTCCTCTAACCTCTAGGCTATACTGCCAGCCCAAAACACAGAAGTTTTGCTATCTTAAAGGAGGAATTCCACTAAAGTACTTTTAATTAAAGAGAAAGCCCTCTCAGCCTTTTTTTCTGTTTACCTTATAGTTTGTAGACATGAAAAAAATATTCTCTCTCTCTCTCTCTCTCTCTTAGAGCCCCCTAATTTCATCCTAATTTAAATTTAAATGAAGTTGCTTCACTCTGTTCTGCCATGGTGTAAAAACCTGTTTTACTCCATTGCAAAGGTCATGACCCTACTCATAAAAGGGAACATGACAGTGGATAATGCATATTTGCACATCAAAGGGACTGGGAGTAAGCAAAGAGCTCCCAGCACATAAGAATTAATTGGTTGAATAACAAAACGTCACAAGCAACAGCATCCTTCCAACTGCATTTTCCCAGCTCAGACACACTTTAAACAACAGAGCATTAGGGAACTCAACAGAGCATTAGGAAACTTATGAACATATGAAAATTGCCAGCAGAAATTAGGCCTCTTGATCTATCTAGTCTGCTTGAGTGTGCAGCTCACCCCTACTTTGCAGCTGCCCCTTCCCTCTCCGTCACCTTCCCAAAAACCTCCCTCTCTCCCTATCCCAACCCCTCTTGGAACTACCCACCATCTTACAGGATACCTCCTCCTCTGGCAAAGCATTCCAAACTGCCACTACTCTCTCTCTGTGAAAAAGTGCCTCCTTATTTCCCTCTTATACCCATCTCCTGCCAATCTAAGTCTATACCATCTCATGTGCCTCCCCTTCCAGAGCTTGAATATCTCTTCATTACCAGACTTATTCATTCCCTTTAAGTACTTAAATGTCTCAGTCATATCCCCCCCAATCTCTTCTCTCCTCCAGGGAATACAAGTTAAATTCCCTTACTTTCTCCATGTTGGGCATACTCTGTAATCCCTTAGTCAACTTTGTTGCCCTTTGTTGTACCCTCTCCAACAATCTCACATCTCTCTTCAGAATAAGAACTCCAGAATTGCACAGAGTATTCCAGATATGGTCTGACTAGTGACTTGTAGAGTGGCAGAATGACATCCCTGCTTCTGGAGGAGAAGCCCCTCACCATACAACCCAGCATCCTGTTGGCCTTCGCTGCCACCCTCCTGCACTGCTCTGAATTGTTCATAATCACTGTTATCCTCACCCCTTGATCCTTTTCGTCTTCAGTGGTTCATAACTGCACCCCCCCATGTGGTGACCGTTTCTAGGATTCTTTGCACCAAAGTGTAATACTTTGCACTTTTTCACATTAAACCCCAACTGCCATACCTCTGACCACTCTGCCAGCTTAGTCAGATCATCCTGCAACCCCTGCCAACCTTCTAGATCATCCACCACTGCCCCCAACTTGGTGTCACCAGCAAACAGACTGATCTTATTCTTGACACCTTGCGAGATGTCTGCAATGAAAATCCCAAACAACAACGGCCCCAACACTGATCCCTGCAGCACCCCACTTGTCTCAGCTCTCAGAGATAAACGTCCCCCACTACTACTCTTTGTTGTCTGTCTTGCAGTCAGTTCGCAATCCAACTAACCAATTAAGCACCCACCCCCAAATTACTTAGCTTACCACCCAACCTCCCATGGAGAACTGAATCAAAGGCCTTGCTGAAGTCCAAATAAATGACATCCACAGCATGACCCTTGTCCAGCTGCCTTGTAACCCAGTCATAATACTCAACAAGGTTAGTCAGACAGGATCTTCTGGAGATAAATCCATGCTGATGAGCATCTTGGAGCCCATTGACATCCAAGAAGGAAACCAGCCTCTCCTTAAGTATTGTCTCCATCAGCTTTCCCACACTAGATGTTAGGCTTACCATTCTGTAATTACCTGGCTCATCCTTTGGATCACTTTTATGGAGAGGCACCACATGGGTCATCCTCCAGTCTTGTGGCACACACCCTGTTTTCATGGAAGTATTGAATAGATCTGTCAATGGTCCAGCCAATACATCTGCCATTTCTTTAAGCACCCATGGATGCATGCCATCTGGACCCGGTGCTTTATCCATCCTCAGAGCCCTTAGACCATCAAATACCCTGCCCTGAGTAATCACACTATCTGTTAACTCCTCACCCCCCCTTGCCCACCATCCTCACCCACTTGGCAGTAGCCTGCCCTTTTCCTTCTTGAACACAGAACAGATGTACTCTGTCACAAACTCGCTCACCTGGTCAGCCCTCTACTCCCAAAGTGCCAACCTCTGAGCGTATGATTTGCATACAGTGAACAGAACAAGGTAACTCTCTTGTCTGTTTTGTGGGTTCAAGTCACCTTAGCCTCAGGCTCTGGAGGGATTCAAACTGATAACCTCTTGTTAGCGTACCCAATTATCAGGCTCAGATAATTCTGTCTTCGAGGGGTCAGATATCTTTGCCTACGGGCACCCAACCAGGTCTTTCAAATGAACCCTTAGAACTCTATGCAAGACTTTAGAAAACTCTATCCATTTCCCAGTTTGGTATATCAATAAGCTTAACATACAGTGTCACTTATAACCACTCTAAGCTCTACTTAAATAAAAATAAATGTCAAGGCACTCCAAGCAGTTTCCGTTGTAAAATATATCTTTACTTTAAAATATCAAAACAGAACAATAAATACAGAACAAATATCCCAAACACATACAATCTTAAAAACAAAACAGGTTTTTAAAGGTACAAACTAAGCTCTCTTATCCACATAATACTTCTCTCCTACAGTGCTGATGTTGTCCTTCTTCTCTCAGTCAGAAATATTGTCTTGTGTGTCTCTGTCAAGGTTCTCTCAGCAAATAAACACAGTTCTGACCCAGACTTCTCTGAGGTCACCAAACTCTGCCTTGGTGTAACAAAGATCTATATTTTATATAACACAGGATGTCTAAATAAAATATTTAAAAAAACATAATAGGTGATCTCATTGACTTTCCTCTCCTCAGGTTAAAACTGGTTTGTGCTCTGCTATACATACATCTCAAAAGTTTCTTTAATCTAAGTCACTGTATTCAAAGCAAAAGTGTATTTGCCTCTTTAGTCCCATCTGGGCCTTGGAATCTACACCTCAAAGGTCTCTCTAATGTAATTCAAGGGTTCCCCAGGAATGTATATTTGGCCTTCCAAATTCGTCTGGGTCCTGTTTGGCCAGCCATCAACCTCTTTGATGAAATGAGCTGGTTCCTGTAAGGTTGTTCCTAACCCATGCACCCATGTATGCTCTTTCCATATGACACCTAGAGCAAAATCAAAGGATTCCCCTGGGGATACCATGAATGGCTAATTTCATTTCCTGGTATCAAAGCAAATTTAACATGCTAATTGATCCTCAGATCTCTGTAGTTTAAATACCTCCTGTCCTTTGAATTTATCCTTGGGGTTTTTTGTATGTATCAGTTCAGCAAGACTGTGGGTCTTCTGACTGCCATTCCCATCACATATTTTAGATGTAATAAAATAATTAGATACAGCACTCAGAGCTGGCTGTCTACATCACATACTCATTTAGAGACTCTACTTGTTCCACCCCACTTTCAGTCTTACCTTGAAAAGTTTGATGGTCAGCACATGACAGGAATATAGGGACTTCAGAAGGCATACAACAGAACTGATTGACAATAGCACTTCCACTGGCTTGTGCATGTACGCATCATCAACTCCCAAGATGCCTTGCATAAATGGGATCATGACCTTTGCAATGAATGAAACAGGTTTTCACACCTGGGCAGAACAGAGTGAGCAACTTAATTTAAATTTATTTATTTATAGCATTTTGGTAAATGGGTGAACCAGCTGAGACCAGAGTTCCCTTTTTCGGGGGTGACCCAGAGTTAATTACATACATTGATTAAAAGTACATAGTTGGTTAATCAGATTCAAAAATATACAATAAACATTTGGGTCAGAGATAAGATAACAGACAATAATAGCAATTGACTTAAGATTCACATGCAGGGTACTACAGACATCAGATTAGTCACTTGTTAAGTAGACAGCCAGTCGTGGGTAATATAAGCTCAATTCAGATTAATTAATCTGGTTCGGAAAATCTCAATAAACATTCGGGTCAGAGATAACAGACATAACAGCAATTGACTTAGTATTCCCATACAGGGTACTACAGAAAACAAACTGGTCACTTATTAGGTAGACAGCAAGTCAGGTATGATCAGGGCAGTAGTAGAATAAATAATGACCATCAGGTATTAGTGCTATAAGGAATGAGTTCCACAGTGTCAAACCAGCTGAAGAGCTGGACCTAAAGCTCTTAAAGTTTGTAGGGGTAGCCAGGGACTAATAGTAGCAGCCGCAGAGACACAGCCCCAGCAAGTACACCTTCAGGGCGGACTTAAATCCTTGGAGGGTGGAGTATTCAGTCAGATTCTCTGTGAGTGAATTCCAGAGGTAGGGTGCCGAGTACCTAAAGGATCTCTTGCCTAAATTGGTCCGCACACGGTGGGATGTCAAGAGGGTGGCCGATCGATGACCGCAGATCCTGGTGGTGAACCTTGGGATTTAGAAGGCCCTGCAAATTAGGGGTAGGGCCCTTATTAGTGAATTTGTAGGCCAGACATAGCAAGGGATAGGACAGTTTGTGCTCTGCTGAGGGCCAGTTGAGGTCTGCAAGGACCTCACAGTGGTATCTCCTGGGAAGGGAGAAGGTAGCAAAGCACGTAACCGTGTTGTATTGGACAGATAGCTTTCTTTGTTCACTCTCTTAAACAAATGTAGAAGGGGAACACCATAGAGGAGGGTGGGAAGAAGTGCGCTATTAAGGCTATAGCTCATTGTGCATCATCAATTAGGGAGTTTCCAAGCCTGTAAAGTAGGCCAAGCTTCTGATGAGTGGACTTAGCTATGTAAGGATGAAATTAGGGGGGTGTAAGAGAAGGAATCATGTTCCTGCCTACAAACTACACAGGTATTCAGAAAATAGATGGAGGGGACTTTCCCCTTAAAAATACATGTTTTCACTATTCTTTTGTTAGGATGTCTGACATCATGCTTGGTCCCGCGCTTTCCTATTCTACAGCCACTCATTAGGAGGTGATGCCGAGGTTTTTACATCCTTTAAAGTACAGAGACTGATACTGTGTGTGAGTACTGCTGTTTGAACACCTACATCAAGACTGCAGACAGTTAGGGAGGTGGCCAGTCAGTACTACTGCTAGGCACTGGCTATGGCTAGTGAACCACACTAGGGTCTAGAAGCTGAGACGTGTGTGTGTGGCATGTGGCCTCTGCTCCTCAGACTGATCTGTCCTGTGGAGGAGGAAGAGGGAAGAACCAGAGCGTTCCAGACTACTGCATACAAAGAGCCTGATCTGCAGCCAGAGGTACTGCATCTTCTAGCTGACCTTCCCTAACTGCACAACTGAACCATCAGCCTGAGAGGACCTGCAACTGCAGGATGGGTGGAAGATGAGCTCAAGTTGACAGGACAGCTGGTACATCAGAACCATTAGAACTCTCAGGGCTTGGTCTGCAACTGGGAAATTTGTACAAAGTTTTTCCACAAATCTACAGATTTGGCCAATGGGCTAGGAGTTACAAATACCTCATTTGGAGGTTTTGCCATTTACGCAATTGCATTGCCGGTGGCATTTTAGGTTTAACTGTTCTGCTTGTTTAAGTGCACCACCTCCGGCCAACCAGCTACAACATCACTGGACCTGCATCATTCCTACAGCTGAGTACCCACTAAAGCACAGGGAGCTACCTTTAAGGTTTAAGGGCTTAAACTTGTACCAGTTGGTAGTGCCCTCAGTACAGGTGGGATTGTAATACTAAAAGGCTTACAGTTTTTTTTGCTACTGCCTTGTTTTGCTTGGTGAGAGGTGGATGCAGTTACCGTCACCATCACTGTCACTTCTATTTTACTTGTGTTTTAAAGAGTTTTACTGGCTGAGCCTCGTGAGGCACCTAATTTCTGTCCTGCAACAAGAGTTAAGATTCTGCCAAAAAGACAGTCCCACTGGCACAGTGGTAGCATTACTGCCTGTGACGCTGACAACCTGGGTTCGTGAATGAGAATGGGTCATTGGAGGGTTGGCTGGGAGAGTTGGGATGAGCATACCACAGGATGCTCTGCACCTTAGGGATGGTGGATGTTCAAGCTCCCACTGCTCTGTCAATCCCTGGGTGACCACAGGGAGTGGTGCAAGGGAGCCAACAGGCTTGGGAGGGGGTGAATGCCACCATTCTCCAATGTGAGGAATACCAGCATGTTCCCTTGCTTTGCACAGCTTCCTTGGTGTCCCAGGGTGAAAAAAGGAAAGACCACCAGGCTGTGCAGGAGGATGTCCACCCCCACATTGCAGGCCCCACACCGCTGACTGAGGCAATCTGTCCCTGAATCAGTCTGTGTTTCTGTTCAAGAGCAAGTCCCACCCTGCCGATGGCCCCCCCGGGGAAGGAGCAAGGCGCAATTGAACCATGAGGTAAGTCCTGGAGAAGGCGGGTGATGGGCTGGTGTAGGCATGGACTGACGGAGCTAGCCAGTAGCCAGGGAGGTATAAAGTACAGTAAATAAAAAAAAAAAAAAAAGAAAGATTCTGCCCCAAACAGTTCTGCTTTGCATTCCCCCATCCCTCCTCCAATAAACACTGTAGTACTGTTTAGTCTTGAGCAAGTTATACAGTATTTAGTGCATGGCACTAATTAGCCACAATTGTGCAAATTTCATTTCACGCTCTGCAATTAGCTTCTAATTCATGCCCATTGAAAATATGCAGTTTTGGCCAATTAGCGCCATTTTATTTTCATGCAGTTATCACTTTAGCAAATATAGCTATAACTATTTTACAGCAAATATAACCTGTTCTGCAGTATTTCATTGATACTGGAAAATGTGTCTCATGAGCATATTATTAGTGGTAAGTCACTAATTCATTTTTGTTGAATTTAAGGTTGCACTGACTGTGGGCTTTTTTGTGTCTGTAGGGGGACATTGTGGGGAGGTAATGCATCCCAGGGGGTGGCACCACTCTGGCACCATGCCCACTTAAATTTTTCTCTAGTTGGAGGCTCCGCGCTAAACTTAAAAGATCTGGATTCACCTGGCCCGAATCAGGAAAATAAGAATCTAGGCCCCCTCAATCTTGTTTGAGACCACAAGGCAGGGGTAGTAACCACAACATAGATGTCTACCAGGTTACAACAAGTTTTGTCGCTCCAGAGAGCACAAAAGGAACCTTTCTGATACATACTGTATTAGCATTGTACCACACTGTAATCGGTTTTTCTTTGTTTTCCTTTTTACATATATCCCTTGTAGCCTATCTGTTCAGTACTGACAAATCATCATTAAACTGGGATGTCAACATACTGGGATACACAATCTACAGGAGGTACAGGGAGGGTAAAAGAGGAGGAGGAGTAGCTCTCTATGTAAAGGAAGAGATCAAAGCAACAGAACTAAAGAGTACATAGGGAGCAGATGAGGCACTCTGGGTCACCCTGGAGACAGGAAATGGCACCACAATCCGCATAGGGGTTGTATACAGACCCCCATCTCAGGTGGAGGAATGGACAAGGAAATGATAGAAGGCATCCTTAGAATGGCAGAAAAAGGGGAGATATTGTTGATGGGGGACCTGAATATGCCAGATGTTAACTGGAACACCTTTGCTGCAAGCACATCCAAGGGCAGGGTCATTCTTGATGCCCTACAAGGGGCATGCCTCAGACAGCTAGTACTGGAACCCACTCGGGAAGGAGCAATCTTAGACCTGGTACTATCAAATGGGGACGGAGAAAGAATCTCAGATTTAGAAATGGGTAGCCATTTGGGAACAAGCGACCACCAAACAGTGTGGCTCACGATAAACACAGCCATACAATCAAGCCATACAAAAAGAAAGAGTATTGGACTTTAGGAGGGCTGACTTTGGGAAAATGAGAGAGTGCCTCAGAAAAGCACTAGCAAACAGGCAAGAAGGAGGTGGAGGAACAATGGGAGTAATCAAACGGCCATCACAGAGGCAACAACCTTTGTGTAAAGCAAATCAACAAAACACAACGAAGGAAAAAACACTATGGTTCTCAAAAGAGGTGGCAGGAAGGTTAAGGAGAAAAGGATAGCATTCAGGAAATATAAGGAAACACAGAAGGAGCAGGACAGATAACTTTATCAGTTAAAGCAGAAAGAGGCAGGGAAGGCAGTCAGAATAGCAAAGGCCCAAACCGAGGAAAGGATAGCCAACTCTGTTAAAAAGGGGGATAAGACCTTTTATAGGTACATTAGGGAGCAAAGAAAGACCAAAGGAGGGATACTGAGGCTTAATAAAGGGGAGGGAATGTGGGCAGAGGGTGACAGTGAAAAAGCAGGGACTCTGAATGAATATTTCTGCTCAGTATTCACAAAGGAAGAGGAGGGGGAGGTACCTAAACCAAACAAGAGAAACACTCTGAAGACGGGGGTCAATACCAGTCCATTTACAGAAGAAAGGGTTCTGAAAGAACTAATAAAATCGGAGGTGGACAAAGCAATGGGGCCTGATGGGATTCACCCAAGAATTCTAAAAGAACTAAGGGTAGAACTAGTGACACCGCTGACTGCTCTCTTTAACACATCATGGGAGGATGGGGTGGTACCTGAGGACTGGAGGTGGGCAGATGTGATTCCTCTTTACAAAAGTGGGAGCAGGACAGAGGCCGGAAACTACAGACGAGTCAGTTTGACCTCAGTGGTAGGAAAAATGATGGAATCACTTCTGAAGGAAAGAATTGTTGAGTACCTAGAGGCCAGTGGGGCACAGGACCCAAGGCAGCCTGGATTTATGATGGGAAGGTCATGTCAGATGAATCTAATAGATTTCTTTGACTGGGTGACCAAAGTAGTAGACCAGGGAGGGGCTGTGGACATGGCCTACCTAGATTTTAGCAAGGCATTTAATACAGTCCCACACAAAAGATTAATACACAAGTTAGCCAGCCTTGGAGTTGGTCCCAAGGTGGTAGCCTGGATAAAAAATTGGCTAGACAACAGGACACAAAAGGTAGTAGTAAACAGAGTCGACAGTGAAGAAAGGAGGGTTACTAGTGGGGTACTGCAGGGTTCAGTACTGGGACCGTTCCTTCTTAATGTCTTTATAAGAGACATTGCAGAGGAACTGGAAGGAAAAGTATGTCTCTTTGCAGATGACACAAAGATCTGCAACAGGGTTGATACACATGTATCCCCCAGGTGGCTCTATCCCAAGGGCTACTACCCCTGCCTGCTTGACTACTGACAGGTTGAGGGGCCTAGATTCTATGGTGGGTGCCTCCACCCAGAGGTCAGGGTTTGTAGTGGTTAGACTTGCTTGATCACAGCCCTCTGGGACACCGTGACCCCCTTTGGTTCCCTCTAGTGGCTCACACAGTACACAGGAGTTACAGCCCCAACACCCCACATATACACACTGTTCACTCATAAAGTACCACTTACCCTCGAGACTGATTCTGCAGCATGTCTCTGAGGACCCCCTGTAAAATAAGGTTAAACAACATACACAGAGAAATACAGTACAATATTGTTTCCCAAAGTACCAACACCACAGACAGTATATAGTATAACAACAACAAATCTGATTTATTTAGGGGACAGTAACACAGGAGGGGGAAACCAGGTTAATTGGTGGCATTATATCACAGCACTGTGCACACATACAGGGTCTGATAAGTCACACTCTGGGTATCCAGGTTGGGGGGAGGGCTAGCCAGGTCCGTTGCCTTGGGCTGGCCAGCAGGTGCAGATGGATAGGGCCCTGTAGAAGAAAATATATGCACAACAGCCAATTGTAATCCGGAGCCGGATGGCTCAGTCCATGATGCAGTGAAACAACAAGAATTAGATTACACAGTTGTGATTGAAAAACAGGCTGCAGGGGAATACCCTGATTTATACTCACAATACCCAAGCTGAGGACCGGATGGTGGATGTTCTTCTGGACTGCCAGAACAACACGGCATGGAGACAAGGTCCTTGTGACTGGACCCCCTGCAGTTGATAGCAAACGGATTTAGTCCGAGACAAGCTGGGGTTTGCTTCCAGCTTCAACACACAGCACACAGTACAGGGGATTGGACATAGCGATTCCCCATAAGCACTATGCACATTCATATGTAAAAGGAAAGTACTATACCAGGCAGGCTGCTTCTCGATCCCGATCGCAATTACGGCAAAATACCCGGGAGCACACACAGCAGCTTCAGTTTCTGACAGACCGAGAGCGATTCAGCAATTTCTCCAGTCTTCTACAGGGTGAGCCTGGTTTCCACACTTCCTGTGCTTCTTTCTCCTCACAACTCGGATTCAGTCCAAACTGGCACTCACTACGGCTGCAGGCCGAAACTCAGGGCCTCGCAGAAGCACATAGCTCCTTCTCTCTTCACTGTCACAACTGATCTGAGCTTTCCAGTAACCGAGCAGGGCATTTCCTATAGCTCCACACCATTCTGTTGGCTGGTCCGGCTGTCACTCACAATAGGACTCCCTCAGTTGGTGGAAAAAGGTGCCAAGGTCAAAACTACATTTCCTAGAGTCACTACCCATACAATCCCCTTGTGGCTGGCTCACAATTAAGAGACCAAGTTCTGATTCATCCACAGGCTCCATTTTAAGGTCTCCCCATCATCCTGATGAGTCCAAGTCAGCAATTCAGGACCAAAATGAAAGAGCTACACTGAAAAAGTTTGTGCTGAAATTAAGACAGGTTAGACAAACTACATTTTCTCAGTCACTGTAAATGATTTCTGGCAAACAGTTATATCTTTCAACAAGGCTCCCTCTGCACATGTAGCAACAGCAGAAATGGAGCGAATTGACAGCAGCCCGGGCGGGATTCGGGCATTAGAACACACAGTCCCCCTTTTCAATTAATTATAGCTACAAGCAGGCAGCTCTTAAAGAGATGGTACCAGAGGCTCTAAAAGCACTCACACTTAAGCGGCTTAAATGCCGAACATCTCCAGACTTGGAGTATTCAGCCAACCTCCTGGAAGACTTTTGGGAACCCCCATTTGCAGGGGGGTTACACCCTTCCTGGCCTGGAAAAACTTGGCGTCCGCGTCAAGTAAGTACCCCCATAAATTTCAATACAAACATATACATTTACATCAATATCACATTAGGCTTTTACATGTAATCATCAGTCAACATATCACGTTACCAGAAACACATTTCTGAAACTTTTCAGTATATCACTTTACACAGTATTATACACACATTGTACCTTAACTCAGGTTATTACCTCCTGTACATGAAACCTGAAGAGAGGGGGCCCTTCCCTATCAGCTACCTTGGGCTAGATGGGGCAGAGGCACCATACCTAGAGGGCAACACAAGTAACTTGGAGTTAGCACTGATGTTCAGTTTGAGCAATGAGCTCGGGGACACATACGCTCCTTTATGGACAACATTGAGAGGCAAGTCTACAGGCCTCCCTGGAGAATCATAGCTGAGGTGCACCACAGGCCTTACAGCTCGACCAGTCTTTCTAGGGGGAACTGTTACAGTCTCTGCACTTTTAGCCTCACTTTCAGCACTGTCTTTACTTGCCAGGGGGGTTTCTTTCAGGGTAGCAAGGTTAGAACTTGGGGCACTGTCAGCTCCAGTAGTTGCAATTTCAGGGGTCACAACACTTGTTTCACAGGGAGGGCTCTCTGGCACTGGCAGTGAACCATCAGAGCACTCAAAATACTCTTCTTCTTCTTCTGGTATATCACCAGTCTGTTCCAGTTCATCATTTTCCTCTTCTGAGAGCTCATACAGTTCCACCATACACAGTGATTCCATGTCATCTGACTTGATACTTTGTACTTCACTTTCTGGGAGTATTGGCTCCAAGGACAAAGCTGGGGGCTTAGGCAGTCCAGAAGGCCCAGCTTCCTCTCCAGGATTGACTAGGGGATTGCCCCGAAACAATTGACTCAGTTCGTAAGAAGGGTAGTATTCAAAGTCACACTCACTTTCCTCTGACATGGACTGACAGTCATGTTCAACTGGGACTCGTTGTGGGGAACACTTTAACTTAGCATCTGTAGGTGCCGACTTTCTTTGCTTTTGCTTAGCAGCAGCTCAGGTCACCAGTCCAAAGGGAACACTTTCTGGGGGCTCAGACTCAATCAAGATTTGTCCAATGGGCAGTAAATGATTTCTATGCATTGTTTTAACATCTTTTGAATCATTCTCAGGCCTTACTTTGTACACAGGCAGATCATCTAGTTTGCCCACCACAATGTGAGGGAGATGGTGCCACCTATCAGCAATCTTGTGTTTGCCATGCAGTCCCAGATTTCTTAGCAATACCCGATCCCCTCCTGGAGTTCCTGTGCTTTCACCTTTTTATCATACCTTTCTTTGTTGGCCAGATTTCTTTTGGCAGCCATGGTTTGAGCCAGTTGGTACGCATGATTTAGCTGGGCCTTTAACTTTTGCACATACTGTAAATGGTTATCAGCTCGAACCCCATCAGGAGAAACTCCAAAACAAACATCTACTGGTAGTCAGGCTTCTCTTCCAAACATCAGGCAATAGGGGAAGAACCCAGTGGCATCACTTTTGGTGCAGTTATAGGCATGTACCAGGGTGCTAATTTGTTGGCTCCATCTAGGCTTGTCCTTTGGGTGGAGGGTGCCTAGCATATCTAGCAAAGTGCGGTTGAAACGTTCAAGTTGTGGGTCCTCCTGGGGGTGGTAAGGGGTGGTTCTGGACTTTTGCACTCCCACAGAGAAAGCATCTCTTAGATCAGATGACTCTCAAAGTCTCTCCCTTGATCAGAATGGATTCTTTGTGGTGCCCCATAGTGAACAAAAAAGTTTTCTATAAGTACTTTGGCTACAGTGGATGCCTTCTGGTCCTCGGTGGGGAAAGCTTGGGCATATCTTGTAAAATGGTCAGTGACTACCAGCACATTACTGATATTTCTTTGATCTGGCTCCAGACTCAGAAAGTCAATACAGACAAGCTCCATGGAGGTGCTGGTAGTGATGTTAACAAGGGGGGCAGCCCTCTGGGGCAAAGCTTTCCTCTGTAAGCAGTGACTACAAGTTCTAATGTGTTGTTCAACATCAGCCCCCATCTTAGGACAGTAGAATCTGGATCTCACCAAGTCAAGTGTTCTATCTATGCCAAGGTGCTCCATGTGGTTGTGTAGGGACCTCAGCACCAAGTCTCGAAAGGCAGTGGGCAAAACTAGCTGTTGTTTATCTATTTGTTCCCCTCTGTCTACTGTTTCTCTGTATAACAGTCTATTAATCAGTTTAAACTTAGGACCTTCCTTGTATAACAATGTAGTTCTCAAATCAGTGGAGTGTAACTTGGATACATCTTTCCCTGCGTAGAGGGCTTATAGAGCTGATTTGATCATAGGATCTCGGGATTGAGCCCGCTGAATACTGTCATTGTCCAGCTGAGGCAGTGCACCAATGTCTATTGCAGAAAAGTGGCACTAAGCAGCAGGTATGCAATTCTCAGAGGGTTCCAAACAATCCACCATACAGTCCACTGCATCCGTGGACATTTGTTCCTCCCTGTCAAACTTCTGGCAGAGTGCTCGAATATCAGGTTCTGACAGTCTGACCCAGCCATTCCGGGGAACAGGCCTCCGGGAGAGAGCATTAGCATCTATGTGGTTCAGGTCTGCTCTGTATTCAACAGCATAAGTTGTATGTAGATAATGCAGAAAGCCACCTATGGCCAGTGGCATCCAATTTAGCTGAAGTCTGCACATAGGTCAAAGGATTATTGTCAGTTTTTACTAATATCTTAGCCCCATACAAGTACTCGTGGAATTGGTCAACAATAGCCTACTTCAAAGCTAGGAACTCTAACTTATGTACGGGATAGTTCTTTTCGGGTGGGGTCAGGCTTCTACTGGCAAAGGCCACTGGTCTCAGTCCATTCTTGTGCTCCTGGTACAACACAGCCCCCAAACCTTGCAGGCTAGCATCAGTGTGTAGGACATAGGGTTTTGCTGGATCTGCATAGGCAAGGACAGGAGCGTGGGTAAGTTGATATATAATCTCATGAAAAGCAGCTTCACACTCAGGTGTCCATCTGGCTCCAAATACGTCATTGGGACAGAAATACACTCTCTCAGGCTCAGAAGAAACCGACCTCTTACATTTTTTGTTAGTGGGAGGATAACCGTGAGTAATATTAAGTAAAGGACGAATCACTCTTGAATAGTCCTTGATGAACCGGCGATAGTAACCACAGAATCCCAGGAATCTTTGCAGTTCTTTTAGATTGTGGGGCTGTGGCCAGGTGGTCAAGGCCTCAACTTTACTCGGGTCTATTTCTATTCCCTCGGTGGACACTATGTGTCCCATGTACTTTACAGAGGTTTGGAAGAACTGACATTTATCGATGGATAGTTTAAGGCCAAGGTCTTCCACCTTGAATAATCTGCTCTCATGTTCCTCCAGTGAGCTGCCAAACACAATAACATCATCTAGGTATACCAGGCATTCTAATAAGTTCATATCCCCCACTGCACGCTCCATCAGTCATTGAAAAGTGGCTGGGGTGCCTGAAATTACTTGAGGCATCCTCATGAATTCATAGAAGCCAAGCGGACAGATAAAGGCTGTCTTCTCACGGTCTTCTGGAGCCATCAGTATCTGGTAGTACCTACTGCAAAGATCCAGCATGGAGAACCACTTGCTACCATTCATGCAGTCTAAAGCATCCTGGATGCGGGGCATTGTATGCTGATCAGGGATAGTCTGCCGGTTCAAGGTGTGATAATCCACGCACATCCTTACTGTCCCATTCTTTTTCCTCACTACCACAATGGGGGAAGCATATGGGCTTCTGGATTCTTGTATTACACCAGCAGCAAGCATCTCTTGCAGATGCCGTCTCACATCATCTATGTCAGCAGGCGCCAGACGTCGAGACCTCTCACGAAATGGCCTTTCATCATGCAGCCAGATATGGTGCTCAGCTCCTTGCACACATCCTATGTCCCATTCCTTTAAAGAAAATGCCTGGTCTCTCTGGGCAAGCTTCTCATTGATCCTCATTTTCCACTCAGCTGGCAATGGAGAGTCACTGAAATCAAACAAGTTGGGCGTCACTCTGTCACTCTTCCCCGAACACTTGTTACTGGGTAACACTGCAGTATCTGCACAATGTACGTGAGCCAGGGTGCAACCTCTATTTACTCGAATCTCTCTATCAGACACATTATGAACTTGAACCATTACCCTTCTGGCATAAGCATGGACTCTGACAGGCAAAATACTTGGCTTGACCAACAATCCTTCCGGCAATTTCCCATCGCCTGGTGCATCCAGCATGAGTATTTTATTCTTGACATCTTTTCTGATATGGACTTCCCCCTGTAAGGTACACTGGGCATTTGGCGCCAAAATCAGAGACTCAGGATCCTTCTTCCAGACAATTCCAACCGGTTCCTCTGGGTCCACTTTTTCAGCATCTCTCTGTGCCTCATAGGCCTTCTTGATCAAGGCCAGAGTTCTCAAAGCTCTACCAGTCCTTGACCCTTGTTTCTCATAACACAACTGCGTCAACCATCCAAACATATGTGCATTCATCCCTATTAGTAGAGGAATCCCATCATACAGTCCGGTTGGGAGACACACTAATGCCAGGGTCTCTACTTGCTTGGCCACTCCAGCCACACTAATGCCAGGGTCTCTACTTGCTCGGCCACTCCAGCCACGGAGGTGGGAAAAGACAGCCAAATTCGGATATACCCGGAATAGCAGTAGGCCTTCTCACTTACCCCCAAGACATGCAGTCCTTCCAACGGTTGTAAAGGTACATCAGACAGGTGCTTCTGATACCAGTTCTGAAACATAATTGTCACTTGGGAGCCACTGTTCAATACAGCTCTTGTAGACACTCCATTCACTTTCACAGTGGTCTTCATGGAGGGACCCACTATTCTGGACCAGTTTGGAGAGGCGGAGCAAGGGCCTGGGCAGATGATCTAGCCACAAAGGGATGTGAGTTAGCATTTCTGGGACCTTCACTGCGGTCATTTTGAGCACCTTTTAACCACTGTTTTGTGCTCCAAAGCTCTCCTTGTAGCTGGCTCACCACTCTCTCTAAGTCTTTCCAAAACTGGCATTCCCTCTTCTTGTGCCCATTCTTCCCACAATTATGGCAAAATATGTCTGCTGAAGTTTGGGGTGACCGAGGCATCACATTGTGGGCTGCGCCATTGGTACTATCAATAGAAAACCTTGGTGCCGCCTCAGCCGGCGGTGGGTTGGACATTTGGAGACATCTCTTCAGTTCCCTCACCGCCATAGCCAAGACATCAAGTTTTGAACTGTCGTCAACATGAGGTGCCTGGGTAGGCACCCCCACCCCTATAGCAGAAGTAGTCGGGCAAGTGTCAGTGCCCGTACTCGTAGGAGCGGCCTTCATGATGAGACTGTCTGTTGCTTTCCTAATCTCCCTTAGCAGCTCCTCCCAGTGTGGGACATCTGTAACCGTCCCTCTCTGGCTGGGCCCCCCCTTGGCTAACATGTGGATCTTGGATTGTGTCATGAGATTTCGATGATTCCGGAACGTCAGCATCTGACCCTACACCCAGAACAGTAGCAGCTACAACTGCGCAGGGCTCTGACAAACCTTCCTCCTGCTCAACTTCCCATACCTCCCTCATCAACACATGGAAAGGCAAGGGACTGAATTTCCTTTGATGCAGTTGCAATTTGAGTAACACCCAGCTGGAGTGCCGGGCAGAGCAGAGTATATGATCCAGCCTTACCTGGTCCACTTCACTAGAGGTCCAGCCGTCCTTCCGAAAAATGGTCTGTAAGATCCTCTTTAGTCGATCCATATAGGCAGATAACAATTCCCCCTGCTGTTGTCTAACTTCTCTAAGTATCCATTTCAAGGCCTCAACACTAGTGGTACCCCCAAACACATTCTCAAGGGCGGCTATGTACTCTTGGGCTTTGGCATCAGGGTTAGAGGGCCTCAGGGAGCGAAAAGTACATTGGGCGGGTCCCTGGAGGCGTTCCCCCAGGCGGGCCCTTTTTTCGGCCTCCGAGCATTGCCGGTCTTGTACCACAAGAGCAGCAGAATCTGTCCAGGTCTCCAGATCAACTTCCCCATTTAGAGTAGGGTGGATACCAGAGAATACCTTGAGCTTGAGGTAAGGTCCATGACTACTTGTTGGCTCAGGGGCAAGTATCAAAGTTGGCAAAAGGACAGGGGTTGGAGTGGGTGTGGATGTTGGGGGAGGTACGCCCCCAGGTGGCAAGAACAGTTTCTTCAAGTCCTCTACAGTTTTCCCTTCCTCCAGCAACCATTTAGCAAATTTCTCCTCAAAAGTTTCAGATGGGGGTGCTCTTTTCCCCTGAGTCTTTACTGTCCTTAGTTATCACTCTCCAGGCAGTGAGGGCTCCCTCTGGGGTAATAGTCTGTGGCACTTTGGAGCTATCTATGGGGTCATTATACTCTACTAGGGCCATGAAAGTGTGGGTGAGCAGATCAGCATGTCAACCCACCATCACAGGGTTTTGTAAACCTTCCACCTTGGAAAGTACTCCCTGTACAGTGTCCGTATTGATACCCAGGGGGATGTCCAGGATAAGCATAGCATTTTGGGGGGCGATCTCCTCCCCAGTACACCACTCCACCAACAGCCACTTCTGTCGGGGTACCCATTTATTTTTTTTAAAGTGGTTCGTAAATGTGACCACTAGAGGACACAAAATCCCAGTGGTGAGCCTCCAAGATGTAACCACCAGGTGGCGCTGTCCCAGGGGCAACTACCCCTGCCTGCTTGACTACTGACAGGTTGAGGGGCCTAGGTTCTATGGCGGGTGCCTCCACCCAGAGGTCAGGGTTTGTAGTGGTTAGACTAGCTTGATCACAGCCCTCTGGGACACCGTGATCCCCTTTGGTTCCCTCTAGTGGCTCACACAGTACACAGGAGTTACAGCCCCAATACCCCACGATACACACTGTTCACCATAAAGTACCACTTACCTCGAGACTGATTCTGCAGCATGTCTCTGAGGACCCCTGTAAAATAAGGTTACAATATACACAGCAAAATACAATACTGTTTCCATAAGTACCAACACCACAGACAGTATATAGTATAACAAAACAAATCTAATTTTTTAGGGACAGTAACACGGAGGGAAATCAGGTTAATTGGTGGCATTAAATCACAGTTCTGTGCACACATACAGGGTCTGAAAAGTCACACTCTGGGTACCCAGGTTGGGGGAGGTAGCCAGGTCCGTTGCCCGGGGTTGGCCGGCAGGTGTAGATGGATAGGGCCCTGTAGAAGAAAATATATGCACAACAGCCAATTGTAATCCGGAGCAGGATGGCTCAGTCCATGACGTAGTGAAACAACAAGAATTAGATGACACACTTGTGATTAAAAAACAGGCTGCAGGGGAATACCCTGATTTGTACTCACAATACCCAAACTGAGGACTGGATGGTGGATGTTCTTCTGGATTGCCAGAACAACAGGGCATGGAGACATGGTCCTTGTGACTGGACCCCCTGCAGTTGATAGCAAATGGATTTAGTCTGAGACAAGCTGGGGTTTGCTTCCAGCTTCAACACACAGCACACAGTACAGGGGATTGGACAGAATGATTCCCCACAAGCACTACGCACGTTCACATGTAAAAGGAAAGTACTATACCAGGCAGGCTGCTCCTCAATCCCGATCGCACTTACTGCAAAATACCCGGGAGCACACACAGCAGCTTCCGTTCCTGACAGACCGAGCGCGATTCAGCAATTTCTCCAGTCTTCTACCGGTGAGCCTGGTTTCTACACTTTTTGTGCTTCTTTCTCCTCACAACTCGGATTCAGTCCAAACTGCCACTCACTACGGCTGCAGGCCAAAACTCAGGGCCTCACACACATTTCCCGTGCTAAACTACACACCGCAGAAGCACATAGCTCCTTCTCTCTTCACTGTCACAACTGATCTGAGCTTTCCAGTAACAGAGCAGGACATTTCCTTTAGCTGCACACCATTCTGTTGGCTGGTTCGGCTGCCACTCACAATAGGACTCCCTCTGTTGGTGGGAAAAGGCGCCAAGGTCAAAACTACATTTCCTAGAGTCACTGCCCATACAATCCCCTTGTGTCTGGCTCAAAATTGAGAGTCCAAGTTCTGATTCGTCCACAGGCTCCATTTTAAGGTATCCCTATTATCCTCATTGGTCCAAGTCAGCTATTCAGGACCAAAATGAAAGAGCTACACTGAAACAGTTTGTGCTGAAATTAAGACAGGTTAGACAAACTACATTTTCTCAGTCACTCTAAATGATTTCTGGCAAACAGTTATATCTTTCAACAAGGCTCCTTCTGCACATGTAGCAACGGCAGAAATGGAGCGAATTGACAGCAGCCCGAGCAAGATTTGGGCATTAGAACACACAGTCCCCCCTTTTCAATTAATTATAGCTACAAGCAGGCAGCTCTTAAAGAGACGGTACCAGAGGCTCTAAAAGCACTCACACTTAAGCGGCTTAAACGCCGAACATCTCCAGACTTGGAGCATTCAGGCAAGCTCCTGGAAGACTTTTGGGAACCCCCATTTGCAGGGGAGTTTCACACAAGATGGAGTGGAAAGGATGAGAAGGGACTTGGCAAGGTTGGAGGAATGGTCAAATATATGGCAGCTCAGATTCAATGCAAAGAAGTGCAAGGTAATGCACCTGGGAAACAGAAGCCCAGGGGAAGAGTACACAATGGGGTGAGATACTGACAACAGTAAAATTGGAAAGGGACCTGGGAGTAATTTTATCAGATGACCTAAAGGTGGGCAAGCAGTCGAAGAAGGCAGTAAGGAAGGCTGAGGGGATACTGGGATGCAAAGGGAGAGGCAACAATAGTGGAAAACAAGAAGTTGTTATCCCTCTGTACAGACAGTTGGTGAGACCCCATCTGGAGTACTGTGTGCAGTTCTGGAGACCCCATCCCCGCAAAGACATAGACAGAGTGGAGGCTGTCCAGAGGAAGGCAACCAAAATGGTGCAGAGTCTGCACCAGAAGACATACAAAGAAAGACTAAAGGAGTTTAATATGTATACCCTTGAGGAAAGAAGGGAGAGAGGGGACATGATAGAAACTTTCAAGTACTTCAAGGGAGTCAACAAAGTCCAAGAGGGTAGCATCTTTCAGAAAAAGAGGTGTGCAGGTGTAAGCCCCCTACAAATGGAGGTCAATTAAAAGCCTTTCTTGGGTGAGCCTAAATGCTCTCCACCCGACTGGTGTCCTGTATTTCAGTCGATTTAAAAAATAATTGAGTGAGAGTGCATAATGCCTCCATGTACTGTCACTTTAAGAGCTGCCAAATTGTGGTATAGTTAGTTTGAACTGGGGGGACTGTGTGTTTCCTTGCTGGAGTCCCGCCTGGGCCACTGAGCAGATCGCTCCGTTCTGCAGTTGCTATATGCACAGGGGGAGCCCTTTCAAAAGATGTAACTATCTGCTGGTAATTTGTTAGAGTGATAATGACGGTACAGTTTGTCTAACCTGCCTTTCTTGCAGCTGGGACTCTGTGTGTTTTGCTCCTCCATTTCGGATCTGAACTGCTGAATAGATCCAATGAATGGGGAGGGGGTTCCTTAAAATGGAGCTTGCTGGCAAATCAGAACTTGGACTCTCAAGTGAGCCAGCCACAAGGGGCTTGAATGAAGAGAGCCTCTGGGAAATGTAGTTTGGACCCTGGTGCCTTTTTTCGCCAATAGAGGGAGCCTGTTGTGACTGACAAGGAGACTCAGCCAATGGAAACCTTTTGGATTTGGAGGAAATGCCCGGACTGCCTGCAGAGAGAGTCAGTCTGAGCATGGAGCTGGAATAGTGAGCAGCTCGTGAGGCTGCTGCTCACGGAGCAGCGTGGGAACCACGCGGAAGGCCTGAAAAAGGCCTGTCTTTCATCAGCTCTCCTGGAGGGAGAGGAAAGGACTGTGTTTTCTTGGACCAAGTATCTGAACTTTGTGTGTAAAAGGAAAGCAGTTGTTGTGGCCTAGATCATGGGCAACCAAGTGTGAAGAAGAGGAACCTTGATTTTCGGACAGAGATTCCGAAGAGGAAGCAAATGCTGAAGTGCCCTGAGGTTTGGGGCAGAAGAGAACCGGTTTGAAGTTGGAAGCTGAGGGGGAAACCGCCCTGAGTATCCGTGCAGCTGTTGTGTGCAGTAGTTCGCGCAGGAAGCGAGTGTGAGGCCACAAAGTTGGCCTGCAAACATTAGTAAGCGTTGTTCGGACTGAATCCGAGTTTTCAGAGTGAGAGAAGAAGCCAAAGTCATTTGGGGACCAGACTTAACCTGAAGAAGACCGAAAGTGTGCAGAATTGTGATCGGCTTGTCAGGACTCTGTAGTCTGGTACAGTAAGTGACCTTTACATATAAATGTGTGTAGCGCTTGTGGGGATTGAGATTTGAGTAATTCCCCATGTTGTGAACTGTGTGCTGTGCTATGCTGGGAGTGTGATTCCCTAGCAGGGTTCAAACTGAATCTGAGTTTGAGTCAGAGAAGAATGCCTCTGTAGCCAGTCTCAGTCTCCTGAAGTGACCAGCTGCTTGCCTGGTAGTGTTCTGTGTACATATAAAATGTGCAGTGAGCTGGAAGTCATAGCCAGCATCACTTGGACTGCATATGCCTGCATTAAGTGCAAGTGAGCCCCGCTACAAGGTCTGGGCCAGCTATTCTGCTTCTCCTGGCAACCCAGGACAATTTGCATCCCATCCAGCTTTCAGCATTGAATCTGTGAGTACAAATCAAGGTAGCTCCCTGCGATCTGTCTGTCTAATTGCAAGTGTTTCATCTGATTTCTTTTCTGCTTTGCTTCATGAACTGAGCCGACCGGCTCCGGATTACAATTGGGTATTGTGCAAGTGTTTTTCCATCACAGGGCCCCAACCAGCTGCACCGATCCTGGCTAGCCCCCCCATCCTGGGTACCCAGTAAAGTGACATTTTGGGACTCTGAACATGCGCACAGTACTGTGATTAATAATGTGTCTAATCTACTTAACCTGATTTCCCCCTGTCCTTGTTATATCCCCCTAAATAAATCAGATCTGTTTGTTTCAGCAAAGTTACACTGTCTGAGGTATTCGTCTATGTTAACGTATTGTACTGTGGCTTTTGCACTGTATCATCTTGTTTTACAGGGGGTCCCCAGAGTCCAGCTGACAGAGCCAGTCCTGGGGATAAGGGTACATTGTAAAGATATTCCTGATGCATTGTGTGGGCCACTAGTGGGAAGAAAGGGGGGTTACAGTGTCCCAGAGGGCTGTGACCAAGTTAGTTTAACTACTGCAAACCCTGACCTCTAGGTGGAGGCACCCGCCATTGGACCTAGGCCCCTCAACCTGTTAGTAGTAGTTACAGGCAGGGGTAGTAGTTCTTGGGATAGCGCTTTCACCGTGGTTACACAAGAACAAGGGCACAATTTGAAGATAGAGGGGGACGGCTCAGAGGTAATGTGAGGAAGTATTTTTTCATGGAGAGGGTTGTGGATACATTGAACAGCCTCCCTGAGGAGGTCATGGAGTCAAGTACAGTGGGGAAATTCAAGAATGCATGGGACAGACATAAGGCAGTCCTAGTGGGGCGGGGGTAGGAGGAAGTAAGCTGTTGGTTAACTACTATCTGCAACTTATCTGTTTGGCAGGAAAATGGGTAGACTAGGTGGGCCAAGCAGTCCTTATCTGCCGTCAAATTCTATGTTTCTATGTTTAAACATTAGAATAACTGCGTAGCATGCAACCACATTTTCATTTATTTTCTACCTTTAATTGCATTATGAACATTTTACTCTCTCCTCAACCAATCTGCCTGCAAACATCAGAAGATAATTCATAATCTCTGTCAAACAGTGACTATCAGCTGTATTTTCCAGGCAGTTCCACCACTAGCACTTGTAACGTTTTTTTTACTCTGGTCAGGTATCTTATCCATGTAAGAGGGCTTTATAGGAATGCAGTGATTCTGCTTGACTCTCTGTTCACAAGGACATCCCACTTGGCATTGATCAAGTAGATAGTGAGGGACTTTGAGCCATGTTATGATCACGGAGTGTGTTTTAATACAGAATGCAGGTCTGGTGGGAAGGAACAGAGCTGATAAACTTGAATGTAGACTTTGTGGAGCCTTTTCCCTGCTGAACTGTTTAGAATATGATGTCTGTGGTTGGGGAGAGCTTCTTTATTACTGTTCAAAATTATTCAAGTACTTTTGCATCACATATTTGTTTGTTAATACAGGCAGCATTTTTGTCCTACACAATTCATCTAAAGCACTAGAAAACTGTAAATTGTCTCTACTTTACATCATGATTTACTTTGGATTTTTTAAATACTACTAAGCAGTTACATACTATACATAACAGCGAATTATAGTGGTTACTGAAATCACCTATGTTGGGGTGGAAGGGGTGGGCACAGTCCATGCATTGGCAGTGGGGGAAGGGAGTCAGTGCCTGCTTTGTGTAATAAAAACTGGCCACTACCCACATGTTGATCCTGGTGCAACAGAATCCAGTCTGCCTGGCAATCTCTCATATTTCCCCAAAGCACCTAATTTTTCTTTCATGCTGTCCAGTAGCTGTCATTCGAGTAAACAGAACTCTAGATTCAGCCAACCCAGCTGGTGGGGGTGACTAAAGCTTGGGCTCCACCCCCTGGATTTATTGTCTTGCTCAGCACAGTGGTTCTTTCAGCAGCATTCACCTGGTGGAATTTAAGCCGTGCAGTGACTTTCTAGAACTTTTCCCTTTCGCATCCAGTTTCCGACAGCATGATGGCACGGTGTGTTTTTAGGCTTCGATCTCTGCTGCCTGGACTTGCTTTAGAACAGACTCATTGCATTAGACCACTGGCATTTATTAGGAACCGAAATCCACAGCTTCTCCCTTGTCTGCAGCTGAGCACTCTCCAATGTACCAGGAGACCTTACAGCAGCTCTTTAGACAGCAGGTACAGTAAGATATTGTTCATGAACATTTCTGTGTGTGTGTCTGTCTGTCTGTCTTTCTCTCTTTCTCCCTTGCCTCCCCCTTCATACTGCAGTTCCAGACCTTCAACCTGTTGTGCTACAGTTTACCAGCAAACCTGAGGCAGGTGTGATGAAGGTAGGAAGGACAGGTAAAGAAAGCCTCCTTACAAATACCAAGGTGCTGGATGGCATTTGTTCACATTTCCATGAAGCGCACAGGCAATTAATGGAGTTCAAAAGCACTTTTTGTGAGCAGAGGGGTCTTTTTGTAAATAATTTTAAATGATTATTTTTACCATTTTGCCATGTTTGATTTTCCTGTCCTCCCTGGTATTGGGTCACCCAGCTGCACCCTTCCTCTGGGTGGGAGCACAGACAAGCAGCTGACTTCGAATCAATACCCAAGCCACTCCAGTGCAGGCAAGCAGGGATGCATGAATGCTGGTTGGGCCATTCCCTTCCTGCCCGAGAGCAGAGCACCCCACCACTTTTACAAGCTGACCCCCTGCTAGCTCCTGAACTGGATTCTCAGGATGACACGTGAACCCCACTCTTGAGCTGCTAATGTGTCACTGGGCCAACTGACCAGAAAGGTGTTTAAAAAGAATTTTCCAGTCCCCAGCCAACACTTCACAGCTGGCATCAACAGAACAGAGTTTTCAAAACAAATAGACAACTGTGCACACAAGAAAGATGCTGACAAGACAGAAGAACATTTTAAAGCTTCATAACTTTATTTTATGCTCAAACCAAAAACTCAGGTCTACAGAAACTCCAGAATTGAGTGTCACAAAATTTCTCCCAAATTTGAATTCATGACTATAATGTTTAATTAGACCCCATCTGTTCCTATTGCATATACCTGCCACGATGTCATAATCCTCTGCTTGTGACATCACAGCCTGTTTCCATGGAAATAATTCTGATGTCACAGTATGACATCAGCACAGGAAATGCAGTAGGAACAGGCAAGGAGCCTGTGTTCATGCAAATTAGAGTAGGGGCCATGTGACCATCTGTCAGGAGAGCATCCCATAAGACTGGGGCCGCTAACAAGAAGGCACGGTGTCCTGATCATTTTGTCTGGAGTGTAGTTGCCTCAGGATCACTTTCCCAGATGATCTCTGCAACCTTAAAGGGGAATGTGGGTACAGGAGATTTTTTTGTTGTTGAATTTTTGGCTGGGAAAAGACACCCTGAGCATGCTTCCAGGTGCATCACAAGAGCACAAGGTCATTAAGTGACTTGCTCAGGGTCCCACAGTATGCAAGTGGCAGAAACATAGAATTTGATAGCAGATAAGGACCACTTGGCACACCTAGTCTTCCTATTTCCCTACCTAATGGATAAGCTGAAGGTCCTAGTTAACCAACAGCCTACTTCCTCCTACCCCCCACTAGAATCGCCTTATGTCTGTCCCATGCATTCTTGAATTCCCCCACTGTTTTTGACTCCACAACCTCCTCATGAAGACCCTCTCCGTGAAAAAAATACTTCCTCACATTACCTCTGAGCCATCCCTCCTTCTATCTGGCTGTTGTGGTTTTCAGACTTATGTCAGCTATGCCTTCAGAGTCACAGCTTGGTGCTTCAGTCCTATAGGCTATACTACTAGGCGCTGCAGATGAGACAGCTCTCACAATTCTGAGGGTTTTCTCCTTAGAGATCCTACTATAAGGCTAAAGTGCTAACCTCATGACTCTTCCTATGGACCTGGTGACAGGTCTGGTGCCATCTTGGATTAATACAATGAATGGTAATACCCATATACCCATAGGCATATTCTGTCCCTCCCCCACTCAAAATATGCCTGTGGTGATTCCATTCATTGCTCTAATCCAACATGGCTGCAGTGTTTACACTGAACCAATGGGAGTCAGCACTCTAACCTTAAAATACAATCTTGCTGTATTGTTCTGTTATCTGGGGAATTTCTGAGATTTAATTTATAATCAAAAAAGAAATATTGCATTACACTTGCCTACACAAGCCAATGTCTATGCCATTTTGGGTGCCTTTTGTGGATTCAAATAGAATCACATTGTTTAGCTCCATGCCTCATCAAATTGACACATGTCAAATTGTCACATCTGATTTGGTAATGATACAGTATTTTTCATATGGACTTAAATAGTAACATAGCAATTTAAGGACGTGATGGACCCTAGGGCCATCTTGTCCATCACCCCCCCCCTTTTAGAAGCAGGGATGATAAGTATGCTGTGAAAACATAAGCTAATATGATAGGGTCCCTAATGATCAATAAACTTTATCTGGTTCTTATTTCAACCCAATAAAGTTCTAAAAAGTTCAAACCTAGAAATCAGTATAATTTGCATAGATATACAGGATTTCATACTAATCTGTATTTCAAATCACACAAAAGGTTTTGCAAAGCCCCAGCTCACTGATTATAGTATTTTTTATCAGCACTCTTTCAGCTCTATTTTGTTAAGTTTACAATTCTTTATAGCAATATAAAAAAAATATTCTTTTATTCTGATTCGGGCTGGCAGTATACCCTGGAGGTTAGAGTAACGAGCTGTGAATGAGCTTGGTACATCCAGTGGACTAGACTTGGGTTTGATTCTCACAACTTCCACTTGCATACTGTGTGACTCTAAGCTAGTCACTTAACCACCCAGTGCTCCCAGGCCGCCCCTGAAAACAAGCACTTGTGCCTAGTGGGCCTTACCCAGTTACCAAAGACTAAAATAAATAAAATAAAAAAATTGGTCAAGAGACATCCTGCAACCTTTCATTAATCTCTGATTAATATGTCTGTAGAGCCTCATAACATGCCACAGGATCTTAAATAACTAGACCTGTCATGAGTGCTGGAATGCTATATTTTAAGTGTTCTTCAGCATCCCATGACAGCTTGTAACCTCTGCCATTAATCAGTTTCATCTCCCTCCAAACTAATCGTGCAGGCAGTGTTACTTAAAAAAAACAAAACAAGCATTTATCAATGCCAAATGTTTGCTTGCTGGCACTGGCATTGGTAGTGTAGAAGTTACAGAGCTGCATAATAGGAATGGCAGCAAAGTAATGAACTGAAGCTAACCCCACCACCACCCTGCAGAGAGTGACAGGCATTGGGGTGTGCCTGTGGGTCGTCAGGCATAACGACCATGCCATTTCACCACACCCTACCCTGCAGACACTGACAAGTGTCACGGTGTGCCTTTGGGTCTTTGGCCCTTATGCACACCCCATTCCATCAGGAAATACGGTGAGATGGGTGCGGTATAGGAGAATGGGGTGAAGTTTGGGCCTGAAGAGTCCAGGCACACTTGATGCTCTCACTGGCTGCAGGGGTGTGGGTGAGGAGTGGAATAGTATGAGCATGACAGGCAAGAATCCCAAGTCACACCCTGATGCCTGTCATACTCTGAGGTGGGCGTTCAATCGGAAACCCTAACGCCTCAGGCATTCATTGGTATTTTCACTCCAGATTTGCAACATGGTTTTTTTGTGACCCCCACCTCATGAACAGTGGCAATATCAGTTTGTTAGCCGAAAACTGCTTTTGCACAGCGACTATGGCATTTGGCACCACAGGTGCAAAAACACATTCCGAACAGGATGTGAAAAATGACAGCGGTACTGTTCATGGGGAGGTGTAAAAAATGGCAATGTTGAAAATCTGCTGTGAAAATCTTAAAAAAACTGGTGAAGTCACGAGCGTGCGTAGAAACTGTGCAACGACACCCGTAATGTAACTAGTTTGGGGATTTTTACAGCAGATTGTTAACACAGGCATTTTGGGACCTCCGATCATGAACAGTGTCAGTGTGATTTTCTTTATCTGTCCCAACAATGATTTCCCACAGCGACCACGCATCTCTGCACTGAAAGTGTGAAAACATTTCGGCCATGTTGTGGAAAATGACAGCTGTACTTTTCATAAGGAGGTGTGGAAAAATGCCACTGGTGAAAATCTGGACTGAAAATATTACAAATTCATGAACATACGAGGGTACGTGGAAACTGCGCAATGCTCACTCGTAACATAGTCATTTTATGGAGTTTTGTCACCAAATTTTCAACATAGCCATTTTAAGACCTCTGCTCATGACCAGTGTCACTGTGATTTTCTTAATCTGTCCCAAACATTGTTTTCGCACACCGACTGTACCATTGTGCGCTACATGTGCGGAAACACATTTTGGGCAAGATGTGAAAAATGGTAGCTGCCCTGCTCATAAGGAAGTGCGGTAAAATGGCAATGTTGAAAATCTGGTCTGCAAATATTACAAATTTGCAAACTTGCCAGCGTGCATAGGAACTGCGCAACGTGCACTCCTAAAACAATCATTTTTGGGAATTTTTTCACCAAGTTTTCAACATAGCCATTTTAACACCTCTGCTCATGACCAGTGTCACTCTGATTTTCTTAACATGTCCCATACATTGATTTCGCACACCGACTGCGCCATTGTGCACTACATGGGCAAAAACATTTTTGGGTGAGATGAAAATGACAGCTCTACTGCTCATAAGGAGGTGTGGTAAAATGACAATGTTGAAAATCTGGAGTAAAATAGTGAAATTTACATAACTTACAGGCGTGCGTCGAACTGCATAGCACTGCGCTCGTAAAACAGTCATTTTTGGGAATTTTTGCAAATTTTCAAAATAGCCATTTAAGACCTCTGCTCATGAACAGTGTCACTGTGATTTTCTTATTGTGTCCCGTAGATATTGATTTCAAGACACCAACTGCTCCATTATAGCTACATGGGCGGAAACACATTTTGGGTGAGATGAAACTGACAGCTGTACTGCTCATGAGAAGGTGTGTAAAATGGCAATGTTGAAAATCTGGAGTGAAAATATTGAAAGTTTGCTAACTTACGAAAGTACGCGAAAACTGCACAACGACGCCAGAAACAGTCATTTTAGAATTTTTCCACCAAATTTCAAAATAGGCTTTTTGAGAGCCCACCTTATGAACACTGGCAGTGTCGTCTTGCTAATCATTCCGGAAAGGTGATTTCACGCAGTGGCTGCAAAATCACCCTTTGGACCCGAGTAACGTCATGACAGTGACAGCATTCATGAGAAGGGGTCCCAAAAACCCCATGTTGAAAATTTGGTGCAAAAATTCCAAAAAATGCCTGAGATATGCAATAAAGTTGAAAAACCCTATCTATTCCATTATACAGCTTACGCATTTCCTCAGTTCGCGGTCGGCTTTGAAGAGTGCAGATGTTCCCGGTCCACCAAGATCGGCTGCCACGTAGCCCGGAGGTAAGTATGGGGGGTGAGGGGGGTGGAAGGCAGGTGCGGAGTGGGTGGTGCGGGTTGTGGGGGGGGGCAGGGAGAAGCACCGAGGGACAGTTTTCTATTTACAGGTGTTATATGTTTATTTACAGCGACGAGGACATTTGCTACGCTGGGGTGGGCTCCTCAGCGTGGCAGCGCTGAAAGGCTGTTCGGGGGTTGGAGCTGACGGGGATTGGGCACCCTGTTGGCTATAATACATTTTGCCACGCTGGGGTGGGCTCCTGGCATGGCACCTGGATTCTTGGGGAGAGACACAGTGGAGCCGACGGGGAATTGGGCACCCCCTGCTGGGTGACAGCATGAGGGGAGAGACAGTGGAGCCAACAGGGATTGGGCACTCCTGTTGGCTCATAACATCATTTTGCCATGCTGGGGTGGGCTCCCAGTGTGGCACCTGGATGCTTTGGGGGAGGGAGCCGACGGGGGATTGGGCACCCTGTCAGCCGACACTGTGGGGGAGGGGAAGGGCACATGAGCACGCAGTGCTGCGAGGCGCAGGCGCGCATGTGTGTGTGGGGGAGAGCTCTGCTCATCAAGCGAGAGCTCTCCCTTTCAACTGTATGCCACTGCATTTTCAGCTGTCATAGACAGCTGGAGCAGTGATTGGCACTCTGCGACCGCACCTGCAAACACACTGACTGAATTGGAAGAGGCTGACACACCTCTGGAAAACTCGGATGATGGCACTATGTTTCTTGCACATGCGTGCAAGCAAACATAAAAACAGACTAAATAGTATAGGTAGGCAATGACCATGATAGGGTATTGGATTATTGGGGACTTATCAACACCCTGGGTACATTGTGAGGCACATGGCTGCAGGCTGAGTATTCTCACAGCACCCAGGGAGTTGATTAACCCCCAATGACTCCATACCCTGTCGTGGGTTATTGCACTTATAACATGGGTTATGTTCAAAACACGGAGAAAAAAACAGAAAGGGGGTTTCTTCCTGTTTAAAGACCAAGAAAAGGAACTGTATCCTGCTACCAGGCAAAATAACCCCAGTAGTTAACATACTGTGAACAGTCCATTTGAAGAACAGATAGACATGAGTGTAAATTGTGCTGTGAATTTTATCATAAGGAGGAGCTTGATCAGTTAGCTGTTCCAGTTACTGACAGGTGGGTCATGGCAGTCCCAACCAGTTAGTCACTTTTACTCTTAGGGCAAATAATACAGAGGAATGTAGAATGCCTTTTTAACACTTCAATAAATATTTATAGTCTATGGAGAAACATTGTTATCACTGAAATTCCACCTTACTGAAATGCTGTTCAACCACACAGAGTAAAATTAATGGAACGCTGTACTGACCGTACGTGCAGAACAGCATTCCATTAATTTTGAAGGAAAAGAGCGAGCCATGTTTTGAAAGCTGCACCAGTAAACCACCACGTGGCAGTTTTATTTACAACATCACCGACGATTACCGCAGTGTTTTTTTTTTAACAAGGTTTCAGCTCAAAATGCAGGATCAACTAGATTTAGTAAGAAACAAAGTGCTTACTAGGAATTATATGCCTCCAGTTCCTGTGTTCACTCGCTAAGCGAGAGGTCCGGTCGCCATGTGAGTTTTTTTTGAGAATCCCTCCCACTCTCGAGCAACAACCAATGAGAGTGTGCACTGCTATCATAGGGATGCTCAGTCCCTAGCAACCACACAACTCACCATAGAAACAAGTCACAGCTCCCAAAATACCTAAATGGGAGACAAATTATTTTTCCTGTGGAAAAAAATGTTTAAAAAGCCAAAAAAAGTAGTAAAATAATTAGCGGGGTACCATACACTATATAAAATACAGGATGGACCACCCAATGCAGAACCAGTGTGTCCTGCCACCTCAGGTATGATTCCCAAGGACCTCTCGAGCGTCACTCTTGAGGTCACAGGGAATCATACCCCTCTGTGGCAGAACACACTAGTTCTGCATGGTTGCCCATCCAGTATTCTCTATGTTGATTATGAATTGTGTGGCACAACCATTAATTAATGCAGGGTGTGCAAGATCCCGGTAGGCACTGTCTTGTATTAGTTGTTAGCTGTCTGAGCCTAAACATGAAGCAAACAAGCTGACGAGTTTTCATTTCCCAATCACTTTTTTATCAGAGCAATGTAAAAAGTATTCTATATGCATCTGCATTATTTACCTGGAGGGTAAACGTGACTAGCTGGTACCCTAAACAGGACACTGCACTTTGCAGTCTCTCTCTTTTTCTCTCTTCTCTCTCTTTTTCTCTCTTCTCTCTCTCACCATGGTTTGGTTGAGCAGTTTCCCTTACTGCAGCTGAAGATTTTAGACTGGCAGGTAAGGCAGGATTCTGGCTAAATTAAGAAATATTGAGAGTTTGCTACACTCACAGGCATAAGCGAGTATGCATCTCTTTTCAGTCTCCTGCTGTTTTCCAGTTAAGGACACTGACTGCAGCACTCACTCTTTTTTATGTAATGCTTTTTGCCACCTGCTGCGGCACACTACCGGCTTAGGGCATCCAGCTGCTGGCTGCACCCGCCCGGAGAACTGGGTAGCTCAGACTGCACCCAGGAGGATCCAGGACGGCAGTCTTGCCATCCCACTGGAGGGCTCCCCCTCTGCCTCAGCCAGCCAGGACAGCCTCGGACCCTCCCTGACAGGATTCCGCCAAAGTCCTCCAGGTGGCTCAGAGCATGGCCCTCAAGCTGCACGGTCGCACCTAGCTATTTTCCTCTGATTGGTCCCCTGGAACGCGGACGTGCAATGACATCCGGGCATAGCATGCTGATGTCCGCCGTGTTCCCCCTCCAGATTGCCAGCACTTGTAGTGCCCCTGAGCGCTTTCAGGAGCGCTCCAGAGCGCGGCGAGATTCTAATCCACCCCAGGACTGGGAGAGCAGTCTACAGACACTCAATCCCAGTCCTCCCCTGCTGACCCCCGATGGCCCAGGCTCGTTCCCAAACCCAGGTCGCCGGTGTGGCGTCCAGCGCCTCAACCCTCAGCGCCACCGGGCTGGCCAGCACTCACTCTTTTTATTAAGTTTTGATTGCTATGGGCCTCACACTGCTGCTATATTCTGCTGGTGTATTTTGTTCCAGTTAGCTGCTGTAGTCTCTGCTTTTATTCACAGGCACACTTGAACTGCAGATAAAAATGATATTTAAGCAGTAAGTGACAACCAGTATAGGGCACCTTGCAATGGTGGCTATAAATTCTATAAAAAGAATCTTGCACATCAGTGGAAAGGGAAAGGGGAAATTGTTTAACCAGGAAATGCACATTAAGCCAGAGTTTGTTTCCAGGTGCAGCCTGGGAGCACAAGGACGTTAAATGACTTGCTCAGGGTCACAGCATGCAAGTGAGGACTGATGGGATTCAAACCCAGGTCTCCAGCTCAGTGCCCTTAACCACTATGCTATACTGCCTCCCAATCAATGAATCCACAGAACACGCTGTATGGAATGAACCCTGCTGATCATTTGGTGGAAGGGATATTTTTCACCAAAATATGGCATTATACTATATTTAATAAAGAAAGGAAATGCATGCTTTTATTATTTTAAAGTTACTAATACATTTTGATACCTACATTGCTGTAAAAGCAATAAGGTATGACCAGGGGTTGCATTAATCATCTGTTAATCACACCCTAGGGGTATCAGCTTAATCTGGTTCAAGGTCAGTTGGCATTCATCTGCATCCCCCTCCCCCAGGTCATGCCTGAAAATAGGCAGAATTTGTCTAGTGCACTTACCCAGTCAACAAAAACTAACTAACTAAATAAATAAATAAATGTGGCACTTAGCTATGCCTCGTGCCACATCACACCCCTAGGGTGTGATTAATAGACGATTAATGCAATCCCTGGTCCTACCTTATTGTTTAATTTATGTTGTATGTTTTTGTATTAGAACACATTTATGGGATCCCTCACACTGTGGATAGATAAAAAATGTTTTACGTCACCACAGGAAAATCAAGGTGAATGTCTCTGTCCATTAACTTTGCCTGGCACTTTAATTTATCACCGAACAATCCAGTAAACTGCTAGGCACACTTGGCGTCAGTGTTTCTGGACCCATAAAAGAACATTTGTAACCAAAACCATGCATTTAAATCCTAGTTGAACACCAACCATTTCTCCACTGTTGTCAAAAAATTATTATTTTAACTGAAACATTTTCAGGGAAGGAAATCTCAATCCATACTTTTTGCATTACCACACAATTCCCACTAGTGGAATATGAGCAGTGGAGCCTGTTCCTGGTAAAATAAATGAATACAAATACAATAAAAAGTTCAGGACCAATATTATTACTTTTATTTTGTTCATGCCTCTGTTTCTTACCTTATTCCTGCCCATCCTCCACCCTTAGAATTGGAGTCAGCAGGGCTGTATACACCCTTCTTCTGTCCAGGAGGGTGGACAAGCATACAGCTGTCAGTGTCTTCACAGCTGACCCAAATGCTGCTCCGTGATTGTCCTGCTGAGGATGCAGAAATGCCAGCTGACCTGACACTTACCTTCCCACGAGCCCAGTGCCTCATCTCAGTAAAGGATGAACTAGACTCCCAGGGAAATGTTACATTTTGTGAGAAAAGCTACTTTCCTCCCAATACATGCTATCAGTAATAACTCAGGCTTTTGTTATGGAAACTTTTATTTTCATTATTTATTCATCCTCCTTCCATAGAAACATAGACAATAACGACAGAAGAAGACCAGTGATTTATCCAGTCTGCCTATAATACTCTATCTTACCCCGAGACCTTTGCCTATACGGGGGCTTACATCTGAGGGTGCTAAAGGAGAAAACAAGTGAATTGGCAGGTCCCTTTGCACATTTATTCAGCAGATCACTTCAGATGGAGGTAGTGCTGGGAGACTGGAGAACAGCTGATGTGGTTGGGAGGAAGCGGGGCAACTACCGATCTGTCAGCTTTATATCAATAGTGGGGAAACTGATGGAAACCTTAATAAAACAAGACTTGGTAGAGTACCTAGATAAGAATGATTTGCAGGATAACAGCTAACATGGATTCATGGTGGGAAGGTCATGCCAAACAAACCTAATCACATTTTTTGACTGGATCACTAGGGAACTAGACAGAGGCCACCCAACAGACCTCCTCTACTTCAATTTTAGTAAGGCCTTTGATTTGGTGCCACTAGCCACCTGCTGAAAAAGTTGGATGACCTGGGTGCAGCCAAGTGCATAGTCAGTTGGATAGGTAATTGGCTTATGGACAGAAAATAGAGTAGAGGTCAACGAGGTGAGGTTTGATGAAGGCGCGCAATCACTAGTGATGTACCCCAAGGCTCAGTGTTGGGCCAGTCCTGTTTAATGCTTTTATCAGTGATATCGGCATAGGTATTTGGGGCAAAATTACTCTATTCATAGACAATACCAAGCTAGGAGGAGGGGTTAACAGTGAAGAGGTGGTTAAGGACCTACAAAAAGACCTACAGAGACTGGAAAGATGGTCCAACATCTGGCAGCTGAAGTTCAATGCCAAAAAATGTAAGGTGATGCAGTTGGGTAAAGGGAACCTAAGGACAGAGTACCACCTCAATAGAGTCCAGCTCAGTGACACACAGGAAGAATGGGACCTAGTTGACATCATAAGTAGCACCCTTAAATAGACAGGTCAATGCAACAAAGCTTATAGCAAGCCCAACAAAATACTGGGGTGCATAGGAAGGGGATTTGACAGCGGAGGAAGGAGGTAATGCTGTCACTCTACAGGTCCCTGGTAAGGCCCTATCTGGAGTACTGTGTCCAGTTTTGGAGTCCGCATCTCAAAAAGGATATAAACATGTTGGAAGCTGTTCAGAGAAAAGCAACCAAAATGATCCAGGTCCTTCAAGGGCACTTGTATGAGGAGCGTCAGGAAGCATTAAATATATTCTCACTGAAGATAAGGGAGAGGGGAGACATGATTGAAACATACAAGTTCCTGAGAAGAGTAAATAAGATGCCATTTTAAGACCTGTTCAACAGAGTCTCTGACTTTATCACTAGAGGGCATGGGTGGAAGTTGGGGGGTGCTTCAAGAGGAGCTTAGGAAACACTATTTTTACAAAACGAGTCATGGAGCCATGGAATAAACTGCCAGCAAAGGTATTGGAAGCAAAGTACGTGACATAATTCAAGCTGGGATGGGACAAGGCAAAAGCATGATCATAAGCAACAGGAGCAGTAGGAGGAATTAGGCAGAAGGGGATTTTGTTCTGGGACCTGAAAAGGCCCAAGGAACACATGTGCAGACTAGATGGACCCTTGGTCTACTTCTGCCATCTTTTTTCTGTTTTTCTATGTTTACTCTGCACTACCTGTCCCATGTTCCCTGCCTAACTGCAACCCCCCGAGTAACTAGGGAGCCCTCTATGATGCCCCAGCCATGCTTGAAACCATTAATGGTTTTGGCACCCACCACCTTAGCTGGCACACTGTTACATGGCTCAACCTCTCTCACTGTAAAATCAAACTGCCTCATGTCCCTCCTGACTCCCCCTCCAGCTTTCACTCATGTCCCCAGGTTCTAGACTCACTATTCTTGTTGAATAGTTCCTTGCTGTTTATTGTTTACCTTGTTTATTCCGTTCAGGAACTTGAAGGTCTGAATTATATCACCCGTCTCTCATCTGGCCTTCACAAACACATGTTCAGTGCCCTAAGCTGATTCTTATAGGATCTGCCCTGCTGGTTACCCTACGCTGCACCATCTCTAAGCCATTCTTTGTCTTTCCTTAGGTGAGGACTGTAGAATTGGGCACAGTACTCCAGGTGTGGCTTCAACAGTGATCTATAGAGAGGTAGTAATATCTCTTTCCTCCTGCTATCAAAACCCCTCCCAATGCACCCCAACATCCTGGTCTCCTTACTATAGGCCTTGTTACATGGGCTGAATTGTTTAAGGGAGTCATTTATAATTATGTATAGGTCACCTTCTTCAGAAGTAGTATCCAACTGAACCCCTCCTATCCAATACTCCACTTCCTGGGGGTCTTGTTCCCTATGTGCATCACCTTGCACTTGTTGGTGTTAATCTTTTCAACTGCCAAACTTTGGACCACTTCTCTAACCTTTGCAGGTCCACCTGTAACTCCCTTACTCCCTCCTCACTATCTACTCTACTACAGAGCTTTGTATCGTCTTTGAGGAGACACATCTTGCCCTGTATTCCTTCTCCTATTGGGCCTAGGATTGATCCCTGTGTCACCCCCACTAGTGATCTCCCCTGTGCTGTGTCAAGACCACATGGTTAGAAACAGCATGGCCAATAACTGCGACGCGTGGTCACTACAAAACTGTATGGTCCCAAACCACGCTAGTTTAGATATACAAACTCTGAAACCACATGGCACTGTTATGACCACATGGTTTTTGAACACATGTATTTGCTGTCACGGTTCTGACCAGGCACTGACCTCACCCTCCCTGGATTTGACTCCATTTATCACAACCCTCTGCTGTTTCCCATCCAGCCAGTTTCACACCCATCTATGTTCTTTGCTGTCACTAGATCCATTAACTTCTTAAGCAACCTTCTGTGTGGCACCAAGTTGAATGCCTTGCTGAAGTCGATGTAGAGCAAATCTACCGCATGACCCTTATCCACTACCCAAAGAACACCATCAGATTGGTCTAACAAGACCTCCCTGCCATGAACCATTGCTATTTACTATCCTGGAGCCCATTTTTCTCCAGGTAGTCAGCCAACTCTTCTTTGACCTGTGTCTCCATTAATTTGTCAACAACGGAAGTAAGACTAACAGGTCTGTAGTTATCTGGTCACTCCTTCTCCCCACCCTTGTGGAGCGGAACTTCATCAGCTACTCTCCAGTCTTTCAGAAGCACCCCTGACTGACTTGAGCTTGTAAACAGTCTTTCCAAAGGCACACTTGACTTGCCCCGATCTGGCCAGCCCTTTCAGCAACCTTCCCCAGATACTTACCCCAGCCTCTATCAATCAATCAATCAATCGACCTTTATTTGTATACTGGTAGGTATGTGAGCAAAAATGCTCATTTTCACAAATGTCCACTGTCCCCCCAGGCTTGTCAACCATTATGGGGCCTATATACCCCCCTGGATACCCCTATGTGGTGAAGGAGGGTGCTTGGTCACTGATGCAGGGTCTGTGAGGGGCTGGCCATCACCCTGCACAGCCAGTCTTGTTTTCCTCTGAGTTTCTTGTCGCAACTCCAGGTGGCATGCAAGTGCATTTGGGGGTCCTGTTTTGAGTGCATGCAGCAAGTTGCTGCAGGGAAAGGAAGTTCCCCAGTGTACCGGCAGGAGCAGCTGCAGCATCAGAGTGTGTCTCCTCCCTTCCTCCCTACTGGGACATGCTGCCTTCGTCAACACTACCTCCCAGCCTGGCCGCCCGATTGCTGGCTCCTGAGTTCAGTCCCAAACCCAGGTGGCTGACATGGAAGCACAACACGCTTCGTTTGGGCCATCGAGCAGCTCATGTCATGGTACATTTTGAAGAAAATCATTGCACTGTCATCAAAATGACAAAAGTCAGGGAAATCATTGTAACAGTCAGGAAAAGTCATGGATCCAGAGTATTAAACAAACTATCTCTAGTTTGACATATTTTTTATACAAGCACATCAGCAAAGATTTAAGCATTATAAAAATTACTTTTTTAATCTGGTCCAGTACCAGGAATCAAGCCATTGTATTACCAACAGGGAGACTGACACACATGTACAAGTTTTCGAATCCTCCACCGGGGCTGTCTGAGAACTAAGCACATTGTGGATGCAAGGCACAAGACTTGGGGTCTGTCATCTGCAAACGCCTAAAGCTGCAGTGTTTTCATGGAGAATGGCAAACATCATAGTGGTGTCTTGGAAAATGCCATAGAGTTTTCATAAAAATGGGAAAAATCATGGTATCCATGACTTCCGTGACAAAGATACAGCTGTAGTAATAATAAAACAAAATATCTAATGTGTTACCGTCGACAATTAAAGGTTAAGGAACCATTGCTGGGGTCACTCATGTAGGGACCTATTGATGAAAGGGTCACATTGCCTACACGTCGTGTATCTGAGGTGTGTAGGCAATCCTACATAGAAATGCTGCACTGTGGGGGTCCAGTGGACTCCTGGCAGAATTCAGTACAGGCATGCTAGCCCCTTGCACACAGGATCCCCTGGCCACCTGCACAGCTACGTGTCACAGGTGGTCCAGGGGCATGTCATGGGGCGTGCCCTCGCTCCATGCCATTCACTAAGGCATGGAGTGCTGGGCCTGGGGGGTGCAGGTTACATGAGGGGGGACCCTGCCATAACTTTTACGTGCCTCCCAATGGACACTTACTGGCTGAGGTGACAACGGGAACTGCCTCCACACTGCTGCCCAGTCAACTAGGCTGCTAGGGAGGGTGGGGGTCAGCCATTTCGGTCATTTGCCTGTTGGTGTCAGCTTGCCAGGGTCCACACCTTCCCAGGATTCCCTGCATGCATGCAGCAGGGGATCCACTTCGGGACCCAGGATATGCAACTGATTGAATGCCCACCTGAGTCCTGCAATCTTGCCCCCCGCAGCTGCGTGCTGCAGGGAGGGGTCTCAGACAGGTGACCTATGGATGCTTGCAGCTGTGAATACCATGCACCCTGTGCCTGTCTGGGGCCATGTAGGTATACGTTCTGGGTATGTGGGTATTGCACGTACCCTATGCCCCTTTGTGAATAGGCCCCATTGTGAATGTCCATGGAAAGATCTTTCCAAGAAGATATCTGGCTTATCTATGGGTGTCAGAAGTCCTGAGATATAAATACTGTGTCTAAACAACCTCTAAATCAAGTCAAGACAGCAGCCATTTCATGGCCACATGCTGATAGAGTTGATATTGGTCCAGTAAACTGTCCTTCAACTAGCTCTGCTGGCTAATACTGGAAGAAGCAAGGTCAGTGGAATGTGTGTGAGGATCAGCTGATTTTCCCAGCTACTAGCCCTAATTGCTAGTGTCTGAAAAACCTTATTTCAACCCCCGTAAGGACATTTGCATGAAAACAGGATCTCTGTCATGTACTCATCCTCTTCTCTTACTGCTTGCTCTTACTGCTTGTCTATAAGTGACATCATAGTCCCCTGCTTCTGATGTAACAATTGGCTGTTGTAGAAATGACAGTACTCTGACAAGCAGAGGATTATGATGTCGCTTGCAGACAAACAGCATGAGCAGATGGGGACCATGAAACAGAGAAATCTGTTTTCATGAAAATTGCATAGGTAACACAGTGTGATGGGAAGGTAAGGATATGAAATAAAGACTATGCTGTTTGCTTATTTTATTGTATCAAAATGGTCCCTGTGGTGGCACGGGGTCATAATGTCACAAGCAAAACTGCGCACTGCAACCATGCCGCAAGCTAAAATAACGTTGGCACAATATGCCGACCAGTGCACACAGAGCACACACCACAGCAACAGCTTAGTTTTTGCAGAGGGCTCTACCCTGCACTCTCCGACATGGTGGCTCCCCCACACACAATCCCCAGACTAATTATAATCAACTCAGGGGGGTTGTGGACATTGGTGGGTAATTACAGACTTGGGTCAGGAAACATTTTTGTTCTTGGGGCCAAAAAAAGCCACGGCAGAGTGGGACCTGGGGAGAACTGAAGCACAGCCCCATGTCCCCGATGATGCCGGAGGCAGGTGCTCCAGCCGCTCCACCATGGGAGCAGCTCCGACAGGCACCACCTCAACGGCATCCTTCACCATCCCTTCTTGCAACCTATAGTGACAGGAGTAGTGGTTTCTACCACATGCTGTAAAAACCCCTGTTACTGTAGAGCCATTAGCGCTTCTTACAGTGCTGTATTTCATACGCAGTTTTATCCGCACTGTCGTAACCCGGTACCCCCTGTTGTATGAGAGGCCCATATAGGAAATAGAAACTTGTTATGTTGGCAGAAAAGGACCAGCAGGCTTATCTAGTCTGCCCTATTTTCCCTGCCTGTTACAACACCCAGGAACCCTACTTGGTCACAGGTGTCCCTCCCCCTTTGTCTCGAGATATCAGTATTACAATACTGATATCTCAGGACATACAGGTACTTGACATGTGTCACTGCTACTCGATGCTGCTGTGTATAATTGATTTATATAATGAAGTTTTGCTATTGAGGATCTAACCTTGAGATTAAGGATGAGCCGTTGCCAAGTTTGTATTTGGTAAATGTGCCAAAATTCAGCACTTTAACCATCAATTCAGCCTAATCAAACATTTGGGCCACTTCAGATCACTTCGTCCTTCAGTCAGATGTAACTCCCCTGCAAATGGGGGTTCCCAAAAGTCTTCTAAGAGCCTGCCTGAATGCTCCAACTCTGGGTGATGTTCGGTGTCTGAGCTGTTTAAATGTGGTTCCAAGTGAGTGCTATTTGAGCCTCCACGTACTGTCTCTTTAAGACCTGTCTGCTTGCAGACTTATTTAGTTTGTATGGGGGGACTGTGTATTTAATGCTCGAATCCCGCCTGAGCTGCTGTCAATTCACTCCGTTTCTGCCGTCGTTTCACGTGCAGAGGGAGCCTTGTTGAAAGATATAACTGTTTTCCAGAAATCATTTAGAGTGACTGAGAAAATGTAGTTTGTCTAACCTGTCTTTATTTCAGCATGAACTGTTTCAGTGTAGCTCTTTCATTTTGGTCCTGAATTGCTGACTTGGACCAATCAGGATGATAGGGAGACCTTAAAATGGAGCCTGTGGACGAATCGGAACTTGGACTCTCAATTTTGAGCCAGCCACAGGGGGATTGTATGGGCAATGACTCTGGGAAATTTAGTTTTGACCTTGGAGCCTTTTTTCACCAACAGAGGGAGTCTTATTGTGAGCGACAGCCAAACCAGCCAATAGAATGGTGTGGAGCCAAAGAAATGCCCAGCTCTGTTACTGGAAAGATCAGATCAGTTGTGGCAGTGAAGAGAGAAGGAGCTCTGTGCTTCTACGGTGTATGGTTTCGCGTGGGAAGCGCGTGTGAGGCCCTGAGGTTCGGCCTGCAGCTGTTGTAAGTGCCAGTTCGGACTGAATCTGATTTGTGAGGAGAAAGAAGGAAGTCTGAAGAGTGGAAACCAGGCTCACCCTGTAGAAGACTGGAGAAATTGCTGAATTGCGCTCGGTCTGTCAGGAACTGAAGCTGCTGTGTGTGCTCCAGGGTATTTTGCAGTAAGTGTGATTGGGATCGAGGAGCAGCCTGCCTGGTATAGTACTTTCCTTTTACATATGAATGTGCGTAGTGCTTGTGGGGAATCGCTGTTTCCAATCCCCTGTGCTTTGTGCTGTGTGTTGAAGCTGGAAGCAAACCCCAGCTTGTCTCGGACTAAATCCATTTGCTATCAACTGCAGTGGGGTCCAGTCACAAGGACCTTGTCTCCATGCCCTGTTGTATCTGACAATCCAGAAGAACATCCACCATCCAGTTCTCAGCTTGGGTTTTGTGAGTACAGATCAGGGTATTCCCCTGCAGCCAGTTTTCAATCACAAGTGTGTCATCTAATTCTTGTTGTTTCACTGCGTCATGGACTGAGCCATCCGGCTCCGGATTACAATTGGATGTTGTGCATATATTTTCTTCTACAGGGCCCTATCCATCTGCACCTGCCATCCAACCCCAGGCAATGGACCTGGCTAGCCCCCCTCAACCTGGTTACCCAGAGTGTGACTTTTCAGACCCTGAATCTGTGCACAGTACTGTGATTTAATTTCACCAATTAACCTGATTTCCCCCTCCCGTGTTACTGTCCCCTAAATAAATTAGATTTGTTGTTGTTATACTATATACTATCTGTGGTGTTGGTACTTATGGAAACAGTATTGTATTTCGCTGTGTATGTTGTTTAACCTTATTTTACAGGGGATCCTCAGAGACGTGCTGCCGAATCAGTCTCGAAGGTAAGTGGTGCTTTATGAGTGAACAGTGTGTATACGTGGGGTATTGGGGCTGTAACTCCTGTGTACTATGTGAGCCACTAGAGGGAACCAAAGAGGGTCACAGTGTCCCAGAGGGCTGTGATCAAGCTAGTCTAACCACTATAAACCCTGACCTCTGGGTGGAGGCTCCCGCCATAGAACCTAGGCCCCTCAACCTGTCAGTAGTCAAGCAGGCAGGGGTAGTAGCCCTTGGGATAGCGCCACCTGGGGGTTACACAGATAATTAAAGAACACTCTAATCCTTCCCAGGTTGACACTTTCCCCACCCGTGTCACTTTTCACCCTACTCCTCTCTCTTCAGACATTTTTATAAAACACACTTTTCTGGCTGCTGGCACTGTGCCAAGTGCTGACTAAGGCTGACTGGAGGAATGGGAAGAGTGAAACAGGTTGGGATTGGATGAAGTGGGTGAGGAATGGTGGAGGGGTGCCTCGTACACTCCCAATTTTAGCCTGTTTGGCCCTAATGCCAAGGGCCCAAAGTGAATAGCTGAACTATCAGAGCTGAACTGAAGATAGGAGGTGTGAATTTAAGCCAAACTGAAGTTGCCAGTTTTCACATTCACTCACCTTTTCTTGAGATATGGTATCTTGCTCAGAAAGTGGGCATGGAACAGCAGCAGCAGCAATGGCAACAGAGGATCAACCTAAAACACAAGGTTTCCATTTAATGCACACTGAAACTGGACCTAAAGTTAGAATTGACATTTCAATCATGGGTCTTTATCAGAAAATTTTTTTGTAACTATATTTATTATTGTTCTACATAATTGTTAAAGAAGATCTTGAGTACTATGGAAACAATGATTTTAACTTAATTTCCTATTTTCAGAACACACTGAATTTAACCTTCTTGTGTTATCTATAGCCAGCATGCTGAAACAGCACTGTTTTTTTTGTTCTAACAAAGGATATACATACAGTAGATGAGCAAGACAGTTGTGCAGGTCTGTCTTTTTTTCCATCAAGGGTAGCTCCTTCTGCTTTTGGGCCCTTTGGATGACCTCAGAATACCACCACTTGACGCCTTCAGCCCCAGGGTAGCTCTTGACTTTCCCATCATGGCAGGGTCCCCAGGGAAAGAACAGTTACGTAAGAACTTACCGTAACAGTAGCTCTTCAAGAGAATATCTTGCAGCAGGTCACACCTTAGGAACTACAGCTGTCAGGCACCAGGACACATGGAAAAAATTTTGTTAGCAGCCTATCTGAGGCCTTCCATGGTGATGTCACCATGTTGGTGTTCCTCTATATAGCCGTGGGTGGCCCCATGCCCTCCTCAGTTCCCTGCCGGAGACCATCCAGCAAGGACGCACTCCCGAAAGAACTGAGGGAGAGCCAGAGAGACACGCCAGAAGGAGTATGGGAAACAGAATGTTTACCATCCTGGAAAGGAGAAGCAGGAAAGGAGTAAACCCAGACTCAAGGGGGAAGGAGGGAGGGAGGGATGGCATGACCTGCTGCAAGAGATTCTCGTGAAGATCTACTGTTATGGTAAGTTCTTACGTAACTGTTCTATCTTCTTCAAGGATATCTCTTGCAGCAGGTCCCACCTTATGAACGAGTCCCAAGCAGTACTGCAGAGGAGACCAGGTTGAGAGGCTGGAAAACAGGAATCTATGAAAAGAGCCCCTGTAACACAGCTAGGCTGACATTTCCTGCCTTATAGATGTGATATCCAGACTGTAGTGACTATAACATAGAAACATAGACTTTGTTAGCAGATAAGGACAGCTTGGCCCACCCAGTCTTCCCACTACAAGACTGTAGTGACTTGTGAAAGTGTGGACAGCACTTCAGGTTGCAGCAGAACAGATCTCAGATGCGGAAACCCCCCTGAAACAGGCAAAAGAAGTTGCCACGCCTCTGGTAGAGTGGCCCTTGACAGCCCCAGGAAGTTCCTTACAGTTCTTCCTATAACAGAAAATAATACAGTTGGCCAACCACTAGGAAAGACACTGCTTAGAAACTGATACACCCTCTTTCTCAGGGGCAAAAGAAACAAACAGTTGTGAGGACTTCCTGCAGTCCCTCATGCAGCGAACATAATATCTAAGAATTCTATGTACATCTAAAATATGAAACAATGTTTCCCCTGGACTGGTATGCTCCGGGTAGTAGATAGGCAGGTGGATGGCTTGATTCAAGGTGAACTCAGACACCACCTTCGGTAAGAACTTAGGGTTACTACGCAAAGACATCCTGTCTTTGTGAAAAACTAAATAAGGCTGCTCACACACGAGTGCCTGTAGTTTGGAAATCCTTCTAGCAGAAGTAATAGCAACTAAAAATAACACTTTCCAAGACAGAAAGCACAGCTCGCAAGTCATGACTGGCTCAAAAGGAGCCAAAGTAAGTTTTTCTAAAACAAAATTGAAGTCCCATGCCGGGACAGGGTTATGGATTGGAGGCTTCAAGTGCAGGAGGCCTCTCAGAAAAGTATGGGCTATGTCCAACTGGGCCACCATATGGCCCTCAGTGGGCACATGGAAGGCAAATATGGCAGACAAGTGCACTTTCAGAGAAGAGTATTTCAGTCTGGCATCAGCAAGGACAGTAAGTACTCTAGAAACTGGTTCACCGAGCAGGTGAAGGAGTCCAGGTGATGGGAAGCAAAGTGCTTCCACATCATGGAAAAAGTTGCACTGGTGGTGGAGGTTTTTTTGGCAGCTATCAGGACCATCAGCTGCTTTAGGGGAGATCCCAAACCTGGCAATGGCTATGCCTTCAGGAGCCAGGCATGCAGGTGGAGGGACCTAAAGTTCGGATGGACAAGGGTTCCTTGTTCCAGTGACAGCAAGCCTGGGCACAGGGAAAGGGGTACTGGATGCTCCACTGCTAACTGTTGCAGCAGTGGAAACCAAATCTGATGAGGACAAAAGGGAGCCACCAGAATCAGGGTGGCACCCTCTGTCTGGAGCTTGAGGGGGGGGGAGTGTAGAGAAACCTCCCTTTCCAAGAAAGGGACAATGCGTCTCACCAGAAATCTCCAGGACCTGGATCGAGTGAGCAGAAAAGTGGCAGTTTTGCATTGCGTGGGGATGCAAAAAAGGTCCAACTCTGGATGCCCCACCTATTGAACATGTCTTCTATGACTGAGGTCAGCAGTTCCCACTCATGCATCCAGGACAGCAACCTGCTGATAGTGTCTGCCAAGGTGATTTGGACACCCGGAACATACACAGCTGACAGCTCCTGTCCATGGTACAGAGCCCAGTACCAAACCCTTATTGCCTCCCTGCACAGAGGGTAAGAGTGGGTGCCCCCTGATTGCTGATGCAGTGTGCCACACTGATGTTTTCCTCTGCACTAGCAGATGGCCTGGAGACAGGCAGCACTGGAAAGCCTGCAGGCCATACAGGACAGCTCTCATCTCGAGGACATTGATATGGAGAGGAGTCTCAGATGGAGCCCACGTCCCTTGAGTCTGGTAAGGACCTGGATGCATCCCCCAGCCTGTGCCCGAGGCATGAGGATCTGCTGAGGGGAGGGGATGAGGAAGGGAACCCCTTTGAGCAAATGGTTGGGTTCCATCCACCACAGGAGAACCTTCTTTACCAACAACGAGACCAGAACCCTCTGCTCTAAGTCATCGGTTCTCTGGTCCCACTGTACCCTCAAAGTCCATTGAGGGATGTGCATGTGCAGCCAGGCCAGAGGGACCGTGGCAATGGCCACTGCCATCAGGCCCAGCAGTCAGAGGTATATCCTGGCTGCGCATAGGAAGAGGCATCAATAGTAGAAAACAGGAAGTTGTTATCCCTCTGTACAGACAGTTGGTGAGACCCCATCTGGAGTACTGTGTGCAGTTCTGGAGACCCCATCTCCGCAAAGACATAGACAGAGTGGAAGCTGTCCAGAGGAGGGCAACCAAAATGGTGCAGGGTCTGCACCAGAAGACATACGAAGAAAGACTAAAGGAGCTTAATATGTATACCCTAGAGGAAAGGAGGGAGAGAGGGGACAAGATAGAAACTTTCAAGTACCTCAAGGGAATTAACAAAGTCCAAGAGGGTAGCATCTTCCAGGAAAAAGAGAGATGCAAGAACAGCAAGCAATTTAAAGATAGAGGGGGGACCTGCCCAGAGGTAATGTGAGGAAGAATTTTTACTGAGAGGGTTGTGGATGCATGGAACAGCCTCCCTGAGGAGGTTGTGGAGTCAAGAACAGTGGGGGACATCAAGAATGCATGGGACAGGCATAAGGCAGTCCTAGTGGGGGTGGGGTAGGAGGAAGTAAGCTGTTGGTTAACTAGGATTTGCAGCTTATCTGTTAGGTAGGAAAATGGGCAGACTAGGTGGGCCAAGCGGTCCTTATCTGCCATCAAATTCTATGTTTCTATGTAACTTTGCCTGATGTACTAAGATTGAGTGCAGTTGCATCAAAGGAGTTTGGCGCAGTTGTGCCAATCAACAGGGTTGATGTAGGGTATAACCCAAGCCCTGTATCAACCATTTAAAATTGGGCCCAGCTATTTAAACTTATGAAAGAACACAGAAGTAATCAGAACCTGTCACCCTGAGGAAACAACTGGGATTGCGAAACTCTGATGACACACAAGTCTAACATGTTATGTATGTCGTATAAAACAAATTTGAACAATTCTTCTATGAATAAGTTTGTGGCTTAATAGGACCTTACATCCAATAATTTGTGGATACTGGACTTGAAACCTTGTTAGGTTGGAGTGCTTTCTGTTCATTCTATTTTTAGGTAACCGGGCCAGGAGAGCTCTAAAACAGCTGTCAGGTTCCCCGTCCCACCACAAGGGGTGCTTCACCAATGGAACCTGGCATCTCCCTACCCTGGGCTGTCCCCCCCCCACCAACATTTTGCCACCTGACTTCAGTTTTGGAGGTCACTCCCAAAACTTGGGTTGCCTTCTGTGCAAATCATTCTTAGTTCGTAATCCATCAAGACAGTTTGTCACAACCAAACAGACAAGAACTACCTATCATGGAATTAGGCATTCATATACAAGATTTGTATAAATAATTAGCAGTTTCAGCAGATATGATTTGCTCATTAAAATTGAAACACAGAAACAGAATTTGTCAGCAGAAAAGGACTGCTTGGTGCACCCAGTCTGCCTAAGACCCTGTCTACACTACACCACTTACAGTCTGTAACGGTTCCAAACCGTTACAGACCGGGAACTGTTACAGTGTGTCCACACTGCCAGTAAACAGTCTTGATAACGGTTTGAAACCGTTGCAGTCTATCCACATTGTGGGTGCCGTGTAACCACTACGGCTGCACCCTATCCCACAATGCAGTTTGTGCTGCACCGGGGGAATGCTGGATCTACACGGTCACGTGTCCACACTATGCCTGGTAACGTTATAGGGGCACAACTGTTTTCGTAACCGTTGTTCAAACCACCTCATAAGCGGTTTCAACAATGGTTACGAAAATGCTTTCTGTAACGTTACAGGTGTAAACGCAAACTGTTGTGGTAACGGTTTGAGCCCTCTGTAACGTTACAGAGGCATAGTGTGGACAGGGCCTAAGTGTTCCCTGCCTAGTCCACCTTCCTAACCCTAACTGGTCTTTGTCTACCTCCCCCCATTCCCTGCCTTTGTTCTACAATACCCCTGTGTTTATCCCATGCATACTTGAAGCCCTTCATCATTCTAGCCTCCATCTATGCAATTATAAAATGACCCCCAGGTGTTAGAATATGGCTGATCTTCATAATTAGTTCTGATCTGAAATATTATACTGAGGTATCATCCCAGGTCAGGAACTGCTTTTGGTCAGGCATTGGAAGTCTTTTGCATATTGAAGGGTACCATCAACATCAAACAGCTGCAGATGATTGAACTGGTGTCCTCCAGCAGGAAGCAGGTACACATTTTAAAGCTCCGAGGTGAAAAATTCAGAAATAACATTAGGAAGTACTTCTTCTCCCAGAGGGTGGTGAGTCTATCGCACTGTACTCCAGCTAGGAAAACAGCTGCAAAAACAAACAAACAGAACTGGGCACCAGTGTAACTGCAAAAAAACATTTATTGTTTAAAATATATAGTAACTCACAGACAGGCTCAAGCAATACCAAAAACAGCAGCAGCAAAGGAAGAGAGTGGCCCTTAACTGGTTTTGCCAAGGGCTTCAACAGAGGGGGGCATGGCTGCTAACGTCAAGAGTGCTTTTTAAATACAAAAATCTCTTAAAGTGATAATACAGCAATAGTGCGTGGCAACTTTCAAATACTAAATAATCCAAAGGAAAGTTATCTACAATTACTTAAACACAAGAAGCATAAAGAAAAAAACACTAAAATGAATCACTTGCATACTACATATGTGCAGACAATTTTGGAAACAGCAGAAAATAATAACGAGAAATATGAAGTTCCTGTGAGTCTTCAAAGCTTTTTCCATATCACTTCAAATAAGATTCTGCACATCCACAGTAGGAGTGGGGATCTTGAAAAATGCTAGTGGAAGCAGAAAAGAGAGGCACTGTTAATAATAGTAAGACAGGGCTTTCAAGCTTAATACTTATGTTTTTTTTTTTTTTTTTCATTTTCTGTTTTTTTGTTACAAGTAGGGACAATGGATATGAAGACAGCACACCTCCAACGTACTGTAAGCCTGGACAAATGTTTACTTACTAATGAAATACCAGGATTCCATAGTGGGCAGGGAATTCCTCTGAACGATGACATCTTTGCACAGCATACTTATTCATTCCTGCTTAAGGAGCAGCTCTCTATTACAGTAAAATGCTTGAGAGAAACAGAGTCTCTTTCTGCTGGGTAAAGATAAAAGGGCCCAATTCATGAAGGTAGACGCAGGGCTTGCGTCCAGCCCTGTGCCAAACCCATTTTTGCACAGCTGTGCCGAACACATTGCCACAACTTGCCCGATTCAATAAGATCAGGTGCATTTAGGGCTTCTCCCCACTAGTACGCAGCTTAGCCAAATATTTGCACAAGCCCGTAAAAGGGCATAAGATCGCCGTCAGTTAGATCCGCAAAAAGCTGGTCTAACTTGGTAACACCAAGGCGGCTTTTTGAGAATCCCGATTGCCTACCAGGGAATGCCGCATGCCCCGTGCGCCATATGTTCAGCCTACATGGGGTGTGCAACATTCCCGACACGTTTGTGAATCAGGCCCAATGCCTTTATTAGACTTATGAAAAGTTAAAGATACAAGTTTTCGAGGCCGTAATGCCTCTTTGTCAGGTATATTAAACTGGGCATAACGGTTTTGAAAGCTTATGCCTTTAATTTTTGGTTAGTCTAATAAAGGTATTTTTTTCCTTACCCAGCAAAAAGATTCTCTTTTTGTTTCTCTCCTGCTTTTGTGCGGGCTAACATGGCTCAACCCTACCTTGATCAGCAAAAAGCTTACAACTGTTAGTTTAACACCAATTATGTTTTAACTTTAGTGTTTTCTATTTTTTGTTATACTTTTCATGTTGTTATTTACTAAATGTTGCAGATACTGCGGTACTTATTTCTTTAAGATGTGTGTGTGTGTGTGTGGGTAACTGATGGGCTTTAAGTGTCTTCTGACCTTAAAGGGAACATCAACCCTGTTGTTTACGTGTTTCAATATGATTGCTAATCTGGGAATGGGTTAAGTCTGTCTAATAACTGCATGTATTCTTTCGTGTGCTTGTTTTGAACTATTCTTATTTCACTATTATTTAGGATCTGTTTTTTAATGCTGCCTTTTTACCTGTGCAGTATTCATTTTTTAATTACTCAGCAGTTCCAGAACCCAGTGACCTCAATCCAGTGGAAGCCTAGAGTGAAGCTTTCCAGGCAGGGCTTCTGCTCAACTGATGTTACCGGGTTCTTGAACTGATAAGTAATTAAAACATGAATATTGGGCAGGTAGAGATTGCATTAACAAGGGGTCCTGAATGAGGAAAAAAAAGGACTTAACACATGCCCAAATTAGAACTGCATTAAAAGATGTGAACAACAGGGTGTAGTTTTGATTTATTTTATTTTAATTTTGTTAACCGGGTAGGCCCACTGGGTCCTGAAGATCCCTTTTTCAGGGGCGACCCGGAGTTAGTTATAGGTATAATCGTTCATTTGAGAGAGGAACAATACAAGTGGTGATAAACAGGTTAAGAATACAGTGGCAACAGTGGAGGAGATCATACAGACATACATGGGTAGACAGCTTAAAAAAGGTACATACTGACTAGACAACTCACAGTGGGTAGATTAGTACATGGCACATTAACTATAAGGATAACAATTATAACAGTCTAATCTTGATGCCACCCATGTGGGTTTTTGCCTATGCATTTTTCACCGTGTGGTAGTCACACATCGGTCAACCTTGTGTTGGCTCAGACTGAGCACTGGTTAAGTGCAAGTGCAGTTGCTGATTTCTAGGAGGTGCTCTCGGAGCTTCTTATGGAAGGATCCCAGGGAGTTGGAGGCCTGCACGTTAGCAGGGAGTTTATTCCAGAGCATAGGTACTGAGTGGGAAAAGGATTTGCTGCCAGCAACCGTCTTTAACTTGGACACTTCCAGTAAGTTTCTGCCAAAGGTCCGAAGCGCTCAACCTGTTCTCTTGGGTATAAGCAGGCCGGCAAAACTCTCTGGTGGGGGGTCTTGCAATAGTTTAAATGCTTGGTACAGCACTGGGTACCGAAGCCGGTGATTCAGGGACAGCCATTTCAGGGTGGCCAATACCCCACAGTGGTGCTGCCACGGGTGTGCTTTGGAGGTGAATCGGGCTATCTTGGTATATAGTGCCTGCATCCTACTAAGCTCCTGTTTCGGATGTCAATGCAGGACTGGGGCAGCATATGTTAGGTTGGGTAGTAGGATGCTATTAGCGAAGAGAGAGACTAAAGGAACTTAATATGTATACCCTCGAGGAAAGGAGGGATGGGGGGGGACATGATATAAACTTTCAAATACCTCAAGGGAACTGACAAAGTCCAAGAGGGTAGCATCTTTCAGAAAAAGAGATATGCAAGAACAAGGGGGCGCAATTTAAAGATGAAGGGGGATGACTCAGGGCAATGTGAGGAAGTATTTTTCACAGAGAAGGTGGTAGATGCATGGAACGACCTTCCTGAGGAGGTAGTGGGGTCAAAAACAGTGGTGGAATTCAAGAATGGATGGGAAAGACATAAGGCAATTCTAGTGATGGGTAGGAGGAAGTAGGCTGTTGGTTAACTAGGATCTGCAGCTTATCCAATAGGTAGGGTATTGGGAAGACTGGATGGGCCAAGCTGTCCTTATCTGCTAACAAAGTCTATGTTTCTATGTTATAGTTATTCTGGTCTCTAGGGTCATTTGTGGGCTTAGCCTGTATAGAAGCCCAGCTTCTGATGTATTGTCCTGGTGATCATGTCCACATGGGGTTTCAGGGTGAAGCTCTGATCCAGTATTAGGCCCAGGTATTTGAACTGGCTTACTACTTCAATAACCAAGCCCAATGAGGAAATGAGGGGCAATAGAGGCTTCAGTTGCAGCCTCTTGGGCTGAATACAATGGCTTTTCTTTTCATGCTGTTGGGGAGCAGCCTATTTGCCAGGAGCCATCTCTCCAAGGACAGAAAGTCTTGCTGCAGCTGTCCACGTAGGTCAGTTATGCTAGGTGTGGTTCTGTAAAGCACCACATCATTTGTGTACTGGACTACTGAGCTTCCCCACAGTTTCTACTGAGGTCGTTTATGAATAGTGAGAACAGGAGGGGGCCCAGGATTGACCCCTTGGGCACCCCTCCTTGATAGGAAATAGTTCCGATATGGTCCCTTTCCACCTTAGCTGCTAGGTGCGCTCAGACAGGTAACTCACAAATCAGTTTAGGGAGTACTGATCTAAACCAAGGCATTTCAGTTTATCCACTAGCAGATCATGATCCATCAGGTCGAAGGTCTTGGTCAGATCGATAAATACAGCCCTGGTGGGGGCGCAATGGTCAAGTGCTGTGAGGATGTTTGTGGAGAATTTGATGAGAGTGGTGTCCATGCCATGCTTTTGTCTAAACCCATGTTGGGTGCTGGCCAACAGGTGATTTGCCTCCACATAATCATGGAGCTGGCCATAGACAACCCTATCCTGGATTTTGGCTAAGATACACAGGAGGGAGATAGGCCCATAATTTACCACCGGCTCCTTGGGGCCTCCCTTGTGGATATGTATCACATAGGCTTGCTTCGACAAGGCAGGAATGACTCCTTCAAGAAGGGACCTGTTGATGAGCCATGTTATTGGCAAGGCTTTGGATGGGGTGGCTGCTTTCAGGAGTCTGGGGTCGAGGCCATCTGGGTCTGCCAAGCCCTTGGCCTTTATAGACTTCAGCAGAGGGAGTACATCCCTTGGGTGTACTAGCTTTAGGTGAAATTTAGGGTGCTGATGTTCTCATCTGTCAGGACCCGGTGAACCTGAGGACTGGGGGAAGGGGGGAGGTCAGGTTTGTACTTTTCTAGGTCTGTGAAGAATCTATTAAAAGCATTCACCGCCTCCTGGGAATCACTGATGTATTGCCCCCGTAAGTGATTTGTCCTGGGGGGGCTTGCTGTTACCCTTCAGCAGACCATTTATTTGGGACCAGAACGCCCTTGGGTCAGTTAAGTTAGCCTGCTGAAGGGACTTAACATATTCCCTTTCTGCCACTTCCTTACATTGGTTCCGTAATGTTCTGCAGCTAATCCAGTCAGAGGGGTGGCTGGAGGTCTTGTGTTTATGCCAGGCCTTATCACATTGTATAATCAGGGATTTAAATTCAGGGGTAATCCACTTATGGCAGTGCCCCTGCATACTTAGCTTCCTAAGGGGGGATGTAAATTGGCCACGGAGGTGAAGGCATGATGGAAGTAGTCCAGGGCTTCATCATGGTAGGGAGAAGCTTGACTGGTCTAGTCAAGGCTGGAGAGGCACCTTTGGAAGGCTGCTGGGGAGAATTTGGAGAAGTCTCTGGCTGTGATAGATCTAAGTAGGACTTTGGGCGGTTGATTCTTCCATATGCAGAAGATTGGGGGAGTGGTCGCTCAGGGCATCTGCAAGTGATCAAGCCACCTGGATGCTGCGAGGATTGAATACCAGGATGCAGTCAAGGGTGGTATAGTTTCCAATTTTTGCATTATGCCTTGTGGGCAAAGTAATGATTTGCATCAGTCGGGCATCCAGGAGTGACGCCTTTAGAGCCTGTTCTGTGTCGGGGGCTCAGCTCAGGTTGAAGTCACCGAGGATTATTGTTTCAGAGGAGACGTGGTCAGCAAGTGCTTTGGTAAGTATCTTGAGGGCTTGGTAGGCCACTTTAGGCGGACTGTATAGACAGCCTATCAGAAGAGACTTTGCCTGCCAGAGGGTAACCTTAACAAATAATGATTCGCTGCCAGGGCAGCCAATGGGGGTAGTGAGGCAATGGCCACATCAAGGGATTCTTTGGTATATATAAGGACCCCACCCCCTTTTTTGACCTCTGTCTTGCTTGAAGGCATTATATCCTGGCAGATCAACCTTGTGAGTTAAGATGTGGGGCTTTAACCAGGTTTCTGAAACGGCAAGTGCATCTGGCTTGTAAGTATCAACTCAGCCCTGCAATTCATGTATTTTAGGGCGCAAGCTGCAGATGTTCATGTGGGCTAGCCTTAGGCCCTTGGGAGAAAGCCAGGTTTGGTTGTGAGGGGAGCCGATGGCAAGTCTAGCTACTGGGGGGACCGGATTGTGCTGGATATCCCCCGCCAGGAGGAGCAGGATAAGAGAGCCTAGATTTGCTGCCCATGGGACCATGAGGAGCAGGTCCAGTACTCCCTTAGTTTTGGAGGCATGGAACATTAGGTAGAAGGTTCCCTTTTGAGTTAGCCCATGGAGTACCCTTGTTACTTCTACTACCTTGGCTGACTCTAGGTGTTGGATGACTGGGTGCTGGAGGACTGGTGGGTCCTTGGGCAGGTAGGGGCATCCAGTTTCAATCAGCAGGTAGTCTACACCTATGAACATAAAAAGGTAGAGGAAAAACAGGATCGTAGCCCTGAGAGGCAGTTACCTGTGGCAGCCCTTCTTGGGGGAGGGAAACAGATGGCACTGGGGGCCTCCTGACATTGCAATAGCTGGGTCAGCCTCAGGGGCAGAGGCTGGGACACCTGAGGACGAGGCTGTAAACAGGAGACTAAGTTCCTTAGGTACGGCTTTACAGGAGCTGACTTAGACAGTGAGGGGATTGTACCCAGTGCTAACAATGTATTATTCCTAGTCTAACTTGGTTGTTGTTCGAGAGCGAGGCCTTTCATTGTGGGACAGTGGGCTATGCCACAAGGGCCAACCAACAGCTGCTCAACAACCAATATGATTCTGTAGGCCAAGACTACAGTGGATTATGCAGACCACTATCTTCGCAGTTATTAGCAAACGCTGGCTGTGACTGACTGGTAGAATATGCCTAACTATATGGATATGGCTGTGACAGGTAGAAAATGCCTAGCTATAGACTTCTACGGAGCTTTTCACAAACTAGCTAGGCTGCCCTTTGATCTTAGGTTGCACAAGATTTTAGGCTGTCAAAAGTTTCAGTCAATGGGAAGCAGTGTGTAAGGTAGCAGACTGTTGGCAAGCTGAGCCCCTAAATATTCCAAGGATTGAGAGTCACAGACTATTGTGTAGCCTTTATAGTACCTTTAGAGGATTTATACTGCAAAGAAGAAGAGAGGGAGCACCAAGTTCTTCAGATCTGTACTTCCTGAAACCATCCTATCTGCTCCCCCTGCTGTCAGTTAGTGGTTAGCGCCTTACCTTGCGTATTCAATAAAGGTTGGGGCTGCGGAAGGTGGGCGGGGAAAAAAAAACACTTTTGGCAGCAGCGTAGTTGACTCAGCTCCATGGCGGTGGCATGGAGTGGAGGTAGAAGGTCCTGGATTGGTGAGCTCTTTTCACCGCTGTGGAAGCAGTGAGCTGATCAGTGAGGACTCTCAGTTGTGCTGCAGCTGTAGTAGCAGGGAGCCAATTCAGGTGGTGGCAGCTTGGGTTCTCGGTGGCAAGCAGGGGCCATTAAAACAGGGGTCCCATGGGCTCCTTTGCTGGTCTTCGGCGACATCAGGTGAAGGGAGGGAGCAGTGGAAGCTAACTGGGCTGCTATCTCTCCCACGGTGCTGCAGCAGGGCTGGTTTAGTGAGCCATGCAGATAAAACAAACAGCACTTGGTTTACTTGTTGTGACTTGCCTCAAACCAGGGTCTGAAGTTTATTAGTCTAGGAATTAATACCTTTGAGCCAGGGCTCTTTTACAAAGGTTCCACGTCACAAAGAACATTTAACAAAGCACGATACACATTACAGGTAAAAACCAGACAGGAAAGTTACATCATAAATTTGCTATTAACAGTTTAAGGCAGTAACGTTTTTAAGTTTCATAGAAAAACAAGCTATAACAGGTTCAAGCGAGTAGACAATTTCGAGGTTAAGGAAACTTCCAGGAGAGGGTGATCATTAGGCCAAAAGGAGGCTAGAGAGGAGGGAAAGGTGGTGAGCGGGAGAGTAAGTGAGAGGGGACAGGAAAAAAAGGGGGGGAGTGAGTTTGGGTGGGAGACAGGAAGTAGTAGAGGTACCAGAGGGTTCATTAGTCAGGGAGGAAGAGGCCTCAGATGTGAGGATGGACATGAGGAGTAGTAGTCTTTATCTAGCACTATCACAGTTGCTAGTGGTGAGGTGGGCATAGAGCATGGATTTGAAAGCTTCAAGTGAGGTTGAGGATAGAGTAGGTGGACTAAGCGCATTGAACCATGTCGGGGCCCTGTATGCGAAAGATCTTTGTCCCTGTGCAGTCCAGCATCTCGGAACCAGGAAAGGTTGGCGTTCAGATCTGGTGGAGGGTCGGAGCCAGATTCAGTCGGAGTAGGTTTTAATACATAATGGAGTCAGTCCCAAGATAGATTTTTTTGCCATTGTGCAGGTGAGATAAATAAGACGATTTGATAGGTTCAACCAGCCTGATTCATAGTACAGATCACACGTGTGAGTCAGTCTTTGAGCCCCCTGTGAGGAGCCGGCAGGCCTTATTTAGAGTGATTGAGATACGCCTTAGAGCAGTGGAGGTAGCTGAGCCATAAATAATAAGGCCATAGTCAATGATTGAGATTATGGAACTCTGTATAGCTATTCTCAATGCGCTTGATTTAGAAATTGACGGTTACGGAATAGTATTCCAAGGTGTTGGCTCACTGTTTTCGCAGTGTTGTCAATGTGGGTTGCAAGGTGAGCCCTTGGTCAAAAGTGATGCCAAGTATTTGAGTGCATTTACTTGGTCCAGTGTAATTCTGCAGAGGTTTGTATGGTGAGTGGAGTATGCCTATTTTTGTTTTGGTGATTGGAGAAGAGCATGGTTTTTATTTTATTGTGGTTTAGCACAAGTTTACTATCCAGGAACCACTCTTCAACACTAGAGAAAGCAAGTTGCAGGCTTTTTTCAGAGGGAGTTTGATCCTTGTGGGAAGAGAGAATTACAGCATCATCAGCGATAAGATTATTTCTCCTGGCAGATATCTGGGAGGAGTTAAGGAACAGGCTAAAGAGGAGGTCCAAGAATTGATCCCTGTGGTACACCGAGAGAACTGGTTTGAAGTCGGAGAGTTCATTAGAGATTTTACAGCCTGTGACCGATTGGACAGGTAACTTTTACCCAAGCACAAGGACCTTTGGCCAGGCCTAGGCTAGAAAGTAGGGAGATAAGTAGGCCATGATGGACTGTGTCGAAAGCTTTTGTAAGATCGATAAAGACTGCACCTGTTTGGCACCCTATGTCCAGGGCTGAGTGGACTTCTCCAGAGAAATCAAGTAAGGCTGTTGTTGTACTATGTCCTTTCCTAAAGCCATGCTGTTGATTACAGAGTAGATTGTATTTGTCCAGGTAATCTGAGAGTTGGTCTGCCACTATTCGTTCAAGTGCTTTGGAGAGGGGAGGGAGTATTGATATTGGTTGATAGTTTCCTGTTGAGGTTTTGTCCCCCACTTTGTGCACTGGCGTAACTATGGCAGATTTCCATTTGTTGGGAAATTGACTTTGGCAAAGTGACAGATTAAGAATTTTTGCAAGGGGGTGAATTACTTCATCCAGGGTGAGAGACAGGATTTTTAGATCTAGCGTGTCACTACTTGTTCTGGATTTGGAGCAGGCCTTTCTTATGTACTTGTGTGCTTCGTGCACTTTGATTTTCTTGAAGTAAAATTGTGGTTTGTCACGAGGGGTGTTTTGTGATACTAGGCTAGGCACAGGTAAGTCCGAGAAGAAATCTGGGGGGAGGACCCCACTAAGGTCTGTGAATGTCTTATTAAGCACATCTGCAATAGACTTTAGGTCAAGAGTGGTGGATCCATCAACTTTCATAATGGTAGGTGACGATTTTGATTGTTTACCCATTACATAGATACATAGACAGTGTCGGCAGATAAGGGCCTATGGCCCACCCAGTCTGCCCATTTAAGTTTGTTAGTTCAGTTTATGTTTTCCAGGAAGTCTGTTGCCCCTTACCCCTGACCTCCAAAATTCCTTTATGTCTATCCCATGCATTCTTAAATCCCGTGATTGTTTCAGCCCCCACCACTTCCTCTGGCAGGGTGTTCCACTTGTCCACCACCTGTTCTGTGAAGAAATTCTTCCTCAATGTCTCTCTGAATCGCCCCTCCTTCCAACTTCATCCCATGCCCTCTAGTCCTGGAACATCTTTTTTGCTAAAATAGTGCATTCCTGCACCCTGTTCCTCCCTGTAAGATACTTGTATGTCTCTATCATATCCCTCTCTCCTCCTCTCCTCCAGGGAGTACATGTTCAGTGCCTTAACCTGTCCTCATAGGACTTGTGATGCAATCCATGCACCATCTTTTGTTGCCCTCCTCTGAACCTTCTCTACCCTGTCTATGTCCTTACGAGGTAAGGTCTCCAGAAACGACAGTGTACCCAGGTGCGCCCCTTAGTGTCTTGTATAGTGGAATTATGACCTCTTTTCCTGCTGGTGATGCCCTGCCTATGCATCCCAGCATCCTATTTGCTTCACCTGCTGCCTTGTCACACTGTTTCCTTGCCTTGAGGTCATCAGAGATGATAACTCCAAGATCCCTTTCTTGCTTGGTGCATGCTATATCCTCACCCCCCAACTGATATATAGTGCCAGGGTTTTTGTGCCCCATATGCATTATCTTGCACTTCCTTGCATTGAATTTTAACTGCCAAACCCCTGCCATTCTTCAAGTTTCTGCAGGTCCCTTCTCATTCTATCTACACCTTCTGGTGTGTCTACTCTGTTACAGAGCTTTGTGTCATCAGCGAACAGTGAAATTCTGCCTTCTAGGTCCTGTGCAATGTCACTGATGAAGATATTGAATAGTCGGTCCCAGCACTGATCCCTGTGGTACTTCACTGGTCACTCTTCCTCTGTGGAGTGACAGCCATTTACCACCACCCTCTGTGTCCTGCTGCCCAGCCAGTTACCTACCCACCACACTACTGTCCTGCCCACACCCATATTCCCCAGTTTGTGCAATAGTCTTCTATGTGGCACAGTGTCAAAGGCCTTGCTGAAGTCCAGATAGGCCATGTCCACTGCCCTCCCTGATCCACCTCCCTAGTCACCCAGTCAAAAAATTCAATGAGGTTGGTCTGACATGACCTTCCCCTGGTGAAACCATGCTGCCTTGGGTCCTATAGTCCATTGACAACCAGATGTTCCACCAATCTCTCCTTCAGTAGTGCTTCCATGATCTTCCCCACTACCGAGGTGATGCTGGCTGGTCTGTAGTTCCCCGCTTCCTCTTTGTTCCCACTTTTGTATAAGGGGACTACATCTGCTATCCTCCAGTCTTTGGGTACCTCCCCTGTTTCTAGTGATCAGCTAAACAGGATAGCAAGAGGTTCAGCCACCACCTCTCTTAGTTCTTTAAGGATCCTGGGGTGCACCCCATCTGGCCCCATTGCTTTATCAACTCTTATTACTTCCAGTTCCTTCAGGACCCTTTCTCGTGTAAAGGGACTTGTGTCCATTTCTGCACCATTCTCACCCCTTGTACTCCATTATGTTTATTACATTTCGGATGTTGTCCCAAAAAGCTCTTCCATCACCCCAGGTGGATTCAAGGGCATTTTTGAAATAGGCGCTCTTCATTTGCCTAATTTGTGAGGTACATCTATTTCGTGCCTGCTTGTATTTTAGGGTATCATGAGGTGAGCCTGTGTCTCTGGCAACTGCCAAGAGGTGGTCCTAACCTTGAGCTCGGCAAGTAGTTTGGCAGTAATCCATGGATTTTATAGCGCTTTGATTTTACGTTTTTTTACTGGGGCGTATAAGTCGCATGCAGAGTTGAAAGATTTAATGAAGTATTGTAGTGTGGTATTAATATCAGTTGATTCAAGGATTGGCGTCCAGTCCTGTTGTAGGAGATGGGTTTTCAACTTGATAAGATTCCCATAAGGCAATACTCTGCTTGTTATAACTTTGGGGGGTGGCTTGAGAAATTTATTAGATCAGGTACAGGACACTGGGGAGTGGTCACTGAGGGAGTCAGGGAGGACTTTAATGTTTTTTATCCGGTCAGGGTGATTTGTGAGAACCCAGTCAATAAAGGTGCTTGTACCAGTTTTGTAATTTTTCCGGGTGGAGGAGGTTACCATCTGAGTCAGGTTTGCTGCTAGGATGTCATCTTTGTAAGAGCCAGTGTCAGAGGCGAGCCAGTTTATGTTGAAATCCCCGAGGAGGAGGAGCTCATTTTCAGAGGGCTGCAGACTAACAAAATCAAGTACAGACTTTATACTGGCACGGTGGTCTTTTGGAGGGATATAGACTGCGGCCACTGTGAGAACTTTGTTTTGTGCACCAAGAAGCAGTTTGATAGGGAGGAGTTGCATCTGCATATTTGTGGGGGTGAATCTGCGGTCTGATCTCCACTTGACGATGTCACTAAATTTATTCATTTAGGATCCATCAGGACTGTCCTCTTTAAAATGTTCCCTTTAAGTTACTTGGGGCTCAATCAACAAAGAAGGAGCCATGTATGCGTAAATTGCCCCAGGAGTTGGCCACACATAGCTGAATCCACAGCTCCAGCCTCCCCACTATGGGCACAGAGTAGCACAGAGGGGGTATGGGTGTTTTGCGGGGTGGAGCGGGTTCAGACACTGGGCATTCAATCAGTAGGAACTTGTGGAGTACGGCAGTCCTCTAAGGAATGAAATATCCCCATAAATGGCTTCAACGTTTTTGTTTTTAAATTAAAATTTTCCATTTCCATGTTCTGAGCCCTGCATGCCATGTGGGAAGACTGTGGGCAATAGCTGGCTGGAGAATCAAGCCTTACAGAGATTCAGGGAAGGTGGATGCTGTGCTGAGAGTGTGAGCAAACATTATGTTGGGGCCCCTCCTCGTGTAATGTTGCCACCCTCTGTCATGCAAAAATCATCCTGGGGTCACGCATGGGTTCACTCCCCTTCCCCTTGTGTGACCCTGAGTTTGCTGCACATGTAGACGTATGCACAGAGTGGGACTGCGAACAGACGGATGGTGTAACCCATACTGTGGTTTTTGGAAGTTATTCTACATGTGAGAAGAGGGCATTCCACAGCTTTTACTAGTCTTACACATGTGTGGAAGGGTTTTTGACCATTTTTGGATTAGGCTGTATGCTACTGATTTACATAGGAACATAGGAATATTCAGACAAGAGATGGCACAAGCCCATCTAGCGTGGCTGCTGTTTTTCAACGGGAATACCACTGATGCTCATACTTATCAGATGTTTATCTGGGCCTAACTTAAAACTGTTAACAGGGTTACATTCCACTACCTCTGTGGGCAAACTATTCCAGATTCTCACCACCCTCTGAGAGAATCATGCTCTCCTCCTTTCAGTCTTGAAATAATAGTCAGTAATACAAACAGTAAATCATGAACTCTAGTTGTTCTTTTATTTTTTATAAATTCAATATTCAGATTTGTTCTGTTCTCAGATCTTCATTAGCTTTGGCTTTAAAATTAATAATCATATCACACCTGAGTCTCCTCATCTCCAGTTTGTACAATCCTAAATTACCCAGCCTCTCCCCGAAAACTATAGTTCTTCCATCCCCTTAATAATCTTTGTAGTTTTCCTCTGTACTTTTTCCAGTTTATCTTAATTTAGATATAGGCAGAGAGATTCAAGTGCAGCTTACTTTATTAATTCAGTACTTTTTTCCAAAATACGTTTCAATATAGTGTCCCTTGCTCAGTGCATTATGAAAACAAAGCCATTTTTTCCTTGTAGCCCTAACGGGGGAGAATTTTCTCAAATGTAATAATTTGCATATTTATATATTTTCACATAGTAGTTATATGCTGGTATGTGTTAATGCCTAATTTACATTTTGAACAGCTAGAACCGCTGTTTTCTCCCAGCTGGGGTGGTACTGGCTCCAGGTTCTACCACCAGAGCGATCCCTGTGATGGGTCAGAGAACCTGCTCTTCTACAGTGACATCACTCCACATGTGTTGCCTGTTGGGGTGCTGCCTGCCATTGTGGGATGGAGCATCAGAAGAAACAAGTTGGAGGCAAAACAGAGGTCACCAGGATGATGTCCCTGGTACTCTCAGACCTCATGCAGTCACCATATCCCCATGTTCGTGGGTGAAGGTGCTTGGTGATGGGGTATGGGGGGATGGAATGGGGGTGCTGCCAAGGAATATAAAGGCCTATATAGCAAAAAATATTTTTTTAAATGGTGGTTCTTTTCCACCTTCTGTTTAGAACTGTCCACATTTTTAGTGGGTTCTTCTTTTAAACCCAGGTCAGCCTCTCCTTTGTTTTGAGACATCTGCAATTGCAGCGATTTTGGAGTAAATCAGGTCATAAGATGCAGTACTGAGTAACTTGGTAACAGACTAATAAAAGGTTAGATGGAGCTCTAGGTCAATCATGTCCCCCTCCACCTGCTTCATAGGCAGGAAAGTAACTATGCTATGCAAATATGTACCAGCTTAGAGGGATTCCCTACCCACTGTACTACCCAGGGTTCCCTGTGCTTTTCTTGGTAAGCAAAGATTAGTTCAGGCTTATCCAGAAGGCCTGTTTTATACTGTGCAAGCTCACAAGATCAACAACTGCACTGAATCTAATTATTTTCTGTGCCGTCTATTCAGAGATTCCAGTCTGGCAACCTGCTTCCTTCCAGCATAAAGGGCCAACCTGTTAGTTGAACTCTGGTGTGCGTGACTGCTTTATTCTCACGGGACTGTGACGTGGTATCTCAGGGTTCATTTGAGCTTGAGAGATTGCAGAACAATAAGCAACTCTTTGCTCTGAGCCTCATGAACTCTGTCGCAATAAGTGACCTTTTTGTTTTTTTAAACAGGATTTTTTTTTAAATAGGATTAAACCAATTCTCTTAACAGAGTGCCTGCAAATAGTGGGGCTCCATCTAGAGTACTGCACCCAGTTCGGGAGCACACACCAAAAGGATAGGGACTGGCTAGAGATAGTGCAAAAGAGGGTCACCCAGATGTTCTGGAGGGCAGCAGGGCAGACCATATGAGGAAAGGTTAGAGGACCTCAATATGTACTCACTGGAGGTTGGGGGGGAGATATGATAGAAATGTACAAATTCTTGAGGGTAATGAAGTCGACAGTAAGCTAGTGAGTCAGTGCTACAATAGACTCTGGCAGCAGAAAAAGGCAGAACTCTATCCTCGGCTCAGGCTGCTGTTCTTTTCCTGATGTACTGTATCTACATGCACTTTTTTGTGAATATTAAATGCTCTGAAGCAATAATTTCATATATGCCTTATGGATTACTTGGCTATATGTTGCTTTTCGGCTGCACTAGTGGTTTACCAGTAGTACTTCCATCTTTGTGCAGAGTTGCATACCTTCTTTAGGGATGCATTATAGTGTCAGGGTTTTCACATACTCTCATGCACCTCAAGTCCTTCTCAGCCCAGTGTAACAAGGCATATGAGAAAACTGGCAGGATGCTGGGGTGCATAGGTAGGGCCTTCTCCAGCAGGTGTAAAGAGGTGATACTACTCCTGTACAGATCCATGGTGAGGTTGCACCTGGAGTACAATGCTTAGTTCTGGAACCCTCACCTAAAAAAGATGGAGCAGATCTAAAGCAGAGCAACTAAAATTATTCTCGGCCAGCAGGCAGGCATGTGAGAAATTACTGGCTGACCTCAGAACATATTCATTGGAGGCCAGGGGAGAGGGGAAACATGACTAAAACCTTCAAGTACTTGAAGAGTATACAAAAGATGGACAGCCAGCAACTGTTTAAGCTTGACAAGCGGTCTGTCACAAAGGGCCACAAATGTAAATTGGCAGGGGGGGAAGTTAGGAGGGACATGAGGAAATACTTCTTCATGGAGAGGGCGGTGGAACAGTAGAACCATCTGCCAGTGGAGCTGGTCAGTGTTAACATGGTGCCAAGCTATAAGAGGGGATGGGACAGACACATGGGACTGCTGAGGTTGATGGAGGGGTGCAAGTGGGGGAAGGGGGTTCAAGTGATGATAGGGGATGATTGACCCACTAGAACATTAGCCAGTGCAAGGCTGGTGAAGGTCTAGGTATAGACAGGACAGAGATGGACCCTGACTCTTTTTCTTTCCATTAACATTTATGTATCTATGTAACTTTGTTTTATGGTCCCCTTACCTTGATGACTGTACATGCAGATTAATGGTGCATGTGAGGCCCCTGACATTGATGTGTAAATCATTGTGCTTTTGAAGACTGTTCAAGGGTGTCCAAATGTGCAATTGTCAGTCAGACTGATAAAGTAAAAGCAAAGGTTACTGTATGACTTATTGCAGTGGTGGTTGGGTTAGGGTTACAGCTGTACACCGATACTTCAAACACAGAGCAAAATCATTTTGACTTGTGTATGTGTGTGTGTGTGTGTGTGTGTGTGGTGGTGGTCAGATTGTGAGATATGGTATACATTTTATTTTAGAAGTTTTGGCTGTAAAAGGCACACTCCACAGAAACTCATTTCCAGGTGCATCCCAGGAGCATTATTAGGTTATGTTGTTCAGGGTCACACAGTATGCAGCTGGCTATTGTGGGTTTTAAACCCAGTTCTGCTGGGTCTTCTGGTTCACAGCTTGGTGCTTTTAACCCAGTAGGCTATACTGCCTCCTTATGTGCATACAAGAGTATGACGTTTTCCATTCACATGACAAAAAACATAACAAACCGCCCTCCTACTCCCTGACTTCCCACACCATCCTCCCCAATTCTCATATCTTTTAATTGTTTGGGGAGGGTGGCTACTGACGTTCTTCAGTTCAGCTGTCCCCCCATTCGCTGTGTGCTTGACAGGTGGATTCATGCCGCAGTTGGCTCATTGGTGTTCAACCGCTGCCTGCCTGAAAAGGATTTCCATAGCAATGTTAAGGTGGGGCCATGAAATAGCCCCCCCCAATGTGAGCCTAACTTGCTGCCTACCCCGGTAAACTGGGTCATGAGATACTGCGGCTACTATCAACGCTGTCACTGCATCCCCCTGTCCAGTACTGCTCTCGCCTGTCTCTGCCAGTCTTGGCAGGAGTGTGACTAGTTTGGGGGGTGGCAACCTTCTGATGCCCTCATGTGTAAGTTCAACCTGCTGCTGCTTTCCTTAGCAGGCATGGTGGTTTTAGCTCCTAATACTGATGCAACCATTACCTCCACTAGCTACAGCTCCCTGGTGCATCCTAGTGTATTACACATTCATAGTTGCCCTGCGATATGCCAATATGAAACTTCAGGTTTGAGTAGAGTACTGCCATTTTGCAGAGTAGATATGAAAAGGCTATACACAAGGAAGGACAGGCAGTGGCAGTCAGATTAATACTCTGGTGGGGTCTGAAAGTTGGAAGTAATGGGGGGGGGAGACTTTTTTATGTTTTAATGGGGCTCATTTCAGTTATAGCTGCGAATAGCAGCCATAAGTGAAGGTGACGTACTTTCTCATCAAGCTGGTGAACTCAAACCAAACAATTCAAACCTTGCTGGGTTTGAAGTGCCCAGCCTTAGGTACACCATTGACATCTTTTTCTTAATCATTCTACTTTTGTTCTCCAATTCTGTCACTATCCGCAGCCACTTCCAAGCCCAACTGCAACCTTACTGGAGTACTTGGCGTGCCCCTATGGTAGTGGCTATCCTTTGGGAACAGACAGTTCACTCCTGGTTGACATGTCAGAAGCTTAAGCATACCAGAGCTTTATTCTACCAAAACTGTTTTTTTCCCCCATCCATCCCACAGGAGAAAGGTATCGGGGGTTCTAACACATGCGCATGTAGAGTCAGCCAGGGTCCTTGGTCCCACATTTTACCACACTGCTGTCCTACCACCTGCGGTCACACAGATGACAGTATCATAGAGTGACAAGGAGCCTATCCGCTCCCGAGAAGGAGAGCATCATCTGGAGCACTCAGTTCTCCTTCTCCTGCTGGTACTCTGATGACTCAGGCTCATTTTGGAACCTGGGTCACCAGCATCTTGAGTGACCATGCTGACAGCCAGGCTGGAGTAGTCCCATCTTAAACTTTAAAGAGCAGGTACCTACTGCCAGGCACCCAGCTCCCCTCAAATACATATAATAGTAGACCTGCTCTACTGTTGAGGGGCATTAAAAATTCTATGTGCTTCCCTCTGGTTAAAAAGTTATAGCACCCCAACGTTGCATCCCCATAAAAACAAAGCCATGTCTGACATGCCTCCTTTTGTGATGTCAGAAAATGAATACTGAGGGTGCATGTCATTAACCTGTATGTATGCGATATGTCTATGGCGTTTAGTACTATTTAGAGGTGCCATGTAGACAAATCAAAGCAGCCTCTGGAGTAACAGTCCCTGTTTACTGGAGCAGTCACTTTCATTGTTCCAAGTGGCAACTCTAAATAGTACTACACGTCATTGACAAATGGCACCAGTATAGATCTATGGAGCACCCACAAGAAGCCTTCATTTTCTGACATCAAAAAAGGAGGCATGTCAGACAAGGCTTTGTTTTTATGGGGGTGCAAATTTAGGGCACTATAACTTTTTAACCAGAGGGAAACGCATTGAATTTTTATTGCCCCTCAACAGTAGAGCAGATCTACTATTATATATGTTTGAGGGGAGCTGGGTGCCCGACAGTAGGTACCTGCTCATTAACTTTAAGATTGAGTTAGTCCATGTACCACAAATAATTGCCAAAGACAATACCAGCCAGATGCTCTGGTGCTTCGAGCACAGCTCTTCCTCTGGAGTGAGTATCCTTTACCACTGAAAGTGCAGATTCAAAACATTTGGCAAACTTGACACACCAACCCTGACTAGAGTAAGCAAAGCTCATCACAGACCCTTGGCTGGGTAGGGTGACTGATGACATTCTTGCTCAGGATCCGTCTCCATTACCCTATCAGTCCCTATCATTTTCCTGTGATGTCAAAGGATTTTTAAAATTTTGCTGATACCCCTAGAAAGCTGTGGCAGACAGCTTTCTGACAAACAAATGCAATTGTTTTTTTTAATTTGCAGGGACAATCAAAACTGCATGTCCAAATGTTTTGAAAATCCGGCTCTGTCTTAGCTTAGTGAAACTATAACGTATGATGCTTCTTCTGGCATTAACCCTTTGAAGTGGAATTTCCATGCCAGCTGTACACTGTACCTTAGCAAGAAATCTTAGTGATCTCACAAGTGTGGATACTTAAAGGGACACTGTCAACCTGTTTTTCACCACAGTATTTCTAGTTAAAAACCTACATTTTATGATTGATTACCTTTCTCTAAAACTCATTGATGATGTTGCTGTTTGTTTTGTCTGTTTCCTTGTTTAGTTGAACTGAAATGCATACTAAAGTACATTTATAAATAACCTTGTTTTGCTTACAATAATGGATCTGTTCTTACTGCATACTTCATGAGCATTAGAAACACACCCAAACAGCGCAATCACCCATGAGCCAATAGCCTCCTAAACTCTTACTGCTTCATAAGGGGCTAGACTGTGTTGTAGGCATTCCCATGTCCAGGAAAGATGCAGTTTGAGCTGATTGAGGAATGTAAACAAACCCGTGTTTGTGTGGCAACACCAGTATGATGGGCAGTCTGTTTTCACTTTTTCAAAGAAAAAATGAGTCAGAATCAAACTACCAGCTACATCAGCAATCTTTACAGAATGTTAGCAATCACAACATGTGTTTTTTAAACTAGGGACACTTTGAGACCGAAGGGGGTTGACAGTGTCCCTTTAAACTGTTTTTAAGCCAAATTAACTCTCCTTTACAGTTTGTTAGCTCCACACTGACAGTAGTAGGAGGCAGTGTGGTCTAGTGGTAAGAGGCCCCAGCTCAGGAACCAGAAGATAGCAGGTTCAAGCCCTGATAGTGCCAGAACTCCCCGTGTAACCTTGGGCAAGTCATGTAACCTCCCAGTGCCCCAGTCCTCCCAGGTGGTGAAAATGGCTAGAATCGGGACTCCACTGAAAATGAGATGTTGCATTTCAGTTGGGCTGTCCTGTATAAATAAACATTAAAATACATTAAAAAAATGATTCTGACTGTTGTAAATGATAGATGGTGCTAAAGGGTTAAACAGCTATCACAGACCTGTTGGCACTTTGTCAGATTTGATATGAACCTACAGCAGGCTGATTTATAGTGTACCTGGAATGCAACCAGTCACTGTATCCATATGTTTATATGTATAGTTCCTATGTCTCTTATGGTTATAAGGGTGCCTTTTTCAATTATTTGGTTGACAGAACTGTGTTGCACACCTGAGATGTTCTAGCACACAAAGGAGCTGAGAAGGAATTCTCTGAACTATGAGATAGGCAGGAACTGAACATATAAACATATTATAAATCATGTTGAGGATTTCTGTTTTAAAAAATGGAATTTGAATTAAAAATCAGAATGTTTTAATTTTTAGAGACTTTGAGAAACTCCTGTGCGAGAAACGGACTGTGCCAAATGAATTTAGAATCTCAGAATTTTGTAACTGTTTTCATGAGAGACCCTCTTATAAGAGTGTCTGGGATGTTTAAAAACAATGCTGACTACCTAAACATGATGCCATGATAAATAATATAAGTTTATGGTTCTGGTTGGAGGGCCTCTTATGGATATGAGTGTCACCTCACGCATTCCTAGGACCTAAGGACTGCAGACTGAAGGTGAGCAGTTCTGTGGTCCTCATGATGCAAGAGACGAGCCTCTTAGATCCATAAGAGGCCATCCAAATGGACCCATGCAATTATTAGAGATTGCTACCTGTATTAAATAAAAAAAATTCATTTAAAATGCTGACGGTACATGTGGTCAGGGAGAAGCTCGTTACAGTGGCTTAGGGCGTGAGGTACTCTTACGGTGATAAGAGTACCTCATGTCATGAGCAACTGAAGGGAGGGCTATGATTGATCGGGAATGGTCCTGTGATCTATAATGTGATAAAGAATGATTACCCTAAACAAAATGACAGCAGCCTATGCTAATTTTCTTTTAAGTGTACCCCCCTGCCCCGTCTAGGGATATACTTTTTCTGTCGCAGGTGGTCGGGGCAGGAAAATGCACTAACATTCAAGACCTTTTTGCACACTAAACAGCAGGGAAAGCAGTTATCTCCTACTGACTCGGTGTCTTCATAGCTGTACACTTTACCTCCTCTGTCTCAGCATCTGATCTCCTCCCCGAGCCGACCACCGGACTTAGACCACCCACTTCACCTTCAGAGGTCTAAGAAGCCACTGAAGCCCCAACCAGGCTGGATTCTGCCCCTGGAATGCAACTCGAGGAAAATTTATTAGACTGCAAATACAGGAGAAAAGAAAAAAAGATTCCATTTCATTAGCCTCCCTCCTACAGTCAAATAAGGCAGACACCACTGTTTCTCCCCAATTCGCTTTTACTTTGCACCACATTGCAAATGATTCCAGTGATAGTTCTTCTCTAAAAATAAATAAGCAGCTCCATGGGGCTTTAACTTTTTACAATTCGGGCTGGACATGATAAACAGCAGAAACCCAAGGATTTAGCAGACACAGCAAGGATTCTCCTTTGTCTACCACTTCACTCTCTCAGGTGCTGTACCCAAGACTCACTGGAACACAGATCCCTGCAATCTCCTGGCTTCTAATGGATCCAGTTAGCCAACCTTCATTTTCTTTTCCTTACGGGTCCCTTCTACTCTGGCACTGGTCCTTCCCCCTTACACCGGTGCGGAAAAGCGAGTGGCCTTCCCCACCTGGACCCTTGGACGCTGGCCCAAGTCACAGGTGTTATCAGGAATTTTCCTGACAACCCAGGCCATGATCCACCTTCAAACAGCTGGCGCTAATCACAGTGCTAAGGTCACACCTGCATGGTCATTCGGCTCTGCCTCAGCACTCCATGGCCCTGATTTGCTCCATGGGGTTCTGCTGGTACTTACTTCCTCAGGGTACTCGCCAGGCTCACATCCCTGCTTCTACTCCTGGGCTTGAGTTAAGCTCCAGCACAGGGACTACCCTCTAAAGTCTGCCATTTCTGGCCAGCGACCCACCTGGACTTCGATGGATCGGCACACCCCAGGACCTATCCCTCCAAACAGGCCCCCTGTTTTCTGTGAAAGGCTCCCCAGCTCCATCGACCACCCCAGGCTGCCCTGCCACACCGGGTATGAGGGGAACCTCTGCCACCAGTTCCCCTCCTGAGAGGGCACTGCCACAGCCCCCCCAGCCCTGGTGACCTGGGTATACACACAAAAGGGCTTCCTAAGGGCTCCAACTTCTCTCTCTAGGCTTGCTAAAGCCTCCTACCACCCTAGCCCCCAACGACACAGAACCTGGCTACCTATGTCCCCACGGTGCTCCATACCCCCACTCCTCGTTGACCACGGCACATGACAAACAGTCCTGACTGCACTCTTTTGGGGGGGGGGATTCATCACTGGCCCTCCTGAACCACCGAGCTCCCTCACTTGCCCACCTTATCTGTTCCTGATGGTACTCTTCCAGCTTCCCCCCTCCAGTCCCAGGCCTAATGCCTGGGCTGGAAAAGCCCCGCTACTTCCTGTCAGTCCCCTTTGATACCCTTTTACTATTCTCTGCTGCCACTTTGAGTCATCCAGAGCAATATCCCCCAGAGCATTAAACCCCTCCCCCCTCAGCTAGTGGTCAAAGAGGAGTTCTGCATGTTTGCAGTTCATTTGCATCAGCAGGTAAGGAAAAAGGTCCAGCTCCCCATATGACGCACAGGGGAAATGCCAGACCTCACCCAACAACTAACATACTGAAATCTGGCCAATGGAAAATCATGTACACAAATACTCGCAGTCTGGGAAACAAGATCCCAGACCTGCAGGCAATAATGACAGAGGCTAAACTGGACATAGTAGCAATTAGTGAGACGTGATTTACCAATAACCACACTTGGGAGACCAGTACCTGGCTATGTACTGTTCAGAAGAGACCGAGGTGCAAAAAGGGGGGTGGAGTGGCCCTGTATGTCAATGAAAATATCAAAGCTACAGAAATTCAGAATACACATAAGGAGCCAGAAGAACTGTGGGTCACCCTGGAAACAGGAAATGGGATAGCCATATGAACTGGAGTTGTCTACAGGCCCCCAGACCAGGGGGAGGACATAGACACATTACTGTTAGAAGATATACAAAACATGACAGCTAAAGGGGAGGTTCTGATAATGGGAGACTTCAACATGCCAGATACAGATTGGTCAATACCAGCAGGAACATCTGCCAGAACTACACACATGGTGGATTCCCTGCAGGGGGAGGGCCTCAAACAACTGGTACAACAACCCACAAGAGACAGGGCTATCCTAGATCTAGTACTGACTAACGGAAATAATCACACATCTCCAGGTAGAAGGTCACCTGGGGGCCAGTGACATCACATGGTAAGGTTCAATTTGGCCACTAGAACTAAATCATCCCATTCCAAGGCAAAACTATGGGAATTCAGAGGAGTCGACTTTGATAAGTTGGCCAACAGAGTTAAGCTAGTCCTGGCAAAAAGAAATACAGGTGAGAGGGTACAAGCAAAGTGGGCAAGCATTAAGGCTGCAATACTTGAAGCAACATTCCAATGTGTTAGAGAGAAAAGGAAGTGCAAAAGAAGAAGGAAACCACTTTGGTTCTCAAAAACAGTAGCAGAAAAGGTCACAGTCAAAAGGCTGGCCTTCAGGAAATATAAGGGAACACAGCGGGATGAAGATAGGGAGGCATACCAAACTTTCCTAAGGGAAGCAGGGAAGGCAATAAGGCAGGCAAAGGCCCAAACTGAGGAAACACTAGCACAAACAGTAAAAGAAGGTGACAAGACTTTCTATAGATATATTAGTGAAAGAAGAAAGTCCAGAGAGGTATTGCTAAAATCAAAGGAGATAAGGGGCGTTTGAGGAGGACCACGTAAAGCATCTATCCTAAATAGATACTTCTGCTCAGTATTTACTGAAGAGAAAGGTAGGGCAAGGCCCACAACTCAGCACCATGGACACAGGGGGAAGGGAGGTGTGCACTAGTCCCTTCACAAAAGAAAGGGTCCTACAAGAGCTCGATAAGCTCAGGGTGGACAAGGCAATGGAACCTGATGGCATACATCCCAGGGTACTAAAGGAGCTAAGGTTGGAACTAGCAGAGCCATTATCAGAACTGTTTAGTGAGTCTCTCAGCACAGGAGAGGTTCCAGAAGACTGGAGAAGGGCTCATGTGATCCTGCTCCACAAGAGTGGTAGCAGGGAGGAGGCAGGGAACTACAGACCAGTCAGTCTTACCTCAGTAGTGGGCAAGATTATGGAGGCACTCCTTAAGGAAAGGATAATGCAACACCTGGAATCCATAGGAGCACAGGATCCAAGACAGCATGGGTTTACAAAAGGAAGGTCCTGTCAAACTAATCTCATACATTTCTTTGACTGGGTAACCAGAGTGGTGGACCAAGGGGGAGCAGTTGATGTCACCTACCTTGACTTCAGCAAGCTTTTGATACTGTTCCACACAGAAGATTGATTAATAAGATGGGTAGGCTCGGGGTGGGTCAGAAGTTGGTCAACTGTGTGGCAAACTGGTTGACGGGCATAAAACAGACAGTGGTGGTAAACGGTATACAGTCAGAAGAGATGCAAGTCATAAGTGGGGTACCTCAGGGATCAGTCCTGGGGCCAGTCCTCTCCAATATCTTCATCAGTGACATTGCAGATGGACTGGAGGGTAAGGTTTGTCTCTTTGCAGATGACACCAAGATCTGCAACAGAGTAGATGATCCAGATGGGGTGGACAGAACGAGAAGAGATCTGGATAAACTAGCAAAATGGTTGGAAGAGTGGCAACTGGGGTTTAATGCAAAGAAGTGCAAGATCATGCACATAGGGAAGAGAAACCCTGAAGTCACCTATAGGCTGGGAGGGGAGTTGCTGGCAGTCACAAGGGAAGAAAGAGACTTGGGCATCATCTTCACCAATGACCTGAAATCATTGAAGCAGACCACTAAAGCAGTAGGTAAGGCTGGGGGGGGGGGTATTGGGGTGTATTAGTAGAGGTATCACAAGTCGGAAGAGGGAGGGAGGGAGGTAATAATCCCTCTTTACAAGACACTGGTTAGGCCCCATCTGGAGTACTGCGTGCAGTACTGGAGGCCACACCTTCACAGGGACATTAACCAAATTGAGGAAGTCCAGAGAAGGGCAACCAAAATGGTGCATCAGAAAACATATGAGGACAGATTAGCAGAGCTCAATATGTATACCCTAGAGCAAAAGAGGGAGAGAGGTGATATGATCGAAACATTCAAACACCGTAAGGGCATTAACAAGGTGAAAGAGTCTAACTTGTTTCAATATAAGACAAATAGCAGGACAAGAGGACACAGCATGAGATTAGAGGGAGGCCGATTAAGGGGCAATGTGGGGAAGTTCTTTTTCACAGAAAGGGTGGTGGATGCATGAACGGCCTACCTCAGGAAGTGGTGGACATGAATACAGTGCAGTGCTTCAAACAGGCATGGGATAGGCATAAGGGAGCAATACAGATGAGTATGAATAGACAGGCCATTGACAGAGCAAAGGCCAATGGCACATTTATAAGGTAGAAAAAGAAATGGGCAGACTGGATGGGCCTTGCAGTCCTTATCTGCTGTCAACTTCTATGTTTCTATGTAAACCCATTACACCTAGCTCTGGGGAGGGGGAGGAGGGGGGAAAGGGATGCGTAAAAGTGGGAATTTAAGCCCCACATTTACAGGGGCTTACATAAACTTTTTTGGCATCTGAGGAAACATTTGTTAATATAATATTCAGACAAAATTAAGACCATGTATGCCATTTATCTTTTCAATTTACCTCCTGTCATTCTTAATTACTCAGGACATTTGCATGAAAACAGGACTTCTGTCCCCCAGATTTAATCTGCTCCTTCTTTTTTTCACTCCCCACGTCATAATCCTCTGTTTGTGAGGTCATAATTATTTTCCACAACAATATACAGTATTGCAGTGTCACAAACAGAGCATTTGGACATCAGTGAAGGGAAAAGCACTTGTTGAAGTCCAATTGTTGAAGTCCAAGCCACAACGATCCTGTTGCCATGCAAATATCTACAGTAATAAAGCATGAAGGGGTATGAATACAGAACATTAAACAAAATATCAACTGAACTGTTCCTAAATATATATAATATATTTTAAGAAGTTTTACTTGGTATTAGAAAAATCACTTCAAGTTAGTCCAGTGAAAGATATCACCCATAGGGGTACCAGATTTTGGGATGCCAAAAAGAGGAGACTTAGTCCCTCCCTCAATGAGCCCTTGTGCCAGACCCTGAGTAAACAGGTTTAAAATCTCCACCGCCATCACAGCTCATTTACAAGGAGGTCCTGGGCAGGACAGAGTAAAAAAATTATAAAAATAATAATAATACAACAGGCTAGAGAAGGTACATGAAGAATGTTTGGCAGCTGGAAAAGAGGACATGTCCTCGTAAAAGAGGACATCTGGTAACCCTAATCACCCATCACATTCATTATCCCCCTAGCACACACATACACTCTCAGTTAAACTAACATGTCTCCCACATTCTGTTGTGCTTATAAAGACAACTCAGTGAGAATTTGTGACTGATACTGTCTGCATGTTCAAGGCCTTTTCCAAGGCTTTCCTTGACCATTAACGTATGCAATGGCCTTCCAAAGTTCACTTGTAAGTACAGATAACATTTTCTATGGTCTCAAGGACACACAATACAAATGGTGCTCATCACTTCCAGTGCCTCTGGTGCCAGGCATGAGGACAGCAAGGACAGTGCTACATACAGTACTAGGGGGATTAAGTACAGCCTCTTAAAAGAACAGTGTCCAATTAAACTGTACTGTGGTGGCTTGAACAACAGTGGGCTAGCTGGAGGGGGGGGGACCAACTGCATCTTATTTTTATCTGTTTTTTATTTTTATTTTACAATGTACTGTATTTACCCAGGATAGCCCAGATGAGATGTCTCATCTCATTTCCAGTGGGCGCTCCTGCTTCAAACCATTTCCACAGCTGAGAGGACTAGTTCATTTAAAGGTTAAGTAAGTGACTTGTCCTATGGTTACACTGTGTGATCATTTAGCTCTTGTGAGATTTGAACTTGTGATCTTCCTGTTTTTTTTCTGGCCCTTCAAGTACTAGGCCACACTGCCACTAATGGAACATTATATGAACCAGCCCTGACATGCACCAACCTTCATGCTTCCTGCACATTTATCCTCCCTCTGGTTTAATAACCTTCATAATACAGTTCAGGGGAGTAATCAGGATTTCAACAACTGAAGGCCCAAGCAAAGGGACATGCTGTCCAGGGCATATTAGTATCCCTGGTCAGTGGAGTTAAGGTATATTAGGTCAAAAAAATGTTTGAATCTAAATGAAGGCCTAGACCTTCAGGCTACAGCCTGGCTACTCCCCTACAGTTTTTAAAATTGGATTCCCACTCCCCTATGCCATGCCCCAGTGCTCCATGTCAAAAGGGCGAAAAAATAATGGCGTCTGTAATAAGGGTGAAGTCAATTCGGCCACTGTTAAAACCACAATGGTAAATTACGGCTACTGCAGTAATGTTCTTGTAACCCCCGACCCCTGCCTTTTAGCAAAACGACAGGTGGCATGCTGTTGAAGCTGACAGCAGTACCTGGTGGGGACTGGGTTCGGGGAGGATGAGGTTACTCGGCACAGGATTGCCTGTAACACTAGTGCTGCACATTTGGCTACAACTCACAGTCTCTCTCTGGCTTTAAACTTTAAACTGAGGAACTGAGGCTGAACTCATTACTATGCACATAGTCAATGGCTTAGAAGACTTGCACTTGCTGGCAGGACTTGACACAGTCATTACTTGCAAAGCGACTACACTGCTGCACACATATTTTGCTGGCATAGGGCAGAAAATCACTGTTTGAGCAGTTTCTATGTTGGTACTTACTGTTATCAGTAGCAGTTTGCTGCGATGGGGAAAGAAACGGCCTGCAGCCAGTCTTAGAGGCTTCATAACAGAAACGGGCAAGCAGTCCTACCGATCGTCTCCTCCACCACCACACTTGCAATTCAGACGATTGATTAGTGGGTTGAGCCCAATTTTAAACAAACAAGTCTATTTTTAGAATGTTTACAGCGATTTTAACATTCCGCAATGCTCCTCCACAAGCTAGTACACGCACTCCACTCACACTCCCTCTCGAATGCTGGGGCAGTCACTGTAGAGCTGGCTGAGGGGCGAGACTGATTGCAGCCTCACCAGTCACACAACGCCATGTAAATGAGCCTCTTCTTCCTCGCGAGTGCTCTTCTCCTCACGGCGATCATCGAGCAGGCAAATTTAAACTGCAGAATGCAACTTTTTTTTTTCAACTGACTCCACGGCGGGAGCCCATTTCAGCCATTTAACATAGCCATTCACACTGCAAGTCTCTCAGTTCATTCAGAAAGCATTTCCAATGTCCAGGGCACAATTTTTCTGTTGCTACCCCTAGTCTTCCACACTTTTCTTTACCACAGTTCATTTTAAAAGCATTTCCAACGTCCAGAGCACAATTTTCCTGTTGCTACCCCTAGTCCTCCACACTTTTCTTTACCACAGTTCTTTTAAAAGCAGGCAAAAATGCTGTAAACAATTCATGCAGGACAAGGGCACATTCTTTTAGCTTTACCTTGGTAAAGAGTTGGCAATTTAAACAGCAGCATAAGATCCACAGCACACAGCGACACACTTACTAAATTGCTTCAGCTTTTGGGCTACCCACTGCCAGATAGCCAAAATGCTAGCCCCTTGCCCGAGCACCTTCCTTCCCAGAATTAAAAATCCAAAGTGGTGCCTCCATTTTTGTAACCCCTGACTCCTGCCTTTTTGCTAAATGACAGGTGGCATGCTGTTGAAGCTGACAGCAGTACCTGGTGGGGACTGGGTTCGGGGAGGATGAGGTTACTCGGCACAGGGGGACCTAGGTTTAGCTACTCTGCACAGGGGCACCCAAGTAAATCCGAACACAGGAAGCAATAACTGTAATGTCCAAAACCAGGAATAGGATTCTACAGTGTTGCTTTTATTCACATTCAAGCTGAACAAACAAAGCATAGACGGACCCCATGGGGCTACATTCCCGGTAATGCAGATTAGAGAAAACAGAACACTTCTTTACGATTTCCAGCCCTCAGGCTCTGAACCCACAGACACACAGGCCGGACTTGCATGCAGCTTTGGGTACACAGCCCGACTTGTGCACTACTTGGGTTTTCCCCACTGGCCTGGCTCTCCCGTCGGCCACTTGATCCATGGTCCATTTTGGGAAATGAACCAGTTTTCCTCTTGTGGCTCCCCAAATCACCTTAGAGCCTTTGACTCCTAGAGTGAATTTTCCTTCCAATCCCACATCTGGGTACTTCCCTCATCACTGGCCAAGTGCATGAGGCAAAGTAGAAATCCACAGAGCAAATCTGTAGAGGTGGACCTGGTCACTAAAGATGGGGGTCTCCCACCTCCAGCTCCCACAATCCATTCCCGAACATTTCTCTGGAAACTGAACAACTCTTTTCAGAAAGCTTAGCAATGTAGATTACTGGGTAGACGTATGTCACATCTCATCTACATGTCTTGACTTCCCATAAGTGCTGGACTTGAACATACTTTTACTTTTTTTGTCTAAGCCTATTACTCTAGGCCTCCCACTATTTCGGTAGTCCAATCCCCACTATCACACAAGTCCCAGGGTGAAAAACATGGGCCCTTTAGGAAGAGCAGAAACTCACCTCCGGTTACAGGTGCCCCACAGGCGATTCACAAATCTTCTTGTTTCCCATAAACTTTTTCACAAATAGGCAGCTTCTCCACTGGTAGCAAAACCAGGAGGTTGCCCCAGGAATATGCAGGACAACCTTTCCTGCCCCCATCCCCGGAGGGAGGGGGCACTGAAACTCCTGATCAGCGGTCTCCACCACTTACAAACTGCTTTTGTGTCTCTCTTAAGGTGGAAACACACACCTTTTTTCCTAGAATGTAGCCCTATATCAGGGCTGTGGCTCCAAGAGCCTACACAAAGCTGCTGTGCTGCTCCCTCAGCAAGCTCCAAACACCAACTGACCTACAGACTACTGTTCAAACCTTCCAACATTCCATTCCAACTCCCTGCTGCAGATTCCATTGTGGCTCATGCAGCTGCGACAGTTCTATGGTGATGTCATCCCTCAGTCTCAGCTGAGACTGAGAACAGAGTGAGACGGTGTGAAATCCATTTAACTGGAGTTTCACAAGCTGCCTTCCCTGCCTACCACTAGGTCTTACTGGGATTCTAGTAACCCCAGGTAACAAGGGGGTTATAGTGACAATTGCATTTTTGCAGGAGGCTTCCCCCCCTTACTAATATAACCAACTCCGAGGTCATAGCACCTCAGGGAGGGGGGACATTCCATTGACGCTGTTACTGCAGTAGCTGTAATTTGCCATCTCCCTTTTAACAGCAGCAGAATTGCCCTTGCCCTTATTGCAGTCACCATTATTTCTTTGCCCTTTTGACGTGCTACCTACCCGAGCAGTCTATTGATGGTGTTATAGATTAATTGGCATGCAATACAGTTTTAGTTAGTATGCATTATGTGGAAATAAACACATAATTTTCATATGGGGCAAAGGCCTAACCATGTATCATGAAAGTATAATCTCTTTATACACTGAAACATGTATAGGTACATTGCTACTTTCCTTCTGTCGATTAACTGCAGTAGGCAGCAGTTTTAAAGCACATTTCTTTACTTTGCCCAAATCTTCCTTCTCTAGTTACTGCAGCACCTTTTATCCATCATTAGCCAGACCACCTCCAGCTGTATACCAGCTGAAGCTGGTCCCCATTGTACTGGGTGTCACCTCCCCTTTTCATGCCTTATTGTGCAGCAGGCTAGCTGCCCTCATGTCTGAGTCTGTCAGAGTCAGGTGTCAGTTTTAAGTGCCCATGCCTAGGAGGGCGCCAGGTTAGATTAAATGGATTCACATGCCCCTTTCATGCCCCAGATAAATGCACATAGAAAATATGGGCAGAAAAAAGAAAGACCATTGGTCCATCCAGTCTGCCCTGTTTTACCCTGTCCTAAACTGGGACCTAGTTTTCAGTTGGGAGTACTACCTTCACTTCACCCTCTTACCCCCTGTAGTACTGTTTTCCCCCTTTGTAACTATTACACTTTTCGCTCAGTCCCAGTGGTGTATGAAACCATTAATGGTTCTTGCACCCACCAACTCTGATGGCAGGCTGTTCCCCAGCTCAACAACTCTCACTATAAAATAAAAGTTTCCACATCCTCCTTCCTGAACCTCCCCGGCCACCTTTCACTTTTGTCCCGTGCTCTTGATTCACCAGTTAAACTGAATATTTCCCCACAATCTACCTTGTTCATTCCTTCCAGGAACTTCCATAGAAACATAGAATTTGTCGGCAGAAAAGGATCATTTGATCCACTCAGTCTGCCCCTTCCTAATTTGTCTCCGAAGACCCTAACTGGACTCTGGCGACCCTCCCTTCTTTGTGACTATTTTCTAATATACCCCTATGTTTATCCCATGCATGCTTGAAGCCCCTCACTGGTTTTACCTCTACCACTTAGTTTAATTTAGTTTTTTTTTTTTTGTTGACCGGGTAAGTGCACTAGACAAATCCTGCCTATTTTCAGGCACAACCTGGGGGAAGGGGATACAGATGAATGCCAACTGACCTTGAACCAGATTAAGCTGTTGGTGGTATTTTTAATGAATGAGGGAAATTTGGCCAGGACACTGGGGAAATTCCCCTACTCTTTTCGATAAGTGCCATGGGATCTTTAACATCCACCTGAACTACCACCAATCCAGGCAGATGGGACCTCGGTTTAATGTCTCATCCGAAAGATGGCACCTCAGAAGTGCAGCACCCCTCTCATGCTGCACTACAGTGTCAGTACTGGGATATTTAACCCGAGTGCCTGAGTTTAACTTCCACAGTCCATGCCAGTCATCTGCTATCCTTTTAGTCAAGAAGTATTTCCTCACATCTCTCTTAAACTCTCCCCCCTCCAGCTTCATCACATGCCCCCTGGTCCTAGCGCTTTTACTCATTTGAAAGAGACTCTGCTCCTGGAAGCTGTTCACCACTGTGAAGTACTTTAAGGTCTCTATCACATCTCCCCTCTTCCTCCTGTTCTCCAGCAAGTACATGTTCAGGGCCTTAAAGGAGAACTACCTTGAACCTGTAAGCCTGTATTTTCTGTAGAAGCTGTGTTTCAAATACTGGTTTTAAATTTTATAATAGGTCCATCTTTACTGGCCTTTTAGTAAATTCAGAACCCGTTTCTGATTTACACTCTCCTGGTTAGTACCATTTTAGAACTGCATGATGTAGTGTTAATGTTCGCTGTGCGCATACGTGCAACAAACATCTTGCTATGAGATTGCCTTTTGAGGGGTGTGTGTGTCACTGCTGAGCCCTCTGCTGTTGAAACTGGAAGGGGCTCGGCAGTCTAGGCCAATGACCACAAACTGTGGTTGTAGCGCCACTCTCTTGCTTGCTGGGCAGAAACTTTGTGTACTTCAAAAGCCCAAACCGTTTCAATCAGAGAGGGCTTCGGTCCTTTGGTGTGCATGAAGCCGGTCAGCAAGCAGCTGATCGGCTTTCAACATTAGGAGCCTATCACCGTCATTAGTCCAGACTGTCAAGCCCCCCTACCAGTTTCAGCTGCGATGGGCTCGACAGTGACACACCCCTTAAAAGCCACTCTTTCTCCCCCCCCCCTCCAGGTCACTCAAATGTCCACCCCCCTTCCCATCTTTATAATTATTATTTTTTTTTTATATCTAAGTGGAGTGGGGTGCCCACCCCCACTACTGCCTCTCTTGAACCCCTGCTGTCCTCCAGGTTGCCCGCCCTCATTTCCAACAAGCCTGACACTAGGGTGCCCAATCCCAGTGTCGGAATGCATGTAAAAAGGCACTTACAGGTTATATGATACCTGACCAGCATATTACTTTCACAAAATGGGTATTTTTTGTAGACATGAACTCGAAGAGGACCAGCCTCATATGTTGCTGCCTCCTGCACGTCCACGATTGCCACATTGCTGACTCACAGTAATCTCTTGCATGAATGCATTCAGTGGCATATGGAATAAATAGGCTGCTGAACAGTGGCCATGGCACTGAGCTCAGCAGTATAGAACTGTCCACAGAAAAGTTCTGCAACGCATTCAATTCTATGTTGGAAATGTGAAACCATGACTCCAGGCATGCACCTCAGCATGGATACTGCTGCGCACGCCCTCAGTAACAGCTTCACATTTCAAAGATGGAATTTAATACGTTACAGCACTTGTTCTAGGGACATCTGCAATAATTGCCACACTCAGTTCAATGACCACTGTGCAGCGGACTATTTGTTTCATATTCTACCCAAAATCACCAAACTCAGTTGTGCAAGAGATTAGCGTGAGTCAGTGTTGTGGCAGTCATGGATGCGAGGGAGGCAGAAGCAGATAAGGCTGGTCCACTTGAATTTCATTTCTATAAAAAATACCCATTCTAAGACAGTAATATGCCAGTCAGGTATCATATAACCTATTAAGTGCCTGCTAACAGGATTCTTTAGACTATTAGCAAGGGGACACAGAAAATCTACCAAAAAGCTGACAGTGTCCCTTTATAAAAAAATCCTCTGTCATTTTATTTAAAACCCTATAAAAAAAGAAAACTGTCCACTGATGTCTGTTGTGCCGTTAGTCCCTCCACTGACCCTCACACTGAACACCACCACCCCACACCCCCCAAACCCTTACTTACCCACCGGGGTTAAAACGCTGTAATCCTCTCTGGACTGCAGACGCATCTTCACTCTTCAAAGCTGGCCCGTGAATTAAGGAAATCAGGTATGTGGTTCAATGTATTTCAATGGGGTTTTGAAGTTAGTGGCATAACTTAGCCATTTTTGAATATTATTGGCCCAAATTTTCAACATGACTTTTTTGGAACCCTACCTCATGAACAATGGCAGTGAAATTAAGCAAGTCTGTCCCAAAAGGTGATTTCGCGGTCCATGCGTGAAATCACCATTTGGACATGAGTTGAAATTTTCTCTACCTTTGTTCATCATGAGGTGGGGTGATAAGAAGGCTATGTTAAAAATTTGGGGCAAAAATATTAACATACTAACATACTAAAATGCCAGCAGAATAGGCCTAACCATCTCTCTACTCTGCTCAATTTTCAGCACCTGCACTGAGGGTCAATTTTGGTGTCCACCCCTCCCCCTTGGATTATACTGTCCCCAGTCCCAGATGTTCCACCTGTACTGGGCCTGGTCAGATTTACTCTCCCCCTGTACCTGTTCCATCCCCATTTAAACCCGTCCATAGTCTCCACCTCCACCAGCTCTCTGAGCAGTGCATTCCATGGCTCCACCACCCTTTCAGTGAAATAACAACTCCTCCTCCTCTCCCCTCTGAGCCTGCCCCCTTCCAGCTTACACCCGTGACCTCTCGTTGCCCCACCCTCCTTCCTTTGGAGCACCCTGACTGGGCCTCCTTTATTGATCCCTTTCATGTACTTAAAGACCTTGATCATGTTCCCCCTGCCCCTCCTCTCCTCCAGGGTGTACATGTCGAGCTCCCAGAGCATCTCCTCATAGGTCCTCTGCCCCAGGCCCCAGATCATTTTGGTTGCCCTCCTTTGGACACTCTCTAGGAGTTTAATGTCCCTTTTTAAATGTGGTCTCCAAAACTGCACACAATACTTGAGGTATGGCCTAACCAAGCAGTTGTACAATGGAAGGATCACTTCTGCCTTTCTGGAGGTAATCCCCCTGGCGATGCATCTCAGCATCCTATTTGCCCTTGCCGATGCCCTCCTACAGGTCTCTGAGTTGTTCACTTTGACATCTACCACTACTCCCAGGTCCCTCTCACCCTCCATGACTTGAATCATGTCTCCTCCCAGGGTATACCCCTGGCCTTGTTTTCTGACTCCCAGGCGCAGAACCTCGCACTTCCCCACATTGAATTTTAGTTTCTATTTTCCCGACCACCTTTTCAGAGCCTTCAGGTCCTCCTGCAAGTCCACCCTGCCCTCCTCCTCCTCCTCATCAACCACTGCACCCAGCTTCGAGTCATCTGCAAAGAGACTCATCTCACTCCTGATCCCCCTTCTGATGTCCAAGACATAGGCATTGAACAGGAGTGGCCCCAGCACTGACCCCTGGGGAACCACACTAGTAACCCACCTTGGGGATAATAATAATAATAATTTTATTTAGTATAGCGCCTTTCCAATCATCAAGGTGCTTCACAAGTACAAACACACACAATTGAACAATAAATAAGAATAAAATCATTGAAAATCAGGAAATGCTTTAACCCAAAGAAAGGTCTTCAGTACCTGCTTAAAACTCCCCACAGTCCTGCACTCCCGTAGCTGACGAGGTAGAGAGTTCCAGAGGGATGGGGCAATGAACATAAAAGCCTGAGCCCCAGATGACTTCAATCTAACCCTCGGAATCTCCAGCAACCCCTCATCGGCCGAGCAGAGTTTTCACACAGGGGTGTAAGGAATCAGAAGTTCCTTCAAGTAGTCAAGACCCAGTCCATGTTAGGGCCTTGTAGGTTAATAAACCTACCTTAAAGGTGATCTGCCACTGAACTGGCAGCCAGTGCAGATTGCGCAGCACTGGGGTTATATGAGGTCTCCTTGATGCCCCAGTCAATAAACGTACAGCCGCATTCTGCACTAGCTACAACAGCGGATATCAACCCCAGGAAGCCCTAGGTGCAGGGAGTTACAGTAGTCAAGGTGCGAGGTCACAAAGGCGTGGACCAGAACTGGCAAGTCACTGAACAGAACAAGGTGATTAATCCTGGCAATGTTCCTAAGATGGTAAAAGGCTAGCTTGACGACTGCAGACACCTGATGTCGGAGGGTCAGACCATCGTCAAGTATCACTCCCAGGTCACGCACCCATTCAGAGGTAAGGATCTGCTCGCCCCCCCAGAAATAAACCAGAGGGAAAATCTGTCCCGAACCCCTCTATCCTGCGACCAGGGTCCACCACCAAAACCTCAGTCGTTCCCACGTTCAGCTTTAACCCACTGGAACTCGTCCAGTCTTGGATTTCAACGAGGCAGCTGTTAAGTACTGAGAGGGCACACACCTGGTTGGGCGCAAAAGACAGATAGAGCTGGGTATCATCAGCATAGCAGTTAAACCTCAGCCCATATCATCTTATAAGATCTCCAAGGGGCAGCATATACACTGGAAAACAACATGGGGGACAGCACCGAGCCCTGGGGTACCCCACAAGGCAGAAAGAAAGACTTGGAAGTAAATATTCCTGAGACAACTCTCCGAGTTTGACTGGTGAGGAAAGATGAAAACCATCTGAGTGATGTGCCGTCAGCCCACAGATGAACCTCAGGCACTCAAGCAGAACCCCATGGTTGACAGTGTGGAAAGCTGAGGAGAGATCAAGGAGTACCAAGATAGAGCGGTTCCTCTGATCTTTCACCATCAGGAGATCATTGAGCACACGAACCAGAGTTGTCTCAGTACTATGCCTCTTACGGAAACCCGACTGTAGAGGTTCGCATAAATTATGGATGGTTAAATGGTCCTCCCGTTGAATTGCCACCACTTTTTCGATAACCTTTCCCATGAAAGGAAGGTTCGAGATAGGTCTGTAGTTTGCTAGAGACTCCGGGTCCAAAGAAGCTTTTTTCAGAAGGGGTGTCACCATCACCTCCTTCAGGGAGTCAAGAAGCTCACCCAATTCCAGGGAGCACCAGACAATCTGAGCTAAGACTGGGCCAATAACATCACTACAACCCAAAATTAGGGAAGTAGGGCCTGGGTCTAAACTACAGCACATGGGGTGCATCCCCTGGACAATCCTCATAGTATCAACGAAATCTGGTAAGTCAAAGGTACTCCAGAGACACCAGGCATAATGACCGGGCACCAACCAACTATATCTTCTGTAGAATGAGAGAGGCGGATCTCCTGCCTGATGTCGGGCACCTTATTTGCAAGCAATCAAGCGATCTCATCACACTTAGTTTGTGAAAAAGCTTGACAGAGCTGCAGACAGGTTGGGTTGCACAGCCTGTCCACAGTTCGGAAGAGTTCAGCCCGTCGGTTCCCAGCAACAGCGATTTCCCTGGACAGGAATTCTGCCTTCTTATGGGAAATTGCTGATTGATAGAACTGATAATGCTCTAACAAAATAAGATGGTCAGTATCCAAGGTGGATTTATGCCAGCGATGTTCTAACCTGCGACCCAGCTTCCGCATCTCCCTCAGAGACCAGTCAAACCATGGGGTCCGAGGGCGACGCGGAAGGGGACAAAAACACGGATCTGAGCAATCCAATCAAGAACTGAAGTAATAGCCTTATTATAGGTCACCACTAAATGCTCTGGATCAGTACTGGTCTCAGCAAGCACCGAGAGGTCAATCACAGCCGCCAGGTCTTCAGGGACCACATCCCTCAAAGGGGGGTAACTGACCATCTCCACAGGGGCAGACCTGCTCGGGGGAGGCAGAAAAATTGAACCGCACGGTATAGTGATCAGACCAACTGACAGGTTCCACCCCCAAGTCGGAGGCCTCGATCCCCAGGAGGAAGACCAAATCAAGAGAGTTACCACCATTATGGGTAGCTGAGGAAATGACCTGGGATGAGGCTAACCCTCCAACCACCACCTTCTGAGTACTCTCAGAGAGCCAATTTCCTATCCATCTAAACAACTGTCTCCCTACCCCCCATTTCCTTCAGCTTAGCCAGCAGGCCACTGTGGGGTACTGAATCAAATGCCTTGCTAAAGTCCAGCAAGAGGATGTCCACTGGCCTACCCTGGTCCAGGGTCCTAGTCACCCAGTCATAGAACTCAACAAGGTTTGTCTGGCAGGATCTTCCCGTGACAAAGCCAAACTTCCTATCATCCAAGTACCCAGTTTGTTCCAGTAACCCCCCTAGCCTTTCCTTGGCAATACCCTCCATCGCCTTGCCGACCATCGATGTCAGGCTAATGGGCCTGTAATTTCCTGCCAACAACTTTTTATTTATTTAGTTTTTTTGTTGACCAGGAAAGGAGGACTAGACAATTCTGCTTATTTTCAGCCTCATCCCAAGGGGAGAAGGAATACAGATGGATGCCAACTGACATTGAACCAGATTAAGCTGTTGGTGGTATTTTTAGTGAATGTGAGAAATTTGGCCAGGAAACCAGGGAAATTCCTCTGCTCTTTTCAAGAAGTGCCATGGGATCTGTAATATCCACCTGAACCACCACCAGAATGGGCAGATGGGACCTCGGTTTAATGTCTCATCCCAAAGACGGCACCTCAGGAGTGCAGCATCCCCCTCAAGCTGCACCACAATGTCAGTATTGGGATTTAACCCAAGTGCCTGGTGTGGTGTAACATAGCCATTTCTTCACAGCATCTCATGAAAGTGACAGCTGTCATTTTTCAAATCATGGCTATGTTTTTTTCACTTGTGGTGCAAAATCACCTTTTGGGCAGAATTTGAAAATGTTTTCTACCCTTGTACATGGAGTGGGCTCATAAGAAGGCTACGTGGGTGGCCCGGTGGCACTGAGGGTTGAGGTGCTGGATGCCGCACCTTGCGCCACGCTGGTGACCCGAGTTCAGGAGTGAGCATGGGTGCTGTGGGTTGGCAGGGGCAGGTAGAGGATTGAGCACCCGCAGGGCAGCTCTCCTCACCTGGAGAAGGGTGGGGGATAGCCCGGCGCACCAGCAGCTCCCGGTGGAGATCGTGAGTGCTGCAGTGCATGGGCTGCACACTGTACAGCATGGCTGATGCAGGCAGGGTTGCCATGCGCCATTGCATCATGCATGCCTATGCAAGGGGGAGGGCACCACCAGAACAGGGAAAACACTGGCTCCGTGGAACAGGCGACGGCACCTGCCCCACATGCCCTCTGCCGGGTTCACCTCGACTGGCCTTCCAGTTCCTCTGTTGGGGCCCTCACCTGTAGCCAGAGACTGACTTAGAAGAGCACCCAAAGAGGAGGGGGCAACCCACCCTGGATGGGTTTTATACCAGGGGTGTTGGCTGCGGGGACAGGGGGAGAGAGGAGGCACAGTTCAAGGGGGCCTCAGGTGGGCAGAACATGGGCAGGATGCCCAAGATAGGTTCCTCGGGCTGTGACCGGAGGGAAATAAAGTCACAAAAAAAAATAAAGAAGGCTATGTGGGATCATAAGAAGGTTATGTTCAGAATTTGGGGTAAAAATATGAGACAATAACAAAGTTATGAGTCTGTGTTGCAATTTATCAATGCACGCTCGCAACTGTGGTAATTTTTAATATTTTGACCCCAACTTTTATATATAACCTTTTCTGATGCCACCTCATGAATGTGACAGCTGTCATTTCTCAAATCCTACCCAAAATGTGTTTTAACACTTGTGGTGTAAAATGACGATTCAGCCATCATTTCATAAATGACACCTGCTCAGAAGGAGTGGCCATAAAAAGATTATGTTGAAAATTTGGGGTACAAATGTGAAAAACTGGTACAAAAGCAATCCCAGGCATAAACATGGCATTTAGGAAAAGTCAGTGAAAATAAATCAGGGCATGGGAGATGCCGGGATTATTTACCCTCTGTAGATATGGGCACTGTAGAAGAAGGGGCAAAGGCGCCTCATCATATCGCAGTGTTAGCAGCATGATCTCGACCGCTGAGTACCCGCATGTTAGAAAATGTTGGCTGCATTGGGAGGATTATTAGAAATTACAAGTGTTTTTTTTTTTTTTCCAAATTTTTTTTAACATGCCTTCGGTCTGAGGCATCTCTCAGAGGAACCTACTCAATGCAGCCCTGCTAGTCCCCACCAAGACTCCCTGCAGTGATCCCCTCCCACAGAGACTTCCCAGACCCCTGGATCCCCCCCCAGGGGAAGGCCTGCTTTGCCTCTCCTATCTTGGCAGCATCTATCTGAAATTAGAGGGTCCATTTCTGCAGGTGACGTCTGGGGATCACTGGTGCAGCAGTCCGGTGTTGGGGATGTTTGGCCTGGTCCCCGAGACCCTCATCACCTCCTCAGTCCTCTGGGGATTTTTTTCCTTGTGTATTGTCCTTGTGTGTTGTGTGGAGTGTGGACATGCAATGACATCCAGAGCAATGTGGGCACGCTCCTGCACCCGCTTGCAGGGCATCCGCCGTCACTCCCATACCCCCTTGTGCATGCTCCTTGTCTATGATGCAGTCTGTCAGGCTCCGCTGAGAGCTGCTAGAGAATCAAGGAGCACTAATCACCCACCCCAGGAGAGGAGAGCAGTCCTCCAGATGCTCAATCCTCTCCTCCCCCTGCCGACCCCCAGCACCTGAGTCTGTTCCCGAACCCGGGTCGCCGATGCAGCACAAGGTAAGATGTCCAGCACCTCAGCCCTCAGAGCCACTGGGCCAGCTAGAATTTACAAGTGTTAACATATTTAAATATTGCAACGAATAGTGTGACTGCAAGGGGATCGGGGTACTGAAGCGCCGATCTGTGCAGCGATCGCTGCATTACGTCTGCCTGTAGATCTTCTTTAAGCTAATCCTCATTGGATCTGCCCTGCTGGTCCTGAATCATTTTGGTTACCCTACTCTGTACTGTCTCTAGCCTATCTTTGGCTTTTCTTAGGTGGTGGCTCTAGAACTGAGCACATCATTCTTGCACAACTGAGCACTTCACAATCCTACATGCCACTGTATGCTTTTTACCCCTTCAGCGAAACAAAGTGCAGCATACTGGCACTAGGACTGAAGGGTGCTGACAATAATAGAATCAACATGGTGTGCGTGGCAAAAAAAGGCGCCATTTTTTTTGTGGGGGGGGGCCCCCATCTATAGGATTCTCACTCTGAGGGGGAGCGGATCCCGGGCAAAGTTAAAATTCGTGGGGCCATGGAAGATTGTTTCCATGGCCCCATGTAATACAATTCTAAGTCCCAATGTGCTAAAAAGTTTGGAGACCAGGATTAGAACCCTAGTCTCCACTGCTGCTGGCCGAGCTGCTTTGTGCCCCAGCCCGCCACACCACAGGAGCAGCTCTGCCAGCCTCCTTTTTCCTGCAGCCCTTGTCCTGTGTACAGGACCAAGGACATTGACCAGAGGAACGCTTACAGCTAGAGCTGTAAAACCCTACTCACTGTCCATGTGAGCGCTTACCAGACTAGCGCCGTATAGTGCGGCACTATTCTGGTAGCGCTCACTTGATAGGGTACCCAACAGACTTACTATTCCTCAATGACCTAGCTGAACTGAACAAGTTAGCATTAATCCACAACAAAGGAGGGCTCTACTAGGGAATTAATGCCCAGTTTTGAGGGTGGGAGTGGGGAACGAGGCATGTTACAATTTACATCTCTATCTACTCTGAATTTCATGATTACTGTAATTCCAGAGCAGACTGGAAGGACTCAAAGTCTTTTTCTCCCTTTACCTTTCTATGTTTCTGTATTTCTGACACATTGCATAATATCTGTAACTCTTCAGAATCTAATAGCACCCTGTTGTATGCTGAATGTGAAAAAGCAGTCTGTGTGACTAGTGGCACCATTTAGATCTGATGTGAGATGCTGAACCCTCAGAATCCTACAGCATTGGTGAACATTAACCTACATTCAATCTGTCCAACATCGCCCAGACTCCTGATCACTTTTTTAATTCAGAGTTTTCACCCTTTACTTCAGGCTGTCCATGCCTTGACCTCCATATCTTGACATTATGGTTCTCCAGTGTGACTTTTCCAAGCAATGCAGTACCCAAGAGGGCGTGAGAGTATTGGCCATCATTCTGTGGTTAAATAATAAATGGATAAGAAACATTCAGTGATCTGATTGATCAGTAGCTGTCCTGACCTGTGCAGTAATTCATCGCTAACATCACTGGTCTGGAACATGCCTTGCAAGTCTTGGAACTTGTTTTCTAGGGTGTCCAAAAACTGCACAAAAATATCAATACACTGCTTTGAATTCTACTTAACTGAGACACTTGGTAAAAACAACAAAGTTCATCTGAATGTTATTGGTCTCCTTGAATTAATCTGTACAAAAGGGAATATTAATTTATCAGAGATGAAAAATATAACATTTTAATGCTCACTTTGCTGTTCCTAGTGGTGTTATTTTTAGGCCATTTTATAAGTGCAATAACACACATGTGCCTAGCATACACATGGCACTTATGCAAAGTCAGTGAAAACAGAGCAAGGCATGGGGATATGGAGATTATTAAATCTCTGTACATATGGGCACCATACAGGAAGGGGCAAAGGGGCATCATCATATTGTTCATATCATAGTGTTAGCAGTGCGATCTCAGACACTGAGCACTCACACGTCAGAAAATGCTGGCTGCATCTGGAGGATTATCAAAATTTACGAGTGTTAAGGTATTTAAATATTGCAGTGAATAAGGTGATGGCAGAGAGGATCAAGGTACTGAAGCCCTGATCTGTGCAACAATTGCAGCACTGCTTTTGGCGGTAGTTCTCATTTAAATTGAATACTAATAGGCAGGTGAAACTGGAGGATCGTACATGTAAGTGAAATCAGAAGATATCTGTAATATCTTATGGCAGGACAAAATTTAGGCGAGGTGCTTTCCCTGTATTTAACTCACAGATGTTTCTAAGTACAGCACAGTTCTGACATGTTGCATGTTCAAGCATGCCATGAGTGGGATCCTGGCCGATCCTATTAAGACACTAGATGGACCAATGGTACGGGCAGACTAGATGGAAGTGTAAGGTTAGAAATGCCTAGAGCTCCAAAGAAAAAGTTGACTTGGATAAGGTTAGACTTTCTACATTTTCTTTGATCTCCAAGAGAGGGAAAAACTCGAACAAACAACATTGTTATTGGCACCGGTATTTTCTTAGAAAAAGTTAGATAATTTTTAAGTCTCAGTCTAAGCTTTGCTGAACTTTGGAAGTAGCTTGCTAAACAGTTTAGCTCAGATTTCCTAGAAAAAAGTTTTTGGAGGCCTTGTTTAGAAATGAACCTGCAATCCATAAGCTTCCAGATTTGTCATCACCCTCTGTACCATTCAGCCAGAAGAGTTTAACTGCACAGCTATGAACCTACATGTTTGCACTGTTCATCCTGGGTTTTCTGATATTTTACCACTTGCAGCCTCAGTTCTGTGGGGCGGTTGTGTCTAAGTTTTTCACCTATAACATCATCAGCTTGAAGTTGTTCCCCTTATACCTTTAAACAAAAGCTTCAATATAGATTGAAATGGGCTATTTTATAGGTTCAAAACCAGGGATGAGAAAGTTAGACAAAGTTCAGTTCATTATCTGATGCACAGCAAGATGAATGTTAAACAGTTACTACAGATGACAAAACACCAACCTATCATAAAAATATGCAGCATATGGTTCAATGACCTGTTGGCAAATGAACCCTGAAACCTAACTAAATGCATCTGTACTATCCTACCCAGCTGCATGAAGGGAACATCTTTGGTAATTGAGTAAGGCCACCACTAGGCACAAGTGCCTGCTTTCAGGGGTGATCTGGGAGCACTAGGGAGGTTAAGGGACTTGCTCAGAGTCACACAGTATGCAAATAGAGGGTTGTGAGAATCAAGCCCAGGTTTGCTGGATGTACTAAGCTCATTCACAGCTCGTTGCTCTATCCTGGAGGCATTACTGCCAGCCATATCTTCTGTAAACTGAAGTACAGGCATGTGTTAGACCCAGAGACTGACCCTTGCCTGGTTTCAAGGCACCTTTACATGAGGGTGAGCGCTGCACTGTACTCTGCACCGCTTGCCCTCTCCTCTGTTTGCACCACTACCACTGCGTGTTTACATGGCAGCTGTTTGCGGCGCTCCGTACAGCACTCCCTCTCTTCCGGTGTTTCAGCAGCAGTTCCTCTGGCCAGAGAAGAGAGGAGAGGTGCTGTGACAGAACAGAATGCAAATGGCAATCAGGGTTGGAAGGTGGGACAGGTGCTGAGGGCTGGAGTGTGTGTGTGTGTATGTGGGGGGGGAACTGAACAGAAAGGGAATCGGGGTTGGAGGATGGAATGGCAGCAGAGAGTTAGAGGGTGGGCAAAACCTAATGGTAAAGGAATTCGAGTTGGAGGGTGGGGGCAGGCAGCAGAGGGTTGGAAGGAGTGGTAAAACCAAATGGGAAGGGAACTGGAGTTTGTAGCAGCTAGGAAGAGGGACAGCACACATTACTTATTACTGGTAATTTGCATGGAAACATGCTCTGTATGCCTTAGAGTTCACCTGCCTCTTTTGCTTACTCTCTACTTCATGTCATAGTCCTCTGTTGTGACATCACAATCTGCTGCCATGAAAGTAATTGTGATGTCACAAGTAGAGCAGTATGACCTCAGGTAGGGAGAAAGCAATGGGAATAGACGAACCCTGCAGGAGCAAAGATCTGGTTTTCATGCAAATGGCCTCAGTAATAAATAATGGGTATGAGAAATACAGAACTAATGTGAAATATCAGCTGAATTGTGTCTAAATAATATGTTTTGTTAAAGCTGCCTTAATGACATCAGCTGCTCTTTAAGGCTTAGATGCTTGCTATTAATGTACATTTGAGCGCAATCAGAAAACAGATACAATCAGGAATGTATAATAACCGTGTAAATGTTATAGAATTATTTTTGTAACTAGTCAAAACTCTACAATTTACCTCTCATTACTGTAAATTATATACATCTTTTTAGGGCTGGTCTGCATAGCAGACCAGTTCCTATAGGGATAAAAGCCCAGGATTAAAGTCAGGAAGTGTTTTGCAGCTGTCCCATTAAAATGCATTAGGGGACTGGGATATGCCTTTTTATGCCTGTCAGTCAGTGAGTTGTGCCTTGTTATTGCTCCTTGAAGCTGTCTGTAATGCTTTGCTAACTTTCTACTGGCTGGAAAGAGTGGAGTGCATGAGAACCTGTTAAGCAAGTGGATAAACTCTCAAGAACATGCAGCTAACACACTGTAGATGATACACTGAAGAAGCCCTCAGGGTGCTTAGCCTAGTTTAGAGCCCACCCCCAACTGCGATGACAAGAATAGCAAGCATTTGTCAATGCCGAATGTTGTCTTACTGGCATTGGCATTGGAAGTGCAGGAGCTAGAGAGATGCATAATAGGAATGGCAGTGAAGTATTGAACTGACGCCAATCCCACACCCACACCCACCCTCCAGAGACAGACAGACTGAAAGGGGGGTCGATCCCCGTCCTTTCACAGAAGAAAGGGTTCTGCAACAACTCCTAAAACTGAAGGTGGACAAAGCAATGGGGCCTGATGGAATTCACCCCAGAATTCTAAAAGAATTAAGGGGGGAACTAGCGAAACCACTGCCTACTCTTTTTAACAAATCATGGGAGGATGGTGTGGTACCCGAGGACTGGAGGAAGGCGGATGTGATTCCCCTTCACAAAAGTGGGACCAAGACAGAGGCAGGAAACTACAGACCTGTCAGTTTGACCTCTGTGGTAGGGAAAGTGATGGAGTCACTTCCAAAGGAAAGAATAGTTGAGTACCTAGAGGTCAGTGGGGCACAGGACCCAAGGCAGCATGGGTTCTAGCGGGAAGGTCATGTCAGGCAGAATCTAATAGATTTCTTTGACTGGGTGACCAAAGTAGTAGACCAGGGAGGGGCTGTGGACATGGCTCCTTAACTTTAGCAAGGCATTTGACACAGTCCCACACAAAGATTAATAGTCAAATGAACCAGCCTGGGAGTGGGTCCCAGGGTGGTAGCCTGTGTAAAACATTGGCTGGACAACAGGACACAGAAAGTAATTGTAAATGGAGTCCACTCTGAAGAAAGAGGGGTTACTAGTGGGGTACCACAGGGTTCAGTATTTGGTCCAGTCCTTTTTAATGTCTTCATAAGTGACATTGCAGAGGAACTGGAAGGGAAAGTATGCCTCTTTGCAGATAACACAAAGATCTGCAACAGGGTTGATACACAAGGGAGCGTGGAAAGGATGAGAAGGGACTTGACAAGATTGGAGGAATGGTCAGAAGTATGGCAGCTAGGATTCAATGCAAAGAAGTGCAAAATATTGCACCTGGGAAACAAGAACCCAGGGGAAGAGTACACAATGGGGGGAGGTAGTAACAACAACAAAAAAGGAAAGGGACCTGGGGGTAATCATATCAGATGACCTTAAGGTTAGCAAGCAATGTGAGAAGGCAGTAGGGAGGGCTGGGGGTATACTGGGATGAATAGGGAGCGCATCAGCAGCAGAAAACAGGAAGTTGTTATCCCTCTGTACAGACAGTTGGTGAGACCCCATCTGGAGTACTGCATCCAGTTCTGGAGGCCCCATCTCCGCAAGGACATAGACAGGATGGAGGCAGTCCAGAGGAGGGCAACTAAAATGGTGCAGGGTCTGCAAGAGAAGCCATATGAGGAGAGACTAAAGGAGCTTAATATGTATACCCTTGAGGAAAGAAGAAGAATGAGGGGGACTATGATAGAAACTTTTAAGTACCTCAGTGGAATCAACAAAGTCAAAGAGGGTAGCATCTTTCAGAAAAAGAGACGTGCAAGAACAAGGGGACACAATTTAAAGACAGAGAGGGGGCAGTTCAGGGGCAATGTGAGGAAGTATTATTTCACAGAGAGGATAGTGGATGAATGGAACAGCCTTCCTGAGGAGGTTGTGGGGTCTAAAACTGTGGGAGAGGCATGGGACAGACATAAGGCAATTCTTGTGGGGGGTAGGAAGAAATAGGCTGTTGGTTAACTAGGATCTGCAGCCTATCCTGTAGGTAGGGAAATGGGAAGACTAGGTGGGCCAAGCGGTCCTTATCTGCCATCAAAGTCTATGTTTCTATGTTTTATTGCGGTGTGACTTTGGGTCGTCGGCCGTAACGCTCATTCCATTTCACCTCACCCTTCCCTTCAGAGACTGACAAGTGTTGAGGTGTGCCTTGGGGTCTTCGGGCCTTATGCTCATCCCATTCTGTAAGAAAATACGCTGAGATGGGTCCAGTATAGGAGAATGGGGTGAACTTTGGGGCTGAAGAGTCCAAGGCACACCTCAATGCCTGTCACTGGCTGCAGGGTGGGGGTGGAATGGCATGAGCATTACAGCCGACAATCCCAAGTCACACCCCTGATATCTGTCAGTCTCTACAGGGTGGGGCATTACAGTTGGAAACCCTAATGCCCCAGGTGTTGTTGGTATTTTCACTCCACATTTTCCACATGGGTGTTTTGTGACCCCACCTCATGAACAGTGGCACTATCAGTTAGTTAGCCGATAGGTGATTTTGCACAGCGACTGTGCCATTTGGCGCCACAGGTGTGAAAACACATTTCGGGCAGGATGGGAAAAATAACAGCTGTACTGTTCATGAGGAGGTGAAAAAGAATGGCAATGTTGAAAATCTGGAGTAAAAATATGAAAAACTGGTGAAGTCATGAGCGTGCGTAGAAACTGCGCAACATACACCAGTAACGAGATTATTTTGGGGATTTTTTTAACCAGATTTTCAACATAGGCATTTTGGGACCTCCGCTCATGAACAGTGGCACTGTGATTTTGTTAATCTGTCCCAAAGGTTGATTTCCCACAGCAGCCGTGCCATTGTGTGCCAGATGTGTGAAAACACATTTTAGGCAGGATTTGAAAAATAACAGCTGTATTGGTCATAAGGAGGTGTGAAAACATGGCAATGTTGAAAATCTGGAGTAAAAATATTCAGAATTGTTGAAGGTATGAGCGTGCGTGTAAACTGCGCAATGCACGCTCATAACACAGTCATTTTTTGGAATTTTTTCACCAAATTTGCAACATAGGCTTTTTCGGACCCACCTCAAGAACAGTGCCACTGTTGTTTCATTACTCAGTCCTGAAAGGTGATTCTACTCAGTGACCGCAAAATCACCTTTCGGGACAGAACAACGAGATGACACTGCATGTGCTCATGAGGTCAGATCCCAAGAACCCCATATTAAAAATTTGGAGCCAAAATTTAAAAAAATGGCTGAGATATCCACCTAAGTTGACGCCCCCCATTGCCATTATACTACATACCGACATTTCTTCATTTTGCAGTTCGGCTTTGAAGAGTCCAGATGTGTTCCTGTGCCACTGAAGATCGCAGTGCCAGAGCTCTGGAGGTAAGTATGGTATGGGGGTGTGTGGGGTGCACAGAGGGTGAGTGCAGGTTGGGGGAGGGGGGGCACCACGGACAGAGGTACCATTTTCTTTTTCAGGTAAAAATAAAACTGGAACTGGACATTTGCAGGACAATTTGTTGGATGTGCCACACAATGGGGGTGGGGGAGGAACATGCTGACACAGTCGGCTTAGTGTGAGTGGTGCTTTACACTTGGGTGGTCTCCCAGTGTGACACACAATGTGGGGGGGGTGGGAGACATGCTGACCTGGGGATTGCTCCCCCGTTGTCAGTTTTGCTTGGGGATTGTGTGGCAGCGGCAGGAGCGGCTGCCATGTTTATTGAAATGTTTCAGCAGGAAAGGCATGTACGGGAAGCATGTCATTTCTGCCCCTGCATGACAAGCTTGTCTCTGATAACAGCGGCACATTTCTTTCAAGCTGGTGGCACTTTACATAATTCTTGCATCAGCACTAGCATGCTGGCTAATTGGGGAATGAGGGACGCATCTACTAAAACATGCCCTGCATTTGCCAACACTGACACACCTCTCACTGTTCTACTACTACCACAAGATGTTGCCTGTGCATGCGCAAGACAACATAAAAATGAATGAGCTCACGGAAGAAGTATTAATACTGTCAGACTACACAGCCTTTTGACGCATATAAGAAACAGGAATGACCTCTCCCAAGCTCTTGGTATAATGAAAAGATAGTTGATTTTCCAGTCAATTGAAGTACCTGGGATAGGGACTGGAAAAGGTGTGGGGGGGTGAGAATCAGTTGCCGGAACAAGAGGGGGCCAAGGAGAGGCAATTTGCAAAACGACACATAGCCAACATAACAGTTTTAATCTTTTTCACCATGCTTTCATGTCAGATGTAACATATTTTCACACTACTATTACATTGAACACTGCCAGTGCAAGAAGTTATGAGCTGACCTTGCTAGAGTCATTTTTATGTTTGCTTGCATGCATGCACAAGAAACATTATGTGGCAGCTTAGGACAGAAGCAGCTTGTGGAGACGCTGCACTGTGGCAGCCAAGGGAGGCACTGCATGTGGGGGCTTGGCACTGGTGGACCGATGGAGGCACAGTGTGCTAATGACACTGGCTTTCAAAAGTGCCACCAACTTGTAAGGTTTTTGCTGCAGCAATCAGGGGCCACCTCATGATTGCAGCATCAGGCATTCTGCTGCAATGAGGGAGTGACCTGTCATTGCAGGGTGGTACCTTGCCTAGTATAATATTGTTTGTTAATGTGGCGGCAAGCTGCTGCCATGTTTACAAATAATATTACCAGCCCCCAGTGCAGAGGGGGTGCCCAATCCCCCTCAGCATCATGCTCCCCCCCAAAACATCCTTTGTTTGCTGACAGGGGCCCCAATCCCTGTTGGCTTCAGTCCCCCCTTCCCAGTTTAATTTGCTGATGGGGGAGCCCACTCCCTGTTAGCATTATGTCCCCTGCCAAAAAAAACACTTTGTTTTGTTCCGAGGGAATGTCAATTCCACTCGCTCTTCCTATGATATGTGCTTGTGGGTACCTAATCCCCGTGGCTACTGCCCCCAAAGAAAAACACTAAGGTGGTACTCTGGGAGCCCACCCCAGCGTGTGAAATGTCCTTGGTAAAAAAAAAAAAAAGTCCGCAATGTGTTTTTAACCTGTAAAACAGAAAACGATCCCTCGTCGAGTCCAGTGACCCTCTTCCCCAACCCAGGCCACCCTCTACACCCACCTCCCCACCCACCCTCACCCCATACTTACCTCTAGAGCCTGGCGTGACGATCTTCGGTGGACAGGGAACACGTCTGCACTCTTCAAAGCTGACCGTGAACTGAAGAAATGCTGGTAAGCTGTATAATGGCATAAATAGGTTTTTTTCAACTTTGTGCATATCTCAGGCATTTTTGGGAATTTTGGCACTAAATTTTCAACATGGGGTTATTGGAACCCCTCCTCATGAATTCAGCCACTAGCCATTGGCATGGTGTTATTCAGTCCCGGAAGGTGATATTGCGGTCACTGCATGGAATCACCTTTCAGGGCCGATTAATGAAACGACAGTGCCAGTGTTCATGAAGTGTGCTCTCAAAAAGTCTATGTTGCAAATTTGGTGGAAAAAATACAAAAAAATTACTGTTTTATGAGCATGCGTTGCGCAGTTGATAGGCACACTCGTAACTCCGCGAATTTGCAATATTTTCACTCCAGATTTTCAACATTGGCATTTTTCTGCACCTTCTTATAAACAGTACAGCTGTCATTTTTCACATCCTGGCTGAAATGTGTTTTTACACTTCCGGAGCAGAATAGAGCGCTCACTGTGGGAAATCCATGTTCAGGACATATTAAAAAAAAAACAGTGACACTGTTCATGAGCAGAGGTCCTAAAATGCCTATGTTGTAAATTTTGTGATGAAAGTCCATAAAATGAGTGTGTTACGAGTGTGCATTGTGCAGTTTCCACCCCCACTCATAACTTCGCAAATTTGCAATATTTTCACTCCAGATTTTCAGCATTGCCAATTTTCCGCACCTCCTTATGAACAGTACAGCTGTCATTTTTCACATCCTGGCCAAAGTGTGTTTTCGCACTTCCAGCACAGAATAGCATGCTCGCTGTGGGAAATCAGTGTTTGGGACACATTAAGAAAATCAGGGTGACACTGTTCATGAGCAGAGGTCCTAAAATGCCTATGTTGAAAATGTGGTGATGAAAGTCCATAAAATGAGTGTGTTACGCACATGCGTTGCGCAGTTTCTATGTATGCTCAGAAGTGCGAGCATTTTTAATTATCCCACTACAGATTTTCAACATTGCCATCTCTTCACACCTCCCTATGGATGGTACAGCTGTCATTCTTCACATCCTGCCCAATCTGTGTTTTTGTACATGTGGCACAGAATGGCATGGTCGCTGTTGGAACTCAAAGTTCGGGACACATTGACAAAGTCACACTGCCACTCTTCATGAGAAGAGGTCCCAAATGCTTTCATCAGGTGTGGTCACAAAAAGGCCATGTTGAAAATTTGTAGTTCAAATACCAACAAACGCCTGGGGTGTTAGGGTTTCTAACCATAATGTCCCACCCTGTACAGACTAACAGGCTTCGGGGTGTGCCTTTGGATTGTCGACTGAACTGCTCATGCCATCCACCCCCACACCCAGCCAGTGACAGGCATCGAGATGTACCTTGGACTCTTCGGCCCCAGAGTTCACCCCATTCTCCTATGCTGCACCCATTTCATCATATGTACTTATGGAATGGGGTGACTGTAGAGTCAAAACACCCCAAGGCACACCTCAACACATGTTGGTGTCTGCAGAATAGGGTGAGGTGACATAGCATGAACGCCATGGACGATGACCCAAACACTTACCCCAATGCCTATCCATCTCTACAGGATGGAGGTGGGGTTGGCATGAAGTTCAATACTTCACTGCCATTGCTATTATGCATCTGTCTAACTCCTGTATTTCCAATGCTAATACCAGCAAGCAAACATTCGGCATTGACAAATGCTTGTTTTTGTACTGGAAAGAAAAAAAGCAGTGAAAAGTTATTTGATAAATCCAGAGTCCAACCCAGCTCATTATGGAATAACAAAAAATCTGTCCCCTCCCCCCAGCAACCTGCTGGAGCCAGTGCCTAGCCCATCAAAAAAATGAAAAAAAATCCACCCCTCCCCCAAACTCCTTGATGAGTCTGGTCAGAGAATACAAAAAATGTCCCCCTCTGCTGCTGAGCTGCTACCAATGAGTTTGGGCCTCTCTGTCACTTCTGGCCAGCAGCGTTGGGAGACTTGGGGGGGGGGGAGGACTGACAGCATGCTTGTCCGAGGTTGTAATCTTAAAGGGAAAGGCCTGTGAAGCACCTTTACATCACCAAATCCCATGGTGCATGGCATGGCTGGTTTCATGACCTGTAAGAGGACTCTGAGCAGTTGGTTTCACGTTGACTTTTGGAAACTAATTAAAGTGACATCCTGCTGTTTATGAAAAGAACAGAGAAAAACATCAAGGGATTAATGGCCCAGGCTGCACATATTTAAAGGAAAAACAGTTCACGAGTCCTTCCCTTTAAGAGCATGTGATCCTGGCTCCACTGCCTGACTCTTCCTCTCTCGCTCTTTCCCCCTCTCAGTACTCAAGCTCCGCTCTTCCTGTTTTGTAACACACATGTAGGGTTCTTATTGCCATGCACACTCCAGTGCAGCAAGATAAGCAGTGGAGCACCTGCCCCTGGGTGACCCCCATTGACTAACAGCGCCCGTCAGAAGCAAAGTCTTTTTGAATAAATGGTGGTGTAGGCATCATCAGTCTACCATCCTTACCCTCCAGGGAACAAAAAAATCTGTCCCTGTCCCCCCAACTACCGGATGGATTCAATGCTCAAACTAGCCTGTTAGGGAAAAACAGATATGTCCCTCTCCCCCATCTATGACTGATCCAGTTCCTTACAAAACACAGGCATTAGATTCTCATAACACAGGGACAGTAGAATATAATAGAATTTGGTTTTATATAATAACTTTTATACACACTGTATCCCAAAGTGTTTTGCCAGGCACAAAAGTTCCATATTGGTAGGGCAGGGAATATATACTAGAATAGAATTTCTGGTGCCCAGCCTGACCTTACACTGAATAAAAAAAATCTGGCCCCTTCTCCCAACTACCTGATGGTTTTTTGACCAGCCTAGTCCATCAGTGAATAAAAAAATATATGCTCCCCTCTGCTAACTACCTGATGGGTCCAGTGCCCAACCCAGTCCATCAAGGAATAAAACAACTCTATCTCCCTCCCTCAACAACTTTTTTTTTAATCTATAGTTTTTATTCAGTTTAGATGCTACATGTAGTGATACATTCAAACAAAACATACAAGAGCATCAGGCACAATTCAATGTTTACATACATTGTTTACAGAATAAATCATACATTAATAGATCAGGAAAGTTCTCCTGAGCAGGGGGGTCTTAATAGAGAATGACTGGGAGTGGTGATCCTAGGGCCGATATTGTCTCATTCCCTCAACAACTTGAAAGATCCAGTGTCCAGCTTGACCCACCAGTGAATAAAAAAGTCAGTCCCTTTCTCCAACATGGGGCCATAATGTTACGGCTGAAACTGCGCTAAACAACAATGCTGCACGCAAAACAGTGTGTGGCAAAAAAAAAGGTCAGACAAAAAACACCTGCCCACCACACCCCCGACATGGGGGGCTTCACCCCCCCACACTCCCCAGACTGAATATATCTTACTCCGAGGGGGTGTGGACTCCGGGGATGGGGTGAAACACTAGAGAGGGAAACATTTTTTTTTGTAAAAAAAAAAAAAAGCTGCAGCAGTATTGGACCTGGCGGGAACCGAATCGCAGTCCCAGGTCCCCCACGTATCGGATGCTGGTGCCCTAGCCACTCCACCATGGAACCGGCTCAACCAGGCACTGCACTGGCAGCCTCTTTGACACTCCTCCAGGTGAGCTTACAGGGATGGGGTAGTGGTTATTACCATATGCTGAGATATCCCTGTCGCTGTAGAAACTTTCGAGCTTTGGGCAGCGTGGTCATTCATGCACTGTTTAGGCAGCACTATATTCACCCGGTACCCCCCCCAATTACCTGAGTGGTCTGATACCCAATCCTGCCCATCAATTTATTCAACCCAACCTCTCATGAAATAAAAAGATATGTGCCCCTCCCTCCCAACAATCGGATACGTCCAGTGCCAAATACAGCCTGTTTTTTAAAAAACAAGTCTGTCCCCCTCACTTAAACTGCCTGATAGGTCCAGTACCCAACACAGCCAGTCAGGGAATTAAAAAAAACTATCCCCATCTTCAACAGCCTGAAAGGTCCAGTACCTAACCTGAAATGTCAGGAATTAAAAACAGACAAACGAAACCAACTATCCCCCAACAACCTGAGAGATTCAGTGCCCAACCCCGCCTGTCACGGAAAAAAAGAAAATCCATTCCTCTTTCCTCCTAATTAACTTACCAGTCTGGTGCCCTACCTAACTTATCAAGGAATGAAAAAAAATGAGTCCCCCTCACTCCAACTACCTGATGGGTCCCGTGCCCAACCTAGCCAGTGTATTAAGCCAAACAGAGATAAGGAGGAGTAGCAGCAAAGCGTTGAGCGGGAGGTGGGGGTGGAACAGTTGGGGCACTAAAACACTGCTCTTCCCAAGCCCATCCACTCAGGTCACAGTGAGGGTCTCAAACATTGCAAAGGAAGCTTGGGGCTGCTGCCAACCCGTTAAGACATCTCCACCTCCTCCAGTGCACTAGTGTAGGAGAATGGACCCAGTAGGACCGATGGCATACAACTCTGAGGCTGTAAGCTAGTGTCAGTGACCTGGCTGCACTGCCCAACTCTCCTTCTCTCTTGGTGCTCAGTCTCAGCTCTGAACTCTTCCCAGATCATATAGGGAACACATTGCCATACACACTTTACCCCTGCCTGTTGTGTAGCAGAACAGTTTGGTGCCCAACCTAGCCTGCCAGGGAATAAAAAATCTTTATTTCCCTCCCTCACACTACCTGATGGGTCCAGTGCCCAACCTGGCTCATCAGAGAATAAATAAAATCTTACCCCCCCAACTGTGTTATGAGTCCAGTGCCCAACGCAGTCTGTTAGAGACTAAAAACACATCTCTCCTCCTCCATTGAGTCCACGGCCTAAACCAGACCATTAGTGAAAAAAAAAGTGTGCCCCTCCCCTCAACAACCTGACAAATACCAAGCCTACCCCAATTTGTCAGGGAATAAAAGAAATCTGTCTCCCTTCACCCAAACTACATGGTGGGTCTGATGCCTATCCTGGACTGTAAAGGAATAAAAACGTTTTCCCTCTCCCCCAACCCAGACCATCAAGGAATGAAAGAAAAAATCCACCCCCCCCAAACTACCTGATGGGTATGGTATTCAACACTGACCATCAGAGAATAAAAAAAAAAAAATCAGTGATACGGAGGGATGTCTATAAGTATATTTGGTGCAGGGGGGATGAAACTAATAGCCTGATGTTGGGTGGAACTGACACAGTGATGGGATCATTATTGAAAAGCAGTGCCGATGTGTAAAAGCCCACCATTTTTACACTGTACACATAAAATCTGTAAAACTGACATTGGATGTAGTCTTCACACTGTATAACTACAATTATAAGAGTGAGATTGATGAGACAGTAAGGTTGAAATAACATAAAAAGCAAGACCGGCCTTGCTGGCACCAGACAAATCTTGTTCATTTGTGTAGTCATTTCTCTTTTAGCATTTTGCACTGAATTACTCATAACTGCTAAATGGTAAATGAGATTGTCCAAACATTTCTCTGCTAACCCTGCCTTCCAGTTGTCTCATACTAAAAGTTCAAGAGTTTTCAAGAACAAATTTGTTCTTAGACGTTCACGATTCAGAACAACTTAGAAAAGCTGGGGGTCCAAGAACTTCTATATTCTGAAAATGTCTAAGCTTTTCTCAGCACAGAAACCTTGGGCAGATCTCAGAAATCCTCAGGCTTCCGAAGAGTTTTAACCTTTTTATGAAAAACTGGGTGAAACACCCTACATGGATGGTCTTTTTCTGCCATCATCTAGTATGTGTCTATGTTCGTTGAGCAAAATTGCTATTGATTAGGTATTATTTTGCCGTATCCTGTCAAGGTGCTGACTGAATACTGGTGCCGCAATAAAGGTGCCGCATGAGTGTAGGCAGGCATACTCACTGTACACATTTGCGTACAGTTTTTTAGTACCTGTCCTAAACCATATGCCTTTTTGTTAGCATTGTCATCCAGTTTGTTTTGTATTGGGGGTGCAGCAGTTTGAAAGAGCGTGTACATTTTATTTAAACAGGGCAACAGTTGGATGGATGTGTACAAAATGGAAATTTCTGACTACACCACTGGGATTACCACAACAAGGGTGACAGTGAAAGGGGCTGTCTTAATTTTAGATCGCCCCTCATAGTGCCCTTTAGCTTCAGTTCAACCCCTCTGGGGCACTGGGGATGTGGGGGCAAAGCCCCCTCAAAAGCCATCATTTCCCCGGTGGGTGCTTTGGTGCTGTAACTCCAGGGAGATGACATGCCTGGTGCTGTAACGCCATGTGGCATTTTGCCTGCGCCGCAATCGATGTTGCCAAAATGCATATCGCTGCGGCATGGGTAAACCTTATTCTACTTAACTGGCTGATGCGGCAGTGTCAGGAATTGCTTCACCACCAGGCAGCAGTTTTGAACATGCTATGTGTCGTCACTGTATGGGGTCTTTCCTCTACTCACAGGCAGTGCACTTAGTTGTGGTAAAAAGAACTATAACAAAACAAAAGAATAGAAAAAAGCCTTTTTTTCAGACTTGCTTTTGTTGACTGTTTCACAGAACGTCTGATGACAAACTAACAATAAATTTTATAAACCGGGATGGTGAGCGGATAACCACCACTGCGAAGGAGGGGGAGAGCCTGTTGGAAGTGGTGGTCAACCAGAATGTGGATATCGACGGTTTTGGTGAGTAACTGTTCACCTGATTATTACTTCCTCGAGGGAAGCAAGGTGAGATGCACCAACTCTTCAGCTAAATGCAAATTTGATTGGCAGAATCAATGATAAAAAATATCAAATGTACTCCTGCTAGAACATGGCTATATCTAAAATTTAGAACTGAAGATAATCTCTTTTGAAAAACAAAACAGTTTTTGTGTTTCAGAATGCAAATGAATCATTACTTTGTTAACATCTAATTAATATGAAATATGCAAATCCCAAGTTCTAACAAAGGTTTGAAAACAATAATCTTCATGAATCTTTTTGGGTTCTAAATAGGACTGGAAGAGATTTCCCCATCTTTACGTCCTATTCTAGTCTGTACTGCTTTTAACCATCTTTTTTTTGTATTGAACCCCTGTTATCCATCTTGAGGGCCACTGCAGCCACATTAAGGCTTGGTGAGAAGCTGCTTTCACAGCCAATGTGAAGGCTTCTTCATAGTGTGCTGACAGTCAACACTTTGGGATCATGTTCTCATTGTTCTTAAACCAGCAGCTCATGTTATCAATACTGTTTCATTCATTTTGTTTTGTTTTGCTTTTATTTTACACTGAATGGCCTGTGAGCAAAATTACCCATTTTCATAAGCATCCAGTTAGATTCCAGCATTCCATTTTAGATCGTCCTTTTTCTCCTGTCTTGTAAGATGTTCCTTTTTTTCCATTTTGATTCTGTTTTAGCATTTTTTTAACATCTGAAATATTTAAAGCAGAGCTCCATTAATTATGACTGCCCCCAGGTTTTCAGCACACTTTTCAGCTGGTTTTTGAGCACCCATAGATCAACATCACTTTTATTATTAACTAGCATTGACCACACACTGCTCTTGACCTTAGAGACACTGGTGACGTCAGGAGTGACACCAAGCCGCAAAATCGAAATTCTAGCATGGGGAACTTAAACTGGAATGTGGCGCCATATAAATGGATCTAGAAATGAAAATACACAGCAGAGATCAACCTTGGTGATTGACAAAGAGTGCATAATGAAGTGTGGCATTATTTTGTATGGTCCACCACTAAAAGACCCCTTACCTTCTCTGTGGTCTGCCAGCCACTTTGGTTGCTGCTGGTGAGGACCCCTTCTGGACCGTGTGAATAACTAGTCGGACGCATAAAATAAAGAATAAGGCAGGTTTATTCAGTTCAGTAGGGGTTCTCTTCATGAGGACAAACCCCACACTGACTATCCTCTGACTGACAGACCAATGTGGCACTGCCAGGCAGTGCAACAATTAGATACATGCAGTTCTGAGTGCTGTTAAAGGGGTGGCAGCTAAACATTAAGCCCCATCGCTAATGTGTACCTACATCACTGAACAGTGAATGAGCACCACTGAACTAGCAATACTCTATAATGCTTCTAAGAATTTTGGCAAATAATTTAAGGCAAAAACATTGTCATGCATTACAAGGCATTAGATTTCCAAAACAGAACAGTACCCGCTGCAGGGAGAAAGAACCTGGACTACACTGGGGACCAGTCAGAGTAGCACCAGAGAGGAGGGAAACACAATGGTACTTGAGACTTGGTCATGCCACAAGCACTATAGTGTGGGGGAAGGAAAAGGGAAAAGTGGGAAGGGTAGCAGCAGGAGGATACCCAGAATGCAGGCTCACCCTTTAATAACAGTTGCATAAACAGGTGGACTGTCCATTGAAAGAGACATTCCTAAGGGGAAGAAAACGTTAGTGCACGTAAATAGTACCATGGCAACAGGTGCAAGAAAGAGGTACAACAAGATATTTACTGCAACAATGAAAATCAGAAAATGAATTAGTCCTGACACATTTCACTGAGTCCAGTAACAAAAGTTCAAGACCTCCATCAACTTTTCCGGTCAGTGGGAATGGAGGCATGCATGGACTGCACCAGTTCTTGACAGGAGGGGGTCAGGTCATTTAAAGCGACCCAGGAGTTCTGCCCACTATCGAATCCACACCACTTTACTCTGTAAGTCCAGGATCCACTGACAAACTTCTTTCTTAGGATCTTCTCGATCTGGTACACTGGGGTGTGTGGAAGAGAGTTCTGAGAAGAAGAAGAAAAAGAAGAAGATTGAGAAGAAGAGGAAGTCACAGACAAATCATCTGGTAAACTGGAATCTGGCTGGAGAGTGTCAGGAGTGGGAAGATCTGTAGGAACTGGCTGCAAGTTATCTGGGGGAATCTCAGCTTCAGAGAGGATGGCAGGCTCAAGGGAAGCTTCATTTGTGGGAGGACTGGAGTCATCTGGAAGGTTGTTATTGAGGTACCCATGCTTTAGTCGGGTTTATATGGACTTTGTTGTGTACCAACTTGCCATCCGACTTGTGTCGCAGATGAACATGGACCGGAGGGAGCTTTTCTACAATGTAGAAGGGACAAGTCGAAATGAGCAGTTTCTTGGTGGTGCCGGAATAAGAACAGGATGGTACAAATAGACAATGTCCCCAACAGAGAATGAAGGCTCATGTGTCTTGGCTGCAGACATTTTCTTCATTGCTGATTTTCTCTGGCTCAACGTGGTGATTGAACCAGTTGGGCAAGTTCCAGCTGTTCCAGAAGAGGGATAATAAAAGAAGAAGCTGACTTAGGCACCTCTAGTAGCGAGAGATCCCTGTCCAGTGGAATTCTTGGGTGACGTCCATGGACTAAGAAGAAGGGGGTGTATTCTGTGCTATTGACACATGGGCTGGTATTGTACGCAAACTGTACAAAGGAACAAACTGGTCCCAGGTGTCATGAGTCTCATCCAGATACTTGGAGAGTATGCCGAGAATGGTGGACATCATTCTTTCACTCTGTCCATTACATTGTGGATGGTAACTTGTGGTATGTGTCTTTTTTATGTCGAGAAGTTTGCAAGTTTCTCGGACAATGGTGGACAGGTAGTTAGTGCCTCTGTCTGAAAGTAGGTACGATGGGGTACCGTGACAACAAATGACTGTATTGAGAAATGCATTGGCCACAGTGGTGGCTTTAATGTCTCTCAGAGGGACAAGTTCCAAATATTTTGTCAAGTAGTCTACAAAGACAAGGATGTACTTGTTACCAGAGTCAGAGCATGTTGGCAAGGGCCCAAGAATGTCAGTGCTGACTCTCTGGAACGGTTCAGTGGCTACAGGCATTGGGATGATGTGTGCCTTTGTTGATTTGGCCGGAGACTTTCTCTGGGAGCAGGGCTGGCAGGATTTTACGAACTGGACAATGTCTCTGTTCATGTGTGGCCAGAGGAAGTGAAGCCTTGTCTTTTCCAGAGTTCTGTGAATTCCCATATGACCTCCAGAGAGTGGAGAGAAGAACTTGAGGGATGAGAGAGGCTGGCACAACTAGCTGTACATGAGTTCTATCTGTGCGATGACCCTTACCTTCCTTGGTCCAAATGTGAAAGAGCACACCATCATTGAGGAAGTACTGTGAAGCAAGGAAAAGTACATCTTGGTGACGTTGCTTTTGTTGCGGTAATGTTCCAGACTCTAAGTAGGTGATGATGTCCGTAAACTGAGTGTCAGTTCTTTGTTGCATTTTAACAGTTGCCAGGGACAGATCAGATGTAGAGGAGATGAGAAGCTCTTCAGCTGCTTGTAGTAACTGAGGATTTGTGTGTCTCTCTGAGCAGGCAGTTGGTAGCAGCAAAGCAACCTGAGGTGTTGAAGGAGTGTCCACAGGAAGCACATCTGTGGCATGGAAGGGAAGAACTTGTAAACAGGATTCGTCATCTGTTGAGGAGGATGCAGAAGGATATCATCTCTGGCTTACACCATCAGCATTTGAGTGAACTCGACCTGGTCTGTATTGGATTTCGAAGGTGTAGTATTGCAGCATGGCGATCCATTGGGCAAACTTGTCTACTGGCTCCTTCATTTCAAATAACCACCTGAGGGCAGAGTGATCGATGATAGCTGTAAAGGAGGAGTAGCGAAGGTAGCAGTCAAATTTCTTCATGACAAATACCATGGCTAGACATTCTTTCTCTGTGATGCCAAAGTTCTGCTCAGCTGAGGAAAGAGAGCACCTGGCATAGGAGACAACTCGTTCTGTTCCATCTTGAATTTGACAGAGCACAGCGCCCACTGCAAAGGAACTAGCATCTGAGTAGAGCTTGAATGGTTGGTCGAACCTTGGGTAGACCAATACTGGAGAAGAGATTAGGTTTTGTTTTAAGGTGTCAAAGGCCTCTTTACATTCACAAGTCCAATTATAGTCACATCCCTTTCTTGTGAGGGCGTACAATGGAGCTGCAATCTTGGCGAAGTTGCAAATGAACTTTCGGTAGTAGCCAGACAAGCCCAGGAACACTCGAAGGTCTTTGAGATTATTAGGCTCTGGATAGTCTTTGACTGCTGAGAGCTTGTCTGGATCTGGAGAGATGTCTTGAGAACTAACCACATGCCCCAGGTAATGAATTTGATGCTGCGTAAAACAACACTTTTCTGGGCGAAGCTTGAGATTGGCTTGTCTGAGATGGTTGAACACTTCTTGAAGATGTTGGAGGATCTCTGGCAAAGTTCTGCTGAAGACTATCACATCATCCAGGTAGACTAGGCAAGATTTCTAAGACAACCCACGTAGTACGGCTTCCGTAACATGTTGAAATGTGGCTGGACTGTTCCAAAGACCCATAGGCAGATGTTTGAACTGGAAAAGTCCCAAGTGGCAGTGCTATGCTGTGTATGGATGAGAAGCTGGATCAATTGAAACTTGATAGAACCCACTCTGAAGGTCTAGAGTGGTGAAGTAAGCAGGACTGGCTGCACCAAGACTCTCTAAAGCATCTTCGGTTGTAGGCAAGGGATGAGCATCCTGCACCGTGTAGGCATTGAGTTTTCTGTAGTCTACCACAAAACTATACCCTTTGTCCTTTTTTACCACCAGCAAGCAAGGTGCACCCCAAGGGCTTGTAGATTCTTCGACTATGTCTTGGTCAAGCATGTCTTTGATTATGTCCTCGAGGACTTGTTTCTGTTTATGCCCCACTTTGTAGGCTCGCTGACGGATTGGTTTCTGGTTGGGCTGTACTTCGATGGTGTGTTGCAGGATATCACAACATCTGAGCTTGTTATCTGAACCAACAAAGACATCTGGGTAATTCTCCAGGAATTTCAAAAGTTGTTGCTTTTCTGTTGGAGATGCTGGAAGTTTGGAAGAGGATAGTCGCTGACTGAGGGGTAACTCTGTTGAAGTTGGAGTGGTCGTGATAGTATTGACAGGAGTAGAGTTGGTGGAACCTGGCTGAGGTTCTTGCATGAGATGAAGCTGGTCCCCTGAAGACAAGCAAACAAACTTCCCAATGTTGGCACCCTTTGAAATGACCACTGGCTCATCTGTGAAGTTGCAGCATTTTTGGAAGACTGCACTATCATGCACCGCTGATAAGGTATTTCCTGGAAGGAGACCTGATGAATGCAGCGCAGAGGATCCTGTGACAATGCCAACAATACCCTGCGGAAGTGGGTCACCTCAAATCTTGGCAATCAAAACCATTTCTGACTGAGGAGGCATGGTGACTGAGTCTATAGCTGTGAGTTGCCTCTGAGGATCTAGCAACAGTTTGCTAGAGGCAAAGTCTAGGATGGCTTTGTGAGCTTTGAGAAAGTCCAGGCCTAGAATTAGTGCAGGTTGAAGATCAGGCACAATATAAAACTTGACAGTAGCTTGCTGTGAGCCAAAGTGGAGCTTGAGATGGACCATGCCTGTGATAGGTACTGTATCTGACTGGCTGTGATAATGTACTTTATGTCAGCTGGAGAGACATTAGGTATTTGATGAACAGCTTGACTGTTTAAAATACTGCTATTGATAACTGACATTTCTGCTCCAGTGTCGACCAAGACGTGTGTAGACCAATCTCTGATGGTTACAGGTGCATAGTTCACTAGAAGAGGTGAGCGGATGACAGGTACCTTTGCCCCAGGAAGTGAGAGTGTGCCAGAGTTCACAGTTGGAGGAAGTGTTTAGGTTGAATTGCGAGAGTCAGAGGGGTGGTCAGTTGCTGCGTTCCTCTGGTGCTGGGAGTAGTTGCGGTTATCTTGCTGATTGTGCAGCGGTGGGCACCTGTGGTTCTCTTGATTTCTGTTGTACTTTAGCTTTTGGCAGACAGCGGCAGTATGCCCCCTGAATCCACACCACTGGCAGGTCACTGGTTCTCGTGAAGGAGGAGGTGGATGAGGTCGCTGTCAAATTGGGCGAAGGACATTGACAGAGGTAGTAGAAGAAGCAGCTGAGCTGCTGTGCAGAGTATTGATACTTGTAGTGAGCGTCTCTATCACTGATTGCTGCTGCTGGACAAATGTTGTGAGTGTGGCTAACTGAGATGACTGAGGTGCTTGTATACTGGTAGCCTGGGACATTGCTATGGATTGTTGTGCAAGTCATGCTGCTTGGATTGTGTCCATCCAGGTTGCTGGTTTCTACTGGATGACATAAAGATGGAGTTGATTAAGCAGTCCCCGAACAAATATTGTGATTTGTTCTTTCTCAGGTTTCTGTAAGCATTTGCAGCGAGACTCAATGTCCACTATGAAGGCTTCAAGAGATTTGGTGGCTTGCATTGTACGTTCCCACAGCCGTTGCTCCAATAACCAGGGTGGGTGTGCTTGGAGAAAATGGGCTTTGAAGGTTGTGTACAGTGTGGCAGTATCTCCTTTGACTTGATATGGAAGTGCATTGAACCAGGAAATGGCAGTCCCTCTCAGAAGCAAGCGCAAGGCATTGGAAATATGCACAGGATCAGTCCAACCATGCAAGGAAATCCAGGCTTGGAATTGTTCCAGCCAGTCGACAGCGTCTTCGTGATGCAAGGCTGAGAAGGGTACTGGTTGTAGGCTGGTATGGACCGTGGACTGTGGTGAAATGGCTTTAATATAGGCCAAGTAATCTTGAATAACAGCATAGCTGGTGCTCCTTAGTGAAATAGAAGACTGGATGTCATGGAGGATTGTTTCAATTTTGTAGCCCCAGGCCCTTGAGGTGGGTGAAGGTAGAACTCTGGGCCTCCGGCGCCCATTATCTGTGTCGTCGTAGACATTGTGGTTGGAGATGAGCTTCGTTTCACTGAGCGAAGGTCGTATGCGTGAGAAGGAGTTGCAGTCATGCAGGAGACAGGACGTCGTGTCGTAGATGAATTGCCGAGCAAAAATTAATTTTGTAGACGAAAGTACACGTCTTTTTTGTAGCAAAGTTCAACAATGACATCTTAATAAAGGATTTCCCACTCAATTCTGTGTTGTTTGTTATTTAAATAAAGGTTTTGTTGCAAAAATCATCTTTTTGTTTCAGTGTCCATTCATTTCAATAGGAATCCCATTGTTTTCAATGGAGCGAGGTCAATTTGTGCCCTTCCTAAGATGGCCACCGAACTGTGACATGCAGTTACTGTGGGATTTGACTGGTCTGACTGTAGCAAGATGGCCACCAGCAAGGGGTCAAGGGTCACTTCCTTTCTTGTTGTTTTTGCTGTGCTCAAGATGGAGGATTTCTTCCACGAGGCTGCCTGGCTGCTCTGCGATGATCAAAATGGCAATTGCCATGTTTGTTGACCTTCTTCCCTGACCCTAACAGGTAAAATGGTGGGCTTTTTGTGTTTTGGTCAGTGGCAACTTGCTGGGGGGCTTTTCTATATTTACTTGTTTTCTGTGCAGGTTTACTGAGTTTGAGCTTTATTTATTTTATGTTTTCTCTGTCTGCTGACTCCCAGGCTGGTAGGTTCAGTATTTTATATTCTGCCCCGTGTTAATGAACTGTGCCCTTCATTTTATTGTTCTGCCCCTTTTATTTGTAGCTCCAGTTTGTGCGTCATACATTCAGGTCTGGAGATTTATTTTATATTTTTGCCCTGTTTGAGCATTGTTTGTGTAGGGCTCCCAGGCTGTTCAGCTGTAATTTACTTATATGTACTGCCTCCGTTCTTGATTACTGTGCCCCAGTATTTTTTTCCAGAGATGCTCCACAGATTTTTTTGTTTTTTTGTATGGCCCCTGTGGCAAGAGCAGGACAGTCTGTGGAGGAGCTGCGGCATGGAGCGAGGCCCGAGTTCCTTTTTTTCTTCTTCTCTGGAGCCACATTCGCTTGTGGAGTGGCTGTGAAAGTAACTGGCTGAATGGGGAACAAGCTTGAAGAGTGGCCTGCTGTAGATCGTGGGAGGATCAGAGCTGTGTGTGACTGCCGGGTAAGGGGGAAGCCGCGGTAACGCTGTAGTGGTTGAGCTTTTGGCAAGAGAGCTGAGTCGGGAGCCACAGGTTGCAGAGCAGGATTTGATATGCGGTCCTGAATGGTGGTAGTCTTTCTAGGAGGTAGAATGCTGTCGGAGGTCTGTGAAGCTGCTTGCGTTTGGGAAGCAGCGCAGGAGGGGAGAGTGTGGAGCCGATAGCTCTGTTTTGCAGTGGAGGAGCCTGATGGAAGTCGCGGTTCTGTCCGTGCAGTTGCAGGGGAGGGCAGAGCGGATCCGCAATTGCGAGGAGGGTAGAGGGCCAAGCGGATGCTGCAGGAAGGCTCCATAGGCTGCTAGAGCAAAGGAGAATGGTGGCAGTTCGTGAGGACAGAGCAGCATGCAGAGCTGTAGTCTTGCGTGTCCTTGACTGTGGAGAATGACAGGAGGCAAGTCCAGTCGGGAGTGCCACTCTCTGTGGGTAGCTGAGGAGAGAGGAATGGCTTCGTGTCAGCTTAAGCGGATCGGTTTCTGTGCCATGGAATTCAGCGGGAGGGTTGGCTGGTAAATTTTTTCTTCTTCTTTTGTTTGTCCCCAACGAGAGAAGACCGCATAGGGAGCTGGCCTTCCGTAGGCCCTGCCACGAGGTGGGGGGGTAGCAGTTTGGCGCTCTCCCCGTGGCAGGGTGTAACACGTTTATTTTGAACCAGTGCAGGCATGGAGTTGCTGACCAACAGGACTGGAACACTTGTGTTGTGTTAGGCTGGTAAAAGTAGGAGACCTGAAGGCTGCTATACACAATTCAGGAGACAGTTCATCATTTTCTTCTGTGCAGCAGTTTGTAAAATATTCATGCAGTTCAGACATACTGGCGTGATGACTTGGGGAACCAGCGATGCAGGCAAGCGAGATGGGGGTCTGGACAGAAGAAAGGCCGCATTCTCCACCATGTGTGGCGTTTTTTTGTATGGTCCACCACTAAAAGGCCCCTTACCTTCTCTGTGGTCTGCCAGCCCCTTTGGTTGCTGCTGGTGAGGACCTCATCTGGACCGTGCGAATAACTAGTCGGACGCATAAAATATAGAATAAGGCAGGTTTATTCGGTTCAGTAGGTGTTCTCTTCATGAGGACAAGCCCCACACTGACTATACTCTGACTGACAGACCAACAAGGCACTGCACAACAAGGCAGTGCAACAATTAGATACATGCAGTTCTAAGTGCTCTTAAAGGGGCGGCAGCTAAACATTAAGCCCCATGCTTAATGTGTGCTTCACAGAAGTTTACAAGAAAACATTTTTAACATGAACAGCTGCTGTAAAAACAATAATTAATTTGGAATTTGATTAATTGATGAGTGTTACTTTAAATCAGTAATCACCACATGTAATCCAATCACCTTTTAAAAACCCAAATTACTTTTTTAGCTACTTTCTGTATCTGTTTTGAATAGGTTAATAAATATTTATTGGTCACCGTGTGTCTTATGCAAAAAGATAGGATATGCACCAAGCTTCACTGAGTCCTGCAGTTTTCATGGACTGGTTTCAGTGACATATAAAAAGGGGATAAACAATAGACAGACCCAAAATATGCACTATATCTCCTAGTATGAAGAGGTAAGACAATAACTCAGGAGTGGCAAAGCCACAGGTTAGTTCTGAAACTCTTGTCCCCTCACAAATGGAGATAAATTGTGTAATTTGAGTCAAGCCATTGATTTATACAGCATCAGTTTAACAGTTATAACTCTTTAAATCACCGTTTTGTGCAACAATTTTACTGCTTTTGTTTAATTTGAACTGCTGGCTGCAGTGCTGCCAGACCTACTATGATGTCATCAGCACTGTGATAGGTGCTCTCTGATTTGTTCTGTTCTGTGCAAAGGTCAAGGAAAGTGATTGTAACATATCAAATCTCAAGGTAAATGTTTATCTGGAGGTTAGCTGGCATGATAAACACATTTATCAGGGAAAATGTATCCCCAGTGGTGTTGTATAAATGAATGTATTTCTGAGTAATGGGCCTACGGATTTCTTTTTTTACATTTCTTTATTTTATTTATTTATTTGGATTTTGTTGACTGGGTGGGCCTACTGAGACTAGAAGTTCCTTTATCAGGAGTGACCCAGATTTAATTACATACAACAGTCAAACTTTAAGCTCTGGATATGAAACTTGTTACTGCTTATTTAAACTAACTTTTTCTGAGCTGCATTGCTGTGTTTTCTTACTTTAAATATAACATTGACTTGAGCAGCTTTGCACTCACTGTTACTCGCTATTGCGAGATTCTGGAGCCCTAGTTCACACTGGAACTAGGAAGAGGAGTGTAGTTCTTTAGGATTTCACTCGTGACCTACAACTCGTAATTTACATAGATACATAGATACATAGACAGTGTCGGCAGATAAGGGCCTATGGCCCACCTAGTCTGCCCATTTGAGCTTGTAAGTTCAGTTTGTTTTCCTAGAAGTCTATTTCCCCTTACCCCTGACCTCTAGAATTCCTTTATGTCTATCCCATGCATTCTTAAATCCCGTGATTTGGGGGGTTGTTTTATGTGAAATACACCAGGAGTGACTGTAGAACTGTTCTAGCCACAAATAGTGGTTATTTTAGAGTTTTTAATTTTATTTACACACTTTTGGTATCTAGCCACTCCGTGACCCCTAGCAGTACTTCCTGGGTCATCTGGGCCTTCATAAGGAAGCCTTGCAATGAGTAGGGTAAGCGTGCGCTTGCGCGCGCATCTGCGTGTGTCAGGCGTGTCAAGAGTGTAAGAGGGCAAGAGGGACAAATGATCATAGAGTAAACTGTAAGTACACTAATACCTTCGTTTAACTACTGCTACAGCATACTTTATAAACACTATGAGTGATTTAATTTCACTGGACTGTCCATCTTCTGCTAGTACTACTGCTGCAAATCTGACTACTACCAGTAGGAGAGATGTCATTATGACACTGGATGGGGAAACTGGTCTAATGTGTCATATCTGTCACATGTATACATTATTTGACTCACTCCCTAAAACTTCATTATATGTTTGCATAAAATGTGTCAATAACAGTGTACTGAGAGAAGATATTGACACTTTTTACAAAAGGTTAACTGCAATCGAAATCAACAAGAAGCATTTGGTCTCAATACTGGTAATGCAACATCAAAAGAGGGAACATCTGAAAATTGTCAAGGGCATTATGAAACAGAAACATAGAAACATAGACTTTGATGGCAGATAAGGACCGCTAGGCCCATCTAGTCTGCCCATTTCCCTACCTACAGGATAGGCCGCAGATCCTAGTTAACCAACAGCCTATTTCTTCCTAACCCCCACAAGAATTGCCTTGTCTGTCTCATGCATTCTTGAAATCTCCCACAGTTTTAGACCCCACAACCTCCTCAGGAAGGCTGTTCCATGCATCCACTACCCTCTCTGTGAAATAATACTTCCTCACATTGCCCCTGAACCGCCCTCCTTCTATCTTTAAATTGTGTCCTCTTGTTCTTGTAAGTCTCTTTTTCTGAAAGATGCTACCCTCTTGGACTTTGTTGATTCCACTGAGGTACTTAAAAGTTTCTATCATGTCCCCCCTCTCCCTTCTTTCCTCAAGGGTGTACATATTAAGCTCCTTTAGTCTCTCCTCATACGGCTTCTCTTGCAGACCCTGCACCATTTTAGTTGCCCTCCTCTGGACTACCTCTATCCTGTCTATGTCCTTGCGGAGATGAGGTCTCCAGAACTGGACACAATACTCAGATGGGTCTCACCAACTGTCTGTACAGAGGATAACAACTTCCTGTTTTCTGCTGCTGACGCCTCTCCTATACATCCCAGTATATCCCAGCCCTCCCTACTGCCTTCTCACATTGATGGCTAACCTTAAGGTCATCTGATATGATTAACCCCAGGTCCCTTTCCTTTTTTGTTGTTGTTACTACCTCCCCACCCATTGTGTATTCTTCCCCTGGGTTCTTGTTTCCCAGGTGCATTATTTTGCACTTCTTTGCATTGAATCCTAGCTGCCATACTTGTAGATTATCTACAGTGTGGTACAGTACAAAAAGGAAAAAGAAAATGCTCAACACTTAGTGAGAACAGTAATAACATCGATACTGATGACTGGACAGAAGTAACAGTGGGGCATAAATCCAGACTAGGCGCAGGGCATTGGGAAACACACTGGAACTGAGCAATAGATATGAACCTCTAATTGACTTAAACTTGGGGGATGGTGTGGAGGATGTTCAATCTAGGGAGCATCTTGCTGGTAACAGCACAGAACTGCAAGTTAGTGAAGGTAATGATATGATTAGTGACTCCTTTAACTTAACGTCCCAACCAGTTGGTTCATCAGAACCAAAGTCTGACTCTATGAATAACCAGAATCTTATGAAAAATCTGACAAAAGGTAAGAGAGGAAGGTCCAAAAATATACCCAATAACCCAAAACCTCTAAGAGATGATGATACCCAGCTGGGTATACTGGAAAACCAAACAGACAGGACAAATAACACACAACCTATAACAGAAACATAGAGGTTGACGGCAGATAAGAACCGCAAGGCCCATCCAGTCTGCCCATTTCTTTTTCTACCTTATAAATGTGCCATCGACCTTTGCTCTGTCAGTGGCCTATCTATTCATACTCATCTGTATTGCTCCCTTATGCCTATCCCATGCCTGTTTGAAGCCCTGCACTGTATTCATAGCCACCATTTCCTGAGGTAGGCCATTCCGTGCATCCACCACTCTTTCTGTGGAAAATAATTTCCTCACATTCCCCCTTAATCAGCCTCCCTCTAATCTCATGCTATGTCCTCTTGTCCTGCTATTTTTCTTATATTTAAACATGCTAGACTCTTTCACCTTGTTAATGCCCTTAAGGTGTTTGAATGTTTTGATCATATCACCTCTCTCCCTCCTTCGCTCAAGGGTATACATATCGAGCTCCGTTAATCTGTCCTCATATGTCTTCTGATGCAGTCCCTGCACCATTTTGGTTGCCCTTCTCTGGACTGCCTCAATTTGGTTAATGTCCTGGTGAAGGTGTGGCCTCCAGTACTGTACACAGTACTCCAGATGGGGCCTAACCAGTGTCTTGTAAAGAGGGATTATTACCACCCTCTTACGACTTGTGAGACCTCTACTAATACACTCTAACATCCCCCTAGCCTTACCTACTGCTTTAGAGGTCTGCTTGAATGATTTCAGGTCATCGGCGATGATGATGATGATGCCCAAGTCTCTTTCTTCCTTTGTGACTGCCAGCAACTCCCCTTCCAGCCTATAGGTGGCTTCTGGTTTTCTCTTCCTTATGTGCATGATCTTGCACTTCTTTGCATTAAATCCCAGTTGCCACTCTTCTGACAATTTTGCCAGTTCATCCAGATCTCTTCTCATTCTTCCCACCCCATCTGGATCATCTACTCTGTTGCAGATCTTGGTGTCATCTGCAAACAGACAAGCCTTACCCTCTAGTCCATCTGCAATGTCACTAATGAAGATATTAAAGAGGACTGGCCCCAGGACTGATCCCTGAGGTACCCACTTGTGACTTACATCTCTTCTGACTGTATACCATTTACCACCACTCTCTGTTTTCTGCCCGTCAACCAGTTTGCCACCCAGTTGACCAACTTCTGACCCACCCAAGCCTACTCAGCTTATTTATCAATCTTTATGTGGAACAGTGTCGAAAGCTTTTGCTGGAAGTCAAGGTAGGCTGACATCAACTGCTCCCCTTGGTCCACCACTCAGGTTACCCATAAAAAGAAATCTATGAGATTAGTTTGACAGGACCTTCCTTTGTAAACCCATGCTGTCTTGGATCCTGTGTCCCTATGGATTCCAGGTGTTGCACTATCCTTTCCTTAAGGAGTGTCTCCATAATCTTGCCCACTACTGAGGTAAGACTGACTGGTCTGTAGTTCCCTGCCTCCTCCCTGCTACCACTCTTGTGGAGCGGGATCACATGAGCCCTTCTCCAGTCTTCTGGGGCCTCTTCTGTGCTCAGAGACTCACTAAACAGTTCTGCTACTACTGCCCACTACTAAGGAGCAACACAGGCAATATTTTGTTTTAGGTGACTCAATAATTAAATACACGGACAAAATTGTGTGCAGGAGGGACAAACATAACATAGCTTGTTCTTCCTTCAGCGGAGCAGGAATAAATTATATACATTCCATGTGCACTGACATCCTGCACAATTCTGGTTCAAATCCCCTAGTCATAATACATGCAGGAACAAATGACTTAAAGAAACTATCAATTGATGAAATGAAATAGGAATACATAAATTTGGGAAAAAACTAAAGGAACTTAATTGTGAGATCTGTTTCTCAGAAATATTACCTGTACCCAGGGCTAACTATCTGACAATGAGAAACATCAAATGTATAAATGAATGGATGAGGAAATGGACACTCAAAGAGGGATACTCCTCTATTCCTCATTGGGAAACATTCAGTGATAATAGATCACTATTTTGTTGGGATGGTTACACCTAAGTAAGCAAGGTGCTTACAAACTGGGAAGAACACTTGAGAACATTATCCTGAAGTCTTTAAACTAAATGTAAGGGGGGGATAAGGGACCCCAGTTAAACCCAAATCCCTACAGTGGTAAACTAAAGATTTGGAGTATAAATGCCAGAAGCCTTAATAATATTAAATTAACTGAACTAAAAATACTTATAAAAAGACATAATATAGGCATTGTTTGTATAACTGAAACTTGGTGGGATGAGAGCAGTAAATGATCAAATAATATCCCGGGGTATCAACTTTTTACCAAAAATCGAACAGGCAGGAAAGGAGGAGGTGTTTGCTGTTATGTATCCGAAATGATTCAATGTCAGCAAATTGATAGAATAGGCCCCCCAGATAGAACAACAGAAACTCTGTGGCTAAATGCTATTTTTCCTCACACAACAAAAATAGTATTGGGCATTTGCTATAGACCTCCAGATAATAATAGCAAATATAACTGTTCCCTAATTGAGGAAATTAATTTTGCCTGTAAACAGGGTGATACTATACTACTTGGAGACTTTAATGTGCCAGGTATTAATTGGAATAAAATGACAGGAGTCACTGCTTTCAAAAACACTAATTGATACCTTAGTGTCCTATGGTTGTCATCAAATGGTGGCTTTCCCACCAGAGGAAAGAACATCCTGGATCTTGTAATTACAAACTCTAAAGAATGAATTAACAATATAGAAGTTCACACTCAGCTGGGCTGTAGTGATCACAAAACTATAGAATGTATATTAAATATTAGAAAGACTAAAATTAATGACTGTCCTTTATCGTATGACTATAAAAAAGTCAAGTGGCAAGAATTTGCTAAAGCTTTTAGTAATATAAACTGGGGGACACCTTTTTATGAAAAGGATGTAAACCTAATGTGGGATACACTAAAATCGAAAATGTATGAGTTAATCAAATGATATATACCTAAGCGTAAAAATAAAAATATTAAAGGTGCTATCCCCCTATGGTTTAGTAAGGCAATTAAGCACCAAATAACAAGAAAAAGGAAAGCATTCAGAAACATAAGTCAAAACCATCACTAATCAACTTAAGCAAGTTGAGAATCCAACAGAGATTGTTGAAATCACTAATACAAAAAGAGAAGATAAAACTTGAAAATAAATTAGCCTCAACCAAAAATCCTAAGGCCTTTTATGCCTATATTAATAATAATAAGCAAACAAATAATAGAATCAACTCAGTCACTGTTGATGGTGTCACTAAGAATAATAATAAGGAGATTGCCAATAGCTTTAACACTTTTTTTTTACATCAATCTATAAAGTCAATAACTCAAATGTAACCACCCCAGAAGTAGAGAATTCAGAAGTATTTAGAGTCACCTAAGAAATGGTTATTAAAGAGTTATACAACATACGTACATCATCTTCATCAGGACTTGATAATATTGACGCTATAATTTGGAAACAATTGGCTGACATGGTTGTTGGACCCCTGGCCACTCTATTTAACAAATCCATTCTTACAGGTGAAGTTCCATTAGATTGGCGTAGTGCAATTGTGGTCCCGATACACAAGAAGGGTAGTAAATCAAGTGTTGCCAACTATAGGGCTATCAGCCTTACGTCAATTTGTTGTAAGACTTTAGAATGACTAATTAAAAGTAAAATTGAAAAAGATATAATTGCTTTAGGTATACAGGATATTTCTCAACACGATTTCATGAAAGGACTGTCGCGTAACACAAATTTGTTATCATTTTATAGTTTTGTTAGTAGTAATTTAGACAAAGGAATACCTATTGACGTCATCTTATTGGACTTCGGGAAAGCATTTGATACAGTACCACATAACAAACTAATACAAAAAACTAGGCGATCTAGGACTAAATAAATACATTGTAAGATGGATTGGGAATTGGTTAACAAACAGAAAACAGACAGTAAGAATTAACTCAGTCCTTTCTGATGAAGGAGTAGTGTGTAGCGGGGTCCCTCAGGGGTCTGTATTGGGTTCGATCCTGTTTGGTTTATGTATAAGTGATTTGGATGCAGGGATTGATTCAGCAATTACAAAGTTTTCAGATGACACAAAACTAGGTGGTGAAGTATCATCATTGTTAAAATATAAGCAATTATGTGAAAGTCTGTCAAAAATTGAAAAATTGGGAGAAACTAATAGGATGAAATTTAATGAAACTAAATGTGCAGTAATACATTTTGGAAAAAAAAAAGAAATACCAATATAGTCTTAATGGAATAAAAATCAAAAATAGTAAATGTGGAAAAGACCTAGGAGTATGGATTAACTCACAATTATCCTTGAGTTCACATATAGTAAAAATCATTGGGAACTGTAATAGTATTATTCGTTCTATCAAAAAAGCTTTTATTTCCAGACACACATCTTGTATTATGAAACTATATAAGACCTATGTAATACCACACTTAGATTATGGATCACTCATTTGGAACCCTTATCTTAAAAAGGATAAAATACAGAAATAGTACAAAAACGACTGACTAAATCCATTAAAGAATTAAAAAACTTGGAATATAACAAAAGGTTAGAGTGTTTAAATCTCTTTTCTTTGGAAACCAGAAGAATTAGAGGAGACTTGTTATTTATGTGTCGAATTGTGAAAGACCCAATTATAATGCGACAATATAATTTAAACAGACTTCAAAAAACAGTAAATTTAAGATCTCACGACAAACAAATTGTCATTAATAGAGTACATACTGTTAGACATAAAAACTTCTTTAATGTACTGTACTGCAAAGTTATGGAATAAATTACCCAAAGAAATTGTGGCGGCAGCCACAATACGAACCTAAAAAAATAATTAGATGAATATTTAATACTTACAAGTGTCAACTAATATGCCCACTATGTGTGGGAGGCAATTAAATGGGCCTTTAGACTACTTTGTCTATATGCACCAAGTAAAACCAAGTTAAATACAAGAGTCAACAACAAAAAACAAGTAGGACAATTCAAAGTAAGGTTTTCCACGGCATTAACAATGAAGAAACAGGACAATTACAACAGGAAAATTTACAAGAACTGGCAAAAACAAATGTGTGACAGTATGTAGGATAAACAATGGTTATGACTGTAACAAGGTATCCTGTGAACACAGCGACCACGATTGAGTGACTGCAAAAATGGCGACTCAATCAAGGCACCTGTGTTCTGGTCTACCTGGCAGAATAGTGACAGGATACCACGGTGGGCTAAGGAGGTGACAGGAACTACACCGCACATGGGGGGTGGGACCCACACACGTCGCCTGAGAAGGAGGTATGTGGGAGGTAATGTGGCAGTCGGCTGCTGAGCTGGCCATGTGGCGTGGTCATGAGGGTGGGCAACTAGGGTTGGAAGGGTGCCGGGTTCAGTTCTGGGGTGGCTGTTGCTTTTTGCATTGGGCCGAGTTTTTTAATTTTTAAAGTTTTACACCCCCCGTCATGCACCCTCCTGGAGTTGAGAATCTTTAGTTGGGGGGTGCGGGGACCTTTGAAGCTGCTGTGAGTGTACATTGCTGTTATTTATTTTGGGCGATGTGCACTCACCCAAACGGCGATCGCCATTATGACATGGAACCCTGCAACAACAGTTAAATAAGCAGAAGCATTTGACAAGAATGAAGAAAAGTTTATAACAGAATTGTGTAGCTACCCTGGAGAGGCTGCTAAGGATCCTCAGCCCTTGCAAGTAGATGGACAGTATTTCAGAAGTAGGTCACTGAGGGAAGTTTTGAAGGACCTAAAGTTAGAGCAGGCCTGCATACCTCTGGTATGTCATTCCATAGCTTAAGGACCACAGAGCCAAAGGACCTCATGCCAGCAGATGTTGTGGATTTGGGATCAAGAGGTAAGAGTGTGAGGAGGATTGAATAGGCTCATCTGGGCTGTCTAAGAGGCAGGAGAGATGTAAGGTGGGAGTTGGGGGTTTTGCAAGCCAGGCAAGGAGTGACAAAGTATATCCTCTTTTGTAGGAGGGGCCAGTTTAGTGTAGACAGGGTATTGCAGTGATGTTCTTTTTTCCTAGCAGCCACTGCAAAGCAAGACACATGATGGTAAAGGAATTTTAGTTTATTGAGTTCACTCTCTTTAAGAGAAGAGAGGATGGGGGCACCATACAGGATGGTGGATAGTAGGATGCTGTTTGCTATGGATACTCTTGCTTCTGTCAAGAGATAAGGACTCAGCCAATAAAGGAGCCCTGGCTTTTGGTTAAAAGTTTTAGTTGCTCTATCAACATGAGGCCTGAGTGAGAGCTTCTGGTCCAGGATGACACCCAGGTACTTGAGTGAAGTTACTGTCTCAATGGGGTCACCTCTTAGGGAGGTGATTATTAATAGTTTGCTGCTATCTGTGCCTAAATGACTAGGGTCAAAGAGGAAGGACTCAGTTTTGTTAATGTTTAGTATCAGATTGTTTGCCTTATGCCATGACAGGCTGCTGACTGCCACACTACTTACCCCATGGGGGGGGGGCTCAGAGGTAATGTAAAGAAGTATTTTTTCACAGAGAGGGTTGTGGATGCATGGAAAGGCCTTCCAGAGGAGGATGTGGAGTCAAAAACAGTGGTGGAATTCAAGAATGCATGGGACAGTCATAAGGCAATTCCAGGGAGTGGGGGTAGGAAGAAGTAGACTGTTGGTTAACTAGGATCTGCAGCTTATCCATTAGGTAGGGAAATGGGCAGACTGGGTGGGCCAAGCGGTCCTTATCTGCTGTCAAATTCTATGTTTCTATGTTTCTATGACTCCAATAGGAGGACGTCAGCTTTGGGGTCCCTGTCAATTGAGATGATGTCAGAGTGGCTTTTGTAGAGCTAATTATCAGCACAGAGAATGACACTAGCACTGCCACAGTACTCTGTTAAGTCATCTATGAAGAGAGAGAACAGTAGGGGCCCATGGATGGAGCCCTGGGGGATCCCATCTGCAATGTCTTGTAGGGAGGAGAGGCACCTTCTCCACTTTATCAACTGGTTACGGGTGGTTAGGTAAATAGTGAACCAAGAGCAGGACAGGTTATTAAACCCAAGCTTTTTGAGTTTTAGGAGGAGGAACTTGTGATTGACCAAGTCAAAAGCCTTAGTCAAGTCTATGAAAATTGATCCAGTTGCTCTTTTAGACTACAGGGCCTCAAATATGTTGGTTGTCAATCGGACTAGTGGAACAGTTGTATCTTGATAGCTTTTCCTGCTGCTGGTTCAGTCACTACTTTTTTTAAACTCTGTTTGTCTCCAACTCTGGAGAACTCCTTCCAGCGACCACAGAGCTCCCAGCCTCTATCTCCCACTGTGACCACTCCCTCTCCCCTCGTACTGCCAAGCACCACCTCCGGGTCTGAACCCTCTGGAGGAAGGGCCGCCCGGGGTGCTCTGTCAGGTAGGGCAAAGTGCCCGGCACACACGAGCCCTGGCAGGAGTAAGGAGATGGCCTGGAAGTGGGAGTGTGGGCAGTGAAGGTTGTGGCACCTTCATCTATCTCCAGGTTGGGGTATTTCTCTTTTTTCTTCCTGCCCCTCCCAGAGCACGGCCAGCAAGGCAATGTAATGCCGTGACTCTGCCCATCCCTGGCGTTCGCCGCTCTACTCAGTCGGTGCACCTCTGGCCACTGCTAGAGGTTGATCTATGAGCGAGCATCTCCCACACCCTTCCCCGGGAAGAGAGAGCAGTCCTCCGGATGCTCAATCTCTCCCCCCCACCGACCCCTGGCTCGTTCCCGAACCCAGGTCGCTGGCGTGGCGCGAGGTGTGGCGTCCAGCGCCTCAATCCTCAGCGCCACCAGGCCGGCTGGTTCAGTCACTACTGGACGGGCAGGAAACAACAGGTAATGTAAAAGACTATCCTATCAGTGCAAAGACCCATTTTTGATGCTGTTCCCCAAGGCTTTATATTGGGCCCCCTGATTTTCTCCCTGTATGTCAATGGCATGCAAAAGTAATAGCAACTGGGATGAACTGCAGCTTTATGCTGATGATGCTCTCTTGTACAGAAGTTCAGATGACTCCAATCAAATAAGTACTCAGCTTGCTAATGACTTCAGGGAGTTAGAAGAATGGTTTCTTGTTAATAAACTGGTATTAAATGTTAAAAAAAACAAAATGTGTTGTATTTGGTTCTAGACTCCTGGTGAAGGAAAGACAACATCTCTTGAAGTTGACTATTTCCTCAGGATTACAAACCAAAGCTGTTGAGTCCATGAGGTACCTTGGCATATATGTGGATCAGGAACTCATTTTTAAAACTCATGTGAACGCTGGCCTGACGGTGCAGCAGTTGAGCTACTGCTCGTGACACTGGTGACCTGGGTTTGGGAAGGGGCCTGGGCCATTGAAGGGCCAGCTGGGGGTGAGAGGAGGAGCAAGCATCCCAGTAGGCACTCTACTCTGGAGAGGGTGGGTTATCACTTCCTAGTGCTCTACTGCCTCCAGGGTGACCACAGGTGGTGGTGCAGGGGGAATTGCAATTGAGAGTGGGACCACTGGAAGATGCCTGTTGCTTGGCTGTGTCAGGCCTCACCAGTAGTCAGTCATATAACACACTCCTTGTGGGTGAGGGGGGCAGGGAGAACAAGGAAACAGTGTGCATGGTGCTGGGAGGATGACGCACTACCTGTGGCCCACACCCACACTGGTCTCAAGTTGTGGTAATCCTGGGAGAGTCCCTTCACCTTCACCTCTGCCTTGGGGGTCCAGATGTCTGCAGGGAATAAATTCTGAATGAGCTGAAGGTGTACTCGGCTCCAGGGGATAAGCTGGGGTGGGGGGGTAGCAAAGAGGTGCGTCACAAGTGGCCTGTGGACCGAAGAGGAAAAAATATGTCAGGAAAAAAAAAGAAAACATGGACAATATGTCTAAAACACTACACAAAAAAAAAATGGTCTTTTGTACTGCTTGGGAGTTTATCTCATTAATGAAGCGAGGATAGCAAGTGCAAACAATACTCTGCTTCCCATCCTATTGTATGGTGCCCTGGCCTTATCCTCCATACCCTGCAGAGGTCTGAAATAAATAGACTTAAAATCCTGTACAATAAAATTGGGCTTCCTTATGAGGTCAGGGACTAACCTGGCTCATTAGGGAATAAAAAAAGTCTGTCCTCCTCCCACCAACAGCCTGATGAGACTGGTACCAGTACACACCTGTCAGGGAATTCTGGTAGCGCAGGGACTGTGGAATATATATATATAGGATAGTGCATGGGAGCCCATACGCAACAAGGCTACACTTCCCTCGAGTGGTTGCCATGATGATGAGGACCTCGAGAATGAAGCTCAAAAGGTCCCTCATTCGTCATGGTAACCACGAGGGGAAAGAGTAGCCTTGTTGTGTATGGGGGCTCCCATACACTGCTCTACATAGTGTATGGACCCTCCTTCCTTAAAAAAAACACAAATAAATGGAGAAAAACACACAACAGAGCTGCCACTTGGGCACAACCAATACCTTTACTGCCAAAACATCTACATTTTCAATGTGAAAAACACAATGCCACAATTCATTTGAAGTCTGTGACATGGTAGCATAACGGTCTCTGGATTCTTTCTTTTAGACTCTGCTAACCACTGTAAAAACACATAATTGGGGCTCACTTACTTTATCTATCAGACTGTCTGCCCTCCCCAAGGTCCTGCTGCACTACGGATGTCACTTCTACAGCAGAACAACATTTTACAGCAAACTGAAATTGGTGCATAACTAAGTTCTTCCATACACTATAATAGAATTTTGTTTTACATGATGAATTTCATACACATTGGGCCAGATTTACAAAGGTCAGACGCGAGCTGCGACATTGGCAGCTTGTGCCGACAACCTCTGCTTTAGGGACTCTGCACCCGATTCAGTATCAGACAGGCTTCCTGAGCCTGCATCCTGTGACAGCAGTGGTGTTGCCACACAGAAATGGCGTAACCACCGGGTATGCAGCAAGCAGTGGGGTGGCCGAGAGGCACAGTTGTAGTGGTACCCCCAGCCTCGATCCGCCAGAACATGCCATTATGTACTGTACTAAATAATTCCCTGGTGATCCAGTGTGCAATCCCCCTACCCAGCCACTGATCCTCAAACTACACAAATATTTAATATGTCAGCCCCCCAGCCCCGATCCCTAAATTGCCGTGTATTGCATGTAATACTTTGCCATAATCACCATGTTAAGCCTTTTATATTGCATAGCCACTTAATGTATGTCACTACACCAATATGTACTGATTTCTCTGAAATATTTGTACTATGTAATTTGACCTCATATCAAGAGTATTCAGCAATCCTGTTTTGTTCTAATTGTATCTCTGTATTGTATAGATGTTTGTTGTGTTTGCCACTCTAGTGGCCCAGGTCGCGACTGAAAACGGTCCTCTGGATCAGTTTGCTTACCCAGTTATCAAAGGCATAATTAATTAATTAATTAATTAATGTTATTTAAACACCCTCCATATCCCAAGTCATGGTACTGAGCAGCCCTAACTGCTGCACTACTGGCTCACGCTCTGTTCTGTGTGACGTCCGTAGTGCAGCAGAATGAAAAGTCGCTCTGCTGCACTACGGATGTCACTACTGCAGCAGGACAACATTTTACAGCAAACTGAATTTGGTGCATAACTACCTTCTTCCATACACTATGACAGAATTTTGTTTTACATAACGACTTTCATACACATTGGGCCAGATTCACAAAGGTCAGATGCAAGCTGCAGCAATGGCAGCTTGTGCTGACAACCCCTGCTTTAGGGACCCTGTGTTCAATTCAGTATCAGACAGGCTCCCCAAGTCTGCAGCCTGTGGCTTGCAGCAGCAGTGGTGTTGCCACACAGAAATGGCATAACCACTGGGTATGCTGCAAGTCGCGGTGTGGTCAGGAGGCACAACTGTAGTGGTACCCCCCAGCCCTGCTCTGCCAGAACATGCCATTATGTACTGTACTGGATAATTTCCTGGTGATCCAGTGGGCAATCCCCCAACCCAGCCACCAATCTCCAAACTGCACAAATATGTAATATGTCAGCCTGCCAGCACCGAGCCCTGATCCCCGAATTGCGGTGTATTAATGTTATGTAAACACCATCCATATCCAAAGTCTTTGTTACATATGGTAGCCCTGGTGGTCTAGTGGGCCCCCCACACCCGTACCCAGCCAGCGACTGGTACAGCCCACCTCTCACCACTGCAGCCAGCCACCAACTAAGCTCTGCATGAGCACGTACTGTACATAGTACGTGATCAGTGCAATGACAGCAAGGTACTAGGTGCTAGTTGCGGCACAACTGTTTGCTGCAAGTACCTTGCATCCAGAAAAGGGCTTTGTGAATCCAGCCCATTGTATCCCTAAGTGTTTTACAAGTCACAGGAGTTCCATACTGGCAGCACAGGGAATATAGAACAGAACAGAGTAGAGTAGAGTAGAGTAGAACAGAACAGAAGAGAACCACTTTGATTGAATTTTATTTGTTTACCGGGTAAGTACACTAGACCATAAGGTCTGTTTACAGGCAAGACCCTAGTGTTTTCAATAAAGTACAGCTAATGTTCAGAATCACATATTAGTTACAAAACATACAAATAATCATACAGTTAATTTTAACATGAAAAATATATAAAGTAGGTTCATTTAGCATACACAATAATCATCACAACACAAAAGACAACTGTATAAAAGACATGAGTAACAGGTTACTGACAACTATATCTAGAAATCTGAAGGGATGTGCTAATCTAAGCTCATAGAGAAAAAACTTATACCAATGTCTTATAAAGTGAACATTATTGCATAGATTGCTAGTGACATTTAGATACAGACGTACATGACAGATGGCTTAACAACTTTTGTCTAAAGATTTGTAGGGATGGGGCTAATCTGATCTCTTTTGGGAACTCATTCCATTTTTTTACTGTGGAAAAAGAAAAAGCCTTTTGTCCCACAACAGTTCTGCACAGAGGAGTTACTAGCCATGACTGGTCAGCTGATCTTAAGACCCGAGTTGAGCTGTTCATAACTAACAAATCTGGTAGGAGATTTCTGTCTCATAAACTGATATTTTTGTAAATGAATTGCAACAACTGAAAAGTGTGTCTCTGTGTTAATGGTAACCATTGCACTTTTTTATACAATTTGCAATGATGTTCTCTACATGAACTGTCAGTAGCACAATGACATATCATATTAAAAAGAACCTGCTATTTGTTTATGAACCCAACTGAGGCCGACCACCAAACTACACTTCCATGTTCTAATATAGGAAGGAAACTATTTCTGGCAATTACAGATCTTACTTCGAGGGAGGCTCTTGCAGCTATCAGTCATTGGTAGGACTAGACCACCAGGCACCAGGACCACACGGAAAACTTTTTAGCTAGTAGTGTACTATGGGGGACCACCCACCACCAATGTCACTCCGCTGACATTGACCTATCCTATAAAGGCAGGCAGCCCTCCACACCCTCCTCAGTTCTTTCCCCACTGTCGACCCACACATGTTGGACCACTGACACTGATATAGCTACAGTAGACTGCGATATCCCATGCTTCACACCTTTTTTCCCCATCCAAAATGTCCTGGTGTATAGCTTAAGCCACTCCTGCTCCAGGGCTCATGATTGGGAACATCTGACCCCAGTACTCAAAGACCTTTTCGGCAGGTGGGGGTGTCCAGAGCTGGACCTTTTTGCATTCCCACACAATGCAAAACTGCCACTTTTCTGCTCGCTTGATCCGGGGCCTGGAGTTTTCTGGCAAGGCACATTGTCCCTCTCTTAGAAGGGGAGGTTTCTGTACGCCTTCCCTCCCTTTCCTGCTCCTTCAGCAGTTTGTGCTGAAGCTTCAAATGGAGGGGGCCAAAATGATCCTCATAACTCCTTTCTGTCGTCATCAGATCTGGTCCCCCTGGCTGCAATAGCTGCCGGTGGAACCTCCAGTGTCCTTGCTCCTGTGCATCAGCTTGCTCTTCCAGAAGCAGGGGACCCTGGTCCATCCAGACCTCAGATATCTGCATCTCCATGCATGGCTCCAAAGGACATAGCCATCACCCAGTTTGGAGTCTTCCCTAGGGTCACTGACATTCTGGTGGTTGCTGGTAAGCCCTACACCAGGGTGACCCATGCCATGAAATTGAAGCATTTTTCCCTTTGGGCCACTTCCCACCAGTTGGATCCTTTCACCTGCCTGGTGGATCAAGTGTTGGAGTGACTGCTGTACTTCTCTGATTCCGGATTTAGGTACTCCTCCATCAAGGTACATTTTTCTGCCATCACTGTGTACCATGTACCTGTCGAAGGCTGGGCTGTAGCCCAGTTCAATGTGTCTTGCACTTTTCTACGAGGCATTTTGCATCTCAAACCTCCCATTCAGGACCTGGTCCCTCCTTGGGACCTCAATTTTGTGTTGGAGAAACTCACGTTACCTCCTTTTGAAATGGCCGCAAGTTGCGAGCTGAGCTATCTGCCATGGAACGTGCTCTTTTTAGTTGCTGTTACTTCTACTCAAAGGTTTTACGAGCTTGAGGCCCTCATGTGTAAGGAGCCTTGTTTGGTCTTCCACAAAGACAGGGTGTCTTTCTGTACAGATCCTAAGTTTCTTCCCAAGGTGGTGTTGGAGTTTACTTGGAATCAGTCCATCCATCTTTCTGTTTATTTTCTAGAGTACTCTAATTGGGAGGAGGCTTTCCTCCATACTTTGGATGTACATAGAATATTGTGTTACTATACACACCAGATCAAAACTTTGAGAAAGTCTTATCAATTGCTTGCTTTGTTCTCCCAAAAAGAGAGGGCACTCTGGTGTCCAAGCAATGTTTTTCTAGGTGGTTAGCCAACTGCATTGTTTTCTGTTACCGCAAGTACAACAAAGAACTTCTGGGTGTTGTCAAGGGTCATTCCACCAGTGGTATGGCTGCTTCCATTACTTTTTTCAGGAATGTGTCCACTGCAGACATCTGTGCAGCTGCCACTTGGAGCTCTGTCCATACCTTTACCAAACACTACAACCTGGACATTGCCTCTAGGAGTAGGGTTAATTTTGGTCTGGCCATTCTCCAGGGCCTTCTAGCCTAAGCTTCTGGCTGCTGTTTTTCTTCTTCCCGCTGCTGTTTCTTTGGGTCCCCAAAACTGCCTGTGACTCAGTCCTACCAGTGAGTGCCTGCTGCAAGAGCCTCCCTGGAAGTAAGATAGTACAGTTATGTAAGAACTTACTTTAACAGTAGATCTTCAAGAGGAACTCTTGCAGCAGGCTGTAATTTTCCCTCCCTCCTTCCCCCTGCTCTCTGTCTGCTTTTCTCCTCTTCCATACGAGTGAGTCTTATGCCTCCTCTCCTTTTTTCTTTCTTCTGGATCTTGGGAAACCTCCTCGGTTTCTTCTTCTGCTACTTGTTTCAGGGCTCCAGCAGGAGAACTGAAGAGGGTGTGGGGAACTACCCGCCTTTATAAGATAGGCCAACGTTGGTGGAGTGACATCAGTGGTGGGTGGTCCCCCGTGGTACACCGCCTGCTAGAAAGGTTTCCATGTGGTCCTGGCACCTGGCGGCTTAGTCCTGCCAGTGATTGCCTGCTGCAAGAGCTGCTCTCGAAGATCTACTGTTATGGTAAGTTCTTACATAACTGTACTTTTTGTTTCAACAGAGAGAACATTTTTTAATCTATAAAGAAAACCTATCTTTCTGTGAAAAATATCTGTAACATTAGCTATATGTTTGTTATAATTTAAGCCTGAGTCCAATGTAACCCCCAAATATTTAAAATGCTCCACTTGTTCGAGAGTGGTTTAATCTAACATCTTGACACAAAAATGTCTAGCAGCTTTTGCATACCTTTGAGGTGTACAATAAAGCATGGCTTTTGCCTTCTTCCTGTTCAGCAATAACCTATTAAACTCAAACCATTTCTGCAGCTTTATAAACTCAAGCAATAATTTTTCATTTAATGAATTTATATTTGAGTCAGTTGTATAAATAACTGCATTTTCAGCATACAGAATTAAATCTGAGTTTTAGTATACATTAGGCATATCATTTACAAAAATTGTAAAGCATAAAGGTTCTAAAATTAAACCATGTGGAACACCATGTTGTATTGGACATGAAGAAGACAAAACACTATCAAGCCTCACATACTGTTTACAGTCTTTTAGATAATCAGTGAACCATTTATTTGCTGATTCCCCAACTCCCATATGGTCTTGTTTAGCCACCAAGAGAGAGAGTGATCCACCAAGTTGAATGCGTTGGTAAGGTTCACAAAGACCACACCCATCAAACAACCCCTTTCCATATTCATGTGCAAGTCATTCGTGAACCTGACAGAGGCAGTCGCTGTGCCACGCCTTCCTGAATCCAAATTGGGATCCAGTAAATACTGAACAGAACAGAATGAAATAGAACAGAATAGAATTTCTGCTGCCAGCCTGGCCCAATGGGGGAAAAAAACAACCTCTAGCCCCATCTTCCAACTACAGTACCTGACTGGTCCAGTGACCAGTCTGGTTCATCAGGGAAAACATGATCTGTCCCCCCAACTATCTGATGGATTCATTGCCCATCTCAGACTGTCAGAGGAAAGAAAATATGTCTCCCCACCCAACAATGACAGGTCCAATGCTTTTTTTCCTTACTTTCTTTTCCTCCCTGCACACAAACTGGCCCTCAGTCTGCTGACGGCTCCCTAACTCTGCCATCTCTGGGACTTACCTCTGGCCTTGGCTCGAATCCCCACAGCCTTCCCCTTGTGGTGGGGCTGGAGGGGGGTTCCCTAGTTCCCCCTCTGGAAGCTTCAGTGGGTTGAGCCTGCCCTCAGCCCACTTGGTGGTGTGGGGTCTGTGGAGGGCCATCTGCTTTATCTTGGCACAGATTGTGCGATTTTCCTCTCCCCCCGTATGCTCCGTGGAGTAGGTGGTATGAAGCTGCATGCAGAGTATGCTGATGTCTTCCGCAGTGCGGGTCTTGCCACCTCCTAGCTACTCTGTGTGCACCGCCACCCATGATCACCTAGGTGGCAGTGTTGTTGAGGAATATGCTGCCCAGTCACCCCAGAGGAGGAGGGGATGTCCTCTGGAATCTTTGATCCACCTTCCCCCAGTCGGCCCCCAATGACGCATGCTCACTACTGAACCCAGGCCATTGGTATTGCAAGTGGCAGCACTACCGCCAACGGGCTGGCCCCACGTCCGGTGCTTTACAAAGCACAGGAGTTAGATTCGGTAGCACAGGTACTGTAGAATATAATAGAATTTTGTTTTACATAATGACTTTCATGCACACTGTATCCCAAAGTGTTTTGAAAGGCATGTGAGTTCCATACTGGTAGTACAGGGAATGTGGAATAGAACAGAATAGAATTTCCTCCACTCAACCTGGCCTATGTAATTAATAAATAAAATCTATCCCCCTCTCCCAACTACCAGATTGGTCTAAGGACCATCCTGTCTCATCAGCTTCCTCCATACCCATCACTTGGCATTGTTTCAGAACCCATCACTTGATATAGTTTCAGAACCCATCACTTGGCATCGTTTCAAAACCCTGTGCACCCGCTATCATACCTTCATCAGTACATTAAAAAAAAGGAAGTAATACACAGCAGTTTTATGCTGACTTCTAGCTTCCTCCATACCCATCACTTGGCATCGCTTCAGCCCTGTGCACCCACTATCATACCTTCATCAGTACATTAAAATAGAGGAAGTATTACACAGCAGTTTTATGCTGACTTCTAGCTTCCTCCATCTAGCTATCAGGGTGGCCATACCGGCCTATACCACAACGTTCTCCGGAATGAGTTGTACCCAGCTCAAACCCATTCTAACACATTATTTCTACTCAGGGGCCCAGTCATAGGTTCCACCCTATACCTAGATCCTCCATGACCCTAGATTCCTCATTTTATATCATACAGTATATACATTTCTTTTACGCTATACATTTCTTGTAATCATTTCATACATTTCATTTATCCATATCACAGGGGATTCAAAACATGGGAAAGTCCCTTCAGCCACCATGGTGTCTTCCCTGTTGCTTGTAGTCTTCACCCCAGTATGCATATGTCCTCAAACAGTCTTACCTGGGACCTTCATCTCATCATCCTCCAAGCAGCAGCAGCAGCCCAGAAAAATGGGCAACAATGGGATCTCAAGCGTGGCTGGCAACAAAGGTTCTATCAGGGGGGTCCTCCTCCTCCTCTAGAACCCATGGATCCTGGTCCTCTGCCTCTGCCATGAAATCCTCCAGTTGGGAACTATCCATCAGCATGTGGCAGTGGTGCTCCGCCTCTCCCCAGCACTGGTCCACCTCTGCGTTCCATTGAACTCCAATCCAGGCAATAGCTCCTCTCCAGTTCTCTCACCTGGGCTGTGGTATGCACACTGGTAAGCCCCTCCTCCTTCAACAGATCCTTGGCATCCACAAGATCCTGGAGGTACACCATCCTGCTCTTTGTCCCATGTCTGGATACCAGGGCTGGTATCTTGGTACTGGTTTCCCCCTTGTTTCTCTGGACACAAGTACTATCCCACGTCTGACACCAAGTTTGTCACAGTATGTGGGAATAAACTTCAGACGAGGCAAATTTACAGGTTTAAAACACACCATGGTGTGATATTTATTTTTCAAAAGTTCGGAAAATAATAATTGAAAACAAAAAAATTACAAAGAAAATCACTACTTAACATCAGTAGTTTCTCATATAATACACCACTGGATCTTAGAGCTCCTAAGACCCTTCTCATCTGCATTGAACAGCTTGTCTGTGCAAACAGTTGAACCTTTCTCCTCCTCTCTCAGGGATAAGCCCCACTGGACTGCCTGAACTGCTCTCAGTGAAGAGGTTTTATATCTTTTGGTGGGGTCACCTGACTGAGCCCTTTCTATTTACATGTCTGGACATGTTGTTTCAAAACCAAGGGTGTTTTTGTTTGTTCCAGGGGACTTCCTGTTTCAATTAAAGGTACAGTGTATATCTCCACAGACATTGACTAACTATATCTCTGATTCATAATGACTAGGCATTTTTATAAAGCATACTACAGTTTTTTTGTTTAGCTTCATACAGTAAAAGGTTTATAATGTGAATTTATGAAAATACCTTAATGATTTTGTATGACTCTACTAATCATGAAATTATTAGCTTGATATGGCTTCTGAATCATTTTTCTTTAAAAAGACTTTATTAACTGTATTCATTCCTGCTATCTAAAATAACCTTCATGTTTATTTTATACAAAATGCACTTATGCACTTTGCACAACACCTCTCCGGGTGTTTGGCATCATTCCAAGGGCTGGATGGATGGAAATGGAAAAATAATGGAAAGAGAGAACTAGTAGGAAGTTTAGTAGGGATAGTAAAGAGCTACGCTAGGTGGCCAACCTAGGGTGGGGGTAAAAGAAGAAAAGCAAAGAGAAAAGCGTTAACTGTTGCGTAATAGACATTTTGGTAGCTAGGAAATTAGAAGATAGACAAGTGGTCCATCAGTCACAGCTGAGGGTGTAGCCTAACTCCGCCACAGCCCCTCTCCCAAAACCTGACAGATCCAGTACCCAACCTGACCTATCAGGAAACAAAAAAAAATGAACATAAATCTGCCCCTCTCCCCATGCCCCCTTCAACTAAAATATCTCTCTCTCTCTCTCTCTCTCTCTCTTTCTCTCTCAAACTACCTGGTTGGTCTGGTTTGCAAACCAACCTTTCAGGGAATAAAAATACATGCCCCCTTCCCCTCAACAACCTGACAGGTCCAGTGCCCAACCTGGCCCGTCAGGGAATAAATAAAAACAACCCCCCCCCCAGCAACATAGCAGGTGTGGTGTTCCGCCTGGCCAGGCTGGGAATAAAAAAAAAAAATATCTGACCCTCCCCGCAGCAACATGACAGGTGTGGTGCTCAACCTCACCTGCCAGGAAATTAAAAAATCTGTCTTTCTCTTCCCCAACTGTCTTACCTGTCTGGTGATGAACCTCTCCCATTAGGAAATAAAAAATATCTGCCCCCTTCCTTCAACTACCTGATGGGTCCTGTACCCAACCTAGCCCATGTATTAGGCCAAACAGAGATCAGGAGGAGCAGCAGTAAAGCATTGAGCTTAAGGTGGAATAGAGGGGGCATTAAAACACTGTTTTCCTCATACCAATCCATTCAAGTCACAGTAAAGGGTTCAAACACTGCACGGTACATTTGGGGCTGCTGCCGCACTGTTTGGCCATCTCCACCTCCTTTAGCCCATAGCACACTAGTGGGGGAGACTGGGCCAAGGGAGACTAATGGTGTACACTTCTGAGGCTGTTAAATAACCCCCAAGTGCCTGTGATCCCAGCTCCACCACCCCACTCTACCTGCCTTGAACTTTCCTTCCCTCAGTGCTCAGTGTCAGCTCTGCACTCGCCTAAATACGCACATTGGATCAAATTTACATGCAAGCTCCAACAAATCCTGCTGTGCAGCAGAATGGTCTGGTACCCAACCTGGCCTGTCGGGGAATAAAGCAAGTATCTGTCCCCAACCAGTAAACTTCCTGATGGGTCCAGTGCCCAGTCCAGCTCATCAGAGAATAATACAATAACTGGCCCTCCCCCTCAACTACCTAACTGGTTCAGTATCCAGCGTGATCTGCTAGAGATTAAAATAATCTGTCCCTCAATCTCCACCCAACTGCTTTATGATTCCATAGACAAACCCGCAACTTTACAGAATACAAACCCACCCCCCCCAACAACTTGATGAATTCCAAGCCCTACCCTGCCTGTTGGGGGGGGGAAGGAAATCTACTTACCTCCCTCAAACTACCTGACTGGGCTAATGCCCAACCTGGCACATCAGGGAATAAAACATATCTGTTCCTCTCCACCAACTAAGTGACTGGTCTGGTGCCCAACCTGGCCTGTCAGGGAACTCTCTCCCCCCAACTTCCTGACTGGTCAAGTGTCCAGGGCAGATCATTACAGAATAAAACAAATTCTGGTCAGAGCCAACATGGCTGCTTCAGAGCGACTAGTCCGAGTGAAAAGTACTCAGGACTTCCACTGCTGCTGATGCCATACTTTGCATGTGCGCAAGAAAGACCCACCATTGCCAAGATGGCCACTGTGACAGAAGTGAGCATGCATGATACTCATGCATGTGCAATGAGCTCGCAGTGGCCATACTGGGCATGGCAGACATTTTTTACACCTGCAATTGCAGAAGTGATGGACAGAAACAAAATAGTGCCCCCGTGGGGGGGGGGCGTGGAGGGGAAAGGTGGTGGAGAACTAACTCACCAGGACTGAGAGCAGCACTGTGGACATGGGACCACAGCACTGTGGAAGCACAGAGCTGAGGTATCTGGTCATATGCTTCCAGAGCCCCTTTTCACTCTCCTAACAAAACGTCTGCAGGGCTCTGCCCATGCAGCCATAAAAATGGTGATATGGGGGGTTGGCTATTTCTCAGTTTGGTGCTGGGGATGAAGGTAATTGTCTAGTACTGGGTGGACTTGAACCACTGTGTACAGTGTTGGGAGCATTACTGAATAGCAGTGCCGCTGCATCAAAACCTGACATGTATATACCTTTTTTATGCTCTGTTATCTTATGTATCATATTTTTATACCTTCTTTCATGCCACATGTCAATTTCTTGCAATCATTATTTGTTTTTCTGTTTTATTGCACTGTTCTGTATTGCTTGTTGCAACCCCGGGTCAACCCTGAAAAAGGGACTGTAATTGTCTCAGTGGACTTACCTGGTTACCAAAACTCAAATAAATAAATAAATACGATTACAACAGTGTAACTGGTGAGACAGCATAGATTGCTACAAAAATAACATAACAAGCATTTGTCAATGCCGAATGTTGATTGAGTTGGTATGTTGAGCTTGCTCACTGTCCCTCTGTCAGCCGCTCAGTCTGTTTGGTCCGGTGCTGCAGGCTACTCTTTTGTACTGGGCTCCTGCCTGCATTGGCACCTTGTTCTGCCCACTAATAATTCTGTAGCTGTCCCGACAGAACTCCGTTGAGGTGGCTGACTCCCCCTCTCTCACTCGTTCATTCTATTTCTCCTGGTGCTGCAGGCTGCCCTGTTGTACTGGGCTCCTGCCTCTGTTGGTGGCTTTTTCTGCCCACAAAGAAATCTGTAGCAGGCTCGACACAGGTCTGTTGAGCCTGCTGACTCTCCTCTCTCACTCACTCATTCCATTTCTGCCGGCGCTGTAGGGTAGCCTTTTATAGTAGGCTCCTGTCTGCGGTGCCGCCTTTTTCTGCCAACAAAGAAATCCGCAGCAGTCACGATAGAGCTCCACTGAGCATGCTCACTCCAGCTCTCTTACTTGCTCGTTGTGTTTCTCCCGGCGCCACAGGCTGCCTTTTTTGCACTGGTCTCCTGCCTGTGTTGGCACCTTTTCTGCCCACAAAGAAATCCACAGCTGTGCCGACAGAGCTCTGTTGAGGTCGCTCACTCCCCCTGTGTCACTCACTCATTCTGTCTGTCCTGGGGCTGCAGGCTGCCCTTTTGTACTGGGCTCCTGCCTCTGTTGGCGCTTTTGTCTGCCCACAAAGAAATCTGCTGCAGTCCCGACAAAGCTCCGTTTAGCTCGCTGACTCCCCTTCTCTCACTCACTCATTCCGTTTCTGCCGGTGCTGCAGGCTGCCCTTTTTTATTGGACTCATGCCTGCATTGCCGCCTTCTTCTGCCCACAAAGAAATTTGCAGCAGTTGCAATAGAGCTCTGTTGAGCTCACTCACTCCCCCTCTCTCACTCGCTCATTCTGGTTTCCCCGCCAGTGCAGGCTACCCATTTGTACTGGGCTCCTGCTTACATTGGCACCTTTGTCTGCCCACAAACAAATCCGTAGCTGTCCCGACAGAGCTCTGTTGAGGTTGCTCACTCTCCCTGTCTCACACGCTCATTCTGTTTGTCCTGGCACTGCAAGCGACCCTTTTGTATGGGACTCCTGCCTGCATTGGCGCCCTTTTCTGCCCACAAAGAAATCCGCAGCAGCCCTGACAGAGCTCCGTTGAGCTCACTCAGTCCCCCTGTCTCACTGGCTCATACTGTTTCTCCACCGCTGCAGGCTGGCCCTTTGTACTGGGCCCCTGCCTGCACTGATGCCTTTTTCTGCCTACAAAGAAATCAGCAGCAGTCCTGAAAGAGCTCCAGTGAGTTCACCCACTCCCCCTCCCTCACTCGCTCTCTCGCTCTGTTTCTCCCAGTGCTGCAGGCTGCCCTTTTGTACTGGGCTCTTGCATTGGACCCTTTCTCTGCCCACAAACAAATCCGCAGCAGTCCCGACAGAACTCAGTTGAGCGCAGTCACTCCCCCCTCTCACTCGTTCGATCTTAATGTGTCCCAAACAGTGATTTCCCACAGTGACCGTGTTATTCTGCTGCAGGAGTGCAAAAACACATTTTAGCCACGATGTGAAAAATAGCAGCTGTACTGTTCATAAGGAGGTGGGGAAAAATGCCACTGCTGAAAATGTGGCATGAAAATATTACAAAATTGCGAAGTTACAAGGGTGCGTGGAAACAGTTCAACGCACACTTGTAACACAGTCATGTTATGGAGTTTCGTCACCCGATTTTCAACATAGGCATTGTAGGACCTCTGCTCATGAACAGTGCCACTGTCATTTTCTTAATGTGTCCCGAACAGTGATTTCCCACAGCGACCGCGTTATTCTGCGCCGAAACTGTGAAAACACATTTTGGTCAGGATGTGGAAAATGACAGCTGTACTGCTCATAAGGAGGTGTGGAAAAATTCCACTGGTGAAAATGTGGCATGGCTATATAACAAATCTGCAAAGTTACAAGGGTGCATGGAAAGTGTGCAACGCACACTTGTAACACAGTCATTCGATGGGCTATTATCACCAACTTTTCAACATAGACATTTTAGGACCTCTGCTCATAAACAGTATCACTCTCATTTTCTTAATCTGTCCTGGACAGTGATTTCCCACGGCGACTGCTCTATTCTGCGTCAGAAGTGCGAAAACACATTTCAGCCAGGATGGGAAAAATGACAGCTTTACTGTTCATAAGTAGGTGTGGGAACATGGCAATGTTGGAAATCTGGAGTGAAAATATTATAAATTCGAGAACTTATGAGCGTGCATGCAACCTGCGCAACGCATGCTCGTAACACAGTCATTTTATGGAGTATCATTACCAAATTTTCAACATAGCCATTTCAGGACCTCTACTCATGAACAGTGTCACTATCATTTTCTTAATCTGTCCCGAACACTGATTTCCCAGTGTGACCATGCTATTTTGCGCCGGAAGTGCGAAAACTCATATCACCCAGGATGTCAACAATGACAGCTATGCTGTTCACAAGGAGGTGTGACAAAATGCCAATGATAAATCTGGTGTAAAAATGTTGCAAATTCGCTGAAGAGCTACGGCGTGCGTAACAACTCGCCTTTGCCTTCGTAAAACAGTCATTTTTGGATTTTACCAGCAAATTTGCAATATAGGCTTTTTGAGAGCCCACCTCATGAACACTGGCACTGTCGTTTCGTGAATCGGCCCTGAAAGGTGATTCTGCGCAGTGACTGCGAAACCACCTTTTGTGGCTGATTAACGCCATGACAGTTCAAGAATTCATGAGGAGGGGTTCCAAAAACCCCATGTTGAAAATTTGGTTAAAAAATTCCCAAAAATGCCTGAGATATGCACTAAAGTTGAAAAAACCCTATTCATTACATTATACAGCTTACCGGCATTTCCTCAGTTCGCGATTGGCTTTGAAGAGTGCAGACATGTTCTCGGTCCAGTGAAGATCATCGCGAAGCTCCGGAGGTAAGTATGGGGTGGGGGGTGTGGGGAGGCTGGGTGCGCAGTGGGTGGGTGCGGGTTGTGGGAGGGGCGGGGAGACTACGAGGGACCGTTTTCTTTCTTTCAGGTACAGGAAATTGAAGAAATGTCGGGACCACTCACAGGGCATGTGGCATGCTGGGTGGGCTCCCAGTGTGCCACGGGTCAGAGGACAGCTGTGTGTGAGGTGGGCACCCCATCGACAAACAACAAAGGGGTATTTATGCCGACAGGGATTAGGCACCCGTCGGCCAAACAACAAAAGGGAGGTCATTTATGCCGGACGAGGTTGGGCACTCCTGTCGGCAAACAACAAGGGGAATTCCTTTCTGCGGCGAGGATTGGGCACCCCGCGGCAAACAAAAGCAGAGGAATTCCTTTCTGCCGGCGGGGATTGGGCACCCAGTCGGCAAACAACAAAAGGGGATTCCTTTCTGTCGATGGGATTGGGCACCCGTCGGCACACAGATTAAGCGGGGAGGTGTCACATTATGCCCGGCCAGAGTGGGCTCCCCCATTGGCAAATAACATGGGGGGTAGATATTGTTTGTGAATATGGCGGCAAGTCACTGCCATGTTCACAAACAATATCAAAGATTCTACATCCCGCCCTGCAATGACGGGTCGCTCCCTCATTGCAGCAGATGGCTGACGCTGCAATGATGAGGCGGCCCCTGATTGCAGCGGCTGATTTTTTTAGAAAGTTGAGGCACGCTGGCTGAACTAGTGTCAGCAGCAGCATGCCACGGCATTGGGGGACGGGGGACAAGCCTTTGCAGGCTGTGGGGGCATTGGGCACAACACTGCCACGCCTCCACAACCTGCTTCTGGAGAAACCTGTTGCAACATGTTTCTTGTGCATGTGCACAATCAACATAAAAAGGAAAGACCAGCCTTGTTGGCACCAGCCAAATCTTGTTCCTTTTGTGCATGGTCACAAAGTCACTAATGGCCATGCAGGGAAAGAGTCTGCAACCCTGTTGTGCATGACACAATGGGGTGCAAAGCAGGGGACGGCTGCTAATGGATCATTGTGACCTCTAAACAAGAGGTGTAAAGGAGCCACATGCATCCTTACAAAGACCTGAACCACACCCTCAGAATACCATCCTAGTTCTCTATCACTGAGTTATTAGGCGCATGTGATTAATCTGAGCCTCCTGGTGTTACTTTCGTTTTCATACTACATATCCTGCAGCTAGAAACAACTAAGATGGTAACTGGTTATTGGTGGTTGTATGGCATGATCAGGCTTTGCTGTCAATCCCAAAATAACATGCAAGTGGTGGAGATTGTAGTTTTACTATTTTTTCCTCAAATTCTGCAACTTCCTCCTAATCTGAATTTATGTTCCTCTCCTCAGCAGCTGCTAAAATTAGAGTTAAGTAAAATGTATTACTTTAATTCACATCTATGACTTAGCCTCTCTAACCAAGCCAATTTGTTCAATCAATTTCTAAACCCTGTGTGTTTGATGTAATACATAATTGGTATTATACAATGGCAAGAAAGAATGCTGGGCTCTGATTGGTCCATCTGGGACTGGACCTGTGATGTTATCCGAGCATAAAATCATGGATCTAGTCATCAAGTGTTATAGGAATCACTTCACTGTCCACCGCTTGGCAGCCGGCTTCACTGTGCCTCGCTCCTCACATGGTGTCAGTATTCATCCCTCGGCTACACTGTGACTTGTTCCTTCATTCTTTAGTGCATACATACCCCATCAACTTTCTCTCTACCCACCATTTCAATCACAACTACACATAAATCCAAAAATAAGAGTCATTTAAAGCCGCTGTCCTCGACTTCTCAGTGCGCTCTGTTTACAGTGGGATAGTGAACAGCGCATTGCCCATTGAAACAGCTGCCTTCATTTCACAATTGACAAGTGCGCCAAAAGAGATAAATGCCTTTTTTAAAAAACTAAATTAACTCTGCTGTATTTTCACTGCTGTATCTCAATACAGCTTTATCACGACTGTGGACTCCAAGGGAGCACCACTTGAAAACTTACTGCACAGTGGTTGGCTTCAATTACTGCTTGCCCACTGCAGGCAGATACAAGGGACAGAGTTGTGGACTAGAAACACAGTGCTGCTGAGCTGAAAAAAGAAACAAAGGGATCGAAATATAAGTCAATGAGACAGCAGCACATGAATACATAGGGGAAGGGTGTGCCACACAGAAGCAGTGACAAAGACATACCGTGAAACTGGCTAGAGGGCAGGGAAGGCATATAGCACCAGCACCACCTGCTGGACAAAACAAAAACTATGGAATCTTTTTTTTTGAACATGTATACCTGCCCTAAGAAAAAGTGAAAAAATAAATAAATTTTAAACTAGTTTTTCCCTTTTTATTTTATTTTTTTAATAAAGGAGCCATTGTATATTAGGAATAATGCACCCCAAGGTGTGTGCCATGCTGGGATAATGTCTGTTCACAGGTGTTGGATGCACTTGGCCTGTAGTCTCATGCCCAACCACCTGAAGTGTGACGTTATTGCAGCATGACACATACCCTGTCATGCTTTGTTCCTTTATTATACAATGGCAAGAACATTTCCTGAGCTCTGATTGGTCAGTGTGTGCCTGGCACAGTGATGTTATCCCAGTATAACATCACAGGTCTAGTCTCAGCCTCACTGTGAACCTCCTGACTGATTGCATTGCATTTATTGGATTTGCATGATTATTTCATCTTCTCTTAAGAAACAAAAATATTTTTCCACGCTAACACAAACATCTTTAAAATGATTTGTTTTTAATTTGTGTAACAACAAGCCATTGTATAACAGCAGTAATACCCTCCAGAGTGTGTGTCAGTGGGGATAACGTCATTTCTCAGGTGTTGGATGCACTCAGCATGTGGCCTCATGCCCAACCACCTGAGACGTGATGTTATCCCAGCATGATACACACACCCTTTCAGGCATTATTGCTTAATTGTATAATGTGTGATTATGTACAAATCATCAGTGTGGAATAATTATTCTTATGGATTTCAGTTTTTGTGATTTGTAGTGTTGCTTTGTATCTCTTCTGTTAACTCACTTATTCATATTGTTGTCAATTGTCCATCTATTGTTTGCCAATTTGTAACCTCCGAGGTCGTGCCTGAAAATAGATAAATTCTTGTCTAGTGTACTTAACCGCTTAACAAAAACTAAGTAAGTAAATAAATATGTGTGTGCAATCCATAGTAGCTTCTTTAGTAACCGCAGACCCGGTGTGGTGTGGTCAGCCACAGAGAGGGCTTCCCCATTCTGCTCCCCAGTGCAATTTTGTATCTCTCTGCTTAACCTCCTTTTTGGGTAACTATGTCTCCAGTGATGTTCAGGTCATGTCCTCGCTTGTGTAAACGTCTGCTGATGAAGCTAAATTGTTTTCAAGCAGGGCGGAGGGACTTTGTGACAAAACTGCACTAGCGACTAACCAAGTACTAACACATCACAGTAGTGATATTCAGACTTGGCATTTCACCAAGTTAAACAAATCAGCATCAAGTTTTGCCATTGACTACCTGTTTGCTAAAACTGACATTATGCTGCTGAGAGTAAGGAATGAACATTGCGCCAGTCAACATATTTTGACTGAAATACGGGACACCGATGCTCAAAGTGTGGAAAAATGTGCAATACTGGCCCTCATACTGTGGGGCATATCACCAAAAATAAAAATACAAACTCATAACTTCATGGAAACTAGTGCCTTTATTCATGTAAAGTTTAATTTTGATTTAGAGGAAATTTCTTCATACTTACCATAATTTCCTTTTCTGTGACCTTCTACATTGTCAGTAGGTAGTATTACAAATGTGTAATGTGCCCCCCCCACTGGGGAAATGGCAGAGCCCAAAAAGCTGCAATCAGCCTAGAATGTTAGACACATGAACATTCTGGACAGTACCAATTCTCCAGTCACTATTGTCCGTGCAGTGCCTCTAAATATGGAAAAAATACACCGATCGAATTGATACAAGTGCACACAAATTAGCTGTCTACACAGGCCAGAATAAAATACAGTAAGCAGTTGCCTACCTCATCAGATGGTGCAAGTAAAGAATCAAGGCTCGTCTTCCAGTTCTCTAAGACTTGGAAGGTCCTGCAGCATTGAATCAACTAGAACAGTCTTATCAAAGGGATTAATATATAGGGGATATATGATGTGCACTCGTGTGATATGGAAAATATTTTCACTCCTTTGGAGTGACCTCTGACTATCCAGAGGTCACTGTGCAGGAGTGAAAATATTTTCCATATCACACGAGTGCACATCACGTGTCTGATTTATACAATGGGGCCCCTACTGTTGCAAAATTTACCGTTTGCGCGGGTTTGCATGGTTGTGATAAATGTCAGTTCTTACATTTATCACACTCCGGTGAAAATAACACTATTTATCACACTCATTTGTCACTCACCCCCATTGTATAAAAACAGATAACACAGGGAAAAAGACTGCATACAGTGTAAGCACCCACCTGCAACACAGGAGGCATCCTTGGTTAACATCAAAGTTGAACCTGTTAAATCTGTATGCTAGCAACCAACATTCTGACGTGGAACTACTCTCTCTTTTTTTTTTTTTGCATCTCTATATAAACGCAAGCACAGTAGGTAAACTATAGAGGAATGTCCAGACAGACTTACAATCAGAGTTTATAAGAGAACAAGGGACATCCCAGGGCGGACAATATTCTTCTGCAGGAGCGAGGCTCCTGGGCAGGTCCCACTGACAATGTAGGAGCTAACAGAAAAGGAAATCAGAGTCGGCACTAGGATTTAATGGGCCTTGGTGCAAAATTGTGAAGTGGCCCCCACCCCCAAAAAATTTGTTTTTCCATTTTCTGAACTTAAAGGTGCACGCAGTGGACTTTCAGTGATGCAGATTTTTCAATCACATCAACATACTTTACTTGTCTTGCAAGTCTACTTTCAATTGACAATACAGCCAATGCAGACAATCTCTCCTGTGACATTGTTGAGTGCAGGTAATTCTTTATCAAAGCCAGTTTACTGAAGGATCGCTCAGCACTAGCAACTGTAATTGGACTTGTAAGCAGCACTTGCAGGCCAGTTTGGGTGTTGGGGAATCCTCTGCTCAGGTCTTTCTGTGCCAGGTACTGTAACACTTCAAATGGAGAGTTCACATCATCAGGAAAGAGACGAGCCAGCAAAGTTATTTATGTTATGGTGGTATGTTTTAAATCTTTTTGAATAAAGCCTTTGTTTGATATCCAGCTGAGGAGTGGTTAGTTGCCAGCTCATATATTCAGTTTTATCTCTTGCACCCTCCTCGAGCAGTGGAGCTGCACCGAGTGCTTGGTGATTCAGGACAGCAGCCTTTTGCTCATCCTCCTCCATCACCCTACCCCCCCAAACTAGCCATGCGATGCTCCCCCTTTTACCTTTTTTCACTAATATAGCTAAAAAACTGTTTTTCTTCATTCTTGACCACCTTGGTGATATGCAGCTCCATGTCTGCTTTCGCCTTCCTGATGACCCTCTTTGCCTCCCTATTTTTCTGTAGATAATGCTCTCTTTCTGTCTCTTCCTGCTTTTCCTTGTATTTACAGAAGGCCGTCTTTTGGTCCTAACAATTTCCCTGACCCTAGCTGAGAATCATAATGGTTTCTTAAACCTGTTGTTTTTTTAATACTGTTCTTTATGCTTACCTTCGATGCCTCGAGAATGGTTCCCCTTAATGCTCCCCATCTCTCCTCTACCCCCCATTTTATCCTCTACCCCTACTAACTTACCCCTGACCAGTTCCTTCAACCTATCAAAGTCCACCCTTCTAAAGTCAAGGTCTTCGGTTCTTGATTGTGAGTTGAAGGTCCAGAAGTCCATTTCAAACCACACAGTTCAGTCGCTGTTCCCTAGCAGCTTCCATACTCCCCCAGCACCCACCATCTCTGAGATGGTGAGCACCACATTGAGGATTGCATTCTGCCTGGTAAGTTCCTTAACAGGCTGCACCAGTAGACAATCTTGGAAGGCATCCAGTAATGTCTGACTCCTGTCACTCTTGACCACTGGGACCTCCCAATTGACATCAGGCAGGTTCAGGTCACCCACCACCATTACTTCCCCATTTTGCTGCCCCTCTTTTAAGTTCCTCCTCGAGTTCTCTGTCCCTTTCCTCCCCTTGCACTGAAGACCTATAGATCACCCCTATGTGCACTTTCCTGCCTGAAGCTGACGTGAGTTGCACCCATACTGACTCAGCCTCCCCAGAGCTACCTCTAATACTTCCATCTTCTGCCACTTCAGTGCTCTCCCTGACAAAAAAGGCGACTCCTACCCCCCCCCACCAGTTATTTTATCCCTCCTGAACAGTGAATGCCCAGGGAGCATCATCTCAGTCATTTTTATCTGTGGCCCATGTTTCCATGATGGCCACCAGGTCCACTTCAGTGTCTGCCACCAGAGCCTGGAACTCACGAGTTTGTTGGCTATGCTTCTGGCATTAAGGCATACCCCCCTCCATTTGACCCCTGTTCTAATTCTGCTACTGTCCTTTTGCTTTTCATGTTTTCTTCTCTCCTTGTTTGTGCTTATACCTTTTACTTTCCTCCTCACTGGTATTCCTTCCCTTGGTCCTGTAAACCCTACTGCGTTCCCTGTACCCTCTTTGCAGTTACAGTCCCCTCAATGTGAGGGAGTTCTATCTAGTATCCCCTTTTGCTCACCATCCACCATTAGGATCCCCTAGACCCAGACTCCCCCGCAGTCAATTTAACATCTGATGTAGATGTCAAACTTCTGCCCTTGTACACTACCCCCTCTCTTGTCAGGTGAAGTCTATCACCTTTGAAGAGTCTCCTGTCCAAGAAATTCCCCCAATCCCCGACAAAGTGGTACCCCATATCCCGACACCACCCCTTAAGCCAAATGTTAGACTCCTCTATTTTATTACTCCTAATTCTGTCCTGCCTACCCTCCCTGCCCCACATAGGAAGGACCTCGGAAAAGGTCAGGGAGGCTAAGTGTGCCACCAATCTGTGTCCCAGTCTTTGTAAGTTCTGCTTCCCTGTTTCTACCAACTTGTTTGCCAGATCATTGGTACCCAGGTGTACCAGCACCCCCAGCTCCCCTCCCCTTCATCACCCTCCCTATTCTGCCTAAATCCCAGTTGGCTGACACTCCAGGTAGGCATCGGATCAACCTCTCCCATTCTACCCCTTCCCCATCATGCTATCTATCCCACTTATCATTTAGTCCCCAACCACTAGAACCTTTCTTTTAGCCTTGCTTCCCCTGGGTACCAATATGATGTCCTGACCTTTTCCTTCAACTGACCCAGTGTCCCCCCCGGTGGAGTGAAGAGTCTGAATTTCCTACAGTGATGTGAAGTGATTCACCATCTGAATGGTGCTGGGCCAGACAACCTCCTTATGGCTGCCCCCCCCGTGCACTGCCACCCCCCACCCCTCTGGACCAGTGAGTCTCTGGGGGAAGTGGGGGAGTAGGGGGTGAGCTCTTGCTGAGCTGAGTCCACAGCTAAGGTATCTCTGTCCTTGTTGGTACTAGCTGAGCATGGAGCTGTACTATGGTCCTGCAGAAAGGGCAATATGACCTCCTCCAGAGCACATCCCTGGAGAAGCATGCCCCACAGTCCCAACAACTAAATGCCTCACCCCTGAACCACATCCTATAAGGAACTGTATTGGCAAGAGAGACACTTACTTCTTATCACTTAGTTTAGCTTGTACTTCCCACCCAGATGGGGTTAATCTACTGCTAACTGGCCGTTACAGGCTTGCTGTGTAAGATATGGCAACAGTGTATGATTCACATATCACAAATATGACCCTGTTGTTGACAGGTAATCAGGCATTACCACAGATGTAGATGTGAGAAAAACCAACACCGAGAACATAAAGAATAACAACTGGTGGAATTAATTCCTCACCACTAGAAACAAAAAATATGGAGCACTTCATATGTAACCTCTAGGTGGTGCTATCCCAAGGGCTACTACCCTGCCTGCTTGGCTAGTAGCAGGTTAAGGGGCCTGAGTTCTGAAACGGGTGCCTCCACCTGGAGATCAGGGTTGGTAGTGGTCAAGCTAACCTGGGCACAGCCCTCCAGGACACTGTAACCCCCCTCCTTCCCCTCTAGTGGCCTGAACACTTGCAATAATCACTTTCACAATACCCCTGGTACACCACACAAGTACCCACACTGTTTGCACTTACCACGTGGCTGGTTCCCCTGGCTCGACCCCTGGGGACCCCCCTAAAACAAGGTTATGCACAGCAAATAGCAACAGTACAGTACTGAGCACTAACTGGAACCACAGTCAGATTACATGCAGAAAAAGTTAGATCTGATTTATTCAGGGGACTTGAACAAGGGAGAGGCAAAATCAGGTTAATTAGCTTAAAGGTTATATCAATCAAGCACTTATGCATGCGCTTTGAGTCCCCCCACACAGTCCACTTCTGGGTACCCAGGTGGAGATGAGATGGGCTAGCCAGGACCGATGCATGCGGTTGTAGCTGGTTGGGGCCCTGTGATGGAAAACACAACATGCACAGTATACAATATTTGTAATCCGGAGCCAGAGGGCTCAGTTTGCAAAGGAAACGGGACAACAAGACAATCAGATGACTCACTCAGATTAAGCTTTGTTGCAGGGAGCTACCCTGGTATTTACTCACGATACCCAAGACTGGACATAGGCTGGATGAAAATCGAGACTGCAGGTGGTTGATCTGGAATGCCAGGAGAAGCAGGACCCTCATGTGTCGCAGAGGCATCGTTCCTGTTCAAGCATGGAGCAAAGGGTTGATCCCCAGGCAGGTCTCTCGTCGATGGCTTCTCTGTACAGTGGGTAGTCTGGCTGGGCCAGTCTGGCAAGGCCCAGACCGCATGGAGACAAATTCGGATGCAGTCCGGTTTGGACTGGATACAGCTTCCAGCAAGCAGAACACAGTTCACACAGGTGGGGGACTAACTCCACGACCCACTAGCATCCTTTGTTACATGTAAGGAATTCTACTGTACCAGGCAAAGCGCTCCCCGGTCTGTCAACGTCAAAGTCTGCATGCACTGGGAGCTTGGGGTAGCTGGAACTCCTGACAGGCCGATCGCATTCAGCAAAATCTTCGGTCTTCTTCAGGTTGAGCCTGGCCCACTTCAGTAGCTTACTTTAGTCACACAAACTTGGATTTAGTCCAAAATAATTCTCTTCTCTCCCTCTCAGGAGCAGCACACCCACATGCAGGCCAAAAACTTAGCCTTTTCAGAGTTCTCCCATGTGAATCCACTCAGGATTGCTGCTCAGAATCACTTCAGCTCCTTCTTGTTCAGCTTCCAGCTTAGATCTAACTGAAAACTGCAAGCAGCCCGGGACTTCCCCAAGATCCAGAAGGTTTGGTTGGCTGATTTGGCTGTCAGTCAAAGCAAGAGCTCCCCCTTCAGTTGCAAAACGCTCAAAAAAAACCTAACGAAAGTTCTTACATATTTTGAATTCAGACAGCTCCTGTAGTCAGGCTACATTTTAGGTCCCACCAGAACTGATTGGTCCAATTTGCAGTCCAGGACCAAAATAGTGGAGACAAACAAAACAGTCCTTGCTACAAAGAAAGCAGGCTAGACAAACTACATTATCATTATCACTCTAAATGATTCTCAGCAAATAGTTACATCTTTCAACAGAGTTCCCTCTCAGATTACTTAAGCTGCAATTAGGCAGCTCTTAAAGAGACAGTACACAGAGGCTATACAGGCTCTGGTAATCACATTTAAACTGCTAAAACGCAGGACACCAGCCTGGCAATGAGCATTTAGGCAAGCTCAAGGAAGACCTTTTGGGAACCCCCATTTGTAGGGGGGTTACACCTTTACCTGCCTGGGAAAACTTGGCATCCGCGTCAAGTCCGTACCATCATAACATTGAAAATGCAACATATACAAGATATTTATACCATTAGCATGCTATACAAGTACTATCTGATTCATCAATTCGCATAACTTGTCACTTTACTATACATTTCAATGTACTCCACTATATCATTTCCATTCTGACAATACATTATGCATATTTCACACAGGTAAATTCAACATTACTATACAGAATCATGTAATAACTTCTTGTACTCTAAACAATGCAAGAGGGGGCACTTCCCTATCAGCTAACTTGGGGCTGGATGGGGCAGGGGCACCATGGTGAGAGGGCAAAACAAGTAACCTGGAGTGGGCCATCAAGCTCAATTTGGACAGTGAGCTCTGAGAGACATAAACACCTTTGTGGACTACATTGACAGGCAAATCCACTGGCCTCCCGGGGGAATCGTAACTGAAGCGCACCACTGGCTTGACAGCTCGGCCAGTCTTTCTAGGGTGAACAACCACAGTCTCTGTACTTTCAGCAATGGTCTTGGAGCTTTCATCACTTGTGAGGGGTGCCTCTGCATGAAGGGGAATGTCCAAGCTGGGAGCATTATCAGCCCCTTGCTCTGTAGTCTCTGTTTCTGCAACACTTGGCTCATTTTGAAGACACTCTGGCACTGAAGGGGGGTTGTCAGCACTCTCATAGTGTTCTTCAAGTTCTGGCATGTCACCAGAAAGACTCATACCATCAGCCTCTCCTTCAGGCAAATCACACACTTCGATACACAAAGACTCAGCATCCTCAGATGTGATACTTTGCACTTCACCTTCAGGGAGCATTGGCTTCAAGGATGATGCCGGGGCGTTAGGCAGCCCAGAAGGCCCAGCTTCATCCCCATAATTCAACATAGGATTTCCACAAAACAACTAACTCAGTTCATATGAGGGATAATAGGTATTATCACACTCACTGTCATCCGAGTTAGACTGGCAGTCACTATCATTCTGACCCTGCTGCGTGGGAAGTCTTAAATTGGCAACCATGGGGGCAGGCTGACTCTGTTTCTTTCTTGCAGCAGCATGAGTCACTGGTCCAGGGGAATCAATCTCAGCAGGTTCAGCCTCAATTATAACTTGGCCAATAGGTAGCAAGTGGTTACGGTGCATGGTCTTGACAGCTTTGGAGTTATTCTCTGGGCGCACTTTGTACACTGGCAAATCATCCAACTTTCCAACTATGACATGGGGAAGATGGTGCCATCGATCAGCAATTTTGTGTTTACCATGCAATCCTAAATTTTGCAACAACACACAGTCTCCAGGCCTAAGCTCTTGAGCCTTTACTTTTCTATCATGTCTCTCTTTGTTGGCTAAATTTCTTTTGGCGGCCATTGTCTGGGCCAGTTGATAGGCATGGTTCAATTGAACTTTCAGTTTTTGTACATATTGCAGGTAGTCTTTGGCTCTGACCCCATCAGGAGAAACCCCAAAACAGACATCAACAGGCAGCCGGGCCTCTCTCCCGAACATGAGGCGGTAGGGAGAGAACCCGGTAGCATCATTCTTCGTGCAATTGTATGCGTGTACCAAGGTGCTAATCTGCTGGCTCCATTTATGCTTATCTTTTGGGTGGAGGGTGCCTAGCATGTCTAGTAGGGTGTGGTTAAGGCGTTCTGGTTGAGGATCCCCCTGTGGGTGATAAGGGGTGGTTCTTGACTTTTGCACCCCCATAGAGAGAGCATTTCTTTCATTAGCTGACTCTCAAAGTCCCGGCCCTGATCAGAGTGAATTTGCTGGGGGGCACCATAGTGGACGAAGAAATTTTCCACTAGTAGCTTGGCCACGGTAGATGCTTTTTGATCTTTGGTGGGAAAAGCTTGTGCATACCGTGTGAAATGGTCCATAACCACTAACACATTACCAATGTTTCACTGATCAGGCTCTAAACTCAAGAAGTCTATGCAGACTAGTTCCATTGGGGTGCTGGTAGTGATGTTGATGGGGGCAGCCCTCTGAGGCAGGGCTTTTCTCTGCAGGCAGCAACTACAGGTCCTTACATGGTGCTCAACATCGGCCCCCATCTTGGGCCAGTAGAATCGAGATCGTACTAGGTCAAGGGTCCGGTCGATACCGAGGTGGCCCATATGATTGCGGAGGGACTTCAGTACCAAATCTTTGAAGGCTGTGGGCAGGACCAATTGTTGCTTGTCTATTTGGCCACCCAGATTTACAGTCTCTCTATACAACAACTGATTAAGTGGCTTCAACCTGGGGCCTTCTTTAAACAATAAAGTGGTTCGCAGATCAAAGGAACGCAACTTGGACACATCTTTTCCTGCACGAAGGGCATCAAGTGCTGGCTGAATCATAGGATCTTGGGATTGAGCCCACTGAATGCTATCATTGTCAAACTGAGGTAGTGCACTAATATCTAGAGCAGAGAAGTGGCTATACGCAGCTGGTATGCAGATGTCAGAGGGGCCCAAGCAATCTACTAAGCAGTCCGCTGTGTACGTAGACATCTGTTCATTTCTATCAAATTTTTGGCACAATGCTCGGATGTCAGGTTCAGACAGCCTGACCAAGTCGCTCTTGGAAATGGGCCTCCGAGATAGGGGTCAGCATCAATATGATTCAGGCCTGGTCTGTATTCGACAGCATAATCATATGTTGACAATGCAGAAAGCCACCGGTGCCCCATGGTGTCTAACTTAGCTGAAGTCTGTACATAGGTCAACAGGTTATTGTCAGTCCTCACCAATATTTTTGCCCCACAGAGGTAATCATGAAACTGGTTGACAATGGCCCATTTTAACGCAAGGAACTCCAACTTGTGCACAGGGTAGTTTCGCTCTGACGGGGTCAAGCTCCTACTGGCGAATGCCACTGGCCTCAAACCATCCTCATGGTCTTGATACTGTACAGATCCTAGACCCTGCAGACTGGCGTCAGTATGCAGCACATAGGGTTTGGTGGGATCAGCATAAGCAAAGATTGGGGCATGGGTGAGTTGGTATTTGACTTTGAGGAAAGCTGCTTCACAGTCAGGTGCCCAACGGGACCCAAAACGTTCACCTGGGCAGAAATATGCTTTGTCTGGTTCTTTGACAGACCCTTTTTTTGTATTTCTGATTGGTAGGAGGGTAACCCTGGGTAAGATTCAAGAGTGGACAAATCACTTTGGAATAGTCGTTTATGAACCAGCGGTAGTAGCAACAGAATCCCAGGAAACGTTGTAGTTCTTTCAAATTGTGGGGCTGGGGCCAAGTAGTCAAGGCTTCAACTTTACTAGGATCAGTCTCTATCCCCTCTGTAGACACTATGTGCCCCACATACTTCACAGAGGTTTGGAAAAACTGGCACTTGTCAATGGACAGCTTGAGGCTGAAATCTTCCAGTAGGTCTAGTACTTTGAACAGTCAACTCTCATGTTCCTCTAGGGAGCTCCCAAACACAATGACATCGTCCAAGTACACCAGGCATTCCAGCAAATTCATGTCTGCCACCGCTCATTCCATCAGTCACTGGAAAGTGGCCAGGGCACCCGATATCCCCTGTGGCATTCTCAGGAATTTGTAGAACCCCAAAGGACAGATGAAGGCTGTCTTCTCGCGGTCCTCTGGAGCCATTGGAATCTGGTAATATCCACTGCGAAGATCCAACACCGAGAACCATTTGCTCCCATTCAGACAATCCAGAGCATCTTGTATATGGGGCATGGTGTATTGATCAGCAATGGTCCGCCTGTTGAGGGTCCGATAATCCACACACATTTGTACTGTTCCATTCTTCTTATGTACAACCACAATGGGAGAAGCATATGGGCTCCTGACTTCTTGTATCACACCAGTCATGAGCATGTCCTGCAAGTGTCTTCTCACATCGTCTATGTCTGCAGGGGCTAGGCGTCAAGACCTCTCTCAAAATGGCTGTTCATCGTGCAGATGTATGTGATGCTCCGCACCCTGGACACATCCCATGTCCCATTCCTTCAATGAAAACACTTGATCTCTCTGGGCAAGTTTCTGGCTAATTCTATTCTTCCATTCAGCTGGCAACAGGGAGTCACCAAAATCAAACAAGTCGGGAGTCACTCTATCTGTCTTGCCAGGGGGCTTGTTGCTGGGCAACACTGCAGTGTCTGCACAGTGTACCATACTGGGGGCATCCTCTGTTCACCCGGATCTCCCGATCTGACACATTATGAACATGGACCATCACTCATCATGCATAGGCATGAGCGTGAGCTGGCAAGATGTTGGGCTTAACCAATAATCCTTCTGGCAATTTTCCATCGCCTGGCGCATCCAACATCTGTATTTTGTTCTTGACATCTTTGCAGAGGTGGACCTTCCCTTGAAAGGTATACTGGGCATTAGGGGTCAGTACCATTGAATCGGGGTCCTTCTTCCACACGACCCCTACGGGTTCATCCTGGTCCACTCCCTTGGGGTTCTGTTGCAAATCATAGGCCCTCTTGATCAGAGTGGGAATTCTTAGTGCCGTCCCAGTCCGTCGCCCTTGTTTCTCTCGACAGAGTTGTGCCAGTCTCCCAAACATATGGGCGTTGGTCCCAATTAACAGAGGAACCCCATCATACAGTCCAGTAGGGGGACACACTAAGGCCAGTGTCTTGACTTGCTTCTCTACACCAGTTACAGCTGCAGGAAATGACAAACAGAGGCAGACATATCCTATGTAGGGATAAGACTTGTCGCTCAGCCCCCACACATGTAGGCCTTCCAGGAATTGTAAGGGCACAGCAGATAAGTGTTTGTCATACCGGTCCTTAAATACAATGGTCACTTGCAACCCACTGTCAAGCACAGCCCGAGTAGTAATACCATTCGCAGCCACGGTAGTCTCCATTGAAGGGCCCACTATTTTGGACCAGTCTGGACAGATAGCAGCAGGGGCCTGGACAGATGATTTAGCCACATAGGAATTTGGGTTACTACTTCTTGAACCCTCACTGCGGTCATTTTGGGCACTCCTCAACCGCTGATTCATTCTTCGAAGCTCTCCTTGAAGCCTGTATACAACTTTATCTAGGTCTTTTGTGGACTGGCATTCTCTCTTCATGTGCCCATCCTTCCCACAATTATGGCAAAATATGTTTTCTGGGATTTGGGGTGGCCGAGGCATCACACTGGGATCTGGGGCAGTGGTACTACCAACTGAAAACCTCGGTGCCATCTCTGTCTGCTGTGTGGTGAGCATTTGGAGACATCTCGTCAATTCTCTTGCTTTTATAGTCAAGACATCGAGTTTCAAGCTGCTGCCAGCAGGAGATGCCTGGGAGGACACCCCCACCCCCATAGCAGATGCAGTTGGATAAGGGTCGGTGCCTGTACTTGCAGGAGCGGCCTTCATAAATAGACTGTTTTTTGTTTCCCTGAACTCCTCAGCAGTTCATCCCATGGCGGCACACCCTCATTGGTCCCCACTGTGGAAGGCCTTCCGATGCCGTGATCACTTGGGCTGCGCTCACCCTAGAATTACAATCCCCTTCTTCATCTTCAACCTCCTGGAGTTCTTTTATCAAGTCACAATAGTCCGGTGGGTTACTCCTTCTATCTGGGAGCCTTAATTGAAGGAGCTGCAATTTAGAATGCTTTGCATGTTACAGTATGTGCCCCATCCTTGCATGGTTTAAGTCACTGGCAGCTACCCCACCTTTTCGGTAAGCCTTCTGCAGCGCTCTTTCCAGATGAGTAACATATGCAGACAAACTTTCCCCTGGCCATTGTTTTGTACCTTGAAATTTCCACATCAAGTTCTCCCCTGACTCAATGCTCCCAAAATTGCCTTTGAGCGCAGATAGGTAATTCTGAGCAGATGCATCAGGGTTTGTGGACCTCAGAAATTTAACGGCCTCTCTGGGCGGGAACCCTCAAACTTTCTATGATCCTTTCCATTTCTCAGCCTCTGCACACTGCCATTCAGGTACCAAAGGGGCAACACAATCTATCCAGGTCTCCAAATCATCCTCTCCTTGGGAGGTGGGGAGGGTGCCGGAGAAGATTCTCAACCTTCGGTAAGAGTCGTGACTAATGGTAGGTACAGACATAGGAGCCAGCATTGGCACAAGCACAGAAGGAGGGGCAATAATGGGTGCTGGAGCGGGGGGGGTGTGTTGGGGGAGGAACACCCCCAGGTGGCAGGAATAGTTTCTTTAAGTCCTCCACAGTTTTCCCTTCCTCCAGCAACAACTTAGCAAATTTCTCCTCAAAAGTCTCAGATGGTGGGGGTCATTCTCCCCGGGGTCTTTACTGTCTTTAGTTATCACTCTCCAGGCAGTGAGGGCTCCTTCGGGGATCATAGTCCATGGCACTTTGGAACTGTCTGCTGGGTCCTTACACTCTACTAACAACATGAAACTTTGGGCGAGCAGATTAGACTGTTGATCCACCACCACAGGGTTTTGTAAACATTCAACCTTGGAAAGTACTCCCTCTACAGTGTCCTTATTGGTACCCAGGGTAACGTCCAGGATAAGTATAGCATTTTGGGGGTCGATCTCCTGCCCACCCCACCAACTCGTGTACAGCCACTTCTGTTGGGGTAGCCATTTATTTTTAACAGCAATTCACAAATTTGTCCACTAGAAGACACAAAATCCCAGCAGTGAGCCTCCAAAGATGTAACCCCTCGGTGGCGCTATCCCAAGGGCTACTACCCCTGCCTGCTTGGCTAGTAGCAGGTTAAGGGGCCTGAGTTCTGAAACAGGTGCCTCCACCCGGAGATCAGGGTTGGTAGTGGTCAAGCTAACCTGGGCACAGCCCTCTGGGACACTGTAACCCCCCTCTTTCCCCCCTAGTGGCCTGAACACTGTACAATAATCGCTTTCACAATACCCCCAGGTACACCACACAAGTACCCACACCATTTGCACTTACCACCAGTGCTGGTTCCTCTGGCTTGACCCTGGGGACCACCTGTAAAACAAGGTTATACACAGCAAATAGCAACAGTACAGTACTTTGAGCACAAACTGGAACCACAGTCAGATTACATGCAGAAAAAGTTAGATTTGATTTATTCAGGGGACTTGAACAAGGGAGGGGCAAAATCAGGTTAATTAGCTTAAAGGTTATATCAATCAAACAGTTATGCATGTGCTTTGAGTCCCCACACGATCCACTTCTGGGTACCCAGGTGGAGAAAAGATGGGCTAGCCAGGACCGATGCCTGAGGTTGCAGCTGGCTGGGGCCCTGTGATGGAAAACACAACATGCACAGTACACAATATTTGTAATCTGGAGCCAGAGGGCTCAGTTTGTAAAGGAAATGGAACAACAAGACAATCAAATGACACACTCAGATTAAGCTGTTGTTGCAGGGAGCTACCCTGGTATTTACTCACGATACCCAAGACTGGACACAGGCTGGATGAAAATCGAGACTGCAGGTGGTTGATCTGGAATGCCAGGAGAAGCAGGGGCCACACAAGTCGCAGAGGCGTAGTTCCTGTTCAAGCGTGGAGCAGGGGGCTGATCCCCAGGCAGGTCTCTTGTCATTGGTTTCTCTGTGCAGTGGGTAGTCTGGCTAGGCCAGTCTGGCAAGGCCCAGACCACATGGAGACAAATTCAGATGCAGTCCGTTTTGGGCTGGATATAGCTTTCAGCAAGCAGAACACAGTTCACACAGTGGGGGACTAACTCACGACCCACTAACAGCTCACAGCACATTTACATGTAAGGGAATTCTACTGTACCAGGCAAAGTGCTCCCCGGTCACAATCGCAAAGTCTCTGCATACACCGGGAGCTTAGGGGTAGCTGGAACTCCTGATAGGCCGATCGCATTCAGCAGAATCTTCGGTCTTCTTCAGGTTGAGCCTGGCCCACTTCAGTAGCTTACTTTAGTTACACAAACTTGGATTTAGTCCAAAATAATCCTCTTCTCTTCCTCTCAGGAGCAGCACACCCCGACATGCAGGCCAAAAACTTAGCCTTTTCAGAGTTCTTCCATGTGAATCCACTCAGGATTGCTGCTCAGAATCACTACAGCTCCTTCTTGTTCAGCTTCCAGATTAGATCTAACTGAAAACTGCAAGCAGCTCGGGACTTCCCCAAGATCCAAAAGGTTTGGTTGGCTGATTTGGCTGTCAGTCAAAGCAAGAGCTCCCCCTTCAGTTGCAAAAAAGGCGCAAAAAAACACAAACTTAAGTTCCTACAGATTTTGAATTCAGGCAGCTCCTGTAGTTCGGCTACATTTTAGGTCCCACCACAACTGATTGGTCCAATTTGCAGTCCAGGACCAACATAGTGGAGACAAACAAAACAGTCCTTGCTACAAACAAAGCAGGTTAGACAAACTACATTATCATTATCACTCTAAATGATTCTCAGCAAATAGTTTCATCTTTCAACAGAGTTCCCCTCTCAGATTACTTAAGCTGCAATTAGGCAGCTTTTAAAGAGACAGTACACAGAGGCTGTACAGGCTCTGGTAATCACATTTAAACTGCTAAAACGCAGGACATCAGCCTTGCAGTGAGCATTTAGGCAAGCTCAAGGAAGACTTTTTGGGAACCCCATTTGTACGGGGGTTACACATACATCTCCCTTACTCCCTTAACCTTACATAAATATAATGCATAAAAAATATATAAATATCTATTTCACTTGTATCCTATTTTATCCAAATCAACATTTACTTTTTAAGACTTACAAAACAATGCTATTCTAAAATGATAGTGTATGGTAGAACTTTGTTCTGCATGGAAATCCATGCCTAGAACAGCGCTGTTGTGCTGCAGTAACTATGTCATCTAGTTTGTTGTGCTGCATTAGATACGCAGCTACTGCAGCACAACAATTTGGAACGCATTTGCTCATGTACGTTCCGGTAACCTGCGCTCATCAGGAAATGGCCATAGTGGTTAGAGCTGGCCCCGGAAGTGAGCGGCACTATGAAAACACAAAGTAAGGACATTGACTTTAAATTATGAGTGCCCATACACTATAAAAAAACAGTGTATGAGCACTCATACACTACATGGATATTTTTCACTCTCGAGGTTTTCGTGGTAACGAGACCTTTCGAGCTGCACACTTGAGGTCTCTTGTTACTATGGAAATCTCTCGTGTGAAAAATATCCTCGTTGTGTATGAGCGCTCATACACTGTTCTCTATGTATTCCTAGTATTCCAGAAATCAGAGGATTGAGTGAAATCTATGAACCTCTACTACAGATTCTATTACAGAACCAGAATTCAATGCCAGAATATCTGACATTTAGCAACAACAAGCAGATGACAAGAATGTTAAGCTGCTGTATCGTTTTAAAAATAGAAAAAAAATTGTACTGTAGTGGCTGGAGTCACAGCCACATTGAACGCTCTGCCGGAGGTTTGGGGCGGGCATCCTGTCATGGTTTTGGTGCTGGCCACCAACCTTACTGTTTTTATTTATTTAAATGTGTGTATGGGTGTTTGAGGGGGTCAGGAGGGACTGTCCTTGTCTTTCCCGACCTCCTGATTCTGGGAGAATCTCTTTCTTTAAAAAATGACAGTGCTGACCACAGGAAACCCGATCCAACAGCTCCTGTAGCAGCACATATAGACTCCTAATGGTTTTTAAAATCCAGCCGCTATTAAACAGTGTGCTCATGCTGGGGAGGGAGCTCGAGGGCTAAAAAGCAGCTCTCGATGCTGATGTGTTGTGAAGTTAAGTCCTTGATTTGCAGAACCAATCAGCATTGCCCCCTTTCCCAGCTAGTCAGGGAGCCCCAGGGTAGTCACTTTCCCTTCCAGTAGCATAAAAGAAGGCTGCCAGGAGGGTTCAGGAGCAGTTCAAGGGGAAGTTCAAGAAGAGTTGGAGGAGTCTGCAGAAGGGTGAGAAGACCCTCACTCCGGAGAGACCCAGAAGAGGAGACACAGGAAGAAGCCTTGTGGGACCTGCAGGGGCAGCTGGGAGAGCTCTGCCAGTCTGGTTGCCCTTTTTAAGGACTTGAGACTTGTATAACCAGGCTATGCATTTGACTCAGGCATCTAGCTGGGGGGGGGGCTGATGATGCGAGGCAGCCTTTCCCAAAGCCTCGCAGGTGTCCCTGGGCTAGCACTTTGACTAGCAGTGATAAGGGGAGTGGCCTGCCACTAGGCACCCTTGGGACATTTGGCTAGCAGTTTGGCTAGTGGTGATAAGAGGAGTGGCCTGCCACCAGGCACCCTTCGGACACTTGGCTAGTGGCAAAGAGCTTTGGGACACTTGGCTAGCAAGTTGGCTAGCAGCAAAGAGCCTTGGGACAGTCAGCTAGTGGCAAACAGCTCTGGGACACTTGGCTAGCAGGTCATTTAGTGGCAAAGAGCCTTGGGACACTCAGCTAGCAGGTCAGCTAGTGACGTACAACCTCTACAAAGGCTTGTATCCTTTTTCAAAACTAGCAGCAGCCCCTTTCGGGGGAGATGTGGCACCTGGGGAGGGAGCCCTGGGGAGGTGGTGTGATGTAGTGGGTACCAATATTTAAGGGGCCCTTATCCTAGTGCTGGGGTGGGCTAGCAATTTACCTCAGTCTTAGCCAATTGGCTATTGGGGCTAGAGTTCCAGGGGGGTCTGATCCCTCACAAAAGCCCTTTTCAGGGCTGGTAATTGCCCATCGCCACTAGTGGTGGTTTTCAGTTTTCCAGGATGGTAGAGGTAAGACCAAGCCCTTTTCTTTTCTTTTCTTCCTTCCTGTGAGCTTTGAGAGGGGGGCCCTAATTGTTGATGTTTAGAGTAATGAGCATTTGTCGTTAATATTAGCGTGATAAGCCCTTGTCGGTACTATTAAAGTGATAAGCACTTATTAATATTTGAGTGAGAAGCATTTGTTGTTAATATTAGAGTGATAGGCACTTGCACTTGTCGGTAATATTAGAATGATAAGCATTTGTCAATATTAGAGTGATAAGCTTGAGTTTTAGAATTTGTCAGTTGCACTGAAAGTTTTGTCAACTGCACTGAATTTTTTTCTTATTGCATTGCTGTTTATCAGCTTAAGTAAAGGTATTTATTCTATTTAATTCTGCCTGTTGATGGCTATTTTTTATCAGATCTTGGTGTCCCTTTTTAGTCTGTTCCTCTGGGTGCTGGCAGCTGTATTATTTCTGGGGGATCAGTGTCTCCCCCTTATTAAGACACTTTTTCACTCATGCCAGTGGTTGGCTCCATGCCATGTTTTGACATCTAGCTGTTGGGCCGAACAACCTGACATTGTCACTTCAGTCAGTTTAAACCTGCTACCTTTGGCTGAGGGTGGCATCACCAAGAAAGCCATCTTGGTGACATCCCTGACACAAAGGGAGACAGTTGCACGCCATGACCGCGGCCGTCCATTTTTTGCCACAGTAAGTTTTTAAACCAGTAGAAATTAGCAGCCCAGAAAGCTCCTCAAACTACAGACAAGACCACAGCACCACACCATTGACAGGCTGCCACAGCAACAAAACAACTCCAAAAGATAGGGGGGAATAATCAGACAGCTCAAATACAGTGTATGATGAGTAAACATCTGCAACCACCATGAAAGAATTCCGACTGACCTAGCTTTAAACAGGACTGTAAGGTGCCCCAGGTTCACATGTTTTTGCGTAACCCTTGCCAGGTGCGTTTGCACTGAGGTTATCCAAGTGTAAAACATGAGATACTCTAAGCCCAGTATCCTCTCAGCTTGTTAAAATATTATTTCGAAGGCGACTGCCAACTTTTAGATAATCACAGGACAACCAACCATAGGATTGTTTTCGACATCATGGGCTTTCCTATTAAAAGCCAGGATCCAGGCCATGCCTCCCAGCCTACCTATAATTGTGAAGATAAGAAATGTCAGTGTGGAAACCTACTCTGTATTTGTCAGAAAATCTGAACAAAGTTCAAAGGAGTATTGATAATATGTGTGTGTGTGTGTGTGTTTAAGTACTTGTGTTTGTATAACATCAACGGCACAGTTTATTCCGAGGCAACAGTGTTATATAGTAATTTAAGGTCACAAGGGATTCTAGGGCCATCATATCCTCCCTGCCCTCCACTTCATAAGCAGGGATAAATACGTATGCTGTGAAAGCATGTATTTTAAAATAGGTAGGAAAAATCCTGCTTCCTGATTGGTGGGGAAAGTTCCAAAGAAGTGCGATTCAGGAATAGAAACTGCACTACTTTCATTTTTCTTAAGTTTTTTTTTTTATTCTGTGGTAACTGGGTAATGCCCACTATGTACAAGTGCCTCTTTTGAGAGGTGACCCAGGAGCACTGGGGAGATTAAATGACCTGCTCAGAGTCACACACTATGCAAGTGGAGGTTGTGGGAATCAAATCCAGGTCTGCTGGATGTACCAAGCTCATTCACAGCTCATTACTCTAACCTCTAGATGATACTGCCAGCCTACAATGGACCCTTTTTATAAGTGTAATAAGCCACTTTTGGGGTGTAGGTTACTATTCCTGAACCCCACATCCAGGTGTGGTTAAAGACACTCAGCGCAAGTGCCTTGTGCTGAGCAATGCACCAAGGGCATGCTTTTCAGAAATAGTAACCCACACCCTGCCATGGCTTACTGCTTACGTAATTGTGACCCCACTCCCCCTTGGCAACAAGCAGCACATTATTACCCCTGGCATTAGGGCAACACCTGGCTCGGTATCTTGGAGGTCAGGGGAGGTTACAAAATAACATTTCCAATGGTGGGTCTTATTGGTCTGAGGGAGCCCCAATGCAGTCACACAGGTCACACATAGATGGAATGTCCACAAAAAGCATAGGATTGTACGGTAGTGCTTTATTCTGACAGGTGTCAGTCAGAAAACTTTGGTGGTGCCACAAGGGCTTTCGCAGGTGTAGAACAATTGTACCCAGAAATCCACAGGTGTGGAAATTACTACCAGAACAAACATTTTGAACATCCATTCCTTTTTCTGGGCAAATGGAACTAGGCACCAGAGCCGTCTGAACATTTTTAACACACTGGGCACCGTAGTCCCCCGAATATTTTAAGCACACTGGACCTTTTGAGTCCGAAAGTTACCTGCCGGAATACATTCCCAATCAGGAGGGATGTTAAAGTTAACTCCCCTTTTAACTTTCAGGGGAAGGTAGCAACTGACTCCCCAAAACATCAGTGAACAGATTTGTCATTCTGCAACTGGATCGAATTGACTGTCTCTCACCCAGTCAAAGCTAGACCTCCTCTGAATTCACACAGCATCAAAGAACTTGTGAAGGCACTACATGTCTTTTAGCAATTCCACTTTAGTTATGGTAGATCACACTTTACATTTCAAAGCTGTGAAGGTCCTTCTCTCTTGAACCCATCCCATGGCAAACAGTTGAAGAGGGTCACTGTCATTAGACTTCCAGGCACCCCCTCCCCCCAGCTGAAGAGGCTATCTTGCTTTACAGTCCTTGAAGGGACAAATTCCAAACACACAGCATTTCCATGACTGGAGGGCTTTGATTTAGTCAAACAGTTCTGGGCAGTGCTTTAGTTTAAATCTTTACTGGTGTAGGGATTTCCCCAACAACTACTCACTGTTACCAGTCCCATAAGTAACTTCTGAAGAAATTCACCCCATTGGGGCACCACAGGAGGCAATAGCCAGCATGTCCCAGTGCACAAACTGTTTCACACACGAACTAGGGCAAGAAAAGAATAGAAAGGGGCTCCCCTCTGGCAACTGGTCTGTCCACTGGCAGAGCACTGACCAACTCACTCAAACTCCAAATGCTATCTCACCAATAAGTCAAACTTCACTGCAGCACAGTAGCTGGGAGAGTTCTAAATTCCATTTTAGCTCCCTCTGCTCAGCAGAGCTAACCAGATGGTCTTAAAGGAACCCTACAGGGATTTAACCCTTGTGTTGTCCAGCTCCTAACTAAACTACACCAAACAAGCATTTGTCAATGCCGAACGTTCGCTTGCAGGTATTTGCAGTGGTATTTGGCACTTGGACATGGCTTAAAAAAATCAGTGACAAAGAAGTACAAGCATTTGTTAATGCCGAATGTTGCTTGCTTCTATGTGCTGTTTAGGTATTTGGAACTCATTGGAGTGTAAATATTGAAAATTTGCGAACTTACGAGCGTGCGTAGGAACTGAGCAACACACGCTCATAAAACAGTCATTTTTAGGAATTTTTTCACCAAATTTTCAACATAGCCATTTTAAGACCTCTGCTCATGAACAGTGCCACTGTGATTTTCTTAATGTGTCCCATACATTGAGTTTGCACACCGACTGCGCCATTGTGCGCTACATGGGCGGAAACACGTTTTGGGAAGGATGTGAAAATGACAGCTGTACTGCTCATAAGGGAGTGTGTAAAATGGCAATGTTGAAAATCTGGAGTGAAAATATTGAAAATTTATGAAACTTTATGGCGTGACTTAGGAACTGCATAGAGCCACACTCGTAAAAACAGTTATTTTAGGATTTTTGTCACCAAATTTTCCAACATAGCCATTTTAAGACCTCTGATCATGAACAGTGTCACTCTAATTTTCTTAAAGTGTCCCACATTGATTTCGAAGACAACATCTGCGCCTATTGTGCGCTTACATGGGCGGAAACACATTTTGGGTGAGATGTGAAATATGACAGCTATATTGCTCATAAGGAGGTGTGGTAAAATGGCAATGTTGAAAATCTGGAGTGAAAATATTGAAAATTTGCAAACTTAATGGAGCGGCATAGGAACTGCATAGCAACGACACTCGTAAAACAGTCATTTTAGAATTTTTTCATTAAATTTTCAACATAGCCATTTTAGATCTCTGCTCATGAACAGTGTCACTGTAATTTTCTTAAAGTGTCCCTACATTGATTTTGACACCGACTGTGCCATTGTGCGACTATATACGGAAACACATTTTGGGTGAGATGTGAAATATGACAGCTATACTGCTCTATAAGAAGATGTGGTAAAATGGCAATGTTGAAAATCTGGAATGAAAATATTGAAATTCATTAACTTACGAGCCTGTGAGGAACTGCGCAGCATGCGGCTAAATAAAACCGTCATTTTGAATTTTCCACCAAATTTTCAAAATAGGCTTTTGAGAGCCCACCTTATGAGCGGCTGGCACTGTCATTTGATTGAGTGCCCAAAGCAGGATTTCTCGCGGGTTGCTAAATCACCCTTCGGCCCAAATAACACCATGACAGTGACAGAATTCATGAGAAGGGGTCCCAAACCCCATGTTGAATATTTGATGCAAAATTCCAAAATGCCTGAGATATGCAATAAAGTTGAAAAACCCATCTAGCCCATTATACAGCTTTACCAGCATTTCTCAGTTTGCGGGTCGGCTTTGAAGAGTGCAGACGCCGTTCCGGTCCAGCGATGATCATCGCGCTGAGCTCTGGAGGAAGTATGGGTGGGGGTGTGGGAAGGCAGGTGTGCAGTGGTGGGTGCGGTTGTGGGAGAGGGGTAGGGAGACCGCGTGGGACCGCTTTTTAATTTACAGGTGTTTTTTTTGTACTTTGTGCTGGCAGGGATGTTTGCCACGCTGGGGTGGGCTCCCAGCGTGGCAGAAGGATGGCTGGGGGCCGTGGAGCCGACGGGGATTGGGCACCCCTGGCGGCAGATGACGCAGGACGCTTGCCATGCTGGGGTGGGCTCCCAGCGTGCAGCAAAGATTTGGGGGGGGCGTGACGGTGCAAGCACAGCGCTGGTTTTCTTTGAAGAGAAGACCACCGCTGTCATACACAGCACCGGTGCGGATTGGTGCAGGACCGTCATGCCTGCTCAAGGGAGCAGGGGATTGCTCAGGAGAGGCACGCCTCCAAAGTGTCCCATTCTCCCAAGACGTTCCTTGAGCATGCACGCAAGCAAATGTAAAAAGGGTTCTAATAACCCCAGGGAACCTGGGTGTTACACTTACTACCACCAGCCACCCGTGCTTTCCGCAGCAAGGGCTTTGGACTACAACACAAGCCATCCACCCCTGGGTGCCCTACGAGAATGGTAGCCCTCCCTTCTCTACCTATGATCAGCATAGGCAGGTCACCACGAGGACGCAGGGCCATGCTGAAGCATCTTCAGCTGTAACTGACAAACTAGATTGGAGACCCCTCTACAGTGGCCCAGAGGGACCTCCTGAAGTACTCCCTGACAAGACCGGACTGGCCACCACTACCATGGTTGGGGCCACCAGCCTATCCACCCCTGGAACACATGCTTGGGAAAAGCTGTCTAACCAGTACAATACCCAATGGGGCAGCCTACACCATTAAAACATTTCACACTGTACTTTGCTTTAAGAATGCACATCAGGCATAGCTATCCATTTCCTAAAATAAATACTACAAATTTTACATCTGAAACACAAAATGCGTAACATTTCCTTGTTAAAACATTTTAGAACCATTTAAGAAGACCAGGATACACCCACAAGAGCTTTTTAGCTGAAGCTCTAAATTCCTCCTCTTCTTTTCTTCCCGGAACACCTGCAAAAACAACATGCAAAAGCCCCACATTCAGCAGATACTATACAATCCCAAAAAGGTTATTTGAGAGCTTTACTATTAAAACAGTATAAAAGTACAATATAATATATAAATATGGGGGGGGAGGCCTCATTGTTCATCTAGGGATGCAATGTCTTTTTGCTGGGCACTTCCAGCCAAGAATAACTCTGGAATTTGGCAAAGCCAGTCCAAACAGTTCTTGCAAGCCAGCTCACAGCACACTGGAGAATGTGCAGAATACAAGTCCACACTGGACTAGGATGTTAGTTACATTGCACCCTTAGTAGGCAGCCATTTTAAAGAAAATAACAGAAACATTGCCCTACCAGTTCAGACATGCAGGCTGTATCTTCTGTTTCACCTCTGACACCAGTCAGGACCTCCTCTGCAGTCTCTCATGGCTGTAGACAACATCTTCGGACTCCAGCTTCCACAGTCTCTGGCTTTAGTTCTGCATCTGCTGAACAAAAGAAGAAATGGCAGCCATGAACATCCCTTGTTATCCTGGGGGAGGGGTGTGTGTGTTAATGATGCACAACAGTCTTCTGGGTTTCTTCAGCCGATTGCCTGCAGATCATGTGGCCCACCAACCATGGCTTACAGTCTCTGATGGTCTTTCAGTGCCCAACATGGACACTTTTTACACAGCTGGAACATTCAGGAACTCTTATCCATAGTACCACCAGAGATGGGGAAGTATATGTTGTGTAACCCCACCCCCCCGCAGGTGGGGCTTATTTGCTATCCTGGGAGCCTGTTCCTGATCCCATGCCCCTGCTGCCTCTCCACTCCAGTCCCGGGTCCTGTGTGCCCTTAAGGTTTCCGTCTGGCCCCCGTTAGTGTTTCTAACCCTTTGGGGGCCAGAGGAGTTTGTCATGGGACCGTCACTGGGCTATGCACTGTTGGGGTGCCCATGGGGTTCTGTGTATGCACACTAGTGCACCCCGTGTCTACTCACCACTGTAGCAACTTAACAAGTGCCTCCCCAATGCTCCTGGAACCCTAAATAAGCTAATCAGGGGTAAGACACCTGGAGGGGGAGACTAAGAAGTGGTTTCTGTGTTTAGTTGAAAAGCACCAATAGCGCTAACAGGAATGGGGAATATTAATAAGGGGGTGTGCATATTTAATTAGATGCCTGATCGTTGTCTGGGGGGACAGTCTATGGAAGGCAGTGACAGGCAAAGGAAACTCTTTATAAAGATGATTCAGCAGCTGGGAGATAAGGGGCACAGTCTGCTATGGAACCATGGGGCAAGCAATTGTTAAAACAATACCGTTTGGTTGCAGACAGATACTAAAGTTGGGACTGCTGTTGAAACCTTATGAAACTGTGCACTAAGCAGCCATCTTTAATAATTTGACCCCTGCAAATAGCCAATCAATGACTTAGGCACCCAAAAGAGAGTTGAAATGCCTTATGGGAGGGGCATGAACTAAATCTAGGTGCCAGAGACCCCTTTCCAATCAATAATCGAAGGAGGCTGATGACTATTAATGTTGTTGAGGGATAGTAATCAACAACCAATCAGAAGCCGGGATTTGTGGGTGAAACCCTTGGGACTTTGGGCAGTTAGGGCAGTCTGTGCTGGACTCTGCTCAAGTCAGGAGGGGCTCAGTGCTGTGTGTGGAAAAGACAGGAGGCCTTTTACAGGTCTCAAACGGTCAAACAGTGAATTCTCTGAAGATTGGAGAAAAGGATTTCTCTGTTTAAAGGAATTGTGGTATTACAGCTGAACGGTTAAGGTATTTGGTGAAAGCTCCTGGTGTTTTAGAGGTTTAGTGTTGCAGTGACCCTGCATCAGTTGGAGAAACCCTGAGTAGTGAAAGGGGAAAATTGGACCTGGAAGTGACCCTGAGCTGTAGAAGGGGAAAACTGGAACTGTGTGTGCCAGAGCTAGAGGTTGGCACTGTATCTGATTCTGAGGACTTTGGAAGGAAAAAGGTTTGCAGGTGTCTGGTGTTTCAGGAGCCTGTAGTTTGCTGAAAACCAACTGTGGAAATACGGAGGTTTGATCCAGAGACTGCAAGTCACTAGCCAAAGGCCACTGGAAAGGTGGGAATTCAGAAAACTTGTTTGCTGCACACCGGAGCTGTTTGTTCCTGCCTAGGAGAAAGGTGAATGCTGGAAAATTTTCACAGCTGCAACTGGGAGCCAGGTGGGGAAGCTGCAACTCTGTACTGAGTGAGGCAGACTTAGCTACAGGGGGCCACGAGCATGTGCCTGAGTGCTAGGGCACTCTGGACCCATGAAGGGCCCGGACTGTGGAGTCACTCCTGGGTCTGGGTTCCTTGTGGCCTTGCAGGCCATGTGTCTTGGCTCTGTCATCTGGCCTGCGGAGCAGGCTGAAGGGGACAAGCTGCAAGAATCTTCAAGCAAGTCGAAAGGTGACAAGCAGCAGGAGGCTTTGAGCAAGTCCAAGGTCCACCAACATTCTTCTGCTCCATCTGCTTGCTCTCTCCGTGCGATCGATTGAGCGATCCCTGGACTTCCAGAACCCACTGTGCCAATAGTTGAATCCCAGCACTGCAGGACCATGGGTAATCCAGGGCTTGCCCTGCCAAAGAGGTGAGTAAAAATTTAAGAGTGTTAGCATCCTAGGAAAAGTTACTTAAAATGCCCCAACGCCGCCAACCCGTGGCATCTAGCAGGCCTGCGTTAAGTCTGGGTACCCAGCTAGGACTGTTCAGTATATAAGGTTGCACTGGTACCAGTGGGGGTTGGAATTGTTTGTGTTCTGGCCCATTAGCCTTGTTAACCCAAATAACCAATATTTTCTTCTTAACAGCAATCCTGTTCCCGGTACCCCCGTTTCCTAGCCCTTCCCCAAAATAAAGCTGTGGTTTGTTTGTTGCATTTCCTGTGTGGTGGGCATTTTGTTGGTAGTAACTGTCAAGTATATGTGGTGTACAGTTTTGGTGAACAACCTGGTGTCCAGTGTGTGGGGTGGTTGGAAGGGGAGGTACAACATCCCAGGGGGTCATATCAATCAAACACCTGGCCCACTGGTACCTTACTTTGGGTGGAAGCACTGCACTACTTTCTTTCTATTCAGAACCCCCAATCACCATCACTACAGAACCCAGGCCCCTTAACCTGTGTGGTAGTCAACAGGCAGGAGTAGTAGTCCACTAGCACTCGGCGCCTGGGCCACAGTTTGTTCTATCAGGATGGGTCATCCTGGCAGAATGCACCGTCTCAGTTTCATCTGGAGCTGTAATTATGACAGAGACCAAATGGAGGGTGTGCCCCACCTTCCAAGCTTTGACCTTTTCACAAAACACTTGGTCTTGTTCAACAGCTCTTACCTCTGAGTTCCAGTACCATTTTTGATTTGCATCCTCCCTGGCTTCTTCCATCAGCCAGGCTTCTCAGTTGTTCTCAATTTCCTCCCATATCCTATCTGGCAAATACGGGTATTTAAGTCCAAAAACTTTCTCAGTTTTCCTTCTATTGACCTTTTCTTCTTTGCTGCTTTTTGAAAGATGCTGCCTTCAGCCTGGCTTGGGGGCTGCCAGGTCTGAAGCTCCCAGGCCTCTCTGTCCCACACAGGAAAAAAACGATCTTTCCCCGCTTCTCCATCCACCTGAAGGTATAAGTCATTCTCTTCTGAGGGATCATCAGGTTCAACGACCTCTGGTGGCACAGCATCACCACCAGACACCTCCATTTCAGGTGCACATGTTACATGCTCCAATAGTTCAGCTTCCTCCATGTGGGTTCCCCAGGAGCCAGTCACAGGTTCGACTCCTGCGAACAACCACTCTTCACTACTACTGGAGGCACTGGCCTCACAGGTGGTGAGATTTTATTATATTTTATGAATTCAGCTGTTATTGGGTTGTGGTTTTTTACTGTTTTATGTAGTTGCTGTAAAGGTGCCTTGGTTTTAAGAAAGGAGCGGTATAAATAAAGTTTTATTATTATTATTAACTCATCATCAACTCCAAGGACACTCGAACTTGGCCCCCTTTTCCATGGGTACACCAATTCTGAACTAGCAACAGTTGGGACCCACCCAGCCTCTTCAGCGACTGAGAGGGCAATTATTCACATTTGAAATTCCACCCTATTCTGGCAGATTCTCAAAAAGTTCTCCGCAGAAATCCGCAGGCCCTTCCTCACAAACAGCTGCTTATTGAGATTCAGGGAGGGATCTGCACTCAAAGTCAAAGTGGGGGCCAAATGGACACAGAGGACAGACTCTTGTGAGGCCCACTGGACATGCCCACACCAAATTTAACTCTGCAATCTTGGTAGTGAGGGATCGCAAAGACATCCTGTCCGACCTTCATGCACACTACGCAGACACTGACTGGCCATCCAGGGAGCGCTACTGCTCTTGGAGCTCCCCCACAGTCAAAATCTTCCTCAAATTTCCTTAGTTCTTGCTCCTCCTGAGTCACCCAGGTCCAGACATGTAACAGATACTGACTTCTGACCACTAGCCATCTTGCACACTGCAAAGAACACACACAAAACAGAGCTGATGTTATTTGTTGCATCCTTCACGTTTCCCTTGCAAAAAGTCCTGTACACCGCTGCCTGCACTTTTAAATTGTGACTTGCATTTACATCTTCATCCCCTGCCCTGGCACAACATGTCCAATTTATATTGTGTCACTGGAAAATGCTTCACTATGCTTACTTTACACAGTTTCAATTGCAAATGACCAGAAATTAAATCTTCAGCTGCCCAGAACAACTTTTTGCTGCAGAAACATTTGATATTAGTACTCACAGACGCTGATGTCTTCAAAGCCTTTGCTGCGGCCTACACAGACATGATGACTCGCTATATGCACCGGACGGTCCCAAACAGTGAATGACACCAAAACATGTGTGATTCAGACACCGGACTGAACGATCTTCCGTTGGCTGTGGGAATCACCCGTCGGGTTTCATAGGTTGTCATGAGTATGGATAAGCAATCTGCCCTTTTGCTGCTCGCGTCATCTTAGTGTTTGGGGTTGTCATCTCTGATGACCTCAAGGTAGGGAAACAGTGTGACAAGGCATCAGGTAAAGCAAATAGGATGCTGGGATGTATAGGCAGGGGCATCACCAGCAGGAAAAGGGAGGTCATAATTCCGCTATACACGACACTAGTGAGGCCCCACCTGGAGTACAGTGTACAGTTCTGGAGACCATACTCACGTAAGGACATAGACAGGGTAGAGAAGGTTCAGAGGAGGGCAACAAAGATGGTGCATGGGTTGCATCACAAGTCCTATGAAGACAGGTTGAAGGAACTGAACATGTACTCCTCGGAGGAGAGGAGGGAGAGAGGGATGTGATAGAGACATACAAGTATCTTACAGGAGGAACAGGGTGCAGGAAAACACTATTTTAAGCGAAAAAGATGTTTCAGGACTAGAGGGCATGGGATGAAGTTGGAGGGAGACGATTCAGAGGAAACATGAGAAAGAATTTCTTCACAGAATGGGTGGTGGACAAGTGGAACACCCTGCCAGAGGAAGTGGTGGGGGCTGAAACAATCACGGGATTTAAGAATGCATGGGATAGACATAAAGGAATTCTAGAGGTCAGGGGTAAGGGGAAATAGACTTCTAGGAAAACAAACTGAACTTACAAGCTCAAATGGGCAGACTAGGTGGGCCATAGGCCCTTATCTGCCGACACTGTCTATGTATCTATGTATCTATGTTTGTAACCCTTCCTATCATTCCCTAGACAATATTTATTTTATTTATTTATTTATTAGATCATCGGTTTACAGACCTTTGAGTCAAAGACTCATTTACAAAGGCACCTCGTCAAGAGAGCAATACATCACAGCAAACAAAACAGTACAATACATAACGCTTAGATTAAAAAAGCAACCAGTGTTACAGGAATTCACTGGTGGTACAAGCTTGGTAATAGGTAGGTCACAGTAGTCATAATATAGGTACACAAGTACCACATCAGGTAGCAACCAGAGATATTTTATTACATTAGTCCATTTATCCACGTCACCTGCCTGAAAATCTTCCACTAAAGTAATTCAAAGTCCACCAACGATCCAAAAGCACAGGCTTTGATGCTTCAAATGCTTTCCAACACTCCTCCGCGAGCACTACAGGCCAACACCAGACTCCAGCCTGGAAGTGGTGTTTACACTGCAGTGTCGAATCACACGACACCATGCAAATGAGCAGGAACACACACAGACTCTCTCTCCTCAGTCACTCCTCAAGTTGCTGAGATGCAGCAAACTGAACTTTTTTTCCCTCTGAAGTCCACAATGTGGTTGACAAGTTTTCTTCACGCAAAACAATTCTTTGGATGGGCGCACCACCAGACAAAAACCACAACCATACCCTCTGCATGGCAACCAATGAGAGCATGCTTTATACAGTCCACGCTCCTTGACAGATTAGTTGGCGACTGGCCATAGTGGAGTGTGGGGGGCTGTGCCAGTCGCTCACTCGGGGATGGAATGGGGGAGCAGGGTGGTGGGGCACTGTCTGCTGTGGTGGGTATCCACTGAACCGCCAGGGATGTGATTTTTTCCATACACAGGGATCGGGGCATGGGGGGGGCACTAGATCACCAGGGATGTGATATTTTTTATACTAAATGACTAAATGGGGATCAGGACATGGGGTCTGCTAGACCACCAGGGACTTGATATTTTTTTTCTATATACAGGGATCGGTGGGGGGAGGGGGGCCCCTACACCACCAGGGATGTGATTTTTTTTCTAATAAATGGGAATCGGGTGGGGTGTCCTCTAGATCACCAGGGACCTATTTTTTTTTAATAAAAAGGGGATCAGGGATGGGGTCCACTAGACCACCAGGTAGCTCATTATTTTAATAGAATGGGATCAGGGCACGGGGAGGATGTCGCACATTGGCACAAGATATGAAGCCCTCCCAGAGGACACAGTTCTAAGTACTCTTGGACCAGCCCTGGCTAGTCTAAGGGTACTTAGAAATTTGCCCTCTGGGAGGGTTTTGTGAATCCGAATTAGGGGATATGGAAGCCTACATCTGCTGCAAGACCCCTAGCACCATGCTGTAGCTGATTTTGTGCCGCAAGGATGGTGTAAGCCCCCTTTGGTGCCCACACCTTGCGTTCAATGCAGGCTGCAGGCTGAATTGCCCTCAGGGCATCTGTTGGCACAAGCCACTCCTTGCAACATTACTTGTGGTGCAAGACCCTTGCACTGCTCAGGGGTGCTTTGTGAACTGGGCCCATGATCTCAAAAAGTATAAGTACTATATTTAACATCCGACTATCTGTACAAGAAATTTCATTTTTCTGACTTTGGGACTGATCTTGAAAGTCAGTTTTCAAGTGACCACAAGCACTACAAACTTACAATGTGAAAACACATCTAATGTGAATGATATATCACTAAGCAGCAAAAAATATTTAAACTCACAGCTGAGTACATGTTTCTTAAAGTGAAGCTGTGAGCTTTGTAAAACCAGTTTTGGACTTCATAGCCCTTTACTGTGCCACAACGATAGTCCCTCCGAGTCTGAATTATAAATTGTAATGCTTTCTTGTAAGGGAGGGAAGGGATCGTAACTCTGGCCAAACTGCCAGCCAGCTGATCCCTTCCACTTCCCGGTCTGCTCACCATGCCCCTGCACTTGGATGTTTTGTGACGTCCTACCATGGAGCACGCGGGGACGCTGCCCATTGAATCTTATGGGGGAAATTTTCAAACCATTATGAGGCAGCTTTAAGTTACCTTTGCCACAAATGAAAGCCACTGCTCAACTAATAGGGGCCCTATTAGCAGAGCAGTTGGTTGTATTTGTGGCAAAGGTAGCTTAAAGTTACATCATAATGGTTTGAAAATTCCCCCCCCCCACAAGGATTCAATGGGGTTCATCCCCGCGCTCTCCCTGGTAGGATGTCACAAAATGTCCAAGCATGGTGAGTGACCCAGGAAGTGGAAGGGACTGGCTGGTCAACAGTTCAGCTAGAGTTATGATCCCTTCCCTCTCTTACAGGATAGCATTACGGTATATAATTCTGACTCAGGGGAGCTATCACCGCGACACAGTAATAGGCTGTAAAGCCCAAAACCGTATCTCACACATTTACTTTAAGATGTTCAAGAATGACTAGTGGAATATCCAAGAAGATAAAATTAGTCAGCAGTTGTGTGGCACCAGTATCCTATGCCACATGCCTGTTTAAAGTGGGAACTGATCTCTTTGGATTGCATCCTCCAAGAACTCACAGACCTTAAGGAAGCACTGTTGCTTCCCCATGTCAAAATATTGGTCTTGCTCTCATTTCATACAAGAAGTAAGGTTTATGGACCAGTTAGCTACAGGTGGGGGAGTAAAGGCAATCCAAAGCTGAGCTATCATTTTCTTGGTGTTAGCTAATGTTAATCCCCAGTGATCCTTCTACCGCTCCCAAATTCAGGCTTTTGGGATTTACCCTCAGTAGGAGCAGACTGGGGTCTAACAGGAGTTAAGTGCCCAGGACTCTCTCCATTATTTCATATACCACATTCCAAAATTCTACTACTGGGGGACATAATAGGGTGAGTTGGAGAAAATACCTTTCTACTGCTCTACATTTACGGAAAAAATTTCATTTGAAGGGTTCAATTTAATTGAGTGTTAAAGGAATAAAATATGGTCTAGGAAGAAAATCCAGTTGTTTTTGGCAGAATTGGTTGTTTCTGGAGAAAAAGTTGCTGAATATGATACACCTGTCACAATCAGATAAGGCTAGTGTTATCACCAAATCTGACTCCCAAGCCACCTTTCTCTATGCCATGTGGTCCTCAAAAGTAATGCTTAGCATTTTATGGAAGCCTGAGATAGCTCTGAAAGTTGGAGGGGTATAAATAGCTGCTTCTATAGAGGAGCAGGAAGGAGATGCTGTTAAGCCCCCAAAGCGGTCGCTATCACATGTCTGACTCTTAAATACAAGAAAATAATCCTGAACTTCCAAACTATATTGCTTGATATGTTAAGTATGGGATTGCAAGAGATTTTCAACAAATTGCAGGCCCTTTCCAGCCCAACCCAGCAGAACCTTCTGCAAGCAAGGAGCCAGTTGTGGTAGTAGGGAAAGGAGACAGCTTTTGAGTAATAGTGAATAGACCCATGCTAGCCGATTACGATCTTCCAGTTGTAATCTGGCTGTAGTAACTGAAAATGGGTTGTCCATTTTGTTTATACACGTGCTTCTAAAGGCTGGGCTCAAAAGATCAGACAAAGCCTTCTTTCCAATAATATGTTTTTCCACATGCCACCAGTCTGGTGTTCTCCCCATGGATTGCAAAGACATTATAGCTAGGATGTCATATAAAGATTGTTGAAATTAGGTAGAGCAAGTTTACCCTACTCATCAGGGTGAAATGTAGGTATTTCCCCTTTCACAACCTGTCTTTAATTTAGTAAGCAAGGATGGGAAATGTGCTTTAAACAATTCTCAAAACCTGTGTGCAATACATACTCTTAAATATTTAAAAGGACCCTGTCAACCCTTTTTGGATCATCATTGAAAACCCACATGTTATGATTGCTTACCTTTTTCTAATATCTATTGATGTTGCTAGTTTTTTAAGTTTGCTTGCACGCATGTGCAAGAAACATAGTGCCATGATCCGAAAATGCAGTGCCGTACAGTTGAAAGGAGCTATGCTTCAGTGAGCAGTGATAAGATATCGCGGTATCATCGCGGCGCCTCACACACACACACACACACACACACGCACACCACTTTGCATATTATTGTGCTCATGCATCCCCACGCACACACTGTATAGCTGACTGGGGTGCCCAATGCCCAGTCGGCTGTGCTGCACCCCCCCACAGAGTTCCAGGTGCCACGCTGAGAGCCAACCCAGCATGGCAGCAGTCTGTATGGCTGAAGGGGGTGCCCAATCCCCCGTTGGCTCCGCTGTCCCCCCTCCCAGAGACTATTGGGTGCCATGCTGGGAGCTCACCCCAGCGTGGCAAGAGTTTGTATGGCCGACTGGGGTGCCCAATCCCCTGTTGGCTCCAGTGCCCCCCAAAACAGCCTTCCAGCTGCCACGCTGGGAGCCCACCCCAGCGTGGCACAAGTCCTGTGTCATCTAAGTAAAAAAAAAATGGAAAGAGAAAACCTTCCCTCGCTGACTGTCTTGACCCGCACCCACCTTCTGCGCATCCTGCCTCCCCACACACACACATGCCCCTCACCCCATACTTACCTCCAGAGTCCGGTGCGATGATCTTTGGTCTACCGGGAACACGTCTGCACTCTTCAAAGTCGACCGCGAACTGAGGAAATGCCGGTAAACTGTATAATAGAATGAATAGGTTTTTTTCAACTTTAGTGCATATCTTGGGCATTTTGGGAAATTTTTTCACCAAATTTTTAAAATAGGGTTTTTGGGACCCCACCTCATGAATTCTGTCACTGTCATGGCGTTAATCGGCCCCGAAAGGTGATTTCTTGGTCACTGCGCGGAACCACCTTTCGGGACTGATTAATGAAATAGCAGTGTCACAATTCAGGAGGTAGGCCCCCCAAAAACCCTATGTTGAAAATTTGGTGAAAACATCCAAAATGACTGTTCTGATGCGTTGCGTATTCTACACTGCGCTCATGAGTTTTGCGAATTTTCAATATTTTCACTCCAGATTTCCACATTGCCATTATACCACACCTCCTTATGAGTAGTACAGCTGTCATTTTTCACATCTCGCCCAAAACGTGTTTCCGCCCATGTAGCACACAATGGCACAGCCGGTGTGCAAAATCAATATTCGGGACAGATTAAGAAAATCACAGTGACACTGTTCATGAGCAGAGGTGTTAAAATGGCTATGTTAAAAATTTGGTGAAAAAAGTCCATAAAATGACTGTTACAAGTGACCATTGCGCAGTTTCCAAGCACCCTCATAATGTCATGGATTTCTAATATTTTCAGTCCAGATTTTCACCACTGGCATTTTTACAGACTTTCTTATGAACAGTACAGCTGTCATTTTTCATACCATGGCTGAAATGTGTTTTCGCACTTCCAGCACAGAAATGCATGGTTGCTGTGGGAAATCACTGTTCGGGACAGATTAACAAAATCACAGTGACACTGTTCATGAGTGGAGGTTCTAAATCTCTGTGTTGACAATCTGCTGTAAAAATCCCCAAACTGATTGCATTAGTTGTCGTTGCACATTTTCTTGCGCTCGTGACACCACACCTGTTTACGTTGCTTGCGGCGCATGCGCGAAGGAACATCTTGGGAGAATGGGGACACTTTGAGGTGTGCCTCCTCGGCAATCCCCTGCTCCATTGAGCAGGCATGGCGATCCTGCACCAATCGGATGCAGTGCTGTGTATGACGGTGGTCTTCTCTTCGAAAACCACTGCTGTCCTTACCAAGTCATCGCCCCAAAATCTTTGCTGCCATGCTGGGGCCCACCCCAAGCGTAGCAAAATGTCAGCGTCATCTGCCGGCAAGGTGCCCATCCCCGTCGGCTCACGGCCCCAGCCATCTTTGATCCTTCTGCCACGCTGGGCCCACCCCAGCGTGGCAAGCGTCCAGCGTTGTCTGCGGCGGGGTGCCCAATCCCGTCGGCTCCACGGCCCCTCAGCCATCCTTCTGCCATGCTGGGAGCCCACCCCAGCGTGGCAAATGTCCCGCGTAGTCTTTTTTTAAAACCTGTAAATCAAAAACAGTCACGGTGCTTCTCCCAGTCCCCTCCACAACCCGCACCCACTGCACACTCTGCCTCCCCACACCCCTCACCCCATATTTACCTCTGGAACTCGGCGCGATGATCTTCGGTGGACCGGGAACACGTCTGCACTCTTCAAAGCCAACCGCGAACTGAGGAAATGCCGGTAAGCTGTCTAATGGGCTAGATAGGGGGTTTTCAACTTTATTGCATATCTCAGGCATTTTTGGAATTTTGCCCCAAATTTTCAACATGGGGTTTTGGGACCCCTTCTCATGAAAGATGCCACTGTCATGGTGTCATTCGGCCCGAAGGATGATTTCGCATCACTGCGCTGTCACTGCGTGAAAATCGCCTTGGGCCTGAATAATGCCATGACAGTGACATCATTCATGAGAAGAGGTCCCAAAACCGATAATTCAAAAATGACTGTTTCTGTGCGTGCATTGCGAGTTCCCTACGCGGGCAGGTAAGTTCGCAATTTTCAATATTTTCACTCCAGATTTTCAACATTGCCATTTTACCACACCTCCTTATGAGCAGTGCAGCTGTCATTTTTCACATCCTGCCCAAAATGTGTTTCCGCCAATGTAGCGCACAATGGCGCAGTCGGTGTGCGAAATCAATGTATGGGACACATTAAGAAAATCACAGTGACACTGTTCATTAGCAAAGTTCTTAAAATGGCTATGTTGAAAATGTGGTGAAAAAATTCTAAAATGACTGTTTCACGGCGTCGTTGCGCAGTTCCTACATGCGTTTATGCGTTCTTAATTTTCAATATTTTCACTCCAGATTTTCAACATTGCTATTTACCACACCTCCTCATCAGCAGTACAGCTGTCATTTTCACATCCTGACCAAAATGTGTTTCCACCATGTAGCTACAATGGCGATGCGATGGTGTTTGCGAACTCAATGTATGGGACACATTAAGAAAATCACAGTGACACTGTTCATGAGTAGAGGTCTTAAAATGGCTGTGTTGAAAATGTGAAAAATTCCTAAAAATGACTGTTTCACGAGAGTGCATTGCGGTTCCCATGCGCTTTCGTAGGTTTGCAATTTTCAATATTTCCACTCCAGATTTTCCAACATTGCCATTTACCACCTCCTCATGAGCAGTACAGCTGTCATTTTCACATCCTGCAAAGCGTGTTTCCGCCCATGTGGCGCTAATGGCAGTAGTCGGTATCTTGCGAAATCAATATATGGGACACATTAAGAAAATCACAGTAACACTGTTCATGAGCAGAGGTCTTAAAATGGCTATGTTGAAAATTGGTGAAAAATTCCTAAAATGACTGTTTTACGAGCGTGCGTTGCACAGTTCCTACGCACGCTCGTAAGTTCGCAAATTTTCAATATTTGCACTCCAATGACTTCCAGATACCTAAACAGCACATAGAAGCAAGCAACATTCGGCATTGACAAATGCTTGTACTTTTTTGTCACTGATTTTTTTAAGCCATGTCCAAGTGCCAAGTACCACTGCAAATACCTGCAAGCGAACGTTCGGCATTGATAAATGCTTGTTTAATATTTTCACTGCAGAATTTCAACATTGCCATTTTTTGTACCTCCCCATGAACAGTACAGCTGTCATTTTTCACATCCTGTTCGAAATGTGTTTTCGCACCTGTGGTGCCAAATAGCGTAGTCGCTGTGCAAAATCAGCTTTAGGCTAACAAACTGATATTGCCATTGTTCATAAGGTGGGGGTCACAAAAAACCCATGTTGAAAATTTGGAGTGAAAATGCCAACGAACGCCTGAGGCATTAGGGTTTCCGACCATAACGCCCACCCTGTAGAGATTGACAGGCATCAGGGGTGTGACTTGGGATTCTCGCCTGTAATGCTCATACCATTTCACACCTGCAGCCAGTGTGAGGCATCGGTGTGCCTTGGACTCTTGGCCTCAAAGTTCACCCCATTCTCTTATACAGGACCCATCTCACCGTATTTCCTGATGTAATGGGGTGAGCATAAAGACCAAAGACCCCAAGGCGCACCGTGACACTTGTCAGTATCTGCAGGGTAGGGTGTGGTGAAATGGCGTGGCCGTTATGCCTGATGACCTAAAGGCACACCCTAATGCCTGTCAGTCTCTGCAGGGTGGTGGTGGGGTTGGCTTCAGTTCAGTACTTCACTGCCATTCCTATTATGCAGCTCTCTGACTCCTACACTACCAATGCCAATGCGCAAGCAAACATTCGGCATTGACAAATGCTTGTTTTATCTACTTCCTTTCTTAGCAGAACTGATATGCATGCTAATGTTGTAATTATACCAAATGTGTTTGGTTTAAAATCCTTGATCTACTCTTATTGCATACTTTCTGAACATTAGAAACATCCCCAAACAGTGCAGCCACTCAAGCTGCAATAGTCTCCTCTTCTTTCACTGCATCTTGAGTGTCTAGACTGTGTTGGGGGTGTTTCCAGGCTCAGGAAGATGATGCAGGAAAGTTGATCAAAGACTAAACAACAATGGTTTTGTGTAGTAAGGTAACATCGGCATGGTGGGTATTTATTTTCACCTTTAAAAAGAAAAATGAATCATAATTAAATTACCAGCTACATTAGCAATCTCTACAGACTGTGAGCAATCTATGTTTTATAAACTAGAGACACTTTGAGACCTATGGGGGTTGCCAAAGTCCCTTTAAGTGACTGGACTTGGTGTACTGTCAGGTGAGAGGTAGCTCAGTGCCACCATGCTTTGTTATGTAGGGGCATCAATTCTCATTAGTGCCAGTTAAAGTCTGGCCAGAGACTGGACCATATTGAGCAAATAATTGCACCAATGTCAGGAGGGCCTCCCAGGGGTTCTCCAGAAATAGAACAATGTCATTTACATACGAAATTACATGGTTCTCTTCTCCCTTCTCCATGCCTTACATCTGGAGAGGTGCCGGAATTGCAGTCACTAGGGTTCAATTGTAAGAACTTGAAAGAGAGGGGGCAAGGGGCACCATTAAATGGTGCCCTGGGTGAGTGAAAAAGATGTGGAGAGAGATGAACTTGTCGGGATCTAGTCCAATGGGCCTCTGTTTAATGACTTTATCCACTGACATATCCGAGGATCAAAAGGGTATTTTCTAGGAGGCAGTAGAGCACTGTGGTTTAGGGCACTGTGCTGCAAACCTGGAGATCTGGGTTTGAATCACGTCAGCCCCCACTTGCATACTGTGTGACCCAAAGCAAGTCACTTAACTTCTTTGTGCTCCCAGATCACACCTGGAAACAAGCTTCAGCTTAGTGTGCCTTTCCTGGTTAAACAATTTCCCCTAAGAGGAACATGGAGCTCCACTGGGCTCTACAATGCTGGTTCAACAAGAAAAAAGTCGACCAGCATCACAGTGCCAGACTCCATGTTGACAGCGATTTACAGTCGGCATGGAGCCGCACACATCGGTGTGTGTGTTTTTTCTTCGGTGAGTTTGCCTCCCAAACCCCCACCAGCGGGGGCTCTTCCCCGCACCACCTCATACGTTAGGATTCTAACTCCAGGTCGCAGTTAGTTTGGGGAGGGGGTGCAGGTCAGGGGAAGGGGTTGCCCGGTCCCAGTGGCACTTCTACAGTGACATGGCACTTACGTCGATATCGACGCATGTCGCTGTTCAGGGGGCATACCCCCCCCACTGCACCTGGTCAAAGGCCTTTTCAGCATCTGAACGTATTATTTATTTATTCACTTTTATTAACTAGGTGAGCATACTAGACATCAAGTGTGCCTATTTTCAGGTACACTCGGGGAAGTTACATGAGAGACAATAAAATACAATACCATACATGGAACAGTGTAAACCATCAGTGAATAGGAATAAAAAGACAATGAGAAGAAAACATTACAAGTAGGCTGTTTTTTATTTTTCTTCCATAATTGACAAATTATGTTAAGAGTTCTTCTGAAGTTATTTCTAGGCTGCCTTATTGTAATAAAAACTGACAGGTCTTCGTGTATTGAGCTGGGGAGTAGGTTCTCATGCCTCCTCGCAATTATCTCAGCCAACTCTTATAGTCCACTTTAGGCCAGTACTGTCTTCCAGTCCACTGTCTCTGCTAGTAGACTGTTCCACAGGTCCAAACCCTTTTGAAGAAGAAGTGCCTCCTGCAGTTATCCCTGAATTTACCACTCCTCAGCTTTAAGGTGTGTCCCTGCGTCCTGCTGGAGGACACCAAGTCTCTGCCTGCTAGATCTTGTTAATGCCTTTGAGTAAGTGGAAGACTGAGACCATGTTCCCTCCTTTTCTTCAAGGTGAACATTTTAGGGACCATCAGCAGCCACCCATAGCTTTTGCCCTTCATACCCCTGACCATTTTGGTGGCACTGTGTTGCACCCTGTTGACTGCCTCGGGTCCTTTTTGTGTAGAGGAACCCAGAACTGCAGACAAAACTCCAGGTGGGGCTTGCCTTGTAAAGGGGCAGGACTACTTCCCTTGCCCCACTTGTCACCACCTTTGATGCACTCCAGTATTCTGACAGCAACCTTAATAGTGGCTGTGCACTGCTGCTTGTGCTTCAGCCTTTGTTTGTTATAAACCCAAGGTCCTATTTATTTACTAGCAGGAGCAAACCTCTGTTTTTCCTCCCCAAGTGTAGCACCTTCCAGTTGGCTACATTGTATTGGGAGACTGTAAGAGCCCAACCGATTGCCCTGCTTGTTCAGGTCCTACTGACATTTGTCCTCATCCTCAATGGAGTCAAACATCCTGGACAGCTTAGTGTCATCTGTGATTCACTAAGACAAGTCCCTTACCCTCCCTTTCATTCTCTTCTTAAAGACTGGGTCCAGCCACTAACAGGAAAGTGTTATGGGCATCAGCCAAATTAAGTTGTGCTACACTCTAGAAAGACAGACAGATTTTAATTGATATAACTCCTTTCCCAGGCTCAAAGCACTTAACAAAATCACAAAATATTCACAAACATTTAAACTGATGGGTCGGGCAACAAAACCATTGCCTTATAGCGTAAAAAATGTCTGACATGTGAATAAACATTTTAAATAGACGCAGATGGCACTGTTCTGTATGCTGCAAGTCCTACCCCAGAGAAAGCTATGAATTCCTTCAAGAGGTATTTGATCAACTCCAAATTAATCTGTGTGCTTCAAAGCTTCTTCTAAATGCCACAAAAACCAAGTATATGGTACTGTCTTCCAAATAATTCCTGCCCACCCCCTCAGTAGGCATTACAACCCTAACAGGTGAAAGGTTGGAACTGGTAGATTCTCTCAAGTATCTGGGCATGTGGCTGGATAGCAAGTTATCTTTCAGTGGGCATATTGAAAGTCTCTGTAAAAACTTACACCAGAGATTTGGGTTCTAGTATAGGAATAAATTCTGTTTTAGCCCTGAGGCTAAAAAAAGGACTTGTTCAGGTGACCGTCCTTCTCCTACTAGATTATGGTAGTATCCTATGCAGAAGCACCTCAGTTTTTCATCTAGCTAAACTAGATGTGATTTATCATAGAGCACTCGGGTAATCACTGGCTTGTAGGCCAGAACACATCGTTGTCTTTCTATACGCAGTGGTTTGACATCGCTTATGATCAGAAGGCTCAGCAATTGCCATTTCTGGTCCTTAAAAGCTATGAGATTGTACACCCTAAGAGAACTTAATACCCTTCTTTTTTTTTGCTCCTCCATGTGCTTTCAGTCAGCCACCCCTTTGGGCCACCAAGGCCCACTGCTGTCCCATCCCTGTCGACATCTGTCACCCCATATTCACATGACCTCAGGTAACCCGACATAACCCTTCATTGGGTGGGCCTCTCCCTCGTGGGCCCACTACTGGGAAAGGAGAAACACCCGCAGGTATCTATTACATATCCCAGGATTGGCAGGGTTTAGCACAGACACCTCCAGGCTATTGTGGCAGCAGGGACCGGAAGTTATCATCCAACTGGCCGAGGGCAGATTTTCAACTTTTCTCCCAGCCCACCCACACCATCTCACTATGGGCTGGATGCGGCAGTGTCCTGGGGACGGGGACATTTGGCAGCATGTTGAGGCCACACGCTGCTAAGATCGCCACCCGAACTACCCCCAGGGGCCGACAAACAGTGGTCCGAGGCAACCCACTCCACTGGGAAGGAAACATCCAAAGGATGCTCTAAATCCCCTCCCTACCGGACTCCGCTCCTGACGTCTGGGCTTGGGCCATGACCCCGGGTCGCCAGCGTGCTGTGCGAACACCCATTGCTCTGCGACATGGACCTGGCTTAATACCATTCTGCTTGGTGTCTCAAAGCACTATTCAAAATCTGATAAGATTGCCCTTAGCTGGACTCCCCTTCATCCTGGAATGTCCTACAGGAATCACTTTAACTGAATTTGTTAGACCCTTTTATTCTAAGGTTCTACTTGGTCAATTTTGCATTGACAAATGTATATGCTATTAAAATACTATGAAAATCCTATTTTACTACTTGATAAATACTGCATTTGTGAACAGCTCTCTGAATGTGTCAACTCTGCTGCAAATCTTATGTACTGTATATACACTTCTGTTGTCTCCAGTCTTTGTATTAGATTATATCTATTGGGCTGTGTTTATAAACTGTTTTTTAAATTCCTGTGTTAAAGAGTAGCTGACACCTTCAGGAGAACTTTCAGAAATCATGATATTTAGATACAGTTCAGCTTGTATTTCACATTAGCTCTGTATTTTTCCTCCCCATTATTTATTACTAAAGTCATTTACATGAAAACAGAATCTTTGCTCCTAAGGAGTTCGACCACTCCCATTTGTTATTCCTTACCTAAGGTCATTATGCACTGCCTGTGACTTCACAGTTAGTCCCATGGCAGCAGATTGTGATGTCACAACAGAGGATTATGACTTGAAGTAGGGAGTAAGCTATAAAAGCAGGTGAGCTCCAAGGGAACTCTACCCAACAAAGATCATATACTAATGCAAATTTACTTAGTAATAAATAATGGAGAGGAGAAATACATAGAATATACATGGAACGCAAACAGAATTGTGCCAAATTATTATGTTTTTCAAAGTTTTCTTTGAGGCGTCAGTAGCTCTTTAAAGGCACTACTGCCACTTCACCTTCTGTAATGTTACCTGCTCTAAGCAGGACCTCCTTGTAAATGAGCCTTGCTCAATGGAGCTTTTTTCCCCTGGTATAATAAATAAATACAAATACAAGTAGATAACATGTCAAGCACCTGAAAAGACAGCCTGAACGTGCCAGGTCTTCAGGCGTGATTTAGCAGAAACTACCAAGAGAGCATTATTGATGGACAGAGTTCCAAAGCCTAGGAATGGATATGCACAAGCCCAATGGTTATCTGCAGAAAAAACAAAACTGAATTGCAAGTTATTCCATTCTTCATTTCTGAGGGAATTTACATGAAAATGGGGGTTTTCCTCACGGTTAATCTACAGCTGTGACTTGTGCTGCAGCCAAAGTCATAATGCCCTGCTGGTGACAACATTATATAGAATAATAAGAAATTCAGGAAGGCTACTAATAACCAGGTGTTCTACAGCTTTAATGGAGCTAACTTTGTGGAAATGATTAAAACGTGATTAGGAATCAGCCTTTAGACATATAACAGTTAATGAAAAATTGACTTATATCAAGAAGAAACTGATAGCATTACAAGAACAAGCACTTGCCAATGCAAGACATCGGTTGCTTGTTAATTTGTTTTTTTGAGGTTCTGACCCCAAATTTTGAATATACTTGTTTTAAGATTCGCCTCATAGACATGACATGTGCCATTTATAGTATATTGGCCAAAATGTCATTTCATACCAGAGTTGCGAAAACACACATCGCATTCAGGATTTAAAAAATGTCGTGTCACATTAATGAGGTGTTGTGGAAAAAATGGTTATGGTGAAAAGTTAGAGTCATAATATTGAAAATTAGTGAAGTTATGGGTGAACGTTGAAACAGTGTAACATTCAGTCATAACCTAGGCATTTTACCATATTTGTACACCAAATTTTCAGCATACAGTAGCCTTCTTGTTACCCCACCTAATGAATGTGGTATGACCTAGTAGTAGTTCAGGCACAGAGATGGGCAAAAAGGGTCTGAGATGGGACACCCCCCTCCTTTCAAAATACATGAGGCATTATGTGACCTAGTAGTAGTTCAGGCACAGAGCTTGGCAACACAGAGTCTGAGACATGACCGCCGCCTTCAGAATCTGTATAGCACTATACTATGACCTAATAGTAGTTCAGGCACAGAGAGACACAGAGTCTATGGCAGTATGACCTTTCAGAGCAGCACAGAGGTGGGCAACACAGAGTCTGAGACATGCATGACACCCCCCTTCAAAATCTGTATGGCACTGTATAAGCCTCTCCTCAAAATTACTGAGGCACTATGACCTTTGGACAGTCATCCTGTCCTGACTCTGCTCCCCTTAATATATTTTTTATTTTTTAGTTTTTGCAGTATGTTGTTGTCTACTGTTGAAATCAATTGATATCACTCTCTCTCTCTGACTAATGAAAATGTTATTTGTATTGCTTTTTATGTTGATTGCGCACATGCAAAGAAACCATTGAGGCAGCTTTCTCCAGAAGCAGGCTGTGGAGGCGCAGCACTGTTGTGGCCAATGCCCCCACAGCCTGTAAAGGCTTGGCCCACTTCCCCCAATGCCATGGCACACTGCTGCTGACACTAGTTCAGCCAGCGTGCCATAACTTTCTAATGTTTTAGCCACTGCAATCAGGGGCCGCCTCGTCATTGCAGTGTCAGTCATTCACTGCAATGAGGGAACGACCCGTCATTGCAGGGCAGAACTTGGAAACACTGATATTGTTTATGAACATGGCAGCAGCTTGCCACCGTGTTCACAAACAATATTACCCGCAGAGAGGGTTCAATCCCCTTGGCAGCATGTGCCCCTCGTGTTTGTTTGCTGACGGGGCCCCAATCTCGCCAGCTTCAGTGCCATAAAGTTAACTACCCCTCTGCTTATATGTTGTCTGCCGACAAGGTGCCCAATCCCGTCGGCATAATGTCACCTCCCTCCCTTTATTGTGTGACGACGGGGTGCCCAATCCCACTCGGCATAATGTAACACCCCCGAGGTGTGCCGACGGGGTGCTCAATCCCTGGCCGCCAGCTGCCCCCCAAACAGAAGACTCTGTTAGCACACTGGGAGCCCACCCCAGCATGCCACATGCCCCTGTAAAATTAAAAAACGGTCCTGCGCTGTAATTTTTTTTTTTTAACCTGTGAAGAAGGAAACGGTCCCTCGGCGGTCTCCATGCCGCCCCTCCCACAACCCGCACCTACCCACTGTGCACCTTGCCTCCCCACATGCCCCCACCCCATACTTATCTCTGGAGTCTGGCACGATGATCTTCGGTGGACTGGGAACATGTCTGCACTCTTCAAAGCCGACCGCGAACTGAAGAAATGCCGTAAGCTGTATAATGGAATAAATAAGTTTTTTCAACTTTGATGCATATCTCAGGCACTTTTTGGAATTTTGGCACCAAATTTTCAACATGGGTTTTTTGGGACCCCTCCTCATGAATTCTGGCACTGTCATGGAGTTATTTGGCCCCAAAAGGTGATTTTGTGGTCACTGCGCGGAATCCCCTTTGGGATCAGTTAACGAAATGACAGTGTCAGTGTTCATGAGGTGGGCTCTCAAAAAGCCTATACTGCAATTTGGTGGGAAAAATTCAGAAAATGACCATTTCCCGAGCATGCATTGCGCAGTTGCTACGCACGCTTGTAACTTTGCGAATTTGCAATATTTTCATGCCAGATTTTCAACATTGCCATTTTTTCAGACCTCCTTGTGAACAGTACAGCTGTCATTTTCCACATTCTGGCCGAAATGTGTTTTCTCACTACAGGTGCAGAATAGCACAGTCGTCGTGGGAAGTCAGTGTTCAGGACAGATTAAGAAAATGACAGTGGCACTGTTCATGAGCAGAGGTCCTAAAATGCCTATGGTGAAAATTTGGTGATGGTACTCCATAAAATGACTGTGTTACGAGCGTGTGTTGCGCAGTTTGCACGCATGCTTGTAACTTCATGAATTTATATTATTTTCACTCCAGATTTTCAACAATGCCATTGTTCTACACCTCCTTATGAACAGTACAGATGTCATTTTTCACATCCTGGCCAAAATGAGTGTTTGCAGTTCCGGCACAGAATAGCTTGGTCGCTGTGGGAAATTCGTGTTCTGGACACATTATGAAAATGACAGTGACACTGTTCTTTAGCAGAGGTCCTAAAATGCCTATGTTGAAAATTTGGTGATGAAAGTCCATAAAATGTGTTACGAATGTGCATTGCGCAGTTTCCATGCACACTCGTATCGTACCTTTGCAATATTTTCACTCCAGATTTTCAGCATTGCCATTTTGCCACACCTCTTTATGAACAGTGCAGCTGTCATTTTTCACATCCTGTCTGAAATGTGTTTTCACTCTTCCGGCACACAGCGCAGTCGCTGTGGGAAATTAGTGTTCGGGACATATTAAGAAAATCACACTGACACTGTTCATGATAGGGTTACCACCTGTCCCGCTTTTACCAGGATAGTCCTGATTTGGGCAGCTGTGTCCTGCAAAAAAGCATGAAAAATGCTACATGTCCTGACATTACAGTAGAAAAAATATTTCAGGGACTTTCCTCTAAATGTTACAAACAACTAAAATACGTTAACTAAAATACCTTAATATGATAACATACACTAGAAACAACTAAAAAAACTACAACTGTTAGCCTTAATTCTGATTATTTAGAGAAAGCAAGTCTGTTGCATTGGTCGCAGTTACACATTGTGTGCAAAAAATCAGGTTTCAATAAGAAGTGTCCCACTTTGGGCTTCATAAAGGTGGTAACCCTAGTTCATGAGCAGAGGTCCTAAAATGCCTATGTTGAAAATTTTGTGATGAAACTCCATAAAATGACTGTGTTACGGGTGTGTGTTGTGCAGGTTCCATGCACCCTTGTAAGTTTGCAAATTATTAATATTTTAATGCCAGATTTCAACACTGGCATTTGTTCACACCTCCTTATGAACAGTACAGCTGTCATTTTTCACACCCTGGCCGAAATGTGTTTCCATGCTTCCAGCTCAGAATACCGCAGTCGCTGTCGGAAATCAGTGTTTTGGAACAGATCAGCATCGAGCGACTGGGGGAGAGAGAGACCGAGCTCAACTGAGCTCTTTCCAGGACTGCTGCGACTTCTCTGTGGTGAAAAGGTGACACCCAGGCAGGAGCCCAGGTACAAAAGGGCAGCCTATAGTGCCAGGAGACACAGAACAAGGGAGGGAGGGGGAGGGAGTGAGCTCAAGGGAGCGCTGTTGGGACTGCTGCTGATTTTTTTGTGGGCAGGAAAAGGCAGCAATGCATGCAGGGGATGAGTACAAAAGGGCAGCCTGCAGCAGTGGGAGAAACAGAACAAGCGAGTGACAGAGGGGGAGTGAGCAAGCTCAACTGAGCTCTATCGTGACTGCTGCAGATTTCTTTGTGGGCAGAAAATGGTGGCAATACAGGCAGGAGCCCAGTACAGAAGGCAGCTTGCAGCGCTGGCAGAAACGGGATGAGTGAGTGAGACAGGGGAAGGGAGTGAGTGAGACCAACAGAGCTCTGTCGGGACTGCTGCAGCTTTCTCTGTGGGCAGAAAAAGATGCCGACAGAGGCGGGAGCCCAGTACAAAAGGGCAGCCTGCAGCACCAGGAGAAATAGAATGAGCGAGTGAGACAGAGAAGTGAGCGACCTCAACAGAGCTCTGTCGGGACAGCTGCAGATTTCTTTGTGGGCAGGAAAAGATGCCAATGCAGGCAGGAGCCCAGTACAAAAGGGCAGCCTGCAGCACTGGGTGAAACAGAATGAACGAGTGAGAGAGGGGGAGTGAACGAGCTCAACAGAGCTGTGTCAGGACTGCTGCAGATTTCTTTGTGGGCAGAAAAAGGCAGCAATGCACGCAGGAGCCCAGTACAGAAGGGCAGCTTGCAGCGCCAGCAGAAATGGAACGAGCGAGTGAGACGGGGGGGTGAGTGAGACTAACGGAGCTCTGTCGGGACTGCTGCAGATTTCTTTGTGGGCAGAAAAAGATGCCGACAGAGGCAGGAGCCCAGTATTAAAGGGCAGCCTACAGCGCCTGGAGAAATAGAATGAGCGAGTGAGACAGGGGAGTGAGCGACCTCAACAGAGCTCTGTCAGGACAGCTGTGGATTTCTTTGTGGGCAGAAAAAGGTGCCAATGCAGGCAGGAGCCCAGTACAAAAGGGCAGCCTGCAGCGCTGGGAGAAACAGAATGAGCAAGTGAGAGAGGGGGAGTGGGCGAGCTCAACGGAGGTCTATTGTGACTGCTACGGATTTCTTTGTGGACAGAAAAAGGTGGGAATGCAGGCAGGAGCCCAGTACAAAAGGCCAACCTGCAGTGCCGGCAGAAATGGAATGAGTGAGTGAGACGGGGAGTGAGTGAGGCCAACAGGGCTCTGTTGAGACGGCTGCAGATTTCTTTGTGGGCAGAAAAAGAAGCCATCAGAGGCAGGAGCCCAGTACAAAAGGGCAGCCTGTAGCGCCAGGAGAAATAGAATGAGCGAGTGAGGATGGGGGAGTGAGCGACCTCAACAGAGCTCTGTCAGGACAGCTGCAGATTTCTTTGTGGGCAGGAAAAGGTGCCAATGCAGGCAGGAGCCCAGTACAAAAGGGCAGCCTGCAGCGCTGGAAGAAACAGAACGAGCGAGTGAGAGAGGGGGAGTGAGTGTGCGAGCTCAACGGAGCTGTATCGTGACTGCTGCAGATTTCTTTGTGGACAGAAAAGGGCGGCAATACAGGCAGGAGCCCAGTACAAAAGGGCAGCCTGCAGTGCTGGCAGAAACGGAACGAGCGAGTGAGACAGGGGGAGAGAATGAGGCCAACGGAGCTCTGTCGGGACTGCTGCAGATTTCTTTGTAGGCAAAAAAAAAAAAATGCCAAAAGAGGCAGAAACCCAGTTCAAAAGGGCAGCCTGCAGTGCCAGGAGAAACAGAATGAGCGAGTGAGACAGGGGGAGTAAGTGACCTCAATGGAGCTCTGTCAGGGCAGCCGCGGATTTCTTTGTGGGCAGGAAAAGGTGCCAACACAGGCAGGAGCCCAGTACAAAAAGGCAGCTGCAGCGCTAGGAGAAACAGAATGAGCGAGTGAGAGAGGGAGTGAGGAGCTCAAGCCAACGGGCTGTATCGTGACTGCTGGATTTCTTTGGGAGGAAAAAAGGTGGCAACGCAGGCAGGAGCGCAGTACAGAAGGGCAGCCTACAGCGCCAGCAGAAATGGAACGAGCAAGTGAGACGGGGGGGGGGTGAGTGAGACCAACGGAGCTCTGTCAGGACTGCTGCAGATTTCTTTGTGGACAGAAAAAGATGCCGACAGAGGCGGGAGCCCAGTACAAAAGGGCAGCCTGCAGCACCAGGAGAAATAGAATGAGCGAGTGAGACAGAGAAGTGAGCGACCTCAACAGAGCTCTGTCGGGACAGCTGCAGATTTCTTTGTGGGCAGGAAAAGATGCCAATGCAGGCAGGAGCCCAGTACAAAAGGGCAGCCTGCAGCACTGGGAGAAACAGAATGAACGAGTGAGAGAGGGGGAGTGAACGAGCTCAACAGAGCTGTGTCAGGACTGCTGCAGATTTCTTTGTGGGCAGAAAAGGCAGCAATGCGCGAGGAGCCCAGTACAGAAGGGCAGCTTGCAGCGCCAGCAGAAATGGAACGAGCGAAGTGAGACGGGGGTGAGGAGACTCAACGGAGCTCTGTCAGACAGCTGCAGATTTCTTTGTGGGCAGAAAAAGTGCCAGTGCAGGCAGGAGCCAGTACATGAAAGGGCAGCCTACAGCGCCTGGAGAAATAGAATGAGCGAGTGAGACAGGGAGAGTGAGCGACCTCAACGGAGCTCTGTCAGGACAGCTGTGGATTTCTTTGTGGGCAGAAAAAGGTGCCAATGCAGGCAGGAGCCCAGTACAAAAGGGCAGCCTGCAGCATGGGAGAAACAGAATGAGCAAGTGAGAGAGGGGAGTGGTGCGAGCTCAGCGGAGGTCTATATGACTGCTACGGATTTCTTTGTGGACAGAAAAAGGTGGGAAATGAAGAGGAGCCCAGCTCAAAAGGCCAACCTGCAGTGCCGGCAGAAACGGAATGAGTGAGTGAGACGGGGAGTGAGTGAGGCCAACAGGGCTCTGTTGAGACGGCTGCAGATTTCTTTGTGGGCAGAAAAAGAAGCCATCAGAGGCAGGAGCCCAGTACAAAAGGGCAGCCTGTAGCGCCAGGAGAAATAGAATGAGCGAGTGAGATGGGGGAGTGAGCGACCTCAACAGAGCTGTCAGGACAGCTGCAGATTTCTTTGTGGGCAGGAAAAGGTGCCAATGCAGGCAGGAGCCCAGTACAAAAGGGCAGCCTGCAGCGCTGGAAGAAACAGAACGAGCGAGTGAGAAAGGGGGAGTGAGCGAACTCAATGGAGGTCTATCGTGACTGCTGTGGATTTCTTAGTGGGCAGGAAAAGGCGGCAACGCAGGCAGGAGCGCAGTACAGAAGGGCAGCCTGCAACGCCGGCAGAAATGGAACGAGCGAGTGAGACAGGGGAAGGAAGTGAGACCAATGGAGCTCTGTTGGGACTGCTGCAGATTTTTTTGTGGGCAGAAAAAGATGCTGACAGAGAGCAGGGGCCCAGTACAACAGGACAGCCTGCAGCGCCAGGAGAAACAGAATGAGCGAGTGAGACAGGGGGAGTAAGCGACGTCAACGGAGCTCTGTCAGGGCAGCTGTGGATTTCTTTGTGGGCAGGAAAAGGTGCCAACATAGGCAGGAGCCCAGTACAAAAGGGCAGCCTGCAGCGGCAGGAGAAACAGAATGAACGAGTGAGAGAGGGGGAGTGAGTGTGCGAGCTCAACGGAGCTGTATCGTGACTGCTGCAGATTTCTTTGTGGGCAGAAAAGGGCGGCAACAGGCAGGAGCCCAGTACAAAAGGGCAGCCTGCAGTGCTGGCAGAAACGGAACGAGGGAGTGAGACGGGAGAGAATGAGGCCAACGGAGTCTGTCGGGACTGTGCTGCAGACTTTGTGGGCAAAAAAAAATGCCAAAAGAGGCAGAAGCCCAGTCTCAAAAGGGCAGCCTGCAGTGCCAGGAGAAACAGAATGAGCGAGGAGACAGGGGAGTAAGTGACCTCAATGGAGCCTGTCAGGGCAGCTAATGGATTTCTTTGTGGGCAGTGAAAGGTGCCAAATATTGCAAGGAGCCCAGTACAAAAAGGCAGCTGCAGCGCTGGGAGAAACAGAATGAGCGAGAGTGAGAGAGGGAGTGAGCGAGCTCAACGGAGGTCTATTGTGACTGCTGTGGATTTCTTACTGGGAAGGAAAAAGGCGGCAACGCAGGCAGGAGTGCAGTACAGAAGGGCAGCCTACAGCGCCAGCAGAAATGGAACGAGCAAGTGAGATGGGAGGTGAGTGAGACCAACGGAGCTCTGTCAGGACTGCTGCAGATTTCTTTGTGGACAGAAAAAGATGCCGACAGAGGCAGGAGCCCAGTACAAAAGGGCAGCCTACAGCACCTGGAGAAATAAAATGAGCGAGTGAGACAGGGGGATTGAGTTTGCTCAACGGAGGTCTATCGTGACTGCTGCAAATTTCTTTGTGGGCAGGAAAAGGCGGCAATGCAGGCAGGAGCCCAGTACAAAAGGCCAGCCTGCAGTGCCAGCAGAAATGGAATGAGTGAGTGAGAGAGGGTGAGTGAGCGAGCTCAGTGGAGCTGTGTCGGGACTGCTGCAGATATCTTTGTGGGCAGAAAAAGCCGCCAACGCAGGCAGGAGCCCAGTACAAAAGGGCAACCTGCAGCAGCGGGAGACACAGAATGAGTGAGTGAGGGAGTGGGAGTGAATGAGCTCAACGGAGTTCTGTTGGGACTGCTGCGGATTTCTTTGTGGGCAGAAAAAGGCAGCAATGCATGCAGAGGCCCAGTACAAAAGGGCAGCTTGCAGCGGCGGAAGAAACAGAATGAATAAGTGAGAGAGGGGAAGTGAGTGAACAAGCTCAATGGAGCTCTATCGTGACTGCTGCAGATTTCTTTGTGGCCAGAAGAAGGCGGCAATGCAGGCAGGAGCCCATTACAAAAGGGCAGCCTGCAGTGCAGACAGAAATGGAATGAGCGAGTGAGAGAGGGGGAGTGACCCACCTCAACGGGGCTCTGTCAGGACAGCTGCAGATTTCTTTATGGGCAGCAAAATGTGCCAGTGCAGGCAGAAGCCCAGTACAAAAGAGCAGCCTGCAGCACCAAGAGAAACAGGATGAGCAAGTGAGACAGGCGGAGAGAGTGACCTCAATGGAGCTCTGTCGGGACAGCTGCAGATTTCTTTGTGGGCAGGAAAAAGGTGCCAACGCAGGCAGAGTTTCGTACAAAAGGGCAACCAACAAGTGCTGGGAGAAACATAACGAGTAAGGAGTGAGAGAGAGGGAGAGTGAGGAGCTCAACAGACCCTCTTTTCTGCACTGCCATGCATTGCTTAGTTGGCAGAAAAGGCGGCAACGCAGGCAGGAGCCCAGTACAAAGGGCAGCCTGCATGGCAGGAGAAACAGAATGAACGAGTGAGAGAGGGGAGGAGGTGAAGCTCAACTGAGCTGCTGCGGACTGCTGCAGATTTCTTTGTGGGCAGAAAGAAGCCATCAGAGGCAGGAGCCTGTGTGGCCAAAAGGGGCAAGCCTGTAGCGCCCAGGGAGAAATAGAATGAGCGAGTGAGATGGGGAGTGAGCTGACCTCAACAGAGAGCTGTCAGGACAGCTGCAGATTTCTTTATGGGCAGGAAAAGGTGCTGTACTTGCGTGTGAGCCCAGTACAAAAGGGCAGCTCTGCAGCGCCTGGAAGAAACAGAATCCAGCGAGTGAGAAAGGGGAGGAGCGAACCCAATGGAGGTCTATCGTTGACTGCTGTGGATCTTTAGTGGGCAGGAAAAGGCGGCAACGCAGGCAGGAGCGTAGTACAGAAGGGCAGCCTGCAACGCCGCAGAAATGGAACGAGCGAAAGGGAGACAGGGGAAGGAAGTGAGACCAATGGGCTCTGTTGGGACTGTTGCAGATTTTTTGTGGCAGAAAAAGATGCTGACAGAGGCAGGGGCCAGTACAACAGGACAAGCCTGCAGCGCCAGGAGAAAACAGAATGAGCGAAAGTGAGACAGGGGGGAGTAAGCGACGCCAACGGAGCCTGTCAGGGCAGCTGTGGATTTCTTTGTGCAGGAAAAGGTGCCAACATAGGCAGGAGCCCAGTACAAAGGGCAGCCTGCAGCGGAGGAAAACAGAATGAACGAGTGAGAGAGGGAGTGAGTGTGCAGCAGCTCAACGGGCTGTATCGTGACTGCTGCAGATTTCTTTGTGGGCAGAAAAGGGCTTAGTACAGGCAGGAGCCCAGTACAGGGGGGGCACTGCAGTGCTGGCAGAAACGAACGAGTGAGTGAGACGGGAGAGAATGAGGCTAACTGGAGCCTCTGTCGGGACTGCTGCAGATCTTTGTGGGCAAAAAAAAATGCCAAAAGAGGCAGAAGCCCAGTCTCAAAAGGGCAAGCCTGCAGCTGCCAGGAGAAACAGAATGAGCGAGGAGACAGGGGAGTAAGTGACCTCAATGGAGCCTGTCAGGGCAGCTAATGGATTTCTTTGTGGGGCAGTGAAAGGTGCCAAGATATTGCAAGGAGCTCAGTACAAAAGGCAGCTGCAGCGCTTGGAGAAACAGAATGAGCGAGTGAGAGGGGGGAGTGAGCGAGCTCAATGAGGTCTATTGTGACTGCTGTGGATTTCTTTACTGGGAAGGAAAAAGGCGTGCAACGAGGCAGGAGTGTAGTACAGAAGGGCAGCCTACAGCTACTTGTGCAGAAATGGAACGAGCAAGGAGATGGGGAGGTGAGGAGACCTCAACGGAGTCTGTCAGGACTGCTGCAGATTTCTTTGTGGACAGAAAAGATGCCGACAGAGGCAGGAGCCCAGTACAAAAGGGCAGCCTACAGCACCTGGAGAAATAAATGAGCGAGTGAGACAGGGGAGTGAGTTTGCTCAACGAGGTCTATCGTGGACTGCTGCAAATTCTTTGTGGGTAGAAAAGGTTGCAATGCAGGCAGGAGCCCAGCTATAAAGGCCAGCCTGCAGTGCCAGCAGAAATGGAATGAGTGAGTGAGAGGGTGGAGTGAGCTTAGCTCAGTGGAGCTGTGTCGGGACTGCTGCAGATATCTTTGTGGGCAGAAAAGCCGCCAACGCAGGCAGGAGCCCAGTACAAAAGGGCAACCTGCAGCAGCGGGAGACACAGAATGAGTGGGAGTGAGGGAGTGGAGTGAATGAGCTCAACGGAGTTCTGTTGGGACTGCTGCGGATTTCTTTGTGGGCTGAAAAAGGCAGCAATGCATGCAGAGGCCCAGTACAAAAGGGCAGCTTGCAGCGGCGGAAGAAACAGAATGAATAAGTGAGAGAGGGGAAGTGAGTGAACGAGCTCAATGGAGCTTATCGTGACTGCTGCAGATTTCTTTGTGGCCAGAAGAAGGCGGCAATGCAGGGTGAGCCCATTACAAAGGCGAAGCCTGCAGTGCAGACAGAAATGGAATGAGCGAGTAAGAGAGGGGGAGTGACCCACCTCAACGGGCTCTGTCAGGACAGCTGCAGATTTCTTTTATGGCAGCAAAATGTGCCAGTGCAGGCAGAAGCTCAGCATAAAAAGAGCAGCCTGCAGCACCTAAGAGAAACAGGATGAGCAAGTGAGACAGGCTGGAGAGAGGACCTCAATGGAGCTCTGCGTCGGGACAGCTGCAGATTTCTTTGTGGGCAGGAAAAGGTGCCAACGCAGGCAGTTGCCTAGTACAAAAGGGCAACCAACAGTGCTGCCAGGAGAAACAGAATGAGCGAGAGTGAGACAGGGTGGGAGTCACCAGCCAACTGTTGCTCTGTCAGTGCGCTTGCATTGCTTAGTTGGCAGAAAAGGTGCCACCCAGGCAGGAGCCCAGTACAAAGGTCAGCCTGCAGTGCAGGAGGAACAGAATGAACGAAAGTGAGGAGGGGAGGAGGGAGCTCAACGTAGCTGATCGTGACTGCTGCAGATTTCTTTGTGGGCTGAAAAAGGGGCGCAATAGCAGGCAGGAGCCCAGTACAAAAGGGCAGCCTGCAGTGCTGGCAGAAACGGAACGAAAGTGAGTGAGACGGGAGAGAATGAGGCCAACGGAGCTCTGTCGGGACTGCTGCAGATTTCTTTGTGGGCAAAAAAAAAAAATGCCAAAAGAGGCAGAAGCCCAGTTGAAAAGGGCAGCCTGCAGTGCCAGGAGAAACAGAATGAGCGAGTGAGACAGGGGGAGTAAGTGACCTCAATGGAGCTCTGTCAGGGCAGCCGCGGATTTCTTTGTGGGCAGGAAAAGGTGCCAACACAGGCAGGAGCCCAGTACAAAAAGGCAGCTGCAGCGCTGGGAGAAACAGAATGAGCGAGTGAGAGAGGGGGAGTGAGCGAGCTCAACGGAGGTCTATTGTGACTGCTGTGGATTTCTTACTGGGAAGGAAAAAGGCGGCAACGCAGGCAGGAGTGCAGTACAGAAGGGCAGCCTACAGCGCCAGCAGAAATGGAACGAGCAAGTGAGATGGGAGGTGAGTGAGACCAACGGAGCTCTGTCAGGACTGCTGCAGATTTCTTTGTGGACAGAAAAAGATGCCGACAGAGGCAGGAGCCCAGTACAAAAGGGCAGTCTACAGCACCTGGAGAAATAAAATGAGCGAGTGAGACAGGGGGAGTGAGTTTGCTCAACGGAGGTCTATCGTGACTGCTGCAAATTTCTTTGTGGGCAGGAAAAGGCGGCAATGCAGGCAGGAGCCCAGTACAAAAGGCCAGCCTGCAGTGCCAGCAGAAATGGAATGAGTGAGTGAGAGAGGGTGAGTGAGCGAGCTCAGTGGAGCTGTGTCGGGACTGCTGCAGATATCTTTGTGGGCAGAAAAAGCCGCCAACGCAGGCAGGAGCCCAGTACAAAAGGGCAACCTGCAGCAGCGGGAGACACAGAATGAGTGAGTGAGGGAGTGGGAGTGAATGAGCTCAACGGAGTTCTGTTGGGACTGCTGCGGATTTCTTTGTGGGCAGAAAAAGGCAGCAATGCATGCAGAGGCCCAGTACAAAAGGGCAGCTTGCAGCGGCGGAAGAAACAGAATGAATAAGTGAGAGAGGGGAAGTGAGCGAACTCAATGGAGCTCTATCGTGACTGCTGCAGATTTCTTTGTGGCCAGAAGAAGGCGGCAATGCAGGCAGGAGCCCATTACAAAAGGGCAGCCTGCAGCGCAGACAGAAATGGAATGAGCGAGTGAGAGAGGGGGAGTGACCCACCTCAACGGGGCTCTGTCAGGACAGCTGCAGATTTCTTTATGGGCAGCAAAATGTGCCAGTGCAGGCAGAAGCCCAGTACAAAAGAGCAGCCTGCAGCACCAAGAGAAACAGAATGAGCAAGTGAGACAGGCGGAGAGAGTGACCTCAATGGAGCTCTGTCGGGACAGCTGCAGATTTCTTTGTGGGCAGGAAAAAGGTGTCAACGCAGGCAGAAGCCTAGTACAAAAGGGCAACCAACAGCGCTGGGAGAAACATAACGAGTGAGTGAGAGAGGGAGAGTGAGCGAGCTCAACAGACCTCTGTCATGACTGCTGCACATTGCTTAGTTGGCAGAAAAAGGCGGCAACGCAGGCAGGAGCCCATTACAAAAGGGCAGCCTGCAGCGCCGACAGAAATGGAATGAGCGATAGAGGGGGAGTGAGCTAGCTCAACAGACCTGTGTCAGGACTGCTGCAGATTTCTTGTTTGTCTAACCTGCTTTCTTTGTAGCAAGGACTGTTTTGTTTGTCTCCACTATCTTGGTCCTGGACTGCAAATTGGACCAATCAGTTCTGGTGGGACCTAAAATGTAGCCGGACTACAGGAGCTGTCTGAATTCAAAATCTATAGGAACTGTGGTTTGAGTTTTTGCACCTTTTTGCAACTGAAGGGGAGCTCTTGCTTTGACTGACAGCCAAATCAACCAACCAAATCTTTTGTTTCTAGGGGAAGTCCCGGGCTGCTTGCAGTTTTCAGTTGGAACTAAGCTGGAAGATGAGCAAGAAGGAGCTGAAGTGTTTCTGAGCAGCTATCCACAGTGGATTCACATGGAAGAACTCTGAAAAGGCTAAGTTTTTGACCTGCATGCCGGTGTGCTGCTCCTGAGAGGGAGAGAAGAGAATTATTTTGGACTAAATCCAAATTTGTGTGACTAAAGTAAGCTACTGAAGTACCGAATATTTTTGCTGAATGCGATCGGCCTGTCAGGAGTTCCAGCTACCCCTAAGCTCCCGGTCTGTGCAGAGACTTTGCGATTGTGCCCGGGAGTGCTTTGCCTGGTACAGTAGAATTCCCGTACATGTAAATGTGCTATGAGCTGCTAGTGGGTTGTGAGTTAGTTCCCCACTATGTGAACTGTGTTCTGCTTGCTGGAAGCTGTATCCAGCCCAAAACGGACTGCTTCTGAACTTGTCTCCATGCGGTCTGGGCTTTGCCAGACTGGTCCAGCCAGACTACCCACTGCACAGAGAAGCCATCGATGAGAGACCTGCCTGGGGATCAGCCCCCTGCTCCACGCTTGAACAGGAACAACACCTCTGCGACTTGTATGGGCCCTGCTTCTCTTGGCATTCCAGGTCAATCACCTGCAGTCTCGATTTTCGTCCAGCCTGTGTCCAGTCTTGGGTATCGTGAGTAAATACTAGGGTCGCTCCCTGCAACAACAGCTTAATCTGAGTGTGTCATCTGATTGTCTTGTTGTTTCGTTTCCTTTATGAACTGAGCCCTCTGGCTCCGGATTACAAATATTGTGCACTGTGCATGTTGTGTTTTCCATCACTGGGCCCCAACCAGCTGCAAGCCCAGGCAACTGTCCTGGCTAGCCCATCTCTTCTCTACCTTGGTACCCAGAGGTGGACTATGTGGGGGGACTCAAAGCGCATGCATAACTGCTTGATTGATATAACCTTTAAACTAATTAACCTGATTTTGCCCCTCCCTTGTTCAAGTCTCCTGAATAAATCAGATCAAACTTTTTCTGCATGTAATCTGACTGTGGTTCCAGTTTGTGCTCAAAGTACTGTACTGTTGCTATTTGCTGTGCTTAACCTTGTTTTACAGGGGGTCCCCAGGGTCGAGCCAGAGGAACCAGCCCTGGTGGTAAGTGCAAACAGTGTGGATACTTGTGTGGTATACCAGGGGTATTGTGAAAGTGGTTATTGTACAGTGTTCAGGCCACTAGAGGGGAGGGGGGTTACAGTGTCGGAGGCTAGCTGCCCAGGTTAGCTTGACCACTACCAACCCTGACCTCCAGGTGGAGGCACCGTTTCAGAGCTCAGGCCCCTTAACCTGCTACAGGGCAAGCAGGCAGGGGTAGTAGCCCTTGGGATAGTGCCACCTAGGGGTTACATCTTTGTGGGCAGAAAAACATGCCAACGCAGGCAGGAGCCCAGTACAAAAGAGCAGCCTGCAGCGCTGGAAGAAACAGAATGAACGAACGAGTGACACAGGCCCAGTGAGCGAGCTCAACGGACCAACGCAATCAACATTCGGCATTGACAAATGCTTGTTTACTGTAGAGTCAGCAATGACTGCACTCTGCAATCTGATGTTGAATTTGCTGGTCTCCATCTCTGTCTCTACTCTAACAAAAAAAAATTTTTTTTTTTTTTACAGAGTACTCTGCAGTATGCTGCAATATCTGCACTCTGCTGTTTGTTGTCTGCTGTTGAATTGATCTCTCAGGCTAAGGGGTGAAGCTACATATATAATATATAGAGACTAATGGATGGGTAGGTGGTTATAACAAGGATTTTACACACACCGGAGGTGTGAGATGCAACATAAACCCCGAGAGTGAAGCTCGAGGGGTTTATTAAGGCATCCCACAATGAGGGGTGCGTAAAATCTGAGTTTTTACCACCTACCCACCCTTATGTTTGTATAATTGCTGGGGAGTGCTTTCTTGCCACAGCAATTATACAAAATAAAGATATCAGTAGGGAGCCACGGACTAGTCGGGTTTCAGTGCGGTCCGCAGCTCGTGATAAAACCAATGCTTGTTTTTTTCTTTTTTTTTTTTTTAGGAAGCAGCAGTCGTGGCAAAGCTTAGGCCAGTTGTTTGTAATGTTTTTAATTAACTTACTGCCACTGACTCCCACTGCAGCGAACTGTGTAGCGTTAGAGAATGGTGGCCAACACTGAGGAACTGAAGAGTGGTGGCTGTGCATGCTCAGTGCTAGGGAAATCCAGTGCACGTTCGCCATCATAACCAGCTAGTTATAGCGGCAAAAGTATAACCAGGTTTCCCTATGGGAGAAAGTGCTCCCCAGTTATTATAAACATATTATTGTAGTAATTTATGATAAGAACTGAGTTGCACTGATACCAGCTGATAACCACTCTCTCTTTAAAGCAGCTGTATTTGTTAGGTGCCCCAAAATTTCATCATGTAGCTTTTTTTAGCAAACATGTGCTTCTAACACCCTTAGATACATCCTCGGCATATTTTTTAATTTTCTCAGATATTTTTAAGACAGCTTTTATAGCTAATTTTGTAACATAGATACATAGTATTTGATGCAGATAAAGACCGCTTGACCCACACCATTTTAATTAATAACTCCAGTCATTAAAGGTGGTTGCCACTCAGAATTTTTTAAAAACCTCTTCTGTTGAAGTTACTTGTTAAACATACATGCTATAGTCATAATGTGGAAGTATTAGGTTGTGTCACCACGTTTCTGATGCTAAATGGCACAGCACTGTACCAGCAAATTAAATTTTTTCATGGTGGGCATGGTGTGGGAGCGGGAACTTTTAAAAACTTCGAAATCCCATTTCTTAGTCTAGGAATGAAAGACAACAAAAAAGAAAATGGATATATCTATATTTTTGCCAGAAAAACATGGTCGCTGAAAACAAACAAACAAAAAAAAACTACATAGTGACTAACAAACAGTAATCTACAGGGTAAGATATAGTGCATAGGGTGTTCTGTGACTGGATTCTGAGTTAACTGTGACTTTTGTGTTCTCTCTCTCTGTCTCAGGTGCATGTGAAGGAACTCTGGCCTGCTCCACCTGCCACCTCATATTTGAAAAGGATATCTTTGAAAACTTGGATAGCATCACAGATGAGGAGTTGGACATGTTGGATTTAGCATATGGACTCACTGATATGTGAGTGCTCTTTCCAGTTTATATATTTTTTATTTTTTCTGTGTAGCTGTTACTCCTTGTTGGCATGCACATTCACCCTCTCTTCTGGCCCAAGCGCCCTCCCAGTCCCATCCCTGACTAACCTTATAGCTTCTGCTGTCCCCCACCACTGCTTTATTCCCTGTGGTAGGACTCTGGGGTAGGCACCTCCTCCTGATGATTAAGATCCAGATAGGAAGCAGGCTCCATAGCACTGGGTCTGGGTGTACTGGCTCTATCATCCAGATAGTGATCAGTGTTTTCTCTCTTTTCCCTCTGCCCTCTGCCCACCCTCCTTCTATATGGTGATTCTGTCAAACAGTCTCCTCACACTCACATAGCTTCCCTGGGAGGAGTAGGGAGAGAAAGCTCCCTGGCTCACCACTAGGGATGCAGCAAAATAAAATTTTGCCAGTGAAATTGCGGTGAAATTGGCAATTTCACCATGTGAAATGTTTTGCAAAATTGCAGTGAAATTTTGCAATTTCGCCCACCCAAATCCCACCAGATTTATCCCTCCCTGCACCCTGGTGTCTAGTGGCTGCCTCCCCCCACCCAAACCGTTCACTGGCCCACATGTTGAAAATATTCTCCCTGGTGTCTAGTGGCACCCCTGCTGATCACAGGCCCAAATTTGTACAGTAGTAACCCCCCCAACACATTTCCCCCTGCCCCATCCCCTGGATCCCCGATCCTTACTTAAAAAAGACTCACTGGTGTCTAGTGGACCCCCACCCCCATGTTATCAGCACCCACCCGCTGGCTCTGTACCTGATGGGCCACGGCACATCCCTTCACTCACCTCAGGCAGTGGCCCGACTGAGCACCAAAATGAATGAGAACTTGCTTGTACAAGCACACACTCATTCATTAGGCGTCTAAGCATAGTAGTGCTTCAATGAATAGCTGTGCTTGTACAAGCACGCTCATTTTGCATCTAAGTTGACTGGGCGCCATGGAGGTAAGTGGAGGGCGTGCAGGTGGCCAGATCGAGGTATGGTGGGGAGTAGGGTGGGTGCTGATAACAGGGTGGTGGTCCACTAGACACCAAGGAGTTTTTATTAAGTAAGTATTGGGGGATCCGGGGGAATGGAGGTCTGGGGAGAAATGTGTTGTGGGGGTGGTTTACTACTTATTTGGGCCAGTGATTGGCAGAGGGGGGATCACTAGACACCAGGGAAGATTTTATTTTTAGGCCAGTGAGCGGCGGGGGGGACGACAGTCACCGTCAGTGGCAGCCAGCCCACCACCACACGTATATAAAACAAAATTTTGCCCGTGGGTGGTGAAATTTCTTCGGCTTGGGGGCGAAATTTTGCTTGCAGCTGTGGGTGACATTTTGCCATTCACCCAGGTATTTCGCAAAATGAGCGAATTACGCAAACTATTTCGCTGGATGAAATATTTCAATTTCACACAACTCTCACCAGGTTGCCGCAGTAGTGGAATATGAAATCACTCTTTCCTAGGCTAGGAGGCATTACTGTTGGTACTAATTTCCTTTCCTGGCCACCCACGCTGAGCTTTCCAAGTCTGTTACCAAACACGAGTCAACAGCTTGGCAGGACAACTGGCCAGAGGGTGCCTGGCTTCATCTAACTTATGTTTGACAATGACAAGAGAGCTTACTGTACATTATAAGTCTAATTTCAGTGCTCCTTCACTATAATGAACCAAACGGGAGCCATAACAAGAGTTCGTTATAGCTCCCTGTTTGTTATATCGAGAGACGCTGTTTTGAGCCATGATCAAGGTTACTAGTTCAGATATAGTACTGCACTGTTTAGTATTTGCTGTATAGATTCTATAGATTCTATATTAGTGACTTTATTGTTTATTTTTAATTGGAAGTCTACAGCCTGTAGTTCAAGGGGGTGGTGCAGCTGGCCACACCCCTGCTCTGCCTATTTAAGGGCTGCTCTCCTCACTCTACACAGAAGCATTTTTTCCTTGCAGCCAGAGGCTGTGTCGGTCTGTCTTCTCTCCTGGGACCTACTGGGACTGTGCTCCCTCCCCCGTGCATGCTTGGACTCTGCTTGGTTCATGCTGGACTTCTGTTTTTCTGTTCCCCTGCTTTTGGTTTGTATTACTGGCCTCTGGCTGCTCTGTGCTTCTGTGTGTGCTGGTTCCATTCTTCCTCCTGTCCTTGTGTTTGCCTTATTTGTTTCTTTTGGGCTTTCTAGTTTTCTACGTGCCCTGTGTATACATTGCTACTTGTGCTTCAGGTTACACTCTGTGTTTTCTTGCCTCAAAGTGCCCTGTACCTGTACCCCCAGGCTCCATTTCTCACCTGCTATTGCAGCTCTCAGTTCACTGCATTGTTCTCTGTATGCTTTAGCTCAGCCTACTTTACTACCTAAAAAGCCTCAGTCCCTGCTATTGTCATTGTATGTTATAGCTCACACTACAGTCTGCTGCCTTGCTTTTCTTAGTTGATTACACCTGGTTCATGGCTTTGCTGCCAAGCTAACAACTGCTCCCTGTTTTACTGCTTCACAATAACCTAAGCAACCTAGTTCATGGAACTCAATCCTGCTTCTTGAACTTATACCAAGCAAATATTGCTGCTGTTTTCAGTGCATTGCCTCTCCTTACAGTTCTATGTTCATTCAGATTGCTACCCCTACAAGCTATAGTTAATTGCTGCTGGATGTTGCTCAATTACTTTTGTACCCTGCTTTATTATACTCTGGAGGTCAGCCCGGCTACTGCTGTTGCTGTAAATTAGTTTTAAGAATCTACATGTGGGTCACAGTGCTTTCCCTTGGCTTCCTTGTTTTTCCTTTGGTGGGGGACTGGGGTTTTGTTGAAGAGCCGTGGCCAAGTGTGGCCTAATTACCTTATGTTTGGCTAATGCCTCTGCCGCTAAACTCCTCCAAATATTTGTCACCCTTATTTAGCACCCATCAATGAACTGGTTGGCTAGCCTCACACTGCTAAAGGCCTAGGTTACCTTGCATTGAAGCTTGCTTTAAACCATGTCTGACCTATGTATGGTCTCCAACACTTAGTGCTGCCACTGTTCCACATGCCTACCATGCTACTTATTGCTGGCTGTACCATACCTACTGTGTTTCTTTTGCTGCTTAGTACCTGATATTCTCTCCAGTGCCTTGTGTGGCCTGCTTCATTGCTACATGAGATTAGCTGACCATGCCCAGCAATTTGGCTCGAGTTCCCTCTCAGCCGACGGTCTCGCTCTGCACCCTAGTCTGCATCCTGAGCATCTGATGCCTGCTATAGGGTCCTTCCTTTCTGGACCGTAGTGGGAATGTCCTCACTCCAGGTGGAGCTTTAGCCATTAGGTTTGAAGGTCTGTGCACGGCGGCACCTCTTGATGTCAAATTTTGACTAAGCTGCGAAGGGAGGATATATTGCTATCCTTTAGCTGCAGCACCAGCTGCCTAAGGCACCTTCTATGCTATTCTCCCCATGACTTCCTTTGGTTCACTTGGTTTGTTTTTAGATCAGTAAATCAGCTGAGTGCCTCAGCAGTCGTCTCTCTCCTCTTCCCACCTTGGAGGAGCTGTGTTTCAGAGTTCGCTCGCACAACCCTTCATGGTGTTTTGATTAGAGGGATAGTGTGAGAGCCTTCCTTCAAATTGGAATATTTTCCACCCCCCTTTGATTGGGTTGTCAAACTGCAGCAGCAGTGCTGTCACTAAACAAACTATCCGATGCCTGGAGGGAAGGTGGCCTAGGCCTTGGATTTCCTCCTCAAAAGGTTTTTTTTCTCTCCTCTGTGAAAAAGGTCATAATACTAGATAGGCATAGGTGTAGTCCCTAGGTCACATAGTTAGGTTTCTGCTGTTGGATGGAGTTAGGTGGCAGTTACACAATTGCTCGTTCTCTACTTTGGGTGTTCTCTCTCTTCTTAGGAAGTCAGACCTCCATGCCTTACAGTCAGACCTCTGAGTGGGTCACTTTCCACCTGTTGTTTCTTGCCTACTCTACTCAAACAATACGACCAACTGATCCATGCGACCAACTGAGCCCATACTTCCAACCGAACTATGTACAGGTCTTTGACCCCGATAAGTGTTCACTACCCTGCATGCTTTGCTTGACACTCTTTTTGGGCTTCTTCCTAAGATGTTTTTAGCCAAGAGAATCACTCCTGCGGCACCTCAGAGAATGGAACCCTCCCTTAAGGTTTCTTGCCTACGTACCCCTACAGGGTGGTATATCCCATGGATAGAGAGGTGAACAGCCAAAGTTTATCTATGTTACATAAACACACGAAACCAGTTGCACAGGCACATTGAATTGGAAGGCTACAGCCTGTAGTTCAAGGGGGCCGCACCCCCATTTGGCCTATTTAAAGGCTGCACTCCTCACTCCAGACACAAGCATTTTTTCCTTGCCCCTCCATTCACTCCTCCTTCTGTTCCAGTGGCACACCTTTCTCTCCCATGGGCTTCTTCCTAAGGTACCTTTAGCCAAGAGAATCACCCCCGCAGTACCTCAAGGAATGGAACCCTCCCCTAGGGTTCCTTATCTTTGTACCCCTACGGGGTGGTATATCCCATGGATAGAGAGGCGAAAAGTCAAAGTTTATCTACATTACACAAGCACAAAACCAGTCGTACAGGCACACTGAAGTTTATTTTAAACATATTTATGTAGAAACATAGAAGTTGATGGCAGATAAGGACCGCAAGGCCCATCCAGTCTGCCCATATTTATGTTATTAATGTTTTAGCTAAGCTTGTAAATGACCTAAGCTGAAAACTCTAAACACACCTCCACCGACCCACTCCCTGAGCTCCCTGCTCTTTTAGACTACCTGTAGCCGTTCACTGCTCACCGACTCTGCCACTATAACATCGCAGTGCCAGAGACAAGTAAGAGTAAGGGATGAGCCTTACAGTTGAGAGCTGAAAACAGAAGACTAAACTCTTTTCACTGATGACTCTACCTGCCTGCTGCCTGACTAAACTCTTCCCTGACAACAACTTCACCTGCCTGCTACCTGACCGCCTGTCACAGTTCACCACTCACCAGCACTGACACTGACACTGCACGAGTCAAGTAAGCGTAAAAGAGGCTTAATGAAATATGGACTTACAGCAGAAAGCTAAAAAATATGTGTTCCTGTTTATTTGTTACCTGTGAGGGTGTAATTATTCATGAGCCTAGCAAGGTGCCTCATTGGCTACTGGATCGGTCAGTAATGGAAATGACCCATGAACTGCCACCTGATGCTGTATGGCATGCATGGCTCACACCACACAGCTAGAACCAATTTGAAAATAAAATAAATGGCAAAAATGAAATGTGTTATTGTGATTAGACTTCTAATCACAATAACAATCTCAAAGCTGGTCATTTCCTTGGATTAGCGACTTGCTGGAGGGAGGTGACCTTCAGCTGTGCCCCAGGCCACCCATCCCCAAACCAATCACTAATTCCTATGAGAATGAACCGCTTCTCAATCATTATTGCTTAAATATATAGCAGGAGGAAGGAATGCAGGGTAGAGCTGTGCAAATATCTACTCTCCAGTATTCGCTGAGTACCTGTACTCTGGACCCCAGATACTCTGTATTTGGAATTTGTTATTTAGTATAACAATGAAAGGAAGGGAATGTAATAAAACATCTGTAGCCCTTCCTATGTGGCCAGAGCTAGTCCCATGGCCACTTTCCCTTCTAACTTTCAGCCATCTACTTCCCTTCATCCCTCAGTTTTTTGTGCAAAGTACCTTAAAAAAAGTTGTGGCTATGGCGACCCGGTGGCTTGGAGGGCTGAGGAATCATGCTCTTCCTCCTACCATGCTGGCAACCCATGTTCGCATGTGGGCATCGGTCACTGGGGGGCAGCCGGGGGGGGGAGGGAGATGATTGAGTGTCTGGAGGACAGCTCTCCTCTCCTGGGGAAGGTGGTTTGGCAGTCCCACCACATGACTGCCTCCAGGTGGAGGCCTGAGGGTAGGACTGGTCAGGGATGCCAAAAGAAGGGAGGGTGCTGCTGGACTCCACAGCATGCATACGCCTCCACGTACTCACATTGGCGTGTTGCGCCCCAGCAATGGGGAGGGAGAAAATGGAGGAAAAACCTCCTGGGTGGTAGGATGAATGACCAACCCTCTGCAGGCCTGGTTGCCAGGCACAACCAGGGTCCTCGCTGAGGACGAAGGTGCAGGTAAGCCCCAGAGAAGGTGGGTGACAGGTCTGGGGGGTCGGTCAGGAAGGGGGCCACCAGGGAAAGTAGGGGGCTAAAACACAATATAAAAAAGTTGTGGATCACTAGCACTAACTCCCCCTTCTGATGTCTGCTTGGTTTTTATTTATTTACAAAATGTTTCACCAGGAAAGACAACATGAGTTGGCAAGCATCTTGTTTCCAGAAGTGTCCGGGGGGGGGGGGGTTACAATGAAGGGAGAGGGAAACATAGAGCAGACATCAGACAATCCATTGACAATTACTTACATTACAGAGTAGATGACTACAACATAGTAACAAGGCTCTAGTGCAAACAAAAGTAATCATAAGTGCAATTGTTGGGGGCAGGGTTTTGGGAAGTGCAAGTGAGAGGTCAAGTGAGAAGGGAAAGGGGAGGAGGATAGGGGAAGGAAGCCAGGACCAAAGAACCAACCTTCAGGGTGCTATGAACCCTGCAAGGAGGGGCAGGACCGTAAAGGAAGTGTAGAGGAGGGAGAAAAAGAGCAGGGGGCAGAGTGGAATGGGAGAAGTTAATTGGGGGGAGGGAAAGAAATGAGGGAACTGGAAGTGGGCAGAGAAAGCAGGATGAGGCAAGGGGTGGGAGGTTTGGAGATTAGAAGTTTGGCAGTAAAGGGCAGATGGGGTGGGGGAGGAAGTAGAGCTAGGAGTAGACAAATGACAGAGGGAAGAAGGGAGTATTAGCGATAAGGAGAGCGCAAAAGGGCTATAGGGACTGATGGAGGGCTGGTAAATGGCATGGAGAGAAGTAATAGGTGGCAATGGGGGGTTAGAAGCAGGTGCAGTTAGGTGAGTAGAAGTTATGGAGGGCTTGGTGGAGGGACGAAGAGGAAGAAGAGAGTCAGATCAGTGGAGGAAGGGAGTTCCAGAGTTTGGGGAAGTGGTAGGAGAAGGCTTCCTGATCTATGGAAGTGTGGCGATGGGGGATGGCAAGAGTACGGGAGTCAGATGCCCTAAGAGGGTGGGAGGAGGGGGTCGTGGAGCACAGAGAGAGGAGGAGAGGTAGGAGGGGAGGGACCCAAACCAGAATTTAGAGGTGAACTTAGTGCAATGCGAGAGATGCCTGCACTCCAGAGAAGGCAGCACTAGGGAGTGTTAAGAATGCAGTGATGAGTATGGAGGGGGGAATCAAAGGCAAAATGACAAAAAGCATTAAACAGGGAGTCCAGTCTGGCAAGAGAAGACTTGGGAGCAGCACTGTAGACAGTGTCACCATAGTCATTTATGGAGAGTATCATTTTCTGAACAAGTTCACGCCTAACCGGTACAGGCAGTGAACTGCGGTTTCTGTAAATGGCACCGAGCTTGGGGCACAATTTTTGCAGAATGGCATCAATATAATCAGAAAAGTTTAGGTGTTGCTCAAGCCAGACACCTAAATATTTAAAAGACGTATAGACCTCTAAGGTTGTCCTGTCAGGGGTGTGGAGGGGGGAGGGCAGCCGAGAGAGTCTCTGCCTAGTGTCAAAGGTCATGGAGGCAGTCTTCTTGGTGTTGAGAAAGAGTTGATGAGAACTTAGCCAGCTTTGAACATTATTGAAGTCAAGTTGAAGTCTGGTAGTCACATCAGAGGGTGAGTGGCCAGAGGCATACAGTACAGTGTTGTCAGCAAACATATGGATCTGGGAGGAGGAGTAGGCTGACGGTAGGTCATGTAGGAAAATGGAGAATAGGAGTGGACTGAGAACAGAGCCTTGGGGCACACCAGCAGAGATTTGTAGGGGGGGGGGTGTGGAGTCAGAAATTCTAACAGATTGAGTTCTACCTACCAAGTAGGATCTGAATCAATCGCAGGCAGGCTGAGACAGGCCTGCTGACGAGAGGGTATCAAGGAGGAAGGAGTGAGAGATGGTGTTGAAAGCATTTGCAAGGTTGACAAAGATGGCAGACGTGATTTGGTCTTTATCCATGGCAGAATGGATAGAGTCCGTGAGTCTGAGAAGGGAGGTGGTTGTGGAGTGGTTCTTCTGGAACCCAGACTGGAAAGCAGTGAAGAAGGAGGAGAGATCAAGAAAGGAGGATAGCTGAGAGAGAATAAGGTGTTCCTGTAACTTAGCCAGAGAAGGTAGTAGCAAGATTGAGCAGTAGTTATGTGGAGAGGAGAGGTCACTAGCCTTAGGAAGAGGTAGGACAGTTGCATGTTTCCAGCCAGCTGAGATAGTTGCAGTACAGAAAGACAGGTTGAGGAGATCAGCCAGCAGAACGGAAATAGCGTTAGCAGATAAGTAGAGGAATTTAGAGTCAAGGCCATCGGGAGAGGTTCCCTTATAGGGGTTGAGAGAGAGGAGTGCCTTATGGGTGTCACTTGGAGTGATTGGTGAAAAGGAAAAGTTAAAAGGTAAATTATGTTGCTGGGAGTGGACGATAGGGTGGGTTGGGGAAGAGGGGAGGATGGGGAGGGAAACAAGCAGGGTGGAGGTGCAGAAGTGAAATAGGAGTTGAACTCAGTGGATACCAGTGTAGGATCAGCAGTGAGATGGTTGTTAATTTTAAGTACAGGAGGAGGAGGCTTAGTTTGGGGGAAAAAAGTGAGTGGACTACTTTCCAAAATTTTGGTAGGTTATTTATATTTGTGCTAAAGGAGGACCAGAAGTATTCGAATTTGGCCTGCCGGATGGCTTTTGTACAGGCATTTCTGAGGGAATAGTAGTTAGAAAGGTCGCAAGGAAGTTTTATGGATTTTAGAGTTCTCCAAGCTAAATCACGCTCTTGCTGTAAGGCCAGGAGCTCAGGGGAGACCCAGGGGAGGTGATTTCCACGAACTCTGACTCGCATAAGAGGAGCATGTTTGTTCCAGGTAGAGAGAAAGTTATCTCTGAAATAAGCAAAAGCAACATCGGTAGATTTAGCGGAGGCTATAGGGGCTCAGTCGGTGAGGGATAGGTCCTGGTGTAGGGCAGCTAGGTCAGTAGTTTTGTAGGAATGGATAGTTAGCAGTTTAGGAAGAGTCTTTGGTTGGTGGATTTTCTTGACTAGGTTGATCATGTGGTGATCACTAAGAGCATCAGCCAGAAGGCCGGACTGGATCACCCTATGTGGGTCAGAGATGAGTGCCCAGTCCAGAAGAGTGTGATTTTGGGATTTGTGGTTTTGGCAGGTGGGGTCCAAAATAAGATGAGACAGGTTAAGGGCAGCTAAGTCTGTGCGAGCTTTACATAGGGAGAGAGACAACCAATCTAGATTAAGATCCCCTAGGAGCTAGAGCTCACCAGAAGAGATGAAGGACCCAATGGGTGATTAGTTCAGTAGCAAGGGAGTAGTGTAGAGCAGGGCGGCAGTACACACCTGCAATGAAAATAGGTGTAGAGAAGGGTAGAGAGAGCCTAAGGATAAGGGCTTCATAGTTCTTGGGAATGGAAGCCGATAGGATGGTTGTGGTGTGGAGAGAGGTTGAGAAGTAGATTGTGACACCCCCCACCCCTGCTAGTTCAGTCCTGGCATGTGACAGCATAGCCAGGGATTGTGATGGATGCATCAGAGACCTTATTTGTAAGGCAGGTCTCAGTTACTATAAGAAAATCTGGATGCAAGGCCGCTATTAGAGGGTGCAGCAGGTCAAGCTTAGGGAGTAGGCTCCGAATGTTAAGGTGGAGGATTTTTAGCACTCGGGGGAAGGTAGTCAGGGTAGGAGAGGAAGGAAGGGGGAAGTGGGAGGGGGAGTGGTTATGAGCGGGAGGCCAGGGTTGGGGTTTATATCACCTGAGGAGAGTAATAAGAGGGAGATTATGATTAAGTGGAGCTTGGTACTCCTAAACCAGGATTGATTTGATGATTTGAGGGAGCCGGGTAGGTAGCAGAAAGTGGAGAGTTGGAATTTAAAGAGACACAAGAGGGTGTGTAAGTAACGAAGAGGGTATGAGTGGAGCAGTGGGATGAGTAGGGCAGTGTGTCCAAGCATGATAATAGGGTGTAGGGCTTATAGCAAGATTATAGTAGGGGTAATTGGGATAGTGAGGAAGGCTTGGGAGGAAGAGTGGGACTTGGAGATATTGAGCAGGAGTGGAGATGAAAGGGAGAGGATGATAAGAGAAACAGTGAACAGGGGCATGGGGCAGCATGGATAGAGAACATTGTTGCAGGAGTATGTAGCACAGTAAACAGAATAAGCAGAGCTAGGTAGTTAAATGAAGCAGCACTGTAGTAGAGTGGATATAGCCAAAACAACTGGTAGACAGGGGGTTAAAAGCTAGCATGGCTCAAGGTAATATTGGCCAATAGCAAGCAAGTAGGAGGGTTGAGGATGGAGTGTCAACACATTTAATAGAGGTCGAGGTCGGGGCCGGGGAGGGTCGGCGGGAGAAAAATAAGGAAGCCTCCCCACCTAAAGGGAGGTGACATTGACGCAGGGGTTTCCCACGTCTCGCTGGCCTACCAGTTCCTCCTTCTCTTCACTTAAGCAGCTGAGGGGCTGCTAGTGGCACGAGAAGGCAGAAGGGGGATCCCTGCAACTGCAAGCAGGTTGAAGCCTAAGCGACCTGCGGCGGAGAAAGGTGGAGTCGGGGCAGGTGCCGGGGTGTGTGTAAAAGTTTCTGCCAGTGCAGTCCCAGTCTCTTTGCCTTCCTCCTCGCTGGGCACGCCTTTTAAATTTTCCCACCACCCTCCCTTTCTCTGGGGGAGCAAGGCCATGGCTAATGTACCGATATGAATTATCCGGGTTAAGGCATGTCACACACAATGATTTCAGGTGGTTGGGGGTGCCTCGGGGAGGCCTGGTGAGTGTTATACCCCCGATCCCTGCTAGTACAAAGCTGTGCGGCAGAGGGTCAGAGAGGCAGGGTAAAGTGGGGAGCCCCCACCTGTCTGGATGGGCAGGGTGGGGGTGGAGAGTTTGGAGGAAGCCCAACCACCTCTTTTTGTGTGGCTGAGGTGGAGGGGGCCCTCTGGGAGGCCGGGGATCTGAGGTGCCTCCGGAAGGTTGTTATGGTCTTGAATATGATGCGTATACTTCAAGTGTTTTGTATATAGAAAGAATCTATGTGAATTTATGTAAAAGTGTGATGTAAAAAATTGTATCAAATATCTGATAAGGTGATGGATGTTTATCTTTTTAATTATCAGTAAAGTTGTGCTGTGGCCTTAGGACCCAGAGAAAACTGGTGTGGTGTGATTTTGTACAAATGGGGGCAGACTGGGGCGGGGATGGGAACCTCCATATTCAATGAGCCTGCAGTTGAAATCAAGCTAAAGCAAGCAGGGTCTGAAGCTACAAATTAGAATACAACAGGCAGGAACTGAAGCGGAGAGTCTGAGGCTTACTGGCACACCAATCAGTGTGGTGCAACACAGGAAGGCAGCCAATCAGGGGGACCCAGCATCAAGAGTGCCAAAGTGTGGAAATAAAGATCCTCAGGATCAGGCCGTACCTGCTTGTGTGGCACTGGGAGCCGAGGATCTGAGAGGCTGGTGGCGGATCTGCAAAGCCACGCTGCCAGCTGGAATGCCCAATCAAGGGCTGCAGAGCTGTGGGACAATAAGAAAAAAATTTGAGTTAGATAAAGGGGAAGAAAAAGAGGACGGGGAGACAGCAGTTGAGTGGGGGCGGGAATAATTCACTGCCGATTGCAGGACAGCAGGGGTGGGGTCAGAGCCTGCCAGGAAGACAAAGATGAAATTAAAATGAGGGGCAGGGACAACAGGAGACAGAGGGGAACAGCTAAATAAGAGAAAATTAGGACTGAATTAGGATCAAGTTGAAGAGGGTGAGACTGGGGGCAGGGCAGGTCAGTGCCGTGAGCCAGGCCGGGGGGGGGGGGGGAGGTAGGACTATCAGGCAGAGAGAGGAAAAAGAAAGAAAATTAGGGTTTGCAGGATGGGAGGCAGGAACAAAATACAGTTAAATTGGCGGGATTACCCAGTCAGTGTATAAACCAGGCAAACAGATTTTTAAAATATCACAGCAGTACAATTAGCGTAGCTATCAGAAGTAGGTTAGGAAGCATGCAGGCAGTTACTAAATATAAAATAATAGTACATTACTATGAAGTAGTGTAGCAAGGGAGAAAAATATGCAGTTGAAATCAAGCTAAAGCAAGCAGGGGCTGAAGCTACAAATTAGAATACAACAGGCAGGAGCTGAAGCTGAGAGTCCGAGGCTTACAGGCGCACTAATCAGTGTGGTGCAGTGTAGAATGGCAGCCAGTCAGGGGGACCCAGCATTGACAGTGCCAAAGTATGAAAATAAAAATCCTCAGGATCTGGCCGTACCTGCTTGTGTGGCACCAGAGCCGAGAGGCGGGTGGTGGATCTGCAAAGCCGCGCCTGCCAGCTGAAATGCCTGATCAAGGGCTGCAGAGCTGCTTGTGTGGTACTGGGAGCCGAGGAGCTGAGAGGCAGGTGGTGGATCTGCAAAGCCACACTGCCAGCTGGAATGCCTGATCAAGGGCTGCAGAACTGCTTGTGTGGCACCTGGAGCCGAGGAGCTGAGAGGCAGGTGACGGATCTGCAAAGCTGTGCCGTCAGCTGGAATGCCCGATAAAGGGCTGCAGAGCTGTACACCTTGCCTCAAAATAAAACTGAGTTAAAACAAAATTAAGTTAGCTGATCCCTCCACCCAAACCCACAGTGCACAGCTGCACTGTTCTTAGCTAGCCAGATTGTCTCCTGACAGCAGGAGCACCTCTCTCAGGGAGGAGCCATATTACATCATTGACGAAGCCTACGTAGCATCACGACTGATGCAAGACCACACCTTCCCGTCTGCTGGGTGTGCAGCTGCTGTTGTTGTCAGATGACAGCAGTAGCGGCTCTAGCCACAAATGGTTACCGGGGCACAGCTGCTGCACAACAGATGGCAGCCAGGGCACTGATACATTGTTACTATGGGGGAAGCTCTGCACCATATGGGGCACCAACTGGGGCACACCATTTTTTTACCAGGGCACGTGCCCTGGCGGGCCCTGGTGTAGAGCCGCCCATGGATGACAGTCAGACTTGTTGCAAACAGCTTGGTTTAGGTTAGGGAAGGGGGAACTTTCTGACTTAGCTTGGAATTTCACTACTGTTGGCACCCCAAAATCATGGATTGGGAGTTGAGAGGGGCCTACTTGTAGTAAAAAAGTATTTTGGGACTGGTGAGGTTGGGCCTAGGTATGGGGAAATAGATTAAAAGATGATGTCAGGTCCTGGAAAAGTGCCAGGGATCTTCAATGTTTTTTATGTAGACATGGAGGGGGGTTGAGGGCAGGAGACCACTGGAGGTTTGGGAGGGTATAGCCACAGGACTAGCCCTGATCTCCCGGGTAGGGCTAAAAGTTTTTTTTTTAACACTTTTTCCTTTTTACTTTCCGAATTCAAACATGTTGAATAATGATAAATACGTCTGTGTTATATGGTCCTGATTATCTCATTATTTGTGGTCTTTGGGAATTATCAGTTACTACCACAGCCCTACTACTTAAGGAAAACAGTGGCTAGGCCAAAGATGCCTCAGGTAAATAGGGAAGCTCAGTCTAACTCAGATAAATGGATCCTACATTTGTCAGTAGAGAGAGATTGCAAAGAGGTTAAAAGACTTGCTCAGGATCCCACAGTGAATAAGAGGAAGCTGTGGGATTCGAACCTGGGTTTCCAGATTCATAGCTTTGGGTTGTAATGGCAACCAATAAATCAAACTGCCTCCCTATGTAGTGGCAGGGGCTATGGATTGCAAGGACTTTTTACATGAGGAGTAGTTGGGGGGGTGGTGGCATGAAAGGAAGGGGAGCAAGGGGAGTCGATGTAGTTTGGGCAGCACCAGGAAAGGCAGAAGAGGAATCATGTATTTCAGGGAATGTGGAAAAGTGGGGAAGGTCAGGGAAGCAGAAGGAAGGGGAGCAGTGGAGGTACGGTCAGTAATAGGAAGAGGGAGGGTATGAATTATTAGTGGGTGTGGTGGTGGAGTACGGAGGAGTCAGTTACAGGAAGTGGGAGAGGATGTGAATTAATTATCACTCAGAATGTGGGGGAGTAGGGAGGATGGGAGAACAGTGGGAAGTAGGAATAATGTTAAGAATTATTTATTACTAGGGGAGTGGGGCAGAGAGGATCTGGGCAGTGGTTGCGAAGGGGGAATGGTGCTCATTAATTATTACTGAAAAGGGTAGCCCAGACAGCTGGAGCAGCAGTGGAAAGAATGGAAGGTTATAAGGAAATGCAGGGGAACGTGTTTATTAAGGACCCCTTTGGAACCAAAGAATCTGTCCTTCATATCAGTTTGTCCTTAATATACAACTTTTACATGAAATTGAAGTTGGGACTGAAATATATACCTTTAATTCCATGGCATTCTTTACATGTAATATTCTCTATAGGCAAGTTCACTGTATTTCAGTAACATGTGATCAGCCCTTGAAATTCACAAATAGCCCATTCATTTATACGTGGTCAGCCCTAGTAATTCACAGACCCCATTCACTTTTTTTGTCATAATTAACAGTTGTGAAATCAGAAATCCCATAATTCACTTTTGTGATGTTAGAGCAGTGAATGGACTTTTTTAGACTGCTTATCAGTCAAACTGTCTGTAATGTTCCACTTTCTGCATAACATTCTGAGGTTAGCGATTCTGGTTTGATTCTCATTCTGCTGACAAACAATCAAATTAATTTGTAACATTGTTATACCGTTCAATGAGCACTTTATATAAATTATATGAAGTAAAGAATGGTACAAATGTAAATTACGAGTCTTATAGTTACGGTCACTGATTTGTGATGACTTGAAGTAATGAAAAGTCATTTTTATGTTTGCTTGCATGCATGAGCAAGAAACATAGTGCCACTGTAACCCCCCTACAAATGGGGGTTTCTAAAAAGTCTTCCTTGAGCTTGCCTAAATGCTTACTGCCAGGCAGGTGTCCTGTGTTTTAGCAGTTTAAATGTGATTACCACAGCCTATATAGCCTCTGTGTACTGTCTCTTTAAGAGCTGCCTGATTGCAGTTTAAGTAATCTGAGAGGGAGCTCTGTTGAAAGTTGTAACTATTTACTGAAAATCATTTAGAGTGATAAGGATAATGTAGTTTGTCTAACCTGCTTTCTTTGTAGCAAGGACTGTTTTGTTTGTCTCCACTATCTTGGTCCTGGACTGCAAATTGGACCAAATAGTACTGGTGGGACCTAAAATATAGCCAGATTACAGGAGCTGTCTGAATTCATAATCTGTAGGAATTTTAATTTGGAGCTTTTTGTACCTTTTTTGCAACTGAAGGGGGAGCTCTTGCTTTGACTGACAGCCACATCAGTCAACCAAACCTTTAGGATCTTGGGGAAGTCCCGGGCTGCTTGCAGTTTTCAGTTAGTTCTGAGCTGGGAAGTGAAATGAGAAAAGCTCAAGTGTATTTTGGGCAGCAATCCTGAGTGGATTTGCATGGGAAAGTTGTGAAAGGGCTAAGTTTCGGCCTGCATGTCTGTCTGCTGCTCCTGAGAGGGAGAGAAGAGAATTATTTTGGACTAAATCCAAGTTTGTGTGACTAAAGTAAACTACTGAAGTGGGCCAGGCTCAACCTGAAGAAGACCGAAGATTTTGCTGAATGCAATTGGCCTGTCAGGAATTCCAGCTACCCCTAAGCTCCCAGTGTGTGCAGAGACTTTGCGATTGTGACCGTGGAGCGCTTTGCCTGGTACAGTACAATTCCAGTACATGTAGAAGTGCTATGAGTTGCTAGTGGGTTGTGAGTTAGTTCCCTACTGTGTGAACTGTGTTCTGCTTGCTGGAAGCTGTATCCAGCCCAAAATGGACTGCATCTGAATTTGTCTCCATGCAGTCTGGGCCTTGCCAAACTGGTCCAGCCAGACTACCCGTTGCACAGAGAAGCCATCGACGAGAGACCTGCCTGGGGATCAGCCAGTGCTCCACACTTGAACAGGAATGACACCTCTGTGACTTGTGTGGGCCTTGCTTCTCCTGGCATTCCAGATCAACCAGCTGCAGTCTCGATTTTCGTCCAGCCTGTGTCCAGTCTTGGGTATCGTGAGTAAATACCAAGGTAGCTCCTTGCAACAACAGCTTAATCTGAGTGTGTCATCTGATTGTCTTGTTGTTTCATTTCCTTTACGAACTGAGCCTTCTGGCTCTGGATTACAAATATTGTGTACTGTACATGTTGTGTTTTCCATCACTGGGCCCCAACCAGCTGCGACGCCGGCCAACCCCGGGCAACAGTCCTGGCTAGCCCATCTCTTCTCTACCTCGGTACCCAGAGGTGGACTGTGTGGGGGGACTCAAAGCGCATGCATAACTGCTTGATTGATATAACCTTTAAGCTAATTAACCTGATTTTGCCCCTCCCTTGTTCAAGTCCCCTGAATAAATCAGATCTAACTTTTTCTGCATGTAATCTGACTGTGGTTCCAGTTTGTGCTCAAAGTACTGTACTGTTGCTATTTGCTGTGTATAACCTTGTTTTACAGGGAGTCCCCAGGGTCAAGCCAGAGGAACCAGCCCTGGTGGTAAGTGCAAACAGTGTGGGTACTTGTGTGGTGTACCAGGGGTATTGTGAAAGTAATTATTGTACAGTGTTCAGGAACCTAGAGGGGAAAGAGGGGGGTTACAGTGTCCCGGAGGGCTGTGCCCAGGTTAGCTTGACCACTACCAATGCTGACCTCTGGGTGGAGGCATCTGTTTCAGAACTCAGGCCCCTTAACCTGCTACTAGCCAAGCAGGCAGGGGTAGTAGCCCTTGGGATAGTGCCACCTAGGGGTTACACCACCATACGAGTTTTCGTAGGTGTGCCTCTCCCACTTCCAATGCCCTGCTCCCTTTTGCAGGCACAGCTGCACCGCGCCAATGAATGTCCAAGCTGTCTGTGACCGTTCAGATGCAGTGGCATACAGTTGAAGGAAAACACTGTGGCTCATTGTACAGAGCAATTTGCACGCCATCCGTCAGCAGTAATGCACATTGCATCAGTGTTCACTACATACAAACTGTCATAGACAGTTCACCCCCCACACACACCTCATTAGCACACTGGGAGCCCACCCACACGTGCTCATGGGTCCGAGTCCCCCCACACACTGTATGGCGATGAGGTGCTCAATCCCGTCGGCTCTATTTGCCCCAACAGATTTTCCAGGTGCCGCTGGCAGCCCACCCCAGCATGGCAAAGGTCCGTATGATGACAGGGGTGCCCAATCCACCGTCGGCTCCACTGTACCTCCCCACACACAAAAAAACCCGACTTCCAGTTGCCATGCTGGGAGCCTACCCCAGCGTGGCAAATGTCCGTATGACCGACGGGGGTGCCCAATCCCACATTGGCTCCACTGCTCCCCAAAATAATGGAATAAATAGGGTTTTTTCAACTTTGATGCATATCTCAGGCATTTTTGGGAATTTTTCACCAAATTTTCAACATGGGATTCTTGGGACCCCACTTCATGAATTCTGTCACTGTCATTTTATTATTCGGTCTCGAAAGGTGATTTCGCACTCACTGCACGGAACCACCTTTTGGGACCAAGTAATGAAACGACAGTGTCACAGTTCATGAGGTAGGCTCCCCCAAAACCCTATGTTGAAAATTTGGTGAAAAAAATTCCCAAAAATGACTGTTTTATGAGCATACATTTCGCAGTTCCTACGCACGCTGGTAATGTCACAAATTTTTAATATTTTCACTCCAGATTTTCAACATTGCCATTTTACCACACCTCCTTATGAGCAGTGTAGCTGTCATTTTTCACATCTCGTCCAAAATGTGTTTTCACTCAAGTGGCGCACAGTGGCGCGGTCGGTGTAGTGAAACCAATGTTTAGGACAGATTAAGAAAATCACAGTGACACTGTTCATGAAAGAGAGCCTTAAAATGGTTATGTTGAAAATTAGAAAACAAAGTCCATAAACTGACTGTGTTACTAGTGTGCATTGCGCAGTTTCCACGCACCGTCATAAGTTCACAAATTTGTAATATTTTCAGTCCAGATTTTCTACACTGGCATTTTTTTACACCTTCTTATGAACAGTACAGCTGTCATTTTTCACACCCTGGCCAAAATGTGATTTCGCACTTCTGGCGCAGAAATGCGTGGTCGCTGTGGGAAATCAGTGTTTGGGACACATTAAGAAAATCACAGTGACACTGTTCATGAGCAGAGGTCCCAAAATGCCTGTGTTGACAATCTGCTGTAAACAATCTGAACTAAATTACATTACGGGTGTGCATTACTTGAATTCTCATACCTTTCGTGACTTAGCCAGTTTTTTATATTTTCAGTTCAGATTTTCAACATTACCATTTTGTACACCTCCTTGTGAACAGTACAGCTATCATTTTTCATCCTGTGCAAAATGTGTTTACACCTATTGGTGCCAAATGGTAAATAGTCACTGTGCAAAATCAGCTTTCAGCTAACGAACTGATACTGCCACTGTTCATGAGGTGGGGGTCACAAAAAACCCATGTTGAACAATTGGAGTGAAAATACCAATGAACGCCTGTGCCGTTAGGATTTCTGGCCATAACGCCCCACCCTGTAGAGACTGACAGGCATCAGGGGTGTGACTTGGGATTGTCGCCTGTAATGCTCATACCATTCCACCCCCACCCACACCCTGCAGCCAGTGACAGGCACAGAGGTGTGTCTTGGACTCTTGGCTCCAAAGTTCACCCCATTCTCCTATGCTGCACCCATATCATCGTACTTCCTTATGGAATGGGGTGAGCATAAGGCCCAAAGACCCCAAGGCACACCGTGACGCTTGTCAGTGTCTGCAGGGTAAGGTGTGGTGAAATGGCATGGCCGTTATGCCTGATGACCCAAAGGCACACCTCAATGCCTGTCAGTCTCTGTAGGGTGGTGGTGGGGTTGGCTTTAGTTCAATACTTCACTGCCATTCATATTGTGCATCTCTCTAACTCCTACACTACCAATGCCAATGCCAGCAAGCAAAAATTTGGCATTGATAAGTGCCTTTTCGACTTAAAATTTCCAGTATTACACTGGTGATAGCTAGTCTAGTATTCAATATTTTACAGATATTCTACTCTGTCTTTTACACTGTGTATAAATAATCAGAATAGCAGAGGCCTTAATATATGGCAAAGTAAATAAAGCAAAATAAAAAATAGTACAGGAAGCAATTTAAAAAAAAAATGCAAGTTCTGTAGATTCACTCATCTAGTATAAAATGCACAAATTCTGTCAAATTCTTTCTTTTTGCCAGTGTGCAGACAGAATTCTGGTGCCAGTGTGCAGACCAGTCTGAATTCTGGAATTTTGCCTGGTTTTCCACTAAAAATAAATAAAACATTGGCTTTGCTTATATACTGTGTATAGTTCTGTGTCAGGGTACTGATGACATTTTCAGACCACTCTCTCTTCGCTTTCATGGTTTGTAATGTCCCGAGAACCGCTTGATTCATTTCATTCTGTATTACCTAGGAGGGTAGGTGTGATGGTTGATACAATCTTCATTGGTTGGGCAGCCAAGTAAGAGCTCTGCAGGGGCTGTGAACTCTGATGTTTGAGTTCAAAATTATAAACTTTAATCCTTGGGTTCAAGTTGCATTCCAATCTTTTTTTTTTTCTATCTTACTTTTTGCTCCCCTGTTACCAGCTGTGCCTTCTTGGCAACGAGGGAGACATGCATTTTTCTGGGTTTTCTCCTCATTACCCCAGAACACGGTCGCACATGTGCATGGAGGTGCACATGTGCTCCGTGGCTCTAGTGATGACCCCTTCGCACTGCTTGGCCTAATGCCAGGATTCCCTTGTGGCTTGGTGCTACCACTCAGCCTCTACCGGGTGGTAGCCAAGAGCTGGAGAACCCTTGCGTCCCTCCCTGGAGATGAGAGCTGCCTTGCAGCATCTCGAGCCTGCTCTGCTTCCCCCCCAGCCAACCTCTGGTGGCCCGAGCTTGCTTCCGAACCCAGGTCACCAGCGTGGTGTGAGGTGTGGCGTCCAGCACCTCAACCCTCAGCGCCACCGGGTCAGCATGCATTCCAGTCTTTTTTGATCAAGTTCTGAAAAGACTGATTACTATTGTAGGGCTCCTGCAGGGTGGGTGTGCTCCCCCAGATGACTACAGGAGCAAGACGCCATTACCTTACACCACAACCGGGCAGCCAGGAATGTTTTTGTTGGCTCCTTTCTTCTTGTCTTACTCAGCAGTGAGGGGTTTCATATTCAAGTAAGAAACAAATGGTGGTGCCTCCACCCAGAGAAACATTTAAGGGGAGCCTGATGATGTAACTGTACCACCCCATGGGATGCTGTACCAGCCCACCTACCCAATGTGGCCACACTGTATGGAGACCCCCCCGGCAAATGCAACACCTCCCAGTTAGGATGCACAGTACTAAGGTAGTCAATAATGACAGCAGGTTTAAACATCAAGAACAAACTTTATTAACAGACCACTGGCCTGGCTAGGGAAAGAGAGTGACTGAATGCAACTACTTGTATAGGCCTTTTTAGGCACTCTCCTATGTGGGGTTAAGTCTACCACTCTCACGCACTGGTCACAGATGGCTCATCCTGACCCCACCCCACAGACAGAAAGCAGTGGCCTTCAGGATTTGTTCTCCCAGAGGCCACTACCCTTACCCACTTGGTATCAGGCCTTAGATATTAATACTGTGAGCTCCCTTAAAAACAGCCCCTGGGTACAGAAGTGTTAACCAGTGTAAGCCTGATGAAACTGTCATAGGTTGGTAGGCACTGGTGCACATGCAACATAGAGCAATGTGCTCAATCTAATGTCACCCCAAAGACTATGCAATTGCAAAAATAGCACAAGCAGAGCCCACACTCAGGGTATTTGTAATCTGGCCTGATGGGCAACATTCAGTTCAAATTCTCCATTAATTAGACAAGCAGAGCCACCCTGCAGCATATGTACAGTTTCCCCAGACCAGCTGACTTCTTCTGGTTTGAGAGCCCTCAGGATCAGAGCTTCACTCAGGGTACCTACATCTCACTGGGTTCCCTCTTCGGACCTCATTCTTTCGCTATGGCTGGTGGCTGTTGCTTCCTCCTGGAGGTTCAACTGCCTTTTCCCTCAGCTGCTGAGGCCCCATTCTGACCCAGAAGTCCTGGCTTCCAGACTCTCAGGGTGGTGGCAGCCAGACACTAGGCTGCAGTGCCTGCTCTGGATTCTCTGTTTTGTGATTTTTTTTCTGTCTCAGCATTGACTCATGCTGGCTAGCAGATATTTGACTCTCCCAGGCAGGGGTGGGTAAAGATCCCCAGTTGCATCTAGGCATCATTCAGGGCTGTTTTCAGGCTGCGACAGCTGCTTACTTTTGAAGTGCGACAAAAGTGCAGGTTTTGCATGGCACAGGAGGCGTTGAAGAGCTACAGCTTCTGCCGGGTCCTGCCAGCTCCTGCCAGACCCCAGTGTAACCCCCCTACAAATGGGGGTTCCCGAAAAGTCTTCCTTGAGTTTGCTTAAATGCTCACTGCCAGGCTGGTGTCCTGCATTTTAGCAGTTTAAATGTATTGCCAGAGAGTGCCTGTATAGCCTTGGTGTACTGTCTCTTTAAGAGCTGCTGGGATTGCAGTCATAATTACTCTGAGAGGGAGTTTTGTTAGAAGATGTACTTGTCTGCTGATCATTTGTTAGAGTAGTAATAATATTGCAGTTTGTTCTAATCTGCCTTCTATGCGCCATGGACAGTTCTCTTTGTTTCCATCATCTTGGTCCTGGACTGTCAGAATGGGCCAATCAGTACATTTGGGACTCTAAAATGGAGCCTGCCTACAGGGGCTTGGTGGGGCCAAAACTTGTAGGAATTGTAGTCTTGGGTTTTTGACACCTAAAATAACCTGGAGGGGGAGCCCTTGTTGTGACCGACAGACAGGTCAGCCAACCAAACCTTTTGGATATTGGGGAAAGTGCCACACTGCTTGCAGTTTCAGTTAGATCTGAGCTGGGAAGTGAAGAAGTAACAGCTTGAGATAGTTTGAGCAGCAATCCATAGTGGATTCACGTGGGAGAACTGTGGAAATGCCTGAGTTTTGCCTGCATGCCTGCCTGCTGTTCCTGAGAGGGAACTTGTGCTTTTTTTGGACTGAATCCAAACTTGGAGAGCAAATTAAGCCACTGAATTGTGACCAGGCTTTAACTTGAAGAAGACCGAAGATTTGCTGTATGCGATCGGCCTGTCAGGACATCCAGCTACCTCTGAACAACTGGACTGTGCAGATACAGTGTAATTGTGACTAGAGAGCCATTTGCCTGGTACAGTGGAATTTTCTTACATGCGAATGTGCTGTGTACTTACAGTGGGTCGTGATTTGGTTCCCCACTGTGTGTCTGAACTACGTTTTGCTTGCTGGAGGCTGTATCCAGCTCCACGGACTGAATCCATATCCATTTCCATTTGCCTGGGCCCTGCTACACTGGCTCAGCCAGAATACCTGCTATGCAGAGAAAGTCATCGACGAGAGACTGGCCTGGGGATCAGCCCCTTGCTCAATGCCTTGAACAGGAATAATGCCTCGGTGATTCGTGTGGGCCCTGCTTCTCTGGGCACTCCAGCTCAACAGCCTGCAGTCTCGATTTCATCCTGCCTGTGTCCAGTATTGGTTATCGTGATTAAACATCAGGGTAGCTCACTGCAACAACAGCTAAATCTAAAAGTGTTGTCATCTGATTGTCTTATTGCTTTTTCTTTCACGAACTGAGCCCTCCAGCTCCGGATTACAAATAGTGTGTGTTGTGCATGTTGCTTTCTTCCATCACAGGGCCCCAACCAGCTGCAATGTTCCTGGCTAGCCCACCGTTTTCCTACCTGGGTACCCAGAGTGTGTGACTGTGTGGGGACTCTGAACTGCATGCATAACTGTATGATTAATATAGCTTTTAAGCAAATCAACCTGATTACGCCCCTTCCTTGTTCAAGTCCTCTGAATAAATCAGATTTAACTTTGTTTGCATTTAACCTGACTGTGGTTCCAGTTTGTGCCAAGAGTTTGTATGGTTGCTGTTTGCTGTGTTTAACCTTGTTTTACAGTGGGTCCCCAGGGTCGAGCTAGAGGAACCAGCCCTGGTGGTAAGTGCAAACATTGTGGGAAATTGCATGGTGAATAAGGGTAATTGTGAAAGTGATTATTGTGTACTGTTCAGGCCACTAGAAGGAGAAAAGGGGGGTTACAGTGTCCCAGAAGGCTGTGCCCAGGTCAGACTGACCACTACCAACCCTGACCTCTGGTGGAGGCACCCGTATCAGAACCTAGGCCCCTTAACCTGCAACTAGCCAAGCAGGCAGGGGTAGTAGCCCTTGGGATAGCGTCACCTAGGGATTACATTTTAGAGGCTCACCGCTGGGATTTTGTGCCTTCTAGTGGCCAAAAATTATGAATTATTGTGAAAGATTAATGGCTACCCCAGTAGAAATGGCTGTACACCAGTTGGTGGGGTTGTGTACTGTGCAGGAGATCGGCTCCCAAAATACTCTGCTTATATTGGATATTCCCCTGGGTACCAGTAAGGACACTGTAGAGGGAGCACTCTCCAAAGTTGAATGTTTAAAAAACCCTGAGGTGGTGGGTCAACAGGATGATTTGATCGCCCAAACTTTCATAGTCTTGGTAGAGTGTAGTGACCTCATGGACAGCTCTAAAGTGCCACAGACTATTGCCTCAGAAGGGGTCCTAGCCACCTGGAGAGTGACAACAAAAGACAGTAAAGACCCTTTGGAGGATGAGCTCCCACCATTATCTGAGACTTTTGAGGAGAAATTTGCTAAGTTGTTGCTGGAGGAAGGGAAAACCATAGGGGACTTTTAAAAAACTATTCCTGCCACCTTGGGGTGTTCCTTCCCCAACACCCCCTTCCACTCCAGCATCTGTTACTGCCCCACCTTCTGTGCCCATGTCAATGCTGGCCCCTATATCTGTACGCACCATTAGTCACGACTCCTACTGAAGGCTGAGAATCTTCTTGGGCACCCTTCCCACCCCCCAAGGGAAGGATGTCTGGGAGACCTGGATCGACTATGTTGCCCCCTTGGTAGCCGATTAGCAGTGTGCAGAGGCTGAGAAGCAGAAAAGAATCATAGAAAGTTTGAGGGGCCCTGCCCTTGAAGCCATTACATTTTTGAGGTCCACGAACCCTGATGCATCTGCTCAGAAGTACAGTACCTATCTGTACTTGAAGGCAATTTTTGGAGCATTGAGTCAGGGGAGACTTTGATGTGGAAATTCCAAGGTACCAAACAATGGAAGGGGGAAAGTTTGTCTGTGTATTTGCCTAGAAAGAGCTCTGCAGAAAGCTTACCAGAAAGGTGGGGTAGCTGCCAGTGATTGGGAACACGTAATGAGATTGGGGCACATGCAACATGCCAAGCATTCTAAACTGCAGATCATCCAATTAAGGCTCCAGGATAGGAGAGATAACCACCTGATTACTGTGACTTAAAAGAACTCCGGGAGGTAGAAGGTGAAGAGGGAGATTGTAATTATGGGGTGAGTGCAGCCCAAGTGATCATGGCACCGGAAGGCCCTTCCGAAATGGAGACCACTACCAGTGTCCCGCTGTGGGCTAAACTGTGGGGGGAGGAGTTGCTGAAGAAAGTCAGAAAAGTACAACCAGGTGCATTCGCTGAGGCATTCCCTGCTGATAGAGGCCCTGGACCCTGTCAGGACATGACTGTTATGGGGGAAGGGGTGCACCCTCAGGCATCGTCTACTAGGGGTGGCTTCTCAGCTGAGCTCAAGCAACTGACTGCCACTCTAAAGGAACTTTTGAGACACGGTAAACTACCAGCAGAAGTCAGATCACAAAAAATCTCCCATCGATGCTCCAGCAACCCCTACTGTGTTCTCCTCAAGAATGCCCCGAGAGCCTGTCATTTGTCACAATTGCGGCAAGGATGGCCATATGAAGAGGGAATGCTGGTCTCAGAAGAACTTAGAGAATGTGGTGAACCGACTTCAAAGAGAGCTTCGGAAAATGAGTCAGTGGTCAAGGGGTATACGAAATGACCACAGTGAAGGCTTCGGCCATCCTAACTCAAACCTCTCCATGGCTAAATCGTCTGTCCAGGCCCCTGCTGTTGTCCCTCCAGACTGGCCCAAAATAGTAGGCCCTTCAATAAAGACTACTGTGGCTGTGAATGGTATTCCTACTCAGGCTGTGCTTGACAGTGGGTCGCAAGTGACCATTGTATTTCAGGACTGGTATGACAAACACTTATCTGATGTGCCATTACAATCCCTGAAAGGCCTACATGTGTGGGGCTGAGCGACAAGTCTTATCCCTACCTTGGCTATGTCTGCCTCTGGTTGTCTTTTCCTGCAACTGTAACTAGTGTAGAGGAGCAAGTAGAGACACTGACCCTAGTGTGTCCCCACACTGAACTGTATGATGGGGTTCCCCTGTTAGTTGGAACAAATGCCCACAGTTTGGGAGACTAGCACAACTCTGCCATGAGAAACAAGGGCAACTGACTGGATGGACCCTAAGAATTCCAGCCTTAGTAAAAAAGGCATATGACTTACAACAGAAACCCAAGGAAGAGGACCCAGATAAGCCAGTGGGGATAGTGTGTAAAAAGGAACCTGGAATTGGCCCTCAACACCCAGTGCACAATCCATGGAGAAGACCACCTAAAGAGAAATGTAAAGAACAAAATATTACTATTGGCTGCACCAGGTGATGGAAAGTTGCCGGAAGGATTATTGGTTAAACCCAGCATCTTGCCTGCCCGTGCCCATGCATGACGAGTGATGGTCCAGATTCGAAATGTGTCAGATCGGGAGGTCTGGGTGAACAGAGGGTGCACTTTAGCTACAGTACACTGTGCAGACACTGCAGTAGTACCCAATAACAAGTACTCTGGCCAAAAGGAGAGAGTGACCCCATACTTATTTGACTTTCATGATTCCCTGCTGCTAGCTGAATGGAAGGCTAGGATTAGCAAGAAACTCAGCCAGAGAGACCAAGTGTTTTCGTTAAAAGAATGGGACGTGGGGTGTGTCCAGGGTGCAGAGCATCATATACGCCTACATGATGACCAGCCATTTCGAGAGAGATCCTGACGCCTCACCCCAGCAGACATAGATGATGTGAGGAGACACCTGCAGGAAATGCTTGCTGCTGATGTGATACAGGAATCAAGGAGCCCATAGACCTCTCCCATTGTGGTTGTGCGTAAGAAGAATGGGTCAGTGAGGATGTGTATTAATTATTGAACCCTGAACCGGTGGACCATCCCAGATCAATACACCATGCCCCATATACAAGATGCACTGGATTGCTTGAATGGGAGCAAATGGTTCTCAGCATTGGATCTTCACAGCGGATATTACCAGATTCTGATGGCCACGGAGGACCGTGAGAAAACCACCTTCATCTGTTCTTTGGGGTTCTACGAATTCCTGAGAATGCCACAGGGATTTCAGGTGCCCTGACCACCTTTTAGCAATTGATGGAACGTGCGGTGGGAGATATGAACTTGCTGGAATGCCTAGTGTTCCTAGATGACGTCATTATGTTCGGACGCACATTAGAGGAGCATGAGACCTGACTGTTTAAAGTCCTAGACCGATTGGAAGACTTTGGCCTCAAGCTGTCCATTGACAAGTGCTAGTTTTTTCAAACCTCTGTGAAGTATGTGGGGGACAAAGTATCTGCAGAAGGGATAGAGACTGATCCCAGTAAGGTCGAGTCACTGACTACTTGGCCCCAGTCCCAGAACTTGAAAGAACTACAATGTTTCCTGGGGTTCTGTGGCTACTACAGCAGGTTCATAAAGACTATTCCAAGGTGCTTAGCCCGCTTCTGAATCTCACCCAGGTTACCACCCTACCAACCGTAAATACAAGAAAGGGGCTGTCAAAGAACCAGAAAAGTGTACTTCTGCACAGGTGAACCTTTTGGGCCCGCTGAGACACCAAATGTGAAGCAGCCTTCCACAAAGTCATATACCCAGCTCACCCATGCCCCATCCTCACCTGTACTGACCCTGCAAGCCCTATGTGCTGCATCTGGGACGCTAGTCTGCAGGGCCTAGGAGATGCTGTATCAATATCAAGACCATGAGGATGGTTTGAGACCAGTGGCTTTTGCCAGCAGGAGCTTGACCCCATCAGAATGAAACTATCCTGTGCACAAGCTGGAGTTCCTTGCCCTAAAATGGGCCATTGTTGACCAGTTTCATGAGTACCTCTATTGGGCAAAGATATCGGTGAAGACCGACAATAACCCTCTAACCTATGTACAGATTTCAGCTAAGTTGGATGCCACTGGGCACTGGTGGCTCTCTGCTTTATCATCCTATGATTATGCTGTCGAATACAGGCCAGGACTGAACCATATTGATGCTGATGCCCTGTCACAAAGGCCAGTCTCCAAGAGTGATTGGGTCAGGTTGTCTGAACCTGACATCCGAGCATTGTGCCAAAAGTTTGACAGAGATGAACAGATGTCTGCGGACACAGTGGACTGTCTAGTAGATTGCTTAGGCCCTCCTGATACCTGCATACCGGCTGTCTATTGCCATTTCTCTTCTCTAGATATTAGTGTACTACTTCAACTTGACAATGACATATTCAGTGGGCTCAATCCAAAGATACTATGATTCAACCATCATTTCATGCCCTGCGTGCAGGTTAAGATGTGTCTAAGTTGCGTTCCCCTAACTTGCGAACTACCCTATTGTTTAAAGAAAGCCCCAGGTTGAAGTTACTCAATCAGTTGTTATACACAGAGACAGTGGATTGTAGTGGACAAGTAGACAAGCAACAATTGGTCCTGCCCACGGCCTTTAAATACTTGGTACTGAGGTCCCGACACAATCAAATGGGGAACCTCGGTATTGACAAGACTCTACCTGGTACAATCTCGATTCTACTGGCCCAAGATGGGGGATGATGCTAAGCACCATGTAAAGACCTGTAGTAATTGCCTCCAAAGAAAAGCCCTGCCTCTGAGGGCTGCCCCCCTTGTCAATATCTCTACCAGCGCCCCCATGGAACTGGTCTGCATAGATTTTTTGTGTTTAGAACCTGATCAATGGAATATTGGCAATATGTTACTGGATTTCGGATCATTTCACATGGTATGCACAAGCTTTTTCAACTAAAAGATCAAAAGCCTCTACCGTGGCCAAGGTGCAGTGAAAAAATTCTTCATCCACTATGGTGACCCCAGTGGATCACTCTGACAGTGGGAACTTTGAAAGTAGGCTAATCAAAGAATTCTCCCTCTGTGAGGGGTGTGGAAGTCAAGAACCATCCCTTATCACCCACAGGGGGACCCTCAACCAGAACGTTTTAACCGCGCCCTTCTAGACATGCTGGGCACCCTCCCCCCAAAAGACAAGCATAAGTGAAGCCAGCAGATTAGCACCTTGGTACATGTGTACAATTGCACCAAAAATGATGCTACTGGGTTCTCCCCCTACTGCCTCATGGTTTGGGAGGGAGGCCCGCCTGTCTGTTTTGGGGTCTCTCCAGATGGGGTCCGAGCTAAAAACTACCTGCAGTATGTACAGAAACTGAAAGCTCAATTGAACCATGCATATCAACTGGCCCAGACAATGGCCACTAAAAGAAATCTCGCCAACACGGCGAGGCATGACAAGAAAGTAAAGGCTCAAGAGCTACGGCCCAGAGACTGTGTGTTGTTACGCAATTTGTGACTACGTGGCAAGCACAAAATTGCTGATAGGTGGCACCATCTTCCTCATGTAGTAGTTGGAAAGTTGGATGATCTACCAGTATGCAAGGTACACCCAGAGAATAACTCCAAAGCTGTCCAAGACCATGCACCATAACCACTTGCTGCCTCTCGGCCAAATTATTATTGAAGCTGAGCCAGCAGACATTGCCTCCCTGGGCTGGTGACTCGTGCTGCTGCAAAAGAGACAGAGTCAACCTACCCCAGTTATGTTATAGATTTAAGGTTCCCTGCAGCCAGGCGTGTGAGAATTCTATTTTGGGGGTGTTTAAATATGACATTTTTAAAAGGAGATAAAAGCCCGGGGTCTCTAGGGCCGCCCAGGCCCCATCAACTCTAAAGTATGTACTTGATGTTTGGTGAATTTTGGGTTTCTGGAAGAAAACACACACATTTGTTGATGTTCTCCACCCCTAATTTTATAGAAACTTTTTCACATAGAATCGAGGGTTGTAGTAGGCAGTGACTGTCCTAAGTCTACAGAACCTCCAGTGGTTGTGGACAGCGGTTATCTAACAGATGCGATCAACCAATTGGTTCTACCTGCTGTGTTAGTAATGCTGCCTGGTAACAAGGCATTTGACCTATGTACACAGATTATGGTGGAATGGTATGCAGTGACACCAGGTCACCATCTAAACTCCCCCATGTTTTCTGCCATGGTGCCCTATTTTCCCCACCAATGTTGCCAGTGTGTCAAGCATGTGCCTTTTATATATTGTATGACAAAATGAGCAGTTATATATCTCAGTTCTGAGAGTGAGCTGTTAGGCTTATGCAGTTTTGTAATATAGTGTGATGTTTGAAATATTTAAGCAATATACCATGACAGAGAGTGGGTATATTGGTGGATTTACCACCTGGTGTGGTTTTGGTCAAGAAGGCACAGCAAAGTGACTTAGCATACCAGAGTGATAAATGCACCCATATCACTCTCATCATGTCCTGTGCTATTGTAATGTGCAACTTAGTTCTGTTTGTTTTTTATAGTGATATAAAACTTTTTACAGTGGGTATACTGGAGTTTATCACAGTCATGTGATGTGTTTTGACCAATGAGGTTACAGGATTTTGCTCATACATTGTATAATTCTACGCATAAGGCTGCTGCTTTCGATGTCTGGGGCGCTGGTAAGCCCAAGCTCTATAGTGTTTACATGTTCTGTGGTGAGTTTTAGTGTTTTTTTTTTTTAAGTAAAAGTGCAGTTTAGTTACATGTTCCACACTGCTAATTTCATTGGAATATTTATTCAAAAGAATCAGGTGTGTGGAAAACTCTTATTGTCATTACAGTCAGTGGGACCTCCAATAGCTGTGGACACTGACTGTCAACAGTGCCATCAACCTCTCACTCCACATGCAGTACAATATGCAGTTTTGCCAGCAAGGCTGCAAGCTAACTATAGTAGTGCAGTGACTGACCAGCAGTGCCATGATAAAACCACACCACCAACACGAGCCCTTAAAGCATGTGAGACATTTGAGTAAAGTTACTGTGTAAAAAAAAAAATTTTAAACACGTTGATGTGAGTGTTAAATAAACATTGTACTTACAATTTAGTGTCTTCTTGTTTCATTTTCTTCATGTCTGTTAGGGGCCAGACTGAGGATTATTCATGCAATTGCTGATGTCTTGTGTGGACTCATCTGGTATAAAAGCTATTTCACTGGCTCTTCATTCACAGACATCCCAGCTTCTCCATGGTATTTGACTATCTGCAATGGTGTCATGCATCTGGGAGGATCGGTGGCGATCCCTAGATTCCAGGATGATCTCTACCATGTTCACTGATGGGTCCTGAGGTGGCTCAGTACTCCAATCCTAAAGCCACAGATTTGTCTACAGAAAGTGCAGATGTTTCCATGTGGGAGAGCTGCCCGCTGGCTGAGTTTCTTCCCTTTTCATTCTACGTTCTTTGTTTTGGCTTCAAGGGCCAAGGCATTTTCTCCTGAAACAGGCCCCGCTTGATGGAGAGTTCTGGCGCCATTGAAGATTGGTTGGTAGCCAGCTTGTTATGTCGTATCTGTTTCCATGACATATGCATTCAGTGTGTCTTTGTAGCATTTCCTTTGACCACCATGGGATCTCTGGCGCGTGCGGAGCTGGGAGTATAAAATGTGTTTGGGGAGTCGAGGTTGGGCATCCGTACACAGTGTCAGTCAAGCGGAATCGATGTCGGATGATCATTGCTTCAATGCTGGTGACATTGGCCTCAGTGAGAGACTGGCGTTAGTGTGGTGGTCTTGCCATGATGGGAGAATTTTCTGGAGACATCGTTGGTGGTACCTATCCTCTGGGAGGATAGTGTAGTAGCTAAATTCATGAAGAAGGTGTCATAAGGCAGCCCAGTCTGTTTCAATATGCAATCTTTTGAAGAATGGTGGGACATTAGATGTTTGAGAGACTTAACTCATGTTACAAAAATTGTATTTAGGTGGTGTTTATTCAACAAGAGAATACATTGCTTTCAAAAAGCACTGTAAGCTGGCGATGCTATCACCAATGCCTCAGTAGTCTTCAATAGTGCCTTTGTCTTCCAACCAACTTGCAATTCCACAGTCAATATTTTTTAATACTCAAATCACTCTTTTTGTTGTATTTAGTTTCATGGTGAGTTCTGCAATGACATGGTGCAGAGATGCACATTCGATGATGACAGTGCACGTTCCTTACTATTTTTCACTCAGTTCTGAGCTGCAGAAGTTTGTTCCTGAGATGACTGTTCTGGGTCCTGCTTTTCTTAATGGCTAGCCCAAGACAAGTTTCCCAACACAACTGGTCAGAGACTGATGAATTTACTGGTCTGAGAACAGTTTGTCTGACATATTTATTTTATTGCCATTTACACCAGTTGGTGTAGAATCTCTGTTCAACATCATTTCACCATGATCACGCTCAAGTGAAATTTGAGGCTGAAATACATTTAGAAATTGTGATTGAAACTGAGACCACCTGGATTGTAGTCAACAGTTGAAATGAACACCTGGATCACAGTCCGTGATGCCCTTTCCCTCACTGACTGCTGATTTAATTTCTCTGTCTGTCATTGGGTTGGCCTGTAACAAGTGAAAAGCATTAGCACCACATCACTGGAGATGCTGCTAACTGTATAAGGTTGTGCTATGGATATTTCAACATCTTGGTATCAACTGTTAGAAGATGTTTATTGAAGCAAATGTTTTAGAATGGTATCTTATGCAATCCATGGTTCACCAAACAGCACAAATTAAAATAAATCCTCTGTAGGAATACACGCCTGCACCTTCTTGAAGACATATAATCTGATGATGTAGATAAGGACTGCTTGGCCACCTGAGTCTTCCTTTCCATGCAAAGCAGCCTTCCTTCTCAGAGTGCTGCCAGTGTAGTGAAAAGAAAAAGCACCAAGTGAGTCAGAGAGTTGGAATATGTGATTCAACTCATGGCTGTGTGATTGGTGCTAGACACATGATACCATTACATATGGAAGTAGCACAACTTTTCTGAAAAAAAACTTTCGATATGATGGAAGCCAGTAAAAGAGCAACCTGAGGGCTTTGGTCACTATATGGCTAACAGTAGGCATGGACAAGGAAAATATTTTAGAATAGGCGTTGTGTGAGGCTCAAATAAGGAGATAAAGGAGACAAGTGGGCCCTGGAGATGAGGTCGGGTCAAGACACTTCACTTAGATCATTCCCAAGCTGAGAACAAAACTTGCTCCAGTAGATCTGCAGACAGAATCTTTCTGGAAGAGAGGTAAAAAATCTTCTGGCAATCAAAGCAATGGAGCCAGTGCACCCAAGTCAAATGGGTAAAGGCTTTACTTCAGATACTTCCTCACAAGGATGAAAAGATGGTGATTGGTGACATACTCTTCATCTAAATTGTAGACACATTTTGAAACCAAAGTTCAAAATGGTTACTCTTCAATAATCAGTCCCACATTGCAAATAGGAGACTAGCTAGCCTCCCTAGACTTAAGATGCTTACTTTCACATCCTATCAGACCATGTCACAAAAAGTATTTGAGATTCAGAGCTTGCCTCATGCCACTGTCAGTTAATAGCACTTCCATTTGGACTAACTTCTGCTACAAGGGCCTTCACAAAAGTACCTGGCCCCAACCTGGCCATAATGGTAGAGTGCAGGAATACTAAGGGTAGCAGTCTTTTCCATACCTGAATGGCTGGCTAGTAGTGGGTCAATTCTGACAGCATGCACAGCAGTCTCTAGACTCTAGCACTAGTGAATTGAATACTGGCTGCCTAGGACAGTGAACTATGTACATCATGAACAAAACAGGAGGGACCAGGTCAGCCCAACTTTGTGCAGAAGCAATGAGGGCTGTGGTTACTGACATACTCCATGAAAGTATCCTTATCAGCCATACACCTTTCAGGGAAGGAATATGTATGATATATTCCCTCAGCAGGATAAATCAGGACCACCACAGTGGTGTCTGAATCCCAGATACTCAGTACAGTTTTGAGAAGGTGGGGACCTCAGAGGTGGATCTTTTGCCTTTGTAGAAATATGTACTCCTAGAGAGAGAGGATGGGAACATGAATGAAACATTTGATTACATAACAGGCATTAACAGGCACAGGAATGTTTGTTCATGAAGAACTCCTGGATCAGGGACCATGATCTTAGGCTGCAAGGAGAGAGGTTCTCTACCAACACCAGGAAGTTTTTCTTCAGAGAAACACTGGTGGATGCTTGGAACAGCCTACCTCAGGAGGTTGTAGAGTCAACAGTGGCTGGGAACCAAGACTGTATGGAGAGACACAAGGAGCCCCTGACTCGACGAAGGACAAATCGAGAGTCCAAATAGGGTTATAACAAATGGCCAGGCGAGATGAGCTAGCGAACTACTTCTGGCCAACTTTTATGTTTCTATGTCATGAGTGTACCAGAAGGAGTTTTGCACACTTGCCTGTGGACAGACTTGTGACATAATTCCTTGGGCCATTACCAGCCAGCAGGTAATATTTGAAGCCTGTTTTCAAGCTTTCATCAATTATCAAGCCCCTTTTTTTCATGGCAAGCTTGTAGTTACACACATATCTGTCAACTAGTGATCCCAGATAAGTTTGGGAATTGGTGCCAGAGTCCCAGATGGAGCAGTGCTCAGACATTCATTGAAACTGTTGACAGAGCAGTATTCAGGAAACTGTTTCCAGACCAGTTGTAGGAAAGTAGTCCCGCACCAGTCATCATGAGATAGTGGCCACTGGTCCTATATGTGGTCCTATATCAGTTGTTACTGGAAACATTTTGATTAGAATATTTCTTGAAATGTGGGATTGCAAGCACTCGTGTTTTGCTGGACAAACACTCTAAAGTAGTAAGGTTCAAGCGCCGGCTATGTGTGAGCATTAATCTGTCAATCACTTCCTCACTTTGCAATGGAATATCGCGGTGAATGCTTAGGAGTGCAAGACCAACAAGTCTGTTTTCACAGCTGGTATTCGAAGATAACTCTTTAACTGCCTGAGAGAGGAGAAAGATCGCTCTGAGCATGCTGTAGAAACATGGTAAGCGTAACCAAAATTTGCAGAAGCTTGTGCACATTTGGGTAAAACTGTACATCACACACTGAGAAAGTGCAATTATTGCAGATTTAGGTTTTTCTGCAGTATTTTTCCATTTATATTTACAGCTTCATTCCCTTCATACAACATTGTTCAGAATCAAGATCAGACTCATAAAATTTTACAAGATCTGATGCTCCAGACTGTAAATGACTTACTAAACCTTCAAGCTAGGTATACTGGCAAGTTGCTATTGAAACCAAAGCACTTTTGAATGAGAGAGTAGCGATTGTCTAGTTCAGACAAAAAAAGTCAAGAAGGAATGTACAACAGCTCTCCGAAAATATTGCTCTACGTTGTCTTCTGGGTAGTTTGCCCTGTGTTGCTGCCTGCCATAGTCTTGGAATCCGTAACTCTTACGCCCCAAGCCATGGCTGTTCTTTGAAGTGCCCTCAAGACTTTATGAAAAAGGAACTGTCACAGTCTGATCGCAGTTCACATAGCATCTTGTAGGGAAAATAGGAGGGTATCTCCTAGCAGTGGATAAAGGCGTCTTTATAAAGTCTTCAACCTTCCATTTTATTAATAGCAACTAAAGATATTTGTTTTTAATTTGCCCTTAGGCTCCTGTGACACTATGTACCCTGCCTGTGAAAACAAGCCACATGCATTTGAAAACAAGAATGTTTTCACTAGGGGTGTGCATGGGCTGAATAGTATTTTCTGAATACCATGAATAGTAGGCTTCCTGAATATTTGGATGCATTTTCTGAATAGTTCACTACTCGGCCACTATTCAGTAACTACTATTCTCTGCAGATTTGCAAGTCTCTCAAGAGCTTTGTTGGCCACCTCAAATTGTTTCTGAGCTCAAAGGCAAGCACACCATGTGACTTCCCCACTCTGAGCTGGTAGAAGACAGGAGACAGTAGTTTCTGAGAGCTGCTCTGCAGTACTTTTGAGACCTTAAACTTACTAAAAAAGAAATGCTTCACAGGTTTTCTTGGGTCAGTATAGTTTTTTGATCAGTGTCAGAAAAGCTATGTTTGGCTTTCTGACAGGTATTTTGTCCTTATTGCTGTACTCAGTTACAGGGACTTGGAGGGCTATCTGCTAACACCCCTTCTCTGCTGCTGTCTGACATAGCTCCAGTGTGATTTTTTTTGGGGAGAAGCACATTTTATTTTTGTGTTTTGTTTTTTTCCTGTTGTCTGGTTCCAGGCTTGATTCCCTGCATAACTGATGAGGGTGTCTGCTAACTCCCCCTCCTGCAGGTCACTGCTTATAATTTGCTGTATATGTGTAAAATATTTGATTTTGTGAGGCTTCACCCTGCTTGTGCATGCTTAATATATGTTTTCATGAGGTAGGGCCACACATGTGCACAGCTGTGAGCACACAGATTACAAAATAAACTTCTTCAGTTCTAAGCCAGTCAGGCTTGACTCACTGAATTAGTATTGTTAGTCTCCTCTGGTTCTGGGATCCCTGTACACATGAGGAGAGGAAGAAGAAGAATCAGCATTTATATAGTGCTTTTCATACACAGTGTATCCCAAAGCACTTTAAAAGCAAAGCTAGACTGGTAGTGAAGTGACTAAATGTGTGGTGTCAGCCATATCGCACATCATCACCCACACACAGCCTGGATAATTGCATGAACTGGTTTATGGGAAGGGGAATGTTGGCCAGGACACCAGGAATGTTCCCTACTCTTTGTGAAGAGTGCCCTGGGTTCTTTTACTTCTACCTCAACACCCACCAGGACAACCCCAGGATGGGCAGAAGCGACCTCGGTTTAACATCTCGTCTGAAAGATGGCACCCCCAGCAGTACAACACCCCCCAGTACTGCATTCGGATGTCAGTGATTTTTAGGTGCAAGTCCTATCCCAGTGTGGGACGAGAACCCATGACCTTCCGGTCCAGAGGCGGATGTGCTACCAACTGAGCTTACACGCTGACATGGTGGCTGGGACTCCCCCACTTCTACAGCACACTGCACACAATTGTTGTGCTTGTGAAATATATCCCCTGTGAGTCTGTGCTGTGTGTGTGTGTGTGTACAGTTGTGCACATGCATTTTTTTTGTTTTTTTGTTATTGTTTTGTTAATTAAACCATTGCATTTAGTGGAGCAGGCTTGTCTCACTGTGTTAACTGTATGTCATCTGTCTGTTCCTTGCTCGGTTCCATATTTGACTAAATAGGTTGCCCTTTTCTTCCCCTTCTTAGTAGCAGTGTTTTTCTTTACTGCTACTTTTTTTGTGGAGCAGTATAACTGGAAAGGTTGATGTACTACTGTAGCTCCACAACCTCTAAGTAAAGCATCACACACACAGGTACTACGTAGTAATAGTTTGTGTTTTACCCAGTAACCAGTAGTGACCTGATCTATCATATCTTTAGCAATCTTGCAAACGTGCTTCTTGGTCCAGCCCCAGCAAAGCGTCTGCACCACTGGCCCCAAGTGGTGAGGGACAGGATGATAGACCACAAACATACAGCACATCCACACAATTACTGCTAGTGTTGTCTCTGGGCTGCCAACCCCCCAAACAATCTATGTAGAACAAAAGAAGCACTCAGTGGGGGTGCAGTAACAAAATACAGTTAAGAGCAGTGCGGCATAAAGTTGCCAATACATTTGTTTGTGCTAAGGCTGGAGAATGCCAATACAGCCCTGGTGCTTTGAACCTGGACTTTGTCAGGGTGCATATTGGGAACGTACAAACACGCTATGAATATACAACCCTTAAAAAAATACACACTATAAATAAATGAAGTTAAAATGAATGAGACTGAGATGCCCTTATAACAAAACAATCCACAACTAACATACCCAAGGATGAAACACTGCATCAAGATTATAGAACATAGTTCATACTGTGGTGCCAGACAGTACATGCAATACAATGCAGTATTTTGCAAAATTGCTGTAAATGCTGCAGTATGCTGCAAGGAGCAGTGTAGTTTAATGGCAATTAAGCCTCCAGTCATCCAATATTTTGTGGCATATCATTTACTGCAAAGTACTGAAATGCATCTTGTTTTGCTCCACTGTAAATTATTGATACATAATACAATTCAGAGAAAGTGGTGAGATAGACTACATAGACAATGACATATAGGTGTCTCTCTTTATTCAATGGGCTCCGATATTTTATTCTCCCCAAGCAAGCCTTTTAGTTCTTGTAGCATTGGTAATAGTACTACTACCACTAATACCATTAGCAGTACTACTACTGCTAGTGTCACCACCTGTCCACCTGTACGTTCATTGTCACATCCTGTTGTGCAGTAGTAGAGGGGAATTAGAGCATACATGCTTTGTACAGCAAGCAGCAGACACCACCACCAGTGTCCCACTGCTACCATTATGGCTGCTACATCCACAGCCAGTGTGCTTCCCACCACCACCAGTGCCATTCTTGCAGCAGCCACCCTTTCAGCTATCACCACTGCAGCTACTGCTACCACTATTCCTATTCCCATAGCTGAGCACCTTTTACCCCGTGTCGGTTCGACCATGAACACCCTCTAGTGCTGACCCAATGCAATGCTTGATATTGTTTTCAGAGTGCTATGTGTGTGTTGCGGTGGATCAAGTGTGCTACATGAAGCTTGTGTTGCATTAGTGAGAGCTCAATGTTGGTGGCTAAAGTGTCATTAAGGTGTATATGGTATACCATGTTCAATGGGTAATTAATAGTGTTGCTGAAGTGCTGAAGTGCTTTTTTAAAGTTTCCTTAAAAAAACACCTTTTCTGGCCGAATAATGAATACCAAATTCTTGGGACCCGAATACCAAATATTCGGCCGAATATTTGGGAAAAGATATTTGCAGAGCCCTAGTTTTCACATGACACATATGTTTTTCCCATAGTAAATAACTGGAAATGAAAACTTAAATAACTTTTTAACAGATTAATATTTTTTCACCAAACCTTCAAAAGGCACATCTGTTGGACAATAGCTTTCAACCCTGGAAATTTCAGACCACAATCAACAGCCGCTTCTGAGAAATGGCTGTTGAAAGAAATGGAGAAAACTCTGAAATATTGCGTTTTTCACCACTGTGTGTCTCTAAAACCACAAAAGGAATTCATACAAAATTTGAAATGTCAGGAGACCTGCCCCACAAGCCTCAAAGCATGCCAAATTCCATGTGGATCTGTTCTACTGTTGCAAAGTTATTAAAGTGCAAAGTTTGAGGTTTAACATTAAACTGTCTGGCCAACCTTAATATACTGGTGCTGCCACGCTAGTATTAAAAACTATGGTACTACATCATTAGGGTTCTAAAGCTGCAAAATCAGGGAAGTATGGTGTTAGAGGTTTTGTAACCCTAACACCCAATACCTCACCCAGTCCCTAGTCTTGTGAACCAAGGTCAAGCTACAGGTCTGGGTTGTTCCTCATAGGTCTGCTTCTTCAAGCTACAGGTGTAGAACCATGCCCCATAAGGCTGCTGCTCCATGTAGGGCCCACAGAGTAAGATTGTTCATGCCTTACTTCATGTAGGGCCCTGCATGAAGACTCAAGACCAATCATAACTTTTGTAGGATGGTAAGGCCCTGGGGCCCTGTGGGAGAACAAGAGGTAATCTTCTGCATGCAGCACCCTATGAAGCAAAAGGTGAGTTGTAGCTTTTGTACAGGGCATCAGATCTGTAGTTAGAAGAAACAGACCTGAGGGGCCCAGCTTCAGACCTGAAGCTTGAACTAGCAGACTTGTGGGGCATGGCACTAGACTGAGAGCTTGACCATGGGTCTTGAGGCTTGGGTCTGGGGCTACAGTTGAAAAAAAAAACATTGCCACATTTTCCTGCTTTTGCAGTTTTGTAACCTAATAATGCAATAATATCATAATTTTTATAAATGAATGTTCTCACTTTTTGAGAAAGCAGAGTCATAACTTGCTCCACACAGGGCCATGAGGGCCCTTCATGAAGTAGGAGGTGTGTCAAAACTGGTTTTGCACAGCATCATTTGCAAAGCAGGAGATACATACAGTAACTGTCTTACTATCTTGTTAGTGTATGACTAATTAAACTACAAATTGCATTAGATTTTTTTTCCGTTGTGTTCTCAGCTGTTTTTTTTTTGTGCTTTTATGCTTTAAACATTTTGTTTATATTGGATTTAGTACATTATTGATTCTTTAAAAATTTTGTTTGTGAAGGACGTATAAATTTGTTCAAGACTGATTATGGCTTAAAACAATTTGTGTAGGAAATAGTAAATTTTTTTGTGACAGTTTTTGCCTTTTGCTCATGTCTTACCAAGCACGCATGCTATATCTTATGATCACACATTTGGTTCTTTAAAGTCTATCTCAATTTTTTTTAATTTGCAAAGTTTTAACTTAATATATCAATTATAAATATTTTTTACAGGCTCAGAGGACTTGTTAGACTGTCTTCTGACTAACCATGCCAACAACAAACCTTTACAGTTAAGTATTTTTTACCAATTTTGTGCTCCTAAGGTTTTTACATGTCCAACCTTAACTTGGAACAAAAGCTTTGTGTTTTTTCAGTATTTTTTTCAGCAGTCCTGCACATGTGTGAGTTTTAAAACTTTAAAACCATAGAATTTTAAAATGACAAAGATTTTTTCAGCCACAGAAAGACCCATTTCTGGAACATGTTCTAACAAACTTGTAAGTTTCATCATTTAAACTGCGTAGTTTTTCACTATCTGATGGAAAAAATCTTAATTTGGGATTTTTAGACAGTTTCACAAAGAATGACTTTTGAACTGTGGAACTGATGTTTGTGAAACTTGCCAAAAATTACACTAAGACTGATACTGTGAGCAAGGAATTTCTTAGTTTTGGAGCTAAGACCACCAATACATACATGTAGGCTGTACAAAAAACATTTTTCCCTTTTTATGTTGTCTTGAACACATAGCACAAGCAACTTGATGAGGTAGCTTAGTGTGGAGTAGCAGGTTTTGGAGGTGTGGTCATGTTGTGGCCAGTGGCACCACCGTTTTTCAGGCTGATCTCGTGGCCTGAATGAAACAAGCACACTGTCTATGACAGCACTGCAGAAGTGTGCCACCAACTAACAATTTCCACCGTTGCAATGAGGAGCTCACGTCATTGCAGGTTATGCTGCCTGGTGTAATATTTCAATAAACATGGTGGCAGGTGTTGCCATCTGCCTCTCACAATCCCCAGCAAGCCAACTTCGGGGGTGCCTGATCCCCCTGTTGGCAGGCCCCTTCCCCAGTTCAATTGGTTTGCCGATGGGGGAGCCCAATCCCTGTCTGCATAATGTTCCCTGCTTTAAATTGTCTGCTGAGGGGGGTGCCCAATTCCCCTCTGCATCATGCCCCTCCAACACAGACACATTTTCTTTGCCAATGGGGTGGCCAATCCCCATCGGCTCCAGTACCCAAAACACTCAGGTGGCACACTGGGTACAGTGTTCGCTAAGCAAACTGGAAAATAGAGAACCTTCTCACAAAGTGTTTTTTGTTATCACCTGTAAACAAGAAAATGGTCCTGCGCTGTCTGTTGTAGCCCTCCCCAAACCCACCCACCCTCTGCACACCCACCTCCCCACCCCCCTCTCCCATACTTACCTCCAGAGCCCGGCAAGATGATCTTCGTGGAGCGGGAACACGCCTGCACTCTTCAAAGCCAACCGCAAACTGAGGAAATGCCAGTAAGCTGTATAATGGCATCAATGGGGGTTTCAACATAGGTGGATATCTCAGCCATTTTTGCAACTCTTTTATTTATTTGAGAAAATCAGAATTACAACCTTTGAGTCATAGACTCATTTCCAAAGCTCCACGTCAGATAAATAGTAGCAACAATAATAAACAATAAGAGTACAAGAGTGTGCAGGCAGGTAAAGAAAGCTGTGAAATTACAGGTGATGAAATGAGGCCTATACAAGCAGTAGCTAAACAGTGAAAAATGACACAGTCATGAACAGGCATATTGTTAAAAGAAAAAAAAGCGAACAGCTATCAAACCTATACAATTGGTAGCTAATAGGTTAACAGTGGGTAGCCATTAGGAATTGACCTATATAATTAATGAAAAGAGGCATCAACATATGGAAATCTATCTTGCGTGAGCAGCCCAAAGGGACTTTGTCTGGAGAATAACATACTGAGTCGGAGTAAAAATAGTGAGAGTCAGGGGTTAACAGGGAGACTAAAGATTAAGCGGTGACACTGGCAGTTATGAGAGGATAGAATATGGGCTCTTAGGGCGTTTAATGCACCTAAAGTGGTGATGGTTGTGATGTCGGGAGGAGCATTGTACCAAGACAGGGCTCTAAATGGGAAGGATCACTGCTAGGGCGGTCCTGAGTCTGGAGATCTTCCATATTGCCTTAGAGGCTGCACACGTAGACGCAGAGTGGGTGGTTGCCTGAAGGGAGGCCATGACTCCACTGGGGGTTAGCCCCAGGTTAGCCCCAGGTGGATTTTCTTGGTGAGGAGGCAGGTTTGGTATAGTAGTACTCTCTTAGAGTGAGAGAACATTGGTAAGTGCGTAGAGAGTGCAGGTGTGTGTACTGCGGTCAGCACCAGAAAGGAGCCAGCAGGCCTTGTTAATAACTATTTGGATATGGTGCAGTGCTGTAGGGTTAGTGGCGGCATAGATTGTAAGACCGCAGTCTGCCAAGGATAAGACAACTCCAAATTTTCAACATGGGGTTCTTGGGACCCCACCTCATGAACTCAGTCACTGTCATGTCATTATTCAGTCCGAAGGTGATTTCCGATCCTGCGGAATCACCTTTCAGGACTGAGTAACAAAATGAGCAACATCACTGTTCATGAGGTAGGCTCTAAAAAGCTTATGTTGCAAATTTAGTAAATATTCAAAAAATGACTATTCTGAGCATGTATTGTGCAGTTTCCACGCATGCTCATAAGTTCGAGAATGTTTAATATTTTCAATCCAGATTTTTAGCATTGCCATTTTCACTCCTCCTTATGAACAGTACAGCTGTCATTTTCACATCCTGCCCAAAATGTGTTTCGCACATCTGTTGCACAATGGTAGCGGTCGCTGTGGAAATCAACATTTGGAACAGATTAAGAAAATCAGTGACACTGTTCATGAGCAGAGAGATCCAAAAATGCCTATGTTGAAAATTTGGTGACAAAATTCCACAAAATGACTGTGTTACAAGCGTGCATTGTGCAGTTTCCATGTACGCTTGTAACTTCAAGAATTTTTAACATTTTCGCTCCAGATTTTCAACATTGCCATTTCTTCACACCTCCTTATGACTGGTATAGCTGTCATTTTTCACATCCTGCCCAAAATGTGTTTTCACACATCTGGTGCATAATGGCACGGTCGCTGTGGGAAATCAATGTTGGGGACAGATTAACAAAATCACAATGCCACTGTTCACAAGCAGAGCTCCCAAATGCTTTCATGAGGTGGGGTCACAAAAGCCCATGTTGAAAATTTGTAATGCTAGATACCAACTAAACACCAAGGTGTTAGGGTTTCTAACCATAACATTCCACCCTGTAGAGACTGAGGCGTCAGGGTGTGCCTTTGGATCGTCAGCTGTAATGCTCATGTCATTCCACCCCCCACCGCCACCCTGCCACCAGTGACAGGCATTAAGGTGTGCCTTGGACCTTTCAACCCCAAAGTTGACCCCATTTTCCTATACTGCACCCATCCAGCGTATTTCCTTATGGAATGGGGTGAGCGTGAGCCGATGATGACCGCAAAGAACTGTAGCGAGCAACTGTCAAGTCTGCAGGGTAGGGTGAGGTCAAATGGTATGAGCGTTATTGCCGATGACCCAAAGGCACACCTCAGTGCCTGTCAGTCTTTGCAGGGTGGGGGTGGGGTTCACGTCAGTTCCATAATTCACTGCCATTCCTATTATGCATCTCTCTAACTCCTGCACTACCAATGCCAACGCCAGCAAGACAACATTCAGCATTGACAAATGCTTGTTTCCTATACATTTTTATTTCCTAGCATCTGGAGGGGTTGCTCTTCAGCCCAGTCTCTGCCCCCTTCACCAACATTCCTTACCACCCCAGCCACCTATCTGGTTGTATGATTTCCCAACAAGCTTCCCCCTCATGGCAGGGCTGAGGAGGGAAGGCCATCCTCCCTTCCCGTTTAACATATCCACAGCAGACCAGGATGGTGACTGGGTGGTGATGAGGGTATGGAGCAGCAGCACTGGGCTTCACTGAGCCCCTCTGATTCCATTTTCATATTTTCTCACCCACTGCAGGCTTCCTTAGTCATGCATGGCGTGTCCCCACAGTTCTCTTTCATGCATTGCCTCCCTAATGCTGTTCTACTCCCAGACCTCCACCTGGGGCAGGCTAGCCAAGCTGATATGCCATCCCTCCCAGGAGAGGACAGCAGTCCCTCAGATGCTCGATCCTTTCTCACCCAGCCAACTCCGGTGACCCACATCTGTTCCTGAACCCAGGTCACTGGCATGGGAAGAGTAAGGCACCAGGAAGCGCAGCCCTCTGCACCACAGGCCAGCACAAAAAGCATTTTGACACTAACACTAACTCAACCCTAACATACAGGTGCTGCTGTGCTTGTATTATCTATCTGTCTGTCTGTCTATCTTTGTCTGTCTAGCCATCCATCCATCATCTGTCCATCTGTCTATCTATAGGTCTATCTAGCTATTCATTGCAAAACAAATCGACATTTTCAAGTTAGGATTTACTATTAAAGCCACAAAGGTAAGAGAATGCAATGGTATTGTTTAAGAAGCCTAACTCTGCCCATCCCTATCCACCATCCCAGTGAATCCCACCTGAATTGAATGCCAAAGTACAACCCAGGTTTTAAAACATGTATTTTAGCATCATAACTAAATAACGTAATATGAGGAACACAGTTACACCCCATGATGAGCACTGCACTCGTATGTTACCCTATGGGGCCAAGAGATACATACCATGGGAGGGATGAATAACAGTGATTATTTATCCCTGCTATTCAGCTGTGGGGTAAACAACATGTTATTCTCCCAGTAGCTCTAGTTTATTCTCCCTTTGGTGACATCATAATGATGTTGCAACTCTTCTAAGTTCCATGGTATACACAGGGCATCTTATGGGAAATTCTGTAATAATTTTTTATTCATTCTGAAATCGTGCCAGTAAAGCCAGACTAGCAATTGTGGCCATGCCTCTCTTTGCTAATCAGTATTATTGGCAACAGTTCAGAGTACATATAAAGCTTATTCCTGGAAGTCCTACGGAATATCCCCTACTTGTACAACACTAGAGGAGTGAAAAGTGTGCAAATAAATTAGTTATTTTAGTTGATGGAATTTGCAACCTCTAAAATTAAAAATTATTTTAGATGTTGCATATGTCAAAATAATTTTACAGATTACATATGTCACAGTCATTTATTTTAGAGATTGCAAATATCACAACCACACATTCCACAGTTCAGAGAGCAGCTTTTACAGTGCTGATGGGCATTAACAGTAACCTTGTCCTGCTCTAAAGCCAGCTGCTGAACCTCAAGAGAAACAGAAAAAAATCTTCACACAAGCAGCTGATATAAAAGTGATTAAAATAATGTTGTATAAATTGAATACACAATGGTCTGTCTCAAATACACACTTTATATAATAACTGAAAATATACATTTACATAACTCACTCATGGCTTTGTCACTTGTGAGTTGTGGCCTACCCTCACTCATGAAGATAAATTGTGTATTTTAAGTGTATCCTAATTTATCTATCTATCTATCTCTCTATCTTAGCCATTTTCCAAAATGCTGTACAGAAACCAGACAAGAAACTGTACACTTTTATACTCTGAACCCATTTGCCTTAACTTTAAATCCTTATATCACTCATTGCTAGACTGGGTCCTCTCTTCTCACCCTTATCATATTGTGGATGCTGGCATCCTTCCTGATGCCCCCAATAACTGTCACATGGTTATCTGTGTGCAAAGTGCATCGTCCTAAGGCCCCCCCTAAATTTATTCATCTCAGATTCTTTAGCTCTTTAGACCTGTACTCTCTCCTAACTGATTTAGAGTCAACTGATTGGTCCCTGCTCTCTACTTCCAATAATATAAATCTGGCTCCAGAATACTTTCAGTCCAAATTCTTGGCTGTTTGGGATCATTATGCCCCCCCGAGAGTCTGGGGCTGTCACCTTCCCTGGTTTACAGAAGACGTTATGGCATGCCTATGTACTATAGAGCTTGCCTGGCATTCCTTTAAGATCACTGGCTCTCCTGGCGCTTTGGCAAACTCTCATCGACTTTGTAATTCTTGCACCAAAGTTGTAAGACTTCCTAATCAAGTATTTTGAATCCACACTTCAAAACAATATTGATCACTCCTCTAAGTTCTGGAAGGTTATCCACTCCTTGTTCTCCTCCCCAAACCAGACTTCCTCCTATTCTCCAGGATTGGTGGCCCCTCATTTCCGACCCTTTATTATTTCGGTCTATCTTTCAAGTGTTTTACTACATACTTCTCTCTTATTACTTCTTCTTCCCCTTCTCTCCTTTCCTTCTTCTACTACTAATCTACGTTTCCTTCTCTACTACCACTGTCATTGGCTCACTTTAAGTCTTTGCTTGCTCTTAATCCTCACAAGTGATAGCCTGATGGCCTTGATCCAAAACTTCTTCTCTCTCTGCCCCAGCCATTGCACTGCCACAGCCAGACTCCCAGGATCGTAAACTTCGTAGCTGTGATGCAAGGTGCCCTGCACCACTTCAGTTTAACACAGGCACCTTGCATCAGTCGGAGTTTTGAGGCTAGAGCCCCCAATCCTCATTATTTCTGGGGTGGTGTTGGGGCGAGGAGGCCAAGCTGGCATTTATGTTCAGCTGGGTGAGTGATGTTGGGGCTCAGTGACCAATTTTGGTGATGGGGAAGGGGAGGCAGTTTTCCTTAAGGAATTTAACCCAGTGGCCTTGATTCATGGACAGCTCCTGTCTACCATTCTTTCTGAGTATGATCAGGGGAAAGAAAAAGCGTGAGAGAGACAGTGAGAGTCAGTGTAGGTAACATAACCATTGAACCATCAGGTGTTCACCTGGTTAAATAAAGATTTTGATTGATTGATCTGTGAGGAAGTGCTTTTGTCTAACAAGACTTTTGCAAACAGCTGTACAATATGGAGACTATTTTTGTAGGGCCAGGCATTTTGTTAACCCTACAAAACCAGATTGTGTAGACACGTTTTAGAGAGTACAACCTTTACTGGGATTTAGGGACTGATCAACAACAGTGGCCCATATACATGCCAAAGAAGTGTATCTTGACTTAGAAAATGGGTTACAAAAATCCTGTAACCTGATTGGTTTACAGCAGTCACAAGGAGGCAGGTATCAGCCAACACTACCCGGAGAAAAAAGAGCCGATATGCAGCTTACATTTCTACGGTGTAGCTTATGCTAACACTGGAAGCCCTTTTCTATCTTCTATGCAGCATTCGCTTGGCTCTGCTTGCAGTGCTTAATAACACCATTCTGTCACAGTTAGAAAACGAGTTGTGCTCCACCAATGCTGCCCATTTTCTAAGTGCGATAAGACCCTTCTGGATATGCAGTGGTGAGGAATACCTACACTTCCAGAGCTGTGAGGCCTTCTACCTGCAGCATCAGGCCTCGTTCTGGACATGCAGATATCCTTCAACTCTACACAACCTGTTGGGTCTTATTGCTTACTTGGATGCTCCACACCCTTGGATTAGCATGCCTTTGGTGGTATCCACAGCCCCAACCTTCCTGCTATGTACATGGACAGAAGTGTGGAGTGACCAGGGGGTATGTCAGGGGTAGAGAGGGGCCTGATGGTGGGCATCCATTTCATTGCCTGGACCAGCACCAGAGTGGATCCCAGTATGTAAAAGCTAAAATACAAAACTGTTAAGTCCCCACAGCCCTCCATGCCAATTTAGAGGGGTTGAGGCAAGTGGCTGCCACCTAGTCAGGCATCTGGAAGTTTCATTCATGGAGGGTGGGGGGGGGATTACACTTTGGCAGAGGGTGCACAGATATTACTGCAGCCCCCAGGGTTACAAAATGCTGGTGCTCTCTGAAACCTATCACTGGTGCATAAAATACTTAAAAGAATCACATGAATGTATGTCCCTGCCCCCTGCCCCTTTCAGACGTGGCTGCCTGCATACACATGTGAATGACTCGGGGATTGGGTGCAAAATGGGGACATACCCTGAACTGTGGCTGTCCTAGAGTACCCCAGATGTACACAGCATGCTCAGATGGGGTACTCAACAACTTTTCCTGGAACTCCACCAGTGTGGAAGAACAGGGTCACTTTTGTAGATTGGGCCTATAGAATCCTAGTCTTTCTTTTTCCACAAAGCTTTTTGCCCATCATGGTTGGCATGGGCGGCTCTTAGCCATGTCCTGCCTCCTCCCTTCTGGCATCTGTATCTCCCATGGTACCCCCTCTCCCGAGGGAGGGGAGTCATCTGTGTGGATGCTCAATCCTCCATCCCTCCCTCCCTCCCTGGCTGACCCCCGAACAACCCATGTCTGTTCCTGAATATGGGTCTTCAGTGTGGTAGGCGAAGGGCCAGTGCCTCAGCCCTCCATACCATGGGGCTGGCCCCAGGACCCTTGTCTTTCCATGGACAAACCCTGCCTCCCCTATTTCCTGAGTCAGTAACTGTGTGAAATTTAAAACAGAAGTTTAAAGTAAACCACTTGACTGAATATAGTTATCCAGTGTTTGGTAAAAGAAAGAGCAGTGAGGTATGTTTACTTAAGTTTAGTAGCTAATGACATAACTGGAATTTCAATACAAACTCACCTCTTTCTGCCAAATCTATTAATGCACTTCTGCAAATGAGTGTAAGCAATCAATCAGAGCTAGGATTATTATGCGCACTGTAGAAGATAGAACACCAGTAGTCTAAATCTGCTAGTTGGGACAATGAAGCATTTACTGCTCAACTCTGATCTGAATTATTTTTTGTTTTACAATTTATTAACTCAGAATAGTTCAACTGTAACAGAATGGTGATTTATTGCTATTGTGTTTACCGAGGGGTCTTACGTCTACCCTCGTGGGTCTTACCACTTACAAAAGAAGATAAAGGTGTTATTCCACTGCAGCCTATCACGCATTACATTCATGCATACAATATATATTCATATATTTATAAAATAAGTGAAGACATCACAGCGATCTGATAGGCCAAGAGAGTCATTTGCCTCTCCAATTATTACAACACAACCAGACACCTCAGATTTTCCATTAAACATGTTTTATTTATTTTTTTATGACTTTTTATAAGAGGAATGACACAATTCATGGTTTTCCATTGTGCTAGATAAATGGACACATCCTGTGGTTGAAAAAAAATGGTGGACACCCTTGTATCTGTTATAGATAAACAATGGGTAGGGAATTTGTTGGATCCTGATAGGCTGGATCCTGTGCCTTACGTGGTGATAACCACTGATCCAAAACCCTTCCAGCAACCAGGTTGCAGCTCACCAAGATATCCATGCCTGCCAAAATTTCAGTAAAAAGATTTCTGGCAGCCATGTTGATAAAGTCACAATCTATCCATACACATTAGTCATCACTTCATAAAAAACAGCTGAAACACACATTTCTGTAACCTACATCCTGTCACCCACCCCATACAACACAAGTATCTACAGTACATTTTAATGTAAACCCCTAAAGTCATCCTCTTACCTTTTGTTTTTTAAACACTTTCCCTCACAGTCCTCATAACTCCATAGAAACATAGAAGTTGATGGCAAATAAGGACCGCAAGGTCCATCTAGTCTGCCCATTTCTTTTTCTACCTTATGAATGTGCCATCGGCCTTTGCTCTGTCAATGGCCTATCTATTCATACTCATTTGTATTGTTCCCTTATGCCTGTCCCATGGCTGTTTGAAGCCCTGCACTGTATTCATATCCACCACTTCCTGATGGCCTATCTATTCATACTCATTTGTATTGTTCCCTTATGCCTGTCCCATGGCTGTTTGAAGCCCTGCACTGTATTCATATCCACCACTTCCTGAGGTAGGCCGTTCCATGCATCCACCACCCTGTCTGTGAAAAAGAACTTCCTCACATTATCCCTTAATCGGTCTCTCTCTCTCTAATCTCATGCTGTGTCCTCTTGTCCTGCTATTTTTCTTATATTGAAATATGTTAGACACTTTCACCTTGTTACTGCCCTTAAGGTGTTTGAATGTTTCAATCATATCACCTCTCTCCCTCCTTTGCTCTAGGTTATACAAATTGAGCTCCATTAATATGTCCTCATATGTTTTCTGATGCAGTCCCTGCACCATTTTGGTTGCCCTTTTCTGGACTGTCTCAATTTGGTTAATGTCCGTGTGAAGGTGTGGCCTCCAGTACTGCACGCAGTACTTCCAATGGGGCCTAACCAGTGTCTTGTAAAGAGGGATTATTACCTCCTCTTCTGACTTATGATACCCCTACAATCACACCCAAACATCCCTAGCCTTAGCTACTGCTTTGGTCTGCTTGGATGATTTCAGGTCATAGGTGATGATGATGCCCAAGTCTCTTTCTTCCCTTGTGATTGCCAGCAACTCCCTCCCAGCCTATAGGAGGCTTCAGATTTCTCTTCCCTATGTGCATGATCTTGCACTTCTTTGCATTAAACCCCAGTTGCCACTCTTCCGACCATTTTGCTAGTTTATCCAGCTCTCTTCTCATTCTGCCCACCTCATCTGGATCATCTACTAGGTTGCAGATCCTGGTGTCATCTGCAAACAGACAAACCTTACCCTCCAGTCCATCTGCAATGTCACTGATGAAGATATTGAAGAGGACTGGCCAGAACAATCCCTAGGTACCCACTTGTGACTTGCATCTCTTCTGACTTTATACCATTTACCACCACTCTCTGTTTTCTGCCCGTCAACCAGTTTGCCACCCAGTTGACCAACTTCTGACCCACCCCGAGCCTATCCAGCTTGTTAATCAATCTTCTATGTGGAACAGTATCAAACGCTTTGCTGAAGTCAAAGTGGGTAACATCAACTGCTCCCCCTTGGTCCACCAACAGTCAAAAAAATCTATGAGATTAGTTTGACAGGACCTTCCATTTGTAAACCCATGCTGTTTTGGATCCTGTGCTCCTATGGATTCCAGGTGTTGCACTATCCTTTCCTTAAGGAGTGCCTCCATAATCTTGCCCACTACTGAGGTAAGACTGACTGGTCTGTAGTTCCCTGCCTCCTCCCTGCTACAACTCTTGTGGAGTGGGATCACATGAGCCCTTCTCCAGTCTTCTGGGACCTCTCCTGTGCTCAGAGACTCACTAAACAGTTCTGGTAATGTCTCTGCTAGTTCTACCCTTAGCTCCTTTAGTACCCTGGGATGTATGCCATCAGGTCCGTTGCCTTGTCCACCCTGAGCTTGTCAAGCTCTTGTAGGACCCTTTCTTTTGTGAAGGGACTAGTGCACACCTCCTTTCCCCTCCTGTGTCCATGGTGCTGGGCTGGGGCCCTGCCTACCCTTTCTTCAGTAAATACTGAGCAGAAGTATCTATTTAGGACAGATGCTTTACATGGTCCTCCTCACATGCCCCTTATCCCCTTTGATCTTAGCAATACCCCCTCTGGACTTTCTCCTTTCACTAATATATCTTTAAAGTCTTGTCACCTTCTTTTACTGTTTGTGCTAGTGTTTCCTCGGTTTGGGCCTTTGCCTGCCTTACTGCCTTCCTGCTTCCCTTATGGAAGTTTATCCTCCCTATCCTCATCCTGCTGCGTTCCCTTATATTTCCTGAAGGTCATCCTTTTGGCTCTGACCTTTTCTGCTACTGTTTTTGAGAACCAAAGTGGTTTCCTTCTTCTTTTGCACTTTCTTTTCTCCCTAACACAATGGGATGTTGCCTTAAGTATTGCATCCTTAATGCTTGCCCACTTTGCCTGTACCCTCACCTGTATTTTTTCTGCCAGGGCTAGCTTAACTCTATTGGCCATCTTATCAAAGTCACTCCTCTGAAGTCCCATATTTTGCCTTGGAATGGATGATTTCGTTCTAGTGGCCAAATTGAACCATACCATGTGATGGTCACTGGCCCCCAGGTGACCTTCTATCTGGAGATCTGAGATCCTTTCCCTGTTAATCAGTACTAGATCTAGGATAGCCCTGTTGCTTGTGGGTTGCTGTACCAGTTGTTTGAGGCCCTCCCCCTACAGGGAATCCACCATGTGTCTAGTTCTGGCAGATATCCATCACTGAACTGACAGAAATCGCCACTCGGCAGGTTGTCCAAGGGGCCACACTCTCACTAACTCTGCTCCCTTGCTCACTCATTCCTTACTCCCCATCACCTAAATCAGTCACGACCAGCCCTTGGCAATATTTATCTGACCCCCATGGACCTGATCATAGTCACTATAAATGTTAAACCTGCAGCAAGAGCTAATGGAATTTCCTGGCACTTTCCCTAAGCAAACATTTATAGCACCTGTGCTCCCCCCACCTGCTTGAAAGCCTGCAATTCATTCAAATCAATTCCGTTTTCTTACTTGGTTTTCATTCCATCATTTTAACATTTAGAGAGGATCTTGGTCTCATCATTCGCCAAATCAAGATCAGCCTGACCACGGCAACTTGGTGAAGGTTATCCATGCATCAGTCAGAAACTACACTTTAAAGTTTAAAATGCTAATATGAGCTGAGATCCCACTTCTCCCCCTTTTTCATGTATGGAAACCACTCCCTGGCTTCATTTTCTGACTTTAAATTTTCCCATGCTACTATTTCCCTGAACACTTTAAAGAGCTGCACCGAAATTCATGGTCTGTCTCGCACCAATCTCTCTCTTTCTCATATTGTGTCATTGCGACATTGTGCCTCATAGCATGCTTTGTCTGTATACTTTTTTTCTTCTTCTATAGAGTTGTTTTCTTTCTCTGCCTCCTATCGACCACTAAGGTGATGGCTGCCAGAGTTCCATCACTCCGACTTCTCCCAGGGCTTACTTCACCATATTCTGGTGTCACCTGAATCTCTGGGTGTGGGGCCTGGAGGTGGCCCGAGTCATCCTGTCAGCCATGGGTGGGTGTGTGTGTGTGTGTGTGTTTTCCTCCTTAGTTTTATCCCGTGCCCCCCAGAGGTTAGCATGCATGCGGGGGCATGCAAAGTGAGATGCATCATATGCTTGTACACCTGTACCTGGACATCAAACAGGCAGCCGCATGTTGTGCTACTTCCTCTGCTAGGTGGCAGCCAAGCAGCACGTGCTATCACTCCTCCCACCTACCCCCAAAGAAAGGAGGCTGTCTCGGAGGCTCAATCCTCTTTTCCTGGCTGGCCCATGAGTGACCCTGGCCCATTCATGAACCTAGGTCACCGGTGTGGCACTCTGGCCACAGCCTGCCATGCCACTGGGCCACCTTCTTTCTATCCCTTTAACAGCTGACATCTTTCTCACTATCTGTCTAACTACAGTCACCACATTGTTCTCACCTAGAACCAGGTTCTCTCTTGCTTTCAGTTCAACTTCAGCCACTGCATCGTTCTCACCTAGAGCTAGGGTCTCTCTCACTCTCCATCTAACTGCAGTCACCACATCCTTCTCACCTAGAGTTGTGGTCTCTCTCTTCCTTTCAGTCAGCCACATCGCTCTCTTCTCCCACCTCACTGGCTAATAACAATTCAAAATGAATGTTCTCCCAGAGCTATGAGCTAATACTTTTGAAACTGAAAACTCATAAAACAAACAAAAACAGCCACTGTTATTTTAACCAAAACAATAAAAGCCATGGTGTGAAAAGATATACACAATAGCTTGCACCAGTTATACATACTGCACGAAGCTGAAACAGGGCTATATTTCTTTTGCAATGTTTTGTGGGTCTTTGTCTTTTATATATTCTTTAAACTTTTTTTTTTGTTTTGTTTACAAGGAACCGATTTTATATGAATAATAAAACACTCCAGAGATGCTGGTTGTCATGGGTTAAAGCATTTACAGGTGCTGAAGGCACTCAGTGCAATTGCATTGTGCCTTACTATGCACCTGGTTGTACATTAACCTATGGCATCCAATACCCCAGTCATGTTTCATTTCTTAGGAGTGGGGGTAAAAATGACAACGATAAAGGTGATATCTTGACTAGTAACATCAGTAACAGTGGCATATCAAACATAGTTAGTTAGTTAGTGCTGAAATACAAAGCCACCAAGGTAGAAAAATGTGACATTATGGTAAAAAGTCCCCTGGCTCTCGGTAAATGTCTGGTGTGGTGTTCCTTAGGCTTTCAACAACTCGTCAAAGCAGTGTTGATATTACTCTCACCGTGGCACCCTTTTCTCAGTGGATTGATGTGTCTATCTGTCAAGCATGGCCACTTATCAACAAAAATGCTTTGAAAAAGGGTTTTAAAATGTGGAGCACCAACACTGCTTCAAGCAATCATTCAAAACCAAAGATACACCATACCACAATTCACCATATGTCATGGGGTTTTTACCCTAACATCACATTTCCTACTTCTGTAACTTTGTGCTTCAACACTAACTGATGTCTAACTGTAATAATTTGCAAGTAATGTCCATCATTTTATTAAAGGATGCTTAGTAACAAATGCAAATTAATTTGTATTGACAGGGTTGGCCTTTGACCAGCATTGTCAACACTTTTTTTGACTAGCAGTTCCTGGTGTACATTACCTCACTGTGACAGGGAGCTCCTGCCACTCTTGAGGACCAACCATTTCTTAAATCTGTTGCAACAGTTCTTCTATTTCTTAGTCTAATCTATCCTTTACAATTTTTAGTCCATAAGGTTGGCCATCTATGGGCACCCCCTTCCCTTTCTTGACTATGCTATAGTGCCCTCTTTAATTTTCCTTTTCTCTCTCAGGTCCTCATACAGGGCGAGGTTATTGTAGTGACCTCTGAGCTGATATAAAACAGACTGTGTTCCTCATTGTTGGATTTAGTATGCAATGGCACTGTCATAAAATACTTTAATGTATATACCTTATGTGTATAAAACCTGTAAATGTTGAAAATATCATGGCACTAGGTGTTTTTGACAAAGGTAAAAGTACTAGGTGACTGCATATTATAGAAATTAAGTTAGTTGTGCTATTTGAAATGCATGTAAATTATTGTAAACTGAGCCAGTCTGAAATGTCATGGTGATTTGCATATATCCACGATGCTTTGCATTAGGTAAGTATGTGTGATGTTGTGTTTCTTTGAAAGTTGGGCTCATTGTCAATGCTCTTTAGGGTAAGCCATGTTTCATTGCTTCTGCACTGAAGTTCTTTGTCTTTAACTTGTTTTTTATATTTTTTGAGCCCCCACCACCCAAGCAAACAAGGCCCACATAGGGTTGGAGGCTGATCTCAACTGTTGCTAGATCAAAGATCACTGAGTTGGTAGTGCTGGTTAAGTGCAGCAAAAGGACATGCATAGTCTGTTGCTGCAAACTGATGTACTGAAGAAGAGATATGCCATTGCTTATGGTTATCTCCTGCATTTTGAATAAACATCACACAGAGATTGTGTGTTGAACATGAAGTTCAGTGTCTGGTCCATCTGTTATCCCACAACCTCTACAGACTTGGTGTCAGAGGTGGGATAAATTGCTGGAAGCATCTGGACTGGCTGAAGAGGGATGTTTTCTGGTGGATATTGCCCAGATATCCCAGGTAGACCAATGCAGCAAGAGTTGCCAGAGGAGAACCTGGAGAAGAAAGTCCATGGAGTTCTGACCAGAACCATGGCTGACAGACTGGGAGAGAAGCTGCTGCCTGGACTGGACCTGGGAGCTCGGAGGATGGCTTAGCCTGAAGATGGTGAAGAGATGCAAAGGGGACAAGGAGCTAATGTGGGGTTGAGGCAGACCTGAGGTGCGAAGACAATACCCAGGAGGTGGAGACCTTGATGAGGATGATCCACTGGATGAGTGGGCAATGGCTGGAGGCAGACCGACTATGCAGAGAAGTGGAACACTGGTGCCAGGTGCCTGAGAGGTCCCTGCGGACAGTTTGGACAAAGAATCAGAGGAAGACCCCTGACTGAGCAGGATATTCCTTTTTGCCTGTGTTTCCAGGATGTTACATGTGGGGGTCAGAGATGCAAGTATGGAACTTGAATGTGAGACCCCAGGTAGATTGTGCCTAGTGATATTGTGCTATGGTTGGAGACTCCAAGCAAGCAAGAAGAAGCCTATGAGGCTGAAGGAATTTCTCTTGTATTGATGCAGCTAAATTTATTAACAGTATTGACTGGAGTATACCGCATGCTACAAATGCTAATATTGCCTAAATGTTACAATATGTTAAGATCAAAGAGGTGGTACATGTTTTATTTTTTTGATGAAAAATCTACAAAGGAGGAGATGGATGGAAAATGGATAGGAACCTGTTTTGGGGTAACACATAGAGTGTCTACTCTCAGGTGTCTATATCAGTAGCAAGTGAAATTAATGAATCAAGAGACATAGTGGATTTATGTAGAGGGGTTGAACCTAGGACTGGGCCCTTGCTTAAAACTGACACGTCTAGTGGGGTTGGAGCAGGTAATTACTCCCCCCAGAGTAATTCTTTTTATGGTACTGGACTTTACAGCCATCCAGATTTTCGGTCAATTAAATAGACAAACTTTCCCTATAAGGAGATGAGAAGGTAGCATTAGTCTCTGTTGAGAAATGTGTTAATGCCTCAGGATAAAGAATGATGATATCCACTATGTTTAAGATGGAATGTTTTTCATTAATAGGACCATGAGACACAGCTTCTGAAGATGGATGGGTGGAAGCTCCAGGAAGGTGGTAAGCAGTCTGCAATAACTGCTTCCCTCTTAAGGTGGGGGATGTGTGATAGGGAGCTCCTGCCACTCTTGATGACTGATCTTTTCTTAAATCTGTTGCAACAGTTCTTCTATTTGTTAGCCTAATCTATCTTTTTACAATTTTTAGTCCATAAGGTTTGCCACCTATTGGCACCACTTCCTTTCTTGACTATGCTATAGTGTCCTCTTTAATTTTCATTTTCCCTCTCAGGTCCTCATACAGGGAATTATTGTGGTATGCAATGGCACTATGTCATAAAATACTTTAATATATATACTTATGTGTATAAAACCTGTAAATGTTGAAAATACCATGGCACTAGGCGTTTTGATAACAGTAAAAGTACTAGTAACTGTGTATATTATAGAAATTAAGTTAGTTGTGCTGTTTAAAATGCATGTAAACTGCTGTAAACTGAGCCAGTCTGAAATGTCATGGTGATTTGCATATATCCCATGATGCTTTGCATTATGGAAGTATGTGTGATGATGTGTTTCTTTGAAACTTGGCTTATTGTCAATGCACTTTGTGGTAAGCCATATTTCAGTTCTTCTGCACTGAGGTTCTTTGTCTTTAGCTTTTTTTTTTTAAGCCCCCACCACCCAAGCAAACAAGGCCCACATAGGTGTGGAGGCTGATTCTCAACTGCTGTTAGATCAGAGATCAGTGAATCAGTAGGTGCTGGCTAAGTGCAGAGAAAGGACATACATAGTCTGTTGCTGCAAACTGATGTACTGAAGAAGAGATATGCCATTGCTTAGGGTTATGCTGCATTTGGAATAAACATCACACAGAGATTGTGTTTTGAACTTGAAGTTCAGTGTCTGGTCCATCTGTTTTCCCACAACCCCTCCGCACTCACCACTCCCAATTACCAAAGCCTATGCTAAGCAGTCCCTGTCAACCAGTGGCAACCCTGCCACATGCCAACAGTCTACCCCCTCTCTTGCCCTGCCAAATGCTAAGCAGTCCCTGAAGACCAGTGGCACCCTCTCCCTCTGTCACCTTGCCAGATGCCTAGCAGTCCCTGACACCCAGTGGCACCCCCACCCTCATCCAGCCAGATGCCAAGCAGTCCTTGACAACCAGTGACACTCCCTTCCTCCCTCACTCTGCCAGATGCCTAGCAGTCCCTGACAGCCAATGGCACCCCCTCACCCTGCCAGATGCCAAGCAGTCCCTGAAGACCCATGGCACTCCCTCTGTCACCTTGCCAGATGCCTAGCAGTCCCTGACACCCAGTGGCACCTCCTCATCCACCAGATGTCAAGCAGTCCCTGACAACCAGTGGCACTCCTCCCTCCCTCACCCTGCCAGATGCTTAGCAGTCCCTGACAGCCAGTGGCACTCCCTCCCACACACTGCCAGATGCCTAGCAGTCCCTAACAACCAGTGACAGCCCTTCCCTCACCCTGCCAGATGCCTAGCAGTCACTGGCAACCAGTGGCACTCCCTCACTTACCCTGCCACATGCCAAGCAGTCCCTGATGACCAGTGACAGGCCCTCCCTCACCCTGCCAGATGCCTAGCAGTCCCTGATGACCAATGGCAAGGATATCCACAGGCCTAAATGACCAATATATAATTGTACCTAAATAAAAAGTAAATGCAAAAAAACGTATTTTGCATTGTATTGTTTTTAAGGATAGCATTCTGTTATGAAAATACAGACATAGAAAGAAGCCAGCAGACTGAGGCCATTCTGTCTGTCTAGGCTATTCATATTGCAGGGTCTAAGCTCACACCACTGAACCTGTTCCCCTCACCAGTCCTCCATTCCTTTCTATCCACCCCCATGCCCTGTACTTTTCCTGTATACTGTTCAGCCTCTCCTAAAAGCTGTCCACTGACTTCACTGAGACCACTTCCTCTGGCAGCGCATTCCAACTGACCACCACACTCTCAGTGAAGAAGTGCTTCCTAACCTCCCTCCTAAATATCCCCCCTCCAGCTTTAGACTGTGTTCCCTTGTAGCTCGGCTGCTACTTAGTTTAAAGAGACCCTCCTTGTCCACCTTTTTTATTCCTTTTAAGTACTCAAAGGTCTTTATCATGTCCTCTCTCTCTCTCCATCTTCTCCTCCAGAGAGTACATTTTCAGGGCCCTCAACCTCTCTTCATATATTTTATCCTACTGATCCACAATCATCTTAGTTGCCCTCCTCTGGACCACCTCCAGCAGGTTGACATCTTTCTTAAGGTGTGGGCACCAATATATTACTCCATACTTCACATGTGCCCTCATTAGTGACCAATTCAAGAGCAGTATAACCTCCCTCCGCCTGCTGCTGATTCCTCTGGCTATGCATCCTGGCACCTTGTCTGCCCTTGCAGCTGCCTTTTGCACTATGTGGAATGCTTCAAGTTGCTAGTGATCATCACACCCAGATCCTTCTCCTCTGTTGCTGCTACCAGGATCCCCCGGTAGTTCTCTGTCCTTGGATTTCTGGCACCAGTGTGCATGACTTTGCACTTTATGGCACTGATGCCTAGCTGCCAGATCTCAGACCAGCACTCACGGTTTCTCAGGTCTTCCTGCACATCTTGTATCCCTTCTACTGTGTCCACCCTCCCATAGAGTTTGGTGTTGTCTGCGAAGAGGCACATTTTGCTCAGATTGGATGAAGACATTGAACAACATAGGCCCTAGCACTAAACTTTGGGACCCCACTTGTTACTTCCCTGGTGCCAGATACCTCCTCCCCCACCACCACTCTCTGGGTCCTGTATCTCAGCCAGCTTTTAACCCACCTGATCATCTTCACACCTGCACCGAGATTGTTATAGTTATCTTCATAGAACCAGTGATCTGAAGTTTAACTATGTCACAGAGTTGTCCATGGAACTCTGAGCATGGTTCTGATAGGACAATAGCTCATGCTAGCATTCTGTACACAAACCATGACATAGTAAAAGTCCAAATTACTGGCTGCATGAAGAGAACTCTGCAGAATGTGGTCCACTGAAAGGAAACAATTGAAAACACAGTTTTCACATTTTATTCTGGTAGTTAAATATGGATCATATGGAGGTATAACTTTTATTTCTGTTAAATTCCCCCCAACACCCAACTTCTCCATTAGCTCCTTATATTGTTTTGCCACTAGAGGAGCCTGATTAAGTTCGAACAATTTGCTCCCAATACCTCACTTGTCACATTTACTGCTCTCTAGTAGCTGTTTTCCTTGGTGATCACCCTCATCACCCCTCTCCAATCGGTCAAAGCTATCCCGCCATTGTGCACCCCCAGATCAGCCCTCCTCCTCCTGCTCCTGTCAGGCAATGTCACTAATCCCGCCTGGCACGGTCTCCCTGTCTGGGCTAGCATTATTCTATGAACATCCAGCCTAAAAAACTGGACTCTATAAACTAACAGTGACACCCACAAACCTGATGTTTGACATCAGGTTGAAACTGGCCACTCCTCCACTCCTAACTCTCAGTCTCTCGCCCCGCTCCCCACGGTTGGACCGTGTCGGCAGGAGAGGTGGGGCTGTGTCTTCTATTTGAAGGATTCTCTCCTGGGCTACCACTCCCCCGCCTGACCTCGACCATGAGGCCCAGGCACTTACTCTAAAGCTGTCTCCTGGCCCAGCTAGAGGCCCATTATTCTAACACGTAGCCTACAGACCCCCAGAACCAATCCCAGGCCCTGGGCCCACTAATTGACTACCTCACCTCCCTACCCAACTCGTCGGACCAAATCTTGGTGGGCGACTTGAATATAAACTGGCTCTGCCCCTCGTCCTCCTCCTCCCACCGTGAGGCTTTCGATTCAATTGACCTAACTCAACTGGTTACACAGCCTACTAGAAAAAACCCTATCACTGTTCACAACTGTGTGATTACATTTTTCAATTTCTGCTTTTGCAGTTATGACTATATTGTTTACTGCTGACAGACAAGTTCAGTATTTGTAATCGCATTTCACACTTCCTGATAATAGGACAATTAGAACTTTATAATTTCAAAGTATATAGATCAAAACACAGCAAAGGCATTACCTCTTTCTCTCTGTCTGAACTTCGGACCCTGAAAATCTCATATTTCAATTCCCCATCATTTGTTAGTTTTGCACAAGTGAAAAAATGGTCTTTAAACATGTTGCCACTGTTCAAATACCTGTGATTACCTTTTTAAGTGTTCACAGCTGTGTGATTACATTTTTCAGTTTCTCCTTTTGCATTTGTAACTGCATTTTTACTGATCAAAGTAAAGTACTTATGATCACATTTTGCACTTCCTAATCACAAGATAATTAAAGCTTTCTAATTTTAAAGTATCCAGATCCAAAACAGCAAAAACACTACTGCTCTGTATCACTATCTGAATAACCTAAAAGTTTCATGTTTCAATTGCTTATCGTTTTCAGGTTGTCATGGGAGAAAAGAGGTCTTAAGAAATGTTACTACCAGTCAAATATCTGTGACTACATTTCTGACTGTTTACAGCTATGCAAGCATAAATTTCAGTTTCAGCAACTGTGACCAAATTTTGAACTGGTGCATGAAAACATCATATGGGCGAGTCATAAAAACACTCTGGTATGTATGCCCAATGTAATTTAAAATAAATGTAACTTTGCCATTTCTAATTGTTTTATTCCCCCAACATCCACAACACCACCTTTGGGACAGAAGCTAATAAATCTGAATATTTCAGGTTTTTAAATCCTTGCAATTTATTAGTTATTAATGAGCACAAAAAATGACTGAAAAAACACACTTCTTTCCATTTGCTATACATTTGGAAACTCAAAAATTACTGTGCCATATTTTATGAAACCTGTCAGGTTCTCAGATCCTGCCACAAAGTGTGTGAATACTAGGCTTAAAGACAGCTAAGCTCTAAGCAACTAAAAATTAGGACTTAACATTAAAGTGTCTACTCAAGCCTAATTATAGTGGCATTCCCTGCTGCTATGAGTTATGTATAGAGGTACAGAATGGCCTGATTCTGAATATACCTTTTATCTTCACTAGTGAATGAGCAGGGTTTGAGACTCACTGGGGTTTTCATGTAATGAAAACTTTGCTGCTGCTGCTTTATTTTGGCATTTCGTTTTTATGTGCCTTTATTTTAGTACTCAGTGCAGGCAGTGTGGCCTGTTTGCTTTTTCTTGTCATAACTCATGAGTGACGAAGCAACAAGTCAGTTATGAAAGTCCTGCCCTTTCGCAAGTGAAGATAAATGGCGTATTCAGATTTAAGCCATTGTGTGTTCAATTTATACCACATCTTTTCAAATCTATAGCTTTCAAATGAGATGTTTTACAATGTACTGCATAGCTCCATCATTCTGATGTCATCCAGCATTATTAAACTGCTCTCCAATTGGTAAAGCAGTCCACTTGCACCTAGTCAATTTAAATTTTCAAGATATGAGGCTAACCTTTACATAGCTTGTTATCTAGAGGTGAGAGTAAATCTCGAGCAAGATACACCATGTTATCTTTGTATTTTGTGACACACAGATTTTGCGTAAGTAGGGAATACATAATAAGATCTACAGTTGTAGGTAAGTAACCCTAGGTAAGTAACCAGTCTTTTTTTTTATCAAGAAAGGTGTTTTTAGCTGGCCCACTGGCACAGTGGCATCAGTTACTGATTGCCGTGCTGGCAACCCAATTTCAGCAGTGAACTGGGAGTGTCAGAGTGTCACCCAGGGAAGAGAAGGATAAGTGTCCAATGGACTGATCTCCTTCTTTGAGAAGGGGGGGGTTTACAGCTCGATGATATTCCAACCCCTGGCAGCAGCTAGGGGTGGGTGAGCCAGGGACTGACATGAATGCAAGGATTGGTTGAGTGGTAGACATCAGCATGTTGGGTGTGGTAGCATGTCTGGCATGCCAGGATGTCATTGCAAGTCCACTCTGCCAGGGTCTGGAACCACAATGTAGTAAAGCCCTGGATCTTGTAACAGAATGATGCTGGGGAGAGCCTCCACTGCCTGCCGAGTAACACCTCGAACAGTCTGCTGGAGAACCACAGATAGAGCTCAGTTTCTTCCTCGCCCCCAGAAGCCCTGCTGGGTGAGGCCAGAGGCCATCTCCCTGTACAGGAGAGCCAGGGGGATGCTGGTTGGGGGTGGAGGCGAAATCCAGAGGGTCAGATATAGGGGATATCCCCACAGGGGTTCAGTGAATAAAGAATGTTAGAAAAAAATAAGAAAAAAAGGAGTTCTTCGATGAACTGATGTTCCAGTATAGCACAACAAGATCCTGGAAGGCCATAGTACCAGATCTGTGTTTGCTGTCGACCTCCTTGAAGACCTTGGGCCGGATTTTCCAAAGTGAATGAATGCCGCAAGCCCTCAGTGCACTGAACATACAGTGCATGGGGCTTGTGGCATTCACCAAGGAAGATAATCGGGAATTTCCATCCCTTGCACCCGGCATGGGTCCTTAGACCACAATATTGTGGTCTTGCTAACCGTCCTCCAGGGCAAAGTTACAGTGCTTGCACCAGAGCAGTGGTGCAAGCAGCCGTAAATCATGGAAACTGTTGCAACTGCATCCGAGAATGGAAATTTGGGTGTAGTTGTGGCAAAAGGATAGCACACCGCAATATTTAAAGTCCCGTGGTGCAGAGCTAGATGCAAGCCCTCGCCTCCTTTGGAAAAATCAGGCCCTTTCAGTTTAGCCATCCAGCATGAACAGATGTTAGTATAATCTAGGAGACTGCTGTATCATGTTATTCTCACTCTAGGTTGATGACAGAAAATATTATCACTCTAGGGTCTTCAGAATACAAGCCTGACATCATTTAATTCCAGGACTTGACCGTACTCAAAAAGGTCTGTTTCTTAGAACTGTAAATGTTACTTTGTTGAGACAGCAGCATATCTAGCTGATTTAACTGTTTTACCACACAAACCCATGCCATTCCATAAATCAAGTGTGGCATGGTCTAATGAAAATATGCGTCAGATTTTACATGACATGTGTGACCCCCTGTGATATCACTTGTGGTTTCACCTTTATGATGTCATGGCTCATGGTTTCCTGGGCCACCTGTATAATAGCAGATGTATTTTTATTAGGTATATGCCATAATCTATGTAAGTGATAAAATCCTCCAGGGTGTTGGGTGTTGAGGGATACTCACATGCCCAGGGGCTCAGCGAGGCCCAACATCGCAGGCAGAGGGCCTTACAGTCCCTGGAACTGTAGGTATCCCCCAACACCCCACACCCTGGAGGGTCCTATTGTGTTGAGAAAATGGGCTTTAACATCAGTTTTGCAGTAACACAATTACAAAACTACTGTATGTATTTTAAAACATTTTTTAAAAGTTTTGTATGTAAAATTATCCTTAGGCAGGTACAGTGCTGGATCTTTTTCTTTAGAGGACTCTGTTAGCTGATTAATGTTTTTTTAATGTGGTCAGCCTATCCAGTTTCAGGATTTTCCTAAACCATTTTCTAAATATATCAATCAATATATCTACACACACATAAATATATATGTATTTGTTTTTCCTCTGTGTTTTTGTCCCCAGATCTAATGGCTGGCTACTATTCCAGTGCTCATAACATATCTAGTAGCAACCACACCATGTGGGTCCTGATTGCATTCTGCCATATGCATTAGTGCTGTCTCTAATATTGAACATGGCTGAAGAATCCTGACAAATGTTTTTCCTCATTTTCTCATTTCAGCACATTATTCCTTTTTAGCAGCAGCGCATTTGCAAACTGATTTAATAAGGCACAACTTTTTCAATAGCACACTGATATGCTCATTTATCATGTCACACCCCATGAAGCGATAGAAAACCCCAGTGCAACCAGTCGTTTCCAATGCGTAGGTGCTTCTTCGTCAGGGTGTGCATCTGAACACTGCTTCATTAAAGAGTCCCATATACTGCTGAGACATAACAAAATGTACTGTTTATGTAGACACAGTTAAGCACTTATTTTTCTGCAACTTACCCTTTCTTCCTCATTACTAGGAACCGTTACTGCGAAAACAGGGCATGATTTTCAAAGCCCTGAGAATGCTGTAAGCTCAGGTGTGCCAATCTCTCAACCAGTGAACAGGATTTTCAGTCCCATGTGCCAAGTGGCACAGGTTGAACTAGTTTTCCGGTCTGACTTGTAGGCGTTGGAGAAACCTTTTTATGGGGCTTGAGGTCAAATCTTTGGCTCAAGCTGCCATAAACGAGAAACTGTCACACTACACCCGACAATAGAAAGTCAGGTGCAGCTGAGCAAGGTTTGGCAGCTGAAAAACGACTTCAACACAGGACAGTACAATACCATGGTCTTGGAAAACTGAACCAGGATCTACCTACCTGATCACGCTGCCCATCCTACCACATCACTATTCTCCTGCGCATCAGTCCGTTGCATGAACTATGGTGATGTCGGTAACAGGAATATGATGTTGAGTGTGGCGCCGGAAAGGAGAATATCTGAAGACAACACTTGTTTTCATGTGATGTCCTCAGTGATAAAGAAATTAAAACGTAAATAATCTATTGTCCTAATCACTTTTTTCAAAAGTTTCCCAATGGTGTCCGAGTCCTTTAAAGGGTTCATGACCAATGTCTTGGACTGTGTGGAGGCATATGCAAGGCTCTTCTAAATAAGGTATAGAGCCCACCTGTGGGTGTCAGCCATCCAGAAGTATTCAAGTCTGCCCTATACTGATTCAAGATTGCCATTATTTCATGGAATCTTGAGACAGCAAGTGATGTTGTAGACGGGGAAGATGTACGCCTAAGAACACCAATCCCCCAAATGTGACATCACTTGTGGTCTCAAGATTCCATGAAGTGCATTCTTGCTTGAATCAGTATAGGGCATGTTTAGTAATGCAAATATTCAGACTGTTGCAAAATGTAGGAAAGCCCAGAACTGTTAGTCTTTCACACTATGAAGGAGGGAGCAGGACAAGTGCTTTAGCCTGCATGGTAAATGTGTTGCTAGTAAATCTGACGGCTCTGCACTGTTCAGACAGATGTTGGGCACAGGAGCAGATGTCTAATTAACCGGCAAGGTATTGGGGGGGGTACCATGAGCAAAAGCTGAATGTGGAGCCCCATGGAGGTGGAATTATCCATCAGTGACCAAGCTGCCCCTGGAGTTCTCTTACTGATATTATTACACTAGGTGAGGCATTTCAGCTGTATTTTTAATTTCTTGAGGTTTTAATATAGGCTTAGACCTTTCCTGAATGCTACTTCTGAAATCAGCCTTGGTACACCAGAGTTAAAAAAAACTGTAGAGTTTAGCCCCAGCCTTTGAGGGCACAGGCTATGGAACTTTTGTCATCCAAGCAATACATCCAACATCCAGTTTCTGGATGTGGTTGCCTCACAGTTGCGGGGACACATTTCTGTTGTACTGCTGTGATAGTGGGCGAAGGGAAGGGGCACTGTTTTTCTCGGTTGACGTCTCTCCATCTTGTGTGGCTGAGGTGCAGATACCTCTCTCTCACTCTAGGAATAAATGCTGCTGGTATGGCTATGCTGATAGTTAACTAGTTGGAATACAGAGCTCTATAAATACACTATTGCATACGTGAAAAGCAGTCTGTGAGTAGAGTCATCTGGATGTGAGATGCTGCAATAACAGGGTTCTATAGTGTCAAAGAAATGTAACAATACTGCTTTCCAGTTGTGACAGTGCCCCCCTTTAGCTCAACATCCCAACGGCGAAACAAGAAAAAAGACCATTACAGCGACAGTCACTGTAATGGTCCTTTTTCATGTTTCACTTTCCCCCAGTGTTCTTCCCCTTCCCCGGACCAACTCCGACCTAGAGTTGATAATCCTAAAGTCCGGGGGGTGCGGAGGGCAGAGCCCCCCACATGGAGGGTGTAGGGGCACAGTCCCCCACAGAAAACACTTGGACATTGGCCGGCACAATACCTGCATCGGTATTGTGCCATTGCTGTGTGAGAGGTCAGCATTTTCACTGTCGACCTCCCTTGGTGCTTCCACTTGTGAGATGCTATTTATAACTTTCTTCTTTTTTCTGTTTATATACCCATGATAGCTGAGCTAAGATGCAGTATCTAATTTTCAGTGGGATCTTACTTGTAACCATGTTTTTCAGTGGCATGGACTGGAAGCACTGAGAAGTGAAATTAAGTAACTTACCCAAGATCACACAGTATTTGTACAAAATAATGGGGAAGTAATGGGAAAGTTAGATGCACTGTGCCTCCCCCCCCAGCTAAAGATACTTTGCCTTTAGCTGAATGGTAAGAATTACTGACTTCAGGACTCAGGGACCCAGGATAATTATTCCAAGCAAGAGCTGGAGAGGAGTTTACCAGTGGAAGAGAGACTAGTACTGAGTGGATAGCAAGCCATGTATTCATTCATTCACTCATTCATTCATTCATTCATGTGTTTATTGATTAATTTAAATATTATGGACGAGAGATTACACTGAGCATAAGCTCATTGTCAGGTGGAACCTGGGGTGGGGAAGGGTGAGAATGGCAAGGGGTGGGGGTGAGATACAAGGATATTTCATACATGGCTGCACAGCATAACATGCATACATTCATTTAGGGTAGTGCAATGCCAAAACCACTAACAACACTAAATAATAGAAACAAGAAAGTATGTCCACAACTCAACCCCAGTCACTATCTGATCTACCTATATGTAGGACTTCTCAGACAGTCCCCGGCCCAAAGGTATCTGATCCATTTAGCCTGGATGGTGGACATGGACAGTGTCCTCTCCACTCCATATCTGCAGAGAGTTCACACGATCCAAAACTGAACAGTGGCCACACAGTATTAGGGTAAACATAAGGGCAGGATTTCCAAATGATTGGTTGTAGCACTTACATAATTTTTTCTGCCGTAGCTACATCACTGTAAATGTGTCAGAATCTTTGCACCCAGTTTGAAAACATTCTGTTACATTTATGACATTTAACTCACTGTAAGAGTGGTGTTCCCTAAAGTCAGTACTAATAAAAGAAACAACTACTTCACTGTTTGCACTGCCCATTTGTGGAACAGATTCCCTTATGATCTGGTAAACATGTCATCATTTACCAGCTTCAGACATAGGCTTGTTAACTATTTACTTTCAAAGGCAATAAACACTAATTCACCCACTGAGGTGGAGACAATCCTAATGGGCCGCCTATGGCCTTCTCTTGTCTTATGAAACCAAGTAGTCAAGTATAGTATGACACAAAATTACACATGCGTCAAATATGGACACATGCGTCATTTGAGATGTGTAACTTCTGGTAACTGCATCCAGAAGTTAGCCCCCCTCTCTGTGGTCTAACAGACATGACACAGCTAGCATAACTGCTGCAAAATAATGATACAGTTCTTTGAAAACCCAGCTCCATATCATGTATCAGTTCTAGCCTAAAAGAACAAAGTCATTGCAACAGTCAGCAAGGCAGTTATAGCATGCACAGTTTATAATGTTAGTGTTGACCCAAAGTTCAAGTTCAAGGTTCAAATTTTATTAAAACACATGTATATAAATAACTCTTTGTTACATGTAAAAGGAGACATACATATCAAACAAGCATTAAAAGCATTATCTAGCATAACTCATTTATGAGAGTAAATTTGAGTTACGATTGTTACACACACCTATTGTTAATCATATAGCATCTACTGGCACAATAACCACTGTATTTGTCTTTATCATGCCTTAGCAATTGCCTCCTAGTGCCATGTTTACTAGCTACATACTGTAAGACAGATTGTGCAAATTTTGCAATTGCAAACATTATTGGTTCGTATGTTGAATTAAAAAGACTAACAGTCCTTGCCCATACCTTCCCCCTTCTACATAATTCATTAATGGAAGAATCCATCTTTTCCTTAAATTACCAAGACAGGGCATTCAAAGATTATATGTGGTATCTCCTGTTTAATATTTTTGTTACAGTAGCATGATGTTGGGACTGCCACTCCACCTAACATATAATTTAGCCCAGGGTTAATTTGCTCCATCCAAAATCTTCATAGAGCTTTTTGTGATTTATATTATCACAAAATAGCAGATATTTTTCTGTTGAAAATACATTTTCAATCTTTCTATATATCTTCCCTTCCCAACACTCATGCAAGGCCTCTAAGCTTTGTGTAGCCGCCACACCTACCAGTCTTTGAATGGCCTGACTCTTAAATAGAGATACCCTATATGGATGCAAAATATAATTATTCTCTAAACCAAGTTTATTTATTTATTTAGCTTTTGTTTACCAGGTAAGCACACTAGACAGTCATGTGCCTATTTTCATGTGCGACCTGGTAGAGTTACAGAGATACAAGCAATAACAGTACAGAGGCTAGCATCAAGTTACACAAAGGTACAGTCAGAATACAAGCAAGAAGGACCAGCCGAAACAAAGTACAAAGGCTTGGGTCCAACTGTCAGGCAAGGTACAGACAGGTATAAGCAATCAACTACAGTCAGGTAACAGGCAGAGAACAATTTTAGTGCAGTTCAGTATGAGGCAGAACAACCCAGGGAGGGCAGCCAGGAAAAATTAGAGCCAGTGTCAGCCGCAACAATATTTGTGAATATTGCTTATTTGTTATTTGTTTTTGGAATAAGTGCATGCCTGCAACCAGGATTTCTTTTTTTTTTTTTTTTTTTTTTTATTTCAGGCACTTCACAGGGGGAGGGACTACAGGGGACAGAGGCAACTTGAAGCTTGTTTTAGGTAATCCCAAAGGGAGGACCTGAAGCAACTGTGGGTGGGGGCAGTTCTTATGTGAGAAGGTTCCAGATTTTGGGAGCAAGAGCTGCAAATGCTTGATCCCCCACAAGGGAGTGAGTCTTCAGGACCATCAGTGCCTGGGATTCAGTGGACCTCAACTGATAGCCAGAGGGGACAGGCTGGAGGAGGTCAGCAAGTGCTGGAGGAGTAGATGATCGGATGATGTTATCCATAAAGTTGCCCATAAGGAATGAGCGATGGTTACCTGGGAAAAGCCAACCCAGTCTAGAGTAAAATAGACACTAAAGGGTGAGACAAGGGGCTGATAGGGCGAACCGACATATGTTGTTATACGAGGTGTCCCATTTGGAGAGCCAGGCTTTGGGGGCATTTGTGAAGGAGGTAAGCCCATAACAAAGCGAGGGGAGGAAGACCCCTTTTGCCAGGGCAAGTCTGGCAGCTGGGGTGAGGCAACTTTTTGTTCTATACGCAAGTCCTAGTTTGTAGTTGGTTGCCTTACAGGAGTTAAGTATGTGCAGGGTGAGATCCATTTGTGGGTCAAGAGTCACCCTCAAGTACTTGAACGATTTCACCACCTTCACAGGGGTGCCGTCAGTGCCATCGACTCTGAGCATGGCTGGGCACGCTCTCACCTTGGGAAGGAAGCCGAATAACATTGCCTGCATCTTCTGAAAGTTGATGACCAGCTTACTTGCCTTGAGCCAGGCCTGGATCGACCGAAATCCAAGTTGAGTCCATAGTTAATGTCATCAATACTTTGTGAACTGGCAAGGAGCACCATATCATCAGCATATAGAGTAACTTGTCCAAAGGTTGGGATTAAGGGCAACTGGTTTATAAAGAGGGAAAACAGGAAGGAACCAAGGACCGACCCTGAGGGTACCCACAGACTACTGGTGATGGGACGGATATGGCATTTTGGAACCTCGGTGTACTGTTTCCTACCTGAGAGATAGAGCAGACTTCAGCTTGACCATCCAAATGTCTGCCCCACGGATATTGCATCAGATTCCTCCAGAAGTGAAAAGACGCACAGGTTAGGTACATTAGAAGTGATTATTTGAAACCAAAATGTATTGCTCTTTTTACTATCCTTGTTTTAATAAAGTACGCACCAATCTCTGCTCTAAAAATAGTACTATGGGTGTACATAGAAACCCCCAAGAGTTTTTTAACAAGTTGATTTTAGATTGCCTCTAATTCATTTGTTACACAGAGGATTCTCCCGATCTCTGAGGCATAGAGAAGATACGCATTAACTTTGCCTCAAGGCACCTTATTTGTGCCACATCACAGATTCTCTGCATACGTATGAGCAAATCTTCCTATTACTTGCAGAGATCTGGTTGTCTTTTCCTTCATTTTATAAAGATGAGTTTTTCCAAGTCAGTTTCTTAGAGAACCAGGGCCAGATATTCAAAATGTTGCCCCGGGGCTAAATTAGCACTGCCCAGTGTGCAAAATTGCCTGGACAAATAGCCCCGCCATATTCAAAGGAATAGCCTGGTGCTAATCCTGCTGAATATAGCATGCTAAGGAAGCTGGGCAAACTGGGCTGGGAGTGCAGGGCAAAAATAGCCCTGGAATAAGACAGCACTGAATATAACAACAGGGAAGTGCACACTGCAACTGCAGCTCAGTAGACTCTGGAACAAGCCAGTGTTGCAGGTGGAGAACATGTGTGTGATTGCACAGAGATGTCTCACATCTACTGCAAACAACAATGCAAGCCACACACTGCAGAACTGTACTGTGCTGAAGTGTGGTTTGCCTGGGGCTAACCAACTGCACAGTGCTAACACAATAGCCCGGTGCAAACTGGTTAGCCAGGGGCAAGCGTGAGCTATATTCAAAGCTCCCACGCAAATGAGCCTACTTAGGTAATCCGTGGGCAAACAGGCACATTTGCATCTCATTATGTGCTGCTTAGCATACATTACCATGCAATTTGCCTGGTGCTACTGCATGGAGCACACAGCTCCACCTTTTGGTCGGAATGGAAGTACAGGCTGGACACTGCAGGCCAAGGCATGCTCACAGCATCCCCTGTTGGTCAGAATGGATGTACAGGCTGGATGCTGCAGGAAATGGGTGTTTGCAGGCACATTCAGTGCATACAATGCACCCATGCATCTGTGCAAGCCGGACCTATATAGATATAGATAGATAGATAGATAGATAGATAGATAGATAGATAGATAGATAGATAGATAGATAGATAGATAAATGGAGAGATAGCTACACACAGACACACTGCCCAAGGCCATACATGCCCTAGAGCAATAGTTCTTAGACTTTGTCACAGTGAGCCTCCCAAATCCATGGAAAAGATTTGAGCTTCCCCAAAACTGAAAAATCTTGAGCCTCCCAAAGAAAAGTAACATACTGTACTGCATGATATACCATGAATACATTGAAACCCTTCCTTTGAGTACTTGGCTCACATTCAGTTCTTTCATTCAGTTCTTTGTCTCATACTGATGTGGAACTTTTGAAAAAGAGCTCCTGTGCTCAAAGGTGTTATCTGAATAACAAATAAATAAAATAAATACTATTATTTAGCTTATTGTACACCCACACACACACACACACACACACACACACACACACGCACACACAGGCCAGCCTACTTGCTCCGCTATTTTCATTCTTGAACCATTGTTACCACTTGTTGCCTTACCTTCATGGGTCAGACTACTTTCTCTGTTTCCTCTCTAAATGAAATAACCTTCCTACATACTTTGCCTCTCCTCCTCCTCCTTCCCTTCTCCTAAGCAATTTCTCTGGGATTACTTTGCTCCTTCTTGCTATTGCTCTTAGCACTTCCATGCTCAACCCTTGTATTTGGGCTGCTCTGCCATCAGTCTACAAATTGATCAATTACCACCACTCAGTATTAGTTTATTGTTCATATGTGTTTGCACTATTGTTCATTGTGTATTTCTTGATTGTTTTGCAGTTACTTTTTGAAATGTATTCACTACCTACCCTTCTCTGGGTATACCTGAAATGAGCTTTGGCTCATTCACCTTCCCTTGTCACCTATTAGTAAATAAATACATACAATTCACATACTACTATCCTCTTTCAGTTTGCTTCATCTCTTCACACAAAATACATAAAACTCAAAATTTAAATACAGTACTTTTTCAGACTTGCTTGAGCCTCCCCTGGAACAGGTTGGGACCTCCCCAGGGAAGCTGGCCTCAGCATTTGAGAACCCCTGCCCTAGAGGATGTCCCCTCAACAACATAGGTACCTCACTGTAGTAGTGGGTGGAACACAGTGGGGTGTCCCATGAATGCATGGGGCAGGCATAATGCAAACCTGGGAGGGTGGGAAGGCTGTAGGCTGAGCAGCTCCCTAGGATATGCAACATAACCACGCTGTAGGGCACCGGGCAGACTGGCTGGGCCAGGCAGGCCTTCCCTGCCATCATGGATCCTATTCCCATGTGTGCCAGTTACACTCCCTAGTGGTCCAGTGGTCCCCTCACCCCCCACAGGCATGATCCTGACCCCCGTAGTAGTACAGTCACACATATGCCCTGGTAGTCTAGTGGTCCCCCCAACCCCCCAATCACAATCCGGCACCAGTTCAGATCACCATACCTCTCAGCAGTAAAGATCATAGCACTGACCTTCAAATAGTATAGCAAAGTGCCAGGATTTGTAGCACTTTCGTATTCTAAACAATATTATGTCTACAGATAGTGGGCCCCATATAGTTAGTGATGACTCATCACACTCACATTTACCCTCCGTCCTCAGGTGTACTGATGTTCCTCATATTATTAGAGCTATATCTGGTCACACAGAGTATTTCAGCATTGCACTATGTTGATAGAAACATTCCCCATCACTGGATTCATAGCGGTTAAGAGGTATGCCAATCACCTCAATCACGTCCCTGGTAGTCTAGTACCCCCCCAGATGGCAGTGCCAGCCCCACTGACAGCCCCAAATCGAGCTGGGTTGACTGGCTCAGCCTCCTCTCACCTCCCATGGCCAGCTGCCGATTGAGGTATGACCGATCATGTTCAGTACTGCGGCGGTATGTGAGCGCGATCGGTCTTTTCTCAGTTGGTGGCTGCGAAACATGAAGAAGAATTGAAGCCAGTCGCCCGGCTTCGATCCGAGAGCTGATGGTGAGCTGGCACTGCTGGGTGGGGGCGCTGAACTACCAGGGAACGTGAGTGCTTTCGGGACAGATGTCGGGATCATGCTGGGGGACACTGGACTACCAGGGATGTGATGGAGGGGTCTGGATTGGGTGTCGGGGTGTGCTTGGAGGGGCACCTTCTTGCCATGGCGGGACTACCAGCCTGTGTATTGTGCGCTTTGGGCATGCTTTGAGGACTGGGAGTACTGCCTCCCTTTTAGCCCAGTATTACTGCCTGCTTTCTGGTGGTGGTATTGGGCACCGCACCCACAGGTCGTGCCATACACTGTGGTGTGGCACTGTCATTTGAATATGCTGGTGCGCCCGGTGCATGGCTCCTCCCTCATTACCATCTCTGCATATATTATCTGTTAGGCCAGCAGTATTGCAGCATGCCAGCACTACATGGCCTTTTGAATATTGCAGCCGGTGCAACTCAGCACTATTTTGGTGCAACAGGTTATGACGGCGCCACGCTTTGAATATCTGGCCCCAGACTCCAAGATAACAGACTAGGTTTACCTCCTCAAAGTTTTTATCTTCACAATCCATTTGTTTGGTTTAGAATTACCAGATTCAAAACCAAAATCTTTGTCTTCTCTGTATTTAACTCCGAGTCAACCCACTTTAATGAATTTATAACCGAAGATAGCGCTCTTTTTAGCCCCAACAGGGTTTGAGACAAAATAATTGCATCATCTGCATATAACATCATTTTTACTGGTAAATTATTTGTTCTAGGAGGAAAGATTCAATTTCTTGCAGTTTTCTACTACGGTTTTGACATATATATATTAAAAGTGTTGGTGCCAGCAAGCAACCTTGTCTAACCCCATACTTAATTTCCATGTGGTCCCATAAGCTCCATCTTTACCATATCTTATCACTATCTTGGTGTTAATATAAAGCAACTTAATCATACTGAGTAATTTCCTCTCTATCCCTTTAATTTCCAATATCTCCCATAAGGAATTTCTAACACTAACAAATGCTGATTTGATAATTATAAATGCTACATACTATTTCCCTTATTCTTTCTTACATATTTATTTACTAAATGTGCCAGTGTAAAACTGGATCTAATGTGGATCTTTGCTGTTTGAAACCAGACTGGAATAAGGACACTATATTATTTTCCTCTACCACTCCAGTCTAGATAATCAAAGTCTCGAAAAGATTTTGGAGGTAATGCTTGATAGAGTGATTGGTCTATAATTACATGGTTCCTCAATTCTACCTTTCTTATGTATAGGAACAATCATGCCCAGAGTCCAACTAAGGTACTTTTCTGCCTTCACCAGATAATTAAACATTGTCGTCAGTAACTCTGCCCACCAGACTGGATCGGAGTGATAGATCTCTGCTTCTGTCTTATCCATACCAGGGCCTTGTTGTTTCTTTGTTCTTTTATTGCTATAACTACCTCCTCTCCTGTGAAATCATACCAAGCTTCATTCTTGGAGATTGCCTTCTACATTTCTCTTAATACCAATTGTCAGGCATGCTGATGGTTCTTACTCTACTCTATAGATTTTTTTTAAATGTGCTATGCTTCTGGAAATATTTGTGCCTCTATATTTAATCTAAGATTACCTGTCCCATGCGCCACTAAATTCCAAAATAATTTTGTATCTTTTTCAACTATTGAAGCCTGAAGGGTCTGCCAAAGGGTATCTGAATATTTTTGTTTTTTATTGTTTATTAAAACCCTATATTCTTCTCTTAAAAAGGTGTAATCAATCCTATCTTGTAATTCTTTTGTACTTTTAAATCTTCCCTGCTTAGCCAGCCTTGCTTTGGCCTTTTCATTCTCTGTGATACCATTCAGCTATTCCTTTTTCCCCCATTCGTCTCATATTTCTACACGTGTTTGGCTTTCTCAGTTTAGATAACACCATCCTCTCACACACCTCAGAGTACTCACTCTCTTCAGTTTGACCATTGTGATCTTCTACAGTACAATCACATTAAACTGTCCCACCAATGAGTTGGTTTAGCATTGTTTTTTACAGTTGGCAATGCATTGGCAACTAATACTGCATTGTTTTTCAGTGCTTAACCAGCTCAAAAGAGCAATGCTTGTAAAATGTTTTTGCAACTCAGTTGAAATGCATATACAACCCAGCCACAATGCAGTGCAAAACTGCACTATAACATTAAGGAACAGTTTGTGCAGGGCTTTGTACTGGATCTAGCAACCCTTATGCAACGCAATCAGAATGCTAAAGCAACTCGTTGGAGGAGCAGTTTAATGTGACTTGTGCTGTACTTGTTCCATCTGATTTTCACACCCTTTAATACCAGCCTCAAATAATTCAATATTTATTCTTTTTCTTTGCTGGAGAGAATTTCCTGTATAAGGCTTTGCACCCTTGCTTGTGTTTCTAGTGTCCATTTTATTCTCTTTTATCAGTCACCATCATATTTTCATTTGCTTTACTCAGATTCTCTTTATTCTCTGTTCTGAGTTTCCCAGTAAGAGACTAGCTAGGCTTAAAGCTAATGGGAAACAATCACTGCCCCATACTTCTAGTAGTTCCATCCTAATTGCCTTATCAAAGAATATGCATCCACTATAAAGTAATCCAGGATACTACCTCCCCTTTTACCCAGATAGGTACATTTTCCCTCTCTATCTCCTGGGCATCTGCCATTTACAATTCTCATACTTGCAGTTTAATACCTTCAAGAAGACCTGGCCATATTTATTGATTTTGGGGTCTAGTAGAGACCTTATGGGATTCCTAACGCCTCATCCAGGTTCAGTTATTAAGGGTTCCTCCTATAGCGCCCAGTTCTTGCATTCAGGTCCCCACCCAGTAAAATAGCAGTTTCTGGAAATTCTATATGCATCTGCAGTAAAATCTCCTGATTGATGTCCATTTTTTGTAGTGCAGTTGGTATAACTTTAGGTACCGCATAAGCATTTAATATTATGCATATAGACTTTCCATCTCTATAGAGAGCAGTTCCTAATATATTATCTCTCATTCTTTACCACATTTAGCTTCTATCCTTAGCCTAGTCTTCACTGGTGCGGATCATAATGCCATAGAACATTGTACATAACTAAATCACGCTGCCAATACAAGCGCTATTTATGCCATGCGGCATAACTCTTTTTTTCCTGTGAGGGGGCTCTGCCCCCACACACCCCTGTTGAGGGGGCTGTGCTCCCCGGACCCCCCCCCACTAAAGATTCTTAACTCCAGGGGGGTCCAACTTTGGGAGCACACAAAGTCTTTAAAAAAATAACATTTCTGGGACCGGGAATCAAACCCAGTCCCAGACACAGAGCCTGGGTACCTGCTGCTGTGTCTCTATCCAGTGAGCCATGGCAGCTGCTTGGCAGAACCCACTCCCAGCAGAGGTCTTACCCTCTGCCTGGGAGTGTGTGAATGGTGCAATACCGTGTACAGCAGTACACGTGGTATTATACCATTCGCTGTCCTAGACAGTGTTATTTCAGGTTAGCTATAATGTCGCACGCTATTAAGCATACAAAATTATGACCCAGTATGGTCTTCACCAGAGTACATATCCCACCTGACAGCCTTCCATAGGCTGACCATTTTTGAGCAGGCACGTCCCAACTTTGAAAGCCCTCAAATAGGTGCCCCCTGGGGCTAGTTACCCAAGTTTCTTGCAATAAAATTATTGCGTATTTAGAAATAAAGTTCCATCACCCAATAACTTTCATTTTATCCCCCAGCCCTGTTATATTCCACGATATTACCTCAAGGCCATTTCCATTCTGTTGGGGAGTGTCTCTCTTTTTCTGATTTCAGTCAATTGAGATTCACTTCTGGTTCCAGTGGGTAGAATCTATTCCCCCTTGTTACTTCCATTGATCTAGAGCACAAGCCTATTACAGAGCTATCCTTACTCCCCAATATTAGGCTGCTATTTACTCTAGGTCCTCTAATTTTCCATCCTCTAATTGTTCTTTCATGATTTCATTGAAGTCCATTATCCTGAAGTGAGCATTCCTTTTGTATAAGTTCCAGGTAATTTGTTATTCTTTTCTGAATCTGCACTTTCCTTACTCGGGTATAGTCCTTTCTCTTAATCCCTACTTCGGTACTTCCCTCAATTGTTCTATTGTTTTCCTTCTTTCCACCATCCTGCAGACATATAGTTGTTTCTGCCTTTACCCCAATTTTTTTGAAATCAAAATTCGCATCCAGTATCATCTGCTTTGTGCCAATCTTTTGGGTAATCAGGCAGACCCATCCCTTTTCTTTCCCCATGTAGTATCTGTATACTGAGGCAATATCAACCCACTTAAACTTATTCCCTAACATGCCCTTACAAATGTTATATATTGCAGTCTTTTTTTTTCCGAATTTTGTTTATTCCTCCGTCCCGTGGAACTCTCTCAGGCATCCTCCAGTACCCCAACTCTATGTCCATGCCTGAGAAGCCTCCTAATTCCTGGCACCAGCCCAGCTATCCCCCTGGCTCTGAGCCCCCCAAGGTAGGGCCGCCCTATCCACCCAGGGTGCTCTATCTAGAATTCGGGTCAGGCTGGGCTCGGCCCAGGAGAGGAGTGCAACCGGCGATGGAGTGTGGTCGGAGAGTGGAGGTGCCTTCGCTATCCATGAGGCAGGGTATTTCCTTAGTTATAGTTGGAGAAGAAGATGATTACATTGGAACCAGGCTTCCAGGGAGGTGAAGTCCGAGGCAAGGTTCCGGATTGATTTGGTCAACATCTGGTGAGGAGTGTGGTGTATGATGGCATTGTCTGCATATAGGTGGGATTCGTGGGCACTGGGCTGAAGTTGGGCTTCATTGATAAAGAGCAAAATAACATGGGGCCCAATATTGAGCCTTATGGGACAACCATGAGAAACTGTTTTTGTCCCACAGGGAGCTATCCCACTTAACTTTTGGGAACCATCAGACAGATAACTCTTCATCCAGTGCAGCGCATTGTAGTCCAGGCTGGCAGATGCAGCTGCTCAAGCAGCAGCCCATGATTCAGCAAGGTCAAATGCTTTTGTGAGATTCCATGAATATGGCTCCAGTGGCCTGGCCTCTATCCATTGTGTGGAAAAGTCAGATGTTACTTTAATGAGTGCAGTGAGGGTACTGTGGTTCTTTCAAAACTGTGCTGGCAGGTGATAGTAGCTGTAGGAGTCAAGGTAGTCTTGGAGATGATTATAAACTATATGCTCTTGGATCTTTGCCAAGAGAAAGTAGAGATATAGGGCAAAAGTTTCTGATGGAGTTAGGTCCTCCTTGTGGACTGGGACTACTACTGCCACCTTCCACTTCTTGGCACTATGTTAGAGAGAAAGGCACCAGTTAAACAAGTTGTGGATGGGTTGAGCTAGGCAGAGGCACCCAGCTTAAGAAATTTTGGTTCCAGCGAGTCAACCGGGAGAGCCCTCCAGTTTTAGGTTAGATAGAAGTTGCTGCACTCTCTTTGAGTGTGGCTAGTTCAGATGGAATTCAGGACGGCCCTAGGTTGGGCAGGAGAGTTGTGGGGAGGAGAGGGAGCATTGTGGAAGCTCGAGGTGTACTTTGGAGGTCAGTAAAGAAGTTGTTGAAAACCAGTGGCTATGGAGAGTGGGTCATCATGGTGGTGCTACTGACAGAGATAAAGCTGATTTTCAGCAGCCCTTCTTTACTAAGGTGTTAACTTGTTCCAGAATTTCTTGGGTTATTTAGATGCTCTGTTTGAAGAGATTTGAGATGGCATTCTTAGCTTTTGTACTGCATTTTTACACTGATTCCTGAGTTGTCTGTAGATAAGCCAGTCTGAGAGGATCCACTTGTTTGTACATTTTCCATGCTTTATCTTTTGAGTGCCATAAGATCTATTATCTCAGAAAGCCATGGGGCTTTAACACCCTTGATTTGCATTTCTTATGAGGGGCATGTTGGTTAATTATTTTGGTGAGAGGAGATTTGAAAGTCTAGGGCTAGGTGTATGTCAGGGAGTGTATTGTAATGTGGCCCCAGTCTGTAGAGTTAATAAAGACAGGAACTCAAGTTGGTGTCAAACTTAGTCATGTCCCGACCAGGGAAATCTTGGGGAGGAGGGTTGGTAGTTGTTTCTCTATACACAGAAGGTGGAGAGTGATCATTTATGTAGTCAGAGAGTGTGCCAGCAGATTTGATTTTGAGTGGGCAGCTGGCAACTATCCAATCTAGCAGTGTGTGATTGCCCATTTTGGATTGACTCGTGTGTAGTCATGAATTAACTGGGTAAGGTTGCTATCAGTGCGAGTCACAGACATTACCAATATTGGGGTGCACAGTCAATGTTGAATTTCTACATAGATGAGGTCATGTTTTGGGAGGCTGCCTAACAATTCAAGGAGAGGGGCAGGCCAGCATGGTGGCATGGTTGAGGGTGGATATAAATACACCCTATGATGATTTTTTTAACATTACCAAGCATATGGGTGATGTAGAGGGACTCAGTGAGAGGAGGTGAGGAGACAGGTGCGGGGAAGAGAGTGACATTGAGGCTCGCTGTCCTATAGTAGATCATTACCCTCCTCCTTTTGCCAATCCTATCACGCCTAAAGAAGCTATAGCTTGAAGGGACACTCATGCTGTTTGATAGCAGGTTTTAGCCAGGATTCAGATATGCATATGGATGTCAGGAGACATTCAGATGGTCCAGGCTTCCAATTCACTGCTATATTTTGGGGTATAGGCTGTGAATGTTAAGGTGTACTATTTTTAGCCCTTCATAGTTGGTAAAGTTGCTGCAGATTGGGTAGGGAGAGTGAATGGGAGGTCAGGGTTGGTTCAATGTCCTCAGCTCTGAGCAGCAGGAGGAGAGTAGAGACAGTTACCCAGAAGTGCAAGGTGCCAGAAGAGACGATGCCATGGACAGGGGCAGCACTGGTAGCAGGGAGTCATTTATGCAGCCAGTGCCCTAGTAGAGCTGTATCTTGTTTAGGCAGGCAGGGGATGTAGAGAAGGATTGTCAGGGATTCTGGTTCAATGTGGACTGAAGGGGGAGCTGAACTGTCACCTGCAATGTGTTGGAGGGCCCCAGCTATCACCCCATCCATATACCAGCTTAAGGCAATGAGCCAAGCCAGGTATACTGACCAATGTAGACTGCCCATTATGGCAAGTTGTGCAGACAGACCACAGCAATTGCAGTAGAATACATTTCTCACATGTTATTTTACCAGCACAGATGGAGGTGCCTCTCACCACATAGCAATCTGAACCTTGTTGCACAGTACCCACACTGTGTCAAGGCTGAGGTGGTAAATAATGTTATGTGAATTTATTACTGCAATGATTGTGGATCATTAAGCCATGGACAGTGACTGAGAGCTGTACTGACTGGTCTTCTCTTCCAGTCAAACTTGTTCAAGCACCTCAAATGTGTACCCACAGAAAACAGAAGCATTTCCGACACTGCTGATATGCCACCATGCAGGCAGGCATCCCGTGTTAATTCTGTGACATTAGAAAGTGAATGGTGAGTGAGCACCACCTGACCTGTATGGGTGCAACCTTCTGTTAGTGCTATTTTAGCTGCAATTTAGAAAACTGAAAGTGACTGCTGTAGTAACAGTGTCTGTTACTCCACTCTGGGATTTTTATTTCTGTAAATTGCAATATTAAGTAGTACGAGACGCCTAGAAAAATCTTGCCCATACATATATTGAGTGCATACCTTCAAAGTCCCACCATTTACTGACATCCCCAAATTAACATTTGTGGTGTGTCTGCCTGGGGTTCCGTCTGGCTTTTTGGACACTGCTGTGTTTTTCTGTGGGTACACATGAGTTTCTAACTTTGTTACGTGACAGGACCACATGATATTAATACCCCTCAACACTGGAGCATGTCAGCTATCATATATGTTTGAGGGGTGCTGGGTAATAACTATCTGACAATGCTACTCAGCTCTTAAAACAATTTTGACTCTACCACAGTTTTATTCTATTTTCAATTGTCCCTTATTTACTGACTTGTTTTGTATGATACCATTACCTTTTTTTCAGTAGTGCTCCTTTTAATCTTGCTTTGAACCTTTGTTTTAATCAGTTTATTCAGCTATTTTTGTACACCTACTGTCCGTGATGTAATGGTAGTATATCATGTCCTACTGGATAGCATGGTACTTTGTTGTAGTCCCAACAGAAAGGATTTGAAATGATAGATGTACAAAAACTGGTGTGAATACTGATGAAAAGCTGCCGCAAGCAAGATTAAAAGAAGTGCTGTTTATTCTGTCATATGGTAAAAAAACATAGTCCAGCAGATGTAAATTGTGAAAATAAGGGCATCGTATAGACAAGTCAGTATATAAGTACTAGCAATCGAAAATCGATAGAAAAGTACAGGTACAATTTTCAACCGATTATTGACTGCTGTAGTAGTTTATCGCATAATATAAGATTTTTGGTTATTGTTGTCTGTGTTCTGTTTTCTTAGAATACCCACAACAACCACAATCAAAATACCATTACTGTCCCCCACCAGAAAAATCACTATGATATGTGAATATGCATGCTTATACTGTTATCTTGCTACATCATTAGCATGCATATATTGTCCCAGTTCTAAATGAAGAATAATCACATGAGAAAATGTGCTGAAAAGTCACACTTATTTCAGGACTCACTGATTAGAGCATGCACTAACAACCACAACTCTTTGTTCCTGCTGCTGCTGTCATACTTCTTGTTTCCGTTGCTGCCACTGACTGAGCTGATGCACAGTGTGCTGCCGAATGATGACAGCCAAAGATGACAATTGGGTGAACCATACTGAGATGTTCTAGAGGACCATTAATCTGCTGCACCGACTGAAACATACTGCCCTATGTCATGGATTCATACCACCATTGATAAGTTACTGTACATTTCATGTATTATATGTTATATATATATATATATATATATATATATATGTAAATCTTTTTCTTGTTTCTCTCACAGGTTATCGAGTCCTACTTTTGTTGCACACATTCTGGCTTGCTGCTGACTTTTGCTCTATGAAAACTAGTGTCAAGCCATGAAAGGTAAGTATTTTTTTGGGGGGGCATACATTTGAAAACAAGTTTCAATAATGGTTTTGTCTTCTTTGCAGGTTTTATGTGTATCCTCCAGATTCATACAAGTTGCACATGTTCTGATTTGAAAAAGCACCAATGGCACACACAGCACTTAAATGTTACCTACAAAGAGATCGAAGAGAAATTATTCAGACTTCATTGAACTAAAACATTCTGTTACAAGTGTGGCTGTTCCTATCTGTTATATCCAGCTTAAAATACCAAACTATTAGTAAGCTCACTACAGACCAACTAACAAGTTTAGTGCTGATGACATGCACTGGCACACTGTATTAAATTAATCTTAGATTACATGACGTGTTGTCATGATGACCAGGCTAAAATTTACAGTAGTACAACCATATTGTGCTGAAGTAAGTCAGTGACAGATGAGATGTGCATGAAAATATATTATCTGGCCTGTATCTCACCTCCATTGTATGCTTTACACTGGCTTTGAAAAATGAAAGACAAAAATAGAGCAGATGACACACGATTGATACTTATGTGAAATGGTATCCTTTTAGGTGGTTGTTCTGTGGTACTACAGTACTCCGAGTCCTGTCCTGTTGCACTGTTTGTATGTCAAACCTGTGGTAAAAAAAATTAATTCGCTGTTATTTGGTGACAAAGTCATCTATAAAATGGTTAAGGAAGCATTCACTCATTTCTTGGAAAAACCATAGTATAATGAATTAGTACATACTCACTGTAAAATAATGATTTGTGTCAGCTGTGGCTGACTGAGCCTGCGGGTTCCTTTGGGGCATGAGCACAAGTACACAATCCCTGTCTCTCACTCTCATCAAGATGGGTGGCTGTGGCTGGCTGCAGGATCATTCATTGGGCATGGTCACAGGTACACATTCTCTGTCTCTCACTCTCATCAAGATGGGTGGCTGGATATGGTGTGTTACGGTCTTTGAGTACTCAGTAGGAGGATGTCTGTCATTTAATCAGCATGATTTAAGTGGTTACAAAAACTGACAGTTGTAGTTATGATGCTCGCTGACTGTGTTGCTAATGACAGCAGTGCACATTCTGTTAACTGTACTATGAAAATCTACCAATGGGAAGGTAAAATACAATGATGGGTCATTATTTGTGCATATCTGTCATATGGAATTTGAGTCAAGGACACTGTTTTTCTTTTATAAAAGAAAAAAAGGTAGCATTGCAGAAATGTGACAGCCTTTAAACCTTTTACACAGTAGTAGCACCATCATCCTCACCCTCCTGATCAAAGAGGAAGCTGCACTCAAAGTTGACAAGTTTGGAATTGTGCCCACTTGGGAATTCTTTTTCCATGACTGAATCATCAACCTCAATGATAGACCATTTGATGCTGCTACCAGGATGGTCTGCTTCACCGACATCATCAGCACAACCATCATCATGGCGGGGTACAAACACAGACGTGGTAGTTCAACTTGGTATGTGACCTTGATTCATTTTTATGTTGGCTTGCACCTGCGTGCAAGCTAACATCTTGTGGTAGTAGCACATTTCAGAGGTGCGTTATTGTGGGCGAATGCAAGACATGCTTTAGTAGGTGTGTCCATCATTCCCCAATAAGCCAGCTTGCAGGCGCCACACAAGAAATATATGTAAAGTGGTCAAAACTTGTAAATGAAAGTGCCACTGCAATGAGAGACAAGCTCATCATGCAGCAGCACAAATAACATGCCTCCGGCGGTGCTTTTCCTGGTGAAGTATTTCAATAAACATGGCGGCAGTGGCTGCTGCCACCTGTTGTGCAATGCCTACAAAGCTGACTTCAGAAGTGCCCAATCCCCCTGTCGGCATGCTAAATAACCCCCTCAAGATTGCGTGGCACACTGGGAGCCCACCCCAGTGTGCCTTCCCATAATTGTCAGCATTTTCTAGCCCCTGCCCCCATTCTGTGCCACACTGGGAGCCCACCCCAGTGTGGTCAACATCACCTTCCCCCAAAGTCATGGGGCACACTGGGAGCCCACTCCAGTGTGTACATCAGTTTTTCATATACCCGTGAAAAAAAGAAAACTGTCCTCAGCACTTTTTTTTGTGTAAATTACCTGAAAGAAAGAAAACTGTCCCTCACCGTGGGGTCCACTCCCCCAACCCACAGCCAACCTCTGCGCACTCCACCTCCCCACACCTTCCACCCCATACTTACCCTCGAAGCCTGGTGCGACAATCTTTGGTGGATCGGGAACACATCTGGACTCTTCAAAGCCGACTGCGAACTGAAGAAATGTCAGTAAGCTGTATAATGGCATAAATGTTTTTTTTTCAACTTAGGTGGATACCTCAGCCATTTTTTGGAATTTTGCCTCCAAATTTTCAACATGGGGTACTTGGGACCCTGCCTCATGAACACATGCACTGTCATCTCATTACTCAGCCCTGAAAGATCATTTTTGTGGTCACTGCATCAAATCAGCTTTTGGGACTGATTAATGAAATGACAATGCCACTGTTCATGAGATGGGGTCCCAAAAACCCTATCTGGCAAATTTGGTGGAAAAATTCCAAAAAATACCTATGCTACAAGTGTGCATCGCAGTTTCAACGCACACTCATAACACTTGACAATTTTTCATATTTTCATTCCAGATTTTCAACATTGCCTTTTTTTCTCACCTCCATATGAACAGTAGAGCTGTCATTTTTCACATTCTGCCCAAAATGTGTTGTGCATGTGGTGCACAATGGCGCGGTTGCTCAAAATCAATGTTCAGGACACATTAACAAACTCACAGTGACACTGTTCATGAGTGGAGATCCTAAAATGCCTATGTTGAAAATTTGGTAAAAATTATATCCCAAATAATTGTGTTACTGGCGTGCATTGCACAGTTTTTATACACGCCCATGACGTCACCAATTTTTCATATTTTCACTCCACATTTTCACCATTGTCATTTTTGTACACCTCTTTATGAACAGTATAGCTGTCATTTTTCACATCCTGCCCAAAATGTGTTTTTGCATGTGTCATACAATGGGGCTGTTGCTGTGGGAAATCAATGTTCAGACCAGATTAACAATATCGCACTGACACTGTCCATGACTGAAGTTTCCAAAATGCCTATGTTGAAAATCTGGTTAAAACAAATCCCCAAAATAATTGCATTACAGGTGTGCATTGCGCAGTTTCTACGTTATGCTCGTGATGTCACCAATTTTTCATATTTTCACTCCAGATTTTCAACTATGCCATTTTTTACACCTCCTTATGAACAGTGCAGCTGTCATTTTCACATCCTGGTTGAAATGTGTTTTCACACCTGTGGCATCAAAATACACAGTCTAGCATACAAAATCACCTTTTGGCAAACAAACTCATAGTGCCACTGTTCATGAGGTGGGGTCACAAATGGCCCATGTTGAAAATTTGGATGAAAATACTAACAAATGCCCTGGGCATTAGGGTTTTCAACCATAATGCCCCACCCTGTACAGACTGGCTTATGTCATTCCACCCCTTGCCCTGCAGCCAGTGACAGGTGTCGAGGTGTGCCTTGGGCTCTTCGGCCTCAATATTCATCCCGTTCTCCTACACTGCACCCATGTCAGTATATTTCCTTTTTTAATGGGGTGAGCATAAGGCCTGAAGACCCCAAGGCACATCGCAGCACTTGTCAGTCTCTGTGGGGTAGGGTGAGGTGAAATGGCATGAGCGTTATGGCCAGTGACCCAAAGGCACATCCCAATGCCTGTCACTCTCTGCATGGTGGGACTGGGGATGGCGTCAGTTCAGTACTTCATTGCCAATCCTATTGCGCATCTCTTTAACACCTGCACTACCAATGCCAGTGCCAGCAAGCCAACATTCGGCATTGGCAAATGCTTGTTATAAATGTCAGCATGCTGACATTTGTGGGTGAGAGGTTAGTACGACGGTCATGCACTATTGACCCCAGAGAACTGAGTACCCTCTTCACTCTTACACTGGAGGATGGGCTGGTGAGGTACCTCAGTGCTACTGAAGTCAGCTTGAGCCATTCACTGACCTTACCACTCCAGTACAGCAGAGGATCGTCCAAGTACTGACAGACACATTTTCTGCCAAATAGGCACCAACCATGTTCTGTGCTGCATGCAGTCCTGATAATGAGTCATCCATTAGTTCCCAGGCTTCATTGAGGTTACAGAGTCCTACTTGAGACAAGGCACCCCAAAGTGGGTTAATGGCAACCTGTTTTGCTGAAACCCTTCCCCCTTGTCCCGCGGCCACTTTACTGGATGAGCTCAATCCACAGTGACCGTCAGTCTTATTTTGATGTGGTTTGCCAAAATTTGCATGTGACTTCTGTGCTCTATGAACCAATCACATAAGCTGTCCAGAAAGATTTTGAACCTGATCAGGCCTTCCCTCCAGTAAGGATGCAATGCCATGTTTGTATCATGTGTCCAGCATTGTTGCTGTTCCAAATTCTGCACTTTGCTGAATAGTGGCAATTTGGTGATTACAGTCAAAAATTGTTAGCCTGTGTTTAAGTAATGCGCTGCTTGACCTATCTTTGGACACATCAAGGCTAGGCTGCAGATTCAACACAGTCTGTCTCAGCACCCCAGCAGTGGAATGGCTTGACTAATAGATGCAGTGTCACCATTCACTGCCTGTGTTTTGCATGTTCAAATGGCCTCAAATTGACAACACTGAGTCCATGATGCCAATGTTCAGTTGTCATAGACACTGATGCCCCTGAACTGTCATGGCTAGTGTGCATTACTAGGTATTCTGAGATGGCTTTGCACTGTTCACAGAACCACTCTGTCATGTAAAGTGTTGAGTTTCAGTGCATGACAACTTCCAGCTTGAGGCAGTGCTGAGGGAGGCTGTTTTGAACTTGCAGCTGCCTAAGCTGGTCACAGGCCATTCCAGATCATGTAAAGTGTGCACCGATGCGGTGTGCAACTGTTAGCATTTGCTTGATGTCAGAGTGCTGCAGAAACTCCTGTACCACAAGATTTAAACAGTGAGCTATGCATGGAACTCTCACAAAGCCACCATTGCTGATACATTTAATGATGTTTGATCCATTGTCACTAGCTATAAAGCCAGCTTTGAGGGACAGGGGGTTCAGCCACTCATCAGTTTCTGTCAGTAGCAAGTCTAGCTTGATTTCACCTATGTGGGACCCTGCAACACTGTGCATTACAAGTGTCGCATGCTAATTCTCTGAAGGTTGCTACCATGACACTGTTTTCCAATACCAGCAGCACAGAGAACCCCCAGCACCTGCTGCCAATGTGCAGTAATACACAAATAGGAGCTACCAGCAGTTTGGCCACTTGTCCACATATTCATACTATGAATGTATGTTGAGGAGGAATGTTGAAGGGCATGTCTTACAGACTCTGTCACAGTCTGGTATAACTCAGGGACAGCATGGATGGAAAAGTAGGTCCCGGACGGGACTTTCCATTTGGAACAGGTGCATGCCGCACAACACCAGACTCTAGAATTCTCCACAAAGAAGAAGGGCAAAAAGTCAATTGCCAGCATTTCCACGGCAGCAGCATTCAGTTCACATGACATCACATGATTTGGTGGGTATTTCATGTTCTGGGCAAAAAGACTGTTTAACGTGCACTGCGTTGTTACCCATTTTGCATGTGGCATGCAAAATGGCTCTGCTCTGCTCTGTGAACTGCCATGGGTGTGGTGCTTTTGCTGTGTGATGCTGAGGGGTGCACAGGGGACAAATCAACAAATGATGTTATTTTCCGCGTTTTAAGCACAGGGGTTGATGTTGGATTAGAAATACTGCATGGACCACAGCCAGTGCTACTCTGACCACTACTTGACAATTCAAAATCCTCCTCCTCCTCCTCCTCATGCCTGTAGTAATCCTCAGAAGTAATTTCACCACTACTACAGGCATGGCTACTTGGGCTACTTCCACTCAAGGAAGGGGAGACCATGCTCAATAAGGTGAATGAGGATAAACGACCCACTATGGCATTAGCTCCCCTCTAGTGCCGAGTCCACAGTGCCATGTGCCTGCCCTTCAGATGTGTATGCTGGCCCACAGTGCCCAGATGGCTAATCTTTTACCATGGCTCACATGCGCTATGTGCTGGCAGATTGCCACTGTTTCATCACTTGCATTTTGTACAAAAAAAAATCCCAAACGAGGGATTTTGAAGCCCTACTTTTCACATGTACATGATGCTGCATATTGGACTCCAGTTTTTTAGACACTGAAAGAGGGGGTATACTGCACGAATTCTGTTGTTGGGCAGACCTGAACTCTACCTGACCATCACAATCTATGGCTATTATGGGATCATCATCAACACACACAGCTACAGCACAGCTTTGAGGAGGGGTTGATTTACTAACAGACTGTTTGCACATAGTCACCTTTACTTTTGTTTTCTCCAGTTCCCAATTGGGGTTGCTGAAATCATCATAATCATCTTCCGATACACAATTTCAGTTTGATGCTGTCCTGTGGAGAACATGTTCCAACCACAGTCTCATTATGATCATCCACTAGTTGTTCTTCAACATTTAAATCAGATGGCCTCAACAGCAATGGAAACATTACATTGTGACTGTGAGTCATCATCAAGATTAGAATTAGGTTCAACTACTGTGGGGACGGGGACGGGGACGGGGAGTGTGACATCAACTACAGCCTGACTAGTCCACAATATTTTGGCAACCTGTTAACTTGTCACAGGTTGAACTTTGGCCAATAATCATGCCTAAGCAACTTCACTACCACCACCAGTGGAGGCAGAGACAACAGCATCTCCAACCATCATTGAAGCAACTGATTGGCTGTGAAAACATACTCAGAGAAATCCCTTTATTGCCATCAACTATGCCCCTATGCTGCATATTACCATGCCAATGACCTTGACCACTCTTGCCACTGGCAGCAGTGCTATGGCTAGAAACATCTTTGCATGCACATCTCTTTGCAGGCATGTTTTGGATTACACACAAAATTAACATCAAATTCAGATTTCTGAACTTTGGCAGGATGGAAGCCAAAACAACTGTGGCTTACAGATGGAAATTGGGCCCTAAACAGATGCAGATGCACAGACAGATGGAGATTGCACACTCAAAAGATGCAGACACACAGGCACAACAACACCTTAACCAGTGGTCACACAAAGCAAAGAATGGAAAAATAATACCGTTTGCGGGGAAGGGGGCGCTGCAGTACCAGTCCACTAAGTAGATAGAATGAAGCAGTAAAAAATACTGCAGATGAATAAGAGACTCAGAGTGCTGCGATTACAGTGTGGCACAACAAATTGTGTCTGGCTTGACAGGATACACATAAGTACACACAGACTACAGATAATGTGCAGAAAATTTAACAGTTCAGTACACTATCACCAAATCTTTTAAACCAACTGAAAAAATCCACTGCACAACAGCAAACAGCAAAAACTCATCAAACATTTCTACAAGTATTACTTTGTGTACATGTACACACAAATGGTAACACACTAGCTACCCAACAACAGTTAGAAAGACTGTCTTTCTCACTGTGAATCTCCCTTCACCACAGATACACTCGTTCCCCGAAGTACACTTCTACAGTATATGTCAGTACAGAGACTGAATGGACTGAATTAACATTCAATATGCACACAAAATCAATAAACACTCGATGATATCAACACACAAGGGTTTCCTGCAATTGATGTACTAAATTTTGACATAAACATTTGTGGCAAAAAGGTGTTTTAAAGGTTTTAGAGTGTTTGAATCTCAGAGCTCTGACAGCAAACTGTCTCCAGCTTTCCACTACACACACTACACTGAACTGAGGCTGTGCAAGGCAATATACAGCCCATGTGACCTGCTATTCCATGAATCAATGCAAAATTCACCAATGGGAGTTTGCATCCAATAAGTAAGGCAATGTAATATGCTTTGCAATGCAGAGTGCTATGTGAATTCTGCATTTATACATGAAATATTCCACGTATCGAAGTTTGGGGACTTTGCCCACAACTATTTCTATTACATTACTCAAGTGCCATCTGGTATTTAAACTAGACTGTCAGATGGAAGCACCCTGTCCAAGTAGTAGTGAACACACTAACAAAAAAAAATCCCTAACAAAACGTTTCACAATCCTCAATAGGGATTTTTAAAAATCTTTAAAAATCCCTTGACTAATTCAATGCTACTACTGTACTATTAATAAACTCCCTAGAAATAAAATTCCAGGGCTAGATGGCTTCTCCAATGAGTTGGATATGACTATTGCCAAAACTCTTCAGGGCATATTCCTGCAGCAAAGGGTCAGTGAGCCCACTAGGGGTGTAAACCTGTTGGATGTGGTCCTCATAAATGGGGACAGTGTGGAGGAGGTGGAGGTGGGGGAAGAGCTTGGCACCAGTGACCACAGGGCTGTCAAGTTCAGGGGTGAGAGTGGACAGGTGAGGGTTAGGACGAGAACCAAGGTAATGGACTTCAGTAAGGCTGACTTTCATGGAATGAGAAAGGTAGTTAGAGAAGAAATGTTGAGGAGAGGGATGTGCAGAGGGTGTAGGAATTAAGGCAGCCATCAAGAGAGGGGTATTTAAAGCCATGGACTCACATATAAGAAGGGTAAGAAAGAATAGAAGACAGAAAAGACCTCTATGGTTCACTAGAGAGGTGGCTTTAGGGTCAAGGAGAAGACTAGAGCATTCAAGAGGTACAGGAGGACACAAAAGGATGAGGACAGGGAAACCTACAGGGAAAAAAAAAGGAGGCAGGGCGAAAGATAAGGAGGGCTAAGGAGGCCACTGAGGAGAGGATAGCGAAGCAGGCAAGGAGAGGGATAAAACATTCTTTAGGTATATTGGAGAAAGGAGGAGGGCACAGCATGGGATTGGGAGGATAAGGGGGAAGTGGAACATTACTGGAAAGGGATTTCGAAAAAGCAGAGGCACTAAATAGCTATTTCACCTCAATCTTCATGGAGGAAACAGAGGGCAGGGGACCAGGACGGGCTGGGGAGGGTGACAGCCACAGGCAGGTGGGTGTGGCAGAATTCACAGCTGAAGGAGTAAGGGAAGAGCTGGATAGACTTAGGGTGGACAAGGCAATGGGTCCTGATGGAATACACCCAAGTGTTCTCAAGGAGGGATCAGGTTTCCAGGGTTCCTATCAGGAAATGCGGTTTTACTCTGTGCTGGTCAGGTTTTTAAACCATTTTAGTGCTCACATACTTTTGAAACAGACTTTGTCATATCATTCTTTGTTTCAGCTGCATGTCTAGGTTACAATCAAGTTCTCTTGTCAATATAGCCCTTTGTTTGTGAAAGCAGTCAACCTGGGAGGTGTAAAGTATGGCCATTAACACCATTAGCACTTACTGAACCTAATCTTTTCCACTGCATCTTAAAGTGGCATAGCAGTAAAACTGCCCCCACCTTTTGTAACAGTAACAGAGCTAGTCATGTTCCACTTTCATTTGCTGGTAAACTTTTCATCTGTAACATAATTTAGGCAGTTTTAAATATTTTTAATTATTTTTTTCTCCTCAAGAAAAAAGTATGGGCTCCCAAGGTGCAGGGGCACAGCTTGGACATAGCTAAGGCCGGCCCTGGTCTTAGGCTGAGTCTCCGATCTGTATGTGCAATTTCTGATGTACTGGCTCCCACATTCACTTGTTTTTTCTGTGCCAGATTCTGTGCTTTGTCAGTGTTAGCAGAGGCTAGAACTGTGTGTTCTGTGGAGGGATGCTCTTTGCAGCATTTTCACAGGATTTTCCAGGAGTGTTAGAAACAACTGTTTGAATTGTGTTTGCTGGCTGAGTGGTGGGATTTACAGTGGCGCCTGCATAAACTCTTTCCGCCCTTATCCTGGTAAATAGAACTGTCATCTCTCCTGTAGGAGCAGTATCAGAGTTTTGTTCAGTAGCTGAGTTAGGCAGAAGTAGGTGCAACCCAATATTCTCAGGCACATCAAAATGAGCAGTAAAAGCAAAGGGCAGCTTACCAGTAGTAGATGGGGAATCAGCTGAGTCAGCAGCCTTTGATGCTGCTGCGTCACCAGCTTGTGTTAGAAGCAGCTGATTTGGCTTGTCAGTTTCGGAACTCACAGGGGAAAGATCAGTGTTCTCCATCATTTTATTCTGTCGCCTGCTTCAGAACTGCTGTCTCCTTTAAAAGTACATTCCCCTCCTCCATTAATTGCAAAAGTTGCTTCTTTCTGTTTGCTAATATCAATTGCAAATGGTCGTCTAAGACAGACTGTTCCAGTTCTTTAATAGCGGTCATAGGAACAATCCGAAATTCCTCATTTTCAGCTTGATCTGCAACAATTTCCATCTCCACAGCTGAAGAAATAACAGGAGCAAAGGTAGCCTCTTGTAAAATAGAAACAGAGGAGGAGGAGGCTATCTCCCCTGCTTCTGCTACGTCTAGCATTGCCTCCTCCGAGACAGAATCGGCCATCTTGGCAGATGGCAAAGGGTTTCCCCTACTGACAAGAGTTGGGGAAGTTCTCCAGGGTCTGGGCCAAATTTCCCCCATTCACAAAAACCAAAAAAGAAATACCACCAACAGCTTAGTCTGGTACAGAGTGACTTGGTTTCCATTTGTATCCCCCTCTCTCCTGGGATGAGCATAGGGAGAATTACCTAGTCCTCCTTCCCAGTCAAAAAAACTAACCAACAAAGTAAATAAAACGTCTCTCCCAGCCAGAGAGTTCTATAGTTAAACATGCATGCATTGTGCCAACAATGGAAGAGCCAAGCAAGGCCATAAACTACATCATACAGTTCTAAAATGATATTTACTACCTGTGTGTAGATCTGAAACACTCCCTAAGATAACAAAAAATTCATTAGAGATGGAAAAATAACAGAATTAGAACCAGTGTGTTTAAAAATCAGCTTCTAAAGGGGAGATTGACTTATTGGTTTGGCACTGTGATTATCAGAGAGCTATTTTTCAAGTCCAGCAGTTCTCCTTGATGTACATAGATACATATATGTTGACGGCAGAAAAGGGCCTATGGCCCACCTAGTCTGACCATTTACACATGTAACTGTGCTTCTACAATCTTCCCTAGAACTAGGTTTTCCCCTTCCCCCAACTACCAGGATTCCCTTATGCCTATTCCATGCATTCTTAAGTCCTGTAATCATTTCTTTCCCAACCGTTTCCTCTGGCAGGGCATTCCATTTGTCCACCACCCTCTCTGTAAAGAAGTACTTCCTCACATTCCCTGTGAACCTCCCTCCCTCCAGTTTCATCCCATGTCTCCTAGTCCTGGAGCATCTTTTTCTGTGAAAAATTTTGTTTTCCTGCCCCTTGTTCATCCCCGTGAGGTACTTATATGTCTCAATCATATCCCCCTTCTCCTTCCTCTCTTCCATGGAGTACATATTAAGGTCTTTCAGCCTGTCCTCATAGGTTTTGTGATGTAATCCTTGCACCAACTTGGTTGCCCTCTTCTGAACTGTCTCCACCCTGTCTATGTCCTTACATATTTAAGGTCTCCAGAACTGGACACTGTACTCGAGGTATGGCCTCACTAATGTCTTGTATAGTGGAATTATGACCTCCCTTTTCCTGCTAGTGATACCCCTGCCTATGCATCCCAGCATCCTGTTTGTTTATCCTGCTGCCTTGCCACACTGACTCCCTACCTTGAAGTTATCAAAGATGATAACCCCTAGGTCCATCTCCTGCTTGGAACATTCTGTGCCCCCCCCAAGCTGATTTGCTGTTCCTGGGTTTTGTGCTCCATGTGCATTCTTTTGCATTCCTTTGTGTTAATTTTCAACTGCCACTTCCTTGACCAGTCCTCAAGCTTCTGTAGATCTTTCTCATTCTATCCACACCCTCCAGCATGTCCGCTTTGTTGCAGAGCTTTCTGTCATCAGCGAACAGGCAAATCCTACCTTCTAGGTCATCCATAATGTCACTGAAAAAGATATTGAAGAGGACTGAACCCAGCACTGATCCCTGTGGCACCCCACTGGTCACCTTTCCCTCTGTGGAGTGACAGCCATTTACCACCACCCTCTGTGTCCTGCTATCCAGCCAGTTCCTCACCCACCGCACTGCCATCCTACCCACTCCCATGTTCCCCAGCTTGTTTAACAGCCTTCTATGTGGCACAGTGTCAAAGGCCTTGCTGAAGTCCAGGCAGGCAACATCCACTGCCCCCCCTCCTCTAATCCACCTCCCTTGTCACCCAGTCGAAGAATTCAATGAGGGTAGTCTGGCACAACCTCCCACCAGTGAAACCATGTTTTCTTGGGTCCAGCAGACCATTGGCAACCAGGTGTTCCACTATTCTTTCCTTCTGTAGTGTTTCTATGATCTTCCCCTCTACTGAGGTCTGGCTGACTGGTCTGTAGTTTCCTACTTCCTCTCTGTTCCCGCTTTTGTATAGGGGGACTACATCAGCTGTTCTCCAGTCTTTGAGTACCTCTCCTGTTTCCAGTGACTGGCTGAACAGGTTTGCCAGAGGTTCTGCCACCACCTCTCTTAGCTCCCTCAGCACTCTGGTGTGTACCCCATTTGGCCCCATAGCTTTATCTACTCTTATTCCTTCTAGTTCATTTAGGACCCTTTCCTATGGAAAAGGACTTGTATCCATTTCCGTGCCCTTCCTACCCTTTCTACTCCTTCTGGCCCATTAGCTGCTCCCTTCTCTGTAAAGACTGAGCAGAGGTTTCCGTTCCATATGTCTGCTTTGTGGATGTTTGGACTGGGGAAAGACCCCATGACTTGTCTTGCTGGGGGCCCCCAAAACTCTAAAGCCACCCTCCACCCTGCTTCCATCCTCCCCTTTCAGTCTCACTATCCCTCCTCTTGCCTTCCTTTTTTCACTGACGTACCTGTAAAAGATTTTGTCCCCTCTGACCACTGATTTTGCAATGCATTCATCTGTTTGTGCTTTGGCTTCCCTTACTGCCCTCCCTACCTTTCCTACTTCCTCTCTGTTCCCGCTTTTGTACAGGGGGACTACATCAGTTGTTCTCCAGTCTTTGAGTACCTCTCCTGTTTTCAGGAACTGCCTTTCTGGGGAGATTGTTGGGGCTAAAACAGTGGGGGAATTCAAACATGCATGGGACAGACACAAGGCAATTGTAGTGGGGGTGGCAGGAAGTAGGCTGTTGGTTAACTAGAATCTGCAGCTTATCCAGTAGGTAGGGAAATGGGCAGACTGGGTGGGCCAAGTGGTCCTTATCTGCCATCAAAGTCTATGTTTCTATGTTTCTATGTTTCCTTTGTTTCTCCTGGTACTTCTCCCTGTCCCCTTCTGCTTGTGTTTTTTTGTACTATTTGAATGTGATTGTTTTGGCTTTTACTTTCTCAATCTCAGCTACCTCCCTGGAATACTGTAATGGTCTCCTCTTCCTTTTCCCTCTTGCTAACTTGTTTTACACATAATTGTGTTGCCCTTGTTATCCCTGATTTCAATGCTGCCCACTGTTCCTCCCTCTAATATCCTTCCTATTCTAGTTAGTGCCTCTTCCAAGCATTTCCCAATCTTTCCAAAGTCAGCCCTCCTAAAGCCAAGGATTCGTATTTTTATGTGGCTGGGTTCTGCCCCTTCAGTTATGGGAAACCACATTGACCAGTGGTCACTGTTCCCCAGGTGCTCCCCTGCTGTGACCCCTGTCACACTGTTCCCGTTTGTGAGCACCAGGTCCAGTATTGCCTTCTGCTGTATGGGCTCCATGACCAGTTGTTTAAGGAAGGCTTCCTGTAGGGAGTCCAGGATAAACCTGCTCCTGGTTGATGCTGCTGCTGGCAAGCTCCAGTCTATGTCTAGAATAATGAAGTCGCTAACTAGCACTACCTCCCCCTTGAGTGCCATCCTTTGGATAGCCAGCATCATCTCCCTATCCATCTCCTCCTCCTAGGCTGGTGGTCTGTAAATTACCCCAGTGCAGATGGCTGATCCTGTTCTTCTTTCCAGCTTAACCCATAGTATCCCCCCCCCTCCTTGTTCCCCTGCATCTCTGTGGCCTTTATATTATCTTTCACATAAAGTGCCACAACTCCCCCCTTCCTGCCTGGCCTGTCCCTCCTGAATAGATTGTAGTCTAGTATGGCCATCTCCCAGTCATGGTTTTCATTACACCAGGTCTCCGTGATGGACACAATGTCCAGGTCTGACTGTGTCGTGGCTGCCTCAAGATCCACCATCTTGTTACTAAGGCTCCGGGCATTGGCACTCATGGCTGTCCAGGATGTGACCTCCCTCCCCTGTTTTGTTGCCATAAGCCTCCCCTTTCCTGGGCACTCTTATTCCCTGGTTCTCCCTGTCTTCTGCCCTCATGTTGAATTCTGCCCACTGTCTGTCTACTCCTTGGGTATTTGCATCCATCATGTGTTCAGGGGGGTGATACTAAGCCTCCTGTCCTTCCTGGCTCCCCCCTTGTTCCCTTCAGAATTTTAGATAATTGCCCTTGATGTAATCCTCAATGTTTTACAGAATTATCCTTGGTGCCCCCCTCAACTGTACATTCAGTTACCCAGGATTCCCCATCCTGTCAACTCTTCATTCCTGATTGTACCCTGGCTGTGAGATCCAGTGGTTAAAGCACTTTTCTAGGAAACAGGAGATCACAGGTTCAAACCCTGCTAAAGCCAATTTCTCATGATGTGGCCTTGGGCAAGTCATTTAAATTCTCAGTGGCCCAGTCCACCCAGCTGCGGAAATGAGTAGCAGCAGGGCTCTGCTGGAAATGAGATGTTGTGTCTCAGCTGGGCTATCCTGGGTGAATAAATTGTAATAAAAATGAATAGAACTAAATTAACTGAGTTTAATAACTCCCTAGCCCTTTCTATATCCATTATACAATTGCTCTCAGTGGTTTACAAAATTCTTCATGGTCTGGCTCTTTCATAGTTATCCGGCTTAACTTCATCCTATTCTACCACTGGAAGCCTTTGCTTCTCCACAGCCTTCCTTCTTACTTCACTCCCTAGCTCCCTTGCCTCTGTTAGCACTCATTCTTTCTGTTTCTCTGCTCCTCATGTGGGAAATAGCCTATTCCACTCATTAAATCTGGCCTTAGAACGTACTTACTCTCTTTTGTCTACCAAATCCTCCCAAGTCTATCTATTAAAGTATATATGCCAATAGGCCTATTTTATCTACAAGTAGCACCAATTATGATATTATCATTCATTATCAATTAGTATTTTCTTTATATGTTAGTAATACCTGTTCGGCCATTATAGAGTTTATATTATCCACATTTTATTGTTCAGCATTTTAATTTACTTATTTTCTTCTAACTACTCTTTAAAGCATGTTGTGATACCTTGTGTGAAAGATGCTCAACAAAAATAATTGTTTCGTATAAAGGAAAACAATTCTTCACCTTAGCCTTAATGCCAGCAGAATGAATTATGGAACATTTGAGGGTATGAATATCATTTCTGAAAACAGGAGCATTACAAATGACTGCACATTTACATAAGATTATTGCTGGCTTTAAAAAACATCCTGAAAAAAAGCAAGATGACAATTTAAATGCAACTAGCATTTAATTATTATGGAAACATATGTAAATGTCTGGGCTCAATACAAAGTTCAAAACCAAAGTCCTTTAGAAACTTCCTATGGGACTCTAAATAGATGAGTTTCTAATTAGAACTAGAAAGGTTTTCCCCATCTTCACTTGAAAGAGAAATGCACATCTTCAGGTGGTTTAAAAAAATCACATTATTAACCTTAATGGTGGTTGAAGTGATGCTGTCAAGACCCTCATTCAGGCCAATTAAAAGTGGTGTGTGTGTGTGTGTGTGTGTGTGTAAGGTGTGATAACATGGTGCCTTTCTTTCTTTTTTTTTTAAACTGAATTTTGTTTAGAGGCTTCACACAGAGAATTACATTTTGTGTTTAAGCCAGTATCAACTCTTCACAATAGTTTAAAAGGGCCAAAATTGTTCTGTTGGGGTTGACAGTATCTCTTTCAGGATGCCAGCAAACCCCAGCATGTGTTTGGCTATAAGACAGTGTGGTTCATATTCCTGATGAGCCTCAGCTGAATTTTAATAGAAAGTGTATACCAATTCATCAGCATGTGGGATTCATAAAGTTAATGTGGCAGTGAGAGCAAAGGATGGTGTCACTGAAAATGTTTTATCTCAAAAAAAATATTTCCATTTGAAAGTCTTTGCTACATTAATTGGGGGCCAAATGTAAACACGGAGACTAAATGTCTTCCAGATGAGCATACTTTGTAGTCACTGGGTTTCCCAGCACTAAAGGAAAAGATACAGTGGTAGAGGAGGAAAAGGTCATTTAATAGCAGCAGAATGAGAGGTTCATACAGATATTCTCTGCATTCCCTTCCCTCGTAGCAGCTCCCTTTTGATTGTGTGCAGCAACACCAATGACTGGTGATGCATCCGTAGCACAGAATTAAGGACCAACCCTGCTCTGTAATTATTTTTTCCATATAGTTCTTCCTGTCCCACAACAATGTTGCATTCACAATCACAATGGTGGCACCTTTCCTATAGCTGGGATGGCAGACAAGTGTCACATTTAATGCTGATACTGCTCCTTCATTGACTGGCTGGGGGTGGGTGAATGCCAGCTGATTCAAACCTTCCCTCTCAGGGAGCTGCATGCCTCCCCTTCGTGACACTCTCTGCCCCAGTGAGCCCCAGAGTGGGATTAGAGGACTTGCAAAAGTCTCTTGGTCTCCCAGGTGGCAAGGTAAGCACTGCCACCATGCCACTGAGACAATGACCTCATGACTTTATGATGCCATGTTGAAAGTTTCTTTGCATCCCTCTGATGCCAACTTCTCCAAGAGTGCTGTTTTCTTAGAGCACAGTGAGGTAAGTCAATATATATCTGATAAAAAAAAAAAAAAAGTTTTCAGTTTCAGAGACCACTCAGGCAGGACCCTAATATAAGTTCTGTTTCAGCGACTAGTGCCTTGGGACATTCCTGAGGGCAAGCAACAAGATTTGGAACCACAATCCTCAGTTCTGATGACTGTCTCATTTGCTATAGTAAATGTGGATGTGAATGATGCACTTGTATAAAGAGAATCACAAACTCTCATGACACAATAGCTTTGTGAATTATTACAGGATCCTGGGTCCACAGTGGAATAAACACAGAGATGGCATGCAACTGTCAGTGAATCACAAATATATATGAAGACAACCCAAGTCTCCGAGCTCCGAAGTTATGGTAGGTATTGCAGCAATGTATTTCAGTGCATTAGAATTCAGTTTGAGAACACACAGTCCTTTTGTGTTCAGTAAGAGGTCGGCTGCACTGCAGAAGAATATGCTTGACCTCTCATGAGGATGGGGGGGCACCAACCCTGGACATACAGCACCCACTGCTATCCGACTTGCAAGCAGCATTGTCATTGACAGTGGGTTTAGCTTCATGATGGTGTAACCATGCCACACACCAACAAAGGGGACCAAAAAGGCAGTGTAGTAGAGGAACCCAATGTGAATAAAGACACTGGGTGAATACCACAATGAGATGATCTCAGGGCTAAGAGCAGTTCATGAAGCTCTTCTACAGGATGCCCCTGCAGAGGTCTTACTGTACAGTATCTAGTTATCTCACCTTGGGCAGGGCAGCCATTAAAACTGAATTGCAATCCATCTGAGTACAATACCTTGTGTATGCATGGTGTTGGCTCCCTGTATATCTAGGGGCAGCATCATTTGACTCACAGATGCCACTTTGTTACAAATATGCACTAGTTTCTGGTACACTCCTAAAATGGCCTCACTGCTTTTGACATTATCACCCTCAAGTTTCCTGGATCAAATGATGGAAAAACAGATGCAAAGAGGCTAAAATCCCCTCACGTATCTGGGAATTCCCTCTAGAGGAACTTTTCATGTTCATATCTCAGGTGAAAGTGTCTATAAAGTTAGAAATTATATGATCTAATTCAATTCCCACATCATGCTTGTAAAGTCCATATTGAGAATATGGCCACATAATAAACTAGCTAATTTCAGCCCTTCTTGAATCAGATTGCATCCTAACTTGGCAGTCATATCTGAGGGGTATCCTCACCTTTGTGAGATATCACTTACTTTAACTTACAGAAGCTGCAGATTGTGTCAGTTTTGTACTTGGTTCACTCTATCATGACAGATCATTAAGTTTATTTGGGAGTGCTGGACTGAGAATCCACATTAAGATGGGCCCTGACTCTTCACAGAAAACAGAGGGTATTTAACAGCACTCTTCTCACAAGGGTTTTGTTAGTTGAGAACTGGCTTTTTTTTTTAGTTACGTTCTTTATGCCCACTGACACCAGCTATAACCCCTTCTGACTGGCTAAGCTGCAAGAGAAGCATGTCTACACCAGTTTCTCCAATATCCTATCCTTCACTGATTTCCTCTTCCCATTTATGTATGGCTTCTGGAAGCACCATTCCACTGTCTCCTCCCTGTTGTGTGTAACTGTTATAGTTTTCTTAGGGATGGATCAGGTGCATGTCAAAGGTGTCATTCTCATTGATCTAGCCAAGGCCTTTGACTCAGTGTCCCACCCATGTCTCCTGGTTAAGCAGAGTTCTGCTGGTCTCTCATTTCCCGCTGTTGACTGGTTCTGTTCTTACTCCTGGGCTGTCTGCAGTCAGTACAGGTTGGTAATGCCCTGTCACCTCCACTTCCCATCCAGGCAGATTCTCATGGGACTACATTCTAGGACCAGTCTTGTTCTCCATCTTAATGACCTACTCTCAGCTTGTGCCAACTAGCACATCCACATGTATGCATTTGACACAGTCATCTACACCTTCGGACCCTGCACTACTGCTATGAATGGTGTGTTCCAGCAAGACTGCCTCAGTGTCCTGCTCTGGTTTCAATCAAATTAACTCTAGGTCAGCACAAAAAAACACTGTGTGCATGACCTTTAGAACCAACCAGAAGATGTTGGCCAGACTCTCAACTCTGCCCATCTTCTCCACCTTGGATGGCACCTCCCTTGTAGTGGTTCAGTCCTTCAAGTACCTCGGTATGTGGGTAGACTGGAAACTTGACTTCTCTGCCCATGCTGACACCATCCATGCCAAGCTGTGCCCTAAACTTGCTGCCTTGTACCACAGTAAAGATTGTCTGTCTCTGCTGGCCTGCCATGAGCTTGTCACCAAAATGGGGCTCCCAGTCTTTGACTATGCAGCCGTGGTCTATGGTATCTCCACCTCCCTGGCCAGACCAGACACCCTCTGCAACTCCTTCTGCTGCTTTGTTACCAACTCCCCCTCTCATACTCATCACTGCTCACTTTATTCCTCCTTATCCATTTTCCATCTACCCTCATATCACCAGATCCACTGTGCCTCATTCATGTCCGAATACTGGTTTGGATCCCTTCCTTCTTACCTCTCATCACTCTTCTCCCTCATCCCCTCTGCCTCCTGCTCCCTCCGCTCCAGGGATCCTCACATCTTCACCATTCCTCATACTTGCTCCTCTGCTGGGCAATTGGCCTTTTCCTATAATCTCCCTCCACTTTGGAAACAACTCCCCTTTGCCCTCCACTTCACAGCCTCCCCTGGCTCCCTCAATTATCAGTTGAAACTCCTCTCTCCTCTCCTGGTTTCCCTCTACCTGACTGTTCCCCTTTCATTTCCCTCCTACCCCAGAGTAGGTGTGGCTAAAATGCCTTATTTGTGTTGTTTTTACTCTGATGGCTCATTTTGCTCTTGCTCCAGTATTAGTTCATGTTCTCTGATTGCACTTTTTTGTAACTGCGAACTGTGTCAGTGCTGTGTATTTGTGTATCTATTGCCTTCTCTGGGTCACACCGGGAAACGAGCTTCAGCTCAGTGTATCTTTCCCAGTCACCAATTTTCAAATAAATAAATCCCCAGCCCCCATTACCCCACTTTACATGGTCTTTCCTCAGCTCCAACTTCCCACAGCTTTACCCCTATGGCAGGGGCAGCAGGGTTCCCCAAGTCCTGCTGCAGGACCAATATCCAATTTAGAGGTGGGGCCATGCTGCCAGTGTGGGGCCTGTTGGGAGCTAGATCTTCATCCTGCACTAGCCAAGAATTTACCAGCATTTACCAACCCCCTGGGCCACTGACTGTCTTAGGTATGCTCCAGAACCCAGGTCATCAGAGTGATGAGTTATAACCCTAATGCTGTACCAATAGGCCCATTGGTTTTGATTTCAAGCGAATGAATTTCTAAAATATTACAAAAAATGTATCTAAAAAGACACCCCATTCTCTTCTATTGGGGACCACTACATGGCTCCACAAACACATCACAAAATATCAGTGTGCAGTGCTGGGGGTTCAAAATCGGGAACTGGAAGGGAACAGGCTGCCTGCTTCTTAGAGCCAAAATACGACCCCTTCTCTTCCTTCTGGGATAAAATGAAAATGTATTTTTTATGTATTTCTTTTAAGTTTTTATTTACCAGGTTAGTGCACTAAACAATGCATGCCTATTTTCAGGCATGACATGTAACAATACAAAATAATGACACCATATAAATGACTCAATCAACAAAAGCACATGGGTGTACAAAAAGTTTGAAACAAGTCCATTTGAAGCTATTTAAGAGACATTTTAAGACTGATTTTTGCCTGTAGAACTAGCTGGTTTATAATGATGTAAGGCACCTTCATGGGGTTTTGTGGAAGGGGCGCTTTTTTCAAAGTGAGCATGATTAGCGCTTTTTAAGGGTCACAATTATTAGGTCAAATGATACAAGTGATGACCCACAGTTATCTTAAAGGAGAACTGCACTGAACCTGTGAATCATTTATTGCTGCAGAAGATGTCAGTTCTAATCTTGCTATTATTTAGTTTTAAATCACTGACCTTTCAGTAAACTCAGAATGTGTTAATGATTTACACTCTGGTGGTGGCTCCATTTTTGAACTGTATGATGTAATGTATGTTCCTTTCAACCCCAGATGTCTATAGCAGAACACAGATACAAACATACGTACTGTATTTAGGAATAGGAAAATCACAGTCCAGTTGAGTTATTTTCCCAACCAATTCAATGGGAACACCTTGTCATCCCCCTTTAATGCTGCTTGACATAGTGAAGTGGGCTTTTTAGGGTTGCAATAAGTATGGGTCTGACTGGAAGCCAAAATAGTGTCTTTCCTAGTTGTTTCTTTTGATGTTATTGACTGAATAATTCTTCATCATCATCAGGTAGTTCTGGGCTGTAGGGATCCACAAGCTGGGACTTTCTGTGTTCATGGCCTTCTCAAAACTGTACTGTGAGCAGTGGATAAGAGGAAATGCAGTGGCAATTAATAGTTACCCCACTCACCTGGCTTTCCAAACACATTCTAATAGAAATTCCTAGCTTCTGGTACTATGTGAGGAATGAGTATTGTCTTTTTGTTCAATCCCCTGTCTGTAGTCTGACCCACCCCAAGATCCCCTATACCTTTAGTATAGAGAGGAGGCCCCCTCCTGGCACCCTGATGTTTGGTTTGGCCATCCATAGAACTACACATTCAGGCTAGCTCAGTCACATCTCCCCTCCCTAACTTGCAACATGCAGCAACAATGATGGCACCTTCTCTGCCCTCCCCCGCTAGGTGCGTGCTTACTCTAACATTGAATGGGACAGGCAAGTTCCATAGGTTAGAGATAGGGGAATTTATCTGAGCTAGCCTGACTGTATATTTCTATGGCCCCCAAAATTATGCATTGGGGTCTGGAGAGTGCCCTTACAGAAATAATTATATGAAATGCTTTCATGCTGCACACATTAAACTACCAATGTGATATGCGTGCAGCAGGCATGATTTAAATGTTAAATTAGAACTGACTGCATGCATGTGGCATGCATGCAACAAGCAACAGTGGAAAGCATGCTTTTTATGTTAAATTGGAACAGACTGCATGCATGTGGCATGCGTGCAAAAAGCAAGTGGTCACTGATAACTGCACACATAAAAGTTAAGCAACTTGCTCAGGATCACACCATATACTGTACAAGTGGGGGTTGATGAGATTCAAACCCAGATCTTGAAGTCTCCAAGACTCCTGGTTTGCAGTTCTGTGCCTTTAACCTTCCTTGACCGCCGCCCAGACTCTGCCACTAATTCCTGCCACCCTCCTGAATCTCCAACACGGACCCAGCCTAAAGGGTCCCTCGCCACAAGTGGTGCTCCAGGCTGAACTGCGGCACCCATGGCTGCTTCCTCGGCCACCGCCTGGACTCTTCCACTAATTCCTGCCACCCTTGTAAATCTCCAACATGGACCCAGCCTAAAGGATCCCTTGCCACGAGCGGCGCTCCAGGCTGAACTGCGGCACCTATGACCGCTTCCTCGGCTGCTGCTCGGACTCTGCCACTAATTCCTGCCACCCTCCTGAATCTCCAATATGGACCCAGCCTAAAGGTATGACCGCTGTCCTTGGAAAGAACCAGCTTGCTTCTGATTGCTGAGGCGAGTTGCAACTGGCCTCTGATTGGGCTGCCTGGCAACACGATGTACCTGATTGGTACGCTCTCCAGTCAGCATCTCTAGTCACTATTTTTGAATTATTTCTACCTGCTATCTGTAGCACTTTTTTCTCCCATCCAGGCCTCCTTTAAATACACTCTTGCCACTCCCTACAGTTGGTCTCTCTCTACTTCATTGGCTCACACTAATCCCTACCCAAAAAAATCACTGAACAGCATAGATTAAGCTCCCAGCACAGTGACCTCTACCAAACATCACACTCTGCCCAGACTGCTCTGCTCTGCCTGTAACTGCCACACTCCTTCTTCCTGATGGCTTCTCCTCTCTCCCCTCGGGAATCTAGGGAATCAAGAAAAGGCTGCTGTCTCTGTTGGATCCTCAGCTCAAGCTGAAATTTTCAGGACTACCCTACCTACTTAGACTACACTATCTAGGGGTAATATAGATGGCTCTGGCCATGTCTCTACTGCCTGGATTCCTGCTTGCTACCTTACTCATCTGCCTCCCGCCCCTCCTCTCCCACATGCCGCCAACCTCCCTTACCATGCCAACCTCTTCCCAGCCTGACCTTTTAAGGAGTCTTTACACCTCCAACTCAGTGACCAGTTCTCCGAACAGCACAAATTGGTCCTATTCCCCTTCCCGACCCTGCCCCTTTCTCTTCAGCACCTCACAATCTTGGATAATTCTGCATTTCATTACCTACAATCACTAATGCTTGTACATGACAGCCACCCAGGCGGCCTCTCGCTCTGCTCATGGTACCTACAACTGTTAGCCCACTATTTAACTAGCACCCTCTTGCTCCTTGCAGCAGGGTACATACACCCAAACCCTGGCCCGACACTCAACTCTAACCAATCACACTCAGCGGGCCAAGTCCCTGCCACGTCCTACACATCAAATCTCACTGGTGGCTCCCCCTCCCCCATGGTTTATGACTCCTGCACCTAAATATAAGAAGTCTAGCCCTCAAACTTGATTTGCTCCAAGTGCTGACAGCACACTATGCCCCTGACATCCTCACCATCTCTGAAACATGGCTAAATTCTAATATCACAGACTCTGAGGTCGCTATCCCAAGCTACGTCATGGCCCGACAGGACAGGGCAACCAGAGGCAGGGGCATAGCCATTTATGTAAACTCAGACTTACACTTCTCGGTAGTATTAACCAAGGCTGAGCCACGTGCCTATGAGCTTCTAATGCTACAGTTGGCACTCCCCTTCTCACTACCCATTTACACTGCTGCAATATACTGCTGGCCTGGCACTCCGCCACTTCTGTGACTGACCTTCTCACACATATCTCCTCCCAAACCACATCAGGTGAACTATACATTATGGGAGATTTTAACCTCAACTGGTTAGCCCCAGCACTCAATAAATACAGAACAGAGATATTTGGACTAAAGCTCTCACAACTCATCACAGAGCCCACCCTCCTTAACCTCAAATCTGGCAACCACTCACTATTTGATTGGGCTGTCTCCACCCACCCACACTGGGTCATCAAAGCAGGCCTACCTCCTGACTCCCTGAGTGACCACCACATTATTTATCTAGTTCACAAAATTCACCGCCCCAAAGCACCCCCAAAATCCCTAGTCCAATGCGCCTACAAATCCCTCGGTCTGTCCCCCTTGCTAGATGATCTAGCCCTACCAAACTGGTACCCCACCAGTACATTACACTCTACAGATGATGCCCTCCTACACTTCCAAACCACGTTCCTCAATGCCTTGGAAACTCATGCCCCTCTGGGTCTCACTAGGGTGCATGGCAACCACCTGCCATAGATTACCCAAGAACTTATAGCATGTCACAATTCCCATGATAAAGCTTGGAGAACTCACAAAGTATCCCACCTCCCTCAAGACTTTGCAATTACCATGTTACGCAATAAATGCACCACAGCAACTCAGCTAGTTAAAGCGGAATACTTTAGCTCCACCCTCACATCTAACTGAAATAGTCCATCCAAATTCTGGAAGGTCATTCTCTCCCTCTTCTCTCCACCTGCTGGCAATCCTATTCTGCTCTTAAGTGTAAGCAACACCCTCCTCTCAGATCCTAGTGCAGTCACCACTGAGTTCAACATATACTTCTCCACATGCGCTTCTATGCTACTCTCTTCCCTGCCCACCTCTACTCCACACGTACCTCCTGTAGTATCTAAGAACCTGCTCAGGCCTCACATCTTCTCCTTCAAAGAAATCTTGCCAATCGATGCCCAAAATGCCCTATTAACTCTGAACCCTTCAAAAGGTAAATCCCCAGATGGACTACACACCAAACTCCCCTACCTCTGTGCCCCCACCATCACAACCCCGCTTGCCAACCTACTAAACCACTCCTTTGCCACTGAAACCATCCCCCAGACAAGGAGACATGCTGTCATCATCCCCCCCCCAAGGGGGGCACCCCCACCTCCACTACAAATTACTGCCCTATCTCTCTCTCTCCTCCCTGTGCTCACTAAAATACAAGAACACCTCGTGCTCACCCAACTGACATCTTTCCTCTCTGACTCCAACTTCTTCATGCCATTCCAGTCAGGATTTAGGAAGAGCCATTCCATTGCCTCCTCCCTTATAAGGCTCACCGACACCATCCTTTCTGGCATGGACAGAGGGCAGATCACCTCAGCCATATTTGTTGACCTCACCAAAGCGTTCAACACTGTTTCCCACCCACTCCTGTTAACATGCCTCTTGGAAGTTGACCTTACTGAATTAGCCACCAACTGGTTCAGTGTCTACCTCACAGGTAGGACCCAATCCATCAGAATTTTGGATGCCACATCCACCCCCCTCCCTATGACCACCAGGGTCCCCTAGGGTTCAGTACTTGCACCCATTTTGTTTTCCATTTTCCTTAATGACCTGCCACTAATCTGCTCAACTTCATCAATCCAGATGTATGCTGATGACACTGTCCTATTCACCTCTGGCTCTTCCTTAGAAGAGGTAACTACCAACCTTCAGGCTGACTTCAACAAAGTTCAGACCTGGTTCAACTCTCATCAGCACTCCCTAAATGCTAAAAAGACAGTCACCATGACCTTCAGCACAAGGCGACGCCCGTCCAGGCTCTCCACCCTCCCCTCCTTCCACACCCTGGATGGGACTGTATTGGAAAACACCTCCTCCTTCCAGTACCTAGGATTCTGGGTCAACTAATACCTATCTTTCTCCGTCCACATCAACGTAATCCTGAAAAAAATGCCCCCTAATTGTTCCCTTTACAGGAACTGCAGCAGCCTCCCACTAACTGTGAGGTGTGAACCAGTGCAGAAAGTGATCCTTCCATCATTTGACTACTGTGATATAGTCTACAGTGCCGCTTCCAAGTCCACTTTATCTAGACTGGACTCCCTCTTTAATGTTTTCTGCCGCTTCGCCCCCCGCACCCATCACTGTGATCTCTACCATTCTCTTGCATTCCCTTCTCTTGAAAATCACCGCCAACTGCACTGTACTAAGTTTGTCTCAAAATTCTGGCTCGGTTCCCTCCCGTCTTACCTCTCCTCCTTGCTATCACCACCCCCACCCCAACCCATGCTCTTAGATCCTATGACTCCCATCAATTACTAATCCCTAGGAGGAGGTCCTCCATGGGACAAGCAGCCTTCTCACACTGCCTCCCTAAAGTCTGGAACATACTTCCTCCCCAAATTCGTCACTCCTCCTCCACTCACTCCCTTGCTACCACCATGGCTAACTACCTTATGGTAAACTGTGCCTGCACATGATTATCCTCCTGTGCCCACCCCTCGTACCCTGTACCCCCGACTGCCTGACCAATGGCACCCAGCATATGCTATGAAGCTGGGTTATTATACCAACTATTGCACTTATTATGCATCTGCAGTCTTGCTGTCTTACTGTACTTTGATTCCATGTAATCTGCTCCATGCATGGATCAATGTGTCTTGTGCCTAACTGTTTCCCTACCTGTTAACCTGATACTCAACCGTAATTCCTAATAAGTGTGTACATTAATGTAATGTAGTAATTGTAATGTTATATGCATCCTACTTGAAAACCTGCATGTTTTCCTCTACAATGCACAAACTGTAATGATAAATGTTCACTCAGTGATAACCTGCAATTTATCCTCTCCTCTGTGCCCCTCCCCCAGGTCGCACTGGAAGATGTGCATCATTTTGCTCAGTGTGCCTTTCCTGGTGTAACAATTCAATAAATAAATAAATAACCACTAAGCCATACTGCCTACACACATATGGCTCACTTGTACTTCAATACAAATCTGAATTCATCTGCACACATGCAGAATGATTATAGCCACTGTTATACTTTTTAGTTTTCTTGTCTGCTCTCATCTCAGCTGAACTGTAGCACACATACCAATGGAAACACATGTGGTTCTTCCCATCCCCAATACACGATTGCCCTCAAAACTACTTAATTATTTTTGTCTGGCCTGTACTCCTGCTATTTTCTCTCCATAGTTTTCAATGCTTCCATGCAAACAGACTTTAAGGGGCAAACACAAAAATAGCAATAACTCAACACCCACCCACACGGTCAGTCCCTCCCCCCATGTACACACACTGTAGCAGGTGCTGCCATGCTGCTACAGACAACCTACCATGTATCAACATAAGTCAAGAGTCTCTTACCTGAGTACTAGCGAGCCATAGGCAGGAGTCTTTAAGAGATGATGCCCATGGGTTAGAGTGCTGGGGCGTACCCCTTGAAATTAATGGAGTTATTTTTTATTACTGTTTTATACATTACGATGGTGAGTTGGAGAACAATGAAGGCCACTGTTCTACTAACAAGGCCCTTGTTGTTAGTCGAGCTATGGCCTTCATTAATCTCCAACTCTTAATCAATAATGTATAAAACAGTAATAAAAACAAAATCTCCATTCATTTCAATGGTGCATGCCCCTGCAGTCTCCCTTGCCCTATATCATAATGTGCCTGAGCGTGGGGATGCGGAGGTCAGCTTCGCTGGAGGGGGGCATCAGCCTGACTATAGTGGAACTCCAATAGTCTGTGCATACCATACGGCTCAACTGTCCCTGAATGCAAGGGACAGTCCTCATTTTATCCTTAAAAACTGCCTACTCCTCATCCATCTCTCATGGAAAACATGCTGCTCACACAGAGGGTGTCTTGTAAATTTAGACTTTATGGCAGGGGTGCCATTTCAGATTTCAGCAGGGCGGATCCAACAACCAGTGGAGGCCAGGTGCTAGTTAGCCCCTAGATGACAAGCTCTAGAACATCTGGAACATCTCTAAAAGGTAAAACTTATTTGTTGTGACTGAAACATGATATGTAAATCAGGAAAAATTCAAATGTATAAGATTCATCTGTCTATACCCTTGAGCAGTGCATCAGATTTGGGCTTAAACTCACTCAGTTACTAACCAATATTTCTCCTGGCTGATGTTCTGACCTCCCCACCCCGAAAAAAAAACATTGTCCCAATTACTCTCCCTGACTCCATTCCATTCAATACCCATCCCATATGGATCATGAAGATGGCCAAAGGTGCAGAAACATGAACAATGCATCAGTATTTCAGTCCTTTCTCCTTCCCCAATTCCCCTGTTAAAAAAATATTCAGTTTAACTTTCCCTGCCATCTGCCCAGAACCTGCAGCCTGGCCCAATGTGCCACCAGCCCAGTTTTCAGTCCTCTCCTTCTCTGTCCTTTTGCCAGAAGCTGAATGATAGAATCAACTTTCCCAGGTCCCCAATATGGACCAAGTCACCTCACGAACCAAACCCACCCATCCTGTGTTGCTTGCTTCTTGATTGGTTGCAGCCATGGCTGCTGCTGCACTGCACTGATCAAAGCCTATGAAGGCTGCCCACACTGCTGTCACCACTGCTGCTAGGCCTAGCTTGCTACCATGGGGGTCTGTGCTTTTTTTTTTATGAAGTGAGCCTAGTACAGTAAGTAGGCAGCCTAGTCTCAAGTTAGCTTCTAGCTAACCCTCTGACCCTTCAGCCATCAGAGGGGACTGAGACTTACTAAGAGTAGACCAACAAAAATATGCCACCACAACACTGCTATTGAGAGTTCAGTGCTTACTAAGTCCTCCAAGCTGTTGAGTGTAGCCTGTCTACTCTATGGCGGGAAAGACTGTGTTGCACTTGCATGACTCATGTGCTCTTGCTTGGCTGGAGCTCCTCCACATCATGTGTTATGGTGTCACTGCTAATAGGTGGAGAGAGTGGGCAACACAATACAGACACAGTCGAGTCAGGAGTGCAGCTTCAGCATAAGTGCACACAGGCCAGGGGGTTGGGGGGGCACTTATTATGCAAAAGGTTAAATCCAAATCTGCCATCAGCATCTGTGTATCAAATGTAATGCCATTATTGCTACACCATAAGAACAACCTAGGCACAAATGTGGTGGAAGGCAACTACCCCTCTGCCCTACCTAAATGGCACCACTGCTTTATGGTAGAAATTCATTCCCAGGTGCTAATTTCGGTACAAGTAAATACAATGGTTTCCATTGTGTTCTGAGGTACTGTATCTCCATGTTTCAGGATGTGTTTTGATCGTCATGAGGGTCAGTGTCTCTCATTGTCCCTCATTTTGAGTGTCCATGTCCCTCATTTCAGTGACAAAATGTGAGGTATGATGCATGCTTCCAAGACCCTACTCAGCACAAAGAGTGCTTGGCCATAGTGTATATGCTCCATACAGAATGATAAAGGGAAAGTAAGTGAGCCAAAACAGTTATGGAGAAACAAATTTGTAGCACTAACTATGCATAAGGGGTTTGCATGGCCCAAAACAAAAATGTCAGGCTTCACAACACAGACCTCCCTTTCAACATTGGGAATGGGTGATGTTGACTGATTATATCATAGACATTTGATGGCAGTAAGCAAACAATAGTTTACAAATTAATGGCGATTTAATGACAAAAATCAAAAGCCCTAAAACAACTTGCAAAAAGGATCAGAATTAATGAGTTTATCTAATTTTAATGGAAATTCAATAGATACATAGACAGTCTCAGCAGATAAGTGCCTATGGCCCTCCTAGTCTGCCCATTTGAGTTAGTAACTTCAGTTTATGTTTTCCTACAACTCTGTTGCCCCTTACCCCTGACCTCCAGAATTCCTTTATGTCTATCCCATGCATTCTTAAATCCTGTGATTGTTTCAGCCACCACCACTTCCTCAGGCAGGGTGTTCCACTTGTCCACCACGAATTCTGTGAAGAAATTCTTCCTCACATTTCCTCTGAATCGTCCTCCCTCCAACTTCATCCCATGCCCTCTAGTCCTGGAATATCCTTTTCGCTTAAAAATAGTGTATTCTTGCACCCTGTTCCTCCCTGTAAGATACTTGTACAGTATGTCTCTATCATCTCTCCTCCTCTCCTCCAGGGAGTACTATTAAATTCCTTCATCCTGTCCTCAGAGGACTTGTGATACAATCCATGTACCATCTTTGTTGCCCTCCTCTGAACCTTCTCTACCCTGTCTATGTCCTTACGAGTTAAGGTCTCCAGAACTGTACACTGTACCCAGGTGGGGCCTCACTAGTGTCTTGTATAGTGGAATTATGACCTCCCTTTTCCTGCTGGTGATGCCCCTGCCTATGCATCCCAGCATCCTATTTGCTTTACCTGCTGCCTTGTCACACTGTTTCCCTACCTTGAGGTCATCAGAGGTGATTACCCTAAGATCCCTTTCCTGCTTGGTGCGTGTTATATCCTCACCCCCCAACTGATATATTGTGCCAGGATTTTTGTGCCCCATATACATTATCTTTCACTTCTTTGCATTGAATTTCAACTGCCAAACCTCTGACCATTCATCAAGTTTCTGTAGGTCCCTTCTCATTCTGTCTGCACCCTCCGGTGTGTCTACTCTGTTACAGAGCTTTGTGTCATCAGCGAACAGTGAAATTCTGCCTCCTAGGTCCTGTGCAATGTCACTGATGAAGATGTTGAATAGGACCAGTCCAGCATTGATCCCTGGTACCCACTGGTCCTCTTCCCTCTGTGGGTGACAGCCATTTACCACCACCCTCTGTGTCCTGCCGCCCAGTCAGTTCCTACCCACCACACTACTGTCCTGCCCACATCCATATTCCCTAGTTTGTGTAATAGTCTTCTATGTGGTGCAGTGTCAAAGGCCTTGTGAAATCCAGATAGGCCATGTCCACTGCCCTCTCCTGATCCACCTCCCTAGTCACCCGGTCAAAAAATTCAATGAGGTTGGTCTGACATGACCTCCCCCTGGTGAAACCATGCTGCCTTGGATCCTGCAGTCCATTGACAACCAGATGTTCCACCAACCTCTCCTTCAGTAGTGCTTCCAAGATCTTCCCCACTACCGAGGTGAGGCTGACTGGTCTGTAGATCCTCACTTCCTCTTTGTTCCCACTTTTGTATAAGGGGACTACATTTGCTGTCCTCCAGTCTTTGGGTACCTCCCCTGTTTCCAGTGATCGGCTAAACAGGATAGCCAGAGGTTCAGCCACCACCTCTCTGAATTCTTTAAGGACCCTGGGGTCCATGTACAGTATTTTAATGACTCTAATTGTTAGCAGTAGTATAAGAAATAGAAACTGATGTGTTTTTTAGATGAGATTTGCACCAGCTTAGCTGCTGCACACATGGCAAGGATGCAGCATGTGAACCTGATGTAATTTTTAAATGATGTTCATACCAGCTTACTTGCTGCACATGTCAGATTGCAGCATGCTAACCTGATTTGCTTTTTAGACCTGGTTCGCTTAGGTTCACTTAGTGTAGCAAACCGCCTGCAAACATTGCACAATTAAGCATGTGGCATGCATTCTGCATGTACACAGCACACTTATATTTCTGTAAGAATGGCCACCTTGCTGCATGAAAGATATTGAAGGGTCAGAGCATGCGTGCAATGCCAGAGAGTATGGCCGCATTGTCTGACAGCTGCTGCTTCTCCCAGATTTCTTTACTAAAAAAAAATCATAATTTTGTAATTTTGCCATTCTTTTTTTATTTTGTTTATTAGATCATATCCTGAAAAAAGAATTTTACTAAAATATCTGGGTTCTACATCAGTTGTGAGCATTTTCCTTGTCAAATAAAATCTGTCTGTAACTCTTTGAAATGGCTCTGATGAATGCAGAGCTAGTGGGTGGCTCAAAGATACATAGATACATAGACAGTGTCGGCAGATAAGGGCCTATGGCCCACCCAGTCTGCCCATTTGAACTTGTAAATTCAGTTTATGTTTTCCTAGAACTCTGTTGCCCTTTACCCCTGACCTCCAGAATTCCTTTATGTCTATCCCATGCATTCTTAAATCCTGTGATTGTTTCAGCCCCACCACTTCCTCTGGCAGGGTGTTCCATTTGTCCACCACCCGTTCTGTGAAGAAATTCTTCCTCACGTTTCCTCTGAATCATCCTCCCTCCAACTTCATCCCAAGCCCTCTAGTCCTGGAAGATCTTTTTCTCTTAAAAATATTGTATTCCTGCACCCTATTCTTCCTTGTAAGATACTTTAGTTGTATTTCTCTATCATATCCTCTCTCTCTCCTCCTCTCCTCCAGGGAGTACATGTTCAGTTCCTTCAACCTGTCCTCATAGGACTTGTGATGCAGTCCATGTACCATCTTTGTTGCCCTCCTCTGAACCTTCTCTACCCTGTCTATGTCCTACGTAGGTAAGGTCTCCAGAACTGTACACTGTACTCCAGGTGGGGCCTCACTTGAGTGTCTTGTATAGTGGAATTATGACCTTCCTTTTCCTGCTGGTGATGCCCCTGCCTTTGCATCCCAATCCTATTTGCTTTACCTGCTGCCTTGTCACACTGTTTCCCTACCTTGAGGTCATCAGAGATGATAACCCCAAGATCCCTTTCCTGCTTGGTGCATGCTATATCCTCACCCCCCAACTGATATATTGTGCCAGGCTTTTTGTGCCCCATATGCATTATCATGCACTTCTTTGCATTGAATTTCAACTGCCAAACCCCTGACCATTCTTCAAGTTTCTGCAGGTCCCTTCTCATTCTGTCTACACCCTCTGGTGTGTCTACTCTGTTACAGAGCTTTGTGTCATCAGCGAACAGTGAAATTCTGCCTTCTAGGTCCTCTGAATGTCACTGATGAAGATGTTGAATAGGACCGGTCTCAGCACTGATCCCTGTGGTACCCTACTGGTCACTCTTCCCTCTGTGAGTAACAGCCATTTACCACCACCATCTGTGTCCTGCTGCCCAGCCAGTTACCTACCCACCACACTACTGTCCTGCCCACACCCATATTCCCCAGCTTGTGTAATAGTCTTCTATGTGGCATAGTGTCAAAGGCCTTGCTGAAGTCCAGATAGGCTATGTCCACTGCCCTCCCCTGATCCACCTCCCTAGTCACCCAGTCAAAAATTTCAATGAGGTTGGACTGACATGGCCTCCCCTGGTGAAACCATGCTGCCTTGGATCCTGCAGTCCATTGAAAACCAGATGTTCCACCAACCTCTCCTTCAGTGGTGCTTCCATGATCTTCCCCATTACTGAGGTGGAGGCTGACTGAGTCTGTAGTTCCCCACTTCCTCTTTGTTCCCACCTTTGTATAAGGGGACTACATCTGTTGTCCTCCAGTCTTTGCATACCTCCCCTGTTTCCAGTGATTGGCTAAACAGGATAGCCAGAGGTCCAGCCACTACCTCTCTTAGTTCTTTAAGGACCCTGGGATGCACCCCATCTGGCCCCATTGCTTTATCAACTCTTATTACTTCCAGTTCCTTCAGGACCCTTTCTCATGTAAAGGGACTTGTGTCCATTTCTGCACCATTCTCACCCCTTGTACTCCATTCAGATCCATTACCCTCCTCTTCCTCAGTAAAGACTGAGCAGAAATACCTGTTCAATATGTCAGCTTTACAGTTGTCATCCTCCACGCGCCCCATCCTCCCCTTCAGTCTCACTATCCCTCCTTTGCCTTTCCTTTTTCACTTATGTACCTGTTAAAGGTTTGTCCCTCTACCTACTGATTTTGCAATGTGTTCTTCTGTCTGAGCTTTGGCTTCCCTTACTGACCTCCCTGCCTCCCTTTGCTTCTCCTGGTACTTCTCCCTATCCCTTCTGCCTGTGTCTTTTGTATTGCCTGAATGCAATCTTTTGGCTTTCACTTTCTTTGCTTCCTCTTTGGAAAACCATAATGGTCTTCTCTTCCTTTTCCTCTTGCTAACCTGCTTAATGTATAATTCTGTTGCTCTTGTAATCCCCATTTTAAATACTGCCCACTGTTCCTCAACCCTGATTCCTTCCCCATTCCCTTAATGCCTCTTTCAAGTATCTCCCCATTTCCACAAAGTCTGCCCCCTAAAATCCAGGATATGTGTTTTGTGTGGTTTGGTTCTGCTCTTTCTGTGATTTCAAACCACAATGACTGGTGTCACTGTTTCCCAGGTGCTCCCCACTGTTACCCCATCACACTGTCCCTGTTTGTGAGCACAAGGTCCAGTATTGCTTTCTGCCGAGTTGGTTCCATGACCAGTTGCTTGAGGAAGGCACCCTGAGGAGTCCAGGATATATCTGCTTCTAGTTGATGCTGCTGCTGGGATGCTCCAGTCCCGTCTGGAATATTGAAGTCTCTCCAACCAGTACTACCTCACCCTTGTCTGCCATCCTTTGGATATTAGCATCAACTCCCTATCTGTTTCTTCCTCCTGGGCTGGTGGTCTATAGACCACAGCTGTCTGCGGATAGCTGACCCCATTTTCCTTTCAAGCTTAACCCACAGTATCTCTCCCCCATTTTGTTCCTCCTGGATCTCTGTGGCCCTTACGTCATTTTTCACATACAGCACCACTCCTCCTCCCTTCCTACCTGCCCTGTCTCTTCTGAATATGTTGTAGCCAGGTATGGCCATCTCCCAGTCGTGGTTATCATTACACCAGGTTTCAGTGATGGCCACAATGTCCAGGTCTGACTGCACCATGACAGCCTCCAGATCTTCCATCTTGTTGCTAAGGCATACATGGCTTTCCATGATTTGACCTCCTAGACTGTTTCACTGTTCTACTCCAGCCCCTTCCTTGGTTGTCTTTTATCCCTGGTTCTCCTTGCTGTCTGTCCTTCTGCTGAATTTTGCCCTTTTCTGCCTATTCCACATCTTTGGTGCTAATCTCCATCTTTTGAGCACTGCTTTGTAGAGATAGCCACTCCTCCGGTTCACTGGTTCTACTGCTAGCTGAGGGGTAGTAAGTAGGTACCCTCCTTGCTACAGACACCACCCCTTTGCTAGTTTAAATGTATCAATGTAGCAACTAAACTTATCATTGAGTGCTTGGATTCCCATCAGAATGGATGCAGGCCGCCAGGCTTGAACAAACCTCCATTCCTCCAGGTGGGTCCCCAGTCACCAATGAATCCAAACCCTTCCTCACAGCACCAGATCTTCAACCATGAGTTAAAGTTCCTGGTGCATACACCCCTATGCTCTCCCTTGCCTCTCGCAGGTAGTACTTCTGAGAAAGTTACAGAAGTAGCTACTTGCTTGAGACCCCTCCCCAGTTTCCTAAACTCTTCCTGAACTTCCTTTAGCTCCCCATTTGCCAGGTCATTAGTACCCAGGTGGATAATGACATCCAGATCACCCTCCTGTCTTGCCTTCCCAGTGATCCCCAGGATCTTCCTTCCATCCCTCCATGCCGTGGCATCTGGTAGGCACCTCATCTGCCTGTCCTCCCTGTCCCGTGTTCCTAGCTGGATCCCTGTTATGATGGAGTCCCCCACCAGGATTCACTTCCTCCTCCCCTGGGGTCCACTGCTCTCCCCACTGAGGTCACCTCCTTGGCTAACCTCCACATCCTTTCCTTCCACTTCTCTGGGTACCTCTATTTGGTTATCTCATTTTCCAGTGTGGCATATGAGTTCTTGAGTGGAATAGGATCTGGAATGTGCCTCTGCCTGACCGCTCTAACCCTCCCTGAGCCCACTGTCATCCAAGTGCTCCTCGTTCTTGGCATCCTTTGAAGCAGTTGCATTGGACTGGGTGGTCTCTGGATAGGGGTGATGGTACTCCTGACCCAGTTTACTTCTGCTCTGAGTCTGGCTACCTTATCCCACAGTCCAGAGAGATGCATGTAGATAGGGCAGCACCTCAGTGTCCAGAAGGTCTGCCTGAACATGGCTGCCCCACAGCCACTGCATTGCACCACTCCCCACATTATACTGCAATTATACTGCTATTCCACTACTTGTCTGCTACTGAAGCTCTCCTAGTTCCCTTTTTATTAATTTACTGTCCTAAAATCCTGCCACTGTTCTCAGATACTTTTCTTTTAAAAAGAAAATAAACCAATAAATAAATAAATGAGTCAAAACACTTGTCGTGCTGAGGGAGGCTTCTTCCCCTTATGCCCCTTCTACTCCACACCCCTTACTATCCCCTGTATTTAGTTCCTGTCAATCAGATGTAACATCAGCTGACAGCTGTACCCACCAACACCACCAACAGTACGTCGGACTTGTTAGAAATGAAAGAAATGTTAGCCAACATTCAATTTAGACATTGCTGAAATAAAAAAACTCTATGGGCCGACTCAGTAAAAATCAGAAAAAACTAATTTAAGGGTGTAAGTCACATTCACAGAGGTTGCGCAAGTTAGAGAACATAGTCTAATTTTTAGAGGAGAAAATGAAACAAAAGACTGAACAGATACACTATTTACTTAAAATGTATTTATTTATTGAAATGTTTCACCAGGATGGCACACTGAACAACAAGTTGCTCGTCTCATGGTGAGACCTGGGGGGGGAGGGGAACAATGAAGATTAGCAATAAACAATTACAGATACAGAGAACAGATACAATAAGGAGCATTTAAGTCAGAATAACACATTCTTCACAACAGTAAGTATTAGACTTTAGGCTGTATCATTTAAAAAGGCTTTACAGTTCAATTTGTACAGACAGTTAGAGCATAGACAATTGAATACACCAATAGGAGGACAGGACACATGAGACAGAAGCCCGTCAGATAGTGATGCAGCTGTACAATCATAGTGCAAATATTTATTCAGATCTGCACACAGAGATAGGCAACAAGTGCTAGGTGCAAGCAAGGGCAGGAGTAGACAGTTGACCAAGATTGAGAAGTGAGATAAGATGCTAAGGGAAGCTATAAAGAGAGGTAGGGGTAGCTTAAGAAGAGGATGAGGGGGAGAGGGGGAAGAAGACTGCTAATACCAAGTACTTCTCCAGAGTGTAAAGAACCCTGCCAGGGTGCAGAATCTGAGCGCAGACAAAAACAGAGAAATTAACAGGAGGGGTGAAGAATGACTGCCGAGACCAAGGTAAACCTCCAGGGTGTAGAGAACCCTGCAAGGGGGCAGAATCAGGCAGCAGACAAGAACAATGAAAATAAGAAAGCTGATGGCAAGCCACAATGCTAGTTCTAGTTCCCCTTCAGGATGCAAGAACCCTGCAAGGGAGGGCAGATGATGATGAGCTGGACAGGGTATATAGGGGTTAGGTGGATTAAAGCAGTTACAACAGGAGGAGAAGTAGTTGTGTAGGGCAGTACCAAGGGAGTAGATGGAGAAGGAGTGATGTATTTGTGGGGGGAGAGCATTTCAGGATTTGGGGAAGCAGTGAGAAAAGCTGGTCTGGCCTGCAGGGTAGATCTGCAGGATCAACAAAATCAGTGTCAGCAAATCTCAGGGTGAGGAGATATGGGAGGTGAGATAAAGGAAGATTGGAGGTAAGGAGGGAGTTCCCAAGCCAGAATTTGGAGGTCAGTTTAGCAATGTGGGTAAGATGCCGGTTGGACAGTGGAGAAAAGGCTAGAGCATGATAAAGGGCACAGTGGTGAGTATGAGAGGGGTCATCTAGGGCAAAGCAGCAGAATGAGTTAAAGAGAGAGTCCAATTTGGCCAGGGAAGATTTGGGAGCAGCACCATAGACTATGTCACAGTAGTCAAAAACAGGGAGAATCATCTTCTGGACAAGTTCGCGCCTTGCAGTCAGTGGGATACAACTGCAATTCCTGTACAGAGTTCCAGTCTTGGGGTCCAGATTCTTCAAGATAGTGTTGATGTGTACAGATAAGGTGAGGTGTTGGTCAAGCCAATCCCCAAGGTATCTAGATGAGGAAGTGTCCTCCAGGGTTGTCCCATTTAGGGTGTGGAAGGAGAGCACATCAGAAAAGCCTCAAGAGTCTCTACTTGGTGCTGAAGGTCATGGGGACTGTCTTCTTGACATTGAGTGAGAGCTGGTGTGAAGCAAACCTGAGCTGGACTTGATTAAAGTTGTGCTGTATGCTGGTTAACACAGTTGCAGGGTGACTGCCAGAGCAGAAGAGGACAGTTTCTTCAGCATACATATGGATGGAGGAGGTGGAACAGACTATGGAAAGGTCATTTATAAAGATGGAAAAAAGCAGGGGACATAACACTGAGCCCTGGGGAACACCAACGTCGATAGGGAGAGGAGGAGGTGGAATCAAATTCTTACCGATTGTGTTCTACTGGTGAGGTAAGATTTAAACCTGTTTGTAGAAAAACTACTCCTGGCCAATGCTCCTTTGCAAGGTCAGTTGGCATTCATCTGTATCCTCCTCCCTAGGGTTGTGCCTGAAAATAGGCAGAATTTGTCTAGTGTACGTACCCGGTCAACAAAAACTAAATAGGAGAGGAATGGAAAGGGAATTGGGAAACAAAAATAAACAATGTTGGGGGGGGAGGGGGTATATAGAAGGGAAAAAAGACAAAAGGAGTAAAAAGGAAGGAAAAGTAGCTGAGAAAGAGAAAAACATTTACAAAAAAACTGTAATGTCTAAACAATCATTTAAACCAGTAGGATACAAGGCTTTCATTGTGTAAATCCATTTTTGTTGTCGTTGTACTAATTAATTAAGCCTATTTCCTCCTTTTGTATTGTTCTTTATGTGATCTACCCCCATACATTTAAAACATTGAAGATTTTTATTATGAAAATTCTTAAAGTGCAACCCTATGGGGGTATTAGGCTCATCTCTTATTATTGCTAGTACATGTTCTTGCATTCTTTCTCTTAATGTTCTTTTTGTTCTGCCCACATAAATACATGGACATGTACATTGTAAAATATATATTACAAAAGTTGTTGAACAATTAATGAAATGTGCAATTTCTATATATTTTTTTTAATCAAAAGTAGGATGCTGAAACAGAACACCCTGTTGGCTAAATTTACATATATTGCAGTGGCCACATTTAAAACAGTCCTAAGGTTTATCAGGTAACCAAGTTCTTTTGTTTTGAGGTTTCATATACAGACTATTTGTCAATAAGTCTAACAAATTATTGCCTTTTTAAAGGATACCAAAGGTTTATTGCCCACTATCTCCCTTAGACCTGGATCAGCATGTAGTACCCACCAATGTTTTGTGACAATGTTGGTAATTTGATTGCTAACACGGTTGTACTCATTTACAAATATTATGGGTATAGGATCCTTATTATTTTTGGATTTTGTTTTCAAAAGTGTCTCTCTATTAAGTCCTTTGGCTTTGAAATATGCTTGCTCGATTTGTGTTTCAGAGTAACCCTTCCTAGAAGTCTTGTATCCTATTGGTTTAAATGATTGTCTAGACATTACAGTTTTTTGTAAATATTTTTCCCTTTCTAGTCTACTTTTCCTTCTTTTTACTCCTTTTGTCTTTTTTCCTTCTATATACCCTCCTTCCTTCCCCACATTGTTTATTTTTCTTTCCCAATTCCTTTCCATTCCCCTCCCGAACCATATTTTTCTGGATTGTTTACCAAATCAGCTTATTATGAAATTGTACCTGCACTGATGTGTGCATGATTACTATTTTTATTTATATTTTTTCACGATGGTCATTTGATGTAATAATGTAATAAATACTGAACTGGCTTTTTAAAGAGCCTGAATAAAATGCAGCATGTGTAGCACATTAGCCCTCCCTTGAGAAAATGACAGAAGACCTGAGGCTAGGGGTACTAGTAGCCATGGGCTCCATGCTTTGATAATTTATTTTGTATTCTAGCATGATTATACACATATTCTTTAGAAATGCATTTGTGCTCCTTCCATTTGTGCTTTTGTTGTCTGTTGTTATTAGTGAGCACCACATATTTTGAGTGCTCCTGCATTTGTGTTTTTTGATGTACTGTGTATAGCCTATGCAGGGTCCGAGTAAACCAAAGCTTGTGACCGGCCGGACAGCGCTCTTTCAAGTTCCATTCTGCTGTCACTTAATAGTGCAGAGGGAGCTCTAGCAGATGCTGTAAATGTTTATTTCTAAGGCTAAACTGTTTGTATATAAAATGGACTTTGGGATTGGACTGTTCGCATGTTTGCTATCCAGCAGCCATGTTTGTTACTTTGACCTTGTCTTCAGCGAATCGGAACTCAATGGGTCCTAGTTGGGTCCTTCTCTATGGCTGCTGGGAGAAATAAAGGACTGAATTCTTGGTGCCCTTTTTGGTCAGTCGGGATGCCAGAACTGTGACTGATAGCCTTCTACACCAATCAGATAACAGTATTGTGTTTCCTTCAGTTAAGGGAGGTTAGCTGAAATGGACATTTCTCAGAGGGCTTCCAGAAAGGAAGGAGGCTCTGTGTTTGGCTCTGATGAGAAAGTGTGGAGACCCGCTAACCTCTCCACCATCTAACAGCTCAAAATGGGTTGTTTTGAACTACTAAATCTGCAGACCGATCCTGCAAGCCTCCCAAGCTAAAGAGGAGTGAGTTTTGTCAGAGCTGCTGTTTTTGCTTGAACTGTACCGAGTGTGGAGGGTTGTGGGATAACAGATGGATCAGACACTGAACTTCAGGTTCAACACACAATCTTTGTGTTGTTTATTCAAAATACAAGAAATAACCTTCTGCAATGGTATATTTCTTCTTCAGTACATCAGTTTGCAGCAACAAACTATGAATGTCCTTTCACTGCACTTAGTCAACACCTACTGACACTGATCTCTGATCACTAGTTGAGATGTAGCCACCACCCTATGTAGGCCCCATTTGCATGGGTAGTGGGGCCCAAAAAAAAAAAACAAAACAAGCTATAGACAAAGAATCTCAATGCAGAATCACTGAAAGAAGGTCTACCCCAAAGGGCATTGGCAACAAATCAAGTTTCAAAGAAATACAACATCATACATACTTTCATAATGCAGTGCATACGTGGAATATATGCAAATCATCATGACATTTCTTACTTAAGTTTACAACAATATACATGCATTTTAAATAACACAGCTAGCTTAGTTTCTATAATAGTCACCTAGCACGTTTTACCATTATCAGAAACACCTACTGCCATGGTGTTTTCAACATTTACAGGTTTCATAAACATAAAGTATATACATCAAGGTATTTTATAACATAGTACCACTACATATTAAATCCAACAACAACAAAACACAACCTGTTTTACATATACTCTGAAGTCACCACAATAACCTCCTGTCCGAGGACCTAAGAGGAAAAAGGAAAATCAAAGAGGACACTATAGCATAGTCAAGAAAAGGGAGGGGGGTGCCCATAGGTGGCCAACCTTATGGACTAGAAATAGTAAAGGATACATTAGGCTTAGAAATAGAAGAACTGTTGCAACAGATTTAAGAAAAGGTCAGTCCTCAAGAGTGGCAGGAGCTCCCCGACACACAGAGCCTGTGGGAAATAGCCAAGCTGAATTGCTGCATAATAAGAATCCCTCCTCAGAGACTACTGCTTAAAGTTAAAGCCTGTGGCTGAAGAATTTGTCTCCTGCCTAACTGCTTTATGAGGAGACTTGAAGACAAGTTTTGAGCTTACTTGCCAGTGACTGCAGACTACAAATTGGGTAGCTGTGTACTGCATTTAAAGCTGCATCAGGGACTGAATTACTTATGTGGAGCCCAGTTATTGAGATGCCAAGAGACTATTGCTGCAACTTAAATGTGTACCATTTCCAAGTCAGATCAGGGAGTCAGCTACCACAGCAATGTCAGAGTGGGTTTGCGCCACCTCGGGGATAGGCATTAGCATGAGGGTGATTGTGTTAGCCCTGGTCCCTGTATGCTGGTCCTGTTCCAGAAAGATGAAAGATCACCACCTACAGACAAGATGCCGAGGACTGAATCTGGCTCCAGGACAAATCAGCCTGACTCCTGACTGCACCATCTACCCAAGAGGTCATGGTACCATGAGTAATTTCAAGGCCTGTCCCTGCAACCAATATTAAAGTTGTTTTGCCAAGTTTGTTTTGTTCTAAAGTGGCCGGTCTGCTGTTTGACTGTTGTGCAGGCCACTGGGCCTGGGAATTACAAATTGTTTGTGATTTAAAAGTTTGCTTTTGATTCTGCAAAAGGGTTAAAGAAGTAAACTAACATCTATTTGTTTAAGGGCCCGAATGCTGGCCAACCAGCTACAATGCGCCAGTCCTCTAACGGCTAGATTCTGGGTATCCAGTGACTTTAACTGGACTGTCCAGGGGGACTTAATGTGTTATTTGAATGCTTTGTCAAACCAAAGAGTACTTTTAAATCTGTCTTGGATTTACATCCCTCTCCTTGTTCAAATCCCCAAATAAGTGAGATTTATTGTTAATTTTAGCACTGTCCATGAGCATATTATTACAGAGTGCCAGATTACTGTGTCTAACTGTAAAATGCACAGTTATTGCTGCTAACTATTCCTAGCAGGTACCGGGGTGTATAGCAGAGGTCAGAACCCTGTTGGTAAGCATGGTCACTGTGAGCATATTATTAGCAATCACCACTAATTGTACTAGTGAATGAAAAGTAAACTGTTTTATTGGAATCCATGTGTGGACCACTGGTTGGGGGTACTGGTAGGTACAGCATCCCAGGGGTTGTATTAGTTGTCATCAGACCCACTTAAAAGCTGCTCTGGGTGGGCACCACACAAGTAGTTCTACTGTTGGTACTGAGCCTCTTTTGACATCCAAACCAGAAATCAGGCCCCTCAACCTATATTGTGGCCACAGGCAGGGTAATACCCATTGGGACATGGCACCAGGGCTATACTTGCATGAAAGGCTTCACTGAGTTAACTCCAGAGTGGAAAGGAAAGCCAGTTGGTGGCGAGTATGGGTTCCATTGGTGGGAGTCTGTTTATGTGTTGAGTGCAAACCTGCAGGCTCAGTTGAATGCTACTGAGATTGTTTTGAGTATGGTTATTGGCTGCAGAGTAGATGACCGCTCATACTCAATCCTTGAGATGATAAGGCTGGATACAATGAGTTTTTCTACTTCAGAGGTGAGGTTGTGCTTGCTTCTGCAAGCCAAGGCATTGGTGGATATGTTTGACCAGGGAGACAGCATGAGATGTGAAGGATAGGGTTGCATCACATTGTACGACTAGGTACTTGAAGACCTGAACCTGTTCAATGGGGTCCCCAGCTGGTGGTATGATGTGTAGCTCAGAGCTAACCTTTAGGGCATGGGTGCTCCTAAAACAAAGAGATTTGGTTTTCTTGGCATTAATGACCAACCTGTTAGATGTAAACAGTCACAGACCTTGCTGAAGTTAGATTGTAGGTTGCATTTCAGTTTCTTCAGGTTGCAGAGTGAGGTGATGATGACTGTGTCATAGGCATATAGTCATAGGCCCTGGAGACAGAGAATAATGGCTATGCAACAGTGTCTCATGGATGATTTTTTACACACGAGGTGTGTGATGACTCATAAACCTCTAGAGTGAAGCTTGAGAGGTTTATGAGGTTATCACACAGTGAGGAGTGCTGAAACATCTCATTATTTTTTATGTTGTCTTGTGTGCAGCACAGGCAACATATTATGTGGTTGCTTGAAGTGGAGTAGCGGGTTTTGGAGGTGCAGTTGTGTTGTGGCCAGTGGTGCCACTGCTCTTCTGGGCTTGGCTCTGTGGCACGAATTAGACTGTAAGCTGTCTATGACAGCAGTTGCAAAACATGCCACCAACTTGAAATGTTTTGCTGCTGCAATGAGGAGTGCCCCTCATTGCAGGTTGTCTCTCCTGGTATAACATTTCAAGAAGACATGGCAGCGGCTGTGTTGTCTGCCTCTCACAGTCCCTGAAAAGCTGACATCGAGGTGCCCAATCACCCTGTTGGCATGCTCCTTGCCCTGTTAATTTGCCGATGGGGAGCCCAACCCACATCGGCTACAATGTCCCTCTTATAATTGTATTTGTGTGCTGAGGGGGTGCTCAATCCCCTCGGCATCATCTCACCCAACAGGCTTTGTTTGCTGGTGGGGGTCCAATCCCTGTTGGCTTCAGCCCCTCCACAGTTCAATTTGCCGACAGGGTTGCCCCAATCACCTTGGCATAATAGCCCCCTTATCAAGGGATCGACAAATTTCAAATTTACATGGTAGTCCAGGACAACTGACCTATCCAAAATGGTAGTCCCACTGCTGTGAGTGGTAGTCCAATGGTCAAAGGCCATATTTTAAGGGAACTTATAAAATGATGTAGCAACAAAGTAAGTGGTTGTGGCATTGTATTATTAACAGTAATAGATGTAGAGGCTATATGAAACAGTAAAATGAAGATATATGTTGTTTAAATTTTTGTTAGGTTGATTTAAAGTCTGAGTCAATTGGTGCCAGAGTCAACTCCAGCCCAGAGTCCACCAGTCTCACACAACATGCCAGAATGAGCGAAGCAGAAAATAGAGCAAAGATAATGAGAACTCAGATTCAGAACCAGAAGAACTGTCCGCAGCATCAAGTGTACTGGTTGTAGTGCTAGTGCTAGGACAGGCTGGTGATGGAGTTGGAGCAGCAGCAATACCAGCATGAGATACAGCATCAGTTGTACCAGCAGCAGCAACATGCCCATATACATGTTAAGTGCCTGGACCAGACAGCAGCCAGGGTTTATTGCTGGATCTGGATTGAAGTCACATAGTTCAGGACCCTCTACTGCTATCTGAAGAGGTGACTGTAATGCATCATCTGCAAGATGTGTCCTTATTTTGTCTTTATCAGGTTTGAGTGGAGAACACTCATTCACACTTTGCAGTTGACACACTCATTGCCAGGAGTATTTCCACCACCTCTAGAATGTGATCAATCTGGGGCGGCTTTTCTTTCCAGCAATCTTGTATACACCTGCAGATAGGGTTTGTCGACTGAAGATTTCAGCAGTGCCTTAAATGCAGCGTATTCTGATGTAATATTTTCCTGCTGCTCTTCTGTGAAAAAATTAAAGTATGCTGCTAAATTAGCCACTTCATTAGTCCCAAACGCCGCAAGTTGTTCTCTTGGTAGATCGAACTGTTTAAAATCTAGACATTGAACCATTTCAGAGGCACCTCTGAGAAATGCTGAAATCGTACATCGATATAATCTATTGCTGCATCAACTAAAGTATGCAGTTGTGTGTCTGCCCCAAAATGTATTTCAGAGCAGTTGCCTCTAAATGTAAATGGGACAGTCTTCTCAACTCCATTCTTTGAAATTACAACACCCATAAATTTGTCATGAGGTTTGTAATGATCCAGGAAAGCCTTCATGTATTTCCCTGGCTTTGATTTCAGTTCCATCAGCTGGAGGGGGCAGGTCTCTATAAGATGTGGTACTTCAAGAATTATTAAGTCATCTCTTTGAAACTGCAGTGACATATTTTTAAGTATGGGCAAAAAATCTTGCAGGATATAAAGAGATCTGACAAAGTGTACCGACTGTACCTCTCTTAACAGCACCTTTGCTTTTGACCCATCAGTACCAGATGCACTTTGTTCCAGGTGCTGAGCTACTGTAGGTAGGTTCACCTGAACTGCTTGTATCGAACGTGATCTGCTGGCAAGCCATCTCACCTGTTTAATTGCACTAAAGTGCGCCAGATCAGTATCTATCACTTGTGCAATTTCTTGAAGCTCCCTCATTTTTTTAGGGCTATAGTGGTAGATTTTAAATACACCCTTTAGAGTGTTTTCAAGCTTTGATATGAAATGGTTTGTTTTCATCATATGAAGAACTGCCAGCTCCAACTTACGTGTAACACAGTGCATGGCAATGATCTGAGGACAGTGCTCCTGTAACTTTGCAATGGTTCCACTCCTTTCACCCCAGCATTACACTTGCCCCATCAAAATTGGCAGAAATCAGAAGTGGCCCGGATTGCTCACATTCGATGGGTCAGTGATAGGAAGATGTCAAGAATCTAATGCAGTTGCTATCGTATTAAAGACACCTACAGCATGTGAGGATTCCAAGGGCACAGCCTGGATCAGATATGTACATACATCTTTTGTGTTAGGATTTACAAAACGCAGGAAGACATTTTCCTATTCAATTATAGCAGCATTGGTGCTGCCGTCAGCAAGAACTGTAACATATTTTGCATTTTTAAGACTCTGCATCTGGCTCTTGGATAGAACAGCAGATATAGTTCTGCAAAAGTCCCTGGCTACTTATCATTGATATAATTCATACCAAGCTGAATCACATTTTCTCTTGCAATTCACATAGCCAACCATGTCGGAAAATGGCATGAAGTTTTGCAATGGAGTCGCTGTGTTAAACAGGCATCTCTTTTTCCCCTTTGTGGACTCTTCCAATTGTGCAAAGGCTTGATAAAGTGGTGACTCACTGATACCACACTGAACTGCATGCTGACCACTTTCTAGAATATGTTGGTTCTGGCATAGCACATGTGGATTGGACTTGTCGTGTGCACATAGTGACTCAATTCTAAAATTGTTTGAGCCTGTGGAAACACATTTGTTTTTGAAAATGCTGGTGTTGCAATAGTGGGATACTTTTCATACACTGTACAGTACATCAATCCGTTTTTTCATTGTATACGTAACCATTTATAAGTGGTCAACCAATGAGGTTGAAACAGCCTGCCCTCTTTTGTTGGTCATATTTCCTGTCTTTACTTATTTTCTCTTGCACCACCACCTCATCAGGCACTAAACTGCGTCTCTTTGGAAGTGACACAGGGCTACAGGCTCAGCTAAGGCCTCACTGCTTAAATCAGCTGTTCTGTCAAGTACCACAGATGCAGATGCACTTCCAGACTTTATATTACTTTCATCTGATTCTGTGGAAGAACTAGTAGTTTGTGTATTAGAAGAACTTGAGGATGCTACTGCTGACCAGAGAGATAAAAGAGTTTGTTGCTTACTTTTCTGCATATTAAATGTCTCAGTGTTTGGCTCTGCTCTAGTATTTTCTGCTTAGTGCTTGCTTACTTTTTTTGTGCTGATAATAAACTTTTATTCACGTCACTGTGAGATGTGTGTGTGCGTATGTTTTTTCTACTGGTGGTAGACAATGGGAGAATGAGGAGAACACTTCTGGTCACGTCATGCGCAACAGCACACACAGTTTGGTAGAGACAGAGTACACTTCTTTATAATCTTTAATATGTTTTATTGTTCTGTAAAATCCTTTTTTTTAATAGCTTTTTTTTTTTATGACTTTTTCAAGCCAGCCGGCCAGACAGAACACTGGGCAGCTCACACCTTTCCCACACAACACCTCTATCTCTAGCCCAAGAGCCCACCACACACACAGTTAGGCTTAGTTTGTTCTCGCTTATTTTCTGTAAAAACTTTTTTTTAACAGCTTATTTCTTTATGTGACTTTTTCAAGCCAGCTGGCCATAGGACACTGGACATTTCACCCGTGTCCCGCATGACACCTCTGTCTAGCCCAAGAGTCCACCACAATCACACAGTTAGGGCTTCATTCTGTCTTATTTTATTTTCTGTAAAATCTTTTTTTATAGCTTTTTTATGTAACTTTTTCAAACCAACCGGCCACAGGACCCTGGGCAGGTCACCCCACCCAACTGAAGCTCACTCCAGCACACAATCTGCTCTGAGCTCCCACTGCTGCTCTCCAGCAGTCCCACACTCAGTTGGGCTTCGTTTGTTTTGATTTCTTTACTTTTTATTTTTTCTCCTAGCTTTCTTTTTAGGGGTGTTTCACAAGTCCACCACGGCGATCAGGAGTGGACTGGACAGTGGATAGATACTAGGTGGGCAACAAATTAATCAACCTCTTTTTTCAGTCCTTTCACACACTCCTCGTCTTTCTCCCAACAACAGCCCCACACAGTTAGGCAGGGCTCCTGACTGTTGTTAATATATTTTTTTAATCTGTTCTTTTTTTACAAGCTAGTACTGTCCTGTACTTGACTTGTCTACTAGTAGCTGCTGTATTTTTTAGTTCTTTTACAAGCCAGGCCAGCCACAGGATACTGAAGTCTTCAGGACTGGTAGAGTGACACATTCACTCCTCCTCCTCCTACTCTCCCAACACCAACAGGCAGTTCCTCAAAATCGTTTTTTCATTTTTATGGTATTTATTTTTTTAATCTGCCCTGGTTGCTGAAAAGATATCCTGTAAATTGCTTTGCCCTGGCTGTCAGTTATCTGATCATCTCGACAAGCGAGCAAACCCTCTCCCACACAACTGCCTTCCTATTTATTTTGCCCTGCTCCTCGCTCGCTGTTCTTTTTTTTCTCTGCCACCAGTAGTAAAAAAAAGATGAGACAACTCATCCCCATTTAGTTGAGTGAGTTCTGAACAATCAATAAGAGTCTAATGTCTGAGACAAGTACGTCTCTTTCCGTCTCCACTCTCTATCTCTGCTGCTCTGAAATAGAGCTCTCTCACAGCCTCTCACACTGTATCACTGTGTCTCTCCCCCTGATACCACCTCCCACCCCTACCGCCGCCTGTGCCAATACCAGGACTGATAGGGTAGACTCCCAGTTTCAACTTGCTCACTCACCTGTCAGTCCTGGTTCCTCTAAAGATGCTCTGGTCTGTGATGGGTGGAGAGTGATTCGGAGGGAGGGTCAATTGTCCCACTCCATCGCTACTGTATGCTACTGTGTGCTCCTATGCCGCGCTCGCTCCTGCTTGGCGGCTCGGCGGCTACCTCACTCAGCTCCCACATGACTACATTATTCTTTAACATGTGACCCAGCCATCCCTCACTGACTGAACTCCTCAACGGGCAGTGGCACCTAGTGGACATTTGTGTGTACAGGCAGTCAGAGTTAGGCACTTCAGGCAGGTAGGAATTAGAAAACAAAAGGGAAAAAAAAATGAAAGCTCTGAGCTGGTTGTCCGTGGACAAGTAAGCACTGCAAATCTACTTGTCCAAATGACAGATCTTGTACCCCGGGACATCGGACTATGGGATTTGTTGAACCCTGCCCATTATAATTGTATTTGTTTGCCAAGGGGGTGCCCAATACCCCTCGGCATCATCCGCCCCTGACCTGTTGCTGTGCTGATAGGGGGCCCAATCCCTGTCAGCTTCAGTCCCCCTCCCCACAAATACAGGTGGCACACTGAGAGCCAACCCCAGTGTGCCAAACAACACACACCTGCAAAAGAAGAAAACCGACCCGCGTTTTCTGTATTTATTAATTTTTTAACCTGAAAAACTAGAAAACGGTCCCTCGATGTGTCCGGTGCCCCTCCCCTAACCTGCTGCCAGCTTCTGTGTACCCTGCCTCCCCACCTCCCCTCACCCCATACCTACCTCCATAGCCCGTTGCGACGATCTTCGGTGGACCGGGAACACGTCTGCACTCTTCAAAGCCGACCGCGAACTGAAGAAATGCCGGTAAGTGTATAATGGCATAAATAGGGTTTTTTGAACTTAGGTGGATATCACAGCCATTTTTGGGAATTTTTTCACCCAATTTTCAACATGGGGTTTTTGGGACCCTACCTCATGAGCTCAGTTACTGTCATTTTGTTATTCAGTCCCGAAAGGTGATTTCGTGGTCACTGTGCAGAACCACCTTTCGGGGCTCATTAATAAAATGACAGTGTCACAGTTCATGAGGTAGGCCCCCAAAAACCTTATGTTGAAAATTTTTTGGAAAAATTCCCAAAAATGACTTTCACGAGCGTGCGTTGCGCACTTCCTATGCACACTAGTAACTTCGAGAATGATTAATATTTTTACTCCAGATTTTCAACATTGCCATTTTACCACACCTCCTTATGAACATTACAGCTGTCAAATTTCACATCTCACCCAAAATGTGTTTTCGCACATGTAGTGCACAATGGTGCGGTTGGTGTGCAAAATCAATGTTTGGGACAGACTAAGAAAATCACAGTGACATTGTTCATGACCAGAGGTCTTAAAATGCCTATGTTGAAAATTTGGTGAAAAGATTCCCCAAAATGACTGTTTTATGAGCATGCGTTGCACAGTTCCTACGCATGCTCGTAACTTCAACAATTTGTAATATTTTCACTCCAGATTTTCAACTTTGGCATTTTGCCACACCTCCTTATGAACAGTATAGCTGTCATTTTTCACATCCTGCCCAAAATGTGTTTTCGCACTTTCGGCACAGAATAGCACGGTCGCTGTGGGAAATCAGTGTTCGGGACAGATTAAGAAAATCATGGTGCTACTGTTCAAGCGGAGGTTCAAAATGCCTATCTTAAAATTTGGTGCAATAATTCCACTACATGACTGTATTACGGCGTGCAATATGCAGTTTTCACCACGCTCATAACTTCGAATGTTTAATATTTTCACTTCAGATTTTCAGCATCGCCATCTCTTCACACCTCCTTATCAATGGTGCAGCTGATATTTTAATGTGGTGCAGAATGGCATGGTCACTGTGGGAAGTCAATGTTTGAGACAGATTAACAAAATCACAGCGATGCTGTTCATGTGCAGAGGTCCCAAATGTTTTCATAAGGTGGGGTCACAAAAAGGCCATGCTGAACATTTGGAGTGCAAATACCAACAAGCGCCCAGGGCATTAGGGCTTCTAAACATAACGTCCCACCTGTACAGACTAGTAGGCATCAGGGGTGTGCCTTTGGATTGTCTACTGTACTGCTCATGCCATTGACCCCTACCCCCACCCTGCAGCCACTGACAGGTATAAAGGTGTCTTGCACTCTTACCCCAAAGTTCAACCATTCTCCTAAATGCTGCACCCATCTTAACGTACTTCCTTATGAAATGGGGTGTGCATAAGGCCTGATGACCTCAAGGCACAACGTGACACTTGTCAGACTCTGCAGGGTAGGGTGAGGTGAAATGGCATGAACGTTATGCCCAGTGACCCAAAGGCACACCCCAATGCCTGTCACTCTCTGCAGGGTGGGGTGGGGTTGACATTGGTTCTATACTTCACTGCCATTCCAATTATGCATCTCTCTAACTCCTGCACTAGCAATGCCAACACCAGCAAGCAAACATTTGACATTGACAAATGCTTGTTATAATTACTGGTGCATGGAGTTTTTTCCTTTGAATACTTGAGTTTGTAGCGCAATGGTGTCAGACAGACAGATAGACAGACAGACACACACACACACACCAGCCAGCTCTGTCTGTCCCTCTCAACAGCAGAGACACTATTTTTTTTTTTTTTAATTGCACTGTGGAAGTGCCTGGTATCCACAGTAACTGACAATATGAGCAGTCACTCACCATGGTCCATTCCCGGTGAGAGTTGCTGTCTCCTGAAGCTGTGACTGCAGCGTAACAACAGCAGGATCAACCAGATAGATTTATTTATTTTAATGGAAGAATCAACCAGCTAAATAGTGAAAAAAAAAATACAGTATAACCTACACATGAGGAGGGTGGCAGACAAAATATTAGTTCTGGTTGGCAGGCAATCAGTGCAGCTCCTTGAAAATGGAGAAATGGAGCCGTCTTGTTTTTTGAGGTGTTGAAACCACCCACACATAGACTAACAGCCAGTCAGTTGGTATGGTACGAATGATTGACACTGGTGCTAAAAGAAACTTTTCAGAATGCTGTAATAACCAGTTTTTGGGTTGTCACGGCATTTACAGAGGCTTGTGAACCGTTTGATAAAGGGAGTCACCAGTAATTATAGATAAATAAATGCTGTGCTGATGTATTTACCTTTGTCTAAGGCCTTGTGGAGCTGTTCAGATAGCTCAGTTAGGGCAACTGTGGTGCTGTGCAGCTTTCTGAAATCGTATTGTTCAGCAGCGAGGAGGTTGTGATCTGTGATTTAGGATGCCAGTTGGTTGCTGACGAGCTTTTCTAAGGCCTTGGAGAGCACAGAGAGGATAGAGATGAGCCTATAGTTAGAGACCACCATGTGGTCACTGGATTTAAAGACTGGGACTGTGTCGATTTGTTTCCAGACATTGGGACGGAAGCCAAATTGGAGGGAAAAGTTGAACATTTTTGGATAGGTAAGGCCAGTTCCTTAATAGCCATTTTTAGTATCTTCATGTCCAAGCAGTCTGGTCCATTTCTTGTTTTGGTTGCCTCCTCCCCACTTACCTGCATGGTCACATCTAAGGAGGGTATAAGAGAGGAGTGCTACCTCACTGTCCGAAATCCTCGTAGTCAGCCAGGTTTTTGTTACTGTTACCACTCCAGGGTTTTTGCCAAGTATTAATGCTTAAAATTCTGTGAACTTGGGAAGTAGCCTGCAGATGTTGATATGCAGGCAGTCAATAAATCCTCTGTAGGAGCTTTGTAAGGTGGAGTGGTGTTAGAAGGCACTGGGTCAGGGTTGGGTTGAATGGTGCTCAGTAACAGTAGGATGTAGATGGTAACATTTCTCCTTACTGCCAGGGAGTACGTGACATTCAGTTTGCTCTGTTTCTTGTTGGGGGCTGTCCTTCAGTTAGGCCATATGTCTCTTATAATGTCCTTCAGGTTGCAAGCTGTGAATATGCAGGCTGTAGAGATAGTGCCCCATGGTTGCCATCACCAGTGGATTGGTAGATTGACCCGAAGGAGATGTTAGCCAGTGACAGAGTCTGAGCATGTGCCTGGCTTGGTGGCTGATGTAGATGTGTAGCTGCAGGTTTCCCACTGCAGGAGGGGTGGGGCAGAGACTGGGGAGTGTCATAGGCAAATGCCCAGAGACAGAAAAGAACAGCCCGGAGGTGGTATCTCAGCCGCTGCAGTGATTTAATGTCCTGGTTCTCCAAAAAAGTGTGGCCCTGATAGATGCTAGTGTGGATATTTATCAAAGTATAAGTAAAATATTAGTTAGGGAAAGCAGGCTAACCAACAGTGTAATACATTATCCTGACAAATCCACAATTACGAGATGCAGGCAGTAGTATGCATGCATGGGGGATGCAAAGTCAGAATAAATTGCAGTGGAGACATAAATTATACAGTGAAACATGGTGCAGTTAACTTAGCAAACATAGCATACTTGCAGTGGTGGAGACATAAAGTAACCAGCTGAGTGTGGTGCAGTGGATTTCAACCCACCGATGGATTTGCAGCCCACCAGGTTCAAGATGCATGTAAACTGACTTCCCTTTCTCAGAATCTTTTGAGCTAATAAAGCCTGATGGGAGAGCTGAGCTATAATTCTAGCCGAATCTGCACCTGGATCACAGTCGTTATGCTGTCAAGGGCTTCTCTCAAAGATTCCTGTAATTATTCTATTTTGTAATGTTTATGTTCATTTTAATGTACATTTGTTTTTAACAGTGTTTGAACTTCTCTTAAGCTGGATTTAGACATTGGCTTAGATGAGGATCATCTCCCCCATGTTTGCCTCCAGCCATGGCCTTTGGACTAGGTAAGTCCTGATTTAACTGTGAAGCAAGGAGAGTTACTAAAAAACAAGCATCTGTCAGTGCCAAATGTTTGCTTGCTGATATTAGCATTGGACTTGCAGGAGTTAGACAGATGCAGAATAGGAGTGGCAGTGAAGTATTGAACTCAAGCCAATCCTACCTCCACCCTGCAGAGATGGACAGGCATTGGGGTGTGCCTGTGGTGGTTCCCCATAATGCTCATGGCATTTCACTTCACCCTACCTTGTAGACACCAAGTGTTGAGGTGTGCCTTGGGATCTCGGCTTCACAGTCATTCCTTTTCATAATGACATACGCTGAAATGGGTGCAGTACAGGAGAACGGGCTGAAGTCTGGGGCTGAAGAGTGCAAGGTACACCTCAATGCCTGTCACTGGCTTCAGGATGGGGGTGGGATGGCATGAGCATTACAGCCAGTGATCCAAAGTTACACCTCTGATGTCTGTCAGTCTGTACAGGGTTGTGATGGTATGGTTAGAAACCATAATGCAGTTTCTGTGCAGTGACTGCAAAATCACCTTTCGGGAACGAATAACGCCATGACAGTGTCTGAATTCATGAGGAGGGGTCCCAATAACCCCATGTTGAAAATTTGGTGCAAAAATTCCAAGAAATGCCTGAGATATGAACCAAAGTTGAAAAACCCCTATTTATGCCATTATACAGCTTACGGCATTTCTTCAGTTCGCGTCGGGTTTTGAAGACTGCAGACGTGTTCCCGGTCCACAAGATTGTTGCACTGGGCACCAGAGGTAAGTATGGGGAGATGGGGGGCTGTGGGAAAGGCAGGGTGGGCAGAGGGTGGGCATGGGTTGGGGAGGGGCCACCAAACTCAACGAGGACCATTTTCTGTTTACAGGTTTAAAAAACAAAACAAACAGGGACATTTGGCATGCTGAGGTGGGCTCCCAGTGTGCCACCTGAGTTTTAGGGGGCTGTAGCTGATGGGGATTGGGCACCTTCTTTTGGCACACAACAAATTGAGGATATTATGCCAATGAGGAGTGGGCTCCCTCGTCTGCAAATAGATCTGGGAAAGGGGGGGACTGAAGCCGAAGGGGATTGGGCACCCCATCAGCAAAGAAAGACTGTTGGGGGGGTGCATGATGCCGAGGGGAATTGGGCATCCCCTTGGCACACAACAAATGGAGGAGGGGGTTACAGTATGCCAATGGGGAGTGGGCTCCCCCGTCGGCAAATGAACTGTGTTAGGAAAGGCAAGCTACAGCCCTGCAATGACAGGTCACTCCCTCATTGCTGCGGCAGATTCATTTCAAGGTGGTGGCATGCTGGCTGAACTAGTGTCAGCAGCAGCTTGCCACTGCCTATACAACGAGCCACACCTATGGAACTATAGCCACCAGGCACTGGGACCACATGGAAAATGTTCTAGCTATCAGTCTACCAGGGGCGCCACTCCAACGTCATACACTGACATCGGCCAATCCTATGAGAGAGGGCAGCCCCTACGCCATCTGCAGTTCTCCCACTGGAGACCACAGGCCACCTAGTTCCAGCTGAGGGAACCAAGGAGGAACTAAAGGTTCCTGCAAAAAAAACAATGCAGAAAGAGGCACAGATGTAGAAAGGCCTCCCAAGCCAGGGGAAGGAAGGGGGATGGCATGGCCTGCTGCAGAGATCCCGCAGATCTACTGTTATGGTAAGTTCTTATGTAACTGTACTATCTGGCTTATGGAGTATCTCTGGCAGCAGGCCACACCTGTGGAACAAGTCCCAAGCAGTTCCATTATCAGACAGCACAGACTGGGTGGAAGAAACCTCAAGCCTGGAGAGTAGGTCCTGGAGGACAGCTTGGCCAAGCTGGCCCTGTGCCTAGTGGCGATGTTCAGATTGTAGTGCTTGGTGAAGGTGTGGACAGAACTCCAAGTAGCAGCACAGATCTCTGCAGCTGACACTTTCCTGAAGTAGGCAGCAGAAGTGGCATAACCACTCGTGGAGTTGTCCACGAACAATGCCAGGAAGATCCTTGCCATATTTCCTGTGGCAATAAGTAATACAGTTGGCCAACAATTTGGACAAGCACTGGGTGAAAGAAACAAACAACTGAGAGGACTTCCTGAATACTTCATATGGTGCATGTAGTAACGAGGAATTCTATTCACATCAAAAGCCAATCGACATCGAAATGTGTACAGAAACCTACCGCTCCAAGAGAGGGACAACATGTCTCGCCAGAAAACTCCAGGCCCTGGATCAGGCGAGCAAAAAATTGACAGTTTTGCGTTGAGTGGGAAAACAAAAAGGTCCAACTCTGGATGTCCCCACCTGTTGAACAGGTCTTCTATGACTGAGGTCAGCAGCTCCCACTCATATGTTTTTCACCACAGCCTGCTTAGGCTGTCCACCAGAATGTTTTGAACACCTGGAATATGGATGAGCGACAGTTGAGACCATGATCCACAGCTGAATACCTGACTCTCATTGCTTCCCAGTAGAAGGTACAAATGAGTGCTCCCCTTGTTTTTTTTTTTTGCTTGTTTTTAACTTTATTTATGGCTCTACCTTACCCTGAACTCTCTCAGATGGACACACAGCTTGAAGCCAGATCCCATCCATCTGAAGTCCTCCGCCGACTCCTCTGGACACCCTGATTCTCCATCCATTAGCCCGGCCACCCAACCCCCCGGCTCTGAGTCCCCTGAAGTGGGACCACTGTTACTCCTTTCTGGTGCTCTATCTTACAATCTAGAAGAGCAGGCAGGGAGGAGAACAGAGGAGCGAGCGGAGAGACCAGACACTGGGCGTGGTGGCCAGCCCCCGGACCATCCTTCGCCTATCAGGAGGCAGGGATTTTTACTTACTTTTCCCCCATTGGCATGGCGTGCAATGGATGCCAGCGTGGGACCATCCATAGATGTTCTGCCAATGCCAACCCCTCTACAGAACTGTGCTACTGAATGAAATGCGCCCAGCCTCCGCCGGGAGCCGCTACGGAGCACGGTACACCCTGGATCCCACCCCAGAAGAAGAGAGCAGTCCTCCAGATGCTCAGTGTTCTCCTTCCTTGCCAACCCTGATGGCCCTGGCTTGTTCCCAAACCTGGGTCACCAGCGTGGTGTGAGGTGTGGCGTCCAGCACCTCAACCCTCCGCACCACCGGGCCGGCTTCCCCTGCTTGTTGATGTAGTGGACTACACTGATGTTGTCCATCTGCACTAGCAGAAGACCCTTGAATAGCTGAGTCTGGAAGGCCTGCAAGGCATTAAGAACACTGATGTTGAGAAAGGATTCAAGCTGGGACCACATCCCTGTGTTGGTGGGGCCCTAAATGAGCTCCCACCCCAGCCCTGAAACATCTGTCATGACAATTTGCTGAGGGGGAAGAATGAGGAAAGGAACCCCAATTAACAGATTGCTGGGTTCCATCCACCAAAGAAGAACTTTTTTCACCAAAGAGGAGACCAGGACCTGTTGTTCCAGGTCATCAATATGTTGATCCCACTGGACCCTCAGTTTCCATTGGGGAATCCTCGTGTGCAATCTAGCTAGAGGCACTGTGACTATAGCTGCAGCCATCAGGCCAAAGAGCAGGAAGAAGGCTCTGACTGAGACATAGCGGCTGTTGTACAGCAAGCAGGCTTGAGCTATAAGGTGATCAGCCCAGTCCTGCAGCAGGAAGACCATGCCCTGAGATGTATTCAGGACTGCCCCTATATACTGAAGGCACTGGCAAGGGGGCAGAACTGACTTGGACTGGTTGACCGTGATTCCCACATCCTGGAATACACAGCTGTTATGTTTCAGGGTCTGTAACAGGTGCTCTCTGGACTGGGCTTTGACAAACTAGTCGTCCAGGTAGGGAAAAACATAGGGTGCCTGCTGCCTGAGGGGAGCTGCTACCACTGCCAAGCACTTGGTAAACACCGAGGAATTGAGGACAAGCCAAAGGCAAGGCCTGGAACTGTAAATGTGCCCTTGGAAATGAAACCTTGGGTACTGTCTGTGGGAGGCATGTACCTGAATATACAGGTAGGCATCCTTCATGTCATGGGGGAGCAAATCCAATCCCCCTGGTGCAGAAGGAGCAGCAGACCCAGAAGTGTCATCATCTGGAATTTTTTGTACTGAATAAACATATTTAGCTCCTGGAGGTTTAGAATTGGCCTGAGGTCTCCTGCATATTTGAGGACCAGAAAGAAGTGAGAATAGAACCCCCTGCCCTGTTGAGTCTCTGGGATGGGTTATATGGCCCCTTTTCATAACAAGGAGTAGATTGTGGTCTGGAGGCCACTTCAGAAGTTCCAGAGTGTGGTCACTTTCTATGAGCTGCAGTACCCATGCATCTTTGGCGATTTCTCTCCACTTGTCCAAGTGCAGAGAGAAGCAACCCCCTACTGTGACCTCCTGCCTTATTGGGGGGGGGGAGGGGTCAGGCAAGGAGTCAGGCTGAACCAGCAGGGGTAGTCAGAGCCACACCTCCTCCTCTGTTTTTTACCATGGTGGAGAAGGGGGTGGGCATGGCAGGGGCGGCCCGATGCTCATTCTGAGGCTTGATGGAGGGCTTGGGTCTATGGGAAGACTGACAAAAGGGCACTCATTGACCACTTTTGGGTTGGGTTGTGTGGTACATGGAGTAGACCAATCACAAAGTGCAGCAAGAGGCTTGCAGCTGAGCCAGTATGTCCTGTACATCTGTGCCAAACAGTTTGAAGCCTCTAAAGGGGTGTTCAGGATGGACAATTGAGTATCCTGGGAAAGGCTGACACCCTCAACCAGAGTGTCTTTGTAGGCAAATGCCCATGCAGCAGCTCTGGCCAAGGTATCTACGGCATCGTAGGCAGCCAGAAGGAGGTGTGTGCCGATGCTGGAACCTGCTTTGAGAGACTACAGCATCTGCTGTTTTAATGGGTCCTCCAGGAGAGCCCGGGCAGTTTCTATGACTTGGTCCCAGAGTTTGGACCATATGGGCAATATAGTTCAGCACCCTGATGGTCAGTGTGGCAGAGGCAAAGATTCTCCTGCCAATGTGATCCAGCCTCCGGGATTCCTTATCTGGGGCAAGGAACTGAGATGTTTAGGCCTCTTGGTGTGGTCGTGGGCGGCACTGATGACCACTGAGTCCTCTTGAGGCCAGTTAGCAAAGAAAGGCCTCCCTGCTGGAGCTTGGTATAATTTGTCTGCCTTCCAGGGCATGACTGGGATCATATTTAGCTGGTGACAGGCAGCAAAGTGGCATCCTTAAAGGCTGAATTAAGGGAGAGTGACAAGTGGAAGGCGCCTGGCAGTCACAAGTAAAGTCAGTCAATGTTGAGTGGAATCTTACTCTCGGTGTCAAGTCCATGGCTGACTGTAACTGTCTCATAACTGAGACAAAACAGGATCATCCAGGAGAGACCAGGGATGTACCTCATGGTCTCCTCACCATTGGATGAAACCATGGAGGAAGAGTACTAAAGTGGCTCCTCCATTGTCATTGTCATCATCCTCATCCAGAGGAATGAGAGCTGGGCAGCACCTCTCCTTGTCCCTCGAGTCCTGAGGGAGGAACAAGGGCCCTGGATCCTGAGGCATGGGTTGCATCCCCACTGGAGGTGCAGGAGGGTGCTACGGGGATGGGCCTTGCGGAGTAGCAAGCTTAACCTGCATAAGGTTTCACAAAGTGGTAAGCATGGAATGAAAGCCCACTACTATCATTGTCAGGCCCACCAGTGTCGGCTTAGGGAAGACCGGGATTGGCACCAAGGTCAGCACCAGGGAGGGTGGCCAAACAGGCTAGGGCCTGTGGGGAAGCCCTCTGGCATGGGTCAGTGCTGGGGAAGGCAACGGCGACCAGGGCTCAGGGGTGGGTGACTCAGAAGAAACTGGAGGCTCCGGGCCTGAGACAACAGTCAAAAAAAAATGGCCAAGGCTGGTGGCAGGGGAGAGGGCTATATCCTGCTGAGCTCATCAATGACAAGCCAGCTGAGACAGCCCCACCACGGTCAATGCATGGAGCGGCGACTAGGAGTGAGACAAAAAGGACCAGGTTTTCTCTTAGGATGGTCCATGTTTCAGTGTATGCTTCCCCACCCACTTGTCCTGGGCCTTGAAGGGTTTACTGCAAATCTGAGGGCGTCGCAGGGCAAGCGAAGGAATGTCAATGAAATAGCAATCGACTGAAGCTGGCAGATCTCTGTGAAGTCAGACATGCAATGGTTGATGGTGGAGAAAAGAACTGAGGAGGATGCAGGGGCCATCCACTCTTATAGGATTTGGTGACATCAGCTTCTGACGTTGGAGTGGGCAGCCCCCTGGTAGACTGCTTGCTAGAAAAGTTTCCATATGATCCTATTGCCTGATAGCTATAGTTCCATAGGTGTGAGATGCCCTCGAAGTAAGATCGATGCTGCTTCACCCTTTAGATGTAAAATATCACATCTATACAGAGTCTATGCATTGTCTATAAATAACATATTACTTGCGTGAGGGTAATTAAAATATAAGAGCAGACCTAGGGAGGGACTGATTCCTTTGCAGCATGAGACAATGATGTAGGTTATGAGAAAAAACATTGTATGGGTCACTCCAGCCTTAATTAGGAAGCAGTCTCACTATCAGTGGACAGCACAATAGCAGTGGCTCAGACATGAACAAAGTTAAACCAGCCATGGACAGAAAATAAATGGTACACTGAGCCACCAGAGCACCCTGAAGTCTTCACAGGTGGCATTAAATCGCTGACTATATGTTACTAGGATATACTCCAGCAACTCATATCACGCCTGACTACATGACAAATATCTGTCCAGAATCATAAGTCATTATGGACTTCTGTAATGTAACAAACAGCACATAATATTAGAGCCAAGGTAAGCAATTACAACTAAGCTGATGTCAAGTGACTGTACACAAACTGGCTCACAGTGATGAAGCATTAAATTAAGTTCAGGTGTATACATAAAAAAAAGTTCAATGCCATACAGCAGACTGTTAGTAAACTGGCCCATGTTATGAAGACAAAACAGTTTAATTAACTAAAGGAGGTCATGCGAGCCCAAAAACATGTAGTAAAACTGCTGGTCTTCACATTCAGTATGGAGGACATTCTTGTAATGTGAATTTGCAAATACCCTTGTTCATTGTACAGGACATCGACAATGTCCAGCACTGGTTCCATTCAAATCAGCTGTTCCTCAATGCCAAAAACACATTCTACATGTCCTTTGGCACTAGGCAAAAGCTCTCAAGGCTTACTGACCTCCCGTCCTTTCACACCCTAGATGGGATCACGATTGATGATGTTCCCTCCTTTAAGCACCTCAGGGTATGGCTTGATTGACACCTCAACTTTTCTGGACATGTGGATGCCATCCACAAAAAACTGCATCCTAAACTAGGTGCATTATAGAGGAATCATGGTTGCATTCCCCTGCTGGCTCATACAGCCAATGATTCTCCCCATTTTTGACTATGGAAACATTGTCTACAGCATTGCTCCTAAGTCCACCCTGTCCAGACTGGATTTACACAGAAACATAGAAACATAGAAACATAGAAGTTGCGGCAGATAAGGACCATACGGCCCATCCAGTCTGCCCATTTCTTTTCTACCTTATAAATGTGCCTTGACCTTTGCTCTATCAGTGACCTATCTATTCATAGTCATTTGTATTGCTCCTTATGCCTATCCATGCCTGTTTGAAGCCCTGCACTGTATTCATAGCCACCACTTCTTGTGGTAAGCCATTCCATGCATCCACCACCCTTTCTGTGAAAAGAATTTCCTACATTCCCCTTAATCGCCTCCCTCTAATCTCATGCTGTGTCCTCTTGTCCTGCTATTTTTCTTATATTTAAACATGTTAGACTCTTTCACCTTGTTTATGCCCTTAAGGTGTTTGAATGCCTCGATCATATCACCTCTCTCCTCCTTTGCTCAAGGGTATACATATTGAGCTCCGTTAATCTGTCCTCATATATGTCTTCTGATGCAGTCCCTGCACCATTTTGGTTGCCCTTCTCTGGACTGCCTCAATTTGGTTAATGTCCTTGTGAAGGTGTGGCCTCCAATACTGCACGCAGTACTCCAGATGGGGCCTAACCAGTGTCTTGTAAAGAGGGATTATTACCTCTCTCTTCTGACTTGTGATGCCCCTACTAATACACCCTAACATCTCCCTAGCCTTACCTACTGCTTTAGTAGTCCACTTGGATGATTTCAGGTCATCGGTGATGATGAAGCCAAAGTCTCTTTCTTCTCTTGTGACTGCCAGCAACTCCCCTCCCAGCCTATATGTGGTTTCAGGGTTTCTCTTCCCTATGTGCATGATCTTGCACTTCTTTGCATTAAACCCCAGTTGCCACCCTTTCAACCATTTTGCTAGTTTACCCAGATCTCTTCTCATTCTGCCCACCCCATCTGGATCATCTACTCTGTTGCAGATCTTGGTGTCATCTGTAAACAGACAAACCTTACCCTCCAGTCCATCTGCAATGTCACTGATGAAGATATTGAAGAGGACTGGCCCCAGGACTGATCCCTGAGGTACCCCACTTGTGACTTACATCTCTTCTGACTGTATACAATTTACCACCACTCTCTGTTTTCTGCCCGTCAACCAGTTTGCCATCCAGTTGATCAACGTCTGACTCACCCCGAGCCTACCCAGATTATTAATCAATCTTCTATGTGGAACATTATCGAAAGCTTTGCTGAAGTCAAGGTAGGCAACATCAACTGCTGCCCCTTGGTCCACCACTCTTGTTACCCAGTCCAAGAAATCTATGAGATTAGTTTGGCAGGACCTTCCTTTTGTAAACCCACGCTGTCTTGGATCCCGTGCTCCTATGGATTCCAGGTGTTGCACTATCCTTTCCTTAAGTGCGCACTCCATAATCTTGCCCACTACTGAGGTAAGACTGACTGGTCTGTTTTCTGCCTCTTCCTTGCTACCACACTGTTGGCCAGGCGGGATCACATAAGCCCTTCTAGAAATCAAATCAAATCAAATCAAAATCTTTATTTATTCAGGCGGACATCATTGAGCGAAGCTCATTTACAAGATGGACCTGATAGGTCAAGATCAAAATAAAGTACAGTAGCATACATAAACAAATACAGAGAAAGAGACAAGGACTTAAATATAAATAAACAGGTACAGTAGTAAAAAACGTATATACAAACAAGGTAGCTAATGATTTTGGACCACAAAACAAAATAATTCAGACAGGTTTGACCCAAATGACTGTAAGGAATTGGGAATGTGAAACTGGTCAGGTGTGTTGTAATTGGATAGATACTTAAGCAAGTAGATATGGGGATAAAAAGGGAATGGCAGTGATTGTAGGGTATATTGTAGCTAAGTTTAGAAAAAGTATATAAACTGAGATAGAAAGAAAAAGGGGGTAAAGGGTAAGAAGGGACTAAGCTAGTGAAAGCAGTTGCATATCTCAGGAGAGAGACTTATGAAGAGCTTTTAAAGGATGCTATAGGGATGAAGGTGTTCAACTTTAGGGTCTTCTGCAGAGAATTCTCAGGTAGATGCTAAGAAGTAGCTGATTGCAGATCTCCCATGCCGGTACAGACTTTAGGTATCTTCAAGGTGATAAGGTTATTGCTTCTTAGGGCATATGATCTAGGTGTAGCTAGAGTAAAGCAATCAGAAATATAAGATGGAAGTTTGTTTGACAGAGCTTTGTAAATCCATAATGCAGCATTTTTATTCCTCCTAAGGTGTAAGGATGTCCAGCCAACAGCATTATAGAGAGAGCAGTGATGAGTGTTGAAAGGAAGATCTGTGATGAATCTTAGAGCTCTGTGGTACAAGGTATCCAATTTACTTAAATAGGACATAGTACAGTGGTCATATAGGAAATCTGCATAATCAATGAGAGATAGAAATGATGCCTGTATTAGTCTCTGTTTAGACTCTTTGGTTAGATAATGTTTGATTCTGAAGAATAGGCCGAGCCTCTGTCTGAGTTTTTCAGGAGCTCCTCAACATGTTGAGTGTAATCAAGTCTGTTATCAATCCATACCCCTAGATATTTGAATTTATCCACATAATCAAGATTTTCTCCAAGGATGGTGGATAGTTGGGAAGAATGTTTGATGAGAGAGTGGTAGAATATATATTGGTGGAAAAGAACATAGCCTTTGTCTTCTTGGCATTTAATAGTAGTTTCTTTTCAAGTAGTTGATGTTGCAGCAGGGAGAATTCTGATTGTAATAACTCACAGGCCTTTGATGGTGAGGGGTTACTGACATACAAGACAGTATCATCAGCAAAAAGGTGAACATTAGCAACAGTGAGGTTGGAATCAATGTTATTGATATAGATAGCAAAAAGGATAGGGCCCAGGATGGATCCTTGCGTACTCCCTAGAAGTGGTTTTGAGGAGGATAGGACACCTTCATTTTCACCTGCTGTATTCTATCAGTGAGGTAACATCTGAACCACCCAAGAGAGGTTGAATCCAGGCCTAAGGAGTGCAGTGAGGAAATTAGCAGCTCATGATCCACTGTATCAAAGGCTTTACTTAGGTCTAGAAATACAGCACAGATGCTGCTTTTTTTGTCTAACTCAGTTTGCCAATCATTTGTTACTTTTGCTAATGCAGAAATGGTACTGTGTCTGGTCCTAAACCCAGATTGAGCAGGGTTAAGGAGATTATTAGCATCGAGGTAGTCTCTTAGTTGGATACTCACCAGTTTTTCTAACATTTTAGACAGCACAGGTAGGATGGATATAGGTCTATAATTGTTGAGATCCATGGGTCCCCTGATCTGAGGAGGGAAACACATGTGCTGTTTTCCACAATGTAGGAACAGAACCAGTGGATAAGGACAGATTAAAAAGATGAGTTAGGGAACTGCAATGGCATGTAGAGCAATTTTAAAAGTAGGGGTCCAGAGAGTCTGCACCTGCACTTTTCTTGGTGTCTAGATGTAGCAGTAGGTCTTCCACTTGTTTTAATAAAATAAAATTCTCCAGTCTTCTGGGACCTCTCCTGTGCTCAGAGACTCACTAAACAGTTCTGATAATGGCTCTGCTAGTTTCACCCTTAGCTCCTTTAGTACCCTGGGATGTATGCCATCAGGTCCCATTGCCTTGTCCACCCTGAGCTTATCAAGCTCTTGTAGGACCCTTTCTTTTGTGAAGGGACTAGTGCTCACCCCGTGTCCATGGTGCTGAGCTGTGGGCCCTGAAGTATCTATTTAGGATAGATGCTTTTAGATGGTCTTCCTCCTCACATGCCCCCTTATCTCCTTTGATTTTAGCAATACCCCCTCTGGACTTTCTCCTTTCACTAATATATCTATAGAAAGTCTTGTCACCTTCTTTTACTGTTTGTGCTAGTGTTTCCTCAGTTTGAACCTTTGCCTGCCTTACTGCCTTCCATGAGTCCCTTAGGGAAGTTTGGTATGCCTCCTATTTTCATCCGCTGTGTTCTCTTTTATTTCCTGAAGGCCAGCCTTTTGGCTGTGACCTTTTCTGCTACTTTTTGAGAACCAAAATGGTTTCCTTCTTCTTTTTCACTTCCTTTTCTCTCTAACACAATGGGATGTTGCTTCAAGTATTGCATCTTTAATGCTTGCCCACTTTGCCTGTACCCCCGCATCTGTATTTCTTTTTGCCAGGGCTAGCTTAACTTGCACTTGTCTAGAGTGTGTAATTTTGTTGTAAGTTACTGCGCCTTGACTACTGCATTGTTAACCGGTTATTGCTGTCTGCACTGTTCTACGTGTTACTACTGCTTACTGGAATGTTTATACTGATGATCTAGGGGTACCAGGTACTGGCGCAGCCAATGCCTAAGCACCCCCCAACAGACCCATTCCTCTACTCCTATTGCCCCTGGACCTCCACAGCCCTCCCCCTCACTCTGCCTGAACACCGTTTCCCCTGCCCAGATACAGTTCCACAACCCTGGACATTAGCCGCACCATCAGCTGCTGAAACCGCTCACCTGCCGTACCTTACCCCGAACCCCCGCTATCTTTAGCCTCCCCGCCGGCCTACAGCTCCATGCTCCTAGGCTCCTGCTGCTAAAACCGCTCACCCGCCGCTTTCACCCCCGTATACTCACACTCATCGATCTGTCCAGCCTGTGTACGGTTTCCATGGACACGGTCTCATCCCTCAGCCCCCTGCCGCCATTCCCGCCATATCCTCCTAACACTGACTTTTTGCTTCTACACCCCCCAGTTAGACCCGTTTGCTCTTAACCTCCGCAGCCCCCCCCGACTACCCCAACTGAGCACTGACTCCCCTGCCGGGAACAGTACCACAACCCCAGTACTTGCCGCACCTTCCAGCAGCTGATACGCTCCCCATGCCTCACCCCGAACCCGCATCTAACTCTCCCCTGCTGACTTGGTTCCATGAACCCTGGCTCCTCTTGAGTGGTTCTGCTGCTAAAAGCTGCCCCGTGGCCGTCTTCACCTCCGATACCCTCCCCTTCAGCTCTCTCTAGCCACCGCACGGTTCCATGGACTCGGTCTCTTCCCATAGCCTTCTACCGCTTATGCCACCATATCCCCCTCACCCAGACATATACTGTAAGCCCCCTGCCCCATCCAAATATTCCCCTGCTTCACTCCTCCTCTGGCCGCTGATGCCTATCATGTCCTTTCCTGCCCTGTTTTTGCACCGCCTTTTACCCCTCTATAGCCCCACTGCAGGTGGTGTCTCCCCTGCCTCCAGCTCTGCCTGACCTACTCTCTCCTCCCACCTCGACCATGTACTGCCACCAACCATTCACCGCCCCACACCCAGACCCCCCATCCTGCCTCCTTCATCCTGCTGCCACCTTAACCACTTAGCAGCAAGGTTGCCTTCCCAAGCATCCCCCTTTACCTGCTCACCCAGTTCCCTACCCCTGTCTTCCCTCCTGACCCACCTGTCCTTGATCTGCCCTGTATACCTTTACCCGCTCACTAAATGCTACCTATACACTGTAAATCTGCTGTTTTTCTCTTGACCTGTTGATTGTCTCTGAAGCTGTACTCCTTTATTGCCTTTTACTGAAAACTGCTCTCTGTATTGTTACTGCTTCCCTGTATTATGTAAATGAACTCTGTATTGTTACTGTACCTCCCGGGTCGTACCTGAAAATAGTCACCTGTTTGTCTAGCGCACCTACCCAGTAAACAAAAACTAAATAAAAAACTCTGTTGGCCATCTTCTCAAGGTCAGTTCCTCTGAAGTCCCATATTTTTGCCTTGGAATGGGATGATTTAGTTGTAGTATACAGAATTGAACCATACCATGTGATGGTCACTGGCCCAAGGTGACCTTCTACCTGGAGATCTGTGATCCTTTCCCTGTTAGTCAGTACTAGATCTAGGATAGCTCTTGTCGCTTGTGAGTTGTTGTACCAATTGTTTGAGGCCCTTCCACTGCAGAGAATCCACCATGTGTCTAGTTCTGGCAGATGTTCCTGCTGGTATTGCTCAATCTGTATCTGGCATATGAAGTCTCCCATTATCAGAACCTCCCATTTAGCTGTCATGTTTTGTATATCTTCTAACAGTAATGTGTCTATGTCCTCCCCCTGGTCAGGGGGCCTGTAGACAACCTCAGTTCTTATGGCTGTCCCATCTCCTGTTTCCAAGGTGACCCACAGTTCTTCTGGCTCCTTATGTGTATTCTTAATTTCTGTAGCTTTGATATTTTCATTAACATACAGGGCCACTTCACCTCCCCCCCCTTTTTGCACCTCGGTCTGTTCTGAACAGTACATAGCCAGGTACTGGTCTCCTAAGTGTGGTTATTGGTAAACCACGTCTCGCTAATTGCTACTATTTCCAGTTTAGCCTCTGTCATTATTGCCTGTAGGTCTGGGATCTTATTTCCAAGACTGTGAGCATTTGTGTACATGATTTTCTATTGGCCAGATTTTGGTGTGCTAGTTGTTGGGTGAGGTCTGGTGTTTCCCCTGTGCTTCGTATGGGGAGCTGGACCTTTTCCCTTATCTGGTGATGCAAATGAACTGCAAACATGCTGAACTCCTGTTTGACCACTAGCTGAGGTGGGAGGGTGTTGCACCCCTCTCCCCATTTGCTAGTTTAAATATTCTACAAAGGCGTCAAACTTCTGCCCCAATGACACTGACTCCTCCTTAGTTAGATGCAGTCCATCAGATTTAAAACTTTAAGCTCCCAATACTGTTGTCAGTTCCTACAAATTTGTGTCCTTTTTCCTGGCACCAGCCCTTGAGCCACATGTTTAGCTTCCTCATCTCCCTTCTCACCTTTCTGTCCATATGCTCCTTTATCTTTGTTCACTTTTCCTCCATCCCACCCAGGCCACCTTCCACACTGGGTCATCCCTGAGGCATTCACCCATCTTTTAAAATCTGCCTCCCAGGTCCAGGGGCCTTGCCCTCATGTGCTTGATTCCACAACCATCCTTATATTGAACCACAGTACGGTGTTCACTGGTCCCAAGTGGCCTCCCACCTTGTCATCTGTAACACTGTCCCTATTAGATAGTATTAGGTCTAGTGTTACCCATCACGAATGGGTTCACTGACTAGATGCCTGAGGAACATCCCCGGCATACAGTCCTGGATGTCCCTGCTTCTACCTGAAGCCGCTACTGGAATGCTCCAGTCTACATGTGGCAGGTTGAAGTCCCCTATCAGCAGCACCACTCCCTTTTCAGACATCTTGCCAGTGACTTCCACCAGTACCTTATCTAATTCCTCTCCCTGTGCTAGAGGTCTGTATATCACTCCAGTCTGAATAGTGACTCCATTCCCTATCTCCAGGTGACCCACAGTCCTCTGCCTCCCCTGTGTTCCCTGCATCTCTGTGGCTTTATGCTTTCCTCATAAAACACCACATCTCCTCCTTTCCTTCCACCCAATCCTTCCTGAACAGAGTATGGCCTGATATGGCCATGTCCCAGTCATGGTTTTCAGGGCACCATGACTCGGTGATGGCCACAGTATACAGGCTGGCCTCTGCCACGATGGCCTCTAGGTCCACAATCTTATTTCCTAGACATAGAAACATAGAAACATGGACTTTGATGGCAGATAAGGACCGCTTGGCCCATCTAGTCTGCCAGTTTCCCTACCTACAGGATAGGCCACAGATCCTAGTTAACCAACAGCCTACTTCTTCCTACCCCCCCCCACAAGAATTGCCTTATGTCTGTCCCATGCATTCTTGAATTCTCCCACAGTTTTAGACCCCACAACCTCCTCAGAAAGGTTGTTCCATGCATCTACTACCATTTCTGTGAAATAATACTTCTTCACATTGCCCCTGAATCGTCCCCCCTCTATCTTTAAATTGTGTCCCCTTGTTCTTGCATGTCTCTTTTTCTGAAAGATGCTACCCTCTTGGACTTTGTTGATTCCACTGAGGTACTTAAAAGTTTCTATCATGTTCTCCCTCTCCCTTCTTTCCTCAAGGGTATACATATTAAGCTCCTTTAGTCTCTCCTCATACGGCTTCTCTTGCAGACCCTGCACCATTTTAGTTGCCCTCCTCTGGACTGCCTCTATCCTGTTTATGTCCTTTCGGAAATGGGGTCTCTAGCATTCACACACATGGCCTTCCAGATTTTGTATCCACTCTGCTTGTTGCCCCCCTTCCCCCCCTTTTAATGTTCCTGTTCCCTTCCCATTTTGTCTGTACCATCCTGCTTCCTTTATTAATTTGTACCCTGAGGGATTCCTCTCCTCTCAGGTTCTCCTTACTCTCTTCTTCAGCCTCTGGGGAGGGAGGAAGATGTGTCAGAGTGGGATTTGAACCCTTGGGTCTATTCAGAGACCAGAATATCCATTTCGTTTGGAAGAACTCTCTTCTTGAGTCTGAGACCTTAGACCAGTCAGCCATTCTGACACTCACATTTTGCTGTTTCTTCCATACCATTTGCAGTCTCCAACTCAAATACACTTTCACCTGGCTCCTAAAGCAGCCACTCCCATTTGTGTCCTGGTGGTTTAATTAATTAGCACAGTCCAGCAGCATGCTGCTTCCTAGTTTTCAGTTCTCATATGCTCCTGTTTTTTCCCCAGCAGTTTCATTTATTGTTCTCTCTGCCTCAGCCTACACGGCCTGCAGTGTATCAGGAACTAACACTGACCTCCCTTATGGAATTGGTTGGCATGTGTTCACCATTCAGTCCAGATGCATATAATTCATTCTCCTACATGTTCTAGTTGCCATTTGATGTTCAACTTCAAGTTCAAGTTTATCGTTGGAAAACTCCATTGAGCAAGCTCATTCACAAGGAGGTCCTTTAACACCGACAGGTAATTACAGATTGCATAATTGAAAAAACAGTACAAATTCATGTACAGAATTGTTTTATTTATTTATTTATTTATTTTTGAAAGTCGGATTTACAACCTTTGAGTCAGGGACTCATTTACAAAGGCACCTCGTCAATTATGGGCAAACATTAACATGTTGCATAAAAATGAAAATGACATAGAAAAATACAAGTACAGAAAAAAAAGTACAAAGTGCTTGTCTCGATGTCTTGATCAGTTGTTCAGCCTTGCCTATGTTTTGTTTCTACCTTGTGCTCAAGGCCATCAGGCTTCACCATTGGCCTCCTACTACTCCTCCACTTGAATGCAAGCCAGCCAAAAACATAGCATGGCTTCCTGGTCTCCCATCCCTCTATGTCAGTGTGCTCACTCTGCTCTATTGAAGTTCACATCTTGAGGGTGGGTCCCTCAACTTGGGCGGGGTCCTTCTCTTTCTGCCCTTGGGGTAGAATGTGTTATGCTCAGGGGGAATCTTTGGGCATACAGATTGACTCATTGCACCACTAGATATAGAATTTAAGACTTCAGTTGTCAGAGGGTGGGGCCTCTAAATCCACAGGGCCTTTTTTAGCTATGCAGCCATGTCAGCAGCACCTTTAAAAGCTATTCCTCTCTATGGCTGCCTAAGAATCACTTGGTCTCTACCTACTTCCCTTGCTCTACCCCTCAAGGGTGAAGATCATACAGTTATACAAGCCCCTTCCTCTCAAGGACCCAACTCTTATGCCTAACCCCTCAAGGGTTTGGCTTCCTATCTAGGCCTCCCCTCAGTGGAGGCCAAGTGAGTGCTTTTCAGTGGTCATTGCTCTCCTCTTCCCACCTTGTGGGGTGGGCCTCTTTGCAGGGAACCTCATTTAGCTGCAGAGCTCAGCTCACGGCACCCCCACAGTCTTTCCATTAGAAGGATAGAGTGAGAGCCCATCCTCTAAAATTTCCCCTTGATCTGGGACTTTTAACTGCGAAAGCTAAGCCATCACTAATTTCATCCCTAGCCTGGAGGGAAGGTGACTAAGGCCTTGGATCCCTGGAGGTTTCCTCCTCATAGGGGGCTTTTTCCTCTCCTCCATGCTGAAGGTCTTAAAAGTTAGTTTCTGCAGGAGGTAGTCCATAATGATGTATATCAATATTAGTACATTGTTTACCTTAGTAGGTTTCCACTGTGAGCTGGGGTTGGATGGCGGCCCTCTTTTCCATCCTGCTGTTCCATCTCTCCTTTTGGAAGTCATGCATCTGTCTACTATTGCTGTCAATCACTACTCAGTTTAGCCTCTGTCTGTTTTAACCCTTAGGCTGCGGAAGATTTAGAACACATAGGTTTTTACGACAAGATATCTTGTCAGCGGCAGCCTAAGGTTAAGTCATCACTAGTTGCTGTCAGTCTATCCTCACTCAGGCTTTGTGTTCGCCACCTACTGCATAGTACTGTTGGGTCCCTTCCTAAGGTATCTTTAACCTAAATGAATTATGTTCCTGCTGCAACTCTAGGTGTGAAACCCTCCTCAAGAGGCTTCTTTTGCCTTCATGGTACCTCAACAGGGTAGTGATTCCCCATGGGACAGAGAGTGCGAATGGCCAAAGTATCCATGTTTGACAATCAACAACACATTTTATTCCTCCAGACTGTGACAGGGAGCTCCTGTCACTCTTGAGGAATGACCTTTTCTTAAATCTGTTGCAACAGTTCTTCTATTTCTTAGCCTAATCTATTCTTTACAATCTCTAGTCCATAAGGTTGGCCATCTATGGGCATCCCTTCCACTTTCTTGACTATATATAATGTCCTCTTTAATTTTCCTTTTCCCTCTCAGGTCCTCATATAGGGAGGTTATTGTGGTGACCTCCGAGTTTATGTAAAACAACAAGCTGTGTTTATCATTGGTGGATTTAGTATGTGATAGCACTATGTCATACAGTTCCTTGATGTAAATACCTTATGTTTGTGAAACCTGTAAATGTTGAAAATACCAAAGCACTAGGTGTTTTTGATAAAGGTAAAATGTACTAGGTGACTGTATTATAGAAATTAAGTTAGTTGTGTTGTTAAATGCATGTAAATTGGTACCATGCATTTCTGCTGTAAACTGGGCAATCTGAAAATGTCATGGTGATTTGCATATACCCCATGATGCTTTGCATTATGGAAGTATGTGTGATGTTGTGTTTCTTTGAAACTTGGCTTACAAGCAAACAAGGCAACCATGGGGATGAAGGGTTTTCACTGAAAAGTTTACTTCGGTGGATCAGTGAGTCAGTAGGTGCTGACAATTGCATAGGATAGACATACATAGTCTGTTGCTGAAAATTGATGTATTGAAGAAGGAATATGTCATTGCTGAAGGTGAGGTCCTGTATTTTGAATAAATAGCATACAGAGATTGTGTGCTGAAACTGAAGTTCAGTGTCTGGTCCATCTGTTATCTCACAACCCCTCCACAGACTTAATGTCACAAATGGGATAACTTGCTGGAAGTATCTGGACTGGCCGAAAGAGGGATGTTTTCTGGTGGATATTGCCCAGATATCCCAGGTGGACTGATGCACCAGGAGTTGCCAGAGGAGAACCCAGAGAAGAAAGTCTGTGGAGTTTGGACCAGAACCATGGCCAAGAGAGAGGGAGAGAAGATATGCTACCACAGAGAAAGAATGCTTAGCTCTGAAGTGGGCTATTGAGTCTCTGAAATATTACTTGTGGGGGGCTGAATTTAAGGTTGTAACTGATCACAACCCCCTCTGCTGGTTGTACCAAATGAGAGAAAAAAATCTCTGTATAATGTGGTGGTACTTGACTTTTCAGCCTTATAGATTTACTGTGTCCCACAGGGTAGGGACAAAACATGTAAATGCTGATTTCATGTCTAGATATGGTGCAGGAATCGATGTCAGTGAAATATGACATACTTTCCCTAAAAGCAGATAGTTGAGAAATGTGTTAATGACTCAGGGTAAAGAATCATGATATCCACTGTGTTTATGATGGAATGTTTATCATTAATAGGGACCCTGAGACAGAGCCTTCTGAAGATAGCTGGGTGGAAGCTCCATCCCTTTCTGGGATATGAAGGTGGTAAGCAGTCTGCAATAACTACTTCCCTCTTAAGGAGGGGGATATGTGACAGGGAGCTCCTGCCACTCTTGACGACCAACCTTTTCTTAAATCTGTTGCAACAGTTCTTCTATTTCTTAGCCTAATCTATTCTTTACAATCTCTAGTCCATAAGGTTGGCCATCTGTGGGCACCCCTTCCCCTTTCTTGACTATCTGTGGTGCCCTCTTTAATTTTCCTTTTCCCTCTCAGGTCCTCATATATGGAGGTTATTGTGGTGACCTCTGAGTTTATGTAAAACAACAAGCTGTGTTTATCATTGCTGGATTTAGTATGTGATAGCACTATGTCTTAAAATACCTTGATGTATATACCTTATGTTTATGAAACCTGTAAATGTTGAAAATACCAAAGCACTAGGTGTTTTTGATAAAGGTAAAACGTACTAGGTGACTGTATTATAGAAATTAAGTTGGTTGTGTTGTTAAATGCATGTAAATTGGTATCATGCATTCCTGCTGTAAACTGAGCTAATCTGAAATGTAATTTTGATTTGCATATATCCCATGATACTTTGCATTATGGAAGCATGTGTGATGGCGTTTCTTTGAAACTTGGCTTATTGCCAGTTCCCTTTGGGGTAACCCTTGTTTCAATGCTTCTACACTGAGGTTTTTTGTCTGTAGCTTGTTTTTTTTTCTTTTTGAGCCCCCCATTGCCCAACCAAACAAGGCAACCATAGGGATGAAGGGTTTCACTGAAAAGTTTAGTTCAGTATATCAGTGAGTCAGCAGGTGCTGACAAATAAAGAGAAAGGATATACATAGTCTGTTGCTGCAAACTGATGTATTGAAGAAGGAATATACCATTGCTGAAGGTGAGGTCCTGTATTTTGTATAAGTATCACACAGAGACTGTGTGATGAAACTGAAGTTTGGTGTCTGGTCCATCTGTTATCCCACAACCCCTCCACACAGATGATCATCAATGCTGCACAAGTGTAACTCCTTACTAAGCGTACACCCATTTAACTTATTATAACGAAACAAACTTATAGTTACCCATTTCATAAAAGCAATGGCAATGTCAGTAAAACTAATAGAAAACACCAATCTTGCAAAAGTGTTACATAAACAAGACTACTAAATAGTTACTTAAAACACTTTACCACACAAAACAAACTGATATAAGTATAACAGGGCAGCAACTACATACAGTTAATAAAGAGCCCGAGATGTAATTTATAAAAAAGGATATGCAAAGAAGATATTAGCTACAGGTTGAAGAAAGACAACAGATTTCCAACAACGTCCCATATTAAAGGTCTGAAAATTCACTGTCCTTTAAAATACGTATGGTGCAGAGAACAAGGAAGTTCCAAGCAAAACTGGGACCTTAACAAAGAGATGATACAACCTCTTAGGTTCTAAAGAATATAACTACAGGGTCCAAAAGCTGAAAGCAAATGCAAATATGTTTTTGATGATTCATTAGTGTTCAGGATTTATACCTGGGGAATAAACTTGTTTTTCATGGCCCCTTTAGCCTGATGAAATAAAATGTTGTGTTGGACTTGGAAAATGTTTCATTTTTGGCTCACATTTGAACTGTGTCCTCCACAGGTACTGCCAAACAGTACTTATGCTGCATTGCTTTCCAGATCTATCCTGAAGGTACTGTGGTTGTCAAATAACCATGCAGCACTACTGTTTTCAAAGCAACTATATTGCCAACATGTTTTTCCCAAGCAGGATCTGCATCCCAATCTGGCACCCTAGAAGTGATGTTAGTCAGCTAAAAATGCACTTGGTACACTGGGGTTGGGGGGGATGATGCTGTGGAGACTGTTATACTGGGGGTGCCCCAATGTCTAAAGTCTTCACTCGTTTCCTCTGGGAAATTAAAAAATGAACTCTGGCCAGCCCGGTGGCACTGAGGGCTGAGGCACTGGATACCTTACCTCGCATCACACCGGTGACCCGGGTTCTGGAACAAGCCATGGTTGTCGGGTGCTGGCCAGGCGGAGGGAGAGATGGAGCAGGATCGAGCAGCCAAAAGGCAGCTCTCCTCTCCTGGGGAGGACACCCATCACCCACCGTAGTTCTACTGCCCCCAGGTGGAGGTCTGAGGGAAGTGCAAGCAGGTGGTAAAGTAGAGGGAAGGTGCCTCTGTACCACGGTGAGCACATGCCTCCACATGCGCATGTGTGGCCGGGGCAAGGGGATGTGACCACAGATCGGGGGGAAAAAAATCCTACAAAGATATAAAATATAAAAAAAAAATTAACCCTGACCTAGTATTCATGGGGATCCCCCTTGGGGGCTGAACCACATAAATACATTATGAAATAAATGAATATGAGGCACTAGAATGGATTGTAAAAATTAGTCTTTCTTGCTAGTTAAAATTCTTCCTACAGTATCTCGTTATTTAGCTGTCAGACTACTAATTATTCCCTCACTTATCTCGACAATACCCAGCACAGTACATAAAGGTCTTATGTACAACATAATGTTATATAATTCCCTTGTTGCACCTGGAAACAAGCTTTAGCTCAGAGTGCCTTTCCTGGTTACCGATTTTGAATAAACAAATGAATAATTTACCTTTTATAATCATGTATACTATAAATAATTGTATAAGGTTGTATTTCCAGTTTTTACTAGTTTACAACTGAAGGGTTTTGAAATACAGTGCTATACAAAACTCAACCTACTTCCCTTTCTCTGCCCCGACTGTATTGTGTTGTATTGTGTGGTGTGGTGTGGCGTGGTGTGGTATGGTATCACAACACAAGAACTGCTAGCACAGCCTAACAAAGAACAACAAACAACTAGTCCCCACAACCAGGCCCTCTTAGAGAAGGGTGTCTGACTGAGTCAGCACCATGGGGTGGGCCTGCAAAGGCTAGGAATAAACCCTATTCATGTTAAGCAGCTCTTGCAGAGGTGTCAGAGTTTTACCTGCATATGCCTCTAATGTTAGAAATAACCAAATGTGTCATAATCCAATTATGGTAAACACACATCACTTAAATTAGCCCCAGGCTTCCCACTCTGTTGACTTTGGACTGGAATGGAGTCTTTTTCCTCCTCCTCCTCCTCCTCTGTTCTCCCAACAGCACCAGCACACATCACAATTCACAGTGTTAATCAACTGCACCAGCAATGGAAAAAAATAACAATTGAGGGGGAAAAAAAAATATTTTTAGCAGAAACAATTTCCCTGCAGGATGCTTTGAGCCAGTGAATATACTGAAGTCTGCAGCTGTGCATACCAGCGTGTCTCATTGGTGCCTGCTGACACACATATGTTTCAACAAAGAAAGAGAGACAGAGACAGAGACTTTATCTGTGGATTTATTGTTACAGTTTATTATTTTAAAAGCATCCATCTGGGATTATTTGGGATCATGAACTAGCTGAACGCCGTAAATGTTAGGTGTGGTTTGAAGTTATTGGCTAGTACAACCCAAGACTGGCTGCTGTTGTATCAACTCCAGCATTCGGTCATTGACGTGTGTTCTCCTGAAGCTGTCCAGCTGCCAAAGGAAATGACCTATATTCATGAAACAGTTTTCTGGGGCATTAAAGAGTTTTTTTACCTCTCTATTCATGAAGCATTTTCTCTATTTTATTGATTTGTTTGGCACTCTTATTATGGTTTTATGCCACTCCTGATTCAGCAGAGCCTTTTTTTTCTATATACATTTTATTTCCTGGTTTCCCCGGTAGCCCGCTTCTGACCGACCCCCCCAGCTCCGTCACTGAGCCCCTCTGGGACTTACCTTCACCAGTGTCCTCTGCCACAGGACTTGTGGTTGTTCCCAGCCACTGGTGTGGGTGTGTGGAAGGTCAGTTGTCATCCTGCTGCCTGGGGTGTTTTTCCTCAGTTTTCTCCCTGTGCCCACGGACGTGACATGGGCGCAATGTCTGAGCTCCTCTTTTTGCAGAGACGGCCCCAGCATTCTGAATGTGGGATCCCTTCCAGATGTGGTGGCAGGTGTGTTCTGGCACCCAGCCACTGCTGAGTGTCAGACAAGCAGCACCACACTGACCCCCTCCCTGAGAAAGGAGAGCTGTCTAAGTATGCTCAATCCTTCCTCTCCCCTGATGGCCCTTGAGCAACCCGAGTCCGTTCCTGGCCCTGGGTCACCAGCATGGCAGGAGGAAAAGCATCCAGCGCCTGAGCCCTCCACGTCGCTGGGTCGACTTTAGCAGAGACGTTTAAAGGTGTCAGAAAACGAGAAGTGTAAAACAAAGCCAAATAATGCAAACACAGCATTATACAAATGCTTCATGAATAGCAGGGTAAAATAATACTAAAATAATAAGTGCTTCATGAATAACAAAGGTTTATGAATATACGTGTTCAATGTGTTCTATACCCTAAATGATGCTTTTAAAGTGCCCCCAACATACTTGCATTTATTTGTTTGTTTATTTATTTAGCTAGTTAGTTAGTTACCAGGAAAGACATACTGAGCTGAAACAGCCTGTTTCCAGATGTGTCCTGGGGGAAGGGAGATGAGGAGAGTAAAGCAATAAGTAACAACAGTCCGGTACACAGATAAGAAATTAGAAATATAACTTTAACAATTAATAGCAACAAAATTACCAACACGAGCTAGGCTGAGCATCTGATGAGCACAAGTACTATAAGTGCAAATTGGAACACATTTGGAGTATAAACAAGGCACTGCTAGGTAAGGTATTAAAGAGCAGATGACAGCAATTTGAAGGGGACTGATGCACTGCTGGCACTTTGTTCAGCAGGGATGGATGGAAGAAACTGGAGGGGGGGACTGGAGGAAATGAATTAGGGCAGGAGCAGGAGTATGTAAATAAATGCCTGGCAATTTGTAGATGGACCCCTGGCAATCATCCCCCCTCTTGCTGGCCTTAGCTCTCATCCCCCTCACAGTTTCCCCCACAGTGCTGGTGTTCACTTTGCCTTCCTCTGAATCCCCTCCTCTGAGGTACTCCATAAGCTGTCAGGCATCACGTCAACTTCTTGCCCTGGGTCAGATGTATCCATGTATCCCCCCTCACCTCCCCCTGCTTTCAGAAATTAGGGGTACCTGTTATTGCTGTCCCCAGCACATGTTTCTAACTGTTCCCTTACCTCTGGAATTCACCCCTCACTCTGGAAGATTGCAACTTCCCCTGCACAAAGTGGGCCCTACTGACTCTCCTGCAAACTGCTGGCCAATCTCCCTACTCCCTATTCTAGTGAAACAACTATCTGCCTACCTCTCCAAGCAAGCTTTCTTTTCTGATTACCAGTCTGGCTTTCATGCTGCACATTCTGCAGAGAAACATAGAAACATAGAATTTGGCAGCAGATAAGGACCGCTTGGCCCACCTAGTCTGCCCATTTTTCCCTGTCTTTACTGTCACGACAGACCCTATCTGATCACCATCTGCTCCCCCTGCTTTGCCACCAAGATTCCTTTGTACCTATCCCATGCATGCCCACAATATAAGGAAGACCCTACCACTGATTAGCAATACTCCGGAGATCCAAAACCCTAATGTTTTTTTCATTTCCCTACTTTGTATGCTTTGCGTTCTTCAGCCCTAATGTCTGCATTAATGCATTTTTTGCAGTTAATTTCCCTTCTTATTGTGATAGTGGAATTGTATCCTTATTTGCGCAAAATGGAATAAATATAGTATTGGACACAGTCCTGAACTAGTGCATAGGCCCATCAGGCCTCAACACGCATGTCAGTACCTTGTGAGGGAAGGATCTAGGTCAAAACCATGCCAGTAAAATGGCACAGTCAAAAACCATGCCACATGGACACAAGAAAGAGAGTGTGGTAAAAAAGTGGCGCTAATGTAAATAAACCATCTCCAAATCCATGCATGCTGTTATGATGGTGTGGTTTTTGACTGCACGTTCTTTTCTGTCATGGTCTTGACTGGACATCATGAGGGGAAGTCTCCTTGGCCCATCACAGGGTGTCGTGTCTGCACCAAAATGCTGCTTCATCCCTACCCAGGCTGGGTCTGCTACCGCACATTGCAGCGCCTTCCTCACCAGCCTTGGCCCATTAAACCATCCCACTGAGTTCACACCCGAACTCAGGCCACTGTCATGGGAAGACAACGTGGTCTTCACTGGGCCAACAGACATTCCTGCAAACAACGTTATTTCATAAGGTTTTTTTTTGTGACATTCTGACCCCAAGATTTCAACAGACTCTTTTTATGACCCTTCCTTCTGAACATGACAGGTGTCATTTAATATCATACTGGACAAAATGTAATTTCATTCTGGCAGTGTGAAATCACATGTTGACCAGGATTTAAAACAACAGCTGTCACGCACATTAAGTGGTGTGACTAGACTGCTATGCTGAAAATTTGGGGTTTAAATATTGAAAATGAGCAAAGTTATGAGTGTGCGCTGAAAATTATAACATACCTCAATGACTTTGTTGTTTTTTTAATATTTTGACCCCAGACTTTTAACATAGTCTTCTTATGATCCCACTTCATGAAGCCAGTAGGTGGAAATTTTTGAATCCCCACCAAAATGTTATTCCATGCCATAGGTGTGAAAACATGTTTCAGCCAGGATGTGAAAAATGACAGCTGTAATGTTCATGACATGGTGTGAAAAAATGGTTATGTTGAAAGTTGGGGGTTAAAATATTGAAAATGACCAAAGTTATGAGTGTGTGTAGAAAGATTTCAATGTATGCTCACAGTTTGGTTGTTTTATGTACTTTTCATCAAATGTTCAACATGGTCTTTTGGGATCCCACCTCATGAGCACTGGTGGTGAAATTCAGTTAATCAGGCCCAATCAGGCACAAAAGGTGATTTTGTGCAGCGACTGCAAAATCACCTTCCAGGCCTGATTAATGTAACTTCACTGCCAGTGTTCATGAGGTGGGGTCCAAAAGGCCATGCTGAAAATTTGTTGAAAATATTCTTTAAAATGACCAAGTTTGAAGATAAGTTCAAAAGCGACATTGAAAAACATTATCAGGCACTTATCTATTTTTCTCAGTTCCTGATTTGACACTGAAGAGTGAAAACATGTCTCCTGTCTGAAGAGGAATATGGAGTTGGACCTTGACTCAGTAAGTATAGGGTAAGGGTTGTGCTGGGTGCTGAGTGGGAGGGTCAGGATGGGGAAATGGGGACAGTGGCAGGCAGTGTGGGATTGTTTTCTTTATTTTGGGGTTAAAAAAAGGATGTCAGGGGATGGTTTTCTTTTGTATAGGAGCACTAATGGGCTTACACTATTTCCAATGCTGGGATTGGGCAGCCCAGGTTGATATGATACTTGGGGGTACCGGGGGTAGGCACCCTGGTATCCCAGACTGCTGAGGGAGAGAGGGAGGTTGTGTATGCCTACACCAAAGGCTGGGCACCCCCGGTGTCAGGTACTTCATATTACAGGTTTGTGGGGGGAGGGACTGTACTGAAGGGAGGAGGAGCGAGACCAACACTGGGGAGTGGGCACCATGGTGTTGGATTCTATTTAAATTATATATTTAAACTAGCAGTGAGGATCAGACTTATGCAAATAATGGTGGTAGAGACACACACACACACACACACACATATGCACAGCAGTTTTGCATTCTCAACAGGATGCAAGCCGGCCAGCTGACAAAGCGACAGCTGTTTAGTATAATACAACCTGACATGTCGCAAAAATCCAGCTATTTTAGAACATTGATTTTTCAAACTGTACATGCCCATAAATGGACTGGTATTTCTTAAATAATTTAAAAACTACTTTACTTTGGGACATAAAAAGCACAAAAGCACACACTTTGGGCTAAACTCCACAAAACCTGCTAATTTCAGGTTTCAAATCCTCCTCGATTTTTAGTTATAATTGAGCGAAAGCAAGGACTGAATTTTGGTGATTTGGGGTTTTTTTGCACCTCTGTAACTTTCCCTCAGTGAACAGATCCACACAAAACTTTCAGGCTCCAGAGTTCCCAGCACCAACACTGTGCATTCCAAATGTTATGTAAATCAGTTGAACAGGCGCAAAGTTATTAATATGCAAAAAATTGGAGCTAATATCAAAGTACTTAACCCTAATATACTGGTGCTGTATACACCTGTATAATAAAGGAATAATGCGACGACAGGGTGTGTGTCGTGCTGGGATACATGCGTCTTGGGTGGTTGGGCCGCGAGGGCCGCAGGCCCGGTCGTCAACTGTCTAGGCGTGGCATTATCCACATGACACAAACCCTGGAGTGCAGTATTCTATTATACAATGGCTCTCCTGTAATAAAATACAACGAAAAAAGATGAAAATATGTTTAAAAGTATTTTATATATTTTTTATGAGTAGGAACACATAGAGGAAAAATATTCCTACGAGTTGCTTGTATGACTACCTCACACACACACACACACACACACAGTCACATTTTGAGTTGCTTGTATGAGTACCCCTCACACACACACACACACACACACACACACCTCACATTTTTAACCAGTCCTGCTGCTTGCTCTGCTACAGGGAGAAAGGTGTTTGATTTTTCATTTTATAGAACAGTCCTGTATGCTGATGAGTGAGCAACATAGTGAAAGTAAAGCCGTTACACTGCCTGCATCCCCAAGCACAAAAGAATACAAAATGTGGAACAAAACGGCACACAAGAAAACGTGGTGTTGTGAGTTACTGGTCTGTTGTAATTTTTTAAAATAAAGAAAAACGTTACCACGAAGCCATGCATGTGATCTGTTTCAGCGCTTCCCGCTTGCCGCGAACATAGACAGTGCATGTCCTTAAAAAAAAAAACAGACCAATAAACGTGTGATTCTCCCAGTACAGTTTACTTCTCTTTGTACTGGGAGAAGAATACAAAATGTGGAATGAAACGGCACACAAGAAAACATGGTGTTGGGAGTTACTGGTCTGTTTTTTTTAAGGACATGCACTGTTTATGTTACTTGGCCAGTGAGGGTTGCGCTGAAACAGATCACGTGCATGGCTTCATGGTAACGTTTTTCTTTATTTTAAAAAATGACAACTTTGGCGATTTGGAAGCATCTGACAGGGTTGTGGGTTTAATTACAGTTGTTGCTGTTGCATGGGAGGGAGTTCTTTTAGGGTAATGTGCTCAGTGTTTTGTGGGCGGGTTCAAGTTTTCCAGGAGAGTGGCAAACCGGGATGGGTAAAGCTGCTTGTAGGGAGTGGAGAAATGCCATTTTTTTTTTACATGCGGTCACTTGTGTAATGGGACTAGATCCATGGTGTTATGCCAGGATAACACCACGGGTCCAGTGACATACTGACCAATCAGATTCCTACATTCTTTCTTGCCATTGTATAATATGTGCCTAATGTGCTGTCATAAAATCACCACATACTGGAATAAGAAAGTCTCTGTAACTGTAGCTATGGGCAATGCCAAAATGGCCCCTCTAGTCCTCTGAATACACTCTATCAGGGTGGTTTTAACCTTTCAATTTGCCAAGTAAATCTGGGAAAATGACTTTTATTAGTGCTAGGTTTTACCTGCTCACACTGAGCACTGTGTAGACCTTATCTAGGTGACCCTCAACTATTATCATGGTGTAACTGTAGTTACTCTATTTGTGTTGCTCATCCTCTCAAATTGCTAGGTTCATTATGGTGCACTGTTTGCCCTAGTGCTTTAGCCTACCAGTACACCCTAAGCATACTGTATACAACCTGTCTGGGTGGTCCTAAACTCTTAAATGATACATGTATCTTGGTAGACTGTTTTGCTAGGAGTTATTGGAGTTACACTTTGTCAGTTAACTACAGTGTAGTCACAGTGTAACTACACTGTACCTACAGTGCAACTGCAATGTAGTTGCATGCAACAAACATGTAACTAATGGGCAATTTAACTGCCCCTTCAATGGTTCTCTTGCCTCCTTTGCTGGGCCTACCCCTCAGAGGCCAACAACAATACCACTACTAATTCTGCTGGTCCACATTCCTAGTTTAATATGTCCAGTGACTGCACAAGCCGAGCCAGGAGCAACAATCTCCCTGGATGCAAATTGCTCCTTGGCCCTCAACTCTCCTGAACTGCCCTTCAGTACTCAGGCCCCTTGCACTCCTCTTACAAAACAGCGCCTCCCTCTGGTGTCACTTTGTGAATGCTACAGGATTTACTGGAGCTTCAGTGTTACCAGTGATAAGTGTAAGTCCCATTCCCACAGGTTAAAACCCTGCAAACTGAGGCATTACCTCAGAGCCTCAAGATGCTTAACACTAACACTACTACTGTTATCAGGAAATGTTCACCCCAATGCAGGCCCGGCAGCGAACCCCAACTCTGGTCTAGGTAACCAAGGGAAACTAAAGAAAGCCTCATTAAACATAGGTGATTTCCTTCATAAACTTACTCTACTTGAAGCCTGGGCTGTTGCAGTACAACTGGATATCATATCCCTCATTGAAACCTGGCTTAACCCCATAATATCTGACTCAGCCATGTCCTTACAGAATTTAACATCTTTAGAGAGGACAGAGTAGGGAAACGAGGTAGGGGCTGCCTCATCCATCTTTGGTCTGATCTACAAAGCTCCGAACTATAATTAAAAAATCTTGATAAGGACTGTGAATGTCTTGCTATTAAAATATTGCTGGGGCAAGGTCACAAATCTCTCATCCTCCTGTCAGTCTATATCCCCCTGGAAAGCAACAATCTAGCCTTGATTGCTTCTTGGGTACTTCAAACAATCAACCAAAACTGTGACAGCATAGTCACTGGTGATTTTAATATTAACTGGGTGGTCAGGTCCAACTTTTGCTACTGGGACAGGATGGCCAACATTTTCCTGTCCCAAATGATCATAGAACACACCAGAACCAACTACAGAACAGGCACAATGACCCTTATCAACTGGATTCTGGTAATTCATCCTGACAGATTTAAATCAACCAGGGTGCTGCCAGACACCCTTAGTGACCACTTGCCAGTGCTATGTGTGGGGGCAGTTAAACAGCCCAAGCCCCTTCCCCGACTCATCACTAGCTGGATCCTTAATAAGAGTAAGCTGCCTGATTTCAAGTCCCAAGTGGCCCTGATTGATTGGAGTTTTCTTAATGTCATACCTGGCGTTGACTTTGCCCTTGAATTCTTTATTACAGAATTCACCAAAATCTGTGACAAATTTTCATCCTTTAGAAAAGAAAGGTCAGGAGTACACCATCTTGCTGGATAACCCCTGAGCTTCCTGCTCTCATGAAAGAGATGGCCAGGCTGTGGTCTGTGGGTAGGGAAACTGGGTCCCCAGCTCACCTCCAAAATATTAAGAAATTAAAAACAAATGCACTGGAGGGATTAGGCTGGCCATATCTTCTCCATATCTTGGCCCCCACTATTGCTCTTCCCTTACCCACCTGCTGAACCTCTCTTTCAATCTTTGCACTGTTCTCCAAGCATGAAAGATTACAATATAATTTCCCTGCATAAAAGGGGATCCTTCCACACGGGAAATTACAGACTCATACCCTCCTTCCCTCCCTGGCTAAACTGTAAGAATCTCTGGTTTTCCCACCTTAATGACTTCCTTAACTCTTCTAACCTCCTTTCTCCTTTCCAGTCTGGTTTCAGGTCCAGTCACGACCATCACCTCCTTCTTCATGTCATGAACTCCATCATCACTAACGTGGATCAAGGACTCATTACTGCTGCCATTTTCATAGACCTAGCTAAGGCCTTTGATTCAGTATCTCACCCTCTTCTCCTCAGTAAACTCAGTTCTGCTGGACTCTCAACCTCAAATATTAACTGGTTCAGCTCTTACCTCTGGCCACTCCCAATGTGTCCTCTCAGGTGTTGCCCTCCTCCCTCCCTTCCTATCAAGGCCTGTGTCCCCCAGTGCTCTGTCTTAGGCCTGGTCCTATTCTCCATCTTTAAAATGACCTCCCCTAAGCCTGCTCTTTCTCAAATATACATATGTATGTAGATGACACCATCCTCTTCACCTCTGGTACCTCTGCCTCAAATGTCAGGCTTCTGCTCCAATCTGATTTCCAGTCTGTCCTTGTTGGTTTCAAGCCAATCACCTCAAAGTCAATGGCAAAAAAAAAAGTATTGATGACCTTTGGTACTCCTCAAAAATTAACAAACTTTTCCACCTCCCTCTTCTTCACCACCCTAGACAGAACCACTCTTTAAACAGTCTCCTCTTTCAAATATCTTGGCATCTAGTTAGATAGCTGGCTTGACCTTTCTGCACACATTGACCACATTCAGTTAAAGCTCCATCCCAAACTGGGGGCCTTGTATAGAAACAAATATTCACTCTCCCTGCCTGTCTGCCATGAACACCTGACTAAAATGATATTCTCCTCATTTGACCATGTCGACATAGTTTATGGAACCAGCCCAGCAACTTCTCTAGCTAGACTGGACACTTCATAATGCCTTCTGCTGCTTCACATTAAACACCCTCCCCCACATCCACCACTGCTCGCTCTACTCTTCTCACTATCCTCTCTTCATCTGCACTGTCAGCGCCATGCCACCATCCTCATCTCCAAATTCTGGCTTGGATCTCTCCCCTCCTATCTCTCCTCTTGTCTTTCACCCTCCTCACAGCCCTCCTACCCCCTTCATTCCAGAGATAACTGCACCTTCTCTCTCCCCCTCATCCCTCATCCTGTTCATGTCAATCTGACTTCTCATACTGCCTGCCCTCCCTCTGGAACTCCCTCCCCAACTCCCTTAGACAAACTCTTCCCTTCTATGTCTTAAGCGCACATTCTTACAATCTGCCCCACCTCCCTCAGGTCAGTAGCCCTTACACTCCATTTTCTTTCTCCTCTTCCTTACACCATATCACTACGGTCCCTTCACTGGCATCATTAGCACTTATCACTGTTCTCCTATGTATCCTGAGTTGTTAACTTGTCAGTCTACCCTACACATGCATTTTTCTTTCTTTTTGCAAGGGTTTATCTACATTTCATTGCCTACCCACTTGAAATTCTGAACTACTCATAACCTGCATATTTAAGTCTGCCTGTGTTAATAATTGTTATTTACCTCTGTTTTGCTCTGAATGTTTTCACTGCTCTCTTGTATCTCCTTTACTTATGTGTTGTTTTACTCAAATTTCTTGTACATTGTATTCCCATCTTCCCTCCCCTGGGGTTGTACCTGGAAATGAGCCCTGGCTCAGTGTGCCTTTCCTGGTTACCAACTTTTAAATACATAAATAAATATATATATATATATATATATATATTTTATATATATATATATATATATATATATATATATATATATATATATATATATATATATATATATATATATATATATGCATCTGAGTATTGTGAGTCCGCACACCTTTAATTGGAAAAATGGCAAAAGATTTTGGGAGAATATTTGGAGCTTCTTGGCAAAGGGAAAAAGCACCCTTGAAGAATGCTCATGGTTGATGGTAAAAGTTCTAGAACCCTATGAGATTGCCACAAGGTTCAATGAAGCTTTAACTGAATTCAATGCTGTCATCCTCAATGTACCGGACAACCCCGTCTGTGATGGCACTGATCATGAAGCAAGCTTCTTGCAGGACTCCAACCTAAGGCACCCAAATTCTGCTTCTGACCTGTCACAGTCAAAGACACCCTCAAATATATCAGGAAGGTCCTTGGTAAAACCAGGGTTGGGGGCCCTCTTGACATGCAGCTACTAGCACTGGCTCTGGAGAAACTCTTCTAACCAATCTCCAGAATTGTTAATTTCTTTCTATGGTACTCCCAGTTCCCTGAGAAATCTGCACTGGCCACACCAGTCTTTAAAAATAGTGACCACTCCATTCTGGCCAACTACAGACCTATCTCAATTCTCTCCCCATTGTCTAAGACCTGGAGAAAATTGTGTCAGACCAGCTAGTTGCCTGCTGTGAACAGTACAAATTAACATGCCCAGCAGTATGGCTATAGGAAACTACACAACACTAATATACTGTAGGACTGATAAAACATAGAAACATAGAATGTGATGGCAGAAAAGGACCGCCAGGCCCACACATTCTGCCCAAAATCCCTATCTGAAAACCAGACCTAAGATACTGGCTTTCTTGGTTAACCTTCCTCTGTCATAGGTCATAGACTATGTAAACTACCTGCACAAGGCCCTTGATAATGGAAGCATGGTTGGAGCTATATATATTGATCTAACAAAGGCCTTTGACCTGGTCAACCACAAGCTCCTGCTCCATAAGCAATTTGGTCTTGGCCTGTCCAGGGACTCAACAACCTGGTTCCAAAGCTAACTCTCCGAACACACACAGTGTGTGAAGATAGATGGTTCTTTGTCTGACACCTGGAATGTATCCATAGGTGCACCACAGGGCTCTTTCTTCATCTTCTAATCTTTGACCTCTTCATTAACCTGGTGCCTGCAGGTCAGCTAATATTCTCCCATGCAGATGATGCTGTCAGGTACACTGAAAGCAATGACCCTGGTAACCTCACCTCTAGCATACAAGGTGACTTTTAGCCCTTGGAAAACTGGTTCTGTATTAATAAATGTGTCCTCCATTACAAAACAAACAAACATGCTTTTCACTGGCCCACAGATAAAGAGAAGGCACCCCTTCACATCCTCAGTAATAATGTCAGAAGCTAGAACAGATGAAAATGTTAAACTATCTCAGAGTGGTGGTGGATGACACTTTATCCTTTGCCCTTCATGCTGATAACCTGGTGTCATCTGTAAACAGAAGGATGAGTGCCCATTTCAGAAATTGGAGCAACCTTATAGCTGATACCAGGTGACTGGTAGTGTCCAGCTCCATCCTGTCCCTAGCTGCCTATGGCCTACCCATGTATGCAGCAGCCTGTGATTCAGTACTAAGGAGGGTTAAGCTGGCCTCCAATAGAGCTTGTTGCTTTGTGTTAGGGGCTGACAAGTGCACCCATAACTGTACTCTATGTGCACAAATTTATTGGCTACCTTTAACTAAAATAATTAAGCTATAAATATGTGTACTAGCCAAGAAAACACTGTTAGGCTGAACACCTCTTGCTCTAAAAAACTGTTTCCACCCGTTGTTAATCAATGCAATACAAGGAGTATAGCTTCAAATGCCCTTGAACTACCTTGCCACAAAACTCAGCTGGGTAAATGCTCCTTTTCTGTTAGGGCTGCAAGTTGATAAATCAGCTACTGAATCCATGCTGAACCTCCCTAGGTCTGATCAATTCAAAAAATTCCTGAGGGCTGCTTTAGCAATTTAGTGGAACTGCACCAGTTAGTGAGCTAACTCTATCACTCTGCATTTATACCTACTGTCTCTGTATGCAGCTTGCTGCCTTGCATGAGTCCTTTTTTAATCTGAAGGATTTTCAATATTATGTATGTTAATTGACCACATGACAAACATTTCCTTCGGAATTTGCCTTGATTGTTTCATTTTGTTTTGAATGTAATAATGTAAGTTGATGTGAAACCTTTGTAAAAGAGCACTTGTGCTCAAAGGTATTGTCTGACTCTTCAAATCAATCAATCAATCAATCAATCAATAAAAACATCACATTTTTCCCTTTCCAAATTCCAAATCCTGGGTCATTCAGAAATGGAGGGGCCACATGATTGTCTCATAAAGTAGTTGGTGTTCTGACACCAACCAAGGCTTTTTTATGGATATAAAGCCAGTGCCAAAATCATAGCAAATGTTCAATAATTGGGTTTCCCTTAGCTAGTGTAACATTTTTGACTGTACAGCCATATAAGAAATCAGGTAAAGTCTGTCTTCAAGTCCACCCTTCTCAATAAAGGGTACCCATATCTGATCCATCCAGTTTGTACCAGCTATGAATCATAGAAAGCTGTGAGCCCCTGTAACAGTATTCTATATGTGGTATCCCAAGGTTTCCCTGGGAGTATGGTTGTGGTACAGTATCAATTTTAATGTGGACTGCCTTACCCTGCCATGGCCAAAAGATAAAAGCTGTCTTCACCCATGTAAAAAAAGAATTTGGGGACTGGGACAGGCAGAACCTGAAATAAATTTAGTAATATAGGCATAATATACATTTTCAAGGCATTACCTCTCCCTGTTATTGACAATGGCAAGTTTCTCCACTTACTCAACTTCACCTGAATTATTGACACTATTGGGGAAAGTTAACTTCATACAGATCCTGTTCTTCAGGCATAACACGAACCCCAAAATATACAGTATATAACCTGCATGGGTCCACTTAAATGCAACTGCTCCAGTTGAGACATTCTGAGGGAGGCCCAAATTCATTTATACCTAGAACTCTGAGCAAAACTCACCATCACCTGTAATAACACTGGCAAAGACTCTTCTGGTGAGTTGTCATCACAAAGAGGTCATCAGCATGCATAGGAATTATCAGGTTTGCACCCTCCATTTCTGTCATTTTAATTTATGATTGAGATTTAATTGCTCAAGCCAGGGGTTCTGTTGCAATGCCAGAAAGTCAAGGGGACAAGGGACACCCTCTACATCCCCTTATGCAATGATAAGAAATGCAGATCCAGCTGTTAGTTTATACCATAGCACTAGGTTCCAGGTACAGTAATTGAACCTGGCATCTATGAAAGAACGTGGGAGAAGAATGCAGGAGTCTCACCTTCTCCTGGGCTGCCACTAGGGTGTCCAGAAAAGTCAGGATCAGCAGCAGGGTAAGTTTTTTTTTTTATAGAAACCAAAGGTGATGCCATCAGGGCCCAGGGCTTTCTCTCCTTTTTTTCTTTAAGTATTTGTATAAAATTTTAAATATGCATATTAAAAACAGAGCAAATAACCACACATTCTATTACATAATATCTTGCATTAGAAAAAGAATTTCATTAAGGTAGACAAAATTAATCTACCATAAGTGAGGTAGATTAATATATGACTAAATCAATAGCAATCCAATATTATCAGTCCTTTTGATTCATATTTAGCAGCTTGGTTATACTGTATATTGCTACAGTTTTTCACATTAAACATAAAAATGTGAGGAGTAGCAGCAATATTACCTTTACTTGATTTATGTAGCTTGGAATAAATTATACTAAGACCTATGTTTTAATGCCCCCTCCCCACCCGGCTAGTGAACTTCATATTCTGCCTACTGATAATGTTCTTTAAACTGGACCCCATATTTCATAATACTTTTCCATCTGGTTATTTGTAAAACAATATGTTTTTTTCCCCACTCCAGTCCCATGCATTCTAAAAATAGGATTTCCACATTACTATATTTAGAACTTGTGGGTCTTTCTAAAGGCATGTAATACATCTTTTTGCATTTAACAAGGCTATATGGAGTAAACGCATATTCTGACCTTCAGGTATATTTTGTACAGAAGATGCTGATAAAACACATAGTTCAGGTTCAAATATCAGTTTCATTTCTAAAATTATATTAATTTAATTCAGCATTTGAACACCAAAAATTTTAATTTGGGGACATAACGCAAGTAAGTGTGCTGAGTTAACGATTTCACCACCATCTCTATTACAGTACGATGATACGGTAGTATTGAACTTGTTCAAAAGGTAAGGAGAACAATACAAAGAAATTAATCTGATTCATTCTGTTATTTATTGTACTATTCCATTTTGTACAAAGTGTTTCTCATTCCTGGTCTGTAATAGTAATCTGTAAATCAGTTTCTCATTTCATTTTTAGGGGCTGTATATTACATTGCATGTTATCAATAATAAATTTGTCCATTTTGGACATTAACTTGGATCTTTCAGGAGCTGTTTCAAGCATATCATATAGAAGGTTTAGTTCAAAACTGAATTTTCCTTTTTCCAATACTTGAAAAGAATGGAACATATTTAAAGATAACTAAAAATCATGTTCTGTTGAATGCAGTATCATATTGTAGCTCAATTTGCTGGAATAACTTAATAGTTCGGTCTTCTTTTGCATATATGGAGTAAAACAGAGGATGACAGTTATTCCTAAAGAGGAGACAATTTACACAAATTATGCTTTGTTCCCATGACTCTGTTACTTTTTTTCCATGTTTTAATTGTGTTCATAAAGTTATAGTGTCTCCTCTGTTTAGTTTTTTGCTATTTAAGTTCTGGAATAATAAATATATTTCTTTGTAACAGTTCACCTGTTTCAAAATAAACCAAAGGGAAGTCTAGGGCAATATTAATTCTTTATAGGTTCCAGTACAGCTCCCCAATAGTAATATTATGTTAGTAATTTTAAACCAAATTGCTGATATATAAATAAACCTTTTGGCTTTTTAAAACTTGGGTGATTATTTTTCTGTGTGAATTTAGTTATTAATGTTGCTATTTTACAAAAGTCTCCTAAGTGATCAAAACTGGAAGCATTTGAAAGATATATAACAAGCATTTGTCAATGCTGAACGTTCACTTGCAGGTATTTGCAGTGGTATTTGGCACTTGGACATGGCTTAAAAAAATCAGTGACAAAGAAGTACAAGCATTTGTCAATGACGAATGTTGCTTGCTTCTATGTGCTGTTTAGGTATTTGGAAGTCATTGGAGTGCAAATACTGAAAATTCGCGAACTTATGAGCGTACGTAGGAACTGCGCAACGCACACTTGTAAAACAGTCATTTTTAGGAATTTTTTCACCAAATTTACAACATAGCCATTTTAAGACCTCTGCTCATGAACAGTGTCACTGTGATTTTCTTAATGTGTCCCATACATTAATTTCACCCACTGACTGTGCCATTGTGCGCTACATGGGCGGAAACACGTTTTGGGCAGGATGTGAAAAATGACAGCTGTACTGATCATAAGGAGGTGTGGTAAAATGGCAATGTTGAAAATCTGGAGTGAAAATATTGAAAATTCGCGAACTTACGAGCCTGCGTAGGAACTGCGGATGCACGCTCGTAAAACAGTCATTTTTTGGAATTTTTGCACCAAATTTTCAACATGGGTTTTTGGGACCCCTTCTCATGAATGATGTCACTGCCATGGCATTATTCAGGCCTGAAGGGTGATTTCACGCAGTGACTGCACAGTGACTGCGAAATCACCCTTCGGGCCCAAATAACGCCATGACAGTGACATCCTGCATGAGAAGGGTTCCCAAAAACCCCATGTTGAAAATTTGCTGCAAAAATTCCAAAAAATGCCTGAGATATGCAATAAAGTTGAAAACCCCCTATCTAGCCCATTATACAGCTTACCGGCATTTCCTCAGTTCGCGGTCGGCTTTGAAGAGTGCAGACATGTTCCCGGTCCACCGAAGATCGTTGCGCTGAGCTCCGGAGGTAAGTATGGGGTGAGGGGGGTGTGGGGAGGAGGGGTGCACAGTGGGTGGGTGTGGGTTGTGGGAGGGCACCTGGGAGAAGTGCCGTGGGACTGTTTTCAATTTACAGGTTTAAAAAAAAAATAGAAGATGGGACATTTGCCATGCTGGGGTGGACTCCCAGCATGGCAAGGTTCACTGGGGGCCGGGCCGGCAGAGTTGGCACCTTTGTGTCGGCAGATGGCGTGGGACATTGACCACGCTGGTGGGCTCCCAGCATGGCAGCACAGATTTGGGGCAGGATGCTGGTGTTGTGGTGAAGGACAGCGTGGTTTTCTTGAAGAGAAGACCACCACTGTCAGCCACAGCACCGCATCCGATTGCGCAGGACTGCCATGCCTGCTCAATTGAGCAGGGGATTGCAGGAGGGCACACTCCAAAGTGTCCCATTCTTCAAGACGCTCCTTGCGCATGCGCGCAAGCGAACGTAAAAACCAGGGCAAAATATTCATTTTTATGAACTGAATATGTCCAAAGAGGGACAAAGGTAAGCCCTTCCATCTTTCTATGGTCTCATTAACAGCATCTGTTAAAGAGTTCAAATTTACACTCATTAGCTGATTTATTTTATTAGTTATATGTATACCTAAATACACCCTACTTTGCGTTTTTAAAGAAACAGAACATTTTTCAGCTTTTATCTTACATTATCTGGTCTTATTGGTAATGCTTCTGATTTTTTTTCCAGTTAACAATATAACCAGACTATTCTCTGTATTTCTTTACTAACTGAAGTATAGATTTGAACCCTTTCTCCGGATCTTTCAGATAGAACACAATATCATCAGCCAAAAGAGAAAGTTTAAATTCTCTATTTACCATGTTTAAATCTGTTTATGTTAGTTGATTCTCTTTTTGCATTTGCTAGGGGCTCAATAACTGAAGCACACAGCAGAGGTGAAAGGGGACACCCCAGCCTAGTTCCTCTAAACAATGAAAAGGAAGATGGCATAGTACCATTGGTCAGGACCTTCACCTTGGGTAATTTATAAATCACCGTAATCCATGCACTACAATTTTTACCTCTATTTTCAGATCTTAGCATTGCAAATAAATAGGGCCATTCCACCCTGTTAAATGCTTTTTCAGTGTCTAGGGACACTTTCATAGCATCTTGATCATTACTTATACAGGGGCCCAGATATTCAAAGGGTTGACATGGCACAACAGTGTTGTGCCATGTGCAACCTATCTTGCTGACCACGATATTCAAAATGGAAAAGGCGCTGCACAAATCCTGGATACGCTGGAGTGCATCAGTATGTATGCAGGCACAGGTAGGAGGGGCATGCCCATGCATAATCTGCACAGCCGATATTCAGCCCGGATGTGCAGAGCCATGCATGTGCAACCCCTACCTGTGCCAGCACAAAGTTAAGCCAAAAAAAAGGAACAACTGATGGCCACCCACAGGTGAGCTTCTGCATTGCAGGGCACAACACGGCAGCTGCCACCTGTGGGTGGCCACCCGAGTTCTGGCCGTACCTGGTGGCATCCCCCCATGCCCCATTGAGGGCATCTGATTAAATAAACCCCCCCATCCAATATCTCTGGTGGTCCAGTGGACCGCACTCTGCCTGATCGTGGGCATCTGTTTAAATAAACCCCCCATCCAATATCCCTGGTGGTCCAGTGGACTGCACTCTGCCCTATCACAGGTATCTGTTATAATAATAAAACTCCCTCCCCCGGCCAATATCCCTGGTGGTCCAGTGGACCGCACTCTGCCCGATCGCGGGCATCTGTAAAACAGAAAATGTCCTATTACCCTGGTGGTCTAGGGTACCCCCCTCCCCACCCATCCAATGACCCCTGCCCCATCCCCCAGTCAGCCAGTGGGTGGCAGCACCACCGCCTGCCACCCTCGCCCGTCAACTGACACCTTGGTAGGGCTGCACGCCCATTGGTTCACAGTGTGAGCCAATGGACATGCAACTTTCCTACTGTACTACATTCCAGACATGTGAATGAGTTCATTCACATATCTGGAATATGTATGCTGTATAGACTGCATGCCATTAGCTCATTGTTGTGAACCAATGGGCATGCAGCCTACTGAGAGAATCAGTCGATGTGCAGGGACAGGCAGTGGTGGAGCTACTCCAGTCAGCTGACCGGGGGAGCAGGCGGTGGGACTCAGTGGGCGGGTAGGGAGAGGTACCCTAGACCACCAGGGTAATAGGACATTTTCTGTTTTACAGATGCCTGTGATTGGGCAGAGGTGTGTCCACTGGACCACCAGGGATATTGGCTGGGGTGTTATTTTATTATAACAGATGCTCGCGATCGGCAGCACTCGTCCACTGGACCACCAGGGATATTGGAGGTTTTTTTTTTTATTATAACAGATGCCCGCGATTAGGCAGAGTGTGGTCCACTGGATCACTAGGGATATAGGATTATTCTATTTTGGACAGATGCCCACGATCGGACTGCAGGGCATTGGTCCCAATGGCTGCTGCCTGGCAGGGCGCCAGGCGCAGGTCATCGGGGATCGGCGCACCCTGCATGCAAATGGTGTGCAAATGGGGCTATAATGACATGCAAATGGCCCCATGTGCACCTTGCATAAATTATGGCCCCATTTACATGTCACCTTTTGAATATCGCGGGTGCTATGAATGGCACAATGGCACTTGTGCTAGTGCATCTCCATGCTCCACTCTAGCCACTTGCACTGGCGCAGTGCCACTGTGCCATGCACACTGGGGGTGGCCAGGGTGCAATATTCAAAGCTGCTGAGCCATGGCACAGCTCCTTTCAATATCGCCCAGGCCACACCCCTGCACAGCCAAGTTGAGCTATGCCCAAGCTTATGCCACAGCCTGGTGCAGTTTGAGTATCCGGGCCAGGATGTTTAATGTATTTCTAATATTATGACCCCTTCTTCCCCTTACAAACCTAGTCTGGTCATCCCCAATTAGTGTAGGCAAAACATGCTCCAATCTCATAGATAAGATCTTAATAAATATTTTATAATCTGCATGATCAGAACGACTGGGCAATAACACGCACATAAGGACTTTTCCTTCCCCTTTCTTGGATTACCAGAATGAGGGCCTCATCAAGGAAGGGAAGAGCTAACCCTGAAAAGAGTTAAATAGTGCGTAAAGCTTAGGAATCAATAATTCCCTAAATGTTTTATAAAAGTCAATGTTAATACCATCTAATTTGTGTGCTTTCCAGGGGTTTTAATAAATGAATTGCCCTATTCATCTCAGAATACTCTATTCGTTTATCCAAAAATATTTGTTGATCTACATTTACTGTTGGAATATTCTGAAATGTTTTATTAATTACTGTTAAATCTTATGTTTGAGATGGTTTATCATAGTATATAGCAAATGTGTGGTTAATCTCTGCTTCAGTTGTTACGACCTGTAGGTCTTAGTTCTAAAATTGTTCTTTCCACCTTTTTTTGTAACTGGTAGGCTAAGAATTTTCACTACGATCTATATGCAAATAACACTTAGACTGTATATATAGTATCATACACTCCACTTTTTCATTCTGGATAACATTATAGTCTTGCTTAAGTGCTCCCTTTTTTTAAAATGTACATTGTTATTAGAAATGGTATGCAACTGTTGAGTAATTAAAAAAATTTCTAAATCTCTTAATTATATTTTCCTTTTACTGGCTGCTCTTGAGATACAAAGGCTTCATATAAAAGCCTTATATGTATCTCATACTGAATTACTCAAAACTTCATCTGATGCACTATTTAGAAAATATGTATCTGTTTCAACTATTATTTTTTCTACATATGTGAGTTTTTTAATAATATCAATCAATCAAAATCTTTATTTATCCATGCCAACATCATTGAGCAGAGCTCATTTGCAAGATGGACTTGATTATGATAAAATCTCAGACAAAATGCAAAAGATGAGGGTTATATCTCTAATGACAATGGGACAGTTTGATACATATAAATCATAGCATACAAGACATCAGCAAATAGCATAGAACAAACAATGTTGCAGCAGTATTACCTGCAAGTGACAAATTGTGGATATCTCAAATTTAAGTGACAGTATGCTGATTTGAGTTAGGTGGGTAATAGTAGAGGAGGGGACTAGGGTAGATGTAGAAGTAAGAAGCCAGGTGGTAGAGGAATGTATCATCATAAGGTATGGCCAGAATAAAACATAATTATTAATAGGTAGCTTAGATGGAGATAGGATAAGTAGATAAACAGAGGACAGTGGAATGCAGCAGATGGAGGATAGAGCATGAGAAGAGAAAGGATTAAAGGAAATTAATGTGAAAGAGGACAGGCTAAAGATAGTAATGGTTCCAAAACATGTGGTTGTTGGTGTCCCTGGATGATCACGCAAGACGGAGGGATGCATGGTCCGAAATATTAATAAAGTCATATTTCACATTAATAACATCATGATATAAAGATCCAGAACCCAACATTTAATGTAGCCTTGAATATGTTTTAAACTTTGGGGGGAAAAAAGAATTCTTTTTATCATTGGGATTGTTGATTCTCCAATAGTCCATTAATAACAGATATTTCATCCTGCTAAGAAGGTATTTAGAGTATTTTTTTATTATAATCTCTGCTAGAAGTTGTGGTGTCAACAGGATTTAATATTAAGTTATAATCTCCACAAATAATAAATGGTTGTGGGAACTCCACCAATTTCATAAAAAACAAATCCAAAGGCATTGCTACTGAATTATCATTAGGATATAAATAGATACTACTGTAATACTTCTCCCTGATATTTTAAGGATATTATCATTTAGCATTCTTCATTGTCCACATAGCTCTTTTGCACTTTGACCTAAACCCTTTCCTAAGCAGGATGGAAGTTCCCTTTGATTTAGATGTATGCATCAAGTGATAACCTTTTCCTCCTCAAATTCTGTCTAACTTCTCTGCTTCTCTTTGCCTTAAATCGTTTCTTGTAAACACTTAGGTCTGGATTTTCAAAGGTCTTGAATGCAGCAAGCCCCAGGAGTGCTGAACATATGATGCACAGGGCATGGGCTTTCTCCTGCCCAGCGCTTGGGATTTTCTGTCTCGTGTGCCAATTGCTGCAAGTTAGACCAACGTTTTCTGGTCAAGCTTGTGGCAATCCTGGCTATCTTTTTTACAGTGCTTGTGTGAAATATTTGGCACAAGCTGCTGTAAATTGGGTAAAGTGTTGTAACTGCGACAGACCTACTAAACTTGGGTGCAGTTGGGGAAAAGATGCTTTTTGCAGCTGCAGCAAAAAAGGGTTTGGTGTAGAGCTTGATGCAAGCCCTGTGTCACTGGTTGAAAATCCGACCCATAATATCTATTTTTTGGGTTTTATGTATTTTACAACACTTTTCGTTTTATACAGTTGCTAAAATCATTTATGTTCCAAAGCATGATATTTATTCCTCCTCCGTATTAAAAACTGATCCTGAAATTCTAGTTTGAGAAGCTGCTTATACATTGCATGTTGCTAGACTGCACATTTTTTATTCTTTTTTACCTCATATTTTATATAACAAGTCATCCTCATGCTAAGACTAAAGTGCTTTTCACATACTCCCACAACACGCCCCCCCACAAAATTAGTAACACATATAGAAACAATATAAAAGTAATAACCATCAACTCCCCTGTTCTCTTAGGAATGCTAATTTAGAGCCCGCTTCTAAAATTAAAGGCCCTAATGCCCATTGACTTGACTAGTCTACAAGACAGTACTGTATCCATTGACGAGCATGGAGCAGATTCTCATCCCCATTACTCATATCATTTATACAGTCAATTTTTATGCTTTAACTAGACTCTTACCTGTAATCCCCTAGTAGTTCAAGGCCATGACAACAGTGACAATATATTTTTCTATATTAAGATTTTAATTTTCTATAATTATCTATAAATATATGTCCTTTGGAGCTGGCCCGGTGGTGCTGAGAGTTGAGGTGCTGGACGCCACACCTCATGCCACACCACGCCAGTGTCCTGGATTTGGGAATTACCTCAGGTCACTGGGGAGCTGGCTGGGGGAGGATTGGAGCAGGATTTCCCCTCCAGCGGTGGACACTTGCTCCTCCATAGTCCCACACCCATTAGGTGAAGTCCCAATGGACGAGTAGGAGGTAGGAGCGGCAACATAAGTCAGGGGTAGGATGGAAGGTGTCACCGGATCCTGGCATGAACGGGCGCCTTCATGCCTGCATACACATGTGTATGCTGTGACCCTTGGAATGGGGAAGAAAAGTAAAAAAAGGAAAAAAAGTACATATGGGGGCAAAAATATACATATCCTTTGTGGGTGAGTTTCTAATAGTATAGATGTCGAATCATCCTTGCCCCAAAAACAAATCTGTTTCATATCTTGATGGACCATTCAGCTCCACCAAACATCCTTTCTATTTTGTAACTATTAGTACAGCCTTGTACTTCCAATATTAAAACTAGGTTTACAGTAATAATAAGGAAAAAGCAGATAAATTGGTCACCCCTGAAAATGGAACTTTTAATCTCAGTGGGCCCACCCAGTTACCAAAACTCATTAAATAAATAAATACATAACTAAACAATAAAAAACAGACGATCTCTGAAACAAATCCTTGCATCATAGTACATTTGGTTACTTTATAGTTCCCAGAACTCTCAGCAGATCCACAAAAGTGCTGTTAGTTAAGTCCTAATAAGGTCATTTTGTGGGTTTATCAGACATTGGTTCTGGATGGATCTGAACCTGTATCTCATTTAGTCTTATATTTAGTGTGTTTAAATTCTTTTCATTTTCCACTGTCTGAGCAGTTTGGCTCACTATCATGCCATTCTTGTCAGTTTTATTTCACTGTAGAGGGCTCGTACACAGGACTGTGCAAGGGCAAATATTATTTCCTGAATACTATGAATACTGTAGTAGGGCTTTTGAATATTTGGAAGCCCTTCCTCCATAGGGGGCTATTCATATCTGGGATAAGAATATTCAGCTAGATGCAAAATAAACAAGCATTTGTCAATGCTGAATGTTGTCTCGCTGGCATTGGCATTGGTAGTGCAGGAGTTAGAGATGCATAATAGGAATTGCAGTGAAGTACTGAAGTGATGCCAACCCCATCCCCACCCTGCAGAGACTGACAGGCATTGGAGTGTGCCTTTGGGTCATCAGCTATAATGCTGATGCCATTTTACCACATCCTACCCTGTAGACACTGACAAGTGTCATGGTGTGCTTTAGGGTCTTTGGGCATTATACTTATCCCATTCCATAAGGAAATATGCTGAGGTGGGTGCAGTATAGGAGAATGGGGTTAACTTTGTGGTCGAACACTGCAAGACACACCACGATGCCTGTCACTGGCTGCAGGATGAGGGTGGGGGTGGAATGGCGTGAGCATTACAGCCAATGATCCCAAGTCACACCTCTGACGCCTGTCAGTCTCTACAGGGTGGGGTGCTATAGTTGGAAACCCTAATGCCGTAGGTGTGTGTTGGTATTTTCACTCCAAATTTTCAACATGGGCTTTTTGTGAGCCCACCTCATGAAGAGCAGCACTTTCAGTTTGTGAGCTGAAAGGTGGTTTTGCACAGCAGCTATGCCATTTGGTGACACAGGGATGAAAACACATTTTGGGCAGTATGTGGAAAATGACAACTATATTGTTCATGAGGAGATGTAAAAAAATGGCAACGTTGAAAATCTGGAGTGAAAATGTAGAAAATTGGTGAAGTCATGAGCTGCATAGAAATTGTGCAACACATGTCCATAACCCAATTATTTTTGGGATTTTTTAACCACATTTTTAACATAGGCATTTTGGGACCTCCCCTAATGTACAATGGCACTGTGATTTTGTTAATTTGTCCCAAACATTGATTTCCCACAGTGACCACGCCATTGTGTGCCACAGGTGTGAAAACACATTTAGGGCAGGATATGAAAAATGACATCTGTACAGTTCATAAGGAGGGGTGACAAAATGCCAGTGTTGAAAATCTGGCATGGAAATATTGCAAATTTGTGAAGTTATAAGGGTGTGTGGAAACTGCGCAACACACACTTGTAACACAGTCATTTTATGGCATTTGAGGACCTCTGCTCATGAACAGTGTCACCGTCATTTCCTCAAATTGTCCTGAAAACTGATTTTGCACAGCGACCATGCTATTCTGCGCTGGATGTGCGAAACCACATTTTGGCCAGGATATGTACAATAACAGCTGTACTGTTCATAAGGAGGTGTGGAAAAATGGCAATTTTGAAAATCTGGAGTGAAAATATTACAAATTCATGAAATTACAAGCGTACATGGAAACTACGTAATGCAGCTAATAAAACAGCCATTTTTTATTTTCCCACCAAATTTGCAACATAGGCTTTTGAGAGCCCCTCATGAACAATGGCACTGTTGTTTTGTTAATCAGTCCCAAAAGGTGATTCTGCATAGTGACAGCGAAATCACCTTCGGGACTGAATAATGCCATGACAGTGCCTAAATTCATGAGGAGGGTCCCAATAACCCCATGTTGAAAATTTGGTGTCAAAATTCTCAAACGTGCCTGAGATATGCACCAAAGTTGAAAAAACCCTATTTATGACATTATACAGCTTACGGCATTTCTTCAGTTCGCTTGGCTTTGAAGGGTGCAGAGCGTGTTCCAGTCCACCGAAGATCATTCGCTGAGCTCCGGAGGTAAGTATGGGGTGAAGGGTGTGGGAGGTGGAGTGCACAGAGGGTGGGCAGGGGTGGGGGCAGGGAGACTACGAGGGACCGTTTTCTGTTTTACAGGTAAAAAAAAATAAACATTGCAGGACATTTTTATTTTAAAAGGGTACTGTGGCACTCTGGGGTGGGCTCCCAGTGTGCCGCCTGATGTTTTTTGGGGGAGGGCTGTAGCCGATGGGGATTGTGCATCCCTGTCGGCAAATACCAGTGGGGGTGGGGGAGCTGAGGAGGATTGGGCACCCTCGCACACAACAAATGAGGGAGGGACATTATACCAATGAGAAGTGGGCTCCCCATCGGCAGATCGAACTGGGAAAGGGGACTGAAACCAATGGGGACTGGGCCCCTGTCAGCCAAGAAAGACTTTTTTGGGGGGCACATGATTCAGAGGGGGATTGGGCCCCTATTCGGCACACAGCAGAAATGGGAGGGGGGGGACATTATACTGATGGGGAGTGGGCTTCTCCGTCGGCACTGTGACAGGTGTCGGTGGCTGCGGTGGCAGTCACTGCTGCCATGTTGCTCACACGTCAGGAGGCGTGTTGTGGTCCTGCTGCATGAGAGCTTCACTCTCATTGCAGCGGACCTTTTCTTAGATCTGGTGGCCACATTAGGAATGCATGATGTAAGCGCCTGCTGCTGGCTTATTGGGGAATGAGGGATGCACCCACTGATGTGAGCGCTGCATTCGACCAACTATGACTGCGCCTCCAAATCTGCTACTACTGCAAGATGTTGACTGGCGCACAAGCATGAGCCAACATAAAAATTAATAAATAAACATAAAAGGCTCCTCCTTTTCAACCCCAAACCCTGTAAAATAAATGCTGCCCCATCCCCCACCCTATCAGCATCACAATGCCTCCCTCCTCACCCCAAGCACCCACAATTTGTTATATTTTAATTATTTACTTTCTTTCTGCATTGTAAATATATCCCCTGATGGATGATCAGCACAACAAGCTCACCTTCACAGCCAGCCTTCGACTTTCTTAGTGCTCCTTTTGCACATAAAACTGTTCCCCACCCCCCACCCTGGCAGTATCCCAGCACCAGAACCCAAGTCTTAATATGGAGAAAAAAGGCGACTGGCACAGACATGTCCTCCTCCATGGCTAGCCACCATCTCTTGAATGAAAGCACTTGCATGCTTGCTCTATCTGTATAGTAACCAGCTGAAGTTTCCGTATCTGCAGCCCAACCAAGTGAAACAGAGCATAGCCTGTGATAAGAATGGGCAGCATCCATGTGTATGCTGATAATACAGTCATCTACACCTTCGGACCTTCCAGCCCCTCCATTGAGGAGACCATGCACCAAGATTTCCTTGCAGTATAAACATGGTTCAAGGATAACCGGCTAGTCATGAACCAAAAGAAAACAGTCTCCATGCTATTCAGTTTCAATCACTGGCTACGCTCTTCTCGAAACTCACTGAATCCACATTCCTCCCAAGGTGACCACCTGGACTCTTTTTTTTTTTTTTGTTGAAATTTTGCTTTTTTTCTCCCCCTACATCTCCACCAGCCCCTTTCAGTCTGACTGCTCTCCCAGCCTTGTCACCCGCCATCTCTGGGCCTTATCTGCACCCTGGCTGTCCCCCATGAATGAACCCCCCCATGGGAAGTATCACTGGGATCCCCACCCAGCAACCCCTTAGCAGAGTTTGGGTAGTTGGTTGGCAAAGCAGAGAGTCCAGTCAGTGGTGCAGAGCCTGCGATGAGGGGTCAGATATCATCTTGGCAGTGGAGGGTTTTTCCCTGGTTTTCTGACCAAGGAGGCAGGATGTGCAATGATGTCAAGGGCATGAATGCCAACATCTGCCCCTCCTCCAGTGTTGGCTAGTGCTAGCTGCTGTCAAAATTCCCAAAAATGGCCGAGATATGCACCAAAGTTGAAAAAACCCTATTTATGCCATTATACAGCATACCGGCATTTCTTCAGTTCATAGTCGGCTTTGAAGAGTGCGGACATGTTCCCGGTACACAGAAGATCATCACACCAGGCTCCGGAGTAAGTTTGAGGTGAGGGTGGTGTGGGGAGGTGGGGTATGCAGAGGGTGGGTGGAGGTTGAGGGAGGGAGCAGGACAGACTGCAATGAACCATTTTCTGATTTACAGGTAATTAAAAAAACAACGAGGACATTTTTTACAGGGACATTTGGCATGCTGGGGTAGGCTCCCAGCTTGCCACCTGAGTGTTTTGGGAGGGTTCTGTAGCCGACAGGGTTGGGCATCCCATCGGTGCAACCAATGTGAAGGGGGACAAGAGCTGAGGGTGATTGGGCACCCCCCTTGGCACACAACAAATGGGGGGAAGTTATGCTGATAGGGAGTGGACTTGGGCCCCCCATTGGTAAACAAAGACTGTTGTGGGGGGTGCATGATACCGAGGGGGATTGGGCACCCAATTGGCACACAGTGAAATGGGAGGGGGTATTATGCTGATGGGGAGTGGGCTCTGCCGTTGGCAAGTGAAGTGTGTCAGGGCATGCCAACAGGGGGATTGGGCACCCCTGAAGTCGGCGCTCTGCTTGGCAGCAGTCAGTGCTGCCACGTTTCTTGAACTGCTTCACCAGGAAAGGCACGCCGCTGCATGACGAGCTTGGCTCTCATTGCAGTGAACCTTTTCTTTGATCTGGTGGCCAGTTTACGACGACCATACAAACATCAATACTAATGACTGTAATCAGAAAGCACCACCAAACCACTTTGTCATGATTGCCCTATCTTTGCTCTACAGAAAACAGCTTACACTGAAAAACTGAAATTATACAATAGGTAATATGAAAACTCTGTAACCTCTGTCAATAAAACACATTACAGTGACTGTGATAAATCCGTCCAAGTTGTCAATCTAATTGTAAACGTTTTATATCACTATAAAAACAAAAAACAAGTTGAACATTGTATAATAGCAGATTTATATCCACACCTCCTCCATGGCTCCTGGGCATAACCCCAGAGTTGTTCCTCCTGACCAGCCTTTTGTGTACACTCCATCATCATTCAGGACAGCTCGAATTTGGCTAGCTTGGCAAAAAGGTAGGTGAAATGGGTGAATCAATGTGGAGGAGCTGCATATAAGTAAATGTTAAAAATAATTTCAGTATACCTTACATTAGTCTTACTAGGATGTGCACTTGGTTTGAGTAATTAACCAATCATTGTAAATACACTTTGCTCTTTCTCTTGCCTTCCACCACAGCAGGGCACATTGAGAAAATGTTGCTAGCCCCCTCCTCCCTATAGTAGGCTACAGTTTGTTCCAGTTCTAGAACTGTCTCTGGAGTGAAATGGTTAAAACCATTCAAAATAGTTCTGTCTCATGGTAGGTGCATGCAGCTCAAAGTCCCCACCACCACCACCCCGTTCTGTTGGACTCCACTTGGCATGTTCCTTGCTCAGCTGAGAAACATGTCCAAGTCCCCATGCACCTCTCAGCATACGGCAGTGTTAGAATGAGTATGACCACTGTCCCCAGAGTAGCTGAACATGATTTAGTGGCTACAGACTGTAACCCCAGTCCTCAGCGGTGCATGTCTGAGGTTCCAGAGAATAGAACACACACCAGGGCACAGACTTCCAAAGGCCCAGAGAACTGCCTGCTGGTTACAGACTTTGCCCCCATGTAGCAGGGCAAGCCCCCCACACATACACACACACATCTCTGCTGGTCGGATCCACCTCACCTATAAGCAAAGATTGGCTGCTCAAAATCTGGCATGCTCACATGGAGGCTCACACCAATCCACTGTGATCCAAAGTCTTGCCTCTGAAGCCTCCCCCACTTGTGCACAAATGGTCAGAAACTACATGGGGATTGGGGAGCCTTGCCTGCTGAGATCTCCTGAAACACAGGACCCAAGTAAACTGTAGCCATGAAGCCTGATGATGCTACATGCAAGTAAAGACAAGAAGAAGAGAACACTCTTCGCTCTCAACGGTCGAACTCAAGTGAGTCCGGATCCGTGGCGGTCCGCCAGGCAGTGGCGCCTAGAAGGAGGCTGGCAGACCAAACCAGAAGGGGGTTGGGAGGTACCTGAGACTCCAGAGGGGCACACACTACATTGACAGTCAGCGGGTGTTGGAGAAGAAGGGCTGGTGACTGCCAGTGATCGGATAGATGCCTCCTGAAGGGGATTGGGCCAGGAAGGAACCACCTTAGGCGCATCTATGTTTTTATTGATAGACAGACAGATAGACAGAAAGAACAGTTGTGAGTCTAGATTAGCCAAGATACAATTACTATAGTGTATAGTGGTGTGTTGTTTGCATGGAGATCCATGCCTTTCAAATGTTGTTGTACCACCGCTCAAAGATCATGAAACGTGATTGTACCACCCTGTGATACAACATTCTGAAAATCTCTAGAGGCTCAACTAGTGCTAAGTGAGGCATGAACCACACTGCCTTCCACAACAAAACTAAAGGATCAACCAAATAGAAAGGGATGGCAGCAGCAGCAGCACAATCTCACAAACTATTAGTCGGTAGACACGGATCACTCAGATATGAAAAAAAGCAGGCACAACCAGATAATTTTAATTTCAGACTAAAAACAGCAAACCACAGGATCAACCAGATAGAGACCACAGCAGCAGCAGTATGATCACCTAACCTGAAGACTTAAAATATGTGGGATTAACCAGATAAAAACAAAGTACTATCAACCAGATGTTTACAGTGGTACACCAAAATACAGTGCAGAATCAACTAGATATTTACAGTGGTACGAAAATACAATCCAGAATCAACCAGATATTTCAAATTACTCACTAAATGAAGCATAATTCCTCCATAATACTCCTTGATTGGCAAAATATGGCTACCATGATTTTTCTTTGAAAAGCCTCCCAAATTATACCAACAACCAACAGAAGATCAGCTGTACACACATGGATGTCATCTCCCTAACAACCATACCATGGACCCTAGCAACCAGCCTTTAATTCTAGATTAAAACAAAACAAAAAAATATTTGTTCTAAAAAAATGTCCATTGTTACTGCAATTGTACCTATACCTGTACTTACTCTATATTATCTGTATACTTTGTATTTTTTCTTATCCTCACTCACTTCTCGTCACACCAGGAGATGAGCAACTTGTTGTTCAGTGTTCCTTGCATAAACATTTCAATAACAAATAGTCCATCAGCCTGTTGTGCCAGCTCAGGATTCTGATGACACAGAACTCTGTTTGGCACAACAGGCTGATTGTGCATGGTTGCCCATCCACTGTTCTCTATATATTATGCACAACTTGTAAGATAGTACTGCTATTTCATATGTTCTGAGATGTAACTGCTATCTTGCAAGCTGGGTATGCCAGTGGAATACTGAACCAATTAGAAAGCAGCTTTAACAATGCTGATGACATCACAATAGCCATGTGCAGCACTAAAGCCAGTAGATGCGTAGATGCTTTGTAGACTGAGTTGATTTTCAGTTCACATCTATATTGATTGTATTGATTTGTACTGTTGAAGATCAACTGCATGGGCACTGAGAGTATTCAACGAATGGGCCACGACTACTAAAACCCAGATAGATTGGCGACCTGCCTGTAAAAAGATCTAAATGTCACACTGAGAAAGTTTTATGCTGAGGCTCGCACAACTGCAGGGATGGACTACGCTTATTTCGAGCTTCTGCAGTCATGAGCTGCCCTTAACCGCCACCTCGGTCGCGAGCATCGGAAGGGCCTTCAACCTGATGACAGACCCTGAATTCATCAAGTAACGATGTGTTTAAAGCTAAGTTAAAATGTACAGAAAAAGCCAACAAGACAAATCGAGCCACCACGTACACTAACACAGCAAGATTTAAAACACTGAGAAACTCACCAGCTTGTTCTCCCTGACTGCGCCTGGTTTAGCATGAAAAGTCTGGCTAGATATTCAGCTGTATATGGCCAGGCACGGCCGTGAAGGTTTGCGACAGTTAAAACCACAGCATTTCAGTTTAAAAAGAGACTAAAATGGAGCAGAATTTATTATACTAAACTTTAATCGAACAGACCAAAATCATACAAACCCTCGAACCAGGAAAATCAGGACACCGAGGATTTATGTACTCAGCCAGGAAATCCTTTGCCCAGTTGAAAGTTTTAAATTGTACATAAGTAAACCGCCTCCGAACCAAAAAGCGTTATATTTGCACCCTCAAGACTACCTCAAATTCAACTAGATAGCCTTCCAGTATGGTATACATCGGACCCAATGGAAGTAAATTACCTGTCCACCAGGGCTCGGAATAACGGTTGTCCACCCGTCCCGGACAGCCGGTTTTCATTTGGGACAGCTGTTTTTTAAGTTGCTGTCCCTTGACAGGCAGTTTGTCCAATTATTTTCGCTGGCTGTGAACAGCCTGAGGAATCCTGACGCCCTGCAGTCATGCTAAGTTCCCCTCATCGAATTGTTATTTTGTCGCCTCCCTACCTTAAATAATTTAATTTGTCCCCTGAAATCTTACTCCATGAGCCGACTGCTGACCTCAGTCTGAGGCGGGACAACGCCGACAGTCCCTGTGGTAACCAGTGCCTCTACACTACCTGCTCTTTTGTGGCACCACCGGCAGAGGGCTCGACGCGGTTGTGTGTGACCCCTGGAACTTAAGTAGCTGAGAGTGGCAGAGCGACGGCTCACCCTGCCTTCCCTGTGAACTTAATTTGGTGGGCTGGACGGATGTTTTCAGGAGAGAGAACTCAGTCTGTTATCTGACCGAGGAGTAGCCCAGCCCGATCAGATCTGGAGCTGGACCACAAGCGATCATCATCGAATGACGACAGCGGAGGATGGAGCAAGCAGTGGTCAGACTCGGGAGGTACTGTCAAGAGAGTGAACGCCTGCATAGTCACCCCTGCCCGCCCCCACATCACACAGCACAGGTCACCAGAGGAGGCCGATCAAGAGACAGTGCAGAAGCAGAACTTAGAAGGTAAGTGCCCCCTCAAAGGCAGAACGAAGACTTTGTGGGTCAGGCATGTCGGTGACTCAGGATAACTTGGAGATTTGAAATTCAGTTTCTTAAGCCCTTAATGTGTTATTTTGAACATAAACATTTTCATAAAATTATCATTTGTATGGATCAGAGTTTAGTAGTTATTGATTGTTTTGAGGTGAAACATTGAAACCATGGAGCCAATATTCTTAGTTTCTCAATGTTTTCACCTCCCAGAAGAATCAATAGCTGCAAACCTAGTACAGGTACCACCACCAAAAGGATTAAGTTTTTATTTGCACAGAGTGACTTGTTCAAAATAAGCACATTTTTAGGGAGAAGCAGCAAGAGCTGAACTTTAAGATACATACAGCCCTTTAGAGTGTTTGAGACAGCAGTGAAAAGTCTTACAACAATGTGGACAGGTAAAACTTTTGTCGGAAAGGCAAAATTTACACTCCACCTGTCCTTCGGACAGGCATCTCAAAAATTATTTCTAGCCCTGCTGTCCACGATGATGTCCCGTTTGAGTGAGGAAGCCGCCTCTCAACGCTATACCAATCACTGTCTCAGAGCAACAGCGGTGCAACTGTTGTCCGATGCCGGACTGCAAAGCCGAGAAATAATGTGTGTTACGGGACACAGAAATGAATCCAGCCTACAGAGTTACTGGCGCACAAGCCAGATGACAGAAAAAATGGAGCACTATCTTAGCTCCAAAGCAGGAAAACGTCACACCGCAGAAACAAGGAAATAGCATCAAGCAATCCCAATATGAAAATGACAACCTAATGTGCACCACACTGACACCCCAAGGCAACACACAACACAACAGTAACTACACAACTGGGCAAGTCACAAATGAAATTCATGAAAACCGAACCCAAAGTCCACAATTTGCAGGTGTAACCATGAATAACTGCAACATGACTTTCAATGGGACAGTTTATTTTGAAAATAAATTAAAAGCAACAGTTAAATAGTTATTTTGGAAAATAAATTAAAAGCAACAGTTAAATAGTTAAAACGTAATAGTTATAATAGTTCTACATTAAAGCTACACTAAATACTTGTGTGAAGTTTAAAAATAGTTTTAAATCTTAAAAAATAGTTTTTATCTTAAAATAAAGTTTAAATGCCTAGCTATATGGGACTATTTGATGTGGCGTAATGTTATGACACCAAATAAACTAAGAAATCTTAACTTTTAAAAGTTTTCTAGTCTCATTATTTATTTCTATAATTTGATACACCATTTCATAAGCACAATAAACCACTCCAGGGTGTCGTTAGACAGTTTATAAAATGGTCTGACAAATGGAGCCTTCTGATTGGCTGCAAACATTCTAACAGCCTTATGTTAATCTTTTATTAACATACATGTAGAGTTATCCATATGCTGAACACGGTTTAACACTGTTTAAAAACATTTAAGCAATAAGGCATGACCAAGGTTATGTTAATGGTCTGTTAATCACCTTCTAGGGGGTACTGTGGCACGAGGTACAGCCGAAAGTGCCACATGCCCCTAGAGGGTGATTAACTGACCATTAACATAATCCCAGGGAGTGCCTTATTGCTATTATATAAAACTGTTTTAAACAGTGTTAAACCTTGTTCAGCATATGGTTAAGTTTTCACATGTATGTTAATAAAAGATTAACATAAGGCTATTAGAATGTTTACAGCCAATCAGAAAGCTCCATTTCTCTGACCCTTTTATAATTTTTATTATAATAGTAATAGGCACTCTCCAAGGATTATGTTAATGGTCAATTAATCACCCTCTAGGGCATGTGGCACTCGGCTACACCTCGTGCCACAGCACACCCCTAGAAGGTGATTAACAGACCATTAACATAACCCTTGGTCATGCCTTATTGTTATTAAACACGGCTAGAGGTTGGACGACTCGGCCATTGGCCTCGTGGCCTCACCACGCCCTAGCCGCGGTGTTAAAGTGTCTAACGACACCCTGTCGTGGCTTATTGCTTACTGAACTGCTTCCTGTTTGCATGAACACTAACAAAGAAAATGCTGAAACTTTCTGAAATGTTATTCATAGGAGTCAAAACTAGAAGGACTGGTCACTCAGCTGTCATTGCATCCCAAGGACAATACAACTTTACAGGCTCTGGGCTGGTATGTGGCTGTCTTAGGGTGCAATGCATGGCATTTGCATTTACCCATACATGGGGGGTAGGCGGGTAGCACACCAGCACACCCTAAGGGGGTAGTGCATCCACTTGGTGTGCAGATCTGAAATCCCTGGCTACACCCCTGATCCAGAATGACATTTAGAGAGCGAGCGCTGCTTAGCTAATGAAAATAAATAGCAGTAAAATAGCTTCTCACTCGTAATTTTTATTTAATATTGCATCAGCTCAGTAACTCTGCAGTGTCATCTAATGTATCACTGCTGACTGGGGAACAGAATTAATGAAGGGCAGTGACTGAGTAACAACAGTGTGTATGGGACACCTGAGGCTCTGAAGGAAGCTATCAGTTTGATGTATCTATGATTTCATTCAGCTGAACTTTGATGAAAATGAAAGAATTGTCAGTTATTTCAAGATTCAAGACAGATTTTTGTGGTTTAAACCTGAAGTCCCTCCTCTCTCCCTTGAAAACTGCTTAGAATTCTTCATGGGTTCAACCTCTGGCAGAAAGGCTGAGATAAACTGTGGAATTCCAGCAAATGCAGTGTTATTGTTTGTTATTTTACACAGCCTACACCCTTAAATGCATGGTGCAACATCCTTACGGCTAGATTGCTTTGCCAGGGTCAGGACCGCCAGGTCAGGTCAGTCTCGGACTCTCTCTCCTCACCACCGCCTGCCTGTAAACTGCTGCCAACACTCCCTTAAATTCCTTGCCTTTTCTTTCAGTCTCGCCACTCGCTTATAGCCACCTCAAGCTCGCTAGTCGCTCCGTCGGCCGCACTCTCTCGCCTTCTAGGTTCCGCCGTTTCACTAGTGCAGTCCATGCTCCGCCATCCAGTCAGGTGACCCAGTCTGTGACAGACAGTCATCTTCCTCCACTCTCCTCCTCCGCTACTCGCAACAAGCCAATGAAATGCCATGTGGTGGAAACAGCCAGGATGGACCACCCAGACTCCCTGAGTGGTCGGGTGGTGCAGTGTAACTAACGCACACATTTAAAGGAACAGCGCGCTTCACGCTGTTGTACTGTACACATTTAAAATTAAATTTTGCTGTCATTTTTTGGGGTGTTTGAACACCCTAACACACTGCTCACGCCTGCCTGCAGCAGGCCCAGAATGATAGTGACTGTCAGTCCACCTCTGATGAAAGTGACTTGGTAATGCCTATTATCCCTCCTATGAACTGAGTCAGTTGTTTTGTGAAATCCTATGCAGAATTGTGGGGATGAAGCTGGGCCTTCTGGACTGCCTAACCCCCAGCTTCGTCCTTGGATCCAATGCTCCCTGAAAGTGAAGTGCAAAGTATCACATCTGAGGCTGCGGCTCCTATGTTTAGTGGAACTGTGTGACTTGCCTGAAGAAGGGGCTGATGGCCTGAGTCTCTCTGGTGACACACCAGAACTTGAACAACAGTATGAGAGTACTGACAGCCTTCCTTCAGTGCCACAAAGCCTAATTGTCAGAGCCTCTCTAAATGAGCAGAGTGTTGTGGAAACAGAGCCTACAGAGCAAGGAGCTGACAGTGCTTCCAGTTTGGACATTCCCATCCATGCAGAGGCACCCCTCACGAATGGTGAAAGCTCCAAGTTAGCTGAAAGTACAGAGACTGTAGCTGTTCCCCCAGAAAGACTGGCCAAGCTGTCAAGTCAGTATTGCTCTTCAGTTATGATTCTCCGGAGGCCAGTGGATTTTCCTCTCAATGTGGTTCACAAAGGTGTTTATATTTCTCGAGCTCACTGGGATGGGCCCTTTCCTACATTGTTTAATGTACAGGAAGTTATTACTTGAAGCAGTATTGTGATGTTACTAATGTGTTAACCATAGTGGAATCAGTATTACCTGTAAGAAACATGCATAAGTATTGTCAATATGGATGTAGTAATGCGAAGTATATTGAAAGGTATAGTGATGTAACAAGCTAATTAAGCAGTAATGTCCGACAGGGTGTGTGTCGTGCTGGGATAACGTTATGCCTCAGGTGGATGGGCATGAGGGCCGCAGGCAGTGTGTCCAACAACTGAGGCGTGATGTTATCCCAAACGACACACACCCTGGAGGGCATTACTGCTATTATACAATGGCTCGTTATTATACAGAATAAAAAAAAATCATTTTAAAGATGTTTTTGTGTGGAAAATATATTTGTTTTTAAAAGAAGATGACACAATGAAGCCAAAGCATATGAAGCAAAAGTTCATCTCCAGGTTCACAGTGAGGCTGAGACTAGACCTGTGATGTTGTACTGGGATAACATCATGGGTCCAGCCCAAGACTGACCAATGAGAGTCCAGGATTTTTTCGTGCCATTGTATAATGATATATATGCCTTGATTGTATTGCATTTTGATATTGTGATGGTACAGACTTGATGCGAACACCAAGTTTTCTCCAGGCAGGGAAGGGTGCAACCCCTACAAATGGGGGTTCCGAAAAGTCTTCCTTGAACTTGCTTAAATGCTCACTGCCAGGCTGGTGTCCTGCAATTTAGCAGTTTAAATGTATTGCCAGAGAGTGCCTGTATAGCTCTGTATACTTTCTTTAAGAGCTGGCTGGATTGCAGTCATAATTAATCTGAGAGGGAGCTCTGTTAAAAGATATACTTGTTTGCTGATCATTTGTCAGAGTAGTAATAATATTGCAGTTTGTTCTAACCTGCCTTCTATGCGCCATGGACAGTTCTCTTTGTTTCCATCATCTTGGTCCTGGACTGTCAGAATGGGCCAATCAGTACATTTGGGACTCTAAAATGGAGCCTGCCTACAGGGGTTTGGTGGGGCCAAACTTGTAGGAATTGTAGTTTTGGGCTTTTGGTGCCTAAAATAACCTGGAAGGGGCCCTTGTTGTGACTGACAGTCAAATCAGCCAACAAAACCTTTTGGATCTTGGGGAAAGTCCACATTGCTTGCAGTTTTAGTTATATCTGAGTTGGGAAGTGAAGAAGTAACATCTCAAGATAGTTTGAGCAGCAATCCATAGTGGATTTACACAGGAGAACTGTGGAAAGGCCTGAGTTTTGCCTCGATGCCTGCCTGCTGTTCCTGAGAGGGAACTTGTATTTTTCAGACTGAAACCGAACTTGGAGAGTGAATTAAGCCACTGAACTATGACCAGGCTTTAACCTGAAGAAGACCGAAGATTTGCTGAATGCGATTGGCCTGTAAAGACTTTCCAGCTACATCTGAATTCCCGGTTGTGCAGAGACTCTGTAATTGCGACCAGAGAGCCATTTGTCTGGTACAGTGGAATTTCCTTACATGTGAATGTGCTGTGTGCTTATAGTGGGTCGTGATTTGGTTCCCCACTGTGTGTTTGAACTGTGTTTTGTTGCTGGAGGCTGTAGCCAGTTCCATGGACTGAATCCATATCCATTTCCATTTGCCTGGGCCCTGCTACACTGGCCCATCCAGAATACCTGCTACGCGAGAAAGTCATCGACGAGAGACCAGCCTGGGGATCAGCCCCTGCTCAAGCGTCTTGAACAGGAATGACACCTTGGTGATTCATGTGAGCCCTGCTTCTCCGGGCACTCCAGCTCAACAGCCTGCAGTCTCGATATCATCCTGCTTGTATCCAGTATTGGGTATTGTGAGTAAACATCAGGGTAGCTCCTGCAACAACAGCTAAATCTAAAAGTGTTGTCATCTGATTGTCTTGTTGCCTTTCTTTCACAAACTGAGCCCTCCAGCTCCAGATTACAAATAGTGCGTGTTGTGCATGTTGCTTTCTTCCATCCCAGGGCCCCAACCAGCTGCAACATTCCTGTCTAACCCATTTTCCTACCTGGGTACCCAGAGTGTGTGACTGTGTGGGGACTCTGAACTGCATGCATAACTGTCTGAATAATATAGATTTTAAGCAAATCAACCTGATTACGCCTCTCTTGTTCAAGTCCTCTGAATAAATCAGATTTAACTTAGTTTGCATTTAACCTGACTGTGGTTCCAGTTTGTACCAAGAGTAATGTACGGTTGCTGTTTGCTGTGTTTAACCTTGTTTTACAGGGGTTCCCAGGGTCGAGCTAGAGGAACCATCCCTGGTGGTAAGTGCAAACAGTGTGGGAAATTGCATGGTGAATAAGGGTAATTGTGAAAGTGATTATTGTGTACTGTTCAGGCCACTAGAAGGAGAAAAGGGGTTACAGTGTCCCAAAAGGCTGTGCCCAGGTAAGCTTGACCACTATCATCCCTGACCTCTGGGTGGAGGTACCCGTATCAGAACCTAGGCCCCTTAACCTGCAACTAGCCAAGCAGTCAGGGTAGTAGCCCTGGGATAGTGCCACCTAGGGGTTACACCCAGTCTACTGAGTCCAGGTCCTGGAGTCCAGAGGAGTTTAGGTGCAGTGGCAGCTGGGTTGGCCCAAGTTCGAGGATCCCAGGTAAACCAAATACTTTGGGTTATACTAGTAGATCACTGCTAGGATTTGTACAAAAACCTTTTCTTTTGTTCCTTGACACATATTTTGTTGTATTCCAGACTTTTCCTGTGGTGCCTCACATGTATTCTCTGAACAGTAGCCCTCCTAACAAATGTCAACAGTCTTCTTATTCTGGTTCCCCAACCTGACTCTTTGCATCTATCCCTGTAGCCCCTTTGATGGAAATGGAAAAAATAATTGAGGGACCCACCACCTTTGGGGTAGGACTGAACATTTTTGGCAGGTTTCTGGTGGTCTTTGAGACACAGTTCCTCACCATATGCTGCATTTTTACACTTTAATCAGTTTCATGTTGAGAGGGAGGGCTAAGGTGCTGTTTGCACAGGAACAGTCCTTCTGAATTTTACATTTTGCTCCTGGAACAGAGTCAGGTTTTAAATGTTCACTCCCAGAACCAAGCTACCCCAGGTTCTCCCCATTTCTACCATGGAAGAACCCCTCCCTTTCTACTTGTACCTCTCCCTCCCTCCCAACACACCCTGTACCAGTCTCACATAGTGCCTCCCACTAACAGCAGCGTGACTGCAACATTCTTGAATATTTTTCCTCAGCAGTGTGCTGCCACTGCTGACTAGGATTTTCTCAACATGGTGTAACAGACCAAGAAACCCCTTTTATTATGTTGGCGCACTTGCGCAGCCAACGTCTTCGGTAGTGCAGATTTGGGACGCGGTCACTTTTGGGTGAATGCAGGGCACGCATCACTAGGTGTGTCTCTTATTCCCCAATAAGCCTGCTTACTGGTGCCACACCACTCAGGTGAGCACATCTAAGGAAAGGTCTGCTGATGCGAGCAAAGCTCATCCTGCACGGCCGGACCTCGACGTCTTACCTGGAACACAAACATGGCGGCACACTGCCCGCCAACTGACGACTTTGGGGTGCCCAACTCCTGTCAGTTTACCCTGAACCCAATGTATGTGCCAATGGGGAACCCACTCCTTTGCATAAGAACCCCATTTGTTATATGCCCCCGCTTTCCTTGTGTGCCGGCGAGACTGCCCAATCCCGTCAGCATAAAGTAACCCCCCTTTGTTATGTGTCAAGGCACAATTCTTGCTGGCGCAGCTGCCCCCAAAACAGAGCTCCGTTGGCATGCTGGAAGCCCACCCCAGCATGCCACATGCCCTGTAAACAGGAAAACGGTCCCATAATGTTTTTTTGTACCTGTGGAAAAGCAGACGGTCCCTCGGCAGTCTCCCTGCCCCACAACCCATGCCCACCCACTGCGCTCCTGCCTCCCCACACCCTCACCCCATACTTACTCAGGAGTCTGGCGCGACGATCTTTGGTGGACCGGGAACACGCTTTAAACTCTTCAAAGCCGACTGTGAACTGAGGAAATGCTGGTAAGCTGTATAATGGAATAAATAGGGTTTTTCAACTTTGATGCATATCTCAGGCATTTTTGAATTTGGCACCACATTTTCCAACATGGGGTTTTGGGACCCCTCCTTATGAATTCTGGCACTGTCATGGTGTTATTCGTCCCGAAAGGTGATTTTACCGTCACTGTGTGGAATCACCTTCGACTGAGTAACGAAATGACAGTGCCACTGTTCATGAGGGGAACTCTCAAAAGCCTATGTTGCAAATTTGATGACAAAACTTCCAAAATGGCTGTTTTATGAGTGTACATTGAACTGTTTCTATGCACGCCGTAATGTCATGAATTTGTAATATTTTCACTCCAGATTTTTAAACTTGCCATTTTTCCACACCTCCTGATGAACAGTACAGCTGTCATTTACAGATCCTGCCTGAAATGTGTTTTCGCACATCCGGCACAGAATAGTGCAGTCACTGTGTGAATTCACTTTTCAGGGCAGTTTGAGAAATGATGGTGACACTGTTTATGAGCAGAGGTCCTAAAATGCCTATGTTGAAAATTTGGTGCGAAAGTCCATAAAATGACTATGTTGCAAGCGGTGTAGCGCAGTTTCCATACACCCTTGTAACTTTGCAAATTTGCAATATTTCCATGCCAGATTTTCAACACTGGCATTTTTCACACCTCCTTATGAACAGTACAGCTGTCATTTTTCACATCCTGCCCAAAATGTGTTTCCGCACCTGTGGCGCAATGACGTGGTTGCTGTGGAAATCAACTTTGGGACAGTTAACAAAATCACACCACCACTGTTCATAAGGGAGGTCCCAAAATGCCAATTTTACAAATGTGGCTACCAAACTCCAAAAATAATTGGGTTACTGACGTGTGTTGCGTAGTTTGTATGCATGCTCATTGCTTCACCAGTATTTCATATTGTCACTCCAGATTTTCAACGTTGCCATTTTTTATGCCTCCTCATGAACAATACAGTTGTCATTCTTCACATCCTGCCCAAAAATGTGTTTTCGTCCCTCTGTTGCCAAATGGCACAGCTGTTGTAAAACCACCTTTCAGCTAACAAAGTGATTGTGCCGCTCTATGAGGTGGCCTGACAAGCAGCCCATGTTGAAAATGTGGAGGAAACTACCACCACATGCCTACGATGTTAGGTTTCCAACTGTAGCACCCACGAGTACGGACTGACAGGCATCAGGGTGTGACTTGGGATCATCGGATGTAATGGTCATGTCATTCTACCCCCATCCCCACCCTGCAGCCACTGACAGGCATCGAGGTGTGCCTTGCACTGTTTGGCCACAAAGTTCACCCCATGCTCCTATACTGCACCCACATCAGCATATTTCCTTATGGAATGGGGTAAGTATAATGCCCAAAGACCCCAAAGCACATCCCAACACTTGTCAGTGTCTACAGGGTAGAATGAGGTACAATGGCGTGGCGTTATAGCTGATGACCCAAAGGCACACTTCAATGCCTGTCGCTCTCTACAGGGTGGGGTGGGGTTGGTGTCACTTCAGTACTTATTGCCATTCCTATCATGCATCTCTAGCTCCAGCACTGCCAATGCCAATGCCAGCACGACAACCCTTGGCATTGACAAATGCTTGTTCTTTTGGTCTCTTCTTCCCTTAGAGGTGGGTACCCATTTTGATGGGACTGATCTTCCTCCTTTTCCTGTCAAGCTCTGAAAATTCCCTGCACTGGGCATGAGTACTAGTTCAGTGTTGACCTGAATTGCACTGATAGTATTTGGACCTGGGACCTGGGACCCAGGGGATGTTCAGGGTGAGCAGGGCTAGAAATCATTTTTGAGATGCCTGTCCGAGGGACAGGTGGAATGTAAATGTTGCTGTCCGGACAAAGTTTTACCTGTCCACATTTTGTGAGGTGAATTTTAAACTTAAAACATAAAATGCACTGTAAAGTGGAAATAGAGAAAACTGTTGCTTTTGGGGGTTATTTTTCAAAGTAAACACTGATTGAGTCTAGTCTATTTCTGAATCAGAACTTGAATCTAGTCTGCAGCCGTATGGTCTCACATGAGGTCTTCTCTTTGTTTTCCAGATTTGAACCATAGTGTTATGGCATCCTGCAGGTCAAATGTAGCAACGCTAGCATCTGACAGCTTGACACGCATTAGTACAGATGTAGTTATAGGAGACAGACAGGACCGCCAGTCAGACTTCACTCTGCCCATCAAGCTGAATCCTCTCTCAACAACTGCAGTTTGGGTTGGGATCAGTAAAGCTATTGTGACTAAGACCAGAATATCAGGGAATCGCTGTTCATGTGCATCATTATGGAGAATTTTGCCAGAAATCCAAATAGTGAAATTTTGGAGACAGCTCATTCAGTGATTTTTTCATAAGTGGTTTCAGCTCTAACCATTGCGCTTCAAACAAGTTTACATTATTATTGTGTTTCTTCAGTAGGTCACTGTAGTGCTCTGTGAGGGTTCTGACTTCCTCATTGCCATAAAGGGCTAGTTGGTCACTATCTGGTAACTGTAATGGGTTAAATATACTGAATGACCGTGAGGACTTTGTCTGTTTTAAAATTGGAAAATCGTGAGTTAATACTTTCAATTGTTGATGAAAGAAGGCTTGTAACATCACGCAACACTGCCTGTTTGGTTCTATCTATAGAATATCCCTTTCTAAGTTAAGGAAGATATCAGATCCACGGAACTGAACCTGAGTAGTGGCTGAGCCTGTCAGTCGACTTGTGCTAGTGTCACTGTCAGCTGTGTCAGAGTCAGGAGCAACAGCAATTGCTACAGACTTTGTCAAGTTTATCCCTGCAGGGTAGTTCTCTAGCCAGAGCACCGTGCTTCAACCTTGCTGACTATTGTTTCTACTGTTGAGCTGTCTCTCTGTAGAGTTAGACTGAAGGCCATCATGACAGAAAGGTATTCAGCCAGAAACTGAGAAAAGAGGACAAATCTCACAGTACTTATTGTTTTGAACAACCCACTGGCCTGATCTTTTGTTTGCCCTGGTGAGGAAGCAATGTGCTGTAAATGTACAACTAAGGCCTTGTAGCTGGACAGAATAACAGACAGAGCCCTTTCTCTGTGTGCAACCCACGGGTCCTGACACGTTAACTGGTTTGTGAATGGTGTACCTCATATTACTGGCTAACTCTTTGAGACCGCCCAGTTTTTGGGAGACTTATGGTATATTTTATAGATACCCATTAAGACTTCATCTGTTGTTTTCATGTATGGAATAGATGTTGCTGATTGCTTTATAGCTAGCTCCAACTTGTGGGCACTGCACTGAATCCTAACAAATGAGGTACGTCTTTCAAAATCCTGCCAAACACCACAGTCACTTTATCCAACATGACGGGTGCCCCATCAGATCCAAAAGCAACAATTTTTCTTTCCAGTCTTTACAGTCCAAGGTGAATTCTAAGGCATCACCTATTGAGTTATAAATGCTTTCACCGTTTGGAATAGAGACTGGCTGAAGAAACAAATTTGTTAACTGGACGGAAATTTTCCATTGTCCTAATATAGACTGCCTCCTCTTCTATTACTGAGGTATCAGTGCTTGAGTCACATAGGACAGAGATGAAAGTGTTACTGTTAACCAGTTTTGCATCTTTATCCTTATTGATTCTGAAATAAAATGTGTGAATGTTGCTGCCTGTTTGTCACTTCTATAACCGACTCCAACATTTGCACCATTTACATGTTGTAATTCTAAGATGCCAGGGAAATCTGTGAATGGGCGTTCTGAATTAATCAAATAAAGAGTTGTTCTAAACAAATGTTCCACTTGTGTCGCCTCATTTTTTCCATTTGTATTATTCCTCATTCTATTGCTAAGTTGGAAGGGTCTGTGTTAGACACAGTATTTTTTTCATTGGCTAATTTATGAGGTTTGGAGAGTTCATGAGCTCGTGACATTTTCAAGTCTCATGCTCTTACAGCCACTCATGAAAGTGTTTGTCTCCCTTAAGTATTTTTTGCAGTATGAGCAGGTCATGCCCACATCAGGCTCATATAGTAGCCTCCTATTTTTCTTCCAGGTCTCCTGGAACCCCTTTTCTTTTTGCCCGGGACTCCCGCCACTTTCAACAGTAGTCAGAGTTGCTGGCATATCAGCACTGGCACTACAAGTTGTCACATCTGTGGCCACAATGGTGGGGTGAGTGGTTGGTGCTACTGAGTCTATCAGTAATGGAGAAGCAGTACACATGGAAGAACCGAGCTTTCTCCTCCTCTTGGCTTGAAACGAAGGCTTTCCTGTAATTTTTAAAGCCAAACTTTAACAAAGACATTTTTTCCCCTTTTGGTTTACTTAGCTAGTACGAATTTAAAGTACAGTAAGCACTCTGAAGACAGTGGACACTACAGTGAAGTGATGATCAGAGATATTAGAAGACATGAACAGTCTGTTTAGTTTTCTTTCCTTCCTGTAAAACCCCGGACAAAGGAGTTTAATATTTATATTTTCATCCGCTTAGATTTCACAACTAAAACCTGAGGGTATCCTGCTGTCAACCTGCTTTGTAATTTAATCCCCTCTCCCTTTGACAGTGCCTTCTTGAAGTTGTCACAGTGTCACTCAGTTTTACTTTTATTCAGTTTGTCCAGTGGCAGAGCACAACAGCAGGCTGACAGGGCTAGTTTAAATTAGTAGTACTAGTAGTAGTACAGTAAGTCTGTCAGTATCTATCTTCAAGGTTCAAGCTCTGGAGGGCTTTACACAGGCTGAGTGAACAATAAGCTTTAATAGAGCCTTGCCTTCACCTCTGCACACTCAAGATATATTTTTATTCAGAGTCAGAGATGATGAGACTTGCAGATCACAAGGTGTCTTTTGGCTTTGAGAGAGTTTTAGGTGTACTACAGGTACAGTGTCTGACTGCTTTGAGACTTGATTTAATAAATCCCTTGTTCACCTCCCTTCTCCTCCTCCAAGTACCAGCAGGACTGATGCACATAAACTGAGCCCCCAATGCTAGAGCCCTGAGAAGGGCTGTTGAGAATTTGCAGAAGTCTCTTTTTCACTTTTTGAGACTAACTAAATAAATTCCTTGTTCACCTCCCTCTCCTCCTCCAAGTACCAGCAGGACTGATGCACACAAACTGAGCCCCAAATGCTAGAGCCCTGAGAAGGGCTGTTGAGAATTTCAGAAGTCTTTTTTTCACTTTTGAGACTAACTAAATAAATCCCTTGTTCACCTCCCTCTCCTCCTCCAAGTACCAGCAGGACTGATGCACACAAACTAAGCCCCAAATGCTAGAGCCCTGAGAAGGGCTGTTGAGAATTTACAGAAGTCTTTTTTTTTCACTTTCTAAATAAATCCCTTGTTCACCTCCTCCTCCTCCAAGTACCAGCAGGACTGATGCACACAACTGAGCTCCCAAATGCTAGGAGCCCTGAGAAGGGCTGTTGAGAATTTACAGAAGTCTTTTTTTTTCACTTTCTAAATAAATCCTTGTTCACCTCCCTCTCCTCCTCCAAGTACCAGCAGCCCCCAAACGCTAGAGCACTGAGAAGGGCTGTTAAATTGCTAGATTTTTTTCCCCTTGCTGGCTGGGTGCTCTCCTCACTCTGCCTCCTCACCCTATGGCCAGACTAGTGAGAGTGAGGCCTTGGTCGGCGGCAACAAAGTTTTTCCACGCTCGCTAAGAGGACAGGTGACGCTAGTAGCTGCAGTCACTTGACCCTCAGTCAGTGGGAATGGGCGTGAGCTGCACTTTTGGCCGGGTGGAGCTAGGCGTCATGGCGTCGGCGCCGTCCGAGTACTCCGTACTGCCGCTGGGTCCTGGTGCCCAGCTCAATACTCCGGCTGCAAATGTAAACCGCCTGTCCCCGGACAGGCGGACTTCAAAACGGTTGTCCCAGTTGGAAACCAGCTGTCTGGGATGGGTGGACAGCCAGTTATTTTGAGCCCTGGGGTGAGTCTGTCTCCCTAGTACAATGTGGTCATCATGGTATTCCAAAAGGAAAGGACATTTATGTGGAACTAGAAAAGCTAACAATGTAAAATTGGCATATACTTGCACAGCATATATTCTTTATTCCTGCTTATGAAGTGGTGGGGAGGGAGGATATGACTGACTTAGAGTCCCTTTGGACCATAAATTACTATGTTCCAGTGATCTGCTATAAGTATGTGGGGCCTGCTAAAGATGTTTCTTACTGAAGAAAGTGTGATCTGATGCTGCTTGGGCAAGAAAACAGCAAAGCGATGCAGAGCAGTTCTGTCAACCTAAATGGCACAAGATGGTGCTCTTATTCAGTTACAGACATCACTGTAGGTGCCATAAACATTATACATCACTGAGTTCCATAGGAGGATTGAGAAAGTTTTTTTAACTTAAAACAAAACAAATGCAATGCTGCTCCCCGCACAGTTTAAGTGAAATGTTTCACTGCAAGAAATTGGCACATGAGAGGTCAACTGTCCGAGGTTAGGTGGTCTTGTGGTTCTCTGCTGATTGGCAGAAGTAGTAGTTAGTGTTTTTAGAACCAGTGCTGAATGTATGTGGATGTCTTATCCCCATCCATTGTTTATCCTCCTGTGTACTGGCTGGCACCCATCCTCCCCAGCCCTCCCAGCCTTCCAACCACATCACCCACCTTGTCTAGGAGCCACATGGCTCAGGAGGGTCCCCATGGATTTTCCTCCATGACGGGATGGGGAGGGAGGGAGGGAGGCGGTGCCCTGGAGCACAATGCAGATTTCTGGAGCCCTACCTAGTTGGTGGGTGGGGCATGGGGAAGGTCAGAAAGTCATCTAGCTGGTCACAGATTTTCCTCCAGCATTTTCCCCAGGGCCTTTGAGCATGCAATAATGTATGTGCACATCAGCATCTGAGTGCAACCCTCCTCTCTGCAGTGCTACCACTAGTGGCCGTCTGGTAGTGGGTGGCAGGACCCCGAGAGTGGAGAGCTGTCTCTAGGATGCTGTATCCTTCTGCCCTGGCTGATGCTCGAGTGACCCAAGTCCACTTCCAAACTCAGGTCGCAGCATAGCAGGTGGCAGAATTGCACTGCACCACAGGGCTGGCCCTATGTGGAGGCTTCATGTGAATGATGTATGTGATGCCGACACTGATTAAACATTAACTGACAGTGGTGCTGCTATTGCTAGATATTCAAAGCCCTCGGTGGGACCTTGCACCATGTTTCTCCACCATTTGCATGAAATGCATCTAATAGTTAGGTCACCTCAAAATGGTCTAACTTTCAGGTGCTGTTGTCGGCACTAAAATCTGTCAACACGACGTGCATCATTTGTTTGATGCAAGCCACCATAAATAGCAGAAACTGTCAAAATGCATAAAAATGTTTGAAAATAGAATTCAAACATTTTGATACATCTTGGAGGACACAGGTGCATGCAAAATAGGAACTGGGCCTGTGTGCTCCCCTTGAAAACCTAGCTTGCTCTCTCTCAATAGAGTGCGTCGAGAGAATGAAAACTTTAATAAATAAATTAGAACACCATGATGCAGTGGGGCAATCATGACAGTGTCCTACATCCTTATTAAAGAGAAAACACACACACACACACACACACACACACACATACACGATATAAAATGTGGGTTTTGAAGCCTGTAAAGATGTTGCCCTTGTACCAAACCAAATGTGGGTTGTGTGTGTGTCTGTGTGTGTGTGTGTTGTGTGTGTGTGTGTGTGTGTGTGTTCATTAGCAGTCAAGGTGAGGGCAAGTCAAATTAAATTCCTTGTCTGTTTTCCAGGTCCCGCCTAGGATGTCAAGTGTGTGCCAAGAAGTGGATGGATGGGATAACAGTCAAGGTCCCTTGGAGGTCTCTGATGTCAGGAAGACTGTAGAGACAGGGAAGCAAAGCAAACAATAGACTGCCTTGAATGATTACTGTCTCAACTAGGAATTATAGAAGTCCTTCCATTCCTTAATGTGTTTTTGTGTATTTCAGACCTATTTTGTTGCACTTCATGTGCATTACGCAGATGCTGACTCTTCAGTAAACTACACCCAGTCTTCTGAAGTTGATTAAGGATCTGCTCCCCAGAGCAAAGCCACGGGCTCACCTCTCCCCATTCTCAAATTTCTGTTTGTAGGCATGTTTTCTTTGCACTGGGATATGAGTGCTCCTCCACTGTATTCAGAAGTACCTCAAGATGCATAAAAAGCTGATCATATCTGATTGTGTCAGTTCATTTTAAAACAAAATCTAAACAACTGAAACATGTATCTCCCAAAGAAGGAAGACTGACCCTTACAGTGCTGTGGGTGTTATCTCTGAGGATGTTGGTGGTGGTGGTGGGTGGGGCACAGCAAATGAAAATCCACCTGATGCCAGAGTTAATGTTACCACAGAATGCCTTGTAAGGAGAATAAACTCATTTAACACCTTCCAAAGAAAACAACATTAATAATGGAATATATGTTTATAAATGCAAAGAGCCACATTTACTTATAATGTGTGTGTTTCTAGCTTTGTCATCGTTTATGTATGGGCACATTAGAAGTTTGTTGCAGAGGTTGTCAGAAACATTCCAAAGACGTTGCTTTTGTAAACATAGCAGAAATGTATCTCTGTCCATGTGGAGCAGCAAAAGAAATAGTGTGCATTGCTGTAAAATGAAAAAGAGATTCTCCACCATTGGGCTCGTGAAGGAAATTCCAGATGTCGGATTCTGCTTGGTGTGTTCTTGTCCGTCATTCTGGAAACTGCACTGGCTCCCCAGCATATAAATATGTATAAATAAATTATAAAAAACCTATGTTAATGCATCTGTTAAGTCACAAAAGTCAGGAAATGTGGTGTTGGTGTTTTAGCCCTAACCTCTGACTGCAGCTTGACCTTGGGTCCTGAGGGTAGGGAGGGGTGGTCATTAGGGTTGGAAAGACTAATACCACATTTCCTGACTTTTTGGGAATAGAACTCTTAACAGATGCATTAATGCATTTGTGTGCAATTCATTTCCTTTCTTTTGAGCATGACACATAAATATAGGGGATATGTGATGGCCACTCATGAGATATGATATTTAGCTTCATGAGTGGTCTGTGACCTCTTGACCTTCATGAGTGGCGAAGCCATGAGTGTGGTCAAAGAGGTCACTGACTATGAATGAAGATAAATATATCTCATGAGCGCACATCACTTGTGCAGTTTGTACACTACACATTAGCGTTTTAAGCTAGTGTCATTTTATTAAAAGTAAAAGTTTCCCATTTCTGTAGTTTCTGGTGGCCCATGCTTGTAGGCATGCAGTTTCATAGATCACAGGGCACAGGCGGCAGAATGAAATACTTCTTGTGCCATACCCAATAGCTCTATACATTTTGTGATGTACCCTACTGTGGAGATAAAGTTTGTCTAGCTACTGTAGTTGGTGTTCTCTGGAACAGATAGCATTTTATTTAGCATAAAAACGCTAATGTATATTGTATAAACTCCTTATTTTTCATTGCTATGGGACCTGTGCAAAATGGCAGACTTTTGTGCACAGCACTGGACCTGTAGCTTGCTTTGTACAGGGCTAGCAGATCCGTTGTGCAGACTGATGGGCCTGACCCATAACTGTGCCACATGTGTATCACACTATCTGCCTGCATATGTTAACATGTACTGTTTAGTACTCTAAATCTTTGGTTTGTGTAGTAACTTTGTTTTGTTATTTTAGTACATTACATTTTTGTTTGAACATTACATTTTTGTTCATGTATAACTTTTATTTTAGAAAAAAATGAAACCTTGTTTTTAATTAAAATAGAAACATTAATTAAATTGTTTTTCTTTTAATTCAACTCAGTTATGTTGTTGGACCATCTTTCAATCACAAAGTGTTATTGTTTATTATTAAGTAATTTTTGTGTTTTTCCAGTTTTTAAACTTTGTTCATGTCTAACATTGGCTTGAACAAATTGTTGTTCTGCGTTTGATGCACTTGTGCACCAAACGCCTTGGGACAATAATGGAAATGAGAGGTGTGTCACTGCCAAGCCAGTCACAGCTGAAACTGCAATGGGTTTGGCAGTGCACACCAATGACTAGGCACTCTGCTCATGACAGCAGTTCAGCTTTGCTGATGTGGTGTGTCCTGGACTTAAAAGAAATGAACCACTTCAATGGGGCGCTTCATTTCTTTCTATAGCCTGAACTCCAGCCATGTGCATTAGAGTGCACACTAATGTGCATGGCGGTAGTTATACCTGTTTTTCTCCCTCCCACCCCAAAATCTTAAACTTTGGCCGTAGTGCGGCTTTCTCCCAGTGCTCGGTTCTCTGCACTGCTCACACTTCAACATTAGCCACGGTGTGGCTTTCTGTTAAAGTCAACGTTGGTGCACCAAATCCCAGTGTTGGCATGTGCCCCCCATTAATGTGGCACACTGGGAGCCCACCCAGTGTGCCAAAATGAGCTATTAAAAAAAAACAACTGTGAAAAAGAAAACTGTCCCCTGACATCTTTTCTTTGATGCAGAATCCTGCATCGAACTGGTTTGCTCCCTCAAAGTCTTTTGCCGACATCGAGGTGCCCAATCCCCAAGTCGGCATGTATTCCCCACATTGTGGCACACTAGGAGCCCACCCAGTGTGCCCAGATACATTTTTTTTTATATTTATTTATCTTTCCGACACTAGGATGCCCACTCCCGTGTCGGATGCCCCCACCCCCTAAGCCCACTTTCTTTGCCGACGGGGTGCCCAATACCTCAGTCGGCAGCATGTATCCTCCCCAACTCATGTGGCACACTGGGAGCTCACCCTAGTGTGCCAAAAAGTATTTTTTTACCTGTAAATGAAGAAAACTGTCCCCCAATGTATTCTGTTTTAACCTGCAAAAGAAAATGGTCCCTCGTCATCTCCCCAGTCCCCCTCCCCATCCCCCACCCTCCCACTGAGCACCCACCTCCCTGCACCCCTCTGATCCCATACTTACCTTTGGAGGTCGACGTTATCTTCTTTCTCCTGACTGGGACATGTCTGCACTCTTTAAAGCCGACTGGCAAACTGAAGAATCAAAGGTAAGCGCCATATAATGGCAGTTTGAACTTATGTTGGCGTCTCAGTCATTTTAGAATTCTGTCCCAAATTTTCAACATGGGTTCTTGGGGCCCCACCTCGTGAACACTGTCACTGTCATTTCATTACTTGGCCCCAAAGATGATTTTTCGGTCATTGCATGGAATCACCATTCAGGACCGATTAACAAAACAACAGTACCACTGTTCATGAGGTGGGGTCCCAAAGAGCCCATATTACAAATTTGGTGAAAACACTCCAAAAATGATTCGTTATGAGTGCATTGCACAGTTTCTATGCATGTTCATAATTCACCAATGTTTTATATTTTCACTACCGATTTTCAACATTGTCTTTATTTCTCACCACCTTATGAACAGTACAGCTGTCATTTTTCACATCCTTCCCAAAACATGTTTTCGCACCTGTGTCGCAGAATGGCATGGTCGCTGTGTGAAATCAACTTTCAGAATGGATTAATGAAATCACAGTGTCACTGTTCATGAGTTGGGGTCCCAAAAGGCCATGTTGAAAATTTGGTACAAAAATACCCCAAATGCCTGATTTATGTGCGGTTGTTGAAATTTCGCTATGTATGCATGTAACTTTAGAACATTTTTATATTTTTACTCCAAATATTCAGCATTGCCAGTTTTTCACATCATGCCATGAACAGTATAGGTGTAATTTTCACATTCTGCCAGGAATGTGTTTTTAATCTGTAGCGATTTAATGGCGCAGAGTCACTGCATGAAATCACTTTTGGGATTGAGTAACAAAATGGTAGTGCCACTGTTCATGAGGTGGGGTCCCAAAAGCCCAAGTTGGTAATTTGGAATGGAAATATCAACAAATGCCTAGGGTGTTAAGGTTTCCAACTGTAACACCCCACCCTGTGAGACTGACAGATGTCGGGGTGTGACTTGGGGTCATTGGCTGTAATGTTTCATGTTATTCTTCACTTCCACCCTTGCAGGTAGTGACAGGCATTGAGGTGTGCCTTGGGGTCTTCGCCCTAATGTTCACCCCATTCAGCTATACTGCACCCATCTCAGCTTATTTTCTCATGGAATGGGTGAGCATAAGGGCCGAAGGCCCCAAAGTACACTGTGATACCTGTCGGTGTCTGCAGGGGGTGAGGTGGAATGGCATGAGTGTTACAGCCGATGACTCAGAAGGCACACCCCAATGCCTGTCGTCTCTGCAGGGTGGGGTGGGTTGGTTAGGGTTGGAAACCCAATGCCTCAGTAAGGAAGTAAATAAGGGAGGGTGGTGGAAGTCACCTACTATATTTCAGGAAAGCCTTCAACACCAACCAACATAGAAGGCTGATTAACAAGATGAGTATTCTTGCACAGGGCACAAGCTCATAAACTGGGTTAAAACTGGCTGATGGACAGGAGGAAGGGGTGGTGAATGGGATCCATTCCGGGGAGGGTGGTGACCAGTGGGGTACCTCAGGGATCAGTTCTGGGACTAGTCCTGTTCAATGTCTTCATTACAGACATTGCTGGAAAGGCTAGAAGAAAAGGTCTGTCTGCCTGTTTGCAGAAGACACCAACATATGTAACAGAGTGAATACTCCAGAGGGGTGGAGAAATGAGCAGGGACATAGAGAGTCTTGAAAATGGTCTGAGGAATGAAAACTGATGTTTAATGTGAAGAAGTGCATATACTGCACCTGGGAAGAGGGAAACATGGGGAGAGTGACAGGATTGGGGTGGGTGCTGATGATCACCAAAGAAGAAAGAGACCTAGGACTTATCAGTTCTGATGACCCAAAGGTGTCAAAACAGAGCACAAATGTTGAAAGGAGGATCAGTGGCATGCTGCATAGGCAGAGGTTTTACTAGCAGAATGCTTGAGGTGGTGATGCCATTGTATAATGCACTAGTGAGGTCTCACCTACAGTACTGTGTGCAGTTTTGGAGGATGCAACTGTACAAGGACATTGACTGGGTGGAGATGGTCCACAGAAAGGTAACCAAGATGTTACATGGCTTGCAACACAGAACATATCAGGAGAGATTAAAGGACTGCAATATGTACTCATCGGAGGAAAGCAGGGAGCGGGAAACATGATAGTCACGCTCAGGTACCCTCAAGGCATAAACAAGGTGCAAGGGCAGACATCTTCCAATGCATCAAACTTTTGGCATTGACAAATGCTTGTTTCCATCTGTTTTGCTTTAATCCACACATGCATAGATTTTCAAACCTCAAAAACTTAATAATGAAAAAAAAACTAATTCTCCAACCACCAAAAGGCTCTATTTTGAGTTAGGATCTAACAAACCTGTAAGTTTTAAGAGTTACCTCTCTATTTTTCTCATTATTTGTGTGCAAAAAGTATTAAAATAGGGAACATTTTGTAAATTCAGAAATCTGTAACTACTAAAATCTGTAACTATTAAATTACCAAACTAATTATTGTACAATTTTGTAGAAAATCAACACTGAGGACTGTGAGGGTACATGCCAATTTTTCACAGCACTGTCTCTATCTGTCTATCTTGCTACCTATCTATCTACTGTATCTATCTATCTATCTATCTATCTATCTATCTATCTATCTATCTATCTATCTATCTATTTGCTTTATCTACTGTATCTATCAATCCATTCATCTATGTGATTGTATTTATTATATATGTTATACTGTATGTAAGTATAACAAATTATATTTGTTATACTGTATTTAAGGTATAACAATGATACGGTGTCTGGTTGTGCTGTGATATACAAACATTTACAGTGCATTCTGAAACACAAGTTGCAGCTGAATGCTTTGAAGATGCAGACTGGTCCATGTATCTACCACAACGGACACCTTGAAGTATATTATTCTTTGTAGACAAATAGGATGTTTGATATGTCTCTTGGCTAATCAAGAGTGTCATCTCACAACATCTTTGCATTTGAGAACTGTGAAGTGAGTTGATCACTTTTGGAGCACAAGATGTCTCAAGATGTCACTCTTGGTTAGCCAAGGGACATCTCAACATTTGGTTTTTATTAAGCATTTCTTTTTAAAACATATTTTAAAGCATACCTGGTCTCATTTATCACAGAACATCTCCTAAATAAAGTAATATGCTGTAATCCTAAGTGCGGACATAAATGTCACAAGCTGCCAGAAACCAGAAAATAAAAGCAAAAAGCCATAAAATAGCCAAATCATCATCTTGATCATAAAATAGTGCAATTTAGTAATGTGATCTGGAACCAGTGTGGACTCACTAGATTAGGTAAATAAACAGGTTATCAAAAGACCAATGTAACAGCCTTTTTATAAAATCATATTTGCACTGTGAGTGATCACCGATTTTCACCTTTGAAACCTTCTAGTAGTAGTATTTACTTATTTAGCACCCACATTTAGAATGAAAAGCATGAAGCAGCAGGGAAGATGTTTATTTAAAGTGTTTTTCCCTTGGGATTCTCTGTACCTTGCTACTTCTTCTTCGACTGCCAGATGTAAAGTAATGACTTATACACATGAATAAAAAACTGGAGTGTAGAATGCTATTATGTTCTCAGACTGTGGTGTGTGAAGACCCTTGGCTGTATAAGAGGTCTTCAAGCACTGCACTCTCTCCTGTTTATTTGATAGGAGTTAAAAAAAAGAAATGCTTTATAATTTTAAAATAGTTATACAAATTTAAAAAGCTATAATGAATAATTGGCTATGAGATTGAGGTGTCCAGTTGTGCTGTGACAAGTGGACAGCCAATGATGCACTTGGCCAGTCAGATTGCTAGGATTTCTACACTTATTTTATATAAATAATAATAATCTTGATCACAATAATAATAATACTAGTTTGGTTTCTGTATTTCTCTCCCAAGCACACAGTTATACTCAGCTGGGCAATCCCAGAGCAAAGAATCATGAGTAGCACTATACAAATCCTTGTGTTGGCAGGCTGACATGGCTTCAAGAGAACAAAAGTTTCCTTTAAATAGACTTTTACATAAAATAAATTGAGCTAACATTTCTGACCAATTGAAACATTCCTTTTCCTGGGGTGTGAGACAGTCTGATTTTGTGAAGAGTGTCTCCCGTGGAAACAGACTTGCTCGGGGAGTTTTTTACATGTAATATATAAGTGATTGATCTCAATCAATAATATATTAATACTGCCATGGACACCACACATTGATGGCTGAGGGCTGGCTGAGTTCAATGGGCGGAGCAACAAACCACTCCCCAACCAGATCTTAAAGGCCCTCCTCTGGGCCAGTCCTCATTCGTTTTTCTTCGTCGACTGGAGGCGCCCGTTCTTCCTCGCACTTGGCTGCTCCTACCTCTGCCCTTGTTCCTGTGGTCACCTCCGCCTGGCTCACTCTACTGTCTGGTTGCCTCCCTGGCCCTCACTCATCCTCCAGTGTTTTCTCCTGCCCCCATGTTCTTCTCTATCGGCCATGATTTTCCTAACTCCTGCAGCATTTGCTTCTCTCATGCGGCCTCTCTCAGCCGCGCTCAACCCCTTCTGTCTGCCACTTTTATGCCCTAATTTTCCCTTCCTGCACATTGTTTAATTCTTTTCCCTTCTGTCCACTCATTGCTGCCATATAATTCCACCTTTCCCTGCACAATGCGCTTTGTTCATGGCTGTCATTTGGCTGCCCCTTTAATGCTTGCTCCCCCTTCCAGCTGCTGCCTCTGTCTTGCTCCTTGTTGCTCATCTCAAGTGTGACTTCACCCTCCATGCTTGTCTCCTTCAGTGGATCTATTCACCCTGGCCACCCTCTTTTCCTGCCTCATTACTGGGAGATTGGCAATTTCTTGTCCCACTTCTATGATAGGGGCAGATTTTCACCTTTCTGTCTCTTTTCTGAGATAACATCGGCAGACTCTTTGACCTGTCTGTATCTCATATCTGGAGTGTGTCGTTATCCTATCATTATCTTTGTTGTGCTTCTTGGACCACTAGTTGTACATCATGGAAGACACTATGCTTGTCTTCCCTTGTATTTTTCCATCATTATACTGTATGTTCCTTCGCTCCCATTATTGCTGCCTTATTACCAGGAACCCATTTCAGATTTCCTCCCTACTGCTTTCCAATTTGTTTTTCCTCACTCTGCATTTCCTGCTGCTCTTTGCTGGTCTTCAGTCTGGCTCCAGTTGCAGGTATGTCCTCCTTTTATATTCCTGGATTCCCTAGCAATGTTTACCTCTCAGCACATCAGCCCAGTTGCCTCTTTTCTGGGGAAGTTCTACTACCCTGCTGCTTCTTTTTCCTATTTTGCATATTATTGCCATCTTAGTCCTATGTTCAGGATCCTCAATGCCAAGTCAGCCTAGCTACAGCACTGGTGTTCCTCACTTTCATTTAATCTCAAACTTTTAATTTACTGTTCTCTTCTCTCCCTCATACTTCACCTGCATTCCAGCCCCCTTCCACCTCCTCCTTGACCCTTGCTCCTTTGTTCTTCCCCTGGTTCTTTGTACTCCATCCACTGGCTGTGTGCTTCCCTGTTCTCCTCTCTGACTCTTGCCCTTTGCCTCTTCTCCTTCTCGTTCTGTGCTTTTGTTTTTTGGGGGTTCCCTATCCTGTCATTACCATACCTATTCAGTATTCTTCTCTTACCCTTCGCTCAGTCCAACCTCAGGGTCTACTCATTCACATTGACTAATCAAGCATACCTCTCATTGGGTCTTATGCTACCTCATTGACTGCTGCTCTCCTGTGGTTATTATCACTATCAGTTTCCCCATGACTGCATCTGGGTCTCCTCTCTCATCCAACCTCTCTGTGGGTGTACCCCTTCACATCGACTACTTGAGCATAACTCTCTCAGGTCCATACTACCTCGACTCAACTTGCTCTCCACTTGGAGACATGCCTTCTATGTCTATTGCCTTGGCTTGGGCTGGCTGCATTGGCTTCTCATCAATGGGCCCCTTTAGTTGCCCGAGTGAGTTCGGAGGCACCTCTATGCCATTCTCTATCTGACCACTTCTGGTTCACCTGGTCTGTTTCATAGGCTTACACTGGCCAGCTGAATGCCTCCAGTAGTCATCTCTCTCTCTTGCTTTTGAGTGTCTAGTTGCAGAGACATTGCTCACAACCCTCAACAGCTGTCCCTTTAGAAGAACAGAGTGAGAGCTTCCTCTAAATTGGAATATTTCCTTCCTTCCTCTATCTTGACTCTAAATTGCAGTAACTGAGCCGTCACTAATTGAAATGTCCTTCAGCCTGGAGGAAGGTGACCTAGGCCTTGGATCCCCAAAGTTTCCTTCTCAAATGTTTTTTCTTCTCCTGCATGCCAATGTTCATAATATTACAGTAGATAGGGTTGGAGTTTCATTAGGTTCCATAGTTTAGTTCCACTGTTGATTGGAGTCAGATGGTGGTTTGATGTCCCTCTTTCCTTAGGAAGTCCTGTCCTTCTTCATCATGTCAGATTCCATTCTACTACATACTTCTCATCACCTCCATCTCTCTCTCTCATCCTACCCATCAGTATATCTTGATAATCGTCCGTTCTCGAGATTATTTTGACTTCTTGCCTCTTGCTTGACATCCTTTCGGGTATTCTTTTTGAGCTCCGTCCTAAGCTACCTTTAACCAAGGGAATTATTCCTGCACCTATAGGGGAACCCTCCTCTGGGGTTCCTTGCATTGTACCCCTACAGGGTGGTATATCCCATGGATAGAGAGGTGAACAGCCACAATGTATCAAAGTCACACAAGCATACATCTCATCCAGTTGCGCAGCTCCATTGAAACTGACGGCTGAGGCTGTCTGGAGTTCAGTGGGTGGAGCAACAAACCACTCCCCAACCAGGCCATAAAAGGCCCTCCTCTGGGCCAGTCCTGATTCGTTTTCTTCATTGCCCCACCATCCACCCTCCTCCTCCTCCTCCAGCAGCTCGTCTCTTTCCTGTGGGCTCCTTCCTAAGCTATCTTTAGCCAAGGGAATTATTCCCCGCAGCATCTATGGAGGAACCCTCTAGGGTTCCTGTGTCATACCCCTATTTGGTGGTATATCCCATGGATGGAGAGGCCAACAGTAACAATGTATTGAAGTCACCCAAGCATACATCTCATCCAGTTGCGCAAGCCCATTGAACTATGGTTTTAAGAATGATCTCATTTACTTTCTTAGGCTATCAGAACTGCTCTGCTTAGGTTTGCAGTTCTCATACCCATGTGCAAGAGGCCACTCTCATGGCCACAAGCAAGGTTTCTGCAGTGATATTAACATACAGATTCCATTTTAAATGGCAATGACACACTGCAGACTCATTTTGTCCTTTGGGACTCTTATATCTGCAGTTGTTATCATGGCCAAGTGTTATGTCAACCTCTCATGCCCTGTGCACTATCTCAGAGTGTTCTAAATGTCAATAATATTTTATATGGCATTTTACACGTAGTTCAAAGTTCTGTATAGAATAAGTTGAACCTGTACATAGACTGGTAGCACAGTCATTTAGCATCATGGGCAATATGATGTAAGAATGTTTTGTTTACCCAGCTTTTCACGTCAGTTTGGATATCGGCCCATAAATGGAATAAACCATTAATGTTCGGCTCTCTTGTGCACAAATTGTTGCAGTCTTTACATACGCTTGAACTTGCCACATGGATCTGTCAAACTGGCAGAACAAAGACTTAGAATGTTTTAATACTTCTATGAAAGTGTGATATTGTCCTCCTTATCGCAGCAAAATATGCTCACTGTTAGGGTTAGGTAAATTGGTTAACTCCTCTCCCCACCAAAACACACACACACACACACTAAACAGTTGTTTAAAATTCAGATAATTTCAAACTTCATCCAAAAGCTTCTTGGTGGCATGATGCAAATTAAATATTTGAGAATGGTTTGGAAACATGAACCTTCGAACCATTGTTTGTAAGATAATAATGTTAAAAGGCTTGGTCCATTTAGAACACAGAGTGAGCATACTAGAGAGGCAGTCTGCAGGAAAGTAGAGTATGGGGATACATAAAGGATTCTAGGAGAGAAGAAATATCCAGCCATTTGATTTTTTTTATGTATTTCTCCAAACTGTATACATATTGTCAAGCTTCGCTCATGGGGTTACCGCTTTTAAGAAACCCAAAGTGGGACATTTCTTACTAAAACATGATTTTTGCAGGACAATATGTAAGTTATCAAGAAGCTGGCATACATATATATATATATATATATATATATATATATAAACAAAAAAGGAGCACTTACTTGCCCTCTCTTGTCTCCTCTCTGTCCTGACTAGATTTAGCCAGGCGTTATCTACAGCAGCAATCTGTACTATATGTAGGTATGAATGTATGTCTCGAGTTGTACGTAAACAATGGCACACGCTTCTAGCTGACTGTTAACCAATGATGTAACCACATACTTCCATGCTACTATGTACACCTGTTTAATGTATTCTCTATTGCGATAACCTGCAAGTTATCCTCCCTTGTATTCTTTCCTCAGGTCGCACCGAGACAAGCATCATTTTGCTCAGTGTGCTTTTCCTGGTGAATCAATTTCAATAAATAAATAAATAAATAATCTGAGACTTGTTTTTCTATATCATCAGAATTAAGACTAAGTGTTGCAGTTTTTTTAGTTTTTTCTATTGTTCCTTATCATTTTAAGGTATTTTAGTTAAGGTATTCTAGTGTTCTGCAACATTTAGAAGAAAGTTATATTTATTCTGCTATAATGTCAGGACATGTAGTATTTTCATGTTTTCTTGCAGGACACAGTTGCCCAAATCAGGACCATCCTGTGAAAATTGGGACAGGTGGTAACCCTATTCATTCCCAGAACAAGGCTTCATGGGGTAGCAAGTCAATTGAGGAGGGATATGAATCAATTTAGGCAAAAGAATTACGGCAACTACTAAATGGGCAACTGTACATTAGCAGTGACTGGTACAAATGAGTGACTGTAAATTACAGCAAACAAGAAATGCCGTAAGCTGTATAATGGCATAAATAGGTTTCTTTTAACTTTGCTGCATATCTGAGGCATTTTTGGGAATTTTGACACGACATTTTCAACATGGGGTTATTGGGACCCTCCTCATGAATTCAGCCACTGTAATGGAAGATTAGTCCCGAAAGGTGATTTCACAGCCACTGTGTGGAATCACCTTTCGATTGATTAATGAAATGACAGTGCCAGTGTTCATGAGGCGGGCTTCTCAAAAGCCTATATTGCAAATTTGGTGGAAAAATAAAAAAAAAAAAGACTGTTTTACGATCGTGCATTGCACAGGTTGCTATGTACGTCGTAATTTTGCAAATTTTCAATATTTTCATGCCAGATTTTCAACATTGGCATTTTTAACACCTTCTTATGAACAGTACAGCTGTCATTTTTCCCATCCTGGCTGAAATGTGTTTCCGCACTTCCAGCGCAGAATAGCACGGTGGTTGTGGGAAATCAGTGTTTGGGACAGATTAAGAAAATGACAGTAACTCTGTTCATGAGCAGAGGTCCCAAATGCCTATGTTGGAAAATTGCAGATGATAGTCCATCAAATGACTGTGTTACAAGTGTGCATTGAACTATTTCCATGCACCTTGTAATTTCGCAAATTTGTAATATTTTCACGCCACATTTTCAGCACTGGCATTTTTTCACACCTCCTTATGAACAGTACAGCTGTCATTTTCACATCCTGGCTAAAATATGTTTTGCACTTGGTGCAGAATAGCATGGTCACTGGGAAATCAATGTTTGGGACAGATTAAGATCGAGTGAGTGAGAGTGGGGAGGACTGAGCTCAACTGAGCTCTGCCGGACTGCTAGGATTTCTTTGTGGGCAGAAAAGGCCCCAGTGCAGGCAGGATCCCAGTACAAAAGGGCAGCCTGCAGCACCAGGAGAAGCAGAATGAGAGAGCAAGTGAGGGAGAAAGCGAGTGAATGAGCTCAACGGAGCTCTGTGGGGACTGCTGCAGATTTCTTTGTGAGCAGAAAAGGCATCAATGCAGACAGGGGCCCAGTACAAAAGGGCAGCCTGCACGGTGGGGAGAAACAGAATGAGCGAGTGAGAGGGGAGTGTGTGAGCTCAATGAGCTCTGTTGGGACTGCTAGATTTCTTTGTGGGCAGAACAAGGTGATAAAGGAGGCAGGAGCCCAGTACAAAAGGGCAGCCTGCAGTGCCATAAGAAACAGAATGAGTGAGTGAGAGAGGGGGAGTGAGTGGCCTCAACAAAGCTCTGCCGGGACACCTGTGAACTTCATTGTGGGCAGAAAAAGGCGCCAACACAGGCAGGAGCCCAGTTCAAAAGGGCAGATTAAGTTCTGTTTATTTCTCTAACTGAGCTAAATATTGAGCTATACTGCTATAATTGCTGTAATAATACATACTTATTTGTTCTGTTTATTTCTCTAACTGAGCTGAGTAATAAATTTGGTAGAAAATATCCAAAATTACTGCTTTACGAGCGTGCATGGCGAAAGTTGCTCGCACGCTCATAATTTCACGAATTTGCACTATTTTCACTCCAGATTTTCAACATTGGCATTTTTCCACACCTTCTTATGAACAGTACAGCTGTCATTTTTCACATCATGGCCGAAATGCATTTTGCACTTCTGGCACTGAATAGCGTGATCGCTGTGGGAAATCAGTGTTGAGGACACATTAAGAAAACCACAGTGACACTGTTCATGAGCAGAGGTCCTAAATGCCTATGTTGAAAATTTTGTGATGAAAGTCCATAAAATTACTCTGTTAAGCGCATTGTGCGGTTTCCACGCACCCTTGTAACTTTGCAAATTAGTAATATTTTCACACCAGATTTTCAACGCTGGCATTTTTCACACCTCCTTATGAACATTACAGCTGTCATTTCTCACATTCTGGCCAAAATGTGTTTTCGTGCTTCCAGTACAGAATAGCGCAGTCACTTTGGGAAATCAGTGTTTGGGACAGATTAGGATTGAGCGAGTGAGGCGGGGAGTGACCAAGCTCAACTGAGCTCTGTCAGAACTGCTGTGGATTTCTTTGTGGGCAGAAAAGGCCCCAGCACAGGCAGTATCCCAGTACAAAAGGGCAGCCTGCAGCACGGGAGAATTAGAATGAGTGAGCGAGGGAGGGAAGTGAGCGAGCGAGCTGTGTTGGGACTGCTGCGGATTTCTTTGTGGGCAGAAAAAGGCATCAATTCAGGCAGTGTCCCAGCACAAATGGGTAGCCTGCAGCGGCAGGGGAAACAGAATGAGTCGTGAGAGGAAGGTAGTGAGTGAGCTTAATGGAGCTGTGTCGGGACTGCTGCGGATATCTTTGTGGGCAGAAAAAGGCAATGCAAGAAGGAGTCCAGTACAAAGGGTAGCCTGCAGTGTCGGGAGAAATAGAACAAGCAAGTGAGAGAGGGGAGTGGAGTGAGCTCAATGGAACTCTGCCAGGACTTTAGAGCTGCCCACCCTCCCCTAGGGTCCTCTGTGGTCCTATATTACAGCAGGGTCTCTGGAGTGGAGACAAAGCAATGATTGGATACTTTAGGATTGTTGTAATAATATAGATGTAGTTGTTCTGTTTATTTCTCTAACTGAGCTAAGTACTGAGCTATACTGTTATGGTTGATGTAATAATACATATTTATTTGTTCTGTTTATTTCTCTAACTGAGCTGAGTAATACTTGGAGTGCAATAGGATTTCTAACTGGGCTAAGTGAAACTATATGAGTGCCGAGAACAAAAAGTATGGTAGCTGAGAGATGAAAAAGGGACAAGGAGGCTGTAGGATTGCTACAGTAATACAGTATCTAATGGATGAGATTTGAGACTGAATTACCCAGTCAAGGGTCAGTAGGGGACTAGTGTGGGGGTGGGGACAGGAATTTGAGTAAATAGGGGCGTAACAGTTGTGGTAGGGTACAGAACCTGGGAGAAGAGCCTGTAACATAAGATGAGGGCCAAAATGGGGCAGGTGTCACATGTCAATAGGGCAGGTATCTTTGGAAGGGTGGAGGGGTGTACAGGGTGTGGGTCTGCCATGATCCTGGACTGGACTTTGAAGATGGGGGGTGTATGTGTCTGTAGATGACTGGCTAGTTTGAGGAGGACCTGTGGAGGTTAGGGAGGAGTGTTGCAGGGCAGATGGTATGGTATGCATCCTGAGGGGAATAGGGGATGGCAAAGGGGACTGTACGCCCCTATTTACTCAAATTCCTGTCCCCACCCCACACTAGTCCCCTACTGACCCCTTGCCAAACCGGGGTAATTCAGTCTCAAATCTCATCCATTAGATACTGTATTACTGTAGCAATCCTAAAGCCTCCTTGTCCCTTTTTCATCTCTCAGCTACCATACTTTTGTTCTTTTTACTCACAGGGATTGCTACTGTTTGTTGCTAACATTTCATTGCTTTATTTTTCTCTGATTCAAATTGTTGTTGCTGGTATACCTTCTTCTGCATTATTACAAGGTGTGCCTACGGTGTGTGCTAACAGATTACTGCTGTAATCTTCTGATTCAAATTGTCTTTTGCAAGGTATATCTTCTGTTACTGCTTTATTTTCTCTGGACAAAGTGTTTCTTACAGGGTATATCTTCTCTGAAATTATTACAGGTGGTGCTTTACAGGTTTTACAGTTTTATCTAACATTAGGATAAGCTTTCAGGGTTACTGCATTTGTTGTTGACTGATTGTTTCTGCTCTTACCTCCTTGTTCTTTTACTCAGTGGTTCTTCTTTTTGGCAGGGAAGGGCCCAGCCACCACCCCATCCCAACCACCCCACACTACACTCCTTTATAGGGTACCACAGTTGTAACATTTCCTGTGGCAGAACAGGAAGGGCGGATCAGTGGGGCCTCCACAAGGTGATCTCTCATTTACAGGACACTAGTAATTTAACTTGTTATAACAAGTTAAACAAAGCACAATTAAACCATTACTTGCATTTTTTTCTTCTAATTACTCTGACTAGGTTACAAACCCAGCAACTTATTTGGAATGGATTTCATTAACTGCAGGTACTGTGGAACAATTTTCAGAAGGACAGTCTTACAGGATTTAGGACACTGTCCTACATGCTGGGCCTTTGAGATCTTAGGTCTCAGCTCCGGGCAGCATGGGCAGAGATTGCACGCCTCAAATTTCATATTGAAGAGGAAATACATTATAAGAACCACCACCATTTCCCCAGCATCCAACAGAAAACCTCGACCGCAGAGGGTAGTTGGTCCAGGAGGTTGGCAGGTGGTTAGGAGGAGCAATCAGGTGCCCCATCACTCTCTGCTCTCAACACATTACCTCCAAAACCATATAAACACTACAAACAGGTATCTGCCTCTATCTCTGAAATCAAATAAAGAGGCAGAAGACACTGCAGAGCAGGACACTGCTGCACAGGAGCTAGCACAACAATACTCACCCAAATCAGGAACCAAAACTAAACAAGCACAAAGGAAATCCAAAAACTTCTGATCATAGGAGACTCCATGATTCGGGAGTTGATACCCATCTCCAGCCAGGGTGATGGTCAGATGTCTCCCAGGTACATCAGCATGGAGAGACACTGACCGCATTACTAAAATTGTTCACAAAGCAGGAGAAAACATTGATGTCCCAGTACACATAGGGACTAATGATCTACGCCAGCCCGGTCAGTTGTGGAGACCAAGGAACACCTGACTAGGCTGGGTGACAAACTATCATCTATTTCGTCGGCATCTCCTTCTCTGAGATCCTGCCAGTCTGGGAGAAGGGAGCAGATGGACGGAAGGTCAGAGAAGGGGAGATGAGGGGAGCTAAACACGTGGCTCAAGGACTGGTGCCAGGAAAAAGGACACAGATTTGTAGGGAACTGGCAACAGTTCTGGGAGCGAAAGTTCTTTAAATTTGATGGACTGCATCTGACTAAAGAGAGAGTCAGTGCATTGGGGCAGAAGTTTGGCGTCTTTGCAGAATATTTAAACTAGCAAATGGGAGAGGGTGCAGCACCCCATGCGTCCGAATGGGAAGAACACCCCTCCCCCTCAGCTAGTCAGTCAAACAGGAATTCAGCGTGTTTGCCATTCATTTGCATCACCAGGTAAGAAAAAGGTTTGTCTCCCCATACGATGCACAGGTAATGCAAACTCACCCAACAACCAACACACCAAAATCTGGCCAATGGAAAATCATGTACACAAATGCTCACAGCCTGGAAATAAGATCCCAGACCTGCAGGCAATAATGTCAGAGGCTAAACTGGACATAGTAGCAATTAGTGAGACGTGGTTTACCAGTAACCACCAGGAGACTTCAGTACCTGGATATGTATTGTTCAGAAGAGACCGAGGTGCAAAAGGGGAGGGGTGGCCTGTATGTTAATGAAAATATCAAAGCTACAGAAATTCAGAATACACATAAGGAGCCAGAAGAACTGTGGGTCACCCTGGAAACAGGTAATGGGACAGCCATAAGAACTGGGGTTGTCTACAGGCCCCCAGACCAGAGGGAGGACATAAGACATTACTGTTAGAAGATATACAAAACATGACAGCTAAAGGAGGTTCTGATAATGGGAGACTTCAACATGCCAGATACAGATTGGTCAATACCAGCAGGAACATCTGCCAGAACTAGACTCATAGTGGATTCCTGCAGGGGAGGGCCTCAAACAACTGGTACAGCAACCCACAAGAGACAGGGCTATCCTAGATCTAGTATCGACTAACAAAGAAGGGATCACAGATCTCCAGGTAGAAGGTCACCTGGGGCCAGTGACCATCACATGGTATGGTTCAATTTGGCTACTACATCTAAATCATCCCATTCCAAGGCAAAAATATGGGACTTCAGAGGAGCTGACTTTGATAAGATGGCCAACAGAGTTAAGCTAGCCCTGGCAAAAGAAACACAGGTGAGGAGGTACAGGCAAAGTGGGCAAGCATTAAGGATACAATACTTGAAGCAACATCCCATTGTGTTAGACAGAAAAGGAAGTGCAAAAGAAGAAGGAAACCACTTTGGTTCTCAAATATAGTAGCAGAAAGGTCAGAGCCAAAAGGCTGGCCTTCAGAAAATATAAAGGAACATAGCGGGATGAAGATGAGGAGGCATACCAAACTGCCCTAAGGGAAGCAGGTAAGGCAGTAAGGCAGGCAAAGTCCCAAACTGAGGAAACACTAACACTAACAGTAAAAGAAGGTGACAAGACTTTCTATAGATACATTAGTGAAAGGAGAAAGTCCAGAGGGGTATTGCTAAGCTTAATGGAGAAAAGGGAGCATGTGAGGAGGAGGACCCTGTAAAGGCATCTATCCTAAATAGATACTTTTGCTCAGTATTTACTGAAGAGAAGGTAGGGCAGGGCCCACAGCTCAGCATCATGGACACAGGGGAGGGAGGTGAGCACTACTCCTTCACAAAAGAAAGGGTCCTACAAGAGCTTGCTAAGCTCAGGGTGGATAAGGCAATGGGACCTGATGGCATACATCCCAGGGTACTAAGGAGCTAAAGGAGGAACTAGCAGAGCCATTAGCAGAATTGTTTAGTGAGTCTCTGAGCACAGGAGAGGTCCCAGAAGACTGGAGAAAGGCTCATGTGATCCCACTCCACAAGAGTGGTAGCAGGAGGAGGCGGGGAACTACAGACCGGTCAGTCTTACCCTCAGTAGTGGGCAAGATTATGGAGGCACTCCTTAAGGAAAGGATAGTGCAACACCTGGAATCCATAGGGCACAGGATCCAAGACAGCATGGGTTTACAAAGGAAGGTCCTGTCAAACTAATCTCATAGATTTCTTTGACTGGGTAACCAGAGTGGTGGACCAAGGGGAGCAGTTGATGTCGCCTACCTTGACTTCAGCAAAGCTTTTGACACTGTTCCACATAGAAGATTGATAAATAAGCTAGGTAGGCTGGGGTGGGTCAAGTTGGTCAACTGGGTGGCAAACTGGTTGACTGGCAGAAAACAGAGAGTGGTGGTAAATGGTATACAGTCAGAAGAGATGCAAGTCACAAGTGGGGTACCTCAGGGATCAGTCCTGGGCCAGTCCTATTCAACATCTTCATTAGTGACCTCGCAGATGGACTAGAGGGTAAGGCTTGTCTGTTTGCAGATGACACCAAGATCTGCAACAGAGTAGATGATCCAGATGGGTGGGCAGAATGAAGAGATCTGGATAAACTAGCAGAATGGTCAGAAGAGTGGCAACTGGGATTTAATGCAAAGAAGTGCAAAATCATGCACATAGGGAAGAGAAACCCTGAAGCCACTTATAGGCTGGGAGGAGTTGCTAGCAGTCACAAAGGAAGAAAGAGACTTGGGCATCATCATCACTGATGACCTAAAATCATCCAAGCAGACCTCTAAAGCAGTAGGGTAGGCTAGGGGGTGTTAGGGTGTATTAGTAGGGGTATCACCAAGTCGTAAGAGGGAGGTAATAATCCCTCTGTACAAGACATTGGTTAGGCCCCATCTGGAGTACTGCGTGCAGTATTGGAGCCACACCTTCACAAGGACATTAACCAAATTGAGGCAGTCCAGAGAGCAACCAAAATGGTGCAGGGACTGCATCAGAAGACATATAAGGACAGATTAACGGAGCTCAATATGTATACCCTTGAGCAAAGGAGGGAGAGAGGTGATATGATCGAGACATTAAACACCTTAAGGGCATAAACAAGGTGAAAGAGTTCTAACATGTTTAAATATAAGAAAAATAGCAGGACAAGAGGACACAGCATGAGATTAGAGGGAGGCCGATTAAGGGGATGTGAGGAAATTCTTTTTCACAGAAGGGTGGTAGATGCATGGAATGGCTTACCACAAGAAGTGGTGGCTATGAATACAGTGCAGGGCTTCAAACAGGCATGGGATAGGCATAAGGGAGCAATACAAATGACTATGAATAGATAGGTCATTGACAGAGCAAAGGCCGATGGCACATTTATAAGGTAGAAAAGAAATGGGCAGACTGGATGGGCCTTGCGGTCCTTATCTGCAATCAACTATGTTTCTATGTTTCTATGGATGGAGGAAGAATAACTAGGACTGAAACCAACCCCAGTATCAGAGGCACTAGCAGAAAAGAGAGAGAAGGAGGGGTGCCCAAGGTGAGGGTGGGGGCCTCCTGATGGGGAGGGGAGGAAGAGACCCCGAGGAGTACCGGGGAGAGAGCAGATGGCTGCGGGTAGGGAGGGACCAGGGGTGGCAATGGAGGGGAACAAGTAGAAGGGGGAACTGATAGGGAGAAGAGATGTGGACAGGTATCGACTATGAATAGATTCGAACCTCTGCTATGGGAAGGAGAGGGAGTAGGAACATACTGAAGGGGGAGAACAAGTGGAGCATGAGAGGGATGGCAACAGGTACAGTGGTAGCCCCAGACATTGCAAGCTATTTCCAGATATTTCAAAATTTCTGAAGAGTTTCTCTCTGCTACCCCTACTGTTTAAATGCAAAAGCATCAGATATTTCTGGAAATATCACAGAAATTTCAGAAAATAGCTTGCAGTGTCTGTGGTTACTACTGTAGGGAAGAGATAGCGAGGACAAAAGGGTAGAAGGGGCTAGTAAGGAAGGAGGGGTGGTGACTGAAGGAGAGAAGGCTACGGGAAGGGGGGATGTTGGGAGGGCATCACTTTCAGGGTAGAAGGGAATGGGGGCTCTAAATCGACAACAGCGGGGATAGGAGAGGGTTGGAAATCAGCAGGGAGGTCAACATGGGAAGCTCAGTAGGAAGTAGTCAGGCTGAGAAGGGGTTGAAGGGGATGGAAGGAATAAGGCAGAGAAAAGGGTGAGGCGGAAGTAGGGGTACAGATACATAAATCACAGAGGGTACAATTGGCGAGGGTAAGGGACAGGGAAGAATGAGTACTGGGTGGTGGAAGGGCATTAGAAGGGAAAGGGGTTAAGGGCGGGGTACTAGTCCTGGGGATACTATACTGAAATGGGTGAGATGGGGCAGAAAGGGGAAAGGCATAGCCATATTTGGTTGAAACTGTCACCAGGTTGACTGCAGGAGGGCAGGGCAGGCACGGCTCAAGAGTGCAGCGGGGGAGGAAGAAACCTCATTTACTGTTGCATGTGGGTACAAACGACTTGGTGGGGACACTGTGGAAGTAGTGAGGGAGGTTTGAGTACTTGGGCAGGCAGTGTGAAGGGGTGGAGAAGTCGGTGGCATTTTGGAGGTACTGCTCGTACCATGTGCAAGCATGGGGAGGAAGGTGAGCTTCAGGAGTTCAAGTGGCTGAGGATTGGTGCCACATGAAACATTATGGATTAGTGACTAACTGGGGTAGGGTCTGGGGTGAATAGTGACTTGTATGCAGGGGACAGGGTACACTGGAGCAGGAAGGGAGGGAGTATTAAAGGCAGCATTGCTGCCGGGCCACTAGGCACTGATGGTTGGGCGCTGGATGCCACACCTTGTGCCATGCTGGCGATCCTGTTTCAGACGCAAGCCCAGGCCACCAGGGGTTGGTAAGTGAGGGATAGGACTGAGCATCCGGAGGACTGCTCTCCTATCCCAGGGTGGATTCAGGGACCCACCGCTATGTAGTGCCCCTGGTGACAACCACAGGTGCTACTACAGCAGTGTAGGAAAGGATGGCAGAGTGTGGTGGACTTTGGCATGCTGTGCCTAAGTGTCATTGCATGCCAGTACTCCATAAAAGGGAGAAAGTGCAAAATGGGCTACAGTCAGGCAGCATGAGCTTCCGACCCCCTGTCTGCCCCAAATGGTGCCTCCTCAACTGGATCCTGCTCTGGTGGGTCGACCTGGGAAGCTCCTCACCACCCCACCATGGGGTAATCCGTGGAGATGAGCAGGTCAGACTGATGTCGAGGGCAGGGCTGGGGATGTCGGTCGGGATGACCAAGCCGATCGTGAGACCAGTGAGAAAATATGTAAAAAAAAAAAAAAAAAAAGGGCAGGATTAGAGGGTATATATCTCTACTAAGGTGGATTTAAACTAATGGGGAAGGGGCAAAAGACTGAGGTTGGTAGAAAGGTCCGGACAGGGAGCCTGATGAGCTCACTGCCCTAGATATAGGTAAAGGCGGAGGCGTAGTAACCCTGGAAGGGGTGGGCAGAGTAGTCTAAGTGTAATACAGAAGGCATCACCATCAGGTAAGAATAAGGAGGAGAAAGGGTGCGGACTACTGGGAGGAGGGACACAAGCCAAGGAGGAGAAGGTGAGGAGAAGAAGGGTATGGGTGGAAGGTGGTCTGACTAAATGGATAGAGAACTGGTTACAGGGAGGGTGCAGAGGGTGGTGGTAGTGGGGTAGCTCTTGGCAGTGACAAGCGGGTGCCACAGTGCTCAATGCTGGGCCCAATGTTATTTGGGCTCTTTATCTCCGATATAGCACACGGAGTGTGGAGCAGGGTTAGTCTGTTCTGACATTATACCATGTCAAAAGCAAATAGTTATAGTAGCAGAGCCCCCCAACTCACACACACACACACTCCCGAAAAGCTGCTTAAAAGCCTGCAACTCATTCAAATCAATTCCATTTTCTTACATACTTGGGGTTCAATGCCAACAAGTGTAAAATCATGTACCTAGGGCATAAGAGCCCCAATGCGTGCAGTACTGAGGCCACACCTTCACAAGGACATTAACCAAATTGAGGCAGTCCAGAGAAGGGCAACCAAAATGGTGCAGGGACTGCATCAGAAAACATATGAGGACAGATTAACGGAGCTCAATATGTATACCCTAGAGCAAAGGAGGGAGAGAGGTGATATGATCAAAACATTCAAACACCTTAAGGGCATTAACAAGGTGAAAGAGTCTAACATGTTTAAATATAAGAAAATAGCAGGACAATAGGACACAGCATGAGACTAGAGGGAGGTCGATTAAGGGGAATGTGAGGAAATTCTTTTTCACAGAAAGGGTGGTGGATGCATGGAGCGGCCTACCTCAGGAAGCGGTGGCTACGAATACAGTGCAGGGCTTCAAACAGGCATGGGATAGGCATAAGGAAGCAATACAGATGAGTATGAATAGACAGGCCACTGACAGAGAAAAGGCCGATGGCACATTTGTAAGGTAGAAAAAGAAATGGGCAGACTGGATGGGCCTTATGGTTTTTATCTGCCAGTCAACTTCTATGTTTCTGTGCTAGGTATAGGATGGGGGAGGTACTGATACTCACTAGATATGAAAGGGTCCTTGAGGTTATTCTATCAGAGGACCTCAAGATGGCAGTACAGTGTGACAAGGCTATGGGCAGGACAAATTGGATTCTGGGGTGCATAAGGAGTGGCATATCCAGTAGGAGGAGGAGGGATGTTGTGCTGCCATTATATCACTCCCTGCTATACCCCAGCTGGAGTACTGTGTCCAGTTTTAGAGTCCACACTTTAGAAAGGACATAAGGTGGAGGTTTTCCAGAGTAGGGCAACTAAAATGGTTCAGAATTTTCACAGGAATCCTACAACCTAAAGGCTGAAGAATCTCAATGTACACTCTGGAAGAGAGAGGGCGAGAGGTGACCTCACAGGGGTAAAGAGGGTACAGTTAGGAGTTTCTTCAAATACAGATGAGCACCCAAACCAAGGGACATACAATGAAGCTGGGGGCATTCAGGATAGATGTGAAGAAATATTTTCTTACTGACAGGGTGGTAGACACCTTGAACAGACTGCCAGGAGAAGTGGTGGAAGCTAAAATGGTAGGGGCATTAAGCATGCATGGGATAAATATAGGGGTATATTAGAAAAGGGGAAAGAGGGGTCAATGGAGATCAATAGGGCTATGGAAGTGGAGTAGATTCAAGTTCATTGCAGAAAAATTCCATTAAGCAGGTCATTCACAAGGAGGTCCTGATGGACTGAGGCAGAATAAGACATGCAGTAACATATACAGGCAGGAGTTACAAGTAGGTAGAGAAGACTTGGGCAGACTGGGTGGGCTGAGCGGTCCTTTCTGCTGACAAATTCTATGTTTCTATGGCATCATGTGTTAATTCAGGTGCAGTGTATATTTAAAGTTGGGCCTACCATGCATCCAGATGTAAGGTACAGTAAATTACCAAATTAGATGCAGCCCACTTACAGTACAATAAACAGAACCCCAGTGCTTCGAGAAGCCTTTACTCTTCATAAGGCTGCTTAAACAGCTGGGGTTCTATTTGCAGCGTCCACACCAGTATGCTGATCTTAAAATCGACACCACATCTGAATGAGTACTTGATTCTTGCTCACTCCATTTCTTCCCACTTTGAAACCTGCTTGTCCTGAGTTAGTTTTGGTCTGGCAGCCCTTGCCTGTGTTGGAAGATGACCAATAAGTGGCACTGAAAGACGTCAGACTTCACAGACTGTGAAGGCAGCTGCTCACGGACAGACATAAGGCAATTCTACTGGGGTAGGTGGAAGTAAGCTGTTGATTAACTAGAATCTGCAGGTAGGGAAATGGGCAGACTAGGTGGACCAAGTGGTCCTTATCTGCCGTCAAAGTCTATGTTTCTATGTTTCTCACACACCATCTTGGCAAGAAGAAGGCTGCAGTTGTGGCCACTGATGACTGTTGGGGTGTGGGGATGGGGGACCAAAGTGGACAGACATAAGGAGATAAAATCATAATAAACATTGTGAGACCTTCACCAGCTTTTCAAAATGCTTACCAGTAAAAGAACACTCTATGAAGTTTTCAAATGGCAACACAATCTGGTGAGCCCTCTGCTGCCATCTGACACCAGGCATCAACCAGCATAAATTGCATATAGAAGGCAGTGAGGCCATGTGGTTACTGAAATACTGGAGATTACAGATTAATAAGAACAAGAATATCACACAGAAGCTGGCACATATGCCTATAGCAGCTGTCTCCTGCTTCTCAGTAGTTATATTTATACCCTTGAGGTACTTGAATGTTTCTATAATATCCCCTCTCACTCCTGTCTTCCAGTGAGTACATATTGAGGTCCCTTAATTTCTCCTCTTAAGTCTTGTGTTGCAAGCTCTGTACCATCTTATTGCCTTCTCTGGACCATCTTCAGCCTACTATTCTTCGAAGGTGTGACCTCCAGAACTGCACACAGTACTCCATGTGAAGCCTGACCATTGTTTAATATAATGGCATCACTACCTCCCTCCTTATGCTGGTGATGCCCCTGCCTATGCACCCCAGCATGTCACTGGCCTCCCTGCTGCCTTACCACTTCAACATTTTCAGGTCATCTGATATAAGAACCCCAGGTCCCTTTCCTTCTTTGTGACTGTCACCAACCCCCATTCTGCTCTTTTCCCCAGGGTTTCTGTGTCCCAGGTGCATAATTTTGCACTTTTTGAATTAAACTTCAGTTGCCAGTCCTCAGACCATTTCTCAAGCCCCAGGTCCATCCTCATTTTCTCCACCTCCTCTGGGATATCCACTGTGTTACAGACCTTGGTGTCATCTGCAAACAGGCAGTCCTTTTCCTTCAGCCCTTCTGCAATGACACAATGAAGACATTGAACAGGACTGGCCCCAGGACCAATCCTACAGCACCCCACTGGTCACCCCTCTCCCCAGACTGCTCCCCATTTACCACTCTCTTCCTCCTATCTCTTACCCAGTTTCTAACCCACTTTACCACCCTTTCCCCATGACCAGCCTACTCAGCTAGTTTATGAGCCTCCTATGTGGGACAATGTCAAAGGCTTTGCTTACATCAAGGTAAGTGTTGTCCACTGCCCCACCCTGATTTACTTGCTTTGTCACCCAGTCAAAGAGATCAACCAGATTTGTCTGACATGACCGCCCACTGTGAATCCATATTGCCTATGGTCCTGGCCTCTGATGCCTTCTAGATGCCCCACTATCCTTTCTTTAACCAGTGTCTCCATGATCTTCCCCACTGCTGAAGTGAGTCTGATCGGCCTATACTTCTGCACCTCCTCCCTACTGCTGGATTTGTATAGCGGGACCACATGTGCCTTCCTCCAGTTCTCTGGTACCACCCTGTGTTGAATGACTCAGTGAACATGGCTGCCACAGGTACTGCTATTTCCCTTCACAGTTCTTTTAATATCCTTGGGTGTATGCCATCTGGTCCTAGCTTTGTCCACCTTCAATTTACTCACCTTCTGCAGGATTCATCTGCCTGTCAATGGACTATTGTCCACTTCTTCACGCCTTTGCAACTGCTGTACTGCTGTGACCTTGCCCCTCCCCTCTTCTGTGAGTACTGAACAGAAAGACACAGCGGATGTCTTTGGTTGGGGGCACATGACAGTTCTTAGGCATGGTACTTTCACTTCCAAATACCTGAACAGCACATAGAAGCAATCAACATTCGGCATTGACAAATGCTTGTTTAATGTTAGATTGCCCCATGACCATTGTCTTGTAAGCCCTTGCCCCCATTTTAGGTATGATTTTGCACTTTTTTTCCATTTGAAATAAAAAGAGTGCTGAAAACCTGGGGAAAGCCATATTAGAAAGAGTGGTCTTTATTATTTCAAATGTAAAAAACAGTGGAAAAGCAGACTCCAAATGGGGAAGAATGGTATCTTTCAAGTCAGGAGATAAGGGCTATCTGAAAATGAATAAAATGTATAGGTCAAACTTCTCAACATTCACATGCATTGCTGGAGCCAGCCTGTCAGCGTAGTGGCATTGCTTGTGACCCAGGTGACATGATTTAGGAATAAACATGACTCTTTGGGGGATGGCCAAAAGCCAAAAAGCCAAAAGATTGCATTCAGGCAATACAAAAGACACAGGCAGAAGGGGATGGGGAGAAGTACCAGGAGAAGCAAAGGGAGGCAGGGAGGTCAGTAAGGGAAGCCAAAGCTCAGACAGAAGAACACATTGCAAAATCAGTGGGTAGAGGGACAAAACCTTTACAGGTACATAAGTGAAAAAGAAAGACAAAGGGAGGGATAGTGAGACTGAAGGGTGAGGATGGGGCACGTGGAGGATGACAACAGTAAAGCTGACATATTGAACAGGTATTTCTGCTCAGTCTTTACTGAGAGGAGGGTAATGGGTCTGAAGGGAGTACAAGGGTGAGAATGGTGCAGAAATGGACACAAGTCCCTTTACATGAGAAAGGGTCCTGAAGGAACTGGAAGTAATAAGAGTTGATAAAGCAATGGGGCCAGATGGGGTGCACCCAGGGTCCTAAAGAACTAAGAGGTGGTGGCTGAACCTCTGGCTATCCTGTTTAGCCGATCACTGGAAACAGGGGAGGTACCCAAAGACTGGAGGACAGCAGATGTAGTCCCCTTATACAAAAGTGGGAACAAATAGGAAGCAGGGAACTACAGACCAGTCAGCCTCACCTCGGTAGTGGGGAAGATCATGGAAGCACTACTGAAGGAGAGATTGGTGGAACATCTAGTTGTCAATGGACTACAGGACCCAAGGCAGCTTGGTTTCACCAGGGGAGGTCATGTCAGACCAACCTCGTTGAATTTTTGACTGGGTGACTAGGGAGGTGGATCAGGGAGGGCAGTGGACATGGCCTATCTGGACTTCAGCAAGGCCTTTGACACTGTGCCACATAGAAGACTATTACACAAACGGGAATATGGGTGTGGGCAGGACAGTTGTGTGGTGGGTAGGTAACTGGCTGGGTGGCAGGACACAGAGGGTGGTGGTAAATGGCTGTCACTCCACAGAGAGAAGAATGACCAGTGGGGTACCATAGGGATCAGTGCTGGGACTGGTCCTATTCAACATCTTCATCAGTGACATTGCGCAGGACCTAGAAGGCAGAATTTCACTGTTCGCTGATGACACAAAGCTCTGTAACAGAGTAGACACACCAGAGGGTGTAGACAGAATGAGAAGCAACCTGCAGAAACTTGAAGAATGGTCAGGGGTTTGGCAGTTGAAATTCAATGCAAAGAAGTGCAAGATAATGCATATGGGGCACAAAACCCTGGCACAATATATCAGTTGGGGGTGAGGATATAGCATGCACCAAGCAGGAAAGGGATCTTGGGGTTATCATCTCTGATGACCTCAAGGTAGGGAAACAGTATGACAAGGCAGCAGGTAAAGCAAATAGGATGCTGGATGTATAGGCAGGGGCATCACCAGCAGAAAAAGGGAGGTCATAATTCCGCTATACAAGACACTAGTGAGGCCCCACCTGGAGTACAGTGTACAGTTCTGGAGACCCATACCTACGTAAGGACATAGACAGGGTAGAGAAGGTTCAGAGGAGGGCAACAAAGATGGTGCATGGATTGCATCACAAGTCCTATGAAGACAGTTGAAGGAACTGAACATGTACTCCCTGGAGGAGAGGAGGAGAGGGGATATGATAGAGACATACAAGTATCTTACAGGGAGGAACAGGGTGCAGGAAAACACTATTTTTAAGCGAAAAGATGTTCCAGGACTAGAGGGCATGGGATGAAGTTGGAGGAGGAGCGATTCAGAGGAAACATGAGAAAGAATTTCTTCACAGAACGGATGGTGGACAAGTGGAACACCCTGCCAGAGGAAGTGGTGGGGCTGAAACAATCACAGGATTTAAGAATGCATGGGATAGACATAAAAGAATTCTGGAGGTCAGGGGTAGGGCAACAGACTTCTAGGAAAACAAACTGAACTTACAAGCTCAAATGGGCAGACTGGGTGGGCCATAGGCCCTTATCTACCGACACTGTCTATGTATCTATGTATCTATGTATCTATGGCGAGGGAAGAAGGAGGGAGCATCCGACAGCCTGCTCTACTCCTTCATGAGGGAAGGCATGCTAGCTTCACCATTTGACTTCCACCTAGCGAAGGCTGGGTAGCAGCATGGCTGGAGCAGCTACAAGGAGGGAGGGTTGGGACATGGCTGGTGCTGGCTGGATCTGCTCGTGTCTGGGTGTGTGCCATGGACATCATTCATGGCTGTGCCCCAGGGAGGGAAGAAAATGGGGAAAATGTGCACTGACTGGGCAGATGCAGCTCTGCCTGTCCACCCCACGTCCCTGACTCGTGATGATACCTGAGGCATTACCTTGATTGTGGGCGGCTGGCTGGATTGGGGTGGTGGTGGAACTGCTGAGGAGCTGATGGCAGACCCCACTTTGACAGGCAAGCCAAGAGAGCAATGCAGTAGTGAGGTGCGTGGAATCCAGGAGTTCAGATAAGAGGTTCCTCGGTGGATAGGATAAGGTCCTGGCATTTGACGGAATGAGGTCCTGGCCAGTGGGCCACAGAGGTATAAACAGTTTAAAAAATGCACTGTTGGTTTAATAGACATTCCTGACATCACAAGCCCCAATAACTTACTAGAAACCATAACACTAGCACTATTAACACACACATGTTCTGCACTAGAAAATAAAACAGAATTTATTGAGTTTAATATTTCAACTTTTGTGTCCCCAGTAACTCTGAAAAGTGGAACAATCTAACTTGTAACATGGGAAGAGAATAGGTTGTGCCAGATTGGCGAAACTGCATCAGCTGGCCATGGATTAATTCTCAAGTAATCCATGGTAAAGTGCACATATTTCTTCCCCATTTTAATTTCCTGTAAATGATGGTTCCTTCTGAATTAATCCATGGTAGAGTGCTCACCACATGTGTTCCCCATTTTACAACAGAGTGCCCACCATATCTATTCCCCTGTCATAATCTGTATCTACAGTAGCTTGAAAATATCTATATGGCTAAGTAATGTGGTCTTTTTTCACTTTGTCTATGAAAGTTTTTCAGAGTGGCTCAATTCAGTACATTTGAAATTGATCAAAAATGGCTGTAAATCAGTGCTGTGCTGCTAGCATTGTTTCACAACCATCTGTTGGCTCGACAAAGGGAATTTTAGGAACAACTACCAGACCTCAAATCTCCTGTGCACTTAAATATATGCATTTCCCATAATGCACAGCAGCCAAATCCCAAACAGCAAACATAGCAGAAAAATGGAGATGATTCCAAAGTTCACAAAATTGTCAACCAAATGAGCACATATTCTGAAATGTTAATCACACATTATCAGTAATCTCAGTTGCACGCACAATATTTAAAACAAAATCAGCCTGTTCAGCATGTAGTTTCTCCAGTCAGGTGCAACCTTTCTCTTCCCCATGGTAGGAACCTTAATATCCTCCTGGAACCTTTGTAATTTTGTACTTTAAAATTACTTTTAAGCAAATGTAACAAGGGAAGAGAAACATATAAAAGAAGCGCTGAACCCTCTCTCTTCCCGTGTTACAAGTGAATTAACCCACTCCAGAGTAGGTCTACCAAAGGAATTAATCCACGACTGGTTGGTTGGAACCATTTGGCCTGCGGCCTCATAGTCCAAACCCCTCCGCCGCGGGATTAATTCCTCTGCAACCCATGCTCTGTTATGGGTTAATCCTTACATAAGGGAATGCAGAGCTGGAAATCTGTGTACTTTGCAGTGGAATCAATGTGACAGAACAAGATAAAGAGGAAAAATGAACACCAAACTGTGAAGAACAAGCTGGTTTACACACCTTGTGGGTGGTGCTACAACATGAGGCGAAGCTCGTGTGCCTCACTAATATCACAGCACCCACAAGGTGGGTGAACTAGTGAGTTTTTCACAGTTTGGAGTTGTACTGTCTATCCCCAGCTTTGGGGGACAGCTTCTGTAAACTGAATGACAGATTTGCATGTTTCAGTGTAGGACCAGGAACTGATCCTTGCAACCCTGGTCTCTGAGGTGGCATCTCTAAATCTTCAGTTAAAAGGAAACTTTTTAGCCAAAGTGTTAAGACTGACTCTTGTTTGTATATGCTGCAATCTTTGCTTTCCCTCTAGATGGCATTCTGCATCTGGTTACTGATTCTGTACTCATTATCACTTCCTCTTTGTTTTCTTTTTCCTTTTCTACCACCAGATGGCTGCCTACATCTGGTCTAACAACAGAAATCTTAGTGTAATGTCCAGCCCCAGTTTTGTGGGTGGACATCTTCTGTAAACTAAATTATGGGTTTCCACATTTCAGTGCCAGACCTGGGGATTGATCCTTATATCCCTGGCTTTAGAGGTTGCTGCTCTAACCCTTCAGCTAAAAGAAAACTTTGTTAGCCAAACTGTTATACTGGCTGTTCTTTTATGAAATCTGTTTATTTACCTGGAGGAGACTGGGTATATACCCCATTTTAGCTAGTGTGACCCTTCCAGGTTCACCTCTGTGCTTTTGCCAGCTCTAGAGATCCACAGAGGAATCTGGGAGACCACGGCTTGCACTCCACAGTGCCCCAGGCCCCAAGGGGAACCGAGATGATAATCTGTTCTCCCTGGCATCCCTAGAGCAGGCTAGAGGTGGCACTTAAAAGCCCTGGTATCACTGTACAGCACTTCAGGTTTTTGTCTGCTTAGGTTGCCCCTGGAGATGTGGACATGCAATGATATCAGAGGGCTGCATACGCTCCCGCATGAGCTTCATAGACATCCTCATCGACTCCTCCCAGACCATGTAGTCCCATGCTGGTGCTGCTCTCTCAGCCTCTGCTGGGAGTTGCACTGTGCTGGGATCCACAGCCTACCCCTCCCACCATGTCAAGGAGAAGAGCAGTCCACAGGATAGGCATCCTGCCTCCCTGGCTGTCCCTCTGATGACCTGAGTTGGTTCCCAAACACAGGTCACCAGCTTCTCAAGTGGTAGTGCTACCGCAGCCTGGCTCTTGTTATTACATGCTTTAATCTTTATTTTCTCAACTAGGTGGCATTCTGCATTTATTTATTAGGATTTCAGATAAATGCCTTTGAGCCAGTGGCTCTTTTACAAAGGTTCCACATTGGTTTACAAAGATTGAAGCTACAAATTATGTAGGATTAGCAGGCAATCAATTGGAATACAAACATTCAATACAGGGTAGATTTAAACAAGCTGGAAGCTACAGGTAAAATAATTAATGTTTAGATCAACAATACCGAGCAAACATTTCAGAATGATAAGTCACAGCAAACAATATTTGCATTAATGTAATGCAGCCAGAAGGCATTGTCAAAGGAAAGGAGGTGGAAAATAGAGTATCCACCGGCTAAGAAAAGCGGGTAGGAGAGAGAGGGTAAGAGAGAGAGAGGGTGGTGGACCAGGACTAGGGAGGGAGGCAGGGTGAGGAGGGGTGGAGAGGGCTAGCTGGGGTGGGGATAGTACAGAGGTGGAGAATAACAGGGGTGACTAGGAAGGAATTAAGAGAAACAGTCACAGATGGCCCTGGGCGCAAGTGTTTGGCGTAGCTTGTGTTTGAGCAGAGCAGAGGGTGGCTAAGTTGGTGATTTGCATCTTTTACTGATTCTGTGTACATTATAGTTTTGATACATTTTTATAATACAGTTGATGTCATGTTTTAAGCACTTTACTTAACTTCTGCAGATCACCATTGTGAGGTCCAGTCCAACAAGAAACTGAAGTTCAAACAAAACGTCTGCCACACTGTTTGAGTCACTGTGTCTTTGACCATGTGCTGCTAATTAGCATAGCTGAGCTCACATTGCACATGTGTAGTTGTTCTGAATGTTCTCTAATAGTTGTCCTTAAAGTATGGTAAGAACAACTTTTAGAAACCACGGAAAAATTATGCTAATCAGTATCATACCATAGATAGTAACTGCTACCTAATCGTCATGAAGAGGGTGGTAATTTTAAAGTTCTTTGCATGATGTCCTTGCTCAAGTAGCTTATGAGATCAGGCAAAGAATGAGAAAAATTACCTTTCATCAACATCGGGTAGTGGTTGTTATATATGATATATTTTTGGGTGGTGGGAAGCAAGCAGGGTGGTCAGCGCTGTCTATCCTTCTGTGCGTGTAAAGGCAGAACACTATCATTTTGTGTTTTTCATCAGCAGTGCGTGCCTCCTGTCATGCATCCAGGAGGCAGAGCCACCAGATTATGTGGCTAGGTAGGCAGACAAACCTGGTGATGCATTCAGGAGAATAAGTACAGGATTAGAACCACAATGATGCTAACCAGTTTTGATGTTCTAAACACATTATAATTGCACTAGTGGTGCACGGATAGTGCATTAACTGCCTCTGTTACTGGCAGGTTAATCTTATCGAGGGTACCTCTGCTCCAGGGCCAGTTGTCAGGATAATTTTCAGATCAACCAGAGTCAATTATTTGTAATCCTGGTTTTGTCTTCTCTGTCAGTCATATGGGCCACAGCTAAGCTAAACTGATTAGTAGTGCATTGAATTTGGCAGTAAAGTACCAGACAAGGCATACGCTGTCACAGGGTGGTGATAGCACCAGCCAGGGCATGTTGGCAAGCAGGCTGATAGCCCAAATAGGTACTGTACCATATGGTGATAGCATTGAAATGTTGCTGATAGTATAGATTTGTGGTCGGAAAGCAGCACTGAAGGAAGACTAATAGAGTTCACATGGAGGAGGAGGAAGAAGAGTGGGTTGTCGGGCACAGTTATGGTGGTGGTGGTGCTCAGGGGCTTCAAGCTAAAGTCAATTAGACTCTTCTGGAGTTCATGGGAAGTCAGCCTGTCAATATCAGGAGTGGACAGGCAGACAGACAGGGATTGTGGTGCATGATGTGGGTACACAGAGTACAATCAACATGGCAAACATGCAAACCAGCATGAGCGCAGGACTGGAAAAAGTATAGGCATCAGTGAAGTGAGTGTGTGGTAGAAGACTGCAGTATACACAGTATATGCCAGACCATCTGGGAATTCTAGTTGAAGGAGAACAGACAGCACAGTACAAAATCAGTGTGTCAATAGAAAAATTATTAAAACGAAGAGTGGTGCTGTACCAGTTGTAATGCTGATGACCAGAGTTCGAGAATGAGCCTGGAGCATCAGAGGGCTGGCCCAGGGGACGCTGGATGAGTATCTCATGGACAGCTCTCCAACTCTGGGGGCAGGGTTGGTGGCACCTGGCATTTAGTGACACCCAGTGGTGACTGAGTGTACCTCAAGTTTGGACCATGTGACAGAGGGGAGGCTGCATCAGATGTCTGTGGTGTGTGTGTGTGTTTGTGTGTAAATGTGTGTGTGAGCATGCACACACCATGTGCTGATGTCACTGCACATCTATGCCTCTGAGGGAAACCATATGAGAAAAACCTGATGTGGCAGCAGCACCTTGGAAGCCCCTCTCCACAGCCAAATGATGCCACAGCCTAAGACCTGTGCAGATTAATGGTGGAACTCGGTCTCTCCAGCAGGAGCCCTGCTGTAGGTTGTTGGCTATGGGACCTCTATCCTGGACAGCTTTTGGAGATGCTGAGTAGGGAGGATGAGAGAATGATGTGGGTATATCCCTGCCTGCAGCATAGTGATAAACAGAATTAAAAAAATGGCCACGTGGTAGCAGTAGAATGCTGTGATGGAGATGGAGTTACACACAGTTATTGTACAACAGGAAATTACACACCAACAAATCTCTACACTGCACAGGCCATGTACACGACATGCCTCACTAAACACTAAGCAAAAGGAGGCGATGCCCTCTCCAAGAAATGTATTTGTTTGTTTGTTTATTTATTTATTTTAAAGGTTTACCAGCAAAGTCATGCTGAGCTGGTATCACCTCATTCAGATGAGTCCTGGGGAAAGGGAGGAGTAGAGAACCATGGAAATGTGAAGTACAAGCTACAAAAATAATATGAAATAAGTATTACAAAATAAACAAATTACAGGAAAATGCTTCTAAGTAATAAAACTGCAATACAATAATTTGCAGAAAGAAGAGTAAAGAACATTAAGCAGTGAGCAACAATGCAATACTACGAGGCAGGGGTATTGACTGATGGCTGGGGAGAGGGGCTGTACAGTGTCAGTGTGAGTGGAAGGCAGTAGACAGAAATCACCCCAATATCAGCAACAACTGTAGGAGTGAATAGAGGAATCATAGAGGAGGTTTCAGAGAGTGAAGGGAAGGAGCAGAGAGGAATGGAAGGGGAAGACAGAGTCCTTTAGTTTAGGGAAATGGAATGAGAAGGCAGCTTGACCAGCAGTAGATTTTATTGGGGGGCAAGAGAATGAGAACAAGTATTGCAAAGGGAGTAGGAGGTAGAATGGGAAGGGGAGGAGAGAAGAAAGATACGGCAGGAGGGAGCCAAACCATAACTTTGAACTGAAGGGCACAGTGGGTAAGGTGCTTGGCATCAAGAGACAGGAGATGAGGGTGGGGTACAAGAACAGTGGTGAGTCACGAGGGGTTTGTCAAGGTAAATCGACAGAAGGGTAAAAGAGGGGTCCTGTCTAGCCAAGGTGGACCTGGGAGCAACACAGTTCAGAAAGGTTGTTTACCGTGCAGTGTTCACATTTAATGATGATGATAAGCATTTGTTATTTATTATTGTTTTAATATTATTAATGTTAGTGTTTATTATTGGTACCTTTTATTATTAATAACAATTCACAATAAACAAACAAATAGGCAGCTGAAGAATGAAATGATGGGACTTAGGCCCAGTGACGTATGGTGCTGCAGTGAACAAAACATTTTCAGGATGTTGTCATATGAATATGTCCAATAAATAACTGATGTCTTAAACAGGCAGCTGAAGATCTGCTGTGGTGGGATTGGGTCCAAGTGAAGTACAGCCTCAGAGCACAAAAAGATTTGTGGTCATGTGACTATGTCAATATATAACTGATGTATTAACAAGCAACTGAAGATTGCAATAATAGGAGTGAGTCTGGGAAGTAGGTGTCACAGGAGATGGTGGAACTGGTGGGTTGTGGTAGCATGAATGTGGTCAATAAATAATGGGTTGAATTGACCACCTTGTCAATGAAATGTCACATCTAAATAAAGCTAATGAAATGTAAGAAATGTTACAAAATAAATAAAACAAATGCTCACTGGTGGTTACAGCGGGTGACACTTTAAAAATGTTGAATAATGATCATACAGAGTAGTGGCCAAAACATAGTAAAGAAAATTACTTTCTTAAAGCTATGGTAATAATACCCTCACTTCCTTCCAGAGCTCATTGCATTGATGGTAATTGATGCTGATGATGTTATAAGATCCACAAAGTTTTCCCCACAGTTGTCCTGTTACTGTCACGGCTGAAGAGTGCTATAGGGATGCTGAGTAACATAGCCCTGAAGTGAGCGTGTGTAATACTGAATTGGGGATGTCATGATACCTGGTAATACCAGTATTTTGGCTCTGTTAATTTGAAACTGATAAATGATGATAATACACGGGACTGCACTCTCCCACCCTGAGCAAGGTACATTGATGAAAATGTATGTTGGTGATGTTACTGTATATCCGATTCTCCACAGTTCTCATGAAAGACAAATGACAGCATTCAGTTATTCACCTCTTCCTGCATTTCAGCCCTGTGAACTGTATTAAAGGGTGATGATGATGATAATGGAGTTTAAATACAATTACTGGTGACCCCTTTAATGGACAATTTTGTGCTACTTTTCAGAAGCCGTAATAACTGGGAAATACCATAATAACCGATATTACAGCTTTTGAAAGCTTCGCTCAACTGTCCCTAAAACGCAAGCAGGAAAAAGCCTGATCTTGACCACAGGTCTGAAAAACAAGATTCCCATTCACCTCAGGGCAGGCTTCACAAACTGTTCCCTACACCAAAACACAAACAGGCAGCAAAATGAAACCGCAGCATAGGTGGCTAGCACCTGCCCCTATTTTTAAACAAACATCAATAGTTTGTGGATTGGGCTAATTTTTCAGATCCAGTAAACAGTAACAATAAGTAAAAACAAACAAACAAAAACAAATGTAACCCCTAGGTGGCGCTATCCCAAGGGCTACTACCCTGCCTGCTTGGCTAGTAGCAGGTTAAGGGGCCTGAGTTCTGAAGCAGGTGCCTCCACCCGGAGGTCAGGGTTGGTAGTGGTCAAGCTAACCTGGGCACAGCCCTCGGGACACTGTAACCCCCTTTCCCTCTAGTGGCCTGAACACTGTACAATAATCACTTTCATAATATCCCTGGTACACAACTGAAGTACCCACACTGTTTGCACTTACCACTAGGCTGGTTCCTCTGGCTTGACCCTGGGGACCCCTGTAAAAAGGTTATGCACAGCAAACAGCAACAGTACAGTACTTTGAGCACAAACTGGAACCACAGTCAGATTACATGCAGAAAATGTTAGATCTGATTTATTCAGGGACTTGAACAAGGAAGAGGCAAAATCAGGTCAATTAGCATAAAGGTTATATCAATCAAGCAGTTTATGCATGCTTTGGAGTCCCCCAGTCACACCTCTAGGTACCCAGGTGGAGAAGAGATGGCTAGCCAGGACTGTTGCCCAGGGTTGCAGCTGGTTGGGGCCTGTAATGGAAATCACAACATGCACAGTACACAATATTTGTAATCTGGAGCCAGAGGGCTCAGTTAAGTAAAGGAAACAAAACAACAAGACAATCAGATGACACACTCAGATTAAGCTGTTGTTGCAGGAGCTACCTAGTATTTACTCACGATACCCAAGACTGGACACAGGCTGGATGAATCGAGACTGCAGGTGGTTGATCTGGAATGCCAGGTGAAGCAGGGCCCACACAAGTCGCAGAGGCATCATTCCTGTTCAAGCATGAAGCAGAGGGCTGATCCCCAGGCAAGTCTCTCATCGATGGCTTCTCTGTGCAGTGGGTAGTCTGGCTGGGCCAGTCTGGCAAGGCCCAGACCACATGGAGACAAATTCGGATGCAGTCCATTTTGGTCTGTATACAACTTCCAGCAAGCAGAACACAGTTCACACAGTGGAGAACAAACTCACAACCCACTAGCAGCTCATAGCATATTTACATGTACAGAAATTCTATTGTACCAGGCAAAGCGTCCCGGTCACAATCGCAAAGTCTCTGCACACACCGGGAGCTTAGGGTAGCTGGAACTCCTGACAGGCCAATTGCATTCAGCAAAATCTTCGGTCTTCTTCAGGCTGAGCCGGCCCACTTCAGTAGCTTACTTTAGTCACACAAACTTATATTTAGTCAAAATAATTCTCTTCTCTCCCTCTCAGGAGCAGCAGCAGTCGGCAGACATGCAAAGCCAAAACTCAGCCCTTTCACAGTTTTCCCATGCAAATCCACTCAGGATTGCTGCCCAAAATACACTTGAGCTCTTCTCATTTCACTTCCCAGCTCAGAACTAACTAAAATTGCAAGCAGCTCGGGACTTCCCCAGGATCCAAAAGATTTGGTTGGCTGATTTGGCTGTCAGTCAAAGCCAGAGCTCCCCCTTCAGTTGCAAAAAAGGTGCAAAAGTTCAAAACTACAATTCCTACAGATTTTGACTTCAGACAGCTCCTGTAGTCCGGCTACATTTAGGTCCCACCAGAACTGATTGGTCCAATTTGCAGTCCAGGGCCAAGATAGTGGAGACAAAACAAAACAGTCCTCGCTACAAAGAAAGCAGGCTAGACAAACTACATTATCATTATCACGCTAAATGATTTTCAGCAAATAGTTACATCTTTCAACAGAGCTCCCTCTCAGATTACTTAGGCTGCAATCAGGCAGTTCTTAAACAGCCAGTACACAGAGGCTATACAGACTCTGGTAATCACATTAAACTGCTAAAACGCAGGACACCAGCCTGGCAGTGAGCAATTAGGCAAGCTCAAGGAAAACTTTTGGGAACCCCCATTTGTAGGGGGTTACATAAATACAACAAAAGCTCAATTGAGCTTATAGCTTATATTACAAAAGCAAGAGGCAGCTTGGACTTGTCAAGATTAAGAAGCTGTAACTTTTCTTTCTTTAAAACACCAAGAAGAGAATCAGCATTTATATAGTGCTTTTCATACACAGTGTATCCCAAAGCGCTTTACAAGCAAAGCTAGACTGGTAGTGAAGTGACTGAATGTGTGGTGGCCATATAGCACATCATCATCCATACACAGCCTGGATAATTACATGAACTGGTTTATGGGAAGGGGAATGTTGGCCAGGACACCGGGAATGTTCCTGCTCTTTGCTGAAAGAGTGTCCTGGGTTCTTTTACTTCTACCTGGACACCCACCAGGACAACACCAGAATGGACCTCGGTTTAACATCTCATCCGAAGGACGGCACACCCCAGCAGTACAGCACCCCAATACTGCACCGGATGCCAGTGATTTTAGGTGCAAGTCCAACCCGGTGTGGGACGAGAACCCATGACCTTCTGGTCCAGAGGCGGATGTGCTACCAACTGAGCCACGCTGACACAAGCACCACTAATTATAAAAATAAAACATATACTGTAGTGCCCCGAAGTTAGGGAGCTAACGAAGAAACAGGGACCCTTTCCTGATGTGGACATTTTTTTCCTTTCTCTTGCTAGTTCCCCTCCAGTCCCCCATACCCAATCCAGTCCCTTTTGTTCTTTTCATGCTGTTTGGTGCTGGAAAGTGGGGCCATGAGCAGGAGACCCTCCCTGTTGGGCTTCTAGTGGCCAGTCTGCTGGCCAGAAGCCAGGACCTCCTGCCCTACAAGAGGGCCTGGGGTGTGGTTCTTGGGGGCAGTCAGCGGCATAGTCAGGAGGGTGGAGGATGCAGGAGCACAGACAGAAGAAAACAAAAGGTACCTGCACTGGGTCCATGGCTCCCCAGCATTGCTCCAGCCGGTCCGTGTGGCGGCAGCAGCAGGGTCGGTGGGGTGGAGTGCAGCTCCCCAACATGACCTGTCCTCCCGGGCAGGCGCCAAGTGAAGAGGTGAAAAAGGTCTGACAGACCAAAGGGTGCCACAAAATATTAGGTCTGGGTGGAAACGCGCCCCGGACCTGTTGATCTGTCTAGCAGCCATTGCAGCTAGAGAGAAGCTGGGTGGGAGTGCAGCTCCCGGCCAGGTTTCCTGCCTCCCACCAGCAACACTGGAGTCCGGGCTGTGGTGGTGAGTGAGCCAAGTGCCGATTTTATCAAACCTGTGCCACAGGTGCTGAGGAGTGGGAAGGAAAGTACAAGGTGGGCAGAGTGCCTGAAATGGAAGATTTAAAGGGACAGTGGCCCAAACATTTAGGAGGGGCATAGTGGGCTCCCAGGAGGACCGACAGCCCTAAGGGAAGATGGGGCTTGAACAGTGGGCTGAAGGCCCAGAGGGACAGGGGAAAGAAGGCCCCTGGATGTGGCCAGAGCCATGGGGTTATTCTTTTTATTCTATTTGCTGGGAGGCGGGGCACTGCGATTTTGAAAGCCCCAGGAAGAAAAGAGAACAGAGGTGGGTCACCAGCATTTTGTTCTGACTTGGGCTCATCCTGCACCAGGGACAGGGCCAGAGGCAGAGGCCCATAGCCATCCCTGAAAAGGAGGGCTAGACACAAGGGCCCAGGCCTATACAAAAGTCAGTAATTGTGCAGGGCTGGGTAAGGCCCTACCCAAGTGCAGTGGCATGACTGGCATTTCGAGGTAGGCAGGATCCGGACAGGGAGACCCATAAGCCCAGCCACAGGGGTTGGTTCTGCAGAGATAGCCCACACAAAAAAACAACCTTAGAGGTGCAGCACCCAGGAGTGGGAAGATGAAGCAGGCTAGTGGCCCTAGATTACCCACAGTAAGGTTGTTTGAGTACCACTCAAACTGAACTGTGCTGTTGCCTGCCTAGCGCCCCCTAGAGACTGTATTCTTTACAAAGATTGAACTGTCTGACAAAAACTAAATTGTTTGCTTACTATTGAACTGTGTTATTGAATTGCACCTTGGTATACCAGATGTCCAACCGCATTTGCTGCCTGGACCAGCTTGCCAGAGCCTAATGCTGACACAAGAAAATCTCTGGCCCATCCGCCATCTGCAGCAGAACCAACTCCCTTGATGTCAGCCAGTTCAAAGTTCCGCCACAAGTGTTCCAGCTTCTGCCCTGCGATGGTAAGTGGTAGAGAGCCGCTAGTGAGGTATCCAGTAGTGAGTCAGCTTAGGAGCCTCCTGGCTCAAGCATGAGGGACCACAGTTAACATCGTGCATGTCCTTTTCTTATTTTGCTGTCTGTCCGTAAGTGCACGTAACCGTGAGAAAATCATATTTGCTTGACTACAAGATACAAGATCATGTTTTCTGTGTTAGATAAAGAAACAGCACACAACAATAATCAATAATGGGTCTGGCTACAAGAAAAATCAACATTTACAAACTTAACAAATGCGTGCTTTTGTTCAGTTTTTCATTCTTCTGACAGCTTTGAGCATATTACGTTGCTCCTTCAATGACGTAATATGCTGAGTGAAACTGAGCCAGTGTCGCTGAAAAGAAGTATGACAGATTTCAATCAGGTAAAGATGTGGGTTCTTGAAATTGACATTTTAATAATAAAAAATGACAGGAGACTTACGTATTCATGTTCTGAGAGGAGATTTCATTGTACTGGTAGCAATAAAATACTAAACAAGAAAACCATAATTTTACATTTGCCATCGATCTTTAAACATGTTTTTCTAGGTAAACAATGAGAGCACAGGGGCTTGTTTCCAGCTACAGCCAGGGGAGGAGGGAGAAGGATGGCCATAGGAAAGAATACCATCACGTAGGTACTTCTTTAATACAGTACAATATGAAGTCAAAAGTGATACAATGTGCATTGTGTAAAATAGTGAAGTTACAATAAGACCCTCTTGTTTGACCACAGGGTAAAGTGTATGCTGCAAAGTACAGTTCAGATACAGTAGCACAGAGAATGTCATAGAAGTAAGCAGTGAAGTTACATCAAGTCTCTTGGTTGACAGATGGGACACATATGAGCTGCATGCTGCATGCGGTCTTGAAATAGAGTATCAGGTCTATGTCAGAAGACAGCACAGGAAATATGTCTGAGTCAGCTGGGGCAAGACACTGAAGAAGAGCTTTGATTACTCTCTTGCATGAGACGTAGGCAGATGTGATATTGGCAGGAAGCTGTTTCATACAGAGGGAAGTGTAGGTAATGGAGCTTGCCCTAGACTGTGACTGCAGTCTAGGTTCTGGAATCTATACCCATTCTTGAACCAGAGTGGTGAGGTGAGAATGTCCTCCATGACACTGCAGCCTCTACTCCCAGTAAGAGCCACATCACAGGCACTGGAGAGAGGAGCTAATTTTGCACATAATCTTTTACTGAAAAAATTTAAAACAGATCACATGAGACAGTAATAGTGTTCCACTACAGAAGGACAGAATATTAGAATGGTAAACCATCAAAAAGCGGTACACTCACAGTACAATTATCTATCACATTCCTGAGTCAGATACAGAATCAGAGTATGAAAGAAGTTTTGAAGGCTCACAGAGAATAGGTCTTATGATCCCAGGGAAAAAGTAAGGTGGGGAGAGGGAAGGGGTTGGTACTGGTGGGTTGCGGAGGAGTGGCAACAAAGTAAAACAAGCATTGATCAATGTCAAATATGGTTGTGTACATGTGTTCACAATGCAAACAAAGGCATGGAGGTGGGCATAAGTGAAGGACTAAGGACATCACTAAACAAACAGTGCAACTAGGCAGCTATCCTGCAGTACAATGGAGCCATTAATAGTTCCATTTGTGCTACTGTAAGCTTGCCAGCAGTAATATAAACACTCATTTCTAAATTAAAAACATTTTTTTTTGGGGGCACAGCCCCAAATGTAACAAAAACAGCTGATATTTAAGTTTTGTTACACTGGGGGCCCGTCACCTCACAACCCTGTTTTGTTCAGTTTTTAGAGTTATACTCTAAAACAGTGTAGAACTGTGTGTGTAAGTATGCTAAAAACTACTGTGTGTGGGAGTACGCTAAAAAATAGCATTGAATTCAAACATGTCTTATGGTGTGGTCTTTAGTCCTCCACTTAAGCCTAGATGTGTCTGTGAGGAGGGTGGGCAAGGTGAAATATATTTGGTAATATTGACACTGCCAATGTCGGTGGAGGTGGGTGGGCTGGGTGAAAAAGTGCTGCAGTGTGGCTTCAGTAAGTACCATCATTGCCAATGTCTGCAGTGTGAGTGGACAGCGTAAAGAAGAATTACATTGTGGCTTCATTAAGTACTGGTGGTACTGGTGTCTGTAGGGAGGGCAGTCAGGATGAAAGAAGAGTTGCATCATGATTTCAGTAAGTACCGGCATAACCAATGTCTGTGGGGTGGGTGGGCAGGGTGAAATAAGTGCTGCACTGAGGCTTTAGTAAGTGCTGATGCTGCTGGTGTCTGCAGGTGTGGGCAAGCAGGGTGAAAAAAAGAGTTGTATCGTGGCTTTAGTAAGTTCCAGCACTGCCAGTGTATGTGGGGGTGGGTGGGTGGACAGGGTGAAAGAAGAATTGCATCATGGCTTCAGTAAGTCCCAGTGCTGCTGGTGTCTGTGGGTGTGGTCGTGCTGGGTAAAGAAGAGTTGCATAGTAGCTTCAGTGAGTCCCAGTGCTGCTGGTGTCTGCAGGTGTGGGCTGGCAGGGTGAAAGAACAGTTGCAGTGTGGCTTCAGTAAGTGCCAGTGCTGCTGATTTCTGCAGGTGGGTGGGCAAGGTGAAAGAAGGTTACATTGTGACTTCAATAACATAGAAAGAGACAATAATTGCAGGAAAAGACCACTGGTCCATTCAGCCTACCCATAAACCCTAACAAACCTGGGACCTATTGTCCATCGAGGTTCTAACCCACACTATCCACCCCATGCTCCCGCCCTACTGCTATCACCCTGATGAACAACTAAATGCTTCACTTTGTCCCAGCCATGATTGAAATCATTGATCATTTGGTACCCACTACATCAGCTGGCAGATTGTTCCACAATTACCCCATGTTTTCTGTAAAATAAAACGTTCTTGCTTCCCTCTTGAATCTCCCCTCCCATCAGTTTCCACTTATGTCCTCATGTTCTTGATCCACAACTTATGCTAAACAGTTCCTCACAGTTTATCTTGTTCATTCCTTTCAGGAACTTGAAGGTCTCTATCATATCTCCCTCTCTCATTTGGCCTCAGTGAGTACATGTTCAGAGTCTTGAGACAGTCCTAATAAGATCTGCCCTGCTGGCCCTGAATCCTTTTGGTCCCCTATGTTGCACTGTCTCAAGCCTGTGGTCACAGTGCTCTGGGAGGCTCACCAGTGATCTATAGACAGGCAGTATTACCTCCTTCCTTCTGTTGTCAAGACCCTTCCTGTACACCCCAGCATCCTGTTTGCCTTACCGTGGGCCTTGTTATACTGGTTTGATTGTTTTAGGCAGTCACTGATGTTGATGATGATGACACCTAAGTCTCTTTCCTCAGAGGTCATCGTCATTGAGACATAGGCCAGGAAGCATAGGAAAACCATAAGAAGTTATAAAATTCACAAATAGCATTTAATTAGCAACAAAATAAAATAAAAATTGTGCAGGCTAGCTCTTGATACAGGCAGTTCAAACAAACAGAAGTCCTTCATCTAAGAGTCTCTTTAAAATCTGCAGTTCTCTATAGCTCTAAAAAAGTGCTCTCTTTGTATAAGAAGTTTCCCCTAGCAATTACATTCTGCACCCTGTTCTTGTAAATTACACCACCTGTTTTCCACAAAATGTATTAAATCTTTGTCAATGTCTCTCTTGTGAGCTGCCTGAAGAGTACATTAGTCTGCTTAACAGGTGCAACCAATTAAGACATCCTATCTGAGGGCTGATTACTGCTGATATTTCTGCAAACAATCTTGTGGAGGTCAAAATGCACCTAAGATTAACCCCTGTATTCCAGATAAACCCAAATAACTTTCTGCAAACATTTCAATAAATATGATTGTATACATTTGAAAACCAAGGGATCTCAGTTCACATAAAGATTTACATATTTTTTAACCACAGAGAAGAAAGTAAAATAGAAACAGCAAGTGAAGGAAGGAGAAAACACATGGAAACCGTGGGACCATCGGAGTGGCCAATTTCTAGGTGCCACAAGGAAAATTTGATTGCACAGACAGGCAAGAGATAGACAAGAGACAGAATAGAAGAGGACAGAATAGAGCCTTGCTTTTAACACTCTCTGCAAAACAAATAGGATAGGGTCTTATTTCAGCCCTGTCATAGTTGTGCACAGCTTACACATCCCCCCATCCAGTACTGTGTCCTCAGGTTCTTGTTCCCTAATGCATCACCTTGCACTTTATGGCATTACATTTCAACTGCCAAACCTTTGACCCCCTCTCTAGCTTTTGCCAGTCTCTCTGCATCTGCCTTACTCCCTCCTCAGTGTCTACCCTGCCACAGAGCTTAGTGTCATCTGAAAAGAGACACATCTTGCCCTGGATTCCTTCACCCATGTCACTAATGAATATATTGAAAGGACTGTACCCAGGACTGATCCTTGTAGCACCCACTGGTGACCTCCCACTCTTCTCCTACTGGGTCAATATGTAATATGCTTATTAGCATACAACAAAACCCCTAACTACACAGCGCAGTACAACTGAGCGAGAGGGTGCAATACCACGAATGGGACTGTGCGGTACTGCACCCTCTTACTGTCCCAGGCAGAGGATAAGACCTCTACTGGGATGGGGTTCCACCAAGCAGCTGCCATGGCTTGATGCAGTTAGCCACTGGTAGCGAGAAACAAGCAATGCATTTGAGGCGGGTTTGATTTCCGGTCCCAGACACATGGAAATTTTCTTTTTTTGCACTTTGTGCAATATTTATGTTAGACTCCTCCCTGGAGTTAGCTAAATTAATTATGGTGGTTTGGGGCACAGCCCCCATAATGAAATATGGGGCAGAGCCCCTGCAAAAAGACATTCCATGGCATATATCATGTTGTTTGGCAGCGTGATATATGCATGCAACTAATGTCTTGTGACATTATGACCCCGTGCCCTCTCTTCTGACTTGACTCTGTTAACCACAACCCTCTGTTGTGTCCCTTCCAACCAGTTAGTCACCCATCTAACTGTGTCTTTCACTATATCCAGGTCCTCTAGCTTCTTCAGTAACCTTCTGTGAGGCACAGAGTCAAAAGCCTTACCAAAATCAAAGTAGAGTAAATCCAAGCTGGCCCACTGGTGCAGCAATAGTGCTACTGCGTATGGTGCTGACTACCAGTGTTTGGAAGAGCACGGTGTATCAGGGGTCAGCTGGGAGGTGGTAGGATGAGTGTCCCATGGATAGCTCTCCTCCTCCTGGGGGAGTTGTGGTTTCCTGGCATGCCAGCTACACTAATGAAGATTGCATTGCAACAGCTGGGATCATCAGGTAGTGAGTTGAGGCACTGGCGGATGTCTGTGGGCAGGTGTGGGAGCAGGTCTTACCTGCACTGACGTCATTGAACATCCCCACCTCCTGCGGGGAACCTAAGGGAAAAATCCTTGGGCACTGCAGCACCATGAAGCCGCTGGACCAAGTCCTAAATGAGCGTCCCAGATGTGAGCCTTGACTGGGGCTTCTGGCATATCTTGGTCTCTCCCTTGGGAGCCCCACTGTATGTGGATTGACACGCCACATGAACCGAGAATGGCCTGGGGGGATGCGAGAGGTCAGTCCAAATGCGGTGAGGGGTACATCCCGCCTGATGTCCAGGTGAAAACAAAGTTGAAAAAAAAGGTAGATTAAATCCACAGCACGGCCCTTATCCACTATCCTCATTACCCAGTCAAAGAATACAATCAGGTTGGTCTGACAAGATCTTTCTACCACAAACCCATGCTGTTTACTATCTTGGGTCCATTGCTCTCCAGGTATTTTCAAGGTCCTCTTTGACTAGTGTCTCCATCAGTTTACCCACAATAGAGGCAATTATGACAGGATTGTAATTACCAGTTGCTCCTTGTCCTCCCTTATGAAAGCGGGACTACATCTGCAACTCTCAGTCTTTTGGAACTACCTCTCTCTGAACATAGGCATTGAATTAGCCCACCAAGGGCTCAGTTCCATTGCCAACTGCTTGAGCACCGTCAGATGCATCCCATATGGCCCCGGACCTTATCTATTTAGCCTTTTCCAAACTGGTAAATACTTTCTGCTTCATCTTAGGGATCTACCTAATGGCTGTCTTAATGCCACTGTCTGGCAGAGGCCCTCTGTCTTCCTTGAATACAGAGCAAAAGTAGTCATCAAGGACAGTTGCTTTCAGCTTATCTCCCTCAATCGCTACCTCCCTCTGTTAGCCTAACAATTCCTCCTCCCCTTCTTTCTTTTTCCTAATATACCTAAAGAACTGTTTATTTATTTATTTTTATTTATGTCTTTGATAACGGATGAGCAAACTGATTCAGAGGACCATTTTCAGTCACAACCCAGGCCACCAGGGTGGCAAACACAACAAATATCAATACAATACAGAGATACAATTAGAACAAAACAGGACTGCTGAATACACTTGGGATGAGGTCAAATTACATAATACAAATATTTCAGAAATCAGTACATACTTGTGTAATGACATACATTAAGTGGCTATGCAATATAAAGGCTTAACATGGTGATTATGGCAAAGTATTACATGCAATGTACATACAGTCACGGGAGTCAAGAAAATAAATACAGTTAAAATTAAGGTTCAGTCTATCACCAGGAGTAGTATAGGCACCGTCATAGGCAGAAAAGCAACTTAAGTTAAGTTGCAGAACCTGCTAACAGTTCAGAATAAAACAGGTAGTCATATCTAGATTGAAAGAGGAGCAAAGCAGTGCAAGAGGGTAGGGGCACTGGAGGTAGGGTGAGGGCATGAATAGGGTCTATGTCAGGATATGGGCCCTGTTACTGCCTGGGGAACAGTTGCAGGTACAACCGGCCCGCCAGGAGCCATGCCCTTAAGTTTGCCTTAAAGACTGATAGGAGTGGGATGATCGGATGGACAAAGGAAGTCTATTCCAGAGGAAGGGCAGAGACAAAGAAGGCTTTACTACCCATGGTAGTAGTAGTGTGAGGACTTCCAGTGAGTGAATGGAGGAGGCCGGAGACTCTGGGAGACCACTCTATCAGTGAGTAGGGAGGAGTAGGGGGACAACTGATGGTTCCTGAGTGCACTGTCAATGAGGCTACCCTTAGCAAAGTCAAAATGACCTTGCAGAGAGAGCCACCCTAGGGACTGGTATAGTGAGCAGTGATGGGTGGTAAAGGAGCTTGAAGGACAAAGCGGCAGGTGGAGTTGTATGTGGTATGTAAGTGGGTCCGTAGGGAAGAGGACACAGTAGAGTATATGGGGAGCAGTAGTCAAGGAGAAGCAGGAGGTTTCCTTGAGCAATGGCTGGATGAGCTTTGGGGACAGAAATTAATTTTGGCGGTGAGCAGCACCTAATATTTGGTGGATTTTCATCAGTGTTGCTGATGTGCTTGTTGAAAGTAAGGGAGGGGTCTAGGATGATACCTAGATATTTAAAGGCAGGGACAGTTTTGGTGGGGGGCGGCAGGGCTAATGATCAAAAGTGGGGGTTTTGACATGGCTACCCTCCCCAGCCTTGACCTTCTCTGCAATACAGCTGCATGTCTGCCTTTGCTTCTCTGACTGCCCTTTTGGTTCTTTTGTTCTCCTTTGGTAGTCTCCCCATTAGTCCTTCCCTTGTTTTCCTTGTACCTGATGAAGGCCTTCTTTTAGCTCTCACTGCTTACCTGACCATTCCAGACAACTGTATTGGTCTCTTATATCTTTTACCATTCTCATGCCAGACTTTGTTGCCTCGAAAATGGCCCCTTGATTACCTCTATGTTTCCTCCACACCTGATGATGTCCCTCCAGCTAACATCCATACCAGCTCCCTCATCTGGTTGAAATCTGCCCTTCTGAAATTTAGGACTTCAGCCTTTGATGAGAGTTTAATTTTCCCAAGGCCAGGTTAAACCATATAGAGTTATGGTTGTTGGATCCTAGTGGCTCCCCTACCCTCATTTCTCCTACCACTTCAGAGTTGGTGAGCACACACCAAGAATACCAGCCTGCCTAGTGGGTTCCTTAACTAGCTGCACCAGCATGCAGTCCTGCAAAGTATCCAGTATAGATACTGTACATAAGTGATAGAAGGAAGGCCAAGGGAGGGATTGTAAGGCTCAAAGCAGAGGAAGGGGTGTGTGTGTAGAGAGTGACAGAGATAAAGCATCAATACTGAATGAATACTTCTATTAAGTATTCACGGTAGAGAGGAGGGACACAAACCACAACTAGGCATCAGAAACAATAGGGAAGAGGTAAACACCAGTCCTTTTATGGAAGAGAGTCCTAGAGAACTCACAAAACTGAGGGTGGAGAAAGTGATGGGACCAGGTGATATACACCCAGGATATTAAAGGAATTATGGACGAGTGCTAGCAGCACTGCTGGCAGCCCTGTTTAATGAGTCACTCAATACAAGGGTGGTTCTAGAGGACTAGAAGGGGCAAATATGATACCTATTCACAAGAATGGGAGAAGGAAGAGGCAGGAAACTATAGGCTGGTCAGCCTCACCTCGGTTGTTGGCAAGATCTTGGAAGCACTGCTTAAGAAAAGGATTGTGGAACATCAGATAACCACGGAGCACAGGATCTGAGACAGCATGGCTTCATGGCAGGAAGGTCATGTCAAACAAATCTGACAGACATTTTGACTTGGTGGCAAAGAAGGTGGATCAGGGAGGAACAGTGGATATCGCCTACCTCCAATTTCAGCAAGGCCTTGACACGTACCACACAGAAGACTGGATAAAAGCTAGTTAAGCGTGGGGGTGGGCCACAAAGTGGAAAACTGGGTTGGTAACTGGCTGAGGCACAGGAAGCAGAGGGTGGTAGTAAATGGGATCAAATCTGAGGAAAGGAGAATGACCAGTGGGATGCCTCAGGGATCAGTCCTTTTAATGTCTTTTATCAGTGACATTGCTGAAGGGCTGGAGGGAAGGTGTGCCTATTTGCTGATGATACCAAGATCTGGAACAGAGTAGACACTCCAGAGGGTCAATAGAATGAGGGACATCTTGAAAGGCTGGACAGATGGTCCATAGTGTGGCAATTAAAACTTCAATGCAAACAAGTGCAAAATCATGCACCTGGGGTGAAGTAACTCTGCAAGAGATTTACAGGATTGGGGGCGGTTGCTGGCAGTTACCAGGGAAGAAAGGGATCTAGGGATAATCATCTTAGATTACCTAAAGGGGCTAAACAGTACTGTATAATAAGGCTGTTGGGAGGACCAGTGGGATGTTGGAATGTATAGGAAGGGTATCGCTAGTAGAAAAAAGGAGATGGTGATGCCATTGTATAAATGTTGGTGAGGCCTCATCTGGAATCTGAGTGTTCAGTTCTGGAGGCCATGTCTTCACAGGTACATAGAAAGGGTGGAGGCGGTCAAGAGAAGAATGACCAAGATGATGCAGGGCTTGCATCAAAAGACATATAGGGATGGATTAAAGACCTCACTACAGTATGTATGCACTGGAGGAAAGGAGGGATCAGGGGACATGATTGAAACCTTCAAGTATCTTAAGGGCTTGAACAAGGTACAAGTGGGTGACATTTTTCAGTACAAGAGCTGTACAAGGCGAGGGGCATGATATGAGAGGGGGCAGGATTAGGGAAAATATGAGGAAGTTCTTCATGGAAAGGGTAGTGGATGGTTGGAATAGCTTACCCCAGGAAGTGGTGGGGGCTAGCACAATTGAGATTCAAACATGCATGGGATAGACATACGAGAACCCTAGATGTGGGGAAGAGAGGTGAAAGCCTATGACCACGTAGAGTCAGCGACGCTGATGCAGGCAGGGAATACAGGCAGACTAGGTGGGCCTAGCGGTCCTTATCTGCTGCCAACTACTATGTTACTATGTTACTATCTACTAGGGACTGACTTGTGGAGCTCTGGCCACTGGAATGAATCCATGTTAATTGAGCACCATGAATTCAGTGCGAGTCAATTCAGCTCAGTTGTTTCAGCACTGCTCCAATTTAGCTACTTTATTTCAACTCACGTGTCAAGTCAGCTCCATTCCATTCAGCAGCATTCTGTTCATCTTGGCTCTTATAACCAATGTTGAAATCACCGGAACAGTAATTGCCGCATGCATTTAATTTTAAGCTATTTCAGAGCATTTTGTGGCAACTATCCCGCAATCTACAGTCACTACACCCCACCCCTGCACACCTGCAGTGCTGATAACATGAGGGAAAACCTGCAACAACTGCAGACCCATGGCTATTGGAGGTAGGTCGCTAAATAGAAAGGTGCTGATATTTGTTTTACTCACTGTCAGTGAGAGTCGGAGGAAGGCAGGACTATACAGGAGGCAAACAATCAGGGCTTATATAACCAATGTTTAAATCACTGGGAACAGTAATTTCAGCATGCATTTTACATACAGCAGCAGGGAAGAATCCTGAATTGTTTTGCTTTTCATATTTTATCCGAATCAGCACAGCACATGTGTAACTGGCGCATGCGCTAAAGGTACCTGATGCTCAATTGCACCTTGCGGATTTAATGGTGACTAACTGACTCACACTGAATTCATCGCTACCAATTGACGTGACACCCACTGGAATGCCCCAATCAATACCTGCCAGGTTTAGGGAACTCACAACCACCACCACCTCCATCCCTTTGTCCTCCCCATTCTAGTTGTGCCCAAGCTCCTTATCTCTCTCTTACCTCTGTCCTTGATGTCTGTAGATCACCCCCATTCACAGTTTCTTGCCTGGGGGATGCCATGAGCTGAACCCACAATGATTCTGTTTCATTACTTCCTGATGTTTCCATCCTCCACAGCCTATATGTCCTCTGTGACATATAGGGCTGTCTCTTCCTTCACCTTTTCCTCTATCCCATCTAAACATGATGTAGCCTGGGGCTGCCAGGTCCTAATCATTATTCTCTGTGGCCCAAGTTTCTGTGATGGCTGCTAGATCCATTTCAGTGTCTGTCAACTTTGCTTGATGCTCACTAATTTTATTTCCCAGACTCCTGGCATTAAGGCAGACCCTTTCCATTTTCTCCTGATCCTCTCTTGCTTTTTCATATTCCTTCTCCCTCATTCTTCCCTAGTCGCCTCAATTTTTTTAGTTTTCTTGCTGAATGTAGTGCCAGTAAATGTCAGGGCTGCTGGTGTCTGCAGGCTGGGCGGGCAGGGTGAAACACAGGATGCATCATGGCTTCAGTAAGTACTAGCACTGACAATGTCTGTGGAGTGGACAGGCAGGATGAAAACAGCTGCACAGAATCTTCAGTAGTAACTGCTACCAGTGTCTGGTAGTGAGCAGGGTGGAAGATGTGCCATTCTGCGGCTTCAGTAGTATCAGCACTGCCATTTTATGTAAGGTTGGCAGTGTAAAAGAAGTGCCACACTGTGACTTAATTAGCCCCTGTGCTGCCAGTGTCCATGGGGTTGATGGGAGGGTGAAAACATGCTGCACCGCAACTCTGTAGTACCATGACTGCCGGTGCCTGTGCAGGTAGGCAGTTTGAAAAGTGCCACAGGTGCTGTGTCTTGGTCTACTGAAAATGTGTCAACAAAAGTGTGAAAGTCTGATCAGGAAAGGTGCTGCTGACCCCTGTGAAAGTGTGCATGCAATGGTAAATCTGCATCATCCACCAGGTCCAGTACCACTGACTTTAGAATCCTTTCCAGATGCACCATTGTCTCACAGCCTGGAACACTCCAGAGTCTCATTTTGCCACTAACATGATGCCAGTATGTTCCCTTGTATTCTGCAAGCAGACTTATGAACCAGTTTCTCTGGGGAGTGTTGGGGAGGGGCTGTGTGAGACAAACAGCAGTCCCCACATAAACATGTTTTAACAGTGAAATTGCAATGCTTAAGAGAGTCCCTGACACCATTGGAAAACAAACTCTGGTCAGAGCCAACACGGCCGCTGTGTGTTAACATGAAACAAAGTTTTATTTTTTTCTTTTGTTACAGAAGTCCTTCAAAAATGTAATGCTTTAATTGAGATAGTCTACTTCGGCTGGTTTTGTTGTTGAAGTGTGATGCCTGCCATTTTAGGGATGCAATTGCAGAGCTATTTTGTCCATTATGCATTGGTTTAGGTACAACACCACCTGGTTATCGATGTTTTGCAGGGCTTGGCCTCTGATGGTAAATCGTGCATGCATTGATGTGTGACTACTGTTATATTGTATATGGTGATATCCACAGCTTTACAGCAGCAGCAACACAAACCTGCTCCCTCAGACACATTTGCAAATCTGCCTCCTTCAATTCCTCATGTACAATATTACAATAGTCATACATCGATGTATGCACAATTTACCATCAGAGGTCAAGCCTGCAAAACATCGATAACCAGGTGGTGTTGCACCTGAACTATACACACTGAAACAGTAGCTCTGGGGTTGGACCCTAAAATGTATCACATCCACTGTCCAAAGATGGTCCTGATACCTCCACCAGCTCCTCTGTTCTCACTCACTACTTCTGAGACACCCCTATCACCTGCCTGTAACAGTTCTATAAGCAGGGTGTCACAGGTTTCAAAGGTTATCCTGCTTTGTGCTTGGATTGGCAATTAACCTCCCTGCCCTTCCCACATGGTCCTCACAGTAATAGTCCTAGGGCCTGTGGCTCTTTGAAGTTGTAAGTGCTCTGGCTGCAGTTGATAAACCAAACACAACACTCCAGTGTTTCAGGCATGAAACATTTTGGACATTAAGATTCTAGATTGGCTGCCTCCTCCTGACTTCCATTGTGCCATGTCATTGATGGGAGATCAACTGGATCATATCATGTACCTAAATTATAGTGAGCTGTCCATGGGGGCCTTGTGAAGCTGCCCACAGGGAACTCCATCGACATCGAGAAGGATTAGCTGTGTGTCAGGGCCACTTATTTCTTCTCAGAAGAGGAGAAGGAGATGATCAATGACAGGGTGACAAGCCAGCCGAGTGTGAAATTTGATCAGAAGACAGATGCATGGGAAAGTACGCAAATGCATCACCAACACAGGCTGCTAGAGTATCTCAAAACAGCAAAAGATAAACTATAAATTTTATAGAGACTTCCATTTCTCTAATGGCATGCTAGGCACACACTGGGTGCACATATGATCAAAATGTCCCAAGTTTGTATATTTTGTATTTTCCTATGCTTCTGTAAACACCTTATCAAAGTGGTCTTTGTTCAAAACTTCCAGAGGAAGCGAGAAACTGCTCCAAGGAATCTGCCGATTCCATTGAGCGAACAGGTCAGTGGAATGTGGACCACTAATAAAATAACTTCTGGAAAGGCTTAGTTGGGTGCCCTGCTGAGGATAACTGTGAGGATGATCAGAGGGCTGAGCTTGAACATGGACACCTCTCTGAGGTCAGTCCACCTACCTGTTATTAAGTCCAGTCCCAGTTCTAGACTAGTGTGCAGCTCTGAGGCTTAGACATCTGTGCTTCTACGTAGTGGTTAATGTGTAGCCAAACACAGAGTAATTGATTCTAGAATGAGAATTTCTTCAATGTTTGGCTGCTCATAAACACTGCAAAAGCAATCAGCTGTTTTGCAGAGGTGGCACTCTCACTGGAGCGTGAAAAGTGTTTTCTCTGTAGGACAGCTGGATTACTCATAATAGGCTGAGTGATAACATCTGCAGTTTTAAAAATAAAAATAGCACATTGATTCATTGTTTCACGCTTAACAAAAATGCATCCACATGTTAGATTGTCCAGTGCAGTTGTGCATATTACACCAGCAATAAGACATGATGAGGTGTGGGTTATGGCCTGATAGAGCATGCCCCAGGTGTGTTATAAGGCACTTGGATTGTTCAGCGTGGTTAGCATATTCGCCAGCAATAAGACACAATGAGGTGTGGGCTATGGCATGATTAGAAACATACCTCAGGTGCATTATATGGCATCAGGCACTTGCGCAAAGTTCCTTTAGCACCTGAGAAGTGCTCTTACCAGGATAACCCACACCTCGGTGTCTTACTGCACTTATAAAATGGGCCCCGGTAAAGTAGTTAATTTAAAAATTGATATACTAACTGTACAAAAATATTAAAAGAAAATATGATTATTACAAAAACAAAAATAGTCCCTGTCATTGTCTATTAATGGAGATGTGTTATTATTAGCCACTACAGGAGGTTGGTGTCTGTCTGGCTCTGCAGTCCCTAGGCACATACATACATACACACACATACAGAGAAAGACTCAAAAACACTTGTTTTGTTTCTACTTCTTTTTTATATTTGGTACTTTGATCACAGTTACACAAGTATCAGCGACTTGTCTGGTAGTGTATGATTTACTATGAATTTTCTTGGCATCTCTTCACTTCAGAACATAGATTTTTTTGTACTTTTATTCATTTTTTTTACATTTTGCTCTTAACTTGCTTTCTTTAATAGTCTGGCTGCAGTGTGGCGTGGCGTGTTCCTCAGTGGCTGCCGTAGACTGGCGTTTTTGCTTGTGGTTCGGGACCGTTACTGAGGTACAATAAGGAATGACTTTGCAGTACTGTGAATAGGAATGAGGTGCAGTTATTAAATATTCATTGTTGTGATCGCTTTTCTGGAACAGGATGAGGTAAGATGGGATGAACTCTGGAGATCCGACATACTGTTGAGCTACGGGATAGGACATACAGCAGGAACTGTCACGAGTCATGAGGGAATGGCTAGTGCATGAAAAGAAAGATTTTGAAACAGTCAGGGTTTACCGAGACATTTCTGTGGTTTCTCTGCTAGTGCCAGTGTGTTTGGTGTGGGGCTATGTGTTTGTTATTTGCAGAACCGATGAAACTGTTGAGAGTTTTTCTGTGCCACCGCTCTCCCAGTTCTCTTGGATGATAGGTGAGGAGTTGTAGCAGGAGAGGCGGTGGTACATTTTGATTTTGGCGTGTACTGCATCTTTGATGGGAGCGTGGCGCGTGTTGCAGCGTTATGTCCTGATAAGGACATGGCTGGAAAGGGCATCAGCCAATCAGCAAGCAGGATGTGTTTTGCCCATTTTATAATGTCAGGTAAACATGAGAAATCAGCCAAGAAGATTAGTTGAGATTTCAGGAGATGAATCCCTTCTCCTTGTATTGCCATGTGGGCTGTATATGTAAAAGTACTCTGTTTCAGGAATACAAACATACACAATAAAAATAAAATAAAATAGGGACTGCTGCTTTTTTTTTTGACAAAACTCGTTCACCCTGGCACACCTCTGAAAGAGTTGTCAATTGTCACTGTGGAGACTTATTTTTAAATCACCCTGTCACACACCAATTCTACTGATGTTTTTCTTTTGATTTTGTCAGAGTGTGTGTGTTCTAAGCGAATAGTATTTTTACATAAATAGTGTTATGTCCACCAAAAACAAAGGTCTTGCACCGTGATACAGGGGCAGTGCTCTTTGGAGGCTGACTAAAACTCAAAATAGTCACAAAATCAAGTGTGGAGACCATTCAGGGTAGACTGCGACCATACAGTTCAGCTGGGTAATTTAATGCACAAATGCAAATCCACAGTGAAGGCTGTCTATGTGTGAGACTTTGACATGATTACTATGAGCGACTCCTAGGCAGAGTGCTAGCAACTGGACAGCACTGACATATAATAGTTAATAATAATGAATAGATACTTAAAATACAACATGCTTGAAAGTAGTTTAATAAGATTACAAAGGCTAGAGGCAGCTTCCTGGAGAACTAAGCCGGAGCCATGACGAAAAAACAACAAAACAAAAACTGAAAGTCGGGCTACTCAGCTAAACCACAGTTTAATAAGACCATTACTACTGAGTCCAGCATGTCTGTAGAACTCAGTGGTATTTGAAAGGATTATACATAAAATGTCAGGTGTGTTAGTGTAATACCAGAAACTGTCTATCGGCCAGATCAAAACAGCCTAGCACAGAACACAGGGGTGGGGACTACTTATACAGCCAGATCAAAACAGCCTAGCACAGAACATGGGGGGACTACCTTTAAAACTAGATCAAAACATCCCTAGCACAGAACATGGGGAGGGCTTACCTATACAGCCATATCAAAGGTGGGGGAGATGAAGAACCTACCTATACAACAGATCAAAACAGCCTAGCAGAAAACACGGGGAGAGGCGTGTCTGATTCCATGACAACACTCAGTTACTCAATATCCACTAACTGTAAAGCAAAACATAAACATTCCTGTATAAGCATTCAAAGCTATAGATTCTGTTTCAGATCTTTTTCCTCATTATTTTTCTGCTATTATGTGATGTAAGTGGGCCATATAAAAATAATGTGGTACGCATTCACCCCAGCACAGTGCTCTGTTGCTGCCCCTGAGGTCCTGGGTTTAGCAGCATTTCAGAATTCTTCATACTTATTAAATTTGTTTCGAGCTGCTCTGTGTGTAGTCCCCAAAAAATGTTTTGAAAAGTTTGAAGAATTACACCTGCCTTGTTCATGATGTGGGTTTAAAAGGCTATATTGAAAATATGGGGTCTGAATCTGGAAAAATACTTGTAGTAAATTTATAAGAAAACATTGAAGAATTTCAACATTGCTTCATAACCTTTTTTTTGAGATTTTAGCCCAAATTTTTAACATAGGCCGAGATATTCAGACTCGCGGGCAGTGGCGCAAGCCTGGGTGCAGTGCAACTGAGCTGCGCTGGGGCCAGGACCAAGCTGCTGTTGGCAGGGTTGGCTCCCTGGTGGGCCATTGTAGCCCCGTCCTGTATACCCGATCGTGGGCTGTGGTAAAATGACAGATAATCCTGGTGGTCTAGTGGACCCCCTCCCTCCCCTCCCGTATGCCTGATTGTGGGTTGTAGGAATAGAGATAGCAACCTGGTGGTCCAGTGGTACCCCCTCCCCACCCACCCACCCACAGGAGCCCACGGCCCTCAGCACCCGCCATCATCGGCAGGTGGCAGCACCCGCCCGCATACCGCCTCGGCCGCCACAGTCGAATGACAGCATACAGTGTGATCTGTATGCCTATTGAGCCACAGTGTGGCCCAATGGGCTTGCATATCATACTGTACTACACAGGACCAGATATGTGAATGAATGCCAATGATGGGGGGTGCTGGGTGGCTGGGGGCCTCTGTGGGTGGGTGGGAAGGAGCTACCACTGGACCACCAGGTTGCTATCTTTATCCTACAGCCCGTGATTGGGCATACAGGGAAGGAGGGGGTCCACTAGACTACTGTGGGGGTCTGGGTGCTTGTGGACTGTGTTCCCACTGGGCAGGTGGCCACCCACAGCTGGCGGCTGTTGTGTTGTGCCTTGCAATACAGCTGCCCACCTGTGGGTGGCCAGCATTGAACCTATTAATTACAGCTCAACTTTGGTACCAGTGTGTGGTTCATATCGAGGTTGCACCAGCATATGCGCTGCACATCCTGGGCTGAATATCAGGATGTGCATATGCATGGACACACCCTGCATCTGCACTGCATACATTACCAATGCGCCCCAGCACATCAGGGGTTGGGCCGCATAACCTGGCCCATTGAATATCATGCCAGGTGCACTGGGGGTTGTGCATGGCATGCACAACCCTTTGAATATCTGGGCCACTGTCTTCTTATTGCCACACTTCATGAACTCGGTAAGTGAAAATGTTCAAATCACAGCCAAAGCATCATTTAGCACCACAAGTGCGAAAAGACATTTGCCCAGGACTTGAGAAGTTTCACAAGCATCAAAGTCTGGCAAAGGCAGGATGCCTGAATTATTAAGGCTTCTTGTGAAGTTGCTCTGACAAAGCCAGCTGCTCCTTTGCAAAGGAAGAGGTGCACTGCTTATTATTTTTGTAGAGAGCTGGGACCAGGACTGCAAGGGGTTAACTGCAGACAGTCGGCTAACTCCAGTTGGTGTTGATGTTGATTTCCCTCATTTCTTTCTCTAGGTACTATAGTTGAGGCTTGTTCTATACCTCCCACATCTGAGCTGGTAGCTCCATTTAATCATGTGTCCCATGTGTTGAGGGACAGCGTCTCACATTTTCTTCATTTCGGATATCCAATGTGCCCCACATTTCAGTGAGTGACAGAAGACTGTGAGGCATGGCTTGTCATGAAGCTAAGTTCACAGAATCCACAGGAATCCTTGGGAGGTCCAGTGCCTTGCTGAAAGTCACACAGTTAACCAGGGGTCGTGGTGGATTCAAACCTAAAAACCCACAATCATATTTTTGTCATATTTTTTTAGTCTTTGTTAACAGGAAGGCCACTAGGCACAAGTGCCTGTTTTCAGAGGTGACCTAGGAGCTTTGGGCTGGTCAAGTGACTTGCTCAGAGTTACATAGTATGCAAGTGGAGGTTGTGGTTCAAACCCATGCCTGCCAGTACCAAGCTCATTACTCTAACCTCTTGGCTATATCGCCAGCCCTAATCTAGAGTCATTGACTCCAGGTTCACCATTTTGCACTAGAAATTGCATTGTGTCCCAGCACCACCAATGTCTCTCTTTTAATTAAATGCATAGGACTTATTTAGGGATTTTTTTGGTGGGTGAGGATTATTTACCCCAAATAGCCCAGCTCAGCATACCTCTCAACTGCCACACCTTACAAGGTACTGTCGTCACTCATTTTACCTCTCAGCAACTCTCTGTCCTACATGGAGAAGGCAATGATCCACATTGCTCAATGAGATTTTAAAGCATAAATTCATAATAATGTATGATGCGCTATTATCAGCAAACATTATACTCAGTTCATAAGTTGCAGAATAAATTGGAGGGGTAAATAGGAAATCTTTAAGAAGTCAGTACAACACTTTCTCTGGCTATTGCACTTGTATCTGTTTTTTCAAAGATAGCTCAGTGTGCATTAAAAGAGGTCCAAAAAAGCAGCAGCAGCTGACAAACAAAGGACTGCTTATTGTCTCCGTTTCTAAGATGCTCCAAAAAGCCAACAGCAGAGCTGGGACCAGAACTGCAAAGGATTAACTGCAGACAAAGACAACAGACAGCTCAAGTTATGCAGGCAGCTCTGTAGTGGGCACATTTTGTTTCACGATACACTTTTTCAAGAGCAGATTTCTTTATAAAACTGCTCTTGTTTTAGAAAATACTTTTGTTGTGAAAATCAGTGATGTTATCACTATCCATAAAACTATTTATCCTATATGTCCCCAAAATGATTCAGACCAATAACTGCCTAAAGCTGTGTTTCAATAGGAGCTAAAGCAATTACTTCCTAAAGCTCTTATTAAAGGGCTCTTATAATGGCTTAAAACAAAGTGATAGTCAGTATTGAGCTGAAACTTACAGTCCACCAATGAAATAGTGCATATAGTTCAGGCAGGGGTGGGGAGGGCAGACACAAACAGACCACGTAGTAAATGGAGAAAACAGTGGAGTACTGTGAGTCATGTCCGAACCAAACAACTCAGTGGAACATCACAGTCTTACGATCCTGTCCAGCGCTTTCTCCTACTCATAGCACTACATCAGCATGGTGACATCACCATGCAGCATAAAATTAGAAAAATATGAGATTTAGACACAGTTCAGTTCATACTTTGAACATATGAACATAGAAATTGCCAGCAGATACAGGCCATTCGGTCTATCTAGTCTACTCGAGTGTACAGCACTTCAGTCCATTAGACTGCAGCTGCCCCCTCCCTCATATGCCCTCCCCATCCGCACCCCCCTCCCAGTTTGTATCCTACCCTTGAATCTGTCCCACCCCTCTTGAAGCCCCCCACACTCTGCGCGTCTGACTTCCCTCTGGCAGAGCGTCCCACCCTGCCACCACCCTTTCTGTGAAATAGTGCCTCCTCCATTCCCTCTTGAACCTGCCCCTTCCAGCTTCATAGAGTGTCCCTGGTTTCCTTCCGCCCTTCAGATTGAACGTACACCTGGTGTCTACTCTGTTCAAACCCTTCAGGTACTTGAAGGTCTTAATCATATCCCCTGTCTCTCTTCTTTCCTCCAGGGTATACCTATTGAGCTCTCTCTCAGTCTCTCTCCTCATATGGTCTGTCCCCAACCCCAGGATCATTTTGTTGCCCTGCGTGCTCATAAATTTTCTGTAATTCTTCACTCTTCTGTATTCCTGAGGGCATTACATGAAAATTAGATCACTGTCCATTTGGTTACCAACTCTTTCTGCTTGTCTAAACCTGACACTGTAATCCTGTTTATGACATCATAGTTATCTACCCATCAACAGATTGTGATGTCACAAACAGAAATGTGATGTCTGGCATAGACAAGTAGTCAAAACAAATAGGACAAAGATCTGGTTTTCACGTAAATGTCCTTCATAATAAAAAGTAAGGGTAATAATTATGAAAAGAAAAGTAAGTAAGATGAGCTGAATTATGTCTGAATATTACATTTTTCCAAAATTGTCTCAGTGATGTCAAGAACTCTTTAATCTGTTTAGTTCAGTTAATTTTTGTTGACTGTAAGAAGGAGGGCTAAGAAATACTTCCTACTTTTAGCCTGCCCAGGGCTGAGGATACTGATGCAAACTGATTAATATTGAATAACGTGAAGCTGTCCATGTTTTTAGTTAATGGAGGAAATCTGGCCTGGATACCTAAAAATAACACATTCTTTTCAAGAAGTGCCATGGGGTCTTTAATGTCCACCCAAACAACCACCAGAACATTTGAAAGACAATAAAGACCGAGGATAGTTGCTACTTGCAACACACTGAGTGACAGTGACACAGACAAACTGGAGACAGTACAGGGAAGGGTCAACAACATGATCCAGGGCCGGCAAGGCAGTCCTATAAGGAATGGCTGGTGGCTAGATGAAAGGTGGGTCATGACAAAAGCATATAAGCTTCTAAGTGGTATAAGCAGGGCGAGTAGTGAAGATCTGTTTACTAGAAATAGGGACATAGTCACAAAAGGGGTTGGTGGTGGGTTAAGTCAGGAGGAATGTGAGGAAGTACTATACTTTACTGAGAGGGAGGCTGAGATATCTAACAGATTGCCAGTGGATGTTGTGGAGGAAGATACCCTATGTGGATTCAGAAATGGCTGAGACAGAGCAAGAGAGCCTGTAGTCCCTCAGAGGAGTACTGGGAGAGGTTGTTGGGGGCAGAAGGAGAATCCCCAGGACACTAGGTCGAAGGGTGAGGTAGTATAAGATGGGCAGATTTGGGAGACCATTGGTCTTTTCTGCCAGCAAATTCTATATTTTTGTGTTCTATGACATATAATGGATGATATCAATTGATTATAGGGGCAACCTACAAAACAGTTAATTTAAAAACCAAGTAGTTTACTTGCCAGACTTGGGGAAGTATCTACAGCAGGGGTCCTGTGCCAGTGCAGGTACCTAAATAAACAAATTTTAATTGTGCAGTTGTTTTGCTTAGTCATTGATGAAGGAAATAATTAAAGTAAGAACTTAACTGATCCATTGGAATTGGAAATCCTGAGGACATGGAAAATCAGGTAGGGACCTGAAAAGCAAGATAACAGGAGGCTGAGAAGACACAAAAGAGTTGGACAGTCTAGAGCAGGAAACTAGAGAGTTAGAAATAACTAAGCAGGATAATTATCTGATAGGTAGATGATTGAGTTCTAGGAGGACCTGGGGAAATAAAATATGAATAGATTAGGATAGAAAGGGATGCCACTCACTTCTTTTTACTTTGTGACTATCCTCCTCAGTCAGTGTCATCAGTGGGGCTACTCCTGCCTCCTGAATCTCCTCACACAGCACACAGGACACTTCATAGAGTGGCTCACACAATTTCTTGGTGCTGGCATTGGCCAGCAGAAAACATATAGTTGTTCTCTTCTCTCTCTCTCTCTCTCTCTCTCTCTTGCTCATGCATTGTCTTGGATAGCAGTTGCAAAGGACGTAGGGTTGTTGAGCTGGGAGGGTACTTTACTTAAAAAAGGGGTAAGATCCAGGTGGGTTTGGTGAGCTGGATGCTAGAGACATTGAAAGGTGACAGCAGAGGAAGACCAAAGGCCCATCTAGTCTGCCCATTTGTTTGCATGGACCCCTGTTGGCCATGCCTGCTAACATTGAACTCTTACTCAGGACAAGTCCCCACCCTCGACCCTGTGTTGCATATATGTCCTGTCCCAACCAAGTTTGAAGGAGGTTATTGTTTTGGCCTCCACCACCTTAGTGGGTAAACTATTCCAAGGTGCCACCACCCTCTTGAGAAAAAACTTCCTGACATAACAGCTGAACCTCCCCTTTGAGTTTCCAGTTGTGTCCTCTAGTATTAGAGATGTGGGACCTAGTAAAAGTTTTGAGTATGACACTTTGTTGATGCCTTTCAGGTACTTAAATGTCTTGATCATGTTCCCCCTCTCTCGTCTGGCCTCCAGCAAGAATAATTTGAGTTGTTTCAGGCATTCCTTATATGGCAGGTCACATAGTCTTGTTATCTTCTTTGTTCTGCTTCTCTGGACTGTCTCCAGTCTGTTGATGTCCTTCTTTAGGTGTGGGCTCCAAAACTGGATGCAGTACTCCAGCTGAGATCTCACCAGGGATCTGTATAGAGGTAGTATATGGTTTCTACTCCTGCTGTCAAAGCTTCTGCTGATGCACCCCAACATTCTGGTGGCCTTGCTACATGCAGAGTTACACTGATTGGTTGCCTTAAGGACTCATGAATTGACACTCCACGTCCCTTTTGTCTGATGAGGTATTAAATTGCACCCTGTTCAACCAATATTCTGTTCTAGGGTTATTTTTGCCCAAATGCATCACTTTACATTACTCTGCATTAAAGCCGAGTTGCCATTGGTTGGACCATGCCTCAAGTTTTTCTAGGTCAGCTTGAAGTTTGCAGATGGATTCTGTGTATCCACCCTTCCTCCCAATTCAGTGTCATCAGCAGACAGCACTAATCTGCCATTTATGTCCTTACTTATGTCACTAATGAAGATGTTAAAAGTACAGGACCGAGGACAGAATCCTGGGAACCCCACTTATAACATCTCCTTCCTTGAACCCACTCCATTGATTACTGCCCTTTGGCTTCTATCTTGGAGCCATGCTTTTATCCAGATGATAAACTGGTCTGAAATATCAGTGTCTTTGAGTTTAGCTAGCGGACACCTGTGTGGAGTCGAAGGCTTTACTGAAGTCAAATAAAACAGGTCCACTGGTGCCCTATGTCTAATTCAGTGGCTACCCAATTGAAGAATTATATGAGATTCATCAGGCATGATCTTCCTGCCGTGAATCCATGTTGCTTGAGGGTCTTTGAGGCTGTTCTTGTTCAGTTAGTGCACTTGAGAAAAGGAGGTGAGCTGGGAGTGCAGAGGGTACTTGGCTTAAACAAGTATTACTTAATGCAGCTGTGCTACAACATCGTATTGAAATATGATGCAGTGGGTAATATGACATGGTATTAGAATATGTTGTAATATACATACTGCATACATATTGCAGTGTATCATTTAGGATTTATTTTATTGAAAAACATGGTCAGGTTTCATGTTGTGCCCATCCATAAAGGGGGATTGAGAGAAGAGCCAGAAAACTATAAACCCATCAGTTTGACATTGGTGGTGGGAAGGTAATGGAGGCATACTTAAGGAAAAGGCTGGAAGTTTCTTGGAGGAGATGGGTTACCTGGATGACCAACAGCATGGGTTTGTGTCAGGTAGATCATGTCAAACAAACCTTGTAGAGTTCTATGAGTGGGTGACATCAGCACTCGACAGGGGAGACCAGTGGATGTACTGTTCCTGGACTTCAGCAAGGCATTTGATTAGGTTCCTCACATTGGCCTAAGGGAGAAGCTGGGGATGGGGGTAGGCCCATTGACGGTTAGGTGGATTGGAAATTGGCTTTCAGGGTCACACTCAGCTGGTAGTGGTCAGAGGGGAGGTCTCATCTCCTAGGGAGGTCATAAGTGGGGTCCCACAGGGATCAGTCCTAGGGCTACTCTTGTTTAATGCCTACATCTCCAATATCAGGGAAGGTATTGGGTGTGAAATGAGTCTCTTTGCAGATGACTCTAAGCTGGGGGCGGTGGTGGAGGGAGGAGGAAATTGGCCACCAAGAGGATCTGGATACTCTGGATAGGAGATCCTGCACCTGAAATTGAAATTTAACTCCTCCAAGTGCAAGGTGCAACACCTAGGGTGGGAAACCCCCAACTATGTGTACACCCTGAGGCAGGATGAGTTGCAGGCCACGGCAGTGGGAAAGAGACTTAGAGTCTTGGTGGATGTTAACATTAATAATTCAGAGCAGTGCAGGAGGGCTGCGGTCAGGGCAAATAGGATGCTGGGATGCATCGGTGGGGGATTACCTCAAGGAACAGGTAGGTGATTTTGCCACTGTACATCAGCCTGGTTAGACCACATCTTGAGTACTGTGTGCAGTTCTGGAGTCCACACCTAGGGGAGACATCCAATTCCTGGAGAGGGTTCAGAGGAAAGCAACCAGAATGATCCAGGGCCTGGGGATATGACATAAGAGGACGACTAAGGGAGCTCAACTTGTTCTCGCTGGAGGAGAGGAGGGACCGAGGGGACATGATTGAGGTCTTCAAGTATCTCAGGGAGTAAATAAGATAAGTCGAGATAGGATCTTTTGACTGAAGGAGGGTGGAATCACCAGAGGACACAGTTAGAAGATTGAGGGTAGTAGGATTGGGGGAAGGAGGAGGAGGTACTTCACCGAGGGAGGTGGTGGAACTATGGAATGCACTGCCTGTGGAGCTGGTACAGGCAGCTGTGGTGAAGGGATTCAAGAGAGGGTGGGACAGGTATAGGCAAGGGGGTGAAGCAGAGGCTGGTTTGCCTGGGGAGGCAGGACTGGTGGATGGAGTAACAGTGGAAGGAGACAGATAGAGGGCTACGGTACCCAATCAGGGTACTGAAGCAAGAGCAGACTTGAAAGACCAATTGGCATACTCTGCTGGCGTCTAGTATGTTAGTGTGTTTTAGTAACAGAATGTCATCATTCGGGTCCAAACCCATACAATCTGAACATCAACTCTGAGGTTATCTCTGCAATCCCTTTCGGTGGGATATTAGCACCTAGTTTTAGAGTTGCTGCGAAGTGTTGAATATAAATGTTAGTATTGCTACAAGCCTGCATGACAAGTGCACAAATGCAGAGCTGCTTGAGACCTCAGTGTCATTTCACAGCTTTTAAAAACATAAGAAATGAAAGGGTCTTGGTGAAACCTCAACCACCAGACAGGCCGGACCAGGCACAACTTGTGCAAATTTTGCTGGTCCAGCTGGTCTGCCAAGTCTGGATTTTACCAATAATGTTTTTTTCACCAAGCATTTGGCCTGCCACCATCACCTTCACCTATTTTGGGGCCCTGTCAGGTCCCCAGCCCATCTCAACTCCCCACCATCGAGCTGGTGAGGCTGTATACAGAGCGGAGCCTGAGAAGCCCACAACTATCATGTGAATGGCTCAAGGTAGTTATCCTTTTTTTCCCTTCCCTACCTTCCAGCCTGTGACAGGGAGATCCTGTCACTCTTGAGAAAGACCTTTTCTTAAATCTGTTGCAACAGTTCTATTTCTTAGCCTAATCTATCTTTTACAATTTCTAGTACATAAGGCTGGTCATCTATGGGCCCCTTCCTTTCTTGACTATGCTATAGTGTCATCTTTAATTGTTCTTTTCCCTCTCAGGTAAGTCGTACAGGAGGTTATTGTAGTGACCTCAGCTGATGTAAAACAACAGGTTGTGTTCCTCGTTGCTGGATTTAGTATGCAATAGCACTATGTCATAAAATACCTTAATGTATATGCCTTATGTGTATGAAACTTGCAAATGTTGAAAATATCACAACACTAAGTGTTTTGATAAAGGTAAAAGTTACTAGATGACTGTACTATAGAATTAAGTTACCAGGGTGAGAAATCAGAAAACCTCCCGTGGTTGTTAAAATGCATGTAAATTGCAGATTGTTTGAGAGGCCATTTGGCATCATTCATTCCTGATTTAAGCTGAGCCAGCCTAAAATATAATGGTTATTTGCATATACATCCCATCATGCTTTGCATTATGTGGACATGTGTGATGTTGTGTTTCTTTGAAACTTGGCTTTATGCCAGTGTCTTTTGTGGTAACCCTTGCTTCAATGCTTCTGCACTGAGGTTCTTTGTCTTTAGCTTATTTTTGGGTTTTCTTTTTGAGCTCCCCATCACCCAAACATACAAAAGAAACATAGGTATTGAATTGTTTTCTACTAAAGAGGTAAATCAGTGGGCTAGTAGGTGCTGACCAAGCATAGAGGAAGGACATGCATAGTCTGTTGCTGCAAACTGATGTATTGAAGAAGGGTATGCCATTGCTTAAGGTTATTCCCTGTGTTTTAAATAAACATCACACAGGAGTGTGTGTTGAACCTGTAGTTCTGTGTCTAGTCCATCTGTTATCCCACAGCCCCTCCAGCAACTTCACTAAAATGGAGTCATGCTACCATCAAACCTGAAACCAGGAATACTAAATCCCTGCGGCATTTAAGCAAGCCCTATGTGGAAATCCTAGCTGAGTGCAACTGCTTTCGCTAGATATTGCACCCTCCGTGAATGCTGACTACACTAAGAGCATGGAGTTTGTGTATGCAATATATAAACTCTCCCCAGTATTCCACTTAACATATGTAATAAGAATAATCTGACAACTGTAGTGTAAGGAATCAGGGTATAGAGGGTCTACATGCAACTAATATAGTGTACTCAATCCGATGTATGTATATATGCACAATATTACCATCTCTGCCACTGTATATTCTGCCTTCTGTACAACTGTCTTTAATATTGTATGCATTATTATTTATGCTTCCTTATAGGACAACTTTAGAAATAGGGATAATCTGCCTTAAAGTTCTTATCCTGTATAAAATAAAGGCTTTTACTACTACTACTTCTGTTGGCATTGGGTGGTGCCTCTTGAGGCCTTGGTTGCAGCAGTATGCTATGGGCTGATGTCACCACTCACAGGGAGCAGGCTTCCTGAATCACTGTGAAGGCCACTGTTGTGTCAGTGCCTGGACCTCTCCCTCCCAGGCCAGCTCCTGCTACACTTGGTAGCATTCCTAGCCCTAGGCCATGCTGATTCTGGCTCCCTGAGCTTGCTTCCAAACCGGTTGCCAGCACAGAAACACAATGTGTCCTCTCTCATACACTGGGTAGCCTATCAAGAGGTTTCTGAAGGGCGTGGGAACCCTCTGATGTCTTTGAAAGTGGCCCGATCCCTGGACCAGCCTCCCTCCATCTGACCACGCACTCTGCACCTTTCATACCCACCCAGTTCTGTCCCAGACTCTGACACCCTGATACTAGGGTGTTTCAGGTGCCAGATGGGTAGTTGGCTGCAGGAAGAGGCTGGTCTGGGTACTCAATGGGTGTTCTAGGGGCAGGGCAGGTGTTATTCCATGGGATGAGGTGGGCCAGGTGTGGGGTGTAATCAACTAGGAGTCAAAGGCTGGTCTGGGTGCTGGGTGGGTGAGAAAGGTGCAAGGTGGGCAGTTGGATGGGGAGGCTGGTCTGAGGTCATGCCCATTTCAAAAATATTGTAGGGTCCCCAAACCCTTCAAAACAAATGGTGAAATCCAGACTGGATGGACTGTCCAAATTGGCAAAATTTGTACAACTTGCTCTCAATCTGCCTTTTAATGATCCAGTCTAGTCTGGTTCTGGCAGTCTGGTTTTCACCCACACCTGAAACAACACTTGCTTACTGTAGTGATAGACTGTGCCATATGAATATCAAGAGCTCCATATGGAGAGTCGTTGATCCAGGAACACTTTGTGCATGCTAGAAAATATCACTGCACTCCAAAGCTGGCACTTGTTTAATTATTTAATACAGCAGGTTTCAAGAGATGTTCTCATAGTTAATGCAAAAGACATCTAGATAAAGGCCTTGTGATTTAGAAGCAGAAAGGGAACCTAAACAACATGCTGCAGCCATAAGTGTTATAATTCAGATGTCAGTTATTGCTTAACCAAATGCAGAAACAGACATGGTCTGAAAATTAAAAGCAAAACACAGAACACCAACTATATCATGAACTTTGCATTCCTCACATTTTTAATTCTATGTAAACCAACACTGTGCAGTTACTGTCACAATTGTTGACCTTACAACACCAACCTGAAAACACAGCCATTCCTAACTGATTCTTAATAACCCTTTAAATGCCCTCTTTATTAAAATGTTACGGCTTGTCTTGTGATCGCTGCCCAATACCATACTTGTAAATACTTTTTAAAAGATGTATCTACCCAGGAGTGCAGGTGATTGAGCAGCAGTAGCTTGCAGTATTATAATAATCCTGTTCAGGTGGTGATCGAGGAGTTTCTGATGGCAGCATTGCCACAAGCCTGCTTGGTGGTGACCAGGGAGCCACTGACAGTGGCATTGCAACAAGCCCACTCTGTGCCTATTGGGAAGTCACTGATGGTAGCATTGCCCTTAACTTGTTTGGTGGGCAGTTGAGTGGCCACTGATAGCTGCATTGCCATAAGCCTGCTCAGTGGTGATAGAGAAACCACCAATGGCAGCATTGCCACAAGGCTCCTGGGCAGCAGTTGAGGAGCTGCTAATGAAACATAGAATTTGATGGCAGAAAAGAGCCTATTGACTCATCCAGTCTGCCAGATGTTCCCTGCCAATGCTGCCTCTGAAGACCTATCTGGTCTCCATTGACCCTCAACCTTCCTGCCTCCTATCTAATATACCCTCCCTATGTCTATCCCATGCATTCTTGAAGCTCCCAACTGTTCTAGCCTCCACTACTTCCTCTGGCAGTCTATTCTAGGCATCTACCACCCTTCTAGTGATGAAATACTTTCTCACATCACTCTTGAACTTCCCCTTCAAATTCATTGCATGTCCCGGTCCTGGTGCTTGTTCTCATTTGAAAGAGACTCCCCACCTATACCCTGCTCCTCCCTTTGAAGTACTTGTAGGTCTCTATCATGGCAACTCTCTCTCTTTCTCCTCTCTTCCAGGGTGTACATGTTAAGATCCCTCAGTCCCTCCTCACAGGTCTTCTTGTGCAAACCATTCACCATTTAGTTGTCCTACTCTGGACTGCCTCTATCCTGTCTATGTCCTTTTCAGAGTTGTGGTCTCCAAAGCTTAATGCAGTACCTGGTGTGGCTGCACCAGCAGCGATATAATGGCAACACCATCTCCTTCTTCTGCTGCAGAGACCCTCACTATGCTACCTAGCATCTCACTAGTCCTACCCATTGCCTTGTCACACTACCCTGCCATCTTGAGGTCCTTAGCTATAATAACCACAAGATCTCTTTCCTGTCTAGTGACTGTTAGTAGTCCCCCAGCTTATACTCAGCACCTTTGTTTCTATGTCCTGGGTGCATTATTTTGCACTTTTGGCATTATTTCCACCAAATTCCACACAGTCTGGACACAAGGTGATGAGGAAAAACTTCAAAAGGTGGTGACTTTTAAGGTTTTTACTATCCGGATCTCAGAATCCTCACATCCAACAGAACAAAACTTTTCAAGCCAAGTTATCTACCCCATGGGGCAGCACATGCCAAATTTTGTGCAAATCCATTGATCGGTTGCAAAGTTAATAAGTGCAATATCTGAGGGTTAACTTTAAACAGGCTACTCAACCCTAACTATAGGGGCATGACCATGCCCTATAATATATTATAAGGCAGGTCACACCTATACTTATTGTTGTACAGGCACTTCTATATTAAATTTAAAATTTTGTTCCTTAATAACATTGGCAGTTTTTATTGGAATAGCCCAAAATTTGCATGCAAGGTCATTCTGCCAGTGTCTCAAAATCTGGAAAGTTTCATGATGGCATCTTGTATGGTTTTTGAGATATGGAGTGGTAAAAATGAAAAAAAAAACCAAAAACACCTTTTCCCTTTGGTTAACATGGGATTTTGCCCTCATCTACAGCTCAGATGGAATATAATTTTTCCCTGGAATGTTCAGGGATGATGGGGTCTGTGCCAAGGATATGCCTTTTGATAGTGTGGTAAGAAGATAACTCACCATTTTGAATTGTAACATTTTTGTGATAGCTGCTAGACAGGCAGGTAAATGAAAACAGTTTGAACTGTTAACTGTTGAGGATTTACTGTTCATACCCAGAGAATACTCTTTGTGCTTCCGCCACCTTGTGTTTTTCCTTTTAAAATTGACTTCTAAAGAAATCCTACTTGTTAGGAATGACCAATACCTGTATTTAGGTCTCAGTCACATGCCTAATTCCATTATTGTATTATTATTTGATCATTTTGAGGGCAAGTATGTCTTAGGAGCAAGATTCATATCGTCTGTCACTTGCTTAGACAAGGATCAATTGGTTGGAAAATAACCATTGCAGTTCTTTACAGTTCAAACTTTACTGTTGGAACTGTAAAGACTTCAAACAGTAAAGGTCCATGACAGTTAGAACTGTCATAGCTCAGTGTGCCTAGTTGCACCCCTACAGGTCATTTTCTGTCTCCTGAATTAAACAATATAAATATTCCCTGGTAGTCTAGTGCTCCCTCCCCTGCCCCATTCTCTGATCGCCATCCCATGTTATGTTTTAAGCTCATTGGTGGTCAAGTGGCCCCACCACCTCCCCATTCTCTGAACACCTTCCCGTGGTGCTGTTATGTCCCTGGTGTCTATCAGCTACCCCCCACCACTGTCAGTGTCCGGTTCCTGAAATAAAAAAAATGTCCTTTATTTTTGCTAAAAAAAAGCCCACTTCTATCTCCCACTGAGCACCCCACCCACACCCAGTACAACCCCTACACACACTCACTCACCACATGAACAGATTCCAGGTTAGAGATCCATTCTCTGATGGAAGACATGTCTTGCTGCAGGAACCAGTGACTGTAATATGAGCAACTAAGGTAAATATGGTTCAATGTATTTCAATGGGGTTTCAACTTTATGCATAACCTAGCCATTTTGAGATTTTAACCTGAAATTTTCAACTTGGCCTTTTAGGGACCCCACCTCATGAACAATAGGATTGTCATTATGCAACTCCTGCCTGAAAGGTGATTTTGTGGTAAGCTGGCGAATTCACCTTTGGGGGGTTGAAATTTTCAATTCTATATCCATTTTCAGTTTTGTTGCCCCACCCACCCCAGGAAAACAGGAGTTCCTAGGTCATCTGATTACTTGTTGACACCATCAGACATTTCAATAAATAATTATTGAAACTTTAAAATTTTAAAAACAAAAATAATAATAATAATAATACTGGAAACCAAGAATTTGCCAAACTTTTTAACATAGCATTGAACATCATTTTTTTTTTGCTTGAAATATTTTATTGCTTTTCAATAAATTAAAATGCATCAAACAGTAAACAGTAAAATATTAAAACATCAACAAAAATTTGTTAACATAGTAACTGATTATCTCATAAAAGGAATATTACATAAATAGACTGTTCAGTTGGAGGACTCAATATACAGACAGACTCATTAATTAAGCAATAGTATTTTAAACAAGCATTTGTCAATGCTGAATGTTTGCTTGCTGGTATTAGCATTGGAAGTGCAGGAGTTAGACAGATGCAGAATAGGAGCGGCAGTGAAGTATTGAACTTCAGTGAACCCCACCTCCATCCTGCAGAGATGGACAGGCATTGGGGTATGCATTTGGGTCATCACGCATAATGCTCATGCCATTTCACTTCACCCTATCCTGCAGACACCGACAAGTGTTGGAAGTGTGCCTTGGGGTGTTCGGCTTCACAGTAGCCCCTTTCCATACGGACATACGCTGAAATGGGTGCAGTATAGGAGAATGGGGTGAAGTCTGGGGCTGAAGAGTCCAAGACACATCTTGATGCCTGCCACTGGCTGCAGGATGGGGTGGAATGGCATGAACATTACAGCCAGCAATCAAAGGCACACCCTGATGCCTGTCAGTCTGTACAGGGTGGGATGCTATGGTTAGAAACTGTAGCGCCCCAGGTTTTTGGTATTTGCACTACAAATTTTCAACATGACCTTTCTGTGACCACACCTCATGAAAGCATCTGGTACCTCTGCTTATGAACAGTGGCACTGTGATTTTGTTAATTTGTCTCGAATGTTGATTTGCTACAGCGACTGCGCCATTCTGTGCCAGATGTGTGAAGACACAGTTCAGGCAGGATGTGAAAATGACAGCTATCCTGTTCATAAGGAGGTGTGGAAAAATGCCAATGTTGAAAATCTGGAATGAAAATAATAAAAATTCTCAAGATTCACAGTGCTGGCGTGGAAATTGGGCAATGCACGCTCATAATACAGTCATTTTGTGAAATGTTATCACCAAATTTTCAACATAGGTATTTTGGGACCTCCAGTCATGAACAGTGTTACTGTGATTTTGTTAATCTGCCCAGATGCTGATTTCCCACAGTGACTGCGCCATTATGTCCCACAAGTGCAAAACCACATTTCAGGCAGGATGTGAAAAAGTGACAGTTGTACCGTTCATAAAGAGGTGTGCAAAATGGCAATGCTGAAAATCTGGAGTGAAAATATAAAAATTCTGATTCTGACGTGCGTAAAACTGCTCAACGCACACTCATAACAGTCATTTTTGGTTTTTCACCAGATTTGCTACATGGGTATTTTGGAGCCCACCCTCATGATCAGTAACACTTCTGTTTTGTTACTCAGTCCCGAGAGGTGATTCTGTGCAGTGACCGCAAAATCACCTTTCGGCACTGAATAATGAAATGACAATGACTGAACTCATGAGATGGGATCCCAAGAACCCCATATTAAAAATCTGGTGCCAAAATTCACAGAAATGGCTGAGATATCCACCTAAGTTGAAAAAAAACAACATTTATGCCATTATACAGCTTACTGGCATCTCTTCAGTTTCTTGGTCAGCTTTGATGAATACGGAACATGTTCCCGGTCCACCGAAGATCATCACGCTGGGCTCCGGAGGTAAGTATGGGGTAAGGGTATGTGAGGATGTGGGTGTGCAGAGGGTATGTGTGGGTTGGGGGAGGGCCGGACACAATGAGGGACTTTTTCTACTTTTCAGGTAAAAAATTGCGGTAAGGTTTCTTTTTGCAGGTAGATTTGGTATGTTGAGGTGGGATCCCAGCATGCTACCTGCATGTTTCTTTTTAGGCGGGGCTGGAGCCAATGGGGATTGGGCTCCCCAACAGCAAAAAAAAAAAAGGATCGTGTTGGGGAGGAGGGCATGATGCCGAGGGGATTGGACACCCTCTCGACAAACAAGATCTATGGGGACATTATGCCGATGAGGAGTGGCTCCCCATTGGCAAATGAACTGGGAGAGGGCATGCTGGCAGGGAGATTGGGAACCCCGTCGGCTTTCATGGGGACTCTGAGGTGGGCGGTGACAGCCGCCGCCATGTTACTGGAAATGTTACATCAGGCAAGGTACGCCCAGCAATGACGGTCACTTCTCACTGCAGCAGTGATTTTGTTTCAAGTTGGTGGCATGCTTGCTGAACTAGTGTCAGCAGCAGTGTGCCATCGCATTGGAAAAAGGGCCAAACCTCTAAATGCAGTGGGGGTATTGGCCACCACAGTCACACCTCAAAACCCACTTGTCTCTAAGCTGTCACATAATGTTTCTTGTGCATGTGTGCAAGCAAACATAAAAAGGAAAAGAGCTACAAACGAGCATACTTGTTAGGTGGTGGTTCAGGTCTGAAACAATAGATCCTGTGTCATAAGTATCCAGATAATTAAGAAAGGGCCCCAGATTCTTTCAAACAAGTCTCTCTTACCAATAGCTTGATGGGCTAACCTTTCATTATTAATGACTTCACTCATTTATTACCCCATTCCTTACAAGCAGGGGAAGGACACTTCAAATGAAAGTAAAATCCTTTTTAGGGTTAGAGCAGCTGACCATATAACGAATTTGGATATTTGCTCAGTCTCCCAACCTCTACATTTATCCATAAAATAAGGAATTTAGGGTTGTAAGGGACTGTCGTCCCTAGTGCAGACTCACAAACTTTATGAACCTTACCTCAGATTTCCCTAATACAAGGACAGGATCAGAGCACATGAAGCAGGTTTATCATTTCTCAATAACCTTCAGGACCTGACATACAAGCTGCGAGTCTGCTCAAACAAAAGCGGAGAGAAATGGTTTTCACACACCAAAAAACTGAAGTAACTCCTCAGCGACAGCTTAATCATGTCTCAAGTTACTGGAGAACTGCTTATAGTCATCATTATTTGCATTTTGACTGTTTCCATTTTGACAGTCGCACTTCTAACACTGAAACAATAGTGAGAGCTGCATGCACAGTGATTGCCAAACTGACATACTAGTTCAGTAGAACAACCTTGAAACACCAATAAATTAAAGTTTAATTTGGAGTCAGATATTTACGTGAGTTATCAAATAATTACTTAAATACTTTTATAATAACCCGATTTCATTTCTTTTGTTTCTTTCCTTTCTGGTTTATTGCATATAGAAGGAAATGATGGCAGTGGCCTCTACCACCAACTACAGACTGATAAAAATAATCTGTCCTTTTGATGTCTCCACAGGATTAGATCTGAGCCAGAAGCTGACATTTCCTATTTGTGTTAGCAAGCTTTTTGGTCTTGAGTAACAGTCATAATTTATTACAAAATGCTTGTCTTTGTATCCCTTGAATCCCTTCCAAGGGCATGTAATGATATATTTTATTATTTTGTGTTGTTGCACTTACAATAGAAATAAGGAAAGCACTATATTATCAATTGGCTTGCCATGTCTTGTATAACACAAGTTTAATTAGTATACTACATGCCACAGAACTCAATGAATTGCTGACACAGTACAGACATTCACTATAGACACTGTATCAGAGGAGCGGCTGAGTGAGTTTGTGATGCTTGGCCAGCTGGTTATGATTACTGTATGCTATTTGTAATATAAAAACATAGTCTGTGATTGTCTCACATAAAATAGTCTGTGCTCCATGAGTACACCCCAGGTTTCAGTGAAGCTACATATATTACACGGACAGGAGCTCTCTGTAATGTAATTATTTCCTTGAGAATTGCATTTATGGCGTTTATCACCTGTTGCTGCTTTGAAGCTCAGAAACTAAAATATACATTTTATCACTTCAGAAACAGGACATCATTAAGCTGATTCCTGCCAGATAGCTTGCACCTAGGTGATAGAACTGCAGGGTTGTAAACTTAAAAGGAACTGGTAGATCAAAGACTCAATTTTAGAAATGAGTTTTGCTGATGTCTGCTATTTAATATACCTCCTGATAGGACATCCTGTTTGTATTTTTATATTCTAAAAGTAGGAGCTAGAAGACTCACAGAAGGGGTGTGGAGAGACATAGTTTGAACTATACTTTGTCTAAACTGTTGAAAGACATATCATTTTGGGACTCAAGAAAGACAGATCTCTGATCTAACTATAAGCACTACAGAGGTAATACATTAGATAGAAAAGTCTAATTGTATTGTGGTAGGAGTTTATGTTTTGTAATCTTCCTTTGCTCTTTTATATGATTGTGAGCTCTTTGATATATTGTTCTGTGTTTACATTTTTCATATTTTATCATCTTTTAGTAAAGTACCTATTATTTGAAAGATACTGCATGGGTGTGTCTGTCAGTTCTTTTGCATTTGATGTATAGAGGGTTGAGACTGACAAAACTGTTCAAAAGCTTGATGGTGTTACCAAACTGGGAAAAGTTAAGAATATACCTAAGGTCTTTTATAGAGTTTTAAGAGTTGATTTTGGAAGCCTGGCTTGGTGCTCCTGGTGAAAGATTGTACCGCAATCCCCCAAAGAGGTATGTATCTGAGCCTGTACATTGGGCACGCTAGCATATGGTCCACAGTTTGAATCCCCAGACCTTGAGACTAAAGGTGATTCAGACACAAAAGCAGACAGGAGGGTTACCCTGTCTGTTACCTGTTCACATTATTGCACTTGGAGGTTGGCACTGAGGGCAGAGGCCTGACCTGCTGAGTACATTTTGACAGATTCGGTTAGCAGCGGTGTGAAATATTTGGTAACACAAGCTTTAACTGTTCAGTGTATCAGCTTAATACTGTACAGCTCACTTGCAAAATAAAGCAGTGATTTATTTTTTGAAAAAGGAAACAGAACTATATCATTTTGCTTACAGTCAAGTTTCCTACCAGTTTTATTTTTATAAAGTGCAAGTTAGAATAGCTGTAGTTAGGGAAGTAGATGGCTTCCAACTACAGCGGCTCACACGAACTACTTGAGGCAGTTGTGCCAGGACAGAGGAGTCCTGCACGAGATGAAACCACCAAGCAGAACCTCATGGATGCCCTGATGGCAGCAGATGCCCAGAGCATTGAGTTACAGACTGTGAATGTAAAGGACCAAACCTTGGGTGAGGAGGCAAGCGGCCAGTGCAGTGTCCAGATCCGGTGAGGATGACAGCAGGGCCTGTGCCAACAAAGAGCCTTAGCAGCAGGGAAGGTCACCAGCATTCTGGAGCCAGAAGCAATTAAGCTGCAGATTGAGTTCGCAGCATGGAGGTGGTGTTCCAGAGAGAAGAGAAGCAAGAGCAGCGAGCTGCAGAGGAGAAGAGGAGCCAGAACAGCAGGAGGTGGACCTTGAGGAGTGTGAGCACCAGAGGCGACATGAACTGGAGAAGCTATAACTCCAACCACCAGCACCAGAGCAGGTAAGTGGCTTGGGTTTAACCGAACTACAGGACTGGGTTACAAATTAAATTCCAAATTGATAGCTGAATTTAAAGAGGGAGGATATGGATGCCTTTTAAATTCTTTTGAAAAATTTGTATTCAGGCAAATATTCCTAGAGGTCCTGGAACTTCCAGCTATCCTACTACTTACCGGGAAAGCTCGGGATCGTTAGGTCAAATGGACAATGAGGACAGTAATGATTACAGCAAACTTAAAGCTGCACATTCAAAAAGCTGATTTAACTGCAGAAGCATACAGAGCTAAATTCCGTAAGCTCAGGAGAAGCCCTGATATGCGCTATGAGGAGCTAGCCATGAAACAATGTCAGTTTTAAAAGCGTTGGTGGGAAGGAATTGAAGCAAACTCTACAGATAAAATTGAAAATGCTATTTTGTTAGAACAGTTTTATTGGACATGCCCAGCAGAGCTGAAAACCTGGCTGGAGGATTGAGATCCCAAAACAGTGCAAGAGGCTGCTGAACTCTCGGACCGCTATGCAAGAGACAGACCTGCTCTGAGAGCAAATGGGGCAGGTGTGGCAGTGCAGAAAGGGAAAAGCGCACCTTCAGGGCAGCTAAAACACTCACTGCCTCCACCAAAACCAGTTAGCCCCAGGTTTCAAAGAAAAAGCTCTCTGAGAAAAGAAATGAATGTTGGGTTTGTAAAAAACTGGGCACATTGCCAGACAGTGTCCCAAAAGAGATGAGCAATACACAGCATGGGACTAGGAAAGAAATGGGTTGTTTATGTGTCCCTGGAAGCATGCCTGTGAACATGAGAGAACACATACACCCAGTCACGGTGAATGGTGTACAGACACAAGGGTTAAGGGACACAGGGCATCCCTGACATTGGTAAAAGGGGAGCTGGAAGAGCCTGGTCAGCTTATACCCAATGAATTTGTAACTGCCAAGACTTCACTGGGAAGGAGACCACATTGCTACTTGCTAGAGTTCTCCTAGACTGGGGTGAAACTGGGGAACTGTGCAACAGGTAGCTGTAGCCAAAATGTTAGCAGTTGACATCATCCTTGGCAACAATCTCAAACAGGGGATGGTGTGTGCAGTTACCCATAGCCAGCGTCAAGGGAAAATTGTAGTTCCCTGGACCCCACAGAAGCCATTGTGGAAACCACTGGGAGGCTGGTTCTCCAGCCTGTGTCTCCTGATATGGAGACTAATAAAAGGGTAGAAATTTCCCAGTAGCAGTTAACCAAATAGCTACGGAGGGTTACTCTGAAGAAGGAGGGTGACACATTGTCAGAGGTTTAGGGATGACAGTGATCCTGAGTGCCCTGGCACTACTGCTAGGGACCCTAGTTTAGAGACTAAAGGGACCTGTCCCATGCCTTGAGAATGTGTAAGGAGTTTGAAGTTGCTCAGAAAAGTGACCCTAGTTTAGAAAAACTGAGGGCTTGGGCAGACTCTGATGGAGCACAGGGAGGTGACGGTAAACATAAAGTTTATTGGGAAAATGGACTGATGTATACTCAGGCTGTGAAGACAGAGGAAGGGGTGATAGGCAGGCAGCTTGTTATTCCCCAGGGGTATCGTGAGCAGTTGCTTAAGATTGCACATGATATTCCCTTGTCTGGTCATATGAGAACCATGCACACTACATGGCGTTTGGCCCAGAATTTCTATTCCCAACTTCACCAGCAGGTGAAAGAGTATTGCAGGTCTTGTCATCATTGCCAAGAAATAGAGCAGGCAGGTAAGAAAACCCAAGCCACCCTAATTCCATTACCTATAGTGGAGAAGCCATTCCAGAGGGTGGGAGTGGATATTGTGGAGCTTCTAAATAACCCCAGCTCCTCCGTGAAGAGATTCATCCTGACTGTGGTGGATTATGCCACTTGGTATCCAGAGGCAGTCACTCTATCCTCACTGAGGATAGACAAAGTGGAAGATGCCTTATTGAGGATCTTCTCCCATGTTAGGTTTCCAGGAGTTTATCAGCGATCGAGGGGTTCCTTCATGTTGGACCTATGAAATGTTTGTGGGAGAAGTGTGGGGTGGTGCAGAGGTGCATAACACCTTATCACCCGCAAACCAATGGGCTTGTGGAAAGATTTAATGGTACCATGAAGCCAATGCTCCAAGCATTTGCTGAACAGCATGGGAGGACTGGGAGAAATACTTTCCCCACCTGTTGTTTGCATACAGGAGGTGCCCCAAGAGTCGACAGGGTTTTCCCCTTCAAGCTCTTATATGGACACCAGACACGTGGGCCCCCTGAACTTGAGCCAGGAGGACTGGGGAAGGCAAGCATGCCACCATGGCACTCCACGTAGTGAATTACATCCTTAGGTTTAGGGAAAGGCTGAAGGAGCCTATGGGATAGCCCAGAGCAACCTGACAGCTGCCCAACAGAAACAAAAGTGTGGTATGACTGCAGAGCCAGAGCTCGCTCATACACGGTGACTCAGGAAGTCATGGCCCTTATTCCAGTCCGGAAAGACAAACTGCAGGCTGAGTGGGCAGGACCGTACAAAGTAGTTAGGAAGGTAAATGACATGAACTATATCATAGTTACCTGACATAAGATGTACAGAAAGAATATACCATGTCAACATGATGAAGCCATATGCTATTAGGGCTGATATCTTGTTCTGAGTATGTAGTCCTGGGGAGGGACTGACAAAAGTGACCCCTTCTGGACTTGCTGAAAGAAAACAAATGGGAGTCCTTTGTGGAGGCAGTTAAATTGTCACCCCAGCTGGCCCCGGACAAGATCCAGTAAGTAAGGAGGTTTTAGAAGACTTTGCCCACTGTTTGCACCAAGCCTGGACTAACACCCATAGCAACACCGATGAGAGACAGAGACATAGACACCCATACAGCAGACAGCATATCGGTGTCAGATGCTGTCAAAGGACATCAGGAGGGAGGTGGAGGAAATGCTGGATTTAGGGGTAATTCAGAGATCTCACAGCCCCTGGGCCTCACCTGTACTCCTTGTGCCCAAGCAAGATGGCTCTACTCATTTCTGTGTGGACTATCATGGACTAAATGCAGTCACAAAGTCAGATGCCCACCCGATGCCCTGGACGGATGAACTCCTGGAAAAGTTGGGAGGCGACCTACCTATGACTATTGACCTGACTAAGGGGTATTGGCAGGTAGAGTTAACTGACAGGGCTAGAGAGAGTCAGCCTTCATCACTCCGATAGGCTTATTTGAATTTAAAGTAATGCTTTCGAAATGAAGAACGCCTGACCACTTTCCAAAGGTTAGTTAACCAGGTGTTAAATGGTGCTGAGGAGTACACCATGGCGTACCTAGATTACATTGCCATCCTTAGTGCCAGCTGGGAAGAACACCTGTCCCACCTTAGGGAAGTGCTGGGAAGGATACAGAGGCTGGGCTCACTGTCAAAGCTGAGAAGTGCCAGGTGGCCATGGCTGAGTAGCATACCTTGGGCATGTTGCAGGCTGGTGACAGCTCCATCCTAACCAAGTATAAATAGAGGTGATCAAGGCATGGCCCAGACCAGGAAATTCAGAAGCAGGTCAGGAGTTTTCTAGGGACAGCAGGGTACTATTGGAATTTGTACCCAATTACAGTGCCCTGGCTGCTCCCCTATCTGACCTGGTAAAGAAAAGAATGCCTAAGAAAATTAACTGGGAACCAGCCTGTGAAAAAGCCTTTACCAAACTGAAGGGCACTGTGCAGTGCTCCTGTGTTGGAAAGTCCTGACTATAGCAGACCCTTTATAGTCAGACTGATGCCTCAGACATGGGTATTGAGGCAGTACTGAGTCAGACATCCAACCAAGGGAAAGATCACCCTGTAGTATACCTGAGTAAAAGTTACTTCCCAGGAGCAGGCTTACTCTACTGTGGAAAAGAGTGTCTTGCTATAGTGTGGGCCCTAAAGAAGTTAGAGTCATACTTATATAGGCAGCATTTTTAGGTACAAACTGACCACAAACCCCTGGTTTGGCTGACACAAATGGAAAAACTAATGTGAGACTATTAAGACGGAGTCTTGCCTTGCAAGAGTATGACATGACGATCTTACATAGGGCTGGAGTGACCAATCAGAACACAGATGGCTTATCACAGTGTCAATGGCTCAGTAGGTAGCACACTCACCTCTGAGGCCAGGAGATAAGAGGGCTGTGGGTTCAGTTCCCACATCTGGCACTTGGGTAATATCCCAGTACTGACACTGTAGTGCAGCTTGAGAGGGTGCTGCACTCTGAGGTGCTGTCTTTCAGATGAGACGTTAAGTCGAGGTCCCATCTGCCTGGATTGGTGGTAGTTCAGGTGGATGTTAAAGATCCCATGGCACTTATCGAAAAGAGTAGGGAATTTCCTTGGTCCTGGCCAAATTCCCTCATTCGTAAAAATACCACCAACAGCTTAATCTGGTTCAAGGTCAGTTGGCATTCATCTGTATCCCTCTCCCCAGGTCGTGCCTGAAAATAGGCAGGATTTGTCTAGTAATTTACCCTGGTCAACAAAACTAAATAAATAAAAATAAATATATGAGGAGGAACTGATTTTGGAAGCTCATCCCATGCAGGGATAGAGCCCCAATTTCAGACTAGGTGGGAGGAGTGTGACTCTTGGCCAGCTGGTTATGATTACTGTATACTATTTGTAATATAAAATATAGTATGTGATTGTCTCAAAAGACAGCATGTGCTCTATGGTGCCCCTCCTCCCCAGGTTTCAGTGAAGTTACATATATACACTAACAGGAGATCTCTGTAATGTAATTACTTCCTTGAGAAATTGCATTTTATGGCTGTTTTATGACCTGTTGATGCTTTGAAGCTGGGAAACTAAAATTTACATTTTATGACTTCAGAAATAGGACATCATTAAGCTGATTCCTGTCAGATATCTTGCACCTAGGTGAGAGAACTGCAGGGTTGTAAACTTAAAAGGAACTGGTGGATCAAAAGACTAAATTTTAGAAATGAGTTTTGCTGATGTCACCTTATTTAATATACCTCCTGATAGGACATCCTGTTTGTATTTTTTTATATTCTAAAAGGAGGAGCTAGATGACTCACAGAAGGGTGTGGAGAGACACAGTGTAAACTATACTTTGTCTGAACTGTTGAAAGACATATCATTTTGGGACTCAAGAAAGACAGATCTCTGATCTAACTATAAGCATTATAGAGGTAATACATTAGACAAAAAAAGTCTAAGTGTATTGTGGTAGGAGTTTTGTTTTGTAATCTTCCCATGTTCTTTTATGTGATTGTGAGTTCTTTGATATATTGTTCTGTGTTTACATTTTCTTATTTTATCATCTTTTAGTAAAGTACCTATTATTTGAAAGATACTGCATGGGTGTGTTTGTCAGTTCTTTTGCATGTGACGTATAGAGGGTTAAGACTGACAAAACTGTTCAAAAGCTTGATGGTGTTACCAACTGGGAAAAGTTAAGAATATACCTAAGGTCTTTTATAGAGTTTTAAGGGTTGATTCTGGAAGAATGGCTTGGTGCCCCTGGTGAAAGATTAAATCAATCTCCAAAGAGGGTAATGATTCAGCCTGCACATTGGGTATGCTGGCATAAGGTTCACAGTTTGAATTCCCCAGAACTTGAGACAAAGGTGATTCAGACCCAAAAGCAGACAGGAGAGTTACCCTGTCTGTTACCTGTTCACATTACTGCGCTTGGAGGTTGGCACTGTGGGGCAGAGGGCCTGACCTGCTGAGTGCATTTGTGACATACTTCATGCCACAGAACTCAATGAATTGTTGACACAGTACAGACATTCACTATAGACACTGTATACGAGGAGTGGCTGAGTGAGTTGAATTTGTACTCTGTTGAGGTGAAGAGGGATTGGGGGATATGATTGAGACCTTTAAATACTTAATGGGGATAAACAAGACAGGTACTGAAGGGACATTTAAGCTAAAGAGGAGGAGGGACACATGAGGTCATGGTCTTAGATTGGAGGAAGATACAAGAAAGAAATAAGGAGCACTTTTTAATGGAAGAGGCTGTGGTGCAATGGAACACTCTGCCAGAAGAGGTTGTATCATCTTAGGGTAGCTGATTCATTCCACTGGGGTGTCAGGCAGGGCACATTCATGAGTCCTGGTAGGATGAAACAAGTGTATGTGTCTTCTGTTAGCACCCTTACAGACTAATGTGAGAGACCTTTTGGTACGTGCATTTCTGCTTAATGTTAGAACCAGCATAATATACTGTGGTGATTTGCATAGTCCATGGTGCTTTGCATTATGGGGTTATGTGTGATTTTGTATTTCTATTATGTACATGCACAGATACAAGAATAACCACAGTCAGTAGTGAATAATAAAAAGAAAGAACAAAAACATAATTTGTGTTAGTGATGGTGAAAGATGCCAGATTGGAGACACTTTAATGAAGCCATTTTTATCCTAGTATGACAATTAGTATGCACAAATGAAATACCTATACACTGTCAAATTTCCAAAAATAAAAAAATAATCAAGCATGTTTTACAACAGGTACTTTAACTTGAAATGTTGACAAATGTATTCTGAATATGGAGCATTTGAGAAGATAATAAAATGACATTACAAAATTTACACTTTTACTTACATGTATACAGGATGTAGTAATGAGCACTTTGATGCCATTTACTGCATACAACTATGAATCATTGCTTAAAAAAGATCAATCTTTCAGAGTAAAACGTGACCATGTATCTTATGCTCGTCTGTGTGGTAATTAGATGAGCAGATGTTACAGGGTAACATCTGTAGTTAGGTTACCAGTAATCTCTACAGCTAGTGGATTTTAATATTGCATGTGAAATTTTGTAAATGTGCCCTGAGCTTTGGAAGGGTGCCTCATATAAATACATTTTACTTACTTACTTACTAGTATCATCTCTAGCTGATCTCTCAAATCATCAGAATGATCATCTCATTATACTCCAACACAAACATTCATTTAGACAGTAGAAAATACTTTCAGGGAGTATTTTTTGTCTGAAGAGTACTGTCCAATGTGCATCATACAGGAAGCTGTTTAATTGAATGTTTGCTAATGTAAAGATATCATGTGAGAGAATATATTTAAAATGTGGACATTGAAACTTTGTCTCCTTAGACTGGTTGTGCTCCACTGAATTCATCTAATACTTGTAATAATCACATATTTTGTTTTCTGTGGTAGATGAGGGGCGTCACGCTGTGAATGTCCATTAATTCAAACTTGCCTAGAATATTGTCTGTCATTCTAGTAGACTCAGGCAGTTAACAAAAACTTAAAATAAAAACATAATGTATGATTTTTTTTCTGTGTTATACTGTGTATGGTTTGGTTTGCCAATGCTTTGATTTAGAATGGTATTTGTTGTGTGACAGAATCTAAATTGTATAAAATCTCAATAATGTGTCCAAGTACTTGACAGTGAATAGAAACTTCATGACCTTCAAGGTAGGATAATACATGCAAGGACAACCATAAGACTGAAAAGAAAAAAATCACCACGGAAAATGGAGTTGTTTCACTTGTCCAAGATGTCTTGACTGCTTGTGCATGTAAATAAGACACTGAACGATGTTGTATTTTCAATATTTTCACAGATGTGACTGTGACTAGAAATGCTCACTATCTGTGCAGTATGTGTAATGAATTAAATCTTTTATGACCTCACAGTCGTGGATACTTGTGATCCATATGATGTCTCACCACAACTCCCCACTCCACCACCACTCAGCAGTCTTTCTCAAAATACTACAGTTCATGTATTGAATATCATGCAGTCTTGCAGACCTGTTTTTGTATGATGCACAAATTGTATCTCACTTGTCTTATTTCAAAGTACAGTATGAGTTTTCATTTTGCATAATGTTCTATTAAATCATACAATATCATGTGTATAGAAAAACATAATAATAATAAATACCCATCGTGATCTTTATGGATAAACAGGCTGTGCTGCTCTGCAAGCCCTGATGCAGAGACTTTTTTTGGGGCAGTAATTGTAAGTATGATGACAGATACAATGTGATAACGGTTGGTCAGTAGGGTAATGGGTTTTAGCATAGAAGCTGTCTGATATCAATTAATCTGAGTGAGTATTCAATGTGACACAGATAGGTGCTGCTGGTGAAATGAACCTGCTGGATTGTCACTCTGTACTAAACATATATGTTTTACAACCTTCCTCATGAAACTATGCTGCTCATGTTACTCTGGATGGTATCTGGTATATATAACTTGTGAAATAATGAATCACATTCAGTTTATTTCAAACACAATTTTATCTGTCATCATACTTACAAATTACTCCCCAAAAAAATCCTCTGCATTAGGAACTTGCAGTGCATACTGCCTGTTTATCCATAAAAACCACAATGGGTATTTATTATTTTTGTTTGTGTAAATGCTTTGGCCATGAAAGTCACTTTGAGTACTAACCAGCAAGTTCCATTTTTTTTCCAATTGTATTTTAGTAAGTTTCTTTTGTTAACCCTTAGACTGCCAACAGAATTAGAATGCATAGTAATTCTGGACTGAGATATACTACCATTCTGTGGCACAGCAAGGGTTAATATGTATTATAATATTGAATATCAGCTTTGGTTCAAGAGATTGTAGTGTTGATTTCAAATGTTCACAAACCTCATTCATCCCCTGGATGTCTGTCTATTTATATTACCCTGTATATCAGTGGGTAGGACGTGGATGGTTTTAAAGTACCTTGTATTTCATTTAGAAACATAGAAACATAGAAGATGATGGCAGAAGGGAACTGTGGTCCATCGAATCCATCGAGGAGAGGTCCCAGAAGACTGGAGAAGGGCTCATGTGATCCGCTCCACAAGAGTGGTAGCAGGGAGGAAGTGGGGAACTACAGACCTGTCAGCCTTTCCTCAGTAGTGGGCAAGATTATGGAGGCACTCTTAAGGAAAGGATCGTGCAACACCTGGAATCCATAGGAGCACAGGATCCAAGACAGCATGGGTTTACAAAGGAAGGTCCTGTCAAACTAATCTCATAGATTTCTTTGACTGGATAGCCAGAGTGGTGGACCAAGGGGAGCAGTTGATGTTGTCTACCTTGACTTCAGGAAAGCTTTGATACTGTTCCACATAGAAGATTGATTAATATGCTGGGTAGGCTTAGGGTGGGTCAGGAGGTGGTCAACTGGTGGCAAACTGGTTGATGGGCAGAAAACAGAGTGGTGGTAAACAGTATACAGTCAGAAGAGATGCAAGTCACAAGTGGGGTACCTCGGGGATCGGTCCTGAGCCAGTACTCTTCAATATCTTCATCAGTGACATTGCAGATGGACTGGAGGGTAAGGTTTGTCTGTTTGCAGATGACACCAAGATCTGCAACAGAGTAAATGATCCAGATGGGGTGGGCAGGATGAGAAGAGATCTGGATAAACTAGCAAAATGGTTAGAAGAGTGGCAACTGGGGTTTAATGCAAAGAAGTGCAAGATCATGCACATAGGGAAGAGAAACCATGAAGTCACCTATAGGCTGGGAGGGGAGTTGTTGGCAGTCACAAAGGAAGAAAGAGACTTGGGCATCATCATCATCACGAGACCTGAAATCATCCAGGCAGACCACTAAAGCAGTAGGTAAGGCTAGGGACATGTTGGGGTGTATTAGTAGGGGTATCACAAGTCCAAGAGGGAGGTAATAATCCCCTTTACAAGACACTGGTTAGGCTCCATCTGAGTACTGTATGCGGTACTGGAGGCCACACCTTCACAAGGACATTAACCAAATTGAGGCAGTCCAGAGAAGGGCAACCAAAATGGTGCAGGGGCTGCATCAGAAAACATATGAGGAGAGATTAACGGAGCTCAATATGTATACACTAGAGCAAAGGAGGGAGAGAGGTGATATGATCGAAACATTCAAATGCCTTAAGGGCATTAACAAGGTGAAAGAGTCTAACATGTTTCAATATAAGAAATAATAGCAGGACAAGAGGAAACAGCATGAAATTAGAGGAGGCTGATTAAGGGGTAATGTGAGGAAGTTCTTTTTTCACAGTAAGGGTGGTGGATGCATGGAATGGCCTACCTCAGGAAGTGGTGGATATGAATACAGTGCAGGGCTTCAAACAGGCATGGGATAGGCATAAGTGAGTAACACAGATGAGTATGAATAGATAGGCCATTGACAAAGCAAAGGCTGATGGCACATTTATAAGGTAGAAAAGAAATGAGCAGACTGGATGGGCCTTATGGTCCTTATCTGCTGTCAACTTCTATGTTTCTATGTTCTATGAGTCTGCTCAAGTGAGGTATCCTTAGACCTATTGTGCACCAGTGTTCTGTCCTTCTAGATACCCAGCCTAGCCCTTGCCAGGGGATGTTTGTTCCCAATCCTTGTCCCACCCATGCTTAAAGCTTGATACTGACTTTTCAGTCACTACCTCAAGAGGTAATCTATTCCAAGGTTCCACATCCTCTCTGAGAAGCAATTTTCTGATGTCCCTCCGAACACCTACCCTTCAATTTCCACTTTGTGCCCTCTTGTAGTAGAATTAATGTTCCTGGTTAAAGCTTGCTTCTGGCACCTTGCTGATGCTTCCTTTAAGGAACTTGAAGGTCTCACTCATATCATCCCTCTCCTTCCTAGTCTCTACTGAGTACAATTTCAGAGCCCCAAGCCTCTCCTCATAGGTGATTTCCTGAGGGCCATGTATCATTTTTGTTGCCCTTCTCTGGACCACTTCAATCAATCAATGTCATTTCTAGGTGAGGCCTCCAGAATTGTACACAGTACTCCAGATGAGGCCTCACTAATGACCGAAAAGTGGTAATATCACCTCCTGTCCCTGCTGTCTATCCCCTGCCAATGCAGCCTAACACCCCTGCTAGCCCTGCTGTAAGCCTTATTGCACTGACTTTGCAGCTTGAGGTCATCCCAAATGATGACTCCCAGATCACGCCTCAGCAGAGATCTCAGCTGGACTCTGTTTAGTCGTATCCTTCCTTGGGGATGGCCCTACCCAGGTGCATCACCTTGCACTTCTTAGCACTGAAGTTTAATTTCCATATTTGTGACCACCTTTCCAACTTCTTAAGGTCGTCCTGCAGTTGTCTAATTCCTCCCGTACTATTCACTCTTTCGCTGAGTTTCATGTCGCCCACAAACAGGGCAATGTTGCCGCTTATGCCCTCGCTGATGTCACTAATGAATACATTGAAGAGGACCAGCCCCAGGACTGACCTCTGAGGCACCCCACTAGTGACCTGCCTCTAGTTAGATTTCACCTCATTTACTACCTCCCTTTGTTTTCATGACACTGACTGCAGATTCAATTTCCAATTGCAGCATCCTTCTGTATCACTTTAAACAACTTAGTCATGTTAATTGATTTCTGCATATAGCATACATTGTGCATGTCAGACTCCATTTAAATGAGAGTGAGGAAAGATATATTAATCTTACCATAAAATCTATAGACATGTGATAATTCATTACATAAACATAGATCATTCAATGAAATGGAGCATCTAAACTGTTGAACCGAACACATGAAGAGTGAACAGAATCAGTCAGCTTCTATGCTGAAAACCGCAAACAAATGAAAAGTCTGGCATTCAAACTTTCTGTTCAGATATATTATTTCAATAAAAGTTTATGCGCCTACATGGTTGATTGCTGCCTTTTTGCCGAACAATCTGCTTGGCTTCTCCTTTGTTGCAACTGGCAGTCCCCTGCAGGGGCAAGTGCCTGCCCTTTGTTGATCCCAAACCAGATCAGTTCCTTTTTTACTGGAGTGCCAGTGTTATTCTTCACTTTGTACACATCAGATAAGCACCTATGCAGAAAAAAAAACCCACACCTATATACACTGGAACAGAATAGCTGAATCAGTAATTAGCCTACATGGTGGTTTCCAACAGATCCTACACTAAAGGTGCTATGTGCAGCTCAGAGGAAGGGTCTCCTGTCAAGTCGGGGACCAACCACTAAGTTCTGCTACACCAGAGCAGGATCAGGGAGGGTACCCCCAGATCAATATCTCTTATGGCCTGCTGTTGAACCCCTGCACCCATCCCACATACAACAAACAGAATTGATCAACATTGCTCAAAAGGTGTATGAATTCAAGGTTTAAGAAAAAGGTGTCACAGTTTTAACCCTTGGGCTGCCAACAGAATTAGAGCGTATAGGAATTTTGGACTGATATATCAGTCTATGACCCTACAAAGGGTTAAATGTAGTCTCTAGTATAGCTCTTGTCTGGCAGTGCAGAAAACACTACACTGTTTGCACAGCGCATGGCGTGTGGTTGAACAGTAATGGAGGCTGTTGATTTTAAGGATCTGCAGATCATCATGATGAGTTCGCCCCTGAACCAAGGTGAATTAACAGTTCATCACAGTTTAGCTTGTTAACATGGTGAGACATACAGTACAGCTCTCAAACTATAATGGATTAAACTCCAGTGTCAGCATTACTTGTAAACACAGTCTCGTTGAGGTCAAGCAGGACAGGGTACTTGCAGTTAAGATGAAAAACAAAATAAAATCACACTCTGAGAAAAAAACAGCAAACTTGATGCTCCAAATGTAATTTATTTGAGCAGACAATGCTCTAAGTAATGCCAGTCATACATAAAACTTCAAACCCTAGCTAGCGCCTTCTCATTAAGGCTTTATGAGGCCCCTCATGAAGCCTTAATGAGAAGGCGAAGGCTTGGGTTTGAAGCTTGTATGTATGACTAACATTGCTTAGAGCATTGTCTGCTCAAATAAATTACATTTGGAGCATCAACTTTGCTGTTTTTTTCTCTGGACTGTGATTTTATTTTATTTTGCAGTAACTGGTTAGCTGCCTTTAAATCGCACCCACCTGTTAACAACTGAGCGCAGGAACTCCCTTTGGAACTTGCAGTTAAGAGGGACTGGGGAGATTTCATGCTACTCAGTGCTTATGCCCTTTTTCCCCAAGCCACCCAGGTAGCTCTGCTAAGGTCTCCCAAATCTCAGTCTATCGAGTGATGTCTGCCCTATAACTGCCACAAAGAATCATTGCCCAAGGAAAGGTCATAGTCTAGGTACATGGCTTATGGCTACTAGGGTACCACGTGTCTGCAGTGTGGTAGATCAGCTAGCTAAGGCAGTGTGGGGCAAGCAGTAGGATCTGAAGTGCTAATTTGACTCAGAACACACACTAGGGCAGTCTGGCACAGTATCCCCCATCATCCCCTGCCTTCTCACTTCGGTCCTTTGGTGAATGTGCTTCAGCCTCATTGGTGCTCATGATGCAGGACCACTGCACTGAGTGCAGGACCGACCCTCCCAGGCCACAGATTCAGTGTCTAAGAATATTGTAGCCAGTTCTGGTGAGGTGAACACCTTCAGTGGTTGGCCCTGGCATTGTTCGATGAGGCATGATGGGAACACATGTACAAAGTGCCAATTTAATTCATGAAGCCTCTTCTTCATAGCACTCCTGCCACATATGTTGACTCCTCTGGCTGTAGTCTGGAGAAAACTGACTCTCTGATTGTTGACTTTAATTGTCTCTTTCTTATGGACAGCTTGCAAGCCCCATTTGCAGTCTTGGTATCTTAAAAACTTATTAAGAACATGTCTTGGTGGTCCAGTGGGCCCCAGGAGTTTGCCAAGGAGCAGGAGCACTCTCTGTACCTCCAGCACTGTGGTGTCTGGGAGTCCCAGGGTAGCTGGCAGCCATGTGGCATGGAATGCGAGGGGTCAGTCAGTTCCCCAGTCTCTTGTCATGGATGTTGACCTGCAGTTCCTAACCATTCACTGTGCTCTGCAGAAGGACAGTTGTGCATGAACATTTTCAAAGTCCACTCTACCTTCATTTTTTAGTTCAAAAGCAGGGTTTCTTTGAGAGCCTAGGGCCTGATAACTTGTTAGTTGCTGTGGCTGGTGACACCAGGCTCACTTGATCACCATTTCCCACTTTGTTGCACCCACACTCTATTGCTCCACCAGGCTGTCCCTTTAGAAGATTCAGGATTTGCTTTAAAGGCAATCTGGGTTTGTTTCCTCACTGATATTGACTCTGAGGTCATCTCTGCCATCGGTATAGTGTGATTTAGGAGTTTAGTTGAAAAGTAAGCAGGATTTCATGGAGCTTAGAGTCTAGACATCCGTCCTGGTCTCTGGCTTGGTCATGCCCTGAAAAGTAAAATATTTAGTTTTCCAAACTTTTCATCCACCACTAGTTACAGTTCTAAAGAGAAGCTGTATTTTATAAAAAAAAATGTCCAATTTCTGTCTGTGCAAGACACTCCACATCAAACAAAAGCAATATTTTCTAAGTACAAAACCCAGCCACATCCCAGGTTTAATAATCTCCAAGCACTACACAACCCAAGCACTACAAAACCCTAACTTGTCCAAACATCCCAGATATACCCCCAGCATTAAATGTATTTTTATTTCATAAACCTAATTCTCTGCCTCCTACACTTTCAAGCTAAGTACTGTATGCCCTCCCACCTAAATTCCACCATATCATTTTCAAGTTAATTGGGGCTCCTAGCCTCAATAACTGTAGTTCTTCAGTCAGGTGGATGCCCACTGCCACTTTGCTTTAGCTGTACTGCCACTCACTATGAACACATGAGTCCTCATCACTAACCTGACTTAGAGCTATCAAATCTGAGTTTGCATAGGTGGTGGTGGTGGGGGATCTAAGCTGTGAAGTGGAGGTTGTTTACAAACATAACCCATATACTGGTTTGGAGTGATTCCAAATCAGAATATTTTTAAAGACCATAAAGTGCATTTTTGAGAGGGTGGGGCAACATTTAGAAGGGAGGAATTTAATTCTAAGAAACATGGTGCCATGTATTTGTTGGATTAGGGACCTACTCCATGAGTTATTCAAGGAGTTCCGTCATCTGGTTTTATGCTAAGATATTCTCAAAGATCAGTAACTCAATTAGGCTAATCATATTGTTCCATTTTTCCTGTCAATTTAATAGTGTGGATTAACTTGCAGTGTACACTAGAAATGCAGTGAGTTTTAACTGCACTGTGTGAAGTCAGGAACTTGTTGCTACACATAGCATGGTGAAGTTTCGAAATTCACCCTAATTTTGTATGGCACTGTTTTTTCTGTTAAAAATCACCCACCTATGAGAGAGAAACACCACCCCTTGCATCACCCAGACCTTTAGAAATTAGATACACATTTGGGGGTAATATGATTTATTAGCCATTTCTGTACATGTTAAAGGTATATTTTTGTTGTGGTAGTACCCATGTCACAAACCCACTCAGCAGGTCAGGCCCTCTGCTCCCACAGTGCCAACCTCCGAACGAGTATTGTGAACAGGTAACAGAACAGGGTAACCCTCCTGTCTGCTTGTAGGTCTGAATCACCCTTTAGTCTCAAGTTCTGGGGGATTCAAACTATGAACCTTATGCTAGCGTACTCCAAATGTACAGGCTCAGATAATCTGCTCTTCAGGGTGGGAGGGATGCCAGATATATTTTGCTTAAGGGCACATAACCAGGTATCCAAAATGAATCCTTAAAACTCTATAAAAGACCTTAGGTATATTCTTACCTTTTCCCAGTTTAGCACACCATCAAGCTTTGAACAGTTTTAGTCAGTCTTAACCGCTCATACATCACATACAAAAGAAATAACTCAAGACACACCAGGCAGTCTCTTTAAAGTAAGAGGTTTACTTAAAATGGATAAAAATATGTAAAATGTAAACACAGAACACTACAGCACAAAGCATATAATCACTTCAAAGAAAACAAGGAAAAGTACAAACATAAACTCCTACCACAATACAATTAGACTTTTCTATCTAATGTATTACTTTCTTACAGTGCTTACAGTTAGTTCTTGTTTCTAAGACCCACAAAGAAAATGTGTCTCGGTGGAAATACAGAATGCAGTTTAAATCCTGTGTCTTCACCCTTCTATGATGCCATTCAGCTCCTCCTTTTAGAATATAAAAATTATAAAAAACAGGATGTCCTGTCAGGAGGTGTATCTAATAAGGTGACATCAGCAAAACTAATTTCCCAATATGACTCTCTTTAATCAAGCCTTTCCTTTGATCCGTTGTGGTTTCCTGCTTCCAGGATCAAAGGATTTAATACTTTAGCACCATAGTGATATGATATGTTTTCATCTCTAAGATGTCATAAAAGTTTCGATCCCTATATCCTGGCACTTGGTCAGCTCCAATTAAGTCAGATAAACAGGAGACCCTTAATTGGCTCTCTAATCTTTTATTACCTCCTGGTTTTAGGTTAATACATCCTGCATTCTCACTAAAACCTGACCCATGGCACAGCTGCCTTATGGAGACAAATCATGCACTACATTTTTATATTACAAATATCAAAGAACAATCATAACCAGCTGGCCAAGCATCACAAATCCTCCCACCTAGACTGAATTTGGGTGCTGTATCCCTACTGCAGGATGAGCTTCCCAAATCAGTTCACTCCTCATAAAGACACGAAGGCCATCGCTGTTCTGATTGGTCGCTCCAGCCCTATGTAAGATTGTCATGTCATACCCTTGTAAAGCAGGACTCCATCTTAACAGTCTACCATTAGTTTTTCCCATTTGCGTCAGCCAGACCAGGGGTTGTGGTCAGTTTGTACCACAAAATGTTTCCCATATAAGTATGGCTCTAACTTCTTTAGGGCCCACACTATGGCAAGACACTCTTTTTTCAGTAGAGTATGCCTGCTCCCTGAGAAGTAACTTTTTACTGAGGTACACTCACCCATGATCTTTCCCTTGGTTGGATTTCTGACTCAGTACTGCCTCAATACCCATGTCTGAGGCATCCATCTGAACTATAAAGGGTCTGCTATAGTCAGGACTTGTCATTACAGGAGCACTGCACAGTGCCTCCTTTAGTCTGGCAAGGCTTTTTCACAGGCTGGTTCCCAGGTAATTTTCTTAGGCATCCTTTTCTTTACCAGGTCAGATAGGGGCAGACAGGGCACTGTAATTGGGTACAAATTTCCTATAGTACCCTGCTGTCCTGAGAAAACTCTTGACCTGCTTCTGCATTTCTGGTCTGGGCCACACCTAGATCACCTCTATTTTACTTGGTTAGAGACGGAGCTGTCCCCGCCTACAACATGCCTGAGATATGCCACTTCCCATGGTGACCTGGCACTTCTCAACTTTGACAGGAGCCTGGCCCTCTGTATCCTGTCCAGCACTTCCCTAAGGTGGGACAAGTGTTCCTCCCAGCTGGCACTAATGATGGCAGTGTCATCCAGGTACACCACAGCGTACTCCTCAGCACCATTTAACACCTCATTAACCAATCTTTGGAAAGTGGCGGGGCATTCTTCATTGGAAGGCATTACTTTAAATTCAAATAAAGCTTATCGGAGTGATGAAGGCTGACTTCTTCTAGCTCTGTCAGTTAACCTGACCTGCCAATACCCTTTGTCAGGTCAGTAGTCATAAGGTAGTCGCCTCCCAATTTGTCTAGGAGTTCATCTGTCCAGGGCATCGGTGGATGTCTGACTTTGTGACTGCATTCAGTCCATGACAGTCCACACAGAAATGGGTAGAGCCATCTGGCTTGGGCACAAGGACTACGGGTGAGGCCCAGGGGCAGTGGGATCCTGGATTACCCCTAAATCCAGCATCTCCTCCACTTCTCTCTAATGTTCATTTGGACAGCCTCTGACACCCAGGGCTGTCCGCCGTATCAGGCGTCTATGTCCCTGTCTCCACATCGTGCTGTCGCTGAGGGGTTAGTCCAGGCTTGGCACCAAACAGTGGGGCAAAGTCTGCTAAACCTCCCTTATTTCCTGGATCTTGTCCGGGGCCAGCTGGGGAGACAATTTTACTGCTCCACAGAGGACTCCCACTTACTTTCTTCCAGCAAGCCCAGAAGGGGTCTCTTCATCCATTCCCTCCCGGACTACACACTGCAAACACCATATCAGCCCTATTAGCATATGGTTTCATCATGTTGACATGGTACATCCTTTCTGTCTGTCTTCTGTCAGGTAACTCTGTGATACAGTTCATGTCATTTACCTTTCTAACTACTTTGTGCGGTCCTGCCCACTCAGCCTGCAGCTTGTCTCTCTGGACTGGAATAAGGACCATGACTTCCTGACCCACCATGTAGCGAGCTCTGGCTCTGAGATCATACCACACTTTTGTTTCTGTTGGGCAGCTACCAGGTTTCTATGGGCTGCCCCATAAGCTCCTTCAGCCTTTTCCTAAACCTAAGGATGGAATCCACTATGGGAGTTCCCTGGGTGGCATGCTTGCCCTCCCAGTCCTCCTGGATCAAGTCTAGGGGCCCATGCACTAAGGCATCCATATAAGAGCTCAAAGGGGAATATCCTGTCGACTCTTGGGGCACCTCCCTATATGCAAACAACAAGGGGAAGCTATTTCTCCCAGTCCCTCCCATGCTGTTCAGCAAATGCTCTGAGCATTGACTTCATGGTACCATTAAATCTTTCCACAAGCCCATTGGCTTGTGGGTGATATATCATGCATCTCTGCACCATCCCACACTTCTCCCATAACCATTTCATCAGGTCTAACATGAAGTAACTCCCTTGATCGGTGATAACCTCCTGGAAACCAACATGGGAGAAAATCCCAAGTAAGGCATCTGCCACTTTGTCTGTCCTCAGTGAGGATAGGATGACTGCCTCAGGGTACCAGGTGGCATAATCTACCACAGTTGGGATGAATCACTCTCCCTAAGGAGCTGGGGTATTTAAAAGCCCTCAATATCTATTCCCACCCTCTGGAATGGCTCCTTCACTATAGACAATGGAATTAGGGTGACTTGGGTTTTCTTACCTGCCTTCCCTATTTCTTGGCACCGATGACCAGACCTGCAATACTCCTTCACCTACTGGGTGACGTTGGCTAATAGAAATTCTGGGCCAAATGCTGCATATGCGCATGGTTCCCAGATGACCAGACAAGAGAATATCATATGCAATCTTGAGCAACTGCTCACAATACCCTAGGAATAACAAGCTGCCTGCCTATCACCCTCCCTCTGTCTGCACAGCCTGAGTATACATCAGTCTATTTTCCCAATAAACCTTATGTTTACCACCATCAGAGTCTACCCAAGCCCTCAGCTTCTCTAGACTAGGGTCATGTTTCTGAGCAGCTGCAAATTCCTTACACATTCCCAAGGCATGAGACAGGTCCCCTTCAGTTTCTAAACTAGGATCCCTAGCACAAACATCAGGGCACTCAGGATCACTGTCATCCCTAACCTCTGACAATGGGTCACCTCTCCCTCTTCAGAGTAATCCTCCATAGCTGTGTGGTTAACTGCTACTTGAGAAATTTCTACCCTTTTCATTAGTCTCCATATCAGGAGACACAGGCTGGGAACCAGCCTCCCAGTAGTTTTCACAATGGCTTCTGTGGGGTCCAGGGAACTACAATTTTCCCTGCCACTTGGCTATGTGTAACTGCACACCATCCCTGTTTGAGATTGTTGCCAGGATGACATCCACTGCTAAAGTTTTGGCTACAGCCACCTGTTGCACAGTTTCCCTGTTTCACCCCAGTCTGGAGAACACTAGCAAGGGGCAATGTTTTCTCCTCACCAGTAAAGTCTTGTACAGTGACATATTTATTGGATATAAGCTGACCAGGTTCTACCAGATCCTTTTACCAATGTCAGGGATGCCCGTGTCCCTAACCCTTGTATCTGTACAACATTCACCATGACTGGGTGCATGTGTTTCCTCATGTTCACAGGCATGCTTCCAGGGACACACAAACAACCAACATCTTTCCTAGCCCCTGTTGCATATTGCTTGCCCTTTGGGACACTGTCTGGCAATATACCTAGTTTCTTCACAGACCTAACATTCGTTTCTTTTTCAGAGAATTCTTTTCTCTGAAACCTGGGGCTAACTGGTTTTGGTGGAGGCAGTAAGGGTTTTAGCTGCCCTGAAGGCACGCTTTTCTCCTTTCCGCACTGCCATGCTCTGCTCCATTCACTCTCAGAGCAGGTCTGCGGTCTGAGAGTTCAGCAGCCTCTTGCACTGTTTTGGGATCTCGGTTCTCCAGCCAGTTTTCCAGTTCTGCTGGGCATGCCTAGAAAAAACTGTTGTAGCACAATAGCATTTTCAATTTTATCTACAGAGTTTTGCTTCAATTCCTTCCCATCAACATTTTAAAAACTGATGTTGTTTCAGTAGCTAGCTCCTTGTAGCTCATATCAGGGCTTCTCCTGAGTTTACAGAATTTAGCTCTGTATGCTTCTGCAGTTAAATCACATTTTTTTAACAGTGCAGCTTTAAGTTTGCTGTAATCATTACTGTCCTTTTGTCCATTTGACCCAATGCATCCGAGCTTTCCCGGTAAGTAGCGGGATAGCTGGAAGCTCCAGGACCCTCTAGGAATTTTAGCCTGAATATAAACTTTTTTCAAAGGAATTTAAAAGGCATCCATATACTCCCTATCTTTAAATTCATCTATCAATTTGGAATTAAATTTTAACCAGTCCTGTAGTTCCAGTTAAACCCAAAGCCACTTACCTGCTCTGGTGCAGGTGGTTGGAGTCTTAGGTTCTCCAGTTCATGTTGCCTCTGGTGCTCACACTCCTCACGGTCCACCTCTCGCTGTTCTTGCTCCCTCTTCTTCCTCTGCAGCTCGCTGGTGCTCACACTCTTCACAGTCAGCCTCCCACTGTTCCGCTCTGCCTCTCACTGTTCTTGTTTAGCCTCTCACTGTTCTTGCTCCTCTCTTCCTGGAACTCCAGCTCCATTCTGCAACTCAATCTGCAGCCTGAGTACTTCTGGCTTCAGAATGCTGGTGACCTTCCCTGCTGCTGTGGCCCTTCACTGGCACTGGTCCTGCTGTCATCCTCATCAGATCTGGACACTGCACTGGCCGCAGCCCTTCCATGCTCAAAGTTTGGTCCTTTACAGTCACAGTCAATGACTCAATGCTCTGGGTATCTGCTGCCATCAGGGCATCCACGAGGTTCTGCTTAGTGGCTTCTCGCCTCATACAGGACTCTCTGTCCTTGTACAACTGTTTCACATAGTCTACAGTGTGCCCACTGTAGTTGGAAGCCCTCTTCTTCCTAACTATGGCTACTCTGACTTGCACTTTAGAAAAAAAATAAAACAGGTAAGAACTTGACTTGTAAGCCAAATGATATAGTCTCTTTCCTTTTAAAATAAATCACTGCCTTATTTGCAAGTGAGCTGTATACAGTATCAAGCTGACACACTGAACAATTTAAAATTTATGTTACTAAATTTATGCACACCATCAAGTTAACCAATCTGTCACAAACCCACCTAGCAGGTCAGGCCCTCTGCTCCCACAGTGCCAACCTCTGAGCACAGTATTGTGAACAGGTAACAGAACAGGGTAACCCTCCTGTCTGCTTGTGGGTCAGAATCATCTTTAGCCTCAAGTTCTGGGGATTCAAACTGTGAATCTTATGCTAGCATACCCAAATGTACAGGCTCAGATAATCTGCTCTTCAGGGATGCCAGATAGCTTTTGTTTAAGGGCACCTAACCAGGTATCCAAAATGAACCCTTAAAACTCTATAAAAGACCTTAGATATATCTTACCTTTTCCCAGTTTAGTACACCATCAAACTTTGAACAGTTTTAGTCAGTCTTAACTGTCTATACATCACATGCAAAAGAAAGAATTTTGAAGACACACCAGGCAGTCTCTTTAAAATAAGAGGTTTGCTTAAAATGGATAAAAATATGTAAAATGTAAACACAGAACACTATATGACAAAGCATACAATCACTTAAAAGAAAACAAGGAAAGTACAAAATTAAACTCCTACCATAATACAATTAGACTTTTCTATATAACGATTACCTTCCTACAATGCTTATAGTTAGTTCTTGTTTCTAAGAGCTCACAAAGAAAATGTGTCTCGGTGGAAATACAGAATACAGTTTAAACCCTGTGCTCACCCCTTCTATGATGCCATCTAGCTCCTCCTTTTAGAATATAAAATTACATAAAACAGGATGTCCTGTTAGGAGGTATATCTAATAAGGTGACATCAGCAAAACTAATTTTCCAATATGACTTTCTTTAATCAAGCCTTTCCTTTGATCCTGTGTGGTTTCCTGCTTCCCAGGATCAAAGGATTTTATAACTTTAAACACCATAGTGATAAGGACATGTCTTCTTCCTCTAAGATGTCATAAAAGTTTATGATCCCTGTATCCTGCCAGCTGGTCAGCTCCAATTAAGTCAGATAAACAGGAGACCCTAATTAAGGCTCTCTAGTCTTTTAATTACCTCCTGGTTTCAGGTTAATACATCCTGTATTCTCACTAAAACCTGACCCATGACACAGCTGCCTTATGGAGACAAATCACACATTATATTTTTATATTACAAATATCAAAGAACAATCATAACCAGCTGGCCAAGCATCACACCTCACACACTGTAACTGTAATAAATCATCAGTGCCTCCAAATGTATGTTCCTGGTGTCTGTTGCACCCCCACTCTGATCCTGAATTAGTTGTATAATATCTCGACAGGCTCAGTGTGTTTCTATCTTCCATGTAAGTATCACCTGCAAAACAGAAAACAGTCCCTCACTGACTTGATTTTTTTACACAAAAAAGCAAAATAACCCTCTACCAATGATCGACATGCACCCGTGGTTCACTTACCTTATTTGTCATACAGCAGTCACCAGTTCCAGCAGCAAGATGCATCCTCAATTGGAGAGTGAATCTTCCTTGTGCAGCCAGTTCAGGTGAGTGAGGGTATGTGTGAGGGAGGCAAGGGGTCCGGGTTCGTGGAGTGCACAGTGGTAGGTTGGGTGGTGCTAGTAGCATTGTGGACATTTTTCAGGTAAAAAAACAGTCAATGGTGGATTGTTTTCCTTTGTAGGTTGATATTTACATGGAAGGGTGGGGGGTGCCACTGGCCACCAGTGGGGATATTATTACAACTAATTCAGGAATTGAGGTGGGGATACCACTAGACACCAGGGATATACATTTGGGGTGCTATGGATTTATTACAGTTACAACATGGGGGTACTTGGCAACAGAAAATATTGCTGTATATTTAAAATGTATTGAATGGTAGGGTGAGTGGTGTCACAAGACTCCACGGATATACATTTTGGCAGGGTAAAATTGAGGTGAAGGATATCACTGACACCAATGAAAGTATTTTTCTAAAACAATATATGATCAACTTATGTATTCATAGGAGCCCAGGATCCAACTGACCATGCACTCCCACAGCCAAATGATACAATTATACTATCTCAAAAGTAAGGAAATAAATTGCAAAACGAAGTTAATGCTCCAGTTAGGATCAAAGTGACAAAAGCTGAGAATGTGTTAGGTTTCCAACCCTAACTCCCCACCCTCCAAGCAGCAAAAGGACAAGATCATTCAAGCAACCACAGATGGACATCATCTGGTAAGACAAACAACATGCAACCATTTCTGTCCTATCCAAACTACTGGAAAAGTGGTTAATACACAAATTAGGAGCTTTCTTGAAAGTAACAATCTCCTCAACCCTATCCAATCTGGATTTAGGCTTAGAAATAGTACTATTTCAGCACTAGCCAAAGTCTCTAATGATTGATTAACATCCCTGGACACTAAAATACATGTCTGTGCTTTGTTCTTGGTCCTCAGCAAAGCGTTCGATACAGTTGACCATGATCTGCTCCTTACCACTCTCTGGAACCTCAGTCTTACGCCCAGTAGTGTCTTGGTTTAAGCTATTTCACTGATCGACAGCAGTGTGTCAAAGTGGGCAGGGACTTCTCTCCACCTAAACCGCTATTAAGGGAGTACGCAAGGATTGATCCTAGGCCCTTGCTATTCACCATCTACATAAACAATATTATTGTAGGAATCAAATCAGCTAATATACCTCTCTTTGCCGATGATACGGTCCCTGTACCTCGAAAGGCCCACCTGCACTAGCGTGCTTGGACTTGCAAGCTGACTTTATACATTACAGAATAACCTCCTGACCTTAAAATTATTACTGAATGCCAAGAAAACCAAGGCAATCCTATTCATGCCTAAAGTGCTTACCTTCTATGGCCCCCACATTCTTACCCTATTAGGGGAATCTTTAGAGTTTGTGACAAAGTTTAAGTACTTGGGAATGTGGTTCGACCACAAACTTTCATTCAGGAACCACGTGGATGAACTGGCAAGGAAACTGAATATGAGACTTGGCCTTTTTAGAATAAAGAACCTACTTACACATGAAGCTAAGGTTAGGCTAGTCCAAACTACATTCCTACCGCTATTGGATTATGCTGACCTTATCTACGGGCAGTGCACTAACTCTACTCTGTCCAAATTAGACACATTATATCACAGGCAATCAGATTCATCATGGAAGCACCATACCCACTCACCACTACACACTGTATACCATCATGGGGTGGCCTTCACTCAGTCTCACATGACACAGGAATGCAGTGCTTTGGACGTACAGAGCTATAACCCAAAAACTCCCTCAGTACATTTCCAACTGTTTGCCTGTCTCTCCAGTAAGCTGCTGCACTGAGAAGGCTCTCTTGCATTTCTGGTAATCCCAAAAGTCAGAACACGCTTCAGGGCTGCAGCTATAAGCCATGCTCTGCCTGTAATTTGGAACAATATACAAAACCCCTAAAACTAGTATCTCCAGTAAGCATGACCTTATTTAAGGCCTTGATCCAGTGTAAAATTTCTGAATCATGTGATTTCAAATTTAAGTGCATTTCGTCTCAAACCCTGATAGCTCTGCTCAGAAGGGACATCCCTCTGTAGCTCCCACTCCTCATCTCTAAGAATCTTTGGGGTTCCCCACCCTGTCCCATCCCAACCCCAGTTCTTGTCCCACCTTCCCTCCTCTTCCTGCCAACACTGGTCACTCCCTTGCTCCTCTCTACCTCCATAATTCCTAACCCTCCTTATTCCTCTTTTTCCTTGTCATAGGTGAATAATATGTTATACTGTCCTTAATCTAGTGCCATGTATACTCATGTAAATTTATTATTTATTGACTGTCTAATCCAAAAATATGTTGATGAGTACTATATTTGCTTACTGTCATGCAACTGAGTCTCTCCTACTATGTATTATTTATTATGTATTTTATGTACTGTCTTTGTTGACCACCCCAGGTCCACCTTGTAAATGAGCTTGTCCTCAATGGTGTTTTTGCTTAGTAAAATAAAGATGATTGATTGATTGATTGATAAGATGACACAAAATACATCTATCATCATGGTCCAGTGCTTCTGCAGCCATGGATACACATCACTTCAACACATATACACCCACGTCTGCCTGCAGATACAGACCCACAACACTGATATCGTAATATTTAATTTCTGCAGCAGTTGATACACATGAACACGTAAACGTAATGGAAAACCTGAAAGTGGCCAAGCAATGTGAAAAGGTGGTGGGAGGGCCAGAAAGATACTGGGGTACATGGGGAGGCATCACCAGTAGAAACCAGGAGGTGGTGATGCCAGTGTACAAACAATTGGTCTGGTCGCATCTGGAATACTGTGTTCAGTTCTGGAGACTGCATCTCTGTAAGGACATTGACAGAATGGAAGTGGTCCAGAGAAGGGCAACAAAATGGTGAAAGGAATGCACCAGAAGACATATGAGGAAAGACTGAACTACCTCAAAATGTATACCCTGGAGGAAAGGAGGGAGAGGGGTGATATGATAGAGGCATTCAAGTACTTCAGAGGAATCACTAGAGTTCAGGAGGGCAGCATCTTTCCAAAAGAGATGTGCAAGAACAAGGGGTCATAATATGGGGTGGGGGGACTCGGGGTAATGTGAGGAAGTATTTTTCACAGAAAAGATGGTGGATGCATAGAACAGCCTCTCAGTGGAGGTCATAGAGGCTAAATGATAGGCGAGTTCAGGAGTGCATGGGATAGACTGAAGGCAACCCTTGTGATAAGAAGAGAGGGTAATCTGCTAATCATTTATGATCTGAGTTTTAGTAGGAGGGAATGGGCAGACTAGGTGGACCAGGCTGCCCTTATCTGCCATCAAAATCTATGTTTCTATGTTTCAACACATACATATACAAATATATACTTGTAGCTGCAGATACAAATCCAGAATACACATATCACAATACTATTTCTGCATGTAGGACAGTGCTACTGCATCAACAGATGCAAATCGGTGATTCCCAAACTACATGAGTACATTCATCTGCAGATGAGCAGGCTCTCTGGGGTCTGTGCTTCTGAAGCCAGATTTAGAATCTAATATACACTGATTAGCAGTCCCTGTAGCCTGCAAATCTGCAGACACAGATACAACTGCATTGTGTGACACATACAGTACAGTTACTACTGACTGCAGAAGCACAGGCCCCTGTTGGTCCTCTCCCTGCTGCTACATATAGGCAAGGCAAAGCAATTATATTTTATTTTATTTGAGAACACTCTTTCCCAAAGGCTCAGGGTGTTTCACAATACATACACTACTAAATCTTCACAACACTTAATAAACAGTGGACAACAAGCAGCTGAAACATAACTTCTGTAATAATTAAAACAATCAGGGAAATGCTTCACAGAAGAGATACGTTTTTAATTAATCTTAAAAGCCCCTGCCATATGGGAAGATTTATTATGTTATGTCAAAGCATTCCAAAGGATATGTGCCACAGCACAAAATGCTCTTTTCTTTACATATATACAAATCCAAATCACTTCAATGACAACAGTACTTCTGTCTGCAGAAGTACTTGCACAGCCACAGATACTGTACATTTGCACACCTACTTTTTGCTGCAGAAGCATAGGGCCCCTCTGTAGCCTGCAATTCTATAGACCCAGATACACTGAAAGAAAGAATTGTTGAGTACCTAGAGGCCAGCAGGGCACAGGACCCAAGGCAGCATGGATTTTAGCGGAAGATCATGTCAGACTAATCTAATAGATTTCTTTGACTGGGTGACCAAAGTAGTAGACCAGGGAAGGGCTGTGGACATGGCCTACCTAGACTTTAGCAAGGCATTTGACACAGTCCCACACAAAATATTAATAAACAAGTTAGCCAGCCTGGGAGGGTCCCAGGGTGGTAGCCTAGGTAAAAATTGGCTGGACAACAGGACACAGAGGATAATAGTAAACAAAGTCCACTCTGAAGAAAGGGGGTTACTCGTGGTGTTCACAGGGTTCAGTACTGGGACCAGTACTCTTTAATGTCTTTATAAGTGACATTGTGGAGGGACCGAAGGAAAAGTATGTCTCTTTGCAGACGTCACAAAGATCTGCAACAGGTTGATAAACAAGGAGGGGTGGAAAGAATGAGAAGGGACTTGGCAAGGTTGGAGGAATGGTCAAAAGTATGGCAGCATAGATTCAATGCAAAGAAGTACAAAATAATGCACCTGGGAAACAAATACCCAGGGAAGAGTACACAATGGGGGAGGTACTGACAACAATAAAATGGAAAGGGACCAGGGGTAGTCACATCAGATGACCTAAAAGTAAGCAAGCAATGTGAGAAGGCAGTAAGGAGGGTTGGGGGATACTGGGATGCATAGAGAGAGGCATCACCAGTAGAAAACAGGAAGTTGTTATCCCTCTGTACAGACAGTTGGCGAGACCCCATCTGGAGTACTGTGTGCAGTTCTGGAGACCCCATCTCTGCAAGGACATAGACAGGATGGAGGCAGTCCAGAGGAGGGCAACTAAAATAGTGCAGGGTCTGCACCAGAAGCCATACGAAGAGAGACTAAAGAGCTTAATATGTATACCCTCAAGGAAAGGGGGGATATGATAGAAACTCTCAAGTACCTCAAGAGAATCAACAAAGTCCAAGAGGGTAGCATCTTTCAGAGAAAGAGATGTGCAAGAACAAGGGGAATAATTTGAAGCTGGGGGCTGCTCAGGGGCAACGTGAGGAAGTATTTTTCACAGAATGGGTGGTGGATGCATGGAATGGCCTTCCTGAGGAGGTCGGGAGCCAAAAACATGGGGAATTCAAGAATGCATGAGACAGACATAAGGCAATTCTGGTGGTGGTAGGAAGAAGTAGGCTGTTGGTTAACTAGGATCTGCAGCTTATCCAATAGGTAGGAAATGGCAGACTGGGTTGGCCAAGCCATCCTTATCTGCCATGAAAGTCTATGTTTCTATGTTACACTTGCATAATGTAAGACATACACACCCACTTCTGACTGCAGAAGTGCAGATCACTGTGGACCCTGCACTTCTGCAGCCACATATACAAATCCAGGATAACCAGATTTAAAAAGTACTTCTGTTAGCTGAAGTACAGGCCCTGTGAAGCCTACATATCTGTACACACAGATGCATTTGCACATTATAAGAAATACAAAATCACACATACCCCAAAATGCAAAGCATCATGGGATGTATATGCAAATCACCATGAAATTTTAGGCACTGAGGTTCTTTATCTTTTTGCACATTATAAGACAGGCAGATTTCACTGTGCCTGCAAAACTCAAGCAGCTACACAGCCTGTGCATCTGTTGTCATAGATACAGTGTCCAAATTAAAACTGCCCTGTTTGCAGAAGCTCAGGCACCTACGGGCATGCATTTCTGTAGCCACATACATAGTTACTTACTGTAAAACATACACACCCACTTCTGTCATCTTTGTTAGGTGTTGTGCATTTTTATCTGCAGGCATAATCCGGTGTGTATGTGTTGAAGTGTGCATGTGTATCTATGGCTGCAGAAGTGCTGGACCGTGATGATGGATGTCTTTGTGTCATCTGAAACTGTTGTATGCTGTTTGTCTTACCAGACGATGGCCAAATATGGTTGCTTGTGTGGTCTTGTCCTTTGCTGCTTGGTGGTGGGTGTGTTAGGGTTGGAGACCCTAAAGCAACATTTCCCAACTTTTGTCGCTTTGACCCTAACTGAAGCATTAATGAAGTTTTTTTGCAGTATATATATATATATATATATATATTTATTTATTTTTTTCTCTACATATAGTATAATAGTGGCACAGTAGCCTCTATAATTAGGGTTGAGTAGGCTGCTTAATGTTAGACCCTTAACTTTACACCTAAACAGCTTTGCCCCAATTCAATAAAATTGCATGAAATTTTACATGTGTAGTTTAGGGGCAAGGTGTCTTGATTTGCCAAGTTTTGTTCCAGTTGAGTGTGCAGATTCTGAGATCTGGATAGATTTTGTCATTGCTACAGCCCAGATGGTTTGGAATTTTATTTTTTCTCCCTGTCCCAGTCGGCCCTAGGTCATTGCTGTCCTCCCAGCCCTGTCCCCCAACTTCAGACCCGTCCTATGTTCTCCCATGGCTTACCCTCTATGGCAGGGTGGTGGGGAGCCCACGAACTGAGCCCGCCAAGTCCGAATCCATCATCGGGAGGTGTCTTCGGGGTGGCGCCTGCAGAGGCTGGCCATTTATGCTGCATGACTGGGACTTTTTCTGCTTTTCCTTGCATAGGGATTGTGCAGTGCCAACAATGGCAGAGATGTGTGCATGTCCACATGCAGCACACCAGTCGGCTGCTCCTCCTCTTCTGTCCCCATTGTGCGGTCTCTGTTCCCCACCCTCCCTGGGAAAGGAGAGCTGTCCCCTGGATGCTCGATCCCTTCCCTCCCTACCGACCCTGGTGGCCTGAGTCCATTCCAGAACCGGGTCGCTGGTGTGGGCGTGGTGTGGCGTCCATCAGAACTACCGGGATGGCAATGATGGTTTGGAATTTTGGTTTGGAAATTTTCCAGGGTACAAAGGGCTTGCCTAAGAATGGTGCCATTAACTGGTGTGGTGAAAAAATATTAATTTGTTTTAAGATTTGAAATTTTGGTTCTGAGCATGCTCAGTGGAGTCTTTGGATAGCCGTTTGATACCCTACTGAGCATGCTCAGAACCAAAATTTCAAATCCTTATAACTTGGGAAATACAGTAATATGTTTTCACTGAACTAGCAAAAGGCACATCGGTAGGGAAAGCCTTTGTGCCCGTAATTTCAGACCAAAATTCCAAACCGTTTCTTCACTGTGGAGGACAAAAAAAATGGCTGTGTTATAATCCTTTTTGTGTTCTTTTTTGCAAACTTGCAAAAGGAATCCTTTTTGAAATTTGCAAAACAAGATTCTTTTTCATGTTTTTTTTAATTTGTGAAAAGATTCCTGAGCACAAAAAAAAGACACAAAAAGGATTTCAAAATGTTGAAAACACATTTCCTACTAATTTTCCCCAAACTAACAGCAGAATCTGGTGAAATGGGTCCTGATTAGCAGAACACATGTGTTGGTTTCTACTAAACACATCATTTTTTAGTTATTTAATTTTATTTATCTCACTAACTGAAAAACAAAATGGTGGCTGCATGAAAAAAGATTTACTTTTGCGACACATGATGACCTGTTTTCAAAAAGAATGATCTATTTGTGAAAAGGGATTCTTTTTCTAGTGGCACATCTAACTTACATACATACATACATAATGAACATACAAAGAAGCCAGCAAAAGAAGGCCATTTGGTCTATCGAGTCTGCTCATATTGCAGGGTCCACAGCTTGAGCTACTGTCCCTGCCTTCCTCCCCACCTCCCATCCTCCCTACCCATGATCCTTACCTTCCTTCTATGTCTATCTTAGCCTCTCTTGCAGCTGCCCATCATCTTCAATGAGACTACCTCTTCTGGCAGTGCATTCCAAGTGTCCATCACCCTCTCCATGAAGAAATGTTGCTTGACCTCCTCCTAAACCTCTCCCTTCCAGTTTAGGACTGTGCTCCCTGTGTTATGGTTTGCCACTCAGCTTAAAGAGACCCTCCTTATCAACCCTATTTATCCCTTTCAAGTACTTGAAGGTCTGAATCATGTCACCCCTCCTGTATTTCAGGAAGGTCCCAATCATGCCCTCCCTCTCTCCTGTCCTCCAGGAAGTACATGTTCAGTGCCCTCAACCTCTCCTCATATGCCTTACCCTGCTAATCTGCTATCATCTTTGTAGCCCTCTGCTGGACCATCTGCAGCAGGCTAATGTCTTTTCTGAGGTGTGGACACCAGTAACGAACTCCATACTCTAGAAGTGGCCTCACCAGTGACCTGTACAAGGGCATTATATCCTCCTCTTTCCTACAACTGATCCCTTAGATATGTATCCCAGCATCTTGTTTGCCCTTACTGCTACACTTTTGTACTGCGTGGAGTGCTTCGGTCACGAGTGAACATCACTCCCAGGTCCTTCTCCTCCTCTGATGCAGATACCTGGACTCCACCCAGGTAGAACTCCATCCTGGGATACTTGTCTCCAATGTGCATAACTTTGCATTTCTTGGCATTGATGCCAATCTGCCAGATCCTGACCACTTCCCCAGCTTTTTCAGATCAGAGAGTGCTGCAGAGCATGCTCATAACCCTAATTTTCAAATCCTTATAATTCTGGACCAGATTAATATTTTTTCACCAAACCAGCAAAAGGCACACCTGTGAGGCAATCCTTTCTACTCCAGAAATTTCAGACCATATATAATAAACCTTAAGAAAAATCTTCATCTCTGATTGGTCCAAGGTCAGTCACATGACATGCACAGTTTTAAAATTTTGACCAGTGTCACACTGAAACTGGCCGATAGTTCTTCAGAACAGGCAAAGTTCTTTGAACTATTGCCCACCTAAGCATGCTCCAGGCAAATGGCACTTGTTTCCTCAGACACCTGCGGGCAAACATTTAAGTTTTTATGTTGATTGCGTGCCTGTGCAAGAAACATATTGTAGCAGCTTTCAAAGCAGGTTGTGGAAGCCGGCACTGTTGTGGCCAATGCCCCACAGCCTTTAAAGGCTTGAGCACACTTTCTCAATCCTGTGGCATGCTGCTGCTGACACTAGTTCAGCCAGCATGCCACACAACCTTGTAAGTGGCTTCAGCCGCTGCAATCAGGGGTGCCTCATCATTGCAGCATAAGCCATTCCACTGCAATGAGGAGCCCTGTCATTGCTGGGCTGAACCTTGTTACAGTGATACTGTTTTGTGAACATAGCAGCGGCTTGCCGCCATGTTCACAAACAATATTAAGCTGCCCCTGCCGAGGTGCCCAATCCCCTTGGGAGCATGTGCCTCCCCACCAGATTTGTTTGCCGACGGGATCCCAATCCCAGTCGGCTTCAGTGCCCATGTTGATGTTGCCGACGGGGAGCCCACTCCCCATCGGCATTATGTAACCTCTGCTTTGTGAGCTATGCGCCAATGGGGTGCCCAACCCCCACTGCATATTACTCACCTCTCTTTATTGTGTGCCGACGGGGTGCCCAATCCCCACGGATAATGTAACCCCCCATTATGTTGAGTGCCAATGGGGTGCCCAATCCCATCGGCCACAGCTGCCCCCAAAAGACTCTGTTGGCATGCTGAGAGCCCACCCCAGCATGCCACATGCCCCTGTAAAACAAAACGGTCCTGTGATGTTTTTGTTTTCCCTGTGGAAAAGGAAATGGTCCCTCGGCGTCTCCCTGCCCCTCCCACAACCCCTGCCCACCCACTGTGCACCCTGCCTCCCCACCCTCATCCAATACTTACTCCGAGTCCAGTGCGATGATCTTCGTGGACCGGGAACACGCTTCACTCTTCAAAGCTGACTGTAGAACTGAGGAAATGCTGGTAAGCTGTATAATGGATTAAATAGGTTGTTTTCAACTTTGATGCATATCTCAGGTATTTTTGAATTTTGGCACCAAATTTTCAACATGGGGTTTTTGGACCCCTCCTCATGAATTCTGGAACTGTCTTGGTGTTATTTGGCCCCAAAAGGTGATTTTGAGGTCACTGTATGGAACCTTTCGGACTGATTAATGAAATGACAGTGCCAGTGTTCATGAGGTGAGCTCTCAAGAAGCTTACGTTGAAATTTGGTGGGAAAAATCCAAAAAATTACTGTTTTATTGAAAGGCAGCATTGCACAGTTGCTACGCACGTCAGAACTTTGTGAATTTGTAATATTTTCATGCCAGATTTTCAACATTGGAATTTTTCACACCTCCTTGTTATCAGTATAGTTGTATTTTCCACATCCTGGCCAAAATGTTTTTGCACTTCCAGCGCAGAATAGCACGGTCATTGTGGGAAATCAGTATTTGGGACAGATTAAGAAAATGACAGTGACACTGTTCATGAGCAGAGGTCCTAAAATGCCTATGTTGAAAATTTGACAATACTCCATAAAATGACTGTGTTACGAGCGGCGCGCAGGTTGCACGAACGCTTGTAACTTGCTGAATTAATATTTTCATCCAGATTTTCAACATTGCCATTCTTCTGCACCTCATGAACAGTACAGCTGTCACTTTTCACATCCTGGCTGAAATGTGTTTTCACTTCCGTGCAGAATAACGCGGTCGCTGTGGGAAATCCATGTTTGGGACATGTTATGAAAATGACAGTGACACTGTTCATTAGCAGAGGTTCTAAAATGCCTATGTTGAAAATTTGGTGATGAAAGTCCATAAATGAGTGTGTTATTAATGTGCATTGCGCACTTCCATGCACGCTCATACCTTCAACTTTGCAATATTTTCACTTCAGATTTTCAACATTGCCATTTTCCACACCTCCTTATGAACAGTGCAGCTGTCATTTTCACATCCTGGCTGAAATGTGTTTTCGCTTCTTCCGCTGCGCGATAGCGCCGTCGCTGTGGGAAATCAGTGTTGGGACACATTAAGAAAATCACACTGACACTGTTCATGAGCAGAGGTCCTAAAATGCCTATGTTGAAAATTGTGTGATGAAACCCATAAATGACTGTGTAATCTAGCATGTGTTGTGCAGTTTCACGCACCCTTGTAAGTTCCCAAATTAGTAATATTTTCACGCCAGATTTTCAACACTGGCATTTGTTCACACCTCCTTATGAACAGTACAGCTGTCATTTTCACATTCTGGCCGAAATGTGTTTCTGCGCTTCGCGGCAGAATACTGCAGTCGCTGTCGGAAATCAGTGTTTGGGACAGATTAGGATTGAGCGACTTGGGAGTGGACCGAGCTCAACTGAGCTCTGTTGGGACTGCTGTGAATTTCTTTGTGGGCAGGAAAAGGCACCAATGCAGGCAGGAGCCCAATACAAAGGGCAGCCTGCAGCGTCGGGAGACATAGAACAAGTGAGTGAGGGAGGGGGTAGGTGAGCTCAACTGAACTCTGTTGGGACTGCTGTGGAATTCTTTGTGGGCAGGAAAAAGACAGCAATGCATGCAGGGGCCCAGCAGTACGAGGCAGCCTGCAGCGGTGGGAGAAACAGAATGAGTGACTGAGAGAGGGGAGTGAGCTAGCTCAGCGGAGTTTATTGTGACTGCTGCGGATTTCTTTGAGGGCAGAAAAAGGGCAGCAATGGAGGCAGAGCCCAGTACAGAAGGGGCAGCCTGCAGCGCCTCGGCAGAAACGGAATGAGCGAAGGAGACCAGGGGGAGTGAGTGAGGCTAATGGACTCTGTCGGAATGCTGAAGATTTCTTTGTGGGCAGAAAAGATGCCAACAGAGGCAGGAGCCAAGTACAAAGGGCAACCTGCAGCACCAGGAGAAACAGAATGGCAGAGTGAGACAGGGGAGGCAGCAACCTCAACGGAGCTGTGTTGGGACTGCTGCAGATGTCTTTGTGGGCAGAAAAAGCCATCAACATAGGCAGGAACCTAGTACAAAGGGCAGCCTGCAGCAGCAGGAAACAAGAACGAGCAAATGAGAGAGGGAGTAGGCAAGCTCCACGGGCTCTGTCGGGACTACTGTGGATTCTTTTGTGGGCAGAAAAAGGCGCCAGTAGAGACAGGGAGCCCACTACAACAAAATGGCAGCCTGCAGCGCCAGGAGAAACAGAATGAGCGAGTGAGACAGGCAGAGTGAGCAACCTCAATGGGGCTCTGTTGGGACAGCTGGGCGGATTTCTTTTGTGGCAGAAAAGGTGCCAATGCAGGCAGAAGCCCAGTACAAAAGGGCAGCCTGCAGCACCGGGAGAAACACAATGAGTGTGTGAGAGAGGGGGAGTGAATGAGCTCAATGGAGCTCTGTCGTGACTGCTGCAGATTCTTTGTGGGCAGAAAAAGGCGGCAATGCAGGCAGGAGCCCAGTACAAAGACCAGCCTGCAGCGCCAGCAGAAACGGAACAAGCAAGTGAGAGAAGGGGAGTGAGCTAGCTCAACGAACCTGTGTCAGGACTGCTGTAGATTTCTTGTGGGCAGAAAAAGCCACCAACAGGGCAGGAGCCCAGTACAAAGGGCAGCTGCAGTGCCAGCAGAAACAGGATGAGCGAGTGAGAGGGTGGAGTGACCCACCCCAACGGAGCTTTGTCGGACAGTGGCAGATTTCTTTGTGGGCAGAAAATGTGCCAACACAGGCAGGAGCCCAGTACAAAAAGAGCAGCCTGCAGCACTGGGAGAAACAGAACGAGCGAGTAACACAGGGGCAGTAGCGCTCAACGGACCAACGCAGTCAACATTTGGCATTGACAAATGCTTATTTTTTCCTGGTTCTAGTGGTCCACATTCCACTCCTAACTTTTATCACATTTCCTGGTAGTCTAGTGGCTTAGCCCTCCAGGCTCTGATCGCTACCTCCATGCTCCCCTGGATTATCATCTTGTCTGCAGACAGCTACTGGTTTGACCCCTGCTCACCTCCACTATTAACTGCCATCTCAAGCAAGTACCATGACGCATGTTTTAGTCCCTTTTAAATCCCTGGTAGTCTAGAGGCCTCCTACTCAACCACCCATTCTGTTTGAAAATCCTGACCTCTCCGCTACCCCCAACCCCAACTGCAAACCTGGCTGAAACTATTACAGCAAAATGGCAGCTGAATAATCCTCCACTCACCTCCACTGCTGCCCGCCATCTCACGCTAGTAGAGTTACTTGCTTTACAGAGTAGAATAACACAAGTCACTGCACTGCCATGAGAAGATGGCTAGCAATGCAGGTGAGTGGAAGGTAATACTGAGCATCCTGTCACATTTATTAGTTTCAGTCAGGTTTGCTGTTGGGATCGGAGGAGGGAGATTGGGATTTTGACATGAATGGGTGGGTGGGTAGATGGACCACTAGACTACCAGGAATCAAAAAAAAACTTGCAAATCATAGTACTTGCTTGAGAAAGCAGCCAGTAATGGAGGTGAGTGGAGGGTCACACTGGCCGCTGTCTCAGAGGTATTATGACAGTCAGGCAGAGAAGGTATTTTGGATCAGAAGATGGGGCCACCAGACTACCAGAGAATGTCAGGAAAAATGGGAAAAAAGGGTACCACTAGCACCAAAGTGAAAAAATTATATTAAAAAAATTGTAGTGGCTGAACACTACCAGGCTCCACCATGTATGTTTTAAACAAAATAGCCAAGCAGATATTCAAAATAGCTACTGGATCACCACAGCAATCACAGGATGCAAAGGTAAGTATGCATCTACATTTATTCAGGCTTATGGATGGGAGCACAATGCAACTAACACAAGGTTTTGTAAAACTAATATTGACCAGAGTTCTTTTTGAGATATAGTGGAAAAATGTTGAACCCCTCAGGAAGAACTATTGCCTTTCAATACTCATATTGCCCTCAGCCTTTGGCTTTAGGCAATATAACAAGTCATGCAGTAGTTTATTCCTCAGGGTCAATATTTTCCCGCTGTTTCCTTGACTCTGGTCAGTATTTGTATAATATAGAATAAATGATGGGTAAGTGGTATACAAGGAAATAAACCTATAGAGGGGCTAACCAGGTCACAAAACCATGAGCCCAAAGGGTGAGTGGCATTATGATCTGGTTAGCCCCTCAGTGGGTTTATTTCAGGTATAGTTGACTTACTCTTTCTTTTTATGTAAATCATTTGATGGTTACTATTAGTTTTGATCACAATTGCATATGTAAGGAAATTCTATACAGGCAAATAACTGCTAGCTACTTTTTGAGGAAAAGACCAATCCCTGTACAGACAGACACATAGACACACACACACACACACACACACACACACCTACCTATATTTTTTCATTCATTGCAAAAACGCATTAATGCACCAGTTAAGTTCAACTTAATGCCACAAAAGTAAGAAAATGTCATGTTAGGGTTTCCAAACGTATCTCTCACCCCAAAGCAGCAAAAGGACAAGACCATACAAGTGACCACACACAGTCATCATCAGGCAACACAAACAACATACAACTGTTTTGAGATGACACAAAAACAGTACCACTGATGTGCTACCTTTGTGGAGTTACGTCTGTGGCACATGCACACTGCAAAGACATAACCACTCACTTCTGGTTGCAGATTGAAGTCCATGATGCTCAAATTACAACGTTACTGCTGTCTGCAGAAGCACAAGCCCATGGAGCCACAGTTACAAATCTATGACAACCATATCACAAGAGTTATTTTGTCTGCAGAAGTGCAAGCCCTTGGTCAAGCACTCTGTAGCCACAGGTTCCCATGCACACTGTAAGACTTTCACATAGTTCTGACTGCAGAAGCACAGGCCCATGAGGGACATGCACTTCTGCAGCTGCAGGCTAAGACAAACACACATGACCACTGGCTGCAGAAGAGCAAACCCAATGAAATCAATGATACCCAAATTGTAACACTACTTCTGTCTTCAGAAGTACAGGCATTCAGGGGCCTGCCCTTCAGCAGCTGCAGGTGTAAGTCATGCACAGCAACTCCTGTCTATGGAAGTGCATGCACCTGTGGGGCCAGTGTTTCTGCAACCACAGGTGTAAGACACAGACACTGACTTCCGTTTCAAAGCACAGGCCCCTCTGGGGCCTGCACTCTGCTACTGCATATAGATATCTATGATACCCAAATTAAAACACTACTTCTGTCTGCGAAGCACAGGCCCCTGTGCGGCAAGAGCTTCTGCAGCCAGAGGTACTCATGCATGCCACATAAGATATACCCATATACACACTTCTGGATGCAGAAGCACAGGCCCCTGTGATGGCTGCCTTTATGCAACTACAGATACAATCCATGAAGGTAGTACATTAGTGCTACTGCATTTGTGATATCTGGAAACAGTTGCATGTTTTTGTCTTACCTGATGTTGGCTGTCTGTAGTTGATTGTGCAGTCTTGTCTTTTGCTGCTTGGGAGGAGGAGTTAGGGTTGCAAACCCTACTTCCACATTTCCCTACTTTATGGCATGAAGTGGAACACTAACTGGTGCATTAATGCAGTTTTTTGCAATTAATTTCCTCTCTGTTTGAGACAGTAGTATAGTATGCTCCATTCGTGCAGGTCCTGGCACCTACATGAACAGAAGCAGATGCAGAGGCCCTCTGGGCCCTGCACCATGGGAAGAGTCTGTCCACATTTAATTGTGCCCCAAGAATTCCATTTTGGTACACATGGAAATTTTAATGTTGCAAATTTTAGTGTTGCACTTAAATGAGTAACACGAAAATTATTTTGACCCTCGTCATGAACATGGTCAATAGAATGTGTTAATCTCACCCTAAAGGTGGTTTTGCAGGCAACTGTGAAATCACCTTTTGACCTATTATGAAAACTCCCACTATCCTTGTCCATGAGGTAGGGTCATGTAAACAATATATTCAAACTTTGGGACTACAATGTTGTAAACAGCCAAGGTATGAGTAAAAGTATGTAAGAAAAATGGAATTTCAGTGTTGCTCATTTTATTGTCACACGCTTACTGGAACTCTAAAATGTGTGGTACTAAAATTTTTGTATTGCAAGTTTTAGTTTTGCAGTTTAGTGTTTCACTTAAATGTGTGACACTAAAATTCTTGACTTGTGACAAGAAAATCAGCCATACGGTGAAATAACAGCCAAAGTTCCCAGAATGTATGTCTGGCTGATTTTGAGAAAAACAAACATCAGAATCCTTCTTAACCCCCTTTAGCAAGATTCATGTGTTTGTTTTCTTCAAATTCTTCATTTTATGTATTTTCAATTTTTACCAAGAAAACAACAAGGTGGTGTCCGAAAACCCCAACATTTTTCTCATGAAAGGTAAAATATTAATTTTGTGAAAGGTAAATGCTCATGAAAGGAAACATTTTCTTTGTATCAGAGAGTTATCCTAAAACACTACTGAGCATGCTCAGAAAACAAATCAAATCCTATAACTCTGGACCTGATTCGTCAGGCTGTAGATGAACACAATAAAAAGTGTAATGAAAGCCTTTGAACATTTAGAATTTTCTGTAAATGCTACATATCCAGATCTCAGAAACCACATAAGTGACTGCCACAAAACATCCCACTTCTTGAGAACTTGCTTCTCTGACAATACATGCCAAATTTGGGGGCAATTATGTCAAACATCACCAAAGTTATTAAGGTACAAAGTTAGGAATTCAACATTGAGCACTCCACTCAACTCTGACTATCCTGGCACTACTGCCACCCATGCCATTATATAGAGAATAAAGTATGGGTCTGGGTGTGTAACAAAATTTACACACACCTGAGGTTTTTGATGCTACATAAACCCGAGAAAGCGAAGCTCAAGGGGTTTATGCATAATATAACCCGAGGGGTGTGTAAATTCAAGTTTACACACACCTGAACCATATTTTATTTTATATAATTATTGGGTTTCTCTTTTACGTCAGCAATTATATAAAAATAAAAAGTCTGTGTGTACACGAAGTTCGATTAAGTCATGGCACGTTGGCGCTTTCACTTTTATTTAAAATGTTGTTTTTTTTCCAATATTGTGAGGGTGGTCAATCTGGTAGCATGTGGTACAGTTCAGTTTATTTTATGTTACTTACTGCCGGTGTCTGTGGCAGTTTCTCTCCATGTTGGGTTTGTGGTTTGGGAAGGAGACAGCGATCGAGAATCGAGAGCTTGGGCAGGTGCATCTCGCGGAGTGGGAAACAGTGCACATGTTTGCCGTTACAAGCGACTCCTTGACAAATTACACTCTAGTTTCCCTATGGGAAAAAGAGGAAGCCATTAATTATATATTTATTATAGTGGCACGGTAGCGCCACTATACTTAGGGGTTGAGCAGTGGTTTCTATGTTAAACCTCAAATTTTGTACTTTAGCATCTTTGCAACCATTCAATGGGTTTGCATAAAATTTTACATGTGGGGTCTCATGGGTAGATCATATCTTCTCCCCCCATCATTTACTCAGTCCCATATCTGTTACTTGCTTTCTCCTTTCCCATCTATGTCCCCAATATTTATCCCTCACTATTTCATTTTAGTGCTCAGTATTCCTATTATTTTTGAGTTGAAAATGATCTATGATCATAGAACATTATGATGTTGATATATATGTAAAAAATCTGAAATATAATGAGTAATTACTTTGAAGTTATGATTTGCAGCTGTTCATAGAAAAGTACATTTTAATAGTAGAAAAACATCTTTTGATAAACAGTTCTAATGAATTTGTATGCAGAATTTTATTTGATAATATTAAGTTTTTCACTTTGGTGTGTGTCACTTTAAACTGACTGTTTAAATTACTTGTATGTCTGTTACTCCTAGATCCACCCCCAATGAAAACCCTGTGTTGGGGCTGTAGGGTGTTTTCAGGCACTTCTTGCCACATTAAACTTATTGTGCATTTGCAATTGAGAGACTTAGATTTCCTCTGTCTATAGGCGCTGAGATTTTTGTTTGTCTTATGTCAAGCTGGCAGCCCTTTCTTAGCACTGCCTAGCCTTTCCTGATCAGGGCACCTTTTCCTTTGAAGAAATTTAAGTGGGCCTGATATCAGAGTGGTAGAACCCTTTGGGATGCAGTACCTTTCCACCTCCCCACTGTATCCCTCCACATGAAAAATCACAGTGCAACCTTAAAATCAACAAAAATGCAATTAATGATGTACTCTAATATGCTCACATGACAACATGTAAATAAAAAATGAAATATTCGGAATATTCATCAAGGGATAGGGCAATGCAAAGCAAGCCTCTTTTGGTTATAACTCATCAACTGTAAATGCAAGGCTGAAGTTAGGTACCTAACAAACACATTTTAAAACAGCAGTTATAACACTTTAAACAGCAGTTATGCCTACCCCCATAGACCATGCAGATACTGTTACCATGCAAATACAGTGACTGTAACTTTTAGAATTACCAGCCCATCTCTACTGGGGCACTGCCAGCTTCCCATTGGTACTGTACCAGTTTAAACTCTCTTTAAACCTTATTGGAGCTCCCTGTGCATCACTGGGCACCAGCCAGAGACACAGTGCAGGCCCAAAGAAGCCGCATCTGGTTAACTGGTTGTGGTGCATTTAAATAGAACACTTTGTTAAACCCCAAATCCCACAGGCCGCACAATTGCTAAAATGGAAAACCTCATAGGAGGTATTTGTAGATCCTGGCCTGATGGCCAAAGCTGAAACTTTGGTGGAAAACTTTATACAAAATCCCACTTGCAGGGCAAGCCCTAAGTGTACTCATGGTTCTGGTGTTACAAGCTTTCAAGACAACTTGAGCTCTTCTTCCTCCTCTCTGTAGGTGTAGGTTTATTTAACAGTTTATCAGTTGTTGAGATGGGGTGGTCAACTTGACAATGCAGATCTCAGATGCCTCTGAATGTGACTCAGGCTGTCTGATGTGGCAGTCATCTGGACCTCTTTGGCTCCTCTCTCCTCTGCAGAAGAGACCAGTCTAGGGATCAGGGCCACACATACACATCTAGGCTTCTGGACCCTAGTGCGGTACACTGGCCAATGACTTACACTAGCACAGACTGCCCATCTCCCCAATTGTCTACAGTCTTGATGCAGAATTTCACACAGCAGTACTACACACAGTCTCAGGCCACAGTGCAGGCTGACAGCTGTGAGACAATTAGAGGACCAACGTGCTATTACCTCCTTTCACAAGAAAGACTGAAACAGTCTCTTTCTCAAACAAGCATTTGTCAATGCTGAAGTTCACCATTGGTATTGGTATTGTACTGGGTGGGACAGGACAACAGTTCCCAGCAGCCTCGGCTGCTGGATTATTTGCATGCACTTTTTAGAGCTTGGGACCTGTGCTTCCATTTATATAGCAACAGTGACCAAATTGTCTTATAGCTATCTTATTACCCCACTTCATGTGCCCCAGTACAGAAAAATTGTCAAATGCACCTAAAACGTAATTCTGTGCAACTGCAATGTCATTCTGTGCCACAGGTGAGAAACACATTTTGGCCAGGATTTGAAAAATGACAGTTACAGCATGACATACATGAGTTAGGGTAATAAGAAGGCTATGTTGAAAATCTGTGGTACAAAGATTTATCATTTCCAAAGTTATGAGCAGGCATAGTGAAATTGCAAGGAATGGTCATAGCTTTGGCACTTTTCATATTTTTACCCCTAAATGTTCAACATAGTCTTCTTATGACTCCACCTTATAAACTCCATGACATGGAAATGTTAAAATCCATGCCGAAACTCCATTCTGTGCCATAGGTGCAAAACACATTTCAGGCAGGATGTGAAAATGATAGCTGTACTGTTCATGAGGTGTGCGGAAAAATGGGTATGTGGAAAATTTGGCAGCAAAATATTGAAAATGACCAAAGTTATGCACGTGCATAGAAACATTTTAATGAATGGATGTAACTCGGGCATTTTAGAAATTTTTCACTATCTTTCAATGTTACCTTTTGGGACTCCACCTCATGAACACTGGCATAGTCATTTTGGTAATGGGTCCTAAAAGGTGATTTTTGCAGCGACCATGAAATCACCTTCTGGGCCTGAGTAATGAAACAACAGTGAAAGTGTTCATGAAGTGGGCTCCCAAAGAGGCCATTATGAAAATATGGTGAAAAAATATGTAAAAATGGCAAAGATATTAACATAAGTTCAAAATGCCTTTGAAATACATATATAGGCACTTACCTTGATTCTTCAGTTCACAGTTCAGCTTTGAAGAGTGCAGACATGTCCAGTCCACAGAAGATGACAGCAGACAACCTCTGGTGGTAAGTATAGGGTAAGGGGGTGTGGGGGTGGTGTTGCTCAGTGGGAGGTCAGGATGGGGGAGGGGATGGAGAAGACGCAAGGACCGTTTTCTTATTTTCAGGATTTAAAAACAAAAGAAACATCAGGGACTGTTTTCTTTTTACAGGTTTTAAATACATATTGTGGGAAACTGGGAGTGGGTTACCTAGTGCCCCAGATGCTGGGGATACATATCAGAGACACTGGGAGGGTTTCGCCAGTGTCATACAGTGGCTGGGGGCAACGACGACTGTTTTCTTTGCCCAGTCTGATGACCCAAGATACTGAGAGAGAAAGACTACTGGTCTAGACTCTGGACTGGAGGAGGAGGAGATGATATTAGAGGTGCAGAGCAACTGGAAGGTCGGAAGGAAGATGTTGGCCACTGTATGAACCAACTGAGAAGTGCCAACCCAGTGGTTCCACTAGTGATTGCCGCAAGCAAGCTGCAAATGAAGGAGGGCTGCAAAGACAAAGTGCAAGGTAACTACTGCTGCTGGTGCTGAGCTGCCAGCCAGCTGAGCTGAGTCTGAGGAACTCGAGGCTAAATTTGTTCAATAAAATAAGTATATGCATTGAGCCTTGAGTCAACTTAACAAAAATTAAAAATAATAAATAGTGCTTCTATCATTGCTGCCTTTCAGTGTACTCTGCAGTCTTTGAATATCAGACTCCCAGATCTCCCAGAATGCAATCTTTTATTAACATTTATTTCCACTGCTGCAGCTTTGCACAAGTCAGGTGCAAAAAGTAAAGTGCCAGCCAGCAGTTGTTTACTATTTGCCGTTCAAGCGCTCAGGCTGTGGCCTGCTCCCTTCAGGTGGGAAAGGAGCTGACAGAAGTTCAGCAGGGAGTTGGGGTAATTGTAGGGCGCCTTCCTCTACCTACCTAAAGTACCGGTCCTAGGGCATAGTTGTAATGCCCTATGGATCATATAGGAGCCAGGTTTATAAAGCTTTCAGTGGGGCCCAGGGGTCAGGGTGTCAAAGCCCACAGTGGGGTGTATGAGAGTAGAGATCCCTATACTTCAACCTTCAGTGTCCACCAAGACCACCCTCAGTTGGCTCAGGTGTAATACTTGGTGTCCTGTGACTCTCAGCTATTCACTTTAAATACCCCTTGTCCCACACTCCTCATGTCTGGTCATTGGTCTGCACCACAGAGACTATTGCAGGGCAAGCTGCGATAGACTCAACAGTGACACACCTCTGAAATGTCTATTAATCCTACCAAGATGTTTCTTGAGCAGGTGCAAGGAATCATAAAACCTACATAGCTTCTGAAGAAAGAGAAAGTTGCTATCCTTAGGAAAGAGAAAACTTTAAAAACTAACCATAAACTACTCCAAGAAAGCAATCAGAAAAATAAAGATCTCCAAAAATAAAGATCTCTGAAAAAAACATGTAAAAAGGTAATAAAATGGCAAAGAGAAATTTGGAATATAATCTTGCAGCTGCTAAATCAAACAACAAAACATTCTTCAATACATAAACTCTCTAAGAAAAAAGAATAACTAGGTAGGACCCCTACTTGTCCAGGGAGAAACATCCACCGACGAGCAAGTCATGACTAATGCTGCAAATGTATATTTTCAAGTGTCTTAAACCCAGCATCAGCATCACCTCAGGCAGAACTGAAACCTGATCAAACTACAATGGCAAATATGTGTATTACTAAAGAGGAAATAATTCATAAACTGGAACATATAAAACACAATACATCAGCTGGACTGGATAATATCCCTGTAAAATAGATTACTTTAGTCAGGAATTAAATTGTGGATCCCCTAACCCACAGCTTCAACAAATCACTCATACTAGGTGGAGTGCCAACAGACAGGAAAAGGGCAACTGTGGTTCCAGTTTACAAGAAAGGGACAGGGAAAAATCTAAACAACTATCGGCTAATCATTGCAACCTCCATGCAGGGTAAAATCATGGACTCAGTAAAAACGATAACATTCAGCCACACATAAACACATTTAGAATTCAGCTTGTTTGCCGCTCATTTGCATCACCAGGTAAGAAAAAAGGTTTGTCTCCTCATACGATGCACAGGAGTAATGCCAAACTTCACCCAACAACTAACACACCAAAATCTGGCCAATGGAAAATCATGTACACAAATGCTCACAGCCTGGAAATAAGATCCCAGACCTGCAGGCAATAATGTCAGAGGCTAAACTGGACATAGTAGCATTAGTGAGGACGTGGTTTACCAGTAACCACACATTGGGAGACTTCAGTACCTGGCTATGTATTGTCAGAAGAGACCGAGGTGCAAAAGGGGGAGGAGTGGCCCTGTATGCTAATGTAAATATCAAAGCTACAGAAATTCAGAATACACATAAGGAGCCAGAAGAACTGTGGTCACCCTGGAAACAGGAAATGGGACAGCCATAAGAACTGGGGTTGTCTACAGGCCCCAGACCAGAGGGAGGACATAGACGACTACTGTTAGAAGATATACAAACATGACGGCTAAAGGGAGGTTCTGATAATGGGAGACTTCAACATGCCAGATACAGATTGGTCAATACCAGCAGGAACATCTGCCAGAACTAGACTCATAGTGGATTCCTGCAGGGGAGGGCCTCAAACAACTGGTACAGCAACCCACAAGAGACAGGGCTATCCTAGATCTAGTACTGACTAACAAAGAAGGGATCACAGATCTCCAGATAGAAGGTCACCTGGGGCCAGTGACCATCACATGGTATGGTTCAATTTGGCTACTACATCTAAATCATCCCATTCCAAGGCAAAATATGGGACTTCAAAGGAGCTGACTTTGATAAGATGGCCAACAGAGTTAAGCTAGCCCTGGCAAAAGAAACACAGGAGAGGAGGTACAGGCAAAGTGGGCAAGCATTAAGGATACAATACTTGAAGCAACATCCCATTGTGTTAGACAGAAAAGGAAGTGCAAAAGAAGAAGGAAACCACTTTGGTTCTCAAATACAGTAGCAGAAAAGGTCAGAGCCAAAAGGCTGGCCTTCAGGAAATATAAGGGAACACAGCAGGATGAAGATAGGGAGGCATACCAAACTGCCCTAAGGAAGCAGGTAAGGCAGTAAGGCAGGCAAAGTCCCAAACTGAGGAAGCACTAGCACGAACAGTAAAAGAAGGTGACAAGACTTTCTATAGATACATTAGTGAAAGGAGAAAGTCCAGAGGGGGTATTGCTGTTTAATGGAGAAAAGGGAGCATGTGAGGAGGAGGACCCTGTAAAGGCATCTATCCTAAATAGATACTTTTGCTCAGTATTTACTGAAGAGAAGGTAGGGCAGGGCCCACAGCTCAGCATCATGGACACAGGGGAGGGAGGTGAGCACTACTCCTTCACAAAAGAAAGGGTCCTACAAGAGCTTGCTAAGCTCAGGTGGATAAGGCAATGGGACCTGATGGCATACATCCCAGGGTACTTAAGGAGCCAAAGGAGGAACTAGCAGAGCCATTAGCAGAATTGTTTAGTGAGTCTCTGAGCACAGGAGAGGTCCCAGAAGACTGGAGAAGGGCTCTATGTGATCCCGCCCACAAGAGTGGTAGCAGGGAGGAGGTGGGGAACTACAGACCAGTCAGTCTTACCTCAGTAGTGGGCAAGATTATGGAGGCACCTTAAGGAAAGGATAGTGCAACACCTGGAATCCATAGGGGCACAGGATCCAAGACAGCATGGGTTTACAAAGGAAGGTCCTGTCAAACTAATCTCATAGATTTCTTTGACTGGGTAACCAGAGTGGTGGACCAAGGGGAGCAGTTGATGTCACCTATCTTGACTTCAGCAAAGCTTTGACACTGTTCCACATAGAAGATTGATAAATAAGCTGGTAGGCTCGGGGTGGGTCAGAAGTTGACAACTGGGTGGCAAACTGGTTGATGGCAGAAAACAGAGAGTGGTGGTAAATGGTATACAGTCAGAAGAGATGCAAGTCACAAGTGGGTACTTAGGATCAGTCCTGGGGCCAGTCCTATTCAACATCTTCATTAGTGACCTCGCAGATGGACTAGAGGGTAAGGTTTGTCTGTTTGCAGATGACACCAAGATCTGCAACAGAGTAGATGATCCAGATGGGTGGGCAGAAATGAGAAGAGATCTGGATAAACTAGCAAATGGTCAGAAGAGTGGCAACTGGGATTTAATGCAAAGAAGTGCAAAATCATGCACATAGGGGACGAAACCTGAAGCCACTTATAGGCTGGGAGGGAGTTGCTAGCAGTCACAAAGGAAGAAAGAGACTTGGGCATCATCATCACTGATGACCTAAAATCATCCAAGCAGACCTCTAAAGCAGTAGGTAAGGCTAGGGGGTGTTAGGTGTATTAGTAGGGGTATCACAAGTCATAAGAGGGAGGTAATAATCTCTCTGTACAAGACATTGGTTAGGCCCCATCTGGAGTACTGCGTGCAGTATTGAGGCCACACCTTCACAAGGACATTAACCAAATTGAGGCAGTCCAGAGAAGGGCAACCAAAATGGTGCAGGGACTGCATCAGAAGACATATGAGGACAGATTAACGGAGCTCAATATGTATACCCTTGAGCAAAGGAGGGAGAGAGGTGATATGATCGAGACATTTAAACACCTTAAGGGCATAAACAAGGTGAAAGAGTCTAACATGTTTAAATATAAGAAAAATAGCAGGACAAGAGGACACAGCATGAGATTAGAGGGAGGCCGATTAAGGGGAAATGTGAGGAAATTCTTTTCACAGAAAGGGTGGTAGATGCATGGAATAGCTTACCACAAGAAGTGGTGGCTATGAATACAGTGCAGGGCTTCAAGCAGGCATGGATAGGCATAAGGGAGCAATACAAATGACTATGAATAGATAGGTCACTGACAGAGCAAAGGCCGATGGCACATTTATAAGGTAGAAAAGAAATGGGCAGACTGGATGGGCCTTGGTCCTTATCTGCAGTCAACTTCTATGTTTCTATGTTTCTATGTAACAAATCTAATTAACTTTTTGAGCATGAGTAAATGCCTAGATTGTTTAATTACAGTTGACGTTATTGTACTAGATTTTTAAAATAATTTTCCTCATGAGTAAATTTACCTCATGATGGCATTATAAGCAAATTAAATGTCAACTATCACGTGATTAACTGAGGTTGTAACATGGCAAAAGAAACAGTAGGAAAAGTAGGAAAACAACTGGGTAGAATGTATCATGGAATATATGAGCAAATACAGCATTATGACACGATAATGCTGTGTTGCTTGTGTAATCGATAAAGTAGCCACAGGTGAGGAAAGAGCAGTGTAGACAAAGACAATGGTGGAAAGATGGGAGCGATCAAGTTTCGGGACACCAAGTAGGTAGACAGGAGGGGCAGTAGGAGCAGTGCAAGGGAAACACAGAGAGAGAGAGAAACTGTGTTGGGGAGATAGAGGAGGAAGACATGAAAATAGAATCGTTAGGGCAGAGGACAGCACAGCAGAACAAGCAGGTCAGAGGCGACACGTGACAGCAGCAAAGCAGCTAGAGACAGTGGGATACCACATGAAGTCTCAGGAACAGAGGAATGAAGCGGAGCAAATGAGAGAGTCACACAGGATGTTGGAGGGCACACAGTGTAATTGAGAAGGAGTCAGAGATCCATTTCAGCTGCAGTCAGTCTCCGTGTCTGAACAGGCATTTCTACTACTGCAGACAGCGACTGACAGCAATAGGAACAAGTAGGTGTTCGTATGTAGAGGGAGAGAAGATACAGCAGAGTGGGCAACAGGGTTCAGTCATAGAGGAGCATTTCAGGTATAAGTCGCAGGAATCGGTATGCAAATCCAGTTTCAGATGGGGATCCTGAGTGAAGAAAACTGAAAAGTCGCGGTCCTCCTGAGTGTGCTGGGAAAGAAACTGCCGTCGGAATGGACACAAAATAAGTTCAACAGTTAATGCATGTATTCTGTGTGTTTCATGCTAAAGTAGTAAAAAAACATCTGTATGTGACAGAACGTCACCCAATGTTGTCAAAAGTGCAGTAAAGTTTACGTTCTATATAAAATTGTGTGACTGTGTCATTCATGATACCTACACACATTCATCTACTACAGTCCCAATAATGCACACACCATGCCACAAGCACATTAATCCACTCTGAAGGTGGCATCTAATGGGGAGTTATGATGGTTGGACGCTGTAGGCACTCGCCTGTGGCCTCGGCCACAACGGTCCCAACCATGCATTAACTCCCTATTAGGTGCCACCTCCGTGGATTAATGCTTACATGTCAGTGGCTAAGATCTAGGATCCAAATGGTTCGATTGAAGGAGTTCTCTTTTCAGAAGGTTACAAGCAGGTCCTGCAGTGATCTGTCTGTGATCACTACTTTTTAAGCACTTTGTAAATACAGAGTAAATACAGTAACAGACGAGAGTTGCTGCCATATTGTACTGTGAGTGACTCAAGGGACAGTACTACCGATTACAGACTGCAGGTGGCTTGTAACAGCCTCTTCATGCTCTTCTATTCAGAAAGCTGATAATGATGCACCCCTGTTTCAGTGAGTGCTGATACTGGCTCCGACAGATCCTGTCTGTATGGTCCTCCTACAAATCATGACAGGCTATAATAATGAGAAATTAAGTTTTATCTATTGAGAACAACACCCAGAGAAAGTCCTTCTCAGTAAATCCAAGACATTTGCCCGTGTTGCAAAGTCAAGTTCTAACTGGTATTGTCACCTGTCATGATTTGTAGTGGGACAGTAAAGGCACGTTTTTTGGAGCCAGTATCAACGCTCACTGAAACAGGGTTGTATTGTTATCAGTTTTCTGAATGAGAGCACAAGAGGGAGAGGCTGTTAAGCTCCACCTGCAGTCTGTAATCTGAGCACTATCCCTCGAGTCACTCACAGTACAGTATTAGTGGCAGCAGCTCTCGGTCTGTTATGTAAAGTCATTCTATTAAACTTTTGCAATTATTTTGTGCACTGCAGGATGAGGAGGAGGGACAGGCATAGGATGTGGGAAGTGACTCCAGCGGCAGTGATATCAGCCAGACTGATCAGGACACCAAATAGCTGTTTACTGGGCGGTATCCTGAAGATGAAAAGAAAAGCTGCCATATGATTGGTTCAGCTTTTTCTTTTCAACTAGACAAAGTTTCTAGCCAGCAAGAGAAAATGACATCTCAATCAGCCTGGTTGATCATTGTGTGGCACTGTCTTGCCCTTGCAGATCTCTGCATTAGACAGACAGTGTCACACCCTTCAAAAGTCATTCTATAACAAGAAGTTCACTGCGCATGTGTGCATGGCGAACTTAAAAGGTGTCATTCTGACACAATCAGTAGACACACAGTGTCAGCATGGCCCAGTTGGTAACACATCCGTTCTGAGACAGAAGGTTGTGGGTCTTTGTCCCACACTGGAATTGGGTGCATATCTAAATGCTGGCACCCCAGTGCAGTATTGAAGTGCTGTACTGTTGAGTATGCTGTTCTTCTGCAGAGGCGCGTTAAATTGAGGTCTGAAAAGTTACTATGTACAGTGGTAATCATGCAAAAGTTTCCAGGTACCGCGCACCATGCGTCATTGCGCAGTAGCGATATACATGTTATTCAGTGGGTACCGAGCTTGCGCGGTGCTCGGTATACTGCTCTCCGGGAACGCTTTGCATGATTACCACTGTAAATGCTGATTCTTCTTCTTCCTCTGTCTCTGTACTGTACAGCTTGCAGAAATCTTGAAGCCACCTCTTACTGAGTGGCTGTAGAAGCCCCAGGCAGACTACACTCAGTGGCTTAGGCCAGCAGCACCAGCCTTCCTCACACTATGAGAGCTCATGGCCAACTGACTAATCTTGGATCTGCCCTCAGTATTTCTCTGGGGGAGGGGAGCAATCTGATTGATGTAAAGCTGGATCTGCCCTCAGATTTTCTTCGAGCAAGGTCAGCAATATGATTGGCGGAAGGGCTGTCTATCACCTAAAAGCATTCCATAATGTGAATAATCAATATACCCTTTTGAGTTATGGAGTCCCTTACCTTGAGGTACATCCATCGGGTGGAATGTTCTTTGATATAGCGTCTAGTATTTTGCCATGTTTTGTGAGAGTCATATTTACATCTTCTTTCCCTACACTGTCAAGTTTTTTCCAACTCTGTTTATCTCCCTACCTACTGGACTCTCCAGCTTGGGCACACTGTGCAGCTTCTCATGTCTGCCTAAAGTCTCCAGCTCCCGACACTCAGGCTGGCCTTATGCCACTCCTACTCTCCTGGCCACAGAATCCCCAGGCTCTGAGCCCCAGGGCAGGACCACCAAAACCCTCCTGGTGCTCTATCTATAATCTAGTAGATCGACTAGGGATTCAGAGTGAGAACTGGGTGTGGGTGCTGGGGAACCCGGTATTGGACATGGTGGTCTGACCACTGACCCGGCCTTCACCTACCCGTAGGTGGGGAGGGTTTCTTGGTTACACTCCCAGAGGCATGGCTGTGCAGTCGCCAGCTGATACCTTCCCCATTGGCTGCCCTGTTCTGCAGTGAAGTACCCCCAGCCACCACTAGGAGCAAAGAGCATGAGGAATCCCTTGAAATCCACCCCAGGAGAGGAGGAGGAGAGGAGAGGAGAGAGACAGTCCTCAGGACACTCAATCCTATCCTCCCCTTCCAACCCCTGGTGGCCCAAGTCCACTCCACACCTGGGTCGCGCGGGTGTGAGGTGTGGCGCCCAGTGCCTCAACCCTCAGCACCATCGGGCTGGCTTACACTGGCAAGTTCATCTGTCTTTTTTTTTCATATTCTCTTTTATCTCCCTAGTTCCTTCCTGGCAGCCCCCATCTGACTGATCCCCCAGCTACATCATGCAGCTCCTCTTGGACTTATTTTCACCATCTTACTCTGCAGGACTGTGGTTGTGCCTGGCCACAGGTGCAGAGCCTGTGGGGGTCAGTTTCATCCTGCCTCATAGGGTGTTTTTCTTCATTTACTCCCTTCCCCCCATTGCTGGGCATGACACATGGAGGCATATGCATGCTGCAGAGTCCTGTAGCACCCTCCTTCTTTGGCTTCCTCGATCTGTTCTACCTCAGGTCTCTACCTGGGGACAATCCTTCGCAGGACTACAAGCCACTCTCCCCAGGGACAAAGCTGTCCTCTGGATGCTCAATCTCTCTCTCCCCAGCTAGCCCCATCGGTGGAACACGGGTCCTCGGCGTGCATGGAGATAAGGCACAATGCCTCAGTCTTCCACACCACTGGACCGGCCTCAAGTTTATGTCTTAATTGGGTTCTTTCTCAGTAAGCAATTAGCCACAACAGGGTGCGATTTAAGGATTAATGATGTGTGCCCCAGAGGTGTAGTAAGGCACGGGTCAAAGGCAGACTGTCCTTATGCCACCCCTGAGAAGTACATCATTAATTCTTTGATGCACACTCAGTTGTAGTAGTTAGTAGTTGTGATTTACTGTATTTATAAAATGGCTCACTTTAGAAAAAAAGAAGAAAAATACGTTTTCTTTGTTGTTTTTGGTTATTTGAAATTCTTTTTTGTAAAATGTTGTAGTCAGTTAATGAAATAGTCCATGATTTACTGTTTTACCAGCTAATCAAGTAATGAAATGGTACATGTTTTACTGTTTGTCCAGCAGATGGCGCTGTTTAAACAGAAGTTGTTTTTTCTTGTAACTATGGTCCTTCCTTTCTTCTTTTACTATTTTTTTTAATCTGTTTGCTACTGGACTGGTGATTCAGGTTTTTTTTTTATGTTTGCTTGCACAATGTGCAAGAAACATAGTGCCATCATCCGAGTTTTTCGGAGTGTGGCACCGTCTTCCAATTCAGGCAGTGTGTTTGCAGGGCGGCCGCAGTTCTCCAATGAATGCTGCAGCTGTCTATGACAGCAGTTGAAAATGCAGTGCCATCGGTTGAAAGGGAGAGCTCTGCTCAGTGAGCAGCGCCCCCAGCACACGCATATTGCATGCTCATGCACTCTCGCCCACCCCACGCACACACTGTAGTGGCCGACAGGGTGCCCAATCCCCATCGGCCCACGCCCCCCAAAAAGCTTTCTCCAGGTGCCAGGCTGGAAGCCCACCCAGCGTGGCAAAATAGTTATGGCCGACGTAAGCCTAACTCTGCCGGCTCCAGGCACCTCCCAACAGTTTTCAGCTGTTACCACGCTGAGACACCCAGCGTGGCAAATGTCCCACGTCTGGCCTTTCCTAAAAACAAAAACCTGTAAACAAAAAGTTCCCTCGTGGTCTCCTGCCCACCCGCCTACCTCAGTGCACCCTACCTCCCACACCCTCACCCCATACTTACTCCGAGCTCAGCACGACAATCTTTCGTGGATCGGGAACATGTCTGCACTCTTCAAAGCCGACCGTGAACTGAGGAAATGCGGTAAGTTGTATAATGCAATAAATAGGGTTTTTCAACTTTAATATATATCTCAAGCATTTTTTTGGAATTTTGGCACCAAATTTTCAACATGGGGTTTTGGGACCCCTCCTCATGAATTCTGGAACTGTCATGAGTTAATCAGGCCCAAAGGGTGATTTCGCAGTCACCGCGTGAAATCACCTTTGGGACCAATTGATGAAATTACAGTGCTAGTGTTCATAAGGTGGGGCTCTCAAAAGCCTATGTTGCAAATTTGGTAAAAATTCCAAAATGACTGTTTTACGAGTTTATGCTAGCAGCTCCTACGCACGCTAGAAGTTCATGAATTTTAATATTTGCACTCTAGATTTTCAACATTGCCATTTTACCACACCTCCTTATGAGCAGTATAGCTGTCATTTTTCATATGTCGCCTAAACTGTGTTTCCTGCATGTAGCGCAAATGGCCTAGTCAGTGTGTGCAATCAATGTTTGGGACAGATTAAGAAAATCACAGTGACACTGTTCATGAGCAGAGGTCTTAAAATGACTATGTTGAAAATTTGGTGAAAAATCCCAAAAATGATTGTTTTAGGGCGCATGTTGCACAATATCCTTACGCACGTCAGTAAGTTTGTGAATTTTTAATATTTGACGCTAGATTTTCAACATTGCCATTTTATTACACTTCCTTATGAGCAGTACAGCTGCCATTTTTCCCATCTCACCCAAAATGTGTTTCAGCACATGTAGCGCATAATGGTGCAGTCGTGTGCGTAAAACCAGTGTTTGGGACAGATTAAGAAAATCACAGTGACACTGTTCATGAGCAGAGGTCTTAAAATGGCTATGTTGAAAAATTTGGTGACAAAAGTCCATAAAATGACTGTGTTATGACTGAGCATTGCACAGTTTCCACGCACTCGTAAGTTCATGAATTTGTAATATTTTCGGTCCAGATTTTCACCAGTGGCATTTTTCCACACTTCCTTATGAACAGTACAGCTGTCATTTTTCACAACATGGTCGAAGAAGTCACACTTCCAGTACAGAAATGTGTGGTCGCTATGGGAAATCATTGTTCGGGACAGATAAGGAAAATCACAGTGACACTGTTCATGATCAGAGGTCCCAAAATGCCTGTGTTGACAATCTGCTGTAAAAATCCCCAAACTATTACATTACGGGTGTGCATTGCACAGTTTCTCGCACACTCATGACTTCACCAGTTTTTTATATTTTCACTGCAGATTTTCAACATTGCCATTTTACACCTCCCCATGAACAGTACCGCTGTCATTTTTCACATCCTGTTTGGAATGTGTTTTTGCACCTGTGATGCTAAATGCGTAGTCACTGTGCAAAAGCAGCTTTCGACTAACAAACTGATATTGCCACTGTTCATGAGGTGGGGGTCATAGAAAAACCATGTTGAAAATTGAAGTGAAAATACCATGACGCCTGAGGCGCATGGTTTCCCATCATATCGCTTTACCCTGTAGATAGAATGACAGGCATCGGGGTGTGACTTGGGGATTCTTGCCTGTAATGCTCATACCATTCCACACCCTGCAGCTAGTGAGAGTAGACAGGTTGCCTTGGACTCTTCGCCCCAAAGTTCACCCCATTCTCCTATACCACACCCATCTCACCGTATTTCCTGGTGAAATCTGTGTGCATAGGCCAAAGACCCCAAGGCACACTGGATGACCTTTGGTAGGTCCCCGGACCCCTTACCACCTCAATCCTGCAGGGTAGGGTGTGGTGAAATGGCATGGTCGTTATGCCTGATGACCCAAAGACACACCCCAATGCCTGTCAGTCTCTGCAGGGTGGTGGTGGGGTTGACGTCAGTTCAATACTTCACTGCCATTCCTATTATGCAGCTCTATAACTCCTACACTACTAATGCCAATAAGCAAACATTGACAAATGCTTGTTTCTTATAGGGCTTCAGCATGACATGCTGCAGGTAAATAACAGCCTACTCTTTTCACTGCTGTACAGTTTGTTGCCTCACTGCTTGGTCCATGCTACTACTGTACCACAGCAATCAGTGCTTGCTCTTGTTAATGCATGCTCGGTTTTTGGGGTGGGAGGGTGGGGAAGTGAGAGAAAGGGAGGATTTGGTCACGGATTGTGGTTTCAGTGACACTGTGTGTTGTTCCCACTTTGATGCCTCTTGGTACTGATCCTTAGCTTTAGGGTAAACAATTTTAATAACATACAAGAGGGACTTGGGCAGGGTATCAGGTCAATAAGTCGATAAATAATGCCGAGGCAAACCACGTGGCAGAAAGAGCATGCGGTAGAACAACCACAGGGCACAAAATACCACATTGATGAAATGGTGAAGGAGCAGTAGTGTACCCCTGTAGCTGTTGGCTGGGAGGCAGTGATGCAGAGGATAAGACCTCTGCTGGGTGGCAGTTCTCCAGCAACTGCAGTGGCTCAGAGGGCAGAGCTGCTGGCAGTGGAGGACAGTGGAGCATCTGTGGACTGGTGTTTGAGTCCTGGTCCCAGATTACTTGTGTGTGTGTGTGTTTTTAAAGTGTTATGTGGTTCACGATTCTCCCTATCCCAGAGTTGCCCCCAGAGGTGGTTATTTTAATAGGTGTGCAGAGCCCCACTAGAAGAACAATGTTTTATGTTTCGTGTGCACTACTATTACATCTCAGTGTTTTATTTTCTTTATACTCTGTTTATTGAAAGATCAAGAGAACAACATTGCACATATTAATATTTTTGTGCTTTTCCAGTATTACTTGATCAAGAATTGTATTTACAATATTAAATAAAGAAAATAAACATATTAAAAACTGCAGAAAACTCATGGGTCCCTTCATCATCATTCCGTGAAAGTTGTATATAATTTACAATCTGGGTTGACACTTATATAGTTTGTTCTAATTAAAACATTCAGCACAAAGTGTGCTGGTTTCACATGTCTATTTTAAAGTAATCAAGATTTCTCATATCTTATAGTGGAGAGTCCTTAGCAGCACTGGGTGTCTCGTGCTACTGAGATGCCTGCTTTTACCTTTTAGCTATCAAAAACAAGAGAAAAAAAAGAAAAAAAACAATTAGAGAAGCATGGTTCAGTATTTAATGAACTAATTTATGATGTGATGCTGTCATAAAGTTCCCAACGGGTCCATCTGTTTTGATAACCTGAGGCTTGTTTTCAAGCCCAAAGGTAAGCTTTTAAAATATTTGTTATGCTGCATCCTCCCTTCCAGTCAGAGATCTCTGGCGGTCTGGACTGAGCCATTTCTTGGTAATAGCTTTCAAGACAGCTGCTATGAGGGTGAGCCATACATATTTGGCTTCTTTTCCACAGAATTCTGTGGGGTAGAGGCCTAATGGGGAGGATATGTCTAATATGCTCTGAAGATGAGTTATGACTGTCTGCCAATACATCTGAATCTTTGAAACGTGTTCAGAAAATATGTGCTTGTGTGGCCAATGCTTCTCTGCACTGTTGCCAACAAGTGTTGGTGGTGGTGGTGGTGGTGGTGGGGGGCTGGGTTCCATTTTGAAACTATTTCTCCATATTGGAGAAGAGGGAGTTTTCCATGTGATTTTCCATTTTAGCCCACTGTTTGACATCTAAGGAGATACATAATCTGTCTCCCACTTTTGTTTAATGTGTACAGTATGTCTATTCTCTTATATAGTTGACATATAATTGTGAAATGGCTTGTTCACCCATGGGGAAGGCCCAATTTTTTCAAATGGAATATCTGAATGGAGTTCAGATGTGTCCAGTTGGGCCTTTTGAGCTGGCTATTAATATAGTCGTAACTGAAAAATGGAATTGGTCTGTGTGAACCCAGCCAAAACTTTATTGTGCTACTGCAAATGTTATGACTGACCGGCCTGGTTTTATTGCCGGGAGCGACTATACCCTGCTCTGCCTGCCTTATAAGCCAGGGGTCAAGCTGGCTGGCCCAAAAGTGGGATCATCTACCCAGGGCCTATATTTCCAGAGCTGGACTTTAGTCAGACCTTGCAAGGTCCCCTCCTCAACCCTCCAGCACCACCTCAGTTCCTGTAAGGCCTAAAGTATTTAAGGAAGTATTTCTCTTTAAAAGAAATAGTTGTGCCTGAAGAGGGGATGAATTTCTTCCACTAAATCAATTGATTTCCAGTGGAAAACATAGTTAGATTCTTCCATAAGCGTTATTCTCATTTGAGTTGCCGTCCAATAGCCCAACAGATGTAGTACAGATAGGCCACCTTGGTGTTTGGGAAGATAAAGTACCAGTTTTTTTATGTTGGTGCACCTAGCAGCCAACATCTTGCGGTGAAAGTCAGATTTGGAGGCGCAGTCACTGTTGGGCTTAATGCAGGGCATGCACCAGTAGGTGTGTCCCGATTCCTCAATCAGCCAGCAGCAGGGGCCGACACCCCGCCTAGCTAATGAAGTGAAGGCATCACAGAAATGGTCCACTGCAATGAGAGGGAAGCTCATGCAGCGTGACCACAACATGCTTCCCTATGTGCAGGCAACATGGCAGCAGTGACTGCCACTGTTGGTTGTCAACCCCCTTATTGTGTGCCAACGGGGGTGCCCAAACCCCTCAGCATCATGTGCCCCCAACAGTTTTTTCTACAACGGGGCCAATCCCCATCGGCATGTATCCTCCTCTTGAATTTTGCCAATGGGGAACCCACTCCCTGTCAGCATAATGTGTCCTCCATGTTTTGCTTGCCAAGGAGCCCAATCCCCTCAGCAGATGTGGCCCTTTACTTGTTTGCTGATGGGGTGCACAATCCCTGTCAGCAACAGTACCACCCACACACACACACCAGATGGCATGCTGGGAGCTCACCCAGTGTGTGCCAAAGCACCTATTAAAACGAAAACGGTCCCCAATGTCTTTTTTTTTTTAACCTATAAAGCAAAATGGTCCCTTGTACTCTTCCAACCCCCCACAACCCGCACTCACCCACTGCGCACTCCTGCCTCCCCACACCCCCTCACCCCATACTTACCTCTGAGTCTGGTGCGATGATCTTCGTGACTGGAACACGCCTGCACTCTTCAAGGCCGACTGTGAACTGAGGAAATGCTGGTAAGCTGTATAATGGAATAAATTAGCTTTTCAACTTTAATGCATATCTCAGGCATTTTGGGAATATTTACACCAAATTTTCAACATGGGGTTTTAGGACCCCTCCTCGTGAATTCTGCACTGTCATTTTCAGTAATCAGTCCTAAAAGGTGATTTCGCAGTCACTGCACGGAATCACCTTTTAGGACTCACTAATGAGATGACAGTGCCACTGTTCATGAAGTGGGCTCTCAAAAAGCCTATGTTGAAAATTTGTGGAAAAATCCCAGAAATGGCTGTTTTACAAGCTTGCTTTACGCAGCTGCTATGCAGGCTAGTAACTTCATAATTCACAATATTTTCATGCCAGATTTTCAACATTGTCATTTTTCTACACCTCCTTGTGAACAGTACAGCTGTCAGTTTTCGCAACCTGGCCAAAATGTGTTTGCGCCTTCCGCACAATAGCGTTACTGTGGGAATCAGTGTTCGGCCAGATTATGAAAATGTCAGTGACACTGTTCATGAGCAGAGGTCCTAAATGCCTATGTTGAAAATTTGGCGACAATACTCCATAAAATTACTGTGTTATGAGCATTCGTTGTAGATTGCATGCACGCCGTAACGGCATTAGTAATATTTTCACTCTGGATTTACACCATTGGCATTTTTCCATACCTCTTGATGAACAGTACAGCTGTCATTTCACATATCCTGCCCAAAATGTGTTTTCGCATGTCTGCCGCTGAATAGCACGGTCACTGTGCAAATCACTTTTGGGACAGTTTGAGGAAATAACAGTGACACTGTACATGAGCAGAGGTGCTAAAATGCCTATGTTGAAAATTTGTGCCGAACATCCATAAAATGATTTGTTACAAGCGTGTGTTGCGCATTTCCACGCACCTTTCAACTTCATAAATTTGCAATATTTACATGCCACATTTTCAACACTGGCATTTTACTCCTCCTTATGAACTGTTCAGCTGTCATTTTTCACATCCTGCCCAAAATATTTTTCCGCACTGCACTACCAAAGCCAATGCCAGTGCGACAACATTCTGCATTGACAAATGCTTGTTTAACTTGGGATCTCCTCTTCCCCACAAGAAAGAGAAGAAAAGAGATTGCCAGGCCTGGAAATCTGCATTAGAGAGACAGCATGTGGCACATTGGAATAAATACAGTAATCGAGGTAGTTCGTTCATCTTAAGGGCTTGCATATGGGCATGTAGTGATAAGGTGAGTAAAAGCCATCTCTGAAAGTCGAGTCCTAATTGGGGATATTAGGGGAATAGTTTAATTTGTAGAGTTCAGAGGTATAGAGTCGTAGATGGATCCTTAAATATTTCATGGACTTAAGGTCCCATTTCATTGTGTACGCTTGTCTAAATTTGGGTGTGACCTGTAACAGAAACTAAGGATTTCAGTTTTGAAGTATTATGGGAGTAACCTGAAAATACTGAAAACTGTTTTAAATATAAAAACGCTGGGAGGTATTGGTCAGGTTAAGTAAGGTATAATAGAATATTGTCGGCATATAACGCTATTTTATGATCATTTCTGCCAAGTTGAATACCTTTAATAGCTGGATGCTGTCTAATTTCATGGGCCAGGGGTTCTATATAGAGAGCAAATAATAAAGGGAAAGGAGCAACCTTAATGAGTTCCCCTACCTAATCTGAATTTATTGGAGATGTGACCATTTGCTCGTATGTATCCTATAGGGTAATGATAAAGTTTAAACAAACATAAGAAAATTTGGGAGTAGTTGAGCCAGGAAGGCCCCCGTAAAATGGCCCATGAGACCTTATCAAAGGCCTTTTTGGCATCAAGACTTAACAGTGAGGGCGTTTGTTGTATGTATATGATCTATGATATGGGTCATCCCGCGCAGATTGTCCTATACCTGATGCTCCAAATAAAGCCCGCTTCTCTTGGTGTATAAGAGAGGGCATTATTCATTGTAGCCTTTGTGCAAAGCTAGATGTTAACATTTTACAATCAGTATTTAAGATTGAGATGGGTGGATATGAGGCAGTTAGAGAGGTCCTTTCAAGGCTTCAGTATAACAGAAATAATTGCTTGGGACCATGAAGGTGGGATTGGGCCTTCCTGGGAAAGGGCATCTACCTAAGTAGATAACAAAAGTGGGGTTACTGTATTTCTAAAAGATTTGTAGAATTTGAGCGAAAGGTCATCTGTACCTGGGCACTTCCCAAATTTATATCTATAAATCTCTGCTTGTATTTCAGGGCTGTTATAGGGGCAGTTAAGGCTTCATTTTGAGCTGATGTAAGGGATGATAATTTTAAACTGGCAAGATAAGTTTGCAGAGGCGTCTCATCTGGAGTGGAGTCTGGAGTATAAAGTGACTTAGAATACTCATGGAATGCTTCTGTTATGTTGGGGGGAATGGGGGTCTCTGTGAGTTGGGGTACTTGGTGACAGATGTAATAGGCCTCGCCTTTGTATTCTAAGTCTACCTGCTAACAGTTTTAAGGCTTTGGGTCCCCTCATAATATTTCTGTTTCAAAATAATAACTTGTGTTCAACATAGTAGTCAAGGAGGAGCCCAGCTCCTATTTTAAAGTCTCCAATCCTTAGCTCTGGTTCTATCTATTTTTAGTTTTGTAAAGTTTCTAACTGTTGGATCTGTTGGTAAGTTGTTCCTTTCACGCTTCCCATTGCCATTTCATATGAGACACAAGTTCTATGAACTTAACCTTAAGAATGGCCTTTATTGTGTCCCAAAGTGTGGCCAGAGATATGTCAGGAGATGCATCATCCTGCATTGCCTGTTCGTAGGCATCTGTCATAGTCCCTTACTTGCAGTCTTGCAACAAGGAGACATTTTTGCCCCCATCACCAAATCTCGCCCCAAGAGGCATAATGTTGCCTTGATTTCCCCTCTTTGATCCAGCAACTGAAGCAAAGGGATAACTTATGACACACTGCGAACGAGTCTGGCAGGATAAGCGGATAGGCAAGCCTGTAAAGCTGCTCGTAACCAATGCACCTGTGGGCAATCAGACAAGCAAAAAGGCCAGCTATTACCAAACCGCCTGACTCATCCTGGGGCTCTGCCTTAGCATTCTGGGATAACATAAAATAACTTAATGGGAATACCCGCTCCCCCAGATGGTTATTAACAGCACTGTTAATACTGACCAACCATGTATTGCAGACTGCCTAAACACAACATTCTCTGACCTAAGTGCGGTTCTTCCTGCCCATTTCTTTGACCCCATCCTCAGATCCAACCACCCTGCTATCTCCTGGCCCCATTCCTCTTCAGGACAATCTCCCCATGACACCAAACTCTCCTCTTAAAGCCTTCTCCTCCCACAACCCAGGCGGAGACCCCTTGACTCCAGGATACTCACCTAACACTGGATGTCATGTTAACCCCCACAGATCTCCTCAACCGATCCTTATGCCCTGGCCAATTCCCAAGTGCATGGAAACTGGCTGAAATTACTCATATCCATAAAACTGAGACCAAACATTACCAAACAACTACAGACCCATCTCCATCCCCCCAAAGCCCTGGAGAAGATACTATCCGCCCAACTCATGGATTACCTATCTAAATACAACATACTATGCCCAGAGCAACATGGTTTCCACCCTGGTCACAGCACCTCCACAGCCCTTTGGAGTTCTCCCACCAAATACACTCTGCACTTGATACTGGGGAAGTCGCCTGCACAGTGTTCATCAACCTATCTAAGGCCTTTGATACTGTGTGTCACCCACTAATGCTAGACTCCTTCATCTGCTGGGATTCTCATCGGGCCCCTGAACTGGTTCTCCAGCTACCTCCCGAATGGATCCCAATGGGTCCGGATTAAATGGTATCCCTGTCGACAACCCTACCAGTACTCTCGGGGTCACTCAGGCTCCATCCCTAGGCCCTACCCTATTTAGTCTCCTTCTAAACACCCTCCCTACCTCCTGCACAGGCAAAATGTTTCTATATGCTGATGACGCAGTCCTGCCACCCTCACACCGACTCCACTCACACTCCAGAGCTCCCTGTAACTCACCTTCAGCCAAGCTGAAAATGATTCCTCGATCACTGTCTGGTTCTGAATTTAAAAAACGAAATCTATGATTTTGCAAACCCACAAAGTAACCCAGAAATGCTCCCCTTCACATCACCCCCAGCACACTCCCACCCCTTGAACAGGTATCAACTTACAAATATCTGGGCATCACATCCGACTCAGCATTCACCTTCCACACCCATCTTAACGGGTTTGTCATCGCCATGAATGCCCGGATTGGTCTCCTCTACCACCACAAAGACTGCCTTCCTGAGTTCGCTCTAAGACTTGCTATCACTGTCCATTCTGTCCTGGTGACCATGGACTCCCACTCTGCAGCTGCCAATTCCCACTGTCCTCACTCAAAGTCCAGACCTCTATCAACAAAGCTTGTAGGCTCCTGACTGGTGCCCACAGCAGAACCACATGCCTACTCTACTCCGCTTCTAACATACTCACCTTTGATGAATGGCTGCAATACCACACCTGTATACTGGCAAAATGCTCTACTTGGGCTTTGCCCCCAGGTGTCACTACACCCTGCAACAGGCCTCTCACCTGGCACTCACCCGTAATGCCACCAAAACCACCTTCCAGGTGCCTAGATCTAGGACCTCACTCTGCCAAAGGTCCTTTCACCACAGAGCACCCACCTGATATAACTCCTCCCATGCACATCACAAACATCCCCAAAATCGCCCCGCTAAAATAGCACTACTGAAATATCTCACTGACAATCGAGCTGTACTTGTCCATAATAGTACTTCCCAGAGGTATCAGTATCAGTCTTGTATAGTTATTGTTTCTTGTTTTGCTTTATTGTTTTATATTATTATTACTTTTGTTCTCCCTCTGCTGTATCACACCTGTTTTTGTCACTGCAGTTGCCTTGCTTGTATACACCTTGTATTTCACCTGTATTGTTAACCAATGTCTTGCCTCACAAATATGTTTGTCCCCCTCCCTAAAACAAGGTACCTTTGTAAATGAGTCTCTGATTCAAAGGTTTGTAAATCTGATTTATGAAATAAAATAAAAAATAAAAAAGTATTTCTATGAAAATCTCCTATATTTGGTTTAACGAAGAGGGGGCATGATCTGAAAGCATGAAGTCCCCGATCCAACTGTCTTGGACTTTTTCCATCAGTTCCCTGGGGATAAAAAATGGTCTATAAATGAATACATTCAGTGGGTAGCCAAGAAAATGTATAATCCCTCCGCTGCCCATGAACACACCTCCATACATCCAAGTATCCCAGTTCACTTAACAGCTTACTTACTCCTGCGCCACTTTTATGTTCCCAGCGGGAATTTTTGAAGGGTTTCTAAGTGGGGTTTAAGGCAAAGTTAAAACCTTCTCTAGACTATCACCCCTTCTACCCACTCCTGCAACCTAAGAAAAAAGGCACGATATTCTAGGAACGAGAGCATGGGAGGAAATAAACAGATGCTGGTGTTACCTGTGTATTCTGAAATCTACCTTTCATCAGTGCATACCTCCCTCTGTATCCACCAAAGTGTCTAAAAGTTCAAATGAGGTTTGACAGAGAACTAGAATTGTGACCGATGTCTTCCTTTTTATGTTTGCTTGCACGCGCAGTGCACAAGAAACATGTTAAGGGCACTAGAACATTGCAGAGGTCTGACAGTATTGTGGCCAATCCAGTGGATGCTTTAATGGGCACATCCATCAGCCACCATTAATGCTGAAGCTGTTGATGATGGCAGTTTTAGAGCGAGTAGCCACACTTGAAAGAAATCTGCCATTGCAATCAGAGACAGTTTTGTCATTACTAACATACTAAAATGCCAGCAGAATAGGCCTAACGGTCTTTCGTGTTCAGTTTGTTTGGTCAGCCCCACCCTGGTGCTGACCTTGCTGTCCCCTCGCTTCTGGCTTCTCCTTCCAGTTCCGGATATTCTTGTTGCATTGATTTTGCTTCCAGAACCCTTCCCTGTACCTGTCCCACCCCTCTGAACCCCTCCACTGTCTCTGCCTCCACCAGCCCCTAGGTAGTGCATTCCATGGCTCCACCACCCTCTCAGTGAAGTAGCACCCCTCCTTTCTCCCCTGAATCTTCCTCCAGCTTCCACCCATGCCCTCTAGTGGCCCCTTCCTCCTCCTTCAAGCACCCTGACTGTTCCTCCTATTTACCCTCTTCATGTACCTGAAGACCTCTATCATGTCCCCCGGTCCCTTCTCTCTTCCAATGTGTACATATTTAGCTCTTGAGCCTCTCTTCATAGGTCCTGTCCCCCAAGCCCCAAATCATTTGGTTGCCTCCTCTGGACCCTCTCCAGGAGGTTAATGTCCCTCTTAAGTGTGGCCTCCAAAACTGCATGCAGTACCCAGGTGCGGCTCACCAAGCAGTTATACAGAGGAGTATCACTTCCTCCTTCTGGAGGTGATCCCCTAGTGATGCATCCCAGCATCCTGTTGGCCTTGGCTGCTGCCCTCCCACAAGTCTCAGAGTTGTTCATCTTGACATCCACCACACCCCATTGCAGCAGCAGTTCCCCTCCCTCCCTCCCAACCAGTCACACAGCAGGACAACAAATCAGCTCCCTCCCACTGCTGCTGCCCGCACCTCCATGAAATCTGCCACTGCACTCGGCAGTTTTGTCACTGCAGCGGCAGTCCCCTCCATCCCAACCAGTGACACAGCAGGACAACAAATTAGCCCCTCCCACTGCTGCTGCCCACCCCACACCCTCTATTCTCTGTCCCTCAAGCAACATTGGGGTGCTCAATCCCCATGTCAGCATGCATCCCTCCCCCATTAATGTGGCACACTGGGAGCCCACCCAGTGTGCCATAAAATACCTCTTGCTGTTTCCTTCACCAGGATGCCCACTCCCAGTGTTGGATGCACCCCCATGCCCCTATGTTCTCAGCCAACCTCGGGTGACCAACTCGGATGGCATTGATTCCTCCTGTACTCTGGCACAGTAGGAGCCCACCCCAGAAAGCCAAATCCGTTTTGTAATATCTCACCTAAAAAGAAAACAGTTCCACAAGGTTTTTTAACCATTAAAAAAAAAAAAAATGGTCCTTGTCATTCCAGCTGGCCCCTCCCCAACCCACACCCTCCCTCTTCGCACCCCACCTCCCTGCACCCTCACCATTACTTACCTCTGGAGATAGGGAACAGTGATCTTCTGGCCGGAACACGCTCTGCACCTCAAAGACCGCCCGAGAACTGAAGAAATGACAGTAAGCCCCAAATGGCAGTCAACGGGGATTTCAATTTGGTTGATATCTCAGCCAATTTTGGTGTTTTTGTCCCAAATTTTCAGCATGGGGTTCTTGGAACCCCACCTTGTGAACAATGTCACTGTCATTTCATTTCTCATTCTCGAAAGGTGATTTCACGGTCGCTGCATCGAATCACCTTTTGGGACCAGCTAACCAAATGACAGTTACTGTTCATGAGGTGGGTCCCAAAAGCTCTTGTTGTAAATTTGGTGAAAATTAAAAATGACTGTGTTACTAGCATCCATTGTGCAGTTTCTACACATGCTCATAACTTCATCAACTTTAGTATTTTCACTCCAAATTTCCAACAATGCCATTTTTCACACACCTTATGAACAGTAGAGTGTCATTTTGCATCCTTCCCAAAATGTGTTTTTGCACCTGTGTCGCAGAATGGCATGGTCGCTGTCTGAAATCAACTTTGGGACAGATTAACAAAATCCAAGTGCCACTATTCATGGGGAGGTCCCAAAAGCTCATGTTGAAAATTTAGTGAAAACATTCCAAACAAGCATTTGTCAATGCCGAACGTTCGCTTGCAGGTATTTGCAGTGGTATTTGGCACTTGGACATGGCTTAAAAATCAGTGACAAAGAAGTACAAGCATTTGTCAATGCCGAATGTTGCTTGCTTCTATGTGCTGTTTAGGTATTTGGAAGTCATTGGAGTGCAAATATTGAAAATTCGCGAACCTACGAGATGCTGAACTCGCAAACGCACGCTTGTAAAACAGTCATTTTAGGAATTTTTTCACCAAATTTTCAACATAGCCATTTTAAGACCTCTGCTCATGAACAGTGTCACTGTGATTTTCTTAATGTGTCCCATACATTGATTTAAGATAATCGACTGCGCCCATTGTGCGCTACATATGGAAACAAGTTTTGGGCAGGATGTGAAAATGACAGCTATTCTGCTCATAGGAGGTGTGGTAAAATGGCAATGTTGAAAATCTGGAGTGATAATATTGAAAATTCGCAACTTACGATCGTGCATAGGAACTGTGCAATGCACACTCGTAAAGTAATTTTTAGGAATTTTTCACCACATTTTCAACTCAGCCATTTTAAGACCTCTGCTCATGAACAGTGTCACTGTGATTTTCTTAATGTGTCCCATACATTGAGTTTGTGACACCCCATCGGCGCTAGCGCCATATGGGCGGAAACATGTTTTGGCAGGATGTGAAAATGACAGCTGTACTACTCATGAGGAGGTGTGGTAAAATGGCAATGTTGAAAATCTGGAGTGAAAATTATTGAAAATTCGCAAATGTCCGCAGTGCGTAGGAACTGCGAAATGCGCTTGTAAAACAGTCATTTTTAGGAATTTTTTACCAAATTTTCAACATAGCCATTTTAAGACCTCTGCTAATGAACAGTGTTACTGTGATTTTCTTAATGTGTCCCATACATTGATTTCGCACACCGACTGCACCATTGTGCGCTACATGGGCGGAAACACATTTTGGGCAGGATGTGAAAAATGACAGCTGTACTGCTCATATGGTGGGGTAAAATGGCAATGTTGAAAATCTGGAGAAAATATTGAAAATTGCGAACTTACGAGCATGCGTAGGAACTGCGAAACACACACTTGTAAAACCGTCATTTTTAGGAATTTTCTCACCAAATTTTCAACATAGCCATTTTAAGACCTCTGCATAATGAACAGTGTCACTGTGATTTTCTTAATGTGTCCCATACATTGAGTTTGCACACCGACTGCGCCATTGTGCGCTACATGGTCGGAAACACGTTTTGGGCAGGATGTGAAAAATGACAGCTGTACTACTCATGAGGAGGTGTGGTAAAATGGCAATGTTGAAAATCTGGAGTGAAAATATTGAAAATTCACAAATGTCAGAGTGTGCGTAGGAACTGCGAAATTGCAGCTTGTAAAACAGTCATTTTAGGAATTTTTTCACCAAATTTTCAACATAGCCATTTTAAGACCTCTGCTAATGAACAGTGTCACTGTGATTTTCTTAATGTGTCCCATACATTGATTTACAACACACCGACTGCACCATTGTGCGCTACATGGTGAAAACATGTTTTGGATGAGATGTGAAAATGACAGCTATACTACTCATAAGAAGGTGTGGTAAAATGGCAATATTGAAAATCTGGAGTGGAAATATTGAAAGCAAACCTATAGAGTGCATAGGAACTACATAGCGCACGCTCATAAAACAGTCATTTAGGAATTTTTCACCAAATTTTCAACATAGCCATTTTAAGACTTCTGCTAATGAACAGTGTCACTGTGATTTTCTTAATGTGTCCCATACATTGATTTCGCACACCGACTGAGCCATTGTGCGCCATGGGCGAAACACATTTTGGGCAGGATGTAAAAATGACAGCTGTACTGCTCATAAGGAGGTGTGGTAAAATGGCAATGTTGAAAATCTGGATTGAAAATATTGAAAATTCGCGAACTTACGAGCTGCATAGAACCCGCGCAACGCACGCTGAGAAAAGGTACATTTTTGAATTTTGCACCAGATTTTCACGGTGCTTTGACCCTTCGAGATGATCAGCGTCATGAGGTTATTCGCCTGGGCAGATTTCACGAGTGATCATGTAAATTATCCTTCGGCCCCAATAACGCCATGACAGTGACATCAATCATGAGAAGGGTCCAAAAACCCCATGTTGAAAATTTGGTGCAAAAATTCCAAAAATGCCTGAGATATGCAATAAAGTTGAAAACCCTTATCTAGCTTATTATACAGCTTACCAGCATTTCTCAGTTTGCGGTCAGCTTTGAAGAGTGCAGACGTGTTCCCGGTCCATCGAAGATCGCTCGCCAAGCTCCGGAGGTAAGTATGGGGTGAGGGGTTGTGGGAGGCAGGCTGAGGGTAGGTGCGGTTGGTGGGGGGTCTGGGAGAAGCGTCGTGGGACCGCTTTTTGATTTACAGGTTTAAAAAAAGACTATATGGGACGTTTGCCATGCTGGGGTGGGCTCCAGCTTGGCAGAAGGATGGCTGGGGGGCACTGGAGCCGGCGGGATTGGGCACCCCGCCAGCAGACGACGTTGGACGCTTGCCACGCTGGGGTGGGCCCCAGCATGGCAGCAAAGATTTGGGGCGGTGACGCCGGGCGCTTGAGGCGACAGCGTGGTTTCTTTGAAGAGAAGACCACCGCTGTCATACACAGCACCGCATCCCATTGGTGCATGATCGCCATGCCTGCTCAATGGAGCAGGGGATTGCAGGAGGCACACCCAAAGTGTTCCATTTTCCAAGACGTTCCTTGGCGCCGCTGCTTAACGTAAAAATGACTATGCGTATGAGCTATGCTACTCAGTTTCTATGCACACTTGTACTACCACTTTTCATATTTTCACTCCAGATTTTCAACATTGCCATTTCTTCACACCTCCTCATGAACAGTACAGCAGTCATTTTCATATCCTGCCCAAAATGTGTTTTCTTACCTGTGGTGCTGAGTGGCACTGTATACGAAATCACCTTTTGGGGTTGAGTAACGAAATGATACTGCCACTGTTCATGAGTTGGGGTCCTAAAAAGCCCATATTGTAAATTTAGAACAAAAATACCAACAAACGCCTGGGGTGTTAGGGTTTCCAACAGTAATGCCCACCCTGTACAGACTGACAGGTGTCGGGATGTGACTTGTAGTCGCTGGGTCAGATTGCTGCCCCATTCCACCCCCACCTCCACCCTACAGCCACTGACAGGCATCGAGGTGTGCCATGGAGTCTCGGCCATAACATTCACCCCATTCTCCTATACTGCACCCATCTCAGCCTATTTTCTTATGGAATGGACCGGATGAGCATAAGGGCAGAAGACCTCAAAGCATACTGCAACACCTGTCAGTATCTGCAGGGTGGGGTGAGGTGGAATGGTGTGAGTGTTGTGGCCGACAACCCAAAGGCACACCCCAGTGCCTGTCAGTCTCTGCATGGTGGGGTTGGCGTACTTCAATACTTCACTGCCATTCCTATTATGCATCTCTCTAATTCCTGCACCACCAGTGCCAATAACCAGAAAGAACATTAACGAATATCTGCCTGGATTGGTGTTGACAATATCTCACCTCGGGTGGTTGGGCCCAGGCCACCTGCTGAGGGCGCCCAACACCCAAGAAGGATGTTATCCCAGCATAACACCCACCCTGAGGGCATTATTCCTATTATACAATGGCTTGTTGTTATATATAAAATAAACGAATTATTTTAAAGAATGCTTTTATTAGTGTGGAAAATATTTTTGTTTCTTAAGAGAGGAGGAGGGCAGCCATAATGATGCCAGCAGACCTGTGAATAGTAGGGATGTTATGCCAGGATAACATCCCTGCTGTGATGGTCAACTGACCAATCAGAGCCCAGGATTCTTTTCTTGCCATTGTATAATCGGCATTGACAAATGCTTGTTTATAAGATGCTGTGGCTATTGATCCAAAGCGAATCTGGACAATTTCTGATGTTCTGCTTGAGATAAATGTGTCTCTTGCAGGAACAGGAATTCAGCATTAGTTCTTTTAAGGAAAGTCAGACCCTTGCTTCTCTTTTATGGGACTCTTGAGACCATATACATTATATGATCAAATTAGTGTTGATTTATTAGCCATAGTCATAGATATAAAGACTTACCATTCTGATCCTTCATCTAGGTGAGTTGCCTAAATGTAAGAGTAAAGGCTTACTGGTGCAATACCAGGCACATTGCCAGCTGGGATTAATCTGGTTCAAACGAACCCCCACCCCATTTTGAACCTTGTTTTTTTAATTACATTTCGTTACTGTCCCTTTAAAAGTTGATGGTAGCTGCTGCTTTAAGACTGTGCCCAACTCATGTCTGAGACATGGCCTCATCCCCTCCAACTCCACTGTCAGTCATTCAGTGGTAGTCCTCCACTGTGAGCCAATGGCAAGCATGTCTCCACTGATGAGCCTCTTGATTCTGCCAATCAGCTCCCATCCCTTGCTATCGCTGAGCTGCCCAGTGTTTCATGCCACTACCTCCCCAGTGACCATTTTGGCCAATCAGTAGTGCAATAAGCTGTAAGCGTGCCCATGATGCAACTGGAATCCTACCCAAATTTCACACTACACCACAAGCTGAGCAGCAGCTGCTGAAATGGAAGCGGAAGTGTCAAGTTGATGGTTCAGGATTCAGCCACTGCTAATAAGAAAATCAATACGGGTATGGTATCGATCTGCTCAGGCTTATTATGGACTATTCTAGTAGACACCAGTCAGTGGCACAGTCAGGTAATTGCTTGGGGCCACCCAGATCAGTATTTCTATTGTGGCTTGAACTGTGTGACATCGAGGACAGGATCAGGCAGGAACGGTCCAATAGGGCTAAGCAACAAGAGAGAAATTCAGAATAAACAAGAAATTGAAAGATTCATCTCTGTTCAATATAAAAATAATAAAATAATGATTAGCTGTCAGTCTCACTCTCAGAGAGCTCAACATTCCTATGTGGCTGCCTGAATACTGTTGTTGCTCATCCATTCTCACCATTGCAGCAAATTAAGGGGCTAGTAGCAAGAGTGACAGAAGAAAAAAATTGCATTCCTCTACAGTTTAGCAGAGCACATCTGAGTGTGTTGAGCTATCAGGAACCAGGCTTATCACCCTGTGGCTGCTGAATTTTGCTCTCGGATGCTCTGTTTTTATTTCTGAAGGCCAGTATTGTTGTGTGCAGATGATTTTTTTTTTACATTTAAAATTTCTGCAACTTCTGGGTCAAAATAGGTGTTTGATTACTTCTGCATCCCGACAGAGATGCAGATGTTACCTTTGACCTGTAATATTACGTGTAGGAATTTTTATGCAACTTTTAAGTGAAGTTATAACAGTACTACATCCTCCTACAGTTTTCCTTTGACTATGTGTCCAACTCTGTGACCTAGCTACAGGGGGTCACTGTTTGATTAAGAAGATAGGCACAGTGTGGTATCGGTTTTGTAAAGCGCACCAGCTTGTGAACCAGGCAGGGATAAGTTAACATCCAGAGCCAAATACTGTGTGACATTGTGACACAGATAGTACTGTAGAATAGATTAAATTTGCTGTTCTTTATATTTCGCTATGTTCACGTTTCAGACATAAACCACGAATCATAAAGAACAGTGAAATATCTATGATCCTCAAGCTGCTTTTTTTTCCTTGTGGTTTGCTGTTTCAACCATAAGCCATTCACTACTTAGCACAATGATCGCTCATTCAGGGACTCCGCTACAGATTTTTCACTGACACTTATTCATTTCTTTGTTTTTGTTTTTGCAAGCAATACAATTAAAAGATAAGCACATTTTCAGTCCTTACAGACACTGAGGATCCTTAAAAAACAGCCACGGTTCTTGAGGTCTTCGAGGTCACGAGTTACAGCACCTAAAAAGAAAACCTGTTTTAGTACAGTACATTGTCAGTTAGAAAACACTGTTTAAATTTTAAATTATTTTACATACCACTACTTCAATGATAAGTCCATGTCCAGTCATAGATGGTTGTCAAGACAGTTTGTGTGGGCATCAGCGATACCTGCTTGCTCGAACCCCTCAGACAATTAACTTTCTCTGCAACGCTGTTGAATGCTGTAACAAGCCAATGTGCATGTGCAGGCTTTATGTTTGACATTCGCAAATCGACAATCACAGAACTGGCTGGTACACCTTTTTCTATTTGCTCAGAAATTAGTCCTGAGTACCACGCCATGAACTGAGCTTTTAAAGCATCTTTGAAGAGCTTATTCATACTGATATCTGACAGTTGGAGCAGGTCAGTACAACTTGGTGGCACAAAAATTGGGATGATGTTGTCCTCCTCTAGCTTCGTAAGCACATCAATAGTGCTATGTGCCTTGAACAAGTCTAAAATTAGTGCCGCTGTCTGATCTTTTGGCAAGTAGTTTTTCTTTTAACATCGGAAATGTATGGTTTCAGCACATTTTCAATGTAGGAAATAAATGTAACCTGATTGGCCCAATGGTTTGTACTATGGGTGATATGCCAGTCGAAGGAAAACTAAAGGCCGGGGTTTACGATGGGGGTGGGAGGCGGGGTTGTGGGACTCCTGGCTGCTGGGGATGCTGGTGGGGGCACTGGATCACCAGGGATTTTGGACTGGGGATCCAGGGGGTTTAAATAAAAGAAAAAACACTAGACCACCAGAGATTTTTTTTAACAGGAGAGGTGGAGATAGGGATATGGGGAGGGGTTACTGTACATTTAGCGGGTGGGTTATTACTGAGTGGAGGGAGGAACCACTAGCCACCAGGGATAATTTTACATGTGGGGCTGGTAAGGGGAGGACCACTACACTAGCCACCAGGGCTTTGGGGTGCAAATTGGCAAGTAAAGAGCGGCGATCGGTGGGTGGAAGTTCCACGGAAGTTCAGAAATCAATTTCTAAACTTCACTTGAAACAACAGTCAGACTTTAGCTTGAATTCCTCCTCGGAAGATTTTTTTGTCCACCTAATTTTTACTTTTAGTGTGTCATAGCTATATATTTGTGTTTTTATTTTATTAGTGGGTCACTTTAAGTGTGGGATTTAAATGAAGTGTAACAGCAACTGGTGAACACTCCTGATGAAGTGAAACTGGTAGTAGTAGGCTTGTGAGTCCCTGTGGTGTTGTTTCTGAATGGGGTATTGGCACATTTGATATGTTTTGTTTAATAATGTTGAATTGTTTCACATGCCTTATTCAAGAGCAGTGAACTCATCTCTTTGGTGCTTACTCGTAATCTGTTAGGGTTGGTTGTGTTTTTTTTTTGTCTTTTAAATAATCCCCTATTGTGTTCAGGTACACACAGTCAATGAAGGCTTCCAAAGAGATTTATGTATTTGCAACACACACTAAGGCACTCACTCACTGATTCTAGAATTATAGGTTTATGTACCTGTATTATACTTGTAATTAAGTCGAGGCAGGTTTATTTTCAGAAATGTTAACTGCTCAACATGCGCTGGATCCAACTACTCCAAGCAGAGGATGCAACATCGCCATCAGTGCTGAAGATGTGCTCTGATGGCACACTTGTAAGCAGACATCCAAGATATTTGACTGCAACTTGAGTCACGGCTTGCCAAACCAAGCGCTTGCTTTTCCAACATACAAGAGGGTCACATTTAGGATTGGTCTCCTCGAGGCTCCATGAGATAAGTATTCAGAACTCTTTCAGTGCTAGGCACACATGGCTGCTCTGATATTGGCCTTGAGCAGTCCAGGGCATTTAGCTTATTCCAGATATCACCAGCTTTGTTAACTTTAACTTGACATGGATGAGAAGAGGAAGGAGATCTTTTGCTGTGACAATGCAGGAAAACTAGTAGTTGTTGAGTTCTGCTGTGACTGCCCTGGTGATGGTTGTTGGCGGCCATGGCCATGCATTCTTTCTTGGATCTCCTGAATCTCATCAATAAGTTGTGCCTTGATATTCATTATTCGAAACTGTCTCACACCAAGAAGATGTCCTTGAAACAAGGATCTAGTATGGTAGCAATTACATATTTCTTGTCTCTAAGACCAGAATCCAAAAGTGTTTGCAGCTCTGCATTTAAAATGGTAGCAAGTTTTGTAATCTTTTGTGATTGTCCTTCCTCTCCATTATTGTCCATTTATTTATTTATTGAACTGTTTCACCAGGAAGGCACACTGAGCAACAAGCCGTTGATCTCCTGATGCAACCTGGGGGGACGGGTACAACTGGAATGAGACATTATACATTAAAGTTACAGGTCAACATTAAAATACAGTTGTAAGGCAGGTGTTACAAACAGTGTTACAACAGTGTTATGGATAACATGATGAAAGAGGGGACAATAATATGTCCTGGGTTAATAAGTAAACAAGTGCTTACATGAAATAGAAGGGGAAAGGGAGGGAGGGAGGAGGGGTGAGGTGGGTGAAGGGGAAGAGTCATGCCCTGGAGACCCCTTCAGGATGTGAGGAACCTGCAAAGGGACTGGGGGACCAGAGAGAAGGGGAAAAACAGTGTCCCAGAGAGACCCCTTTAAGATAGTGGTGGAAAAAGTTGAGGAGAGATACAAGCCCCTTTGGGGAGCAGGAAAGGACCCATGGAGAGCATTCAGGGTCCTTACATTCTGTGAGAGATCAAAGGAGGCGGTAAGGGGAGCAATTAGGGGAAGGGGTGGGTGCACACAGTATAAAAGAAGGTGACTGTAGAGCGTAGGGTTTGTCTAGGGCTTAGGGAGGGAATTAGGAAGAGCCATGGCAGGAGCAGCTAAGTTCAAGGTAATTATAGAGGGCAGAGTTGATGGAGTAGGTGGAGGATGAGTGCTGAATTTTTTGAGGGATTCCACATTTTTGGGAGGTGGTGAGAGTATGTGATTGGCCAATTTGGGTGGATCTGTGGGGACAACCAGCATGCGGAGTCAGTTGATCTAAGGGAATGGGAGAGTGGGGGTGTTTCAAAGGGGAGGGGGGTAAGAAGGGAGCTCACCCAACCAGTGCTTGGAGGTGAATTTAGCACAGTGGGAGAGTTGCCTATTTGTAAGAAAGGAGAAGGATAGGACATGATAAAGATCACAGTGATGGGTGCAAAGGGCACATCCAGGGCAAAGCGGTAGAAGGAATTGAAGAGGGTGTCCAGTCTGGCCAGGGAGGACTTAGTGGCAGCACCACAGACCATGTCACAATAGTAAAATGGGCAGTATCATCTTCTGAACAAGTTCATGTCTAGCCGTAGGGAGGGATGCAACTACGGTTCCTGAACAGGGCACCAAGCTTGGGAAAATTTTTTCTGGAGGGCGCAATATGTCCAGAGAAGTTTAGGTGTTGGTATAACCAAACACCTACTGTAAGTATCTGAAGAAGGATGTCCTCAAGTAAAGTCCTTTCAAGGGTGTGAAAAGTGGGTAGGAGGGAAGCCTAGAAAGTCTCTGACTTGTGCCAAAGGTCAAGAAGACAGTCTTTTTGGCATTGAGGAAATGTTTATGGTTAGAAAACCAGAGCTGAACCTTGTTGAAGTCTTGCTGTAAACTGGTTGTAACCTCAACAGGACAGGGGCCAGATGCATTCAGGACTGTATCATCTGCATACATATGTACAGCGGAGGATGGGGAGCAAACAGAGGAAGGTCATTTAAGAAGATGGAGAATAGAAGGGCCTAATATTGAGCCCTGGGGACTCCAGTGCTATTGGGAGGCACAGGAAAGGGACGCCCAAGATCTTAACTGATTGAGTTCTACCAATAAGGTAGGCCTTGAATCAGTTTGTAGTAGAGGGAGATAGGCCACCTGCTGGGAGTGAGTTGAGGAGAAGGGAGTGAAAACGGTGTCAAAGGCCTTGGCCAGGTCGACAAACATGGCAGAGGTAATTTGCCCATTGTCTGTCTTGGTTAGTATGGAGTCTGTGAGCCATAGAGAGAGGTGGTGGTTAAGTGTTTTTCCTGAAACCAGACTGGAAAGGGGTGAAAAGGAGGTATCAGATAGAAAAGGGGTGAGTTGGGAAGAGGATAATGCGTTCTTGAAGCTTGGCAGAGGTAGGGAGGAGAGAATGGGGTGATAAGTGCTAGAGGATGAGGGTCATCCCCACCCCATTTGCATAGCTGGAGGACCACAGCATGTTTCCAAGGAGAGGGACAGAGACAGTAGAGAATGAGAGATTTAGGATCATTGAGGGTAGGCAATGGCCATAGAGGGGTTGATGGTGAGGTGGGCACTTAGGGCATCATTTGAGGTTACAGTAGCGAAAGAGAAGGGAAGGTGGGAGGGTGGTGGAGGGGCGCACTGGTAGAGGGTGGGAGGAGATTGGTAAGAAGGAGAGATTTCAGTAGCTCAGTGGTGCAGAAGGTTTAGTAGGAGTTAAATTATGCAGCTACAGCTGGTGGGTCAGACACTAGTGAGCTATTTACTTTAAGTACCTGGGGCGGTGGGCTAGATGAGTGGGTAAATAGGGTGTGCACCATCTTCCAGAACTTTGAAGGGAATTTATGTTGGTGATGAAGACAGATTTGAAATAGTCAGACTTGTCTAACCTTATAGTCCTGGTGTAAGTGTTTCTCAGCATGCGGAAGTTTCTGAGGTCACTTGGATGCTGGATAGCTTTATGATGCTTCCAGGCTCAATCCCTAGCCCTGAGACAGGCCAGAATTTCAGGGTTATCCAAGGTAAGTGGTTACCTGTCAATCTGGTTTGTTTGAGTGTGGCAAAGGCATTCCAGTTTATAAGAAAGATTTCTTTGAAGTAGACAAGGGCCTTATCAACTGAGGGGAAGGTGGTTAGGGGACCAATCAGAAGTGGCAAGGTTACTCAAGAAAGTTTCGAGGTCAAGAGACTTGAAAGAGTGCAGTTGTATGGTTTTATGTGGCGATTTAGTTCTGTGGACTTCCTAACTAAGAATATTGGGTTGTGGTAACTGATAGCATCAGGGAGGATGCCAGAGGAGATGATACACTGGGGATGGGAGGTGGGGCCCAGTCGAGTAGGGAGGTTGTTGTGACTTGTAGTTTGGGCGGTGGGTTCATAGATCAGTTGGGAGAGGTTTAGGGCTCCGATTTCATTTTTAGGTTTGGTAGTTTTACTGTAGGTGTCAATCAATTTATATTGAAGTTGCCTAGGATGAATAATTCCCAGAGCGAGCAAGGGAAGTGATGGCGGTTAGGAGGTCTAGTGTGACTGAAGGATGGACATTTGGTGCAGTATATGCCGCTATGAAGATTGGGAGAGCAAAGAGAGGGTCACATGGATAGCTAGGGCATCATAGGTCTTAGGATTTGAGGATGAGTAGATGATAGAATGTTGGATGGTGGCTAGGACATAAATAGCCACACCACCACCTCTGCCAGCACGGTCTTGCCTTAGCAGCAAGTAGCCAGGAATGGAGACCGAGTGGTCAGGATAGTGCCTTTACCCAAGTTTCTGAGAAGATTAAATGTGTAGTTTTAGAGTGCACACCATGGTCTGAATCTGGTCTATTTTTGCAGCAAGATGCGTGTTTAGATGCAGGATATTTAAGCCCTTAGGATGGTCTGAGAGAGAGAGTGGGGCGGGGTGTAGTAGAGGAGGAGGCACCAGAGGAGCAAGGGCAATAGGGTTTGGGTTGGGGTGGATATCCCTGTGGAGAACAAGAGAAGGGTGAGCACGAGAAAGTGGAGTTTAGGTGATTTTGAATGGGCTGGTGAGAGTTTAGGAGTTTTGAGTAGAAGGGAGTGGATGAGTGAATAAGAAGAAGGTGGAATGCTGCATAGAAAGTGGACACCATTATCAAAGCCAAATAAGGAATAGTGGTAGAGTAAGACCATATTTCAAATGGCAGGGAGGGAGTGATAGCATGGATGTGGGTAGGGACTGGAGATAGTAACTCATGGGGTTGGGAGAGTTATTAGGAAAAGGTGAATGAAGAGCAAGAGGAGGCAGTAAGAGAGGGATATGAGCAGAACAAGGGGAGAGAGGATAGTATGGCATGCATTGTTCATAAGACAGAGAAATTAGTGAATCATTGATCTAGGAAGGTGAAGAATTTGTAAGCAGGGGCGAGAGGAGGGGCTGGTCAGATGGAGGTGGAGCTGTAATTTAGGAAGGTATCTTATGAACAACAGCCAGGATAGCTTAGATAAAGATTATGTCCATCTAGTGGCAGTAGAGGATAACTTGCTAATGGAAAAATGGACAAAAGAAATACAGAGGGTTGCATAAGTAAATCAGATTTTAAAAATGCTGAGGAGGTTCACAGAGTCAGAGGAAGAACTGAAGCAAAAATCGACAAGTTCTGACTGGGCTGAAAGAAAAAGAGGGCTGTAGGGTCTAGTGCAGTCTGAGCGTCCGGGTTCAGCATACCTTCTTTGTGAGAGGAGAAGATGACAGGCGCTGCAAGCAGCACAGGGTGTGGTTCCAATGCTGGAAGTAGAAAGTGAGCTTGAGTTAAAATACTGGGAGAAGGGGTTGGTGGATGATCAAAAGTACAGAAAGCATGTAACAGGCTAGGAGAGATTGAAGCACACACACATATAGGGCCTAGCTTTCAGATGAATTAACCTTAAACTGTTAAAATGCAAAAATGGTATCAGCTGTCTCTTTGAAAAGGATGCGTACCATTGGGATAACCTGACTAATGGATGCACTGCTAATACGGAGAACTTTTGTTGCACTTTCAAATGGTGCAAGTGTTTTCACAACTTCTTCCAACAACTTCCATTGCATGATCATGCCCGATATCATGGACTAAGGCCATATTATGTATTGCCAACTTCTGCTGCAGTAGACGCTCCAACATATAATAGGTGGAATTCCACTGAGCAACTCTATCTTGGATGAGATTGTTAGATGGTACCTTGTAGTCACTTTGGTACTGCCTAAGAATGGGTTTGGCCTTTACAGATCTGTGAGAGTGTCACATGTTTTGTGTGCAGTGTGAACAAGGTTCCATTGGCGTTGTAGGGCATGGTAAAAACATTAACTCTCTGCTCATTACTACAGTCCTGACAGTTCCTCCAAACTGTTTTATATTTATGGCAATATGTTCAGTGTCCACCGGAGGCACACTAAGTATTGCCATACCCTGTATTCATCAAGACACAAACAACTAGACTGACTGTCATTTTGGGTCTGTACTGCTGATGATGTTGCAGACTCTTTAAACGTGACCCAGTGAGCTATGAGAGATAAGTAAGCATGTGGTGTTGTCCAAAGGTCTGTCATAAAGTGAACAAATACCCCTCTGCCTGTGTCAATAGACTGGAAATTGCATTTCTCACTGCCTCATATATTTTAGGTATGATACAATTGGAAAAAGTACGTTGTGAAGGCATTTGATACCTAGGCTGTAATTCTTGTAACAGTCGCCAAAACCGATGTGTTCTGTTTTGGCATATGGCTCTAAATCAATGCTACAATCTCTGCAATTAGGCAGTCAATTTTTAGAGCAGTTTGATGACCTGGTTGAAATTTGTTTTCTCAGCAAATGCTGACTTTAAAGTTATCAGTTTTTTTTTCGTGATTACCTGAGGTGCAATGGAGTTTGAAATGTGCTGTTATTTTCTGAGGGACGTAGGGGTCTTGTAGTATTTTTTGTGCTGACTGTGGTGAACCTTCCTCTGTACACTGCAAAATAACTGATAAATTATCTGCCTCTGCAAGCTGTGTGGAGTACTGCATAAGTAGCTGCTGTCATCATCATCATCATCATTGTTAAAAAATCAACATCATCCAAACTACCATCATCATCATCATCGGTATTCATATTCTTTTCATCATGGTTGGATGCTGGCGCTGGAGATGTCTAATCAGTGCAGTTGTACTGAGGTTACGCTGACTTCCCCTACTAAATCTGCTTTTGCAATCAATGCATATTGCTTTAAAGGAATCATTTGTGCACATAGGTAAATGATTCCACACTACAGGATAACTTTTCCTGCCTCTTTTCCTGGTGCTGAATCAGATACTGGCTGTGCCTGTGAAGTGTTAGGCAATGCTGAAAAATATCTTTGAATGCTACAAGTTGCATGTTGATTTGCAGTGCCAGTGACACCTGTAGCAGCAGTATGCGGTCGTGTGTATTCTCTACAGCAGACTCTGGTGGTGGGCTGGTGGTATTATAGACACTTGTATTTTTATTTATTGAGACTGAAGAAGTGGAGGATGATGGTTGGTTATCATCATTCACCTCCGTGACAGAAGGGAAGAATTGCCTGGGAAATTATCATCATCATCTTCCTTATATCACCACCACTACTACCAAAGTCTGTAAGCTCTGCATTAACAGTATCTACTTGAACATTAGATTCACATTCAGCTGCAAGCAACTCAGGCTCATGTTCATCTTCATCATCATTCAAAGAATTATCACCACATCTTTCTGTTGTTACTGCAGTATTTTGGGTAGTTCCTTGCTGTGAAGCTACTACACTTTCTACACAAACTGTTCTTTTAAATCGAGATAATGTATTGGTTTTACAGGTGTAAACAGCCTCTCAGGGCTTTACTGTGTGAGCAGATCTTGTATGGGTTGCATTAGTCAAGACATAGTGCTGTCACTTTTCTCAGAGCTAGACGAGTATGGTTCTGGGGGCGTTTGGCCTACTTTTCGAGTCCACTGTTGTCCATTATTAGTATTACTTAAAGAATAAAATGTATTCAGTGACTGGTGATGATTTAAATACTGACGAAGAAATTCAAGACAGTGAACACCTTCGAAACTGGGACTGCCACTGCTCTTTCTCTCTCTCTTTTTAAGCCAGTAACATAACAAGGACGATTCTTATTCATATTATATGTGACTGGTGATGATTTAAATACTGACGAAGAAATTCAAGACAGTGAACACCCTCGAAACTGGGACTGCTATTGCTCTCTCTCTCTCTATCTTTTTAAGCCAGTAACATAACAAGGACGATTCTTATTCATATTATATGTGACTGGTGATGATTTAAATACTGACGAAGAAATTCAACACAGTGAACACCCTCTATAAACTGGGACTGCCACTGCTCTCTCTCTCTCTGACTGTATCTTTTTAAGCCAGTAACATAAAACTAACCATCATCATCATGAGGACTGCTGCTGTAAATATAACACAAATACTTTTATTTTATTTACTGCCTGCTGCTGAATCTCATTAAAGAACGGAAGAGATTTAATTAAAGCCTCTCCAAGAACTTGGACTCCTGCTGCTCTGAGAGCTCTCTGTATCTTTTGCAAACCACTAATATAAACAAGCATTTGTCAATGCCGAATGTTTGCTTGCTGGCATTGGCAGTGGTAGTGTAGAACTTACAGAGCTGCATAATAGGAATGGCAGCAAGTATTGAACTAAGCCAACCCCACCACCACCCTGCAGAGAGTGGCAGGCATTGGGGTGTGCCTTTGGGTCATCGGGCATAGCAACCACGCCCATTTCACCACACCCCTGCCTGCAGACACTGACAAGTGTCACGGTGTGCCTTGGGGTCTTTTGGTCTTATGCGCACTCCCATTCCATCAGGAAATACGGTGAGATGGGTGCGATATAGAGAATAGGTGAAGTTTGGGCCTGAAGAGTCCGAGGCACACCTCGATGCCTCTCACTGGCTGCAGGTGTGGGTGGGGTGGAATGATATGAGTATGACAGGCAAGAATCCCAAGTCACACCCCTGATGCCCGTCATACTCTACAGGGTGGGGCATTATGGTCGGAAACCCTAATACCTCAAGCATTCTGGTATTTTCACTCCAAATTTTCAACATGGTCTTTTGTGACCCCCACCTCATGATCAGTGGCAATATCAGTTTGTTAGCCAAAAACTGCTTTTTGCACAGTGACTTATGGCATTTGGCACCACAGGTGCAAAACACATTCTGAACAGGATGTGAAAATGACAGCGTACTGTTCATGGGGAGGTAAAAATGGCAATGTTGAAAATCTGCTGTGAAAATCTTAAAAATCTGGTGAAGTCACGAAGGCAAGTGAGAAACTGTGCAACGACACCTGTAACGAATTAGCTGGGATTTTTTACAGTAGATTGTTAACACAGGCATTTTGGGACCTCTGATCATGAACAGTGCCAGTGTGATTTTCTTTATCTGTCCCGAACAATGATTTCCCACAGTGACCACGCATCTCTGCACTGAAAGTGTGAAAACACATTTCGCCATGTTGTGGAAAATGACAGCTGTACTGTTCATAAGGAGGTGTGGAAAAATGCCACTGTGAAAATCTGGACTGAAAATATTACAAATTCATGAACCTACGAGGGGTGTGGGAAACCATGCAATGCTCACTCATAACACAGTCATTTTATGGCGTTTTGTCACCAAATTTTCAACATAGCCATTTTAAGACCTCTGCTAATGAACAGTGTCACTGTGATTTTCTTAACATGTCCCATACATTGATTTCGCACAGCAACTGCGGCATTGTGCACTACATGGTCGGAAACACGCTTTGGGTGAGATGTGAAAATGACAACTGTACTGCTCATAAGGAGATGTGGTAAAATGGCAATGTTAAAAATCTGGAGAAAATATTGAAATTTCGCAAACTTACTGGTGCGTAGGAACACGCTCAGTAAAACAGTCATTTTGGAATTTTTCACCAAATTTTCAACACAGCCATTTAAGACCTCTGCTCATGAACAGTGTCACTGTGATTTTCTTAATGTGTCCCATACATTGATTTCACACACAGACTAAGCCATTGTGCGCTACATGAGCGGAAACACATTTTGGGCGAGATGTGAAAATGACAACTGTACTGCTCATAAGGAGATGTGGTAAAATGGCAGTGTTGAAAATCTGGAGTGAAAGTATTGAAAATTGCTAACTTAACGCTGCTAGGAACTGCGCAATTTGATGCTCAGAAACAGTAATTTAGGAATTTTCCCACCAAATTTTCAAAATAGGCTTTTGAGAGCCCACCTTATGAACACTGGCAGTGTTGTTTCATTAATCATTCCGGAAGGTGATTTCACACAGTGGCTGCAAAATCACCCTTCCGACCTGAGTAACTCCATGACAGTGCAAGAATTGAGGAGGAGGGTCCCAAAACCCCATGTTGAAAATTTGTTGCAAAAATTCCAAAAATGCCTGAAATATGCAACAAAGTTGAAAACCCCCTATCTATCCCATTATACAGCTTACGGCATTTCCTCAGTTCACGGTCGGCTTTGAAGAGTGCAGACGTGTTCCTGGTCCACAAAGATCATCGCTGGACTCCGGAGTAAGTATGTAAATTGAGGGGGTGTGGGGAGAAGCGAGTGCGCAGTGGGTGGGTGCGGGTTGTGGGGGGGCAGGAGACTGCGAGGGACCGTTTTTCTTTACAGGTTTTTTTTAAAAAGGCAGCGCGGGACGTTTGCCACGCTGGGGTGGGCTCCCAGCGTGGCAGAAGATGGCTGGGGTGGGGGTGTGGAGCCGGCGGGATTGGGCACCTGTCGGCCATATGGCATCGTTGCCACGCTGGGGTGGGCTCCCAGCGTGGCACCCTGTACTGGGGGCAGTGAAGCCGACGGGATTGGGCACCCCATCGGTGACAGCATGGAGGAGAGACAGTGAGCCGACGGGGATTGGGCACCCTCTAATATTACATCATTTTGCCACGCTGGGGTGGGCTCCCAGTGTGGCACCTGGATGCTTTGAGGGGCGGATCCAACGGGATTGGGCACCCTCAGGCCATACTGTGTGGAGGGGGGAGGGGAAGGCACATGAGCACGCAGGTGCATGCGTGCGCACGCATGTGTGGAGGGAGAGCTCTGCTCACTCAAGCAGAGCTCTCCTTCAACTGTATGCCACTGCAGTTTCAGCTGTCATAGACAGCTGGAGCAGTGATTGGCGCCTGCAACCGGGCCTGCAAATACACTGACTGAATTGGAAGAGGCTGACACACCTCTGGAAAACTCGTATGATGGCACTATGTTTCTTGCAGATGCATGCAAGCAAACATAACAAGCATTTGTCAATGCCGAATGTTGATTGTGTTGGTGTGTTGAGCTTGCTCACTGCCCTCTGTCACTTGCTCAGTCTGTTTCTCCCAGTGCTGCAGGCTGCTGTTTTGTACTGGGCTTCTGCCTGCATTGGCAGCTTTTTCTATCCACTAAGAAATCCGCAGCTGTCCTAAGAGATCTCGCTGAGGTGGCTCACCTTCTCTCAGTCGCTAATTCTGTTTCTCCTGGTACTGCAGGCTGCCCTTGTACTGGGCTCCTGCCTCTGTTGGTGGCTTTTTCTGCCCACAAAGAAATCTGCAGCAGTCCCAACACAGGTCTGTTGAGCCTGCTCACTCCCCTCTCTCACTCGCTGCCTTTCTGCTGGCGCTGCAGGCTGGCCTTTGTACTAGGCTCCTGCCTGCGTTGCCACCTTTTTCTGCCAACAAAGAAATCTGCAGCAGTCCCAACAAAGTTCTGTGGAGCTCGCCACTCTCCTTCTCTCACTCGCTCATTCTGTTTCTACTTGGCCCTGCCTGTGTTTGCCTTCTTCTGCCCACAAAGAAATTTGCAGCAGTTACAATAGAGCTCCATTGAGCTCACTCACTCCCCCTCTCACTCACTCATTCTGGTTTTTCCACCACTGCAGGCTGCCCTTTGTACTGGGCCCCTGTGTGCATTGCTGCCCTTTCTGCCCACAAACAAATCTGCAGCAGTCCCGACAGAGCTCCATTGAGCTCACTCACCCCCTTCCTCACTCACTCATTCTATGTCTCCCACCGCTGCAGGCAGCTCTTTGTACTGGGCTCCTGCCTGTGTTGAGGCTTTTTTCTACGAAAGAAATCTGAAGCAGTCCTGACACAGCTCCATTGAGCTTGCTCACTCCCTCTCTCACTCACTTATTCCGCTTCTGCCGGGTGCTAAGCTGGCCTTTGCACTGGGCCTGCCTGCATTGCCACCTTTTTCTGCCCACTAAGAAATCTGCAGCAGTCACAACAGAGCTCCACTGAGCTCGCGAGACTACTGCTCTGTCACCGCTCATTCTGTTTCTCTTGGTGCTTCCGCCGCGCTTTTGTATGGGGCTCCTGGCTGCATTGGCACCTTTGTCTGTCCACAAAGAAATCTGCAGCTGTCCCGACAGAGTCTGCTTGAGGTCACTCAGTCCTCTCTCATGTGATCATTCTGTTTGTCCTGGCACTGCAAGCTGCCCTTTTCACGGGACTCCTGCTTGCATTGGCGCCTTTTTCTGCCCACAAAGAAATCCACAGCAGTCCTGATAGAGCTCTGTTGATCTCACTCAGTCCTCCGTCTCACTTGCTTGTACTGTTTCTCCCACCGCTGCAGGCTGGCTTTTTGTACTGGGCCCTTGCCTGTATTGATGCCTTTTTCTGCCCACAAAGAAATCTGCAGCAGTCCTGACAGTGCTCGGTGAGTTTGCTCACCCTCTCCCTCACTCGCTCTCCTTCTGTTTCTCCCAGTGCTGCAGGCTGCCCTTTGTACTGGGCTCTTGCACTCGGCATTTTTCTGCCAACAAAAAATCTGCAGCAGTCCCGACAGAGCTCTAGGGCACTCCCCTCTCTCTCGCTCAATCTTAATCTGTTGCAAACACTGATTTCCCACAGTGACCGTGCTATTCTGTGGCAGGAGTGCAAAACATATTTTAGCCAGGATGTGAAAATGACAGCTGTATTGTTCATATGAGGTGAAAAATGCCACTGTTGAAAATTCATGGAAATATTACAAATTTGTGAAGTTACAAGGGTGCGTGGAAACAGTTCAACACACGCTTGTAACACAGTCAATGCTACGGAGTTTCGTCACCAAATTTTCAACATATAGGATTTTAGGACCTTGCTCATGAACAGTGCCACTGTCATTTTCTTTAATCTGTCCCGAACACTGATTTCCCACAGTGACCACGTTATTCTGCGTCCGGAACTGTGAAAACACATTTTGGTCTAGATATGAAAATGACAGCTGTATGCTGCTGATAAGGGGTGTGAAAATGCCAGTGTTGAAAATTGGCATGACAATATTACAAATTCATGGGTTACAAGGTGTGTGTGAAAGTGCGCAATGCACACTTGTAACACAGTCATTTGAAGGTATTATCACCAAACTTTCAACACAGGTATTTTAGGACCTTTGCTCATGAACAGTATCACTGTCATTTTTCTTTGTCCCGAACAATGATTTCTGAGCGACCGCTTTATTCTGCGCTGGAAGTGCGAAAACACATTTCGCCAGGACGGGAAAATGACAGCTGTACTGTTCATAAGTAGTGTAGGAAAATGGCAATGTTGAAAATCTGGAGTGAAAATATTGCAAATTTGAGAAGTTACGAGCTGCATAGTAACTGCACAACGCACGCCAGAAATAGTAATTTTTGATTTTCACCAATTTGTAACATAGGCTTTTTGAGAGCCCACCTCATGAACACTGGCACTGTCATTTCGATAATTGGCCCCTGAAAGGTTATTTCGCAGAGTAACCACAAAATCACCTTTCAAGGCCGTTTAACACCATGACAGTTTCATAACTCATGAGGAGGGGTCTCAAAACCCCAGTTGAAAATTTGGTGCCAAATTCCATGACTGAGATATGCATTAAAGTTGGAAAAAACATTTATTCCATTATACAGCTTACCGCATTTCCTCAGTTCGCGTTGACTTTGAAGAGTGCAGATGTGTTCCCGGTCCACGAAGATCATCATGCAGAGCTCTGGAGGTAAGTATGGGGTATGGGGGTGGGGAGGAAGGATGCGCAGTAAGGCACGGCTTGCAGGTTATGGAGGGGTCAGAGAGACCGTAGAGGGACTGTTTCCTTTTTACAGGTTATAAAAAATAAATAAAAGACATCGCTGGACCATGTTTTATTTTACAGGGCATGTGGCATGCTGGGGTGGGCTCCCAGTGTGTCACCAGAGTCTTTCTTTGGGGGCAAGCTGTAGCCAACTAGGGGAATTGGTCACCCCGACAGCACACAACAAAAGGCGGGGTGACATTATGCCGATAGGATTGGGCACCTTGTCGGCAGACAATATAAGTGTGTGGGGGTTTACATATAAACATTGGGGCACTGAATCCGACAGGGATTGGGGCCCCGTTGGCAAATAAACACGGGAGGGATGAATATTGTTTGTGAACTGCAGTAAACTGCCGCCATGTTCACAAACAATATTAGTGTGTCAAGATCCTGCCATGTAATGATGTATACTTCTCGCTGCAGCTAATGACTTACGCTGCAATGACGAGGCTGCCCTGATTGCAGCAGCTACATTTTTTATGTTGGTGGCACGCTGGCTGAACTAGTGTCAGCAGCAGTGGGCCACGGCATTGGGGACACTGGCATGTTTCTAAAGGCTGTGGGGCATTGGCCACAATAGTGCCTCGCCTCCACAACCTGTGGAGAAAGCTGCCGCAATATGGGGCAATGTGAGGAAGTATTTTTCACAGAGAGGTGGTGGACGCATGGAACAGCCTTCCTGAGGAGGTTGTGGGGTCTAAAACTATGGGAGAATTCAAGAATGCATGGGACAGACTTAAGGCAATTTTGTGGGGGTAGGAAGAAATAGGCTGTTGGTTAAATAGGATCTGCAGCTTATCCTCTAGATAGGAAATGGGCAGACTAGGTGGGCCAAGCGGTCCTTATCTGTCATTAAAGTCTATGTTTCTTGCACATGCACGCAATCAACATAAAAATGGGAATTACTGATTTCAGAACAGTGAACTAGATAGATTTATTCAGAAGAACACAGCAAAGATTAATGAGCCCCTCAAAAAAAAAATGGAACGGTTCTCTCAGCTGCTGCTCTTGCTCTGTCTCTTTCAGCCAGTACTATTTAGTACAAAAAGTATTCATCATTCTTTCTGTCTCACTAAATAAATTCCTTTCCAAGTACTACTCAGCTGCTGCTCTTGCTGTATCTTTAAGCCAGCCAGTACATCATTTAGTACAAAAAAAAAAATATTCAGCATTCTTTCTGTGACCTCACCTCACTCACTAAAATGATTAAATTCCCTAGTCCCCCAGTGAGTGAAGCAGTAGTTTTAGTTTTTCTTCTAGTTTTTTTACAGTAGTACTTTATAGTACTACTGCAACTAGGCCAGCACAAGTACTCCATTAGAATCCAGAGAAACGTGCTCTGCTCTCTCCCCAGCTCACATACAGACATGCTGCCTGCTGAAAACTCTGCTGCAAATGGCTGCTGCGTGATGTTGAAGGTTTTATATTGCCTCGACATCACCAATCACCAGCAGCTCACTGCAGCGGGCAACAAAGGAAAGACAGCAGCTGTGATTGGACTGCCATTACTGCAGTCACATGATTGCCAGCACTATCTAAATGGCCCATTTGAGGCTGAGGGTCTAGATGAGGGAGTAATCTGCTGCCGTGGTTGTCACTCTTGGGACTGAGAGAGAGGCGTCACACAGTAAGTGCATTTTTTCAATCTTGACTGTGTGTGCCTGCATCCTCCCGTCCCAAGTGACTGACTCTTCTCGATCTGCTGCTAGCTGCTGCCAGGCTGAAAGAGTGACCTGTGGTGGCAAATGTGGGCAGTGGCAGTCCCTGACTTCCCTACTCCATTCCAACCCCCCACACACAGCATGCCTCTCACTCACTCCCGATCTGCAGTGCACTCCATCCCCCCAACCCAAACCCACACTGACAGCAGGCACAAGCTCTTCTGGTACTCTCTGCAGCTTCTGGCAATGCTGCAGAGCGATAACTAATTTCAGGTTGCCATTTCGGTTTGGCAGGATGAAACCTGATTCTGACCTTAAATTCAACACTGCCAAACCCGAATGGCCTGAACATGTGACTCGACCGATGCCCAGCCCTAATGCTGACATTCATGGCCTGGCCTATATCAAACCAGCAGGTTACTGCTGCAGACAATGAATATATATATATATATATATGTTATCACTTGTACTACAGTATCAGCATTTTGCTAATCTCATGTACAGAATACTGGTATGTATTCTCCTGCAGTCCAGTCAGACACGTCATCATTTTAGAGCAAGGGGGGAGAGAGTTCAGATATGAGTTATTTAGCTTCAAAATAAGCCAGAAAATACACCACAGAGCATCTTATACCCTGGGCTTCTGGGCCTAGTGGCCGCCAGACCCTCTGACTTTTTAAAGAAGTCACAGACTCCAAGAAAAGATAATCTCCCTTGTAAAATCCTGGCAACGACCCTGCACTACATAAGCAATAATACCCAACAGAGTGGGTGGTATTGGGAAATATTAGATGGCCCAGGGGCATAATGAGGCCTGACACTGCAGGGGAGGGCCTTATAGCCCTGGAAGGTCTGTTTTTTCCAATGCCACCCACCCTGGAGGATATTATTGCACTTAGAAAATGGGCACATGTGTTAATTTTAGTTAGGTTGTAAAATAACAAATGAAATGACTGAACATAAATAGAAATATCAGAAAATAAACTTTTTTTTGATAAAGTAGTCCTTCATTTTCTGTGCTGTTCCAGCCCCTGCCCCCACCCACACTCACTCAGGTGACAGAGCCATTCTGTTCTCCTACCCCCAAAAAACAAGATGTCAAGTTTTTTTAGCTGCCGAGCTGGAGAGGCAGAAACTGTGGTTTTACTGCAGCTTCAAAATAGGTGTATACAAACAGGGGCCTGTTGATCTGGACATATTGGGGGCTCCATGCTTTACTTGGTAACAATCTGTTGTCTCCCCCATCGAGTTGCATGCCAGTGTTACTGTTTGTTTTACTTATTTTTTACTTTAGCGCGATGGTATGGAGTTGAAGCTGCGGTGGTAAATGTACTGGAGTGGGACCCAGCTACAGATCAAAGGAGATGGCATCAAACAAAAGTAAGCCAAAAACAAGAGTTTTCTTTTTGCCTGTAGTGGAAGGGTCGAGGAGAGCCAGTATCAGTGCGTTACAGTTTGTGGCACTTCCGTGTAGAATATCGGGGCTGGTTCTGTTTCTGTTGTGGAGAAGAGTTTAAATGAATGGCAGCAGTGAGCAGAGATAGCAGGACAGAAAGTTTTTCTTTTTGGTTTGGAAAGGCACACACGTGTTGCACATTTAAAACCGCACTGATGACAGGCGGTTCTGTGAATCTGATCAGTCGGACAGCTTTGCTTTACTAGTTTCTTTTGTATGTGTGGCCAGTGTCTATTTTAATTATTTGGAAAGCTAATGGAGACTGGAGATCACTTCTGTTGCGAGGTGGGGTGGAGGGGCTGCCTTGCTTGGTGTCCGTACAATTTTCAGTAGTGGCGAGAGAGATAAGCTGGAGGGAGAGCTCAGGTATTGAGAGTCATGGAGAATTGCTCATGAGGGTACAGTAATTACATAAAAAAATAAATAAATGTAACTACAAAGGAGCACAGCTGAGGTTGTGTGAGAGGAATTTTAGGTAGCTGGTAGTGAACTGCATAGCACTGGGGGCTAGTATCTCTTGCTAAGTGAGAGTAAAAATGTCAATGATTTAAAACTAAATTGTGTATTTTCAGCCAATCAGGAAGTAGGATGGGCAGGGGTACAGTGGGTGATGGGGTACTGGGGCTGGCACTTTTTATTTCCTGGGCATCTATTGAAAGTTAATGTACCCTTGGCAAGGGAACCAGCCAATCAGATGTCAGGAAACAGAAAGCCAATTTTCTAAGAAATGTAGAAACATAAACTTTGATGGTAGACAAGGATGGCTTGGCCCACCTAGTCTGCCCATTTCCTACCTATTGGATAAGCTGCAGATCCTAGTTAACCAACAGCCTACTTCTTCCTACCCCCACCCCTAGAATTGCCTTATGTCTGTCCCATGAATTCTTGAATTCCCCACTGTTTTGACCCCACGACCTCCTCAGGAAGGCTGCTCCATATGTCCACAGCCTCTCTGTGAAAAAGTACTTCTCACATTGCCCATGAGCCGCCCCTCTATCTTCAAATTGTGTCCCTTGTTCTTGCACATTTCTTTTTTGAAAGATGCTACCCTTTGGACTTTGTTGATTCCCTTGAGGTGCTTGAAAGTTTCTATCATGTCCCCTCCTCCTTTCCTCAAGGGTATACATATTAAGCTGCTTTATTCTCTCTCATATGACTTCTGTTGCAGACCATGCACCATTTTAGTTGCCCTCCTCTGAACTGCCTCCATCCTGTCTATGTTCTTGTGGGATGGGGTCTCCAGAACTGCACACAGTACTCCAGATGGAGTCTCACCAACTGTCTGTATAGAGGGATAGCGACTTCCTGTTTTCCACTGGTGATGCCTCTCCTATACATCCTAGTATCCCCCCAGCCATCCTTACTGCCTTCTCACATTGCTTGCTTATCTTTAGGTCATCTGATATGACTACCCCAGGTCTCTTTCCATTTTTGTTGTTGATGCCTCTCCCTGTTGTGTACTCTTCCTGGGTTTTTGTTTACCAGGTGCATCACTTTGCTCTTCTTTGTGTAACCCCCTACTAATGGGGGTTCCTAGAAGCTTTCCTGGAGCTTGCCTAAATGCTCCATGCCTGACTAGTGTTCGGCGTAAGTCAGCTTCTGTGGGTGTTGTGAGTGCTTTTATAAAGCCTCCAGTACTGTCTCTCTCTACAAGCTGCCTGCTTGCATGTTTTAAGTACCAATAGGGGACTGGGGTTTCCTGCTCGAGTTCTGCTCTGGACTGCTGTTTGATTGCTCTATTTCTGTGGTTGCTAGGAGCGCTGAGGGGGCCTATCTAACAGATATAATTGTCCCCTTAAAAACATGTATAGTATTGGTTAAATTGCAGTTTGTCTAACCTCTCTTTGTGTAGCTGGGACTTTGTGTTGTGTCTTCCATATTGGACCCGGACTGTGTGAAAGGGGTCCAATAGTAGCTAAGGGCATCGGAATTGGCATGGAGGTGACCAGCCAGGAATCAGGACTCTGGCTACAGCCAGCTTACCAATGGGGACACAGCTTGTAATTTTGGAAGTGGCATTCTGGGCCATGGAGCCTTTTCGCACCACTGAGGGCCAGACTAAGTGATGGGCATTTGTAACCAGCCAATGGAATCGGGTGGTGCCCATTGTGAGGATTGCACCATGCTGTTAGGGGCAGATGCATTGTGACTGTGAAGGAGGAGGGAGCTCTGAGCTCCTGTGCCATTGAGTGTTCTGCGCGAAGCGCGAAAGGCCTGAGGCAGCTGTTTGTATTGCCAGTGCTCCACAGATTAAATCCGCAGGTTTGCGTGTCAGAGGAGGCTGTGTACAAGACAGCTACCTACCAGGCTACACCTGAAGAGGACTGGAGAATCTTCTGAATCGCGCTTGGTCTGTCAGGACAGTGTAGCTGCGTGAAACGTCCGTATGGCTGTGAGTTCAGTCAGATCCTGAAGGCAGCTGCCTGGTATGGTACCCTGTGTGTTTTTCCATATAAGTGTGTGAGGATGTCTTGAAGCTCAGGCTCAGCCCTGTGAGTGTGAAAGCATGGTCCTTTGCTGGAGTTGTGAGTACTGAATCAGGGCAGCTCCTGTTAAAGGTTACAAACAAAGCCTAAATCATTTTGTTGTATTGCTGACACCACTAATTGAGCTTTCTGGCACCATCTGACCTGTTCAGGGATTAACTGCTGTGTGTCAGGGCCCCAACCAGCTGCATCGAGGAACTAGCCATTAGGGCTTGGGTACCCATAGACAGTACTTACTAGGCCTGTGCACAGAGCCATAGGTAGATTTATATATACTGTAGTGGTAAGCCAATTAACCTGATTTCCCTGGTCCTTGTTAGCTCCCTTAAATAAATCAGATTGCTTGTTTTGCAAAAGTACACTGGCTAGTTTGTATTAATGGGGAAAACTGCACAGTGAATGTGGTGTAACTGTACATTACTTTCCAGGGGTCCCGGAGTGAGCTGACTGGTTCGAGCAGGGGTAAGTGTAGTGGTAGAGACACTGAAATTGAACAGTGTGGCCACTTGTGGAGAAGGAAGGTTGCAGCAACCGGAGGGCTGTGACCAGTCAACCAAGACAGTTTCAACCCCGACACCTGGATAGAGGCACACACCAATGGATCTGGGCCCCTCACCTGCCACAGTTAAGGCAGGCAGGGGTAGTATCCCTTAGGATAGCGCCCATGGGGGCTACATTTGCACTGAATCTAAGCTGCCATACTTTTGACCATTCCTCAAACCTTGCCAAGTCCCTTCTCATCCTTTCCACCCCACTTCCCCGTGCATCAACCCTGTTGCAGATCTTTTATGTCATTTGCACGGAGGCATACTTTTCCTTCCAGTCCCTCTGCAATGTCACTTATAAAGACATTAAAAAGACCAGACCCAGTAACGAACCCTGTGGTACCCAGTAGTAACCCCCTTCTTTGAAGTGGACTCTGTTTATTATTATCTTCTGTGTCCTGTTTCCAACCAATTTTTACCCAGGCTACCACCCTGGGACCCAATCCTGCTGTCTTATTATAATCTCAGACTGCTTTTGACCCAAAAACAAACAGTTATAAATGCCAACAGGGCAACTATGGAAACAAAGTAAGCAAACTTCAAAATGGGAAGTCTGACATCTCAGACCTCTAATCTCTTCTCAGTTTCAATAAACACTAATAACAGTGTTCAGGAAAAGAGGGTAGAAGAGGTAAATGGTACACCCCAAAGGTATGGGGCTGTCTTCTGGAGCCATGTAGGCATTGAGGAGCTCCTGATCTTTGGTTCCATCGTGCAAACTTTGACCGGAATGGGGTAGAGGAATCAAAATACGGAAGTTAGAACATCACTTCCATCCATGGAGAGGTAGTCTTTTTTTTTTTTTTTTCTTTCCAATTGTTTAATCAGGAGTGGCACACTAAGCTGAAAGCTTGTTTACAGATGTGACCTAAGAGCACAGGAAGTTAAGTGACTTGCTCAAGGTCACACAGTATGCTAGTGGGGCTGTGGGATTCAAACCCATGTCTCCAGATTTGCAGCTCAGCCTTAAACCACTGTGCTATACTGCCTCTCAATACTTGCCACATGCATATTGTTTTAACTTTAGATCAAGCACGAAATCATACAGTCATTTGCCAAAAGACCTGGGTGAACATAAAAGATATTGGCAGAGTAATTTTCACTGGTTTGTCTGACCGAGACAACATTCCCTTGTAAGGTCTGTGGTACTTCATGGGAAAAGGAGGCGCTTAAACATAAGTCCTTCGGGGATAAAGTAAAATTGCTTCTCCACTTCCATATGTGACTGTGAGGTTTCTTACATCACAGCATCCAAAACAACATGAATACATCGGGTGGTATCTCACTCTGTAATCAGGCTGTTTGCCCACCCTTGCCAGTCCGACAACACTAGCTGTCTTTTCTGTGTGCGCTCCATGTCCCGATCTGGTAATGGAAGATCTGTGTTTTCAAAGCCGCCAGTGCCTCTCCAGCCATATTGTATATATCACAGGACCATCTTCCCAAAAGATCTTACGCTTTGCAGGAAAGGGTGTCTGGAACCTTATCTGTTTATCTTTCAAGAACTGCAGTATGGGGCCATATTGAAGCCTTTTGCTTGCTACACTTAAGGGGGTAATTTGGTCCAGGAACACGGGAATTCAGGTATGAAAAGTTCTTTTTGCTTCAAGCTCGGAGGATATCTTCTTTAGTTTTATAAGTGGAGAAACATAGAAACATAGACTTTGATAGCAGATTAGGACTGCTTGCCCCACCCAGTCTGCCCATTTTCCTACCTATTGGATGAGCTGCAGATCCTGGTTAACCAACAGCCTACTTCCTCCTACCTTCCATTAGAATTGCCTTATATCTGTCCCATGCATTCTCATGTTTTGACCCTATAACCTCCTCAGGAAGGCTGTTCCATGCATCCACCACCCTGTCAGTGAAAAATACTCCTCATGTTGCCCTGAGTCGTCCCCTCTCTATCTTCAAATTGTGCCCCTTGTTCTTGCACATCTCTTTTTCTGAAAGATACTACCTTCTTGGACTTTGTCGATCCCTCGAGGTACTTGAAAGTTTCTATCATGTGTCCCCTCTCCTCCTTTCCTCGAGGGTATACACATTAAGCTCTTTTAGTCTCTCTTTGTATGGTTTCTGGTGCAGACCCTGCACCATTTTAGTTGTCCTCCTCTGACTGCCTCCATCCTGTGGAGAGTTTCATTACGATCGTATGATGATGAGCATTGGGTCAGATGGTTTTGGCAGCAGTGAGCAATGTGCTCGCTCTGTAGACAGCTTGTAGTCTGCTGGAAGGTCTAGTATATCTCACAATAAATTTTCTACAAAGGCTGTCATTGGCATTGTCTCAGAGCCCTCGGTTAAGCCATACAGGTGGAGGTTCTCTCTTCTGGAGTGTCCTTCAAGATCCAGACGTTTAGCTTGAAGTGTAAAGTCTGGACCAGCGGGCCTGTATCACTTAGGTCGATTTGGACAGTCCCTCCTCCAATGCTGCAATATGATTCTCCTCCTGTTTCATCCTACTTTCCAGTTTTGAGAATCATTGTGAGAGATTATGAAACTCTTTTTTATTTTCTGCTCTAGATCCTCGGATCTCTTTTAGCAGTGTTTCAAAACAGCTCCTTGATAACTGCTCAGCCTCTCCATTGATATTGTAGTCTGCACCATGAGTACTGGAGGGCAAAGAGCTCCTGCTGCGTTGCTCCACATCCAAAGTTGATCTGCTGACATCTGACTGATTGGAAGACATTTATGCCTAGATCTGGTGCTCCCATTTTGTTTGCTACCTGCTGCACACATTTTATTATCAAATTGCAGGTTTTGATTTGGTAAGGAGGTAATTTAATTCCTGAGGGTATAGGAGCTCAGAGATCCTCTCCTCTGCTCTGCAGTATCACCAGGCGTCTTCTACTTTTTACATCTCGGTGTTTTAACCGAGTGATGTAAATATGCCCATTGTGTTGGACAGCGCAGCATGTTGCTGTGCTGTTTTTGACCACGGCATATTGATCACATGCCCTTGGGCAGTGGTTGTTTGTAGCTGACATTTCCCACCCTGCAGGTGCACGCTTTACTTAAAGTCCTCTTGATGGAGTGACTCAGCTTTGAATGTGAGGGAGAGTTGGCATTTCAGTAGTGAAGAGTGTGGCCGAGTGAGAACAGTTTTGGGGGTGCTCTTCTGTAAGGTTACTGAGCTGGTATTAAAACATGTCCATTGTGATAAGTGCATGGCACTGTGCTGAAGTGAGAGAAATTGGCAGACACAGTGCTATTTAATATAAAGGCAAAGGAACAAAGAAATGGGATTCTGCAATTTACCTATATGTGAGATTATTTGTGGACATCGATGAATATTACAGTGAGAGCCTGTGAGTCACTTTTATTTTACTCAGAAATCTTACTTATTTAGAAGTAAGGTATTTTACATTTCACTGTACTAAAGTAATAGAACCTAGAGATGGCATCCATTGGCTTTTTTTGTTTCATTTGGTGTGTATTAATATGGATAATGTTAGTACTGGTAATGAGGTTCCTGTTGAATTGAAATTAGATCAGGCACATGACTGCGCATGAATAGGTTGCTAATGCACATTCACATGACATTTCTGATTCAGTAAGGTTTCAAGAACTATCCTTGCCATTTTATAAGTCAAGTGCCCAATAGTTAGACAGCCAGTTGGGTTGTCACCTTTCCGATTTCCCAGGACACATCTGGAAACAAGGTCTTACAAGCTCAGCATGTCTTTCCTGGTGAAACTTTTGAAATAAATAAATACATCAGTCAATCAATCAATCAGTCAGTCAAAGTCCCCACACAGGCTGCAGTCCTGGGAGCCTATGAGAGCAACAAACAAATGGTGCCACACAATTGGGACTGACAGTCAGAGGTAGCAGATTTTGATTTGTTTAAGCTTTGGCAATTTCTTTGGGTGGGCGGAGGGTTACATGTCCCAAAACATTTAGATATATCCTGGTATGTCACAGGAGGTCCTATTGAAATGAAAAGGATTTCCTGTGGAAATCTCCAGAGATGTATAGATAAATTGGAGATCTCTGGCTGCCACTGTTGTTTTACAGTAAGGGGAGTTACAGGTTGTGAAATGAATGGTTGGATAGTGGTGGTAGTGGGCATAGTTTTGAAGTAAGTCTTCGGATGCCATTTACTTATTTATAATTACAGTGGGCTGTGGGTTAAGTCAGTTTCAATACAGGGCCCAATGCTTATAAATGTCATTCCAATACTACGATAATCCAAGATCCCCAATCACCACCACCACTCAAGTTTGGATTTAACACATCAGTCCTGGATGCTTTCTTAATGATACAGCATTTGTAAGACTGCACTGTCATGAATCCATCCATGCATCCATCTATCAATCTTCCATCCATTCATCCATCCATCCATCCATCCATCCAATTAATCGACTATTCCGACAGGTCCCAAACAAACAATTAATTTCTAATATTACAAATCTACTATTCCATCAGTTCACCCAACAACCAATTAATTTATAATATTATAAACTGCAGTTTCTCACACCAGGAATTTTTAGCATCTATTGACAGAAGCAGCAGATATGTGGTTCAACTGCCCGGAGAGAAGAGTCAATGCAAATGAGGAAGGCATTAGCCAATCAGAATACAGTTAGAGTAGAGTGCTGCCTACTCTACTGTAACTGTATCCTGATTGGCCAATGCATTCCTCATATGCATTGACTCCTCCTTCTCCGGGGCAGCTGAAACTCCAGCTGGCATACTTCTGCTTCTGTCAATAATGCTAAAGAATACCCTGGAAGAAGTAATATTACTGGTGAGTAATTGTTTCTTCTTGCTGCATAGGAAAATATCAGTATCCAATCACACATCAGAATAAACATACAGCACACTTACCGTGCAGCCACAAAATATATAACACATACACGCTAGAAGAAATGGAGCAAGTTGTATGGTTACATATATAATACCTGTGGTGCTGAGAGAGTTATGTTATCATATACAACTTGTTTGAGAAGACATGCAGGGCCAGCACAAACAAGGGAACCTCACCCCTTTTTTTTGTAATAAAATTTTTTTCATTTTAAATTGAAAGTAAAATACATTACATTCAAGCTAACTGAAAACATTAGATATTCATACAATCAGCCATTTTCTCTGACACACATCTACATGTTCTATAATATGTATGTTTGTCTTGTACTAATCAATACCCCAGCCCAGCCCATTTGAGTCTTTTGGCAACTACATCTAAACTGCTTGCCAAAACAATATGCTCAACCCTGCTTTTTGTGTGTATACACTTTGAAGTCACTGTAAAGGAGACACATTAAAATGTAATTGACTTTTGGGGGTGGGTTAGAGTGTGACTCTGAGAATATTTCTGTGCTAGAGCTTCCTGAAGTAAATATAACCTTTGAGAACTTGACTCCGTGCCAGCTGTTTCTAAAGGGTACATTTTCAAAGTTTTGCATATAACTGTCCATGAGAGATTGGGTTTCTAAAAATCCCAGGATATTTTTCAACTTATTTACTAGCCTTAAATGTAATCTGCTTAGCAGAGGATACAGTAGTAATATAAGAGCAGCTTCATAAGAATTTCGTTTACTTTTGGATTGCTTAGTACTAATATTAATATAATACAAAACTCATACTATACTACAAAAGAACCTCAACCAATCAGAAAACAAAGCTGCTGCTGTTATATATTATATAATCAGTGTCAGTGGCTCAGTAGGTAGCACACTCGCCTCTGAGGCTGGGAGATTAGAGGGCTGTGGGTTCAGTTCCCACATCTGGCACTTGGGTTAATATCCCAGTACTGACACTGTAGTGCAGCATGAGAGGGTGCTGCACTTGAGGTGCCATCTTTGGATGAAACGCTAAACCGAGGTCTCATCTGCCTGGATTGGTGGTAGTTGAGGTGGATGTTAAAGATCCCATGGCACTTATCGAAAAGAATAGGGAATTTCTCCGGTGTCCTGGCTAAACTTCCTCATTCACTAAAAATACCACTAGCATCTTAATCTGGTTCAATTTCAGTTGGCATCCATCTGTATCCCCTCCCTGGGTCGTGCCTGAAAATAGGCAGGATTTGTCTAGTGCACTTACCCGGTCAACAAAAACTAAATAAAACAAATAAATGTTACTGTAAAACTAGAAATTTTCACTGTCAAATAATTTTCACTATTTTCACTGCAGTTATTTGCACTAAAATTAATTTGCTTTAATTAGCAGTTTTCCATTACAGTCAACGCAATGCTAAATGACTTACAGCTAAATTTAATTTGTGCAATTATGGTTGCATTTGTGTTTGTGCTAAAATTACTTCGTGAAAATAACTAGTTTTCTAGCATCTGCCTTTAAAATGGGTAAAATAAATCTTGTGCTGTGATTGCGGAATCCAGTCACATGCTGTAGTGGTGTAGTTATTACCATACAACAGCATGGGGCAGTTAAAATGTCTTTTCTTTTGGCTTTTTCTGTCATTTTTTAAGCATGATAACCCACTTCAGAGTATGTGGTTATACTGTGACAGCCACACTTCCTGGGGTTGATGGTGCTTGACTGTACCTCTTGCCTCATAATCTACCTGGGGCATGCAGTTATTATAGTATAACTATGCACCCTGTCATGTGTTATCACTTACATAATTTATACCAGGTGTTTAATGCATTTGAAGGTACAAAGCAAAACAAACAATGAAGGCCATCTCTAGGGTTCAGCAGTCCTGGACTAAGCAACAGTAACCAGAATTGCACAGAGTTAACACTTGCTCCCAAACAGTGAAGCACTACACAGAGCCCAAAATGTAGAAGCACTCAAAAGTTAGTTTATTTTTAACTTTACTATGCTTTTCTCCCTTTTCAACCAGGCAGCCCCTCATTGGCCATGCTTCTGCTCCCAGCCCCAACACCCACCTTCCTTGGGACTTACACACCACCGCTGGGTCCTCCTGGCTTGCCCCTCAGAGCTGGGCCATCAGTGGGGACACTGTTCCTTAAGTTTAGTGTGGTCCAGTGGTGAGGGCTGCAGTTGGCAGTGCAGGGCCTGTGGAACGGAGCCGGCATTATGCTGCTGCACTCAGTATTTACATTTTCTCCCAGCCCCTTAGAACATGATCCAGCCCCTGTGAGTATGTCGTTCCCACTTGTGCATGGTGACGCATGCCCAGCAGTCATCATACTCCCTTGTGTGCTCCTGCAGCTCTAGCTTGCACCGCCATCTCTGGTCACCAGTTGGAGGCAGCACAGCAGAGACTGGCAGCTCTCCCTCCCCAAGGAAGAGCATTCTCTGGGATGTTGATTCTTCTCTCCTGGCTGGTCCTCTGATGATTCAGGCTCTTTCCTGAGCCTGGGTCATCGGCATCTAGCGATTGCCCTACTGCTGCACAGGCGGGCTGGCAAAACTACATTTATTAAGGTGCCAAAAGCAGTGAAAACAGACCTGTGGTTGATCTGAATTGGAACTGGGTGGTTCTGGGGACTATTACCAGGCACAGGTTTGTTTGCATAGCTTTTGTCACCTTAACAATTACTGTTTTAGTGCTTATATATAGTACATCTAGTGGTGCTTGGATGGTGCTTTTTGGATCAGATTGCTTTCCATTGGCTAGTGCTGGTATCTGTCTCCAAATCAGAGAGCTATCCTGCCAGATTCAGATTTTGGATCCAGAGTCAGATTTTATGGATCTGAGGTTGGATCCAGGTGTTTCAGATAGATTCATGTATCTCAGGTCAGATCCAAGAACCCTAGTTTGGATTTTTATGTTTGCTTGCACACATGTGCAAGAAACATAGTGCAATCATCCGAGATTTCGAAGTGTGTCACCTCCTCCTCAATTCAGTCAGTGTGCTGGCAGGCACGGCCCCTGAAGCTATCGCATTCTGGAGCTGTCTATGACAGGCTCCAAAATGCAGTGACATACAGTTGAAAGGGGAGCTACGCTGAGTGGGCAGCGATAAGATATCACCTGCTCATGCGCAGCTCCCCTACACTACACACACACACACACACACACACACACACACAGAAACTCCCCTCCCCGCACACATGTAGCCGGCCAGGGGTGCCCAATCCAAATCGGCGTGCTGCGCTCCCCAAATGCCAGCTAATAGCCGGCGGGGTGCCCAATCCCGTCGGCTTCAATCTGTCTCCCTCCCCACATACTATAGCGCCGAGGGGTGCCCAATCCCCATCAGCTTCACTCCCCACCCCAGTACAGGTGCCACGCTGGGAGCCCACCCAGCGTGGCAACCATGTCATAGCCGGCCAGGGTGCCCAATCCCCGGTCGGCTGAACGCCCCCCACCATCCTTGTGCCATGCTGAGCCCACCCCAGCGTGGCAAACGTCCCGTGTTGTCTAATTTTTTCAACCTGGAAAATAAAAGCGGTCCCACGTAGTCTCACAGCACACCCTCCACAACCCACCCACCCACTCGCACCCGCCTCCCACACCCCCACCAACCCCCTCACCCCATACTTACTCTGGACCTCAAGCGATGATCTTGGGTGGACCGGGGAACACGTCTGCACTCTTCAAAGCCGACCGCGAACTGAGGAATGCCCGGTAAGCTGTATAATGGGCTAGATGGGGGTTCAACATTGCATCTCTCAGGCATTTTTTGGAATTTTTGCACCAAATTTTCAACATGGAGTTTTGGGACCTTCTCATGAATGATGTCACTGTCATGGCGTTTTCAGGTCGAAGGGTGATTTCGGCGCAGTGACTGCGCGGTGACTTGTGAAATCACCCTTCAGGCCTGAATAATGCCATGACAGTGACATCAATCATGAGAAGGGGTCCCAAAACCCCATGTTGAAAATTTGGTGCAAAATTCCAAACAATGACTGTTTATGGGCGTGCGTTATGTGCAGTTCCTCACGCAGGCTCGTAAGTTCACTAATTTCAATATTTTCACTCTAGATTTACAACATTGCCATTTCACCACACCTTCTTATGAGCAGTACAGCTGTCATTTTTCACATCTCACCCAAAATGTGTTTCCACTCATGAGCGCACAAAGGCGCGGTCGTGTTGCGAAATCAATGTCTCGGACAAATTAAGAAAATCACAGTGACACTGTTCATGAGCAGAGGTCTTAAAGTGGCTATGTTGAAAATTTGGTGAATATATCTAAAATGACTGTTTTATGAGTGTCGTTGCTCAGTTCCTACGCATGCTCGTAAGTTCGCAAACTTTCAATATTTTCACTCCAGATTTTCAACATTGCCATTTTACCACACCTTCTTATGAGCAGTACAGCTGTCATTTTTCACATCTCACCCAAAACATGTTTCCGCCCATGTAGCGCATACAGTGGCACAGTGGCAAGGATCAATGTACAGGACAAATTAAGAAAATCACAGTGACACTGTTCATGAGCTGAGGTCTTAAAATGGCTATGTTGAAAATTTGGTGAACAAATTCCAAAATGATCGTTTACTAGAAAGCGTATGCTGTACAGTTCCTTTGCCGCATCGTAGTTTCAAGTAAATTTCAATATGTTCACTCCAGATTTTCAACATTGCCATTTTACCACACCTTCTTATGAGTAGTACAGCTGTCATTTTCACATCTCACCCAAAACGCAGTTTCCGCCATGTAGCGCATAATGGCGCAGTTGGTGTGCGGTAAATCAGTGTGTGGGACAAATTAAGAAAATCACAGTGACACTATTCATGAGCAGAGGTCTTAAAATGGCTATGTTGAAAATTTGGTGAAAAAATTCTAAAAATGACCCAAACGCGCCCCAATGCCTGTCACTCTCTGCAGGGTAGTGGTGGGTTGGCTTCAGTTCAATACTTCACTGCCATTCCTATTACGCAGCTCTGTAACTTCTACACTACCACTGCCAATGCCAGCAAGCAAACATTCAGCATTGACAAATGCTTGTTGGATCAGACATTGGATAGGACTATCCTGTACTATCTTACCCATTTTAAACCTTCTAGTGACTCGACATTGTTAAAACAACACTCCTTACATGCTACCATCAAGGGTAACCTTCTGTTTCTGTCCCTAACCCATGTTGGCAGCATGTAATATTTAATATGTACTAAATCCAGCATTAAACATTCATTTTATGTTTCCTTGTGCATGCACAAGAAACATGATGTGGCAGCTTAGGAGAGAAGTGGGTTGTGGAGGTGCGGCACTGTGGCAGCCAATGCAGGCACTGCATTTGTGGGCTTGGCACTGTTCACCCAATGCAGGCCCAGTGTCCTGATGACATTGGTTGTGCATAAGTGCCACCAAGTTGAAATGATTTGGCCGCTGCAATGAGGGGCCACCTTGTCATTTCAGCGTTAGCCATTCCGCTGCAATGAGGGCGACCCATCATTGCAGGGTGGTACTCTGCCTGGTGTAACATGTCCGTAAACATGGTGGTGGAGGGAAAGCCAACTGACTGAGATGCCCAATCCCCTGTCAGCATGCCCCAGCCAAGTTAATTTGCTGATGGGGAGCCCACTCCGTCGGCATAATGCCTGTCCCTCATTTGTTGTGTGCGAAAGGGGTGCCAAATTCCCTTGACATCATGTCCTCCCAAACAGTCATGCTTTGCTGATGGGGTCCCAATCTCTGTTGGCTTAAGTCCCCTCAAAGGCAGGTGGCACACTGGGAGTCCACCCAGTGTGCCGAAGAAGCCTGCAAAAAAAACCTTCCCGACGCCTTTTTTTTTTTTTTTTTTCTGTCCCTGAAAGAAAGGAAACAGTCCATGTCAGTCAGGTCCCTCCCTAACCTGCACCCAGCCACTGTGCACCCTACCTCCCCACCTCCCCACCCCATACTTACCTCTGGAGCCCGCACGACGATCTTCGGTGGACCGGGAACACGCCTGCACTCTTTAAAGCCAACGCAAACTGAAGAAATGCCAGAAAGCTGTATAATGGCATAAATAGGGTTTTTCAACTTTGTACATATCTCAGGCATTTTGGGAATTTTGGCACCACATTTTCAACATGGGGTTATTGGGACCCCTCCTTATGAATTCAATCATTATCATTGCATTATTTGGTCCTGAAAGGTGAGTTTGTGGTCACTGCGTGGAATCACCTTTTGGGACTGAGTAATGAAATGACAGTGCCACTGTTCATGAGGCAGGCTCTCAAAAGTCTATGTTGCAAATCTGGTGAAAAATCCAAACAAATGACTGTTTTATGAGCGTGCGTTGCGCGGTTTCCATGCATGCTCATAACTTCACAAATCAGTAATATTTTCACTCCAGATTTTCAACATTGGCATTTTGAACACCTCCTGATGAACAGTACAGCTGTCATTTTTCACATCCTGGCTGAAATGTGTTTTCGCACTTCCGACACGGAATAGCACGGTTGCTGTGGGAAATCAGTGTTCAGGACACATTAAGAAAATCACACTGACATTGTTCATGAGCAGAGGTCCTAAATGCCTATATTGAAAATTTAGTGATGAAAGTCCATAAAATAACTGTATTACGAGCTGCAGGCTTAGTGCTTCATGCACGCCATAACATCGCAAATTTCTAATATTTTCACTCCAGATTTTCAACATTGGCATTTTTCCACAAATCCTTATGAACAGGACAGCTGTCATTTTCACATCCAGGCCAAGATGTGTTTTCGCACTTCGAGCAGAATAGTGTGGTTGCTGTGGGAAATCAGTGTTCAGGACACATTAAGAAAATCACAGTGACACTGTTCATCAGCAGAGGTTCTAAAATATCTAAGTTGAAAATTTTGTGATGAAAGTTCATAAAATGACTCGTTACGAGCTGCATTGCACAGTTTCCATGCACCCTTCTAACTTTGTAAATCTGTGATATTCACACTCCAAATTTTCAACATTGGCATTTTTCATACCTCCTTATGAACAGAACAGCTGTCATTTTTCACATCCTGGCCAAAATGTGTTTTCACACTTCCAGCGCAGAATAGCACTGTCGCTGTGGGAAATCAGTGTTTGGGACAGATTAGGAAAATCACAGTGACTCTGTTCATGAGCAGAGGTCCTAAAATGCCTATGTTGAAACTTTGGTGACAAACATCTATAAAATGACTGTTATGAGTGCGTTGTTCAGTTTCCATGCACCCTTGTAACTTCACAAATTTGTAGTATTTTCACTCCAGATGTTCAACATTTGCATTTTCAGACCTTCTTTGAACAGTACAGCTGTCACTTTTCACATCCTGGCAAAATGTGTTTTGCACTCGCACACAATAGCGCAGTTGTTGTGGGAAGTCAGTGTTTTGACAGATTAAAAAATCACAGTGACACTGTTCATGAGCAGAGGTGCTAAAATGCCTGTGTTGAAAATTTAGTGACAAAAGTTCTTAAAACGTCTGTGTTATGAGAGTGCGTTGCACAGTTTCCATGCACCCTCATAATTTCAAGCATTTGTAAAATTTTCACTCCAGAGTTTCAACATTGGCATTTTTTCACACCTCCTTATGAACAGTATAGCTGTCATTTTCATATTGTGCCTAAAATATGCGTTTACACACCTGGCACAGAATAGCACAGTTGCTGTCGGAAATCAATTTTGGGACAGATTAAGAAAATCATAGTGACAGTGTTTATGAGCAGAGGTCACAAAATGCCTATGTTGAAAATTTGGTGAAATAATTCCACTAAATGACTGTGTTACGTGCATGCATTGTGCAGTTTCCACGTATGCTCGGAAGTGCGAGTATTTTTAATATTTCCTCTACAGATTTTCAACACTGCCATCCCTTCACACCTCCCTATGGATGGTACAGCTGTCATTCTTCACATCCTGCCCAAATCTGTGTTCTTATACAGCTGGTGCAGAATGGCACGGTCGCTGTGGGAACTCATTAACAAAATCACAGTGCCACTCTTCATGAAGAGGTCCCAAATGCTTTCATGAGGTGGGGTCACAAAAGGCCATATTGAAAATCTGTAGTGCAGATACCAGCAAATGTCAGTGGTGTTAGGGTCTCTAACCATAATGTCCCAACCTGTACAAACTGAAAGGCATCAATAGTATGCCTTTGGATTGCCAACTGTAATGCTCATGCCATCCCACCCCACCCCCCAGCCAGTGATAGGCATCGAGGTGTGCCTTGAACTCTTTGGCCCAGAGTTCACCCCATTCTCCTATACTGCACCCATTTCAGCATATGTCCTTATGGAATGGGGTGACTATAAAGCGAACACCCCAAGGCACACCTTAACACGTGTTGGTGTCTGCAGGATAGGGTGAGGTGACAAGGCATGAACATCATGGGTGATGACCCAAATGCATACCTCAATGCCTGTCAGTCTCTGCAGGGTGGTGGTGGGGTTGGTGTGAAGTTCAATACATCACTGCCATTCCTATTCTGCATCTGTCTAATGCCTGCATTTCCAATGCTAATCCCAGCAAGCAAACACTGGCATTGACAAATGCTTGTAATAGTGCCTCATGATTAGATTTCTTTTATTCAGTCTGAATTTGTTCTTTAAAAGTACTTGATATAATTGCTTTGCTTAAGTTAAGATTCCCACACAGTGTCAGTGGCTCAGTAGGTAGCACACCCCCTCTGAGGCTGGGAGATCAGAGGGCTGTGGGTTCAGTTCCCACATCTGCACTTGGGTTAATATCCCAGTACTGACACTGTAATGCAGCATGAGAGGGGTGCTGCACTCTGAGGTGCCATTTTTTGGATGAGATGTTAAACTGAGGTCCCATCTGCCTGGATTGGTGGTAGTTCAGGTGGATGTTAAAGATCCCATGGCACTTCTCAAAAGAGTAGGGAAATTTTCCCGTATCCTGGCCAATTTCCTCATTCACTAGGAGTACCACCAACAGCTTACTCTGGTTTAAGGTCAGCTGTCATTCATCTGTATCCCCTCCCCAGGTTGTGCCTGAAAATAGGCAGGATTTGTCTAGTGCACTTACTCGGTCAACAAAAATAAACAATACTTAAAGGAAGATTTGCCAGACTCATTTTTTTTTCCAGTGTCTTTGTCTACATTTTCTGAACATTGTTATACATATTGGGCCAGATATTCAAAAGGTTGTGCCATGCGCAAGGGTTGCGCCTGCACAAGTCCGAATTGCTCCATTCTGCGATATTCAGCAGGAGGCAGTTGTGCCACTGAAAACATGCTGAACAACAGCGCAATGCAAATGAATGCATGCTGAACTGGAGGGAGGAACCATGATAAACTGCACAGCCCGATATTCAGCTGGCTGTGCAGAGTTGTGCAGGCGCAACCCCAACCTGCGCCTGCACAACTTTGAGCCAAAAAAAAAGGATCAAGTCGAGGGCCACCCACAGGTGAGCTGCCACATTGCAGGGCGCAACACAGCAGCTGCCACCTGTGGCTGGCCCTCAACCCACTCCCTGTGCCCCCTGCAGCCTGACAGCGGGCAAAAAGTAAAACACCCCCCACTGGTCCGATAGCAGGCAACAGCAGAAAAGTCCTCCTTCCCCGACTGCCCGATCACGGGCAGCAAAGTTCCCCCAAACATATCCCTGGTGGTCCTGTGGACCGATAAGCCCGATCGCGAGGCTGGAGTGGTAAAGCACACACCCCCAACACATCCCTGGTCCTAGTGTCCCCCCCACCCACCACGGCTTCACCACCCCCCCTCACAGCCCGGCGGGCAGCATCACCTCCCACCCGCTGCCGCCTGTCGTCATCAATTGATCAGTTCGGTAGGGCAGCACGCCCATTGGTGCAGAGTAAGAGACACGGGCGGCAGCCCATACCGACAAGACAGTCCAGCTTTGTGAATGAATGAATTCAAGGGCACAACCTTTGAATATCACTCTGGCCACACCTCTGTGCAACTATTTTGTGCAGCGCATGGGCTTGCGCCACAAAATAGCTTAGTTTGAATATCTGGCCCATTATCTATTGTTTTACTTGCTGGTTTTAGTGATGCATTTTGGCAGAATGATGTATGATGTTCTGTAGTGTTTGAACACTATATAATTGTAAGTTTGTGTATGCTACCAGGATACAGCAGAAAATTAGACTTTTATCACAATGAGCTCTTGCAGGTTGTATAGATATGAGAGAGAGGATGGATACACTAAAAACTATTTTACTACTCAAGTTATAACACAAATGCTTCCTTTACCTACAAACAGACTCTTGGTGAGGCATAAGTGCCTGTTATAATTTCAGAAGTGACTAGTCTCTCCCACCCTCAATAATGTGGATTTTGGTTGAGGGACCAGAGAAGAACTGCAGCTAAAGGGAGTGTTGATTTTTGTGGTGCTCCATACCAGCATGTAGAAGCGCTCCACCCCAGAAAACACAGAAACACAGATTTTGATAGTAGATAAGGAAGGACCTAGCCTGCCCATTGTGCTACCTACTGTTTTAAACTGCAGGTTCCCTCCTACATCAAACAGTGACCACCTGGATGAAAGAGCACAGTGGCACTTCCTGCCAAAAGTCCAGACCAGACAGACCAGATATTTAGTGTGCAGCAGGCAAGGGGAGTAGAATGATAGTGTGTGAGGGCAGTAGTCCTGGGCAAAGCCCTCTGTTAGAACCTACATTTTGAACCAGTGACATGGACAAAAGGCTGCCCACTATTTTATTCTTACCTTTTAGTTCTCATTGTATCTACAAGAGGAATGAGTGACAGCCCTACCCCCACACACACGACACACACACACAATTTCACAGAGTGCTTCTAAGAAAAGAAAGTACACTGCAGTAATAGTGGCCAAATCTGATTTAATAGTTTTTCAGTGTTGAGATGAGAAGTGAACATATATATATATATATATATATACAGTATATATATATATATATGAGAGAGAGAGAAGATAGATAGAGAGAGAGAGAGAGAGAGAGAGATTTTAGCTGTTGGTTAGTGGTAGGCCCACTAGGCACAGGTGCCTGTTTTAGGGGTGACCTGGGAGCACTGGGCGTTAATTGACTTGCTCAGAGTCACACAGTATGCAAGTGTAGGTTGTGAGAATCAAACCCACTTCTGGTCTGCTGGATGTACCAAGCTCATTCACAGCACGCTACTCTAACCTCTATATGATTGTCATAATAAATGTGCATTTATTGTATTTCTATGTGGCAAAAACGGGTTTAGAGAAAGTGCCTTGTACCCTAATAAGTGCCTTCCAACCCTCAATACCCCCAGCTCACTCATCTTCTGGCACCCCTGTGTTCCTCCCTCCTGTTCAGAGCCCCGCTGGTGTAATGTGGCAGTGCAGAGTTGTCGCCGCAGTGTAATCATCCCAGCCAGGGCCAGATTTACCCATATGCCAATGACGCCACGGCTGCCAGGTTCAGAGTGCCACAGAAAGGGACTTTATGTGCAGATGTCTCTGGTGAAGGTAGGGCTCACCCCATCTCTTTTTGTTGTTGTCCTGATTCAAGACAGTGCCTTAATGGGGGTCAGGGCCAAGTGCGCTGGAGTGATGTTGCCCTGCCCCCAACAGCTGGTGCCACACTAAACAAAAGACACAGAGATTGGATTTGTCCTGCTAACAGTTTCCTGCCTTTCTGTGGACCTTTCAATGTAAATAGATTAGATAGCAAGTTGCCTCCTCACCTCATAAGTCATTTGAGTTTAGTCCATGAGATCTAGACTGTTCCATCATCTCCTGCAGAGCTGTTAGTAAGTTACTGGCATAGCATTTTAGGATCAAAGAGCATGACGGTCCCCGACTCCCTGACCACCAGTTATTCTTAAATCGCTCCTCTGCTTAGTGCCATATTAAAGGTGCAACTGTAAGAGGCAAGTGCAGGTCAGCACTTACCACCTCTTTACAATTGCACTTAATAATGGCATGGCAGCCACAGAGATATTTAAGAATAACTGATCAGGGACCGTCTGGCTCTTTGATCCTAGTAATAAGTGTTAGTGAAGTTTGTCAGAACTGGCGCCTCCAACAGCAGCTGTCTGCCGCAGTTGTTTTAAAAATTCTGGGCCATGGAACTTGAAGAAACCAGCCACTGCCTAGTCAATTATTGGGGCATCATATTGTGACTGCAGCAAGCCAGCAAGGAATATATAAGTAGATCAGGTGGGCTAAGCTGTTTCTTTCTCCTGGGCTGGCTACTAGGCTAAGGATGGTGCGGGGGTTAGGTGCAGCATCCTGCTTGCTTCAAGTTGCTTGCCTGTAGTCTACCCTTTATTATCAGTGTGATCCTCCTGACTGTGTTTTTCCGAGTTAACCGAGACCGAGTAGTTTGCTCAGTCCTGAGTTTGCTAAAATGGCAACTGAACTCCATTGAATCTGAATGACTTGAGAGCTGCTGCACTGCATGTTCCAATCCGACTCTCCAGGCGCCCGCTCTGTCACTTCAGTTCGGCAGCTGTGATTTATTTAATAGTTATGATTTTAACATTTGACAGACTAAGTGACAGAGACAGAGTGAATTTTGTGTAGTGGTGCACTGTCTGTATTTTTTCTATATTTCAATTATCGCCTGCCGCCACCCACTACGGCTCTTTGCTTCTTGGCTTTCTCTTGTTGTTGCTGCTACACAAACACTTCTGGGAAAGGACCACCTCAGCTAGTTATTTAAAATTGTTTTAGTTATTTTCCAAAATTCCATTTTCCGATCGATTCTGCAGCTGTCTTCTTCATTCACATTTGATTCAGTGGGGACCCGTGGTGCCATTACTGTCTGCTGCTGGCCTGGCTGGTAAGTAAAGTTACTTATCTAAACTTAACTAAGAAGTCAGAAGTTGTCAAGAAGTGAGCAGTTAAAAATCTGAGAAGCAGCACCTACAGCAGGAAAGCACACTAAGCCCAGATATTCAAAAGGGTTGCTCCATGCGCCAAAGGGTTGGCATGCTTGAAATCATTGCGCCATTCTGCGATATTCAGCAGGAGGCAGCTGCACCACTGAAAACAGGCTGAGCAACAGCTAGCGCAAATGAATGCATGCTCAACATGAGGGGAGGAACCATGATAAACTGCACAACCCGATATTCAGTCGGGCTGTGGAGAGTTATGCAGCGCTAACCCCAACCTGCACCTGCGCAACTTTGAGCCAAAAAAAGGATCAAGTTGAGGGCCACCCACAGGTGAGCTGCTGTATTGCAGGGTGCAACACAGCAGCTGCCACCCGTGGCTGGTCCCCAACTCAGTCCCTGTGCCCCCCACCAGCCCGATCATGGGCAGTGTGTATCCAGACACCCCAAACAGCCAATGCCCGATCACGGGCAGTATGTATCAAGACACCTCCCCAAACAGCTCCCAATGCCCGATCGCGGGCAGTATGTATCAAGACAACCCCCCCACTGATTTCCTACAGCAACCACGCTATTCTACGCTGGAAGTGTGAAACACATTTGGCCAGGATATGTAAATGACAGCTGTACTGCTCTAAGGAGGTGTGGAAAAATGGGAATATTGAAAATCTGGAGTGAAAATATGACAAATTCAGAAGTTACGTAGCATGTGTAGAAACTGAACACACGCCGTAACGCAGTCATTTTTGGAATTTTTTCACCAAATTTGCAACATAGGCTTTTCAGAGCCCACCTCATGAACAATGACACTGTCATTTTGTTAATTTGTCCAAAAGGTGATTCCGCACAGTGATCACAAAATCACCTTTTGGGACTGAATAACGCCATGACAGTGACGAAATTCATGAGGAGGGGTCCCAAGAATCCCATGTTGAAGGTCTGGTGCCAACAGCTGGTGCCACCAACCCAATCTCATTGTTAAATGTGGACATTAAAATCCTCACTAAAGTGTTAGCGCACAGACTAGAATGGATCTTTCCGTATTTATTTATTTATTTATTTATTGAATTGTGATAACTGGGTAAAACCCACTGAGACAACATGTCCCTTTTTCAGGGGTGACCCAGAATTAGGACATTTTGTTGATACATTGTGCATAGCTAGTGTATTATTTACAGATGGAGTCAATTAAGAGTATCAGATAGGGTCAACTGGGGCAATAATAACAAATTCAAAGAGTACAATTAATATTGGTTACATAAGAGAACTTTATAATAGGGACGGTCGAGATGTGACATAAGAGTAATCGAAAAATCAACATTAACAAATGAAAATTGCACATGAGATCAGTGAGAGAGCATAAAGTTATGGTGAGAGAAGCTGGCCTTGCCTGGATGCAGGCTATTTTAGTTGCTAAAGGGATGACTAAGTAGTTAGTCTAGCCCAGTTAGGGTAAAATACTGCTAGTGGTGCCAGATGGCAAACAGTTACATTTGTCCTTGGTTACAGCTGCAGTGCTGTGTTGGCTTTGAGCTAGTTTTTTGAACACCGCAAGTGTGTTATTAAGTTGGGTGTCTTTTGGGAGTGAGTTTCATAGTGAGGGACAGTGAAGGAAAATGCTCACCTACCAGAAACAGATGTAGCTCTTGGAATCTGAAATAGGAGCTTGGAGGAGGAATGGAGGTGTCTAGATTGCATCATGAGATTGAGGACACCTTTAATGCAGGGTGCGTGTGTGGACTTTCATCAGCTTGAAGAGTATGCATAATAAGGGATCTCGTATGTGCTGAAAGATGGCCATCTCAGTGAAGAAGACATCACGTGATCTAGTCGGGGAGGGGGCAGCAGCACAGCAGCCTACAGGTATCTTGTCATACAGGCTGTTTAGCTTGTTATAATCTCAGCCCATAGCAACTGCAGGATAGGAGCACAGAATAGGAGTATATCATTGAACATCATCAGACTGGTTTTCGTGAAAAGCAGAATGACCTCAGATAACCTCACAGCAGTGATTAATGTCATCTGAATTGCCTCACAACAAAAATCCCTGCTGTTCTACTCAGTACAGACATGGAGAAAGCCTTAGGCCCCTTTACACACATTGTCCTTTAATGGAATGCTCCAAACGTGGTCGCTCCATTCACTCTGCTGCACTCAGCCGTGCACTTGTACATGGGTCCCCTTGTATCACTCTCTTGTTGGACAGACTTTCTGGCAGCCAAGAGACCACGAGATGTCCTTACCATGGTAATGATATGAGTGGAAGGAAGCAACTCAGAGGCTTGCTAAAACAGAACATGAGCCATCAAACCCAGAAAAATTGAGAACACATGTGTTGACTGAATACTCACTTTTGTTTCGGATCAGATCACCAACACATGACAGAAATGTAACGGCACAGTGCTTCTGTAACTCATTCCATTACAGTAACTCTCGCTATAATGAATCTTGTTATACTGAATGCTTGGTTATAATGAACGGCCCACATGGCTCCTACATTTTCCTTTGACTCCCAACTACTCCTCCGCTCTATCAGCCATACACACTTGATAGCTGAACTTTGAAAGTTCCCACATTGTGACCATACTCCAGCATTTCTGTGCTCATTCATGTGTTGGACAGTACAGTTGGTTACAGTACAGTACCTGGTTTAAAATGCAAATGATGCCTTACCCTTACTCTTGACTCCCGACTTAGCACTTCCGTAACTGGGCTAATGTGCTTGACAGCTGATTGCTGTCAGTGTTGTTTCTGACACTATAAAACAGCATCACCGAAACTGCAGACAGATGATGACCAGTCTCACAGCAACCATGAAAAGGTCAGGGTTCAAACTAAGCTGGGCATTCTCGATTGCTTGAATGCAGGGAGAGTCTGGCTAAGCTGTGAGCAGAGACAGGGTACAGTAAGTCGACAATCTATACCTGGTGCAAGAAAGAACCATCCTTGTGCAATTTTGTATTGAAGCTGACAAGTCTGAAGCCCTAAAACAAAAAAAAAAAATCAGAAAAGCCGATGATACATACTTGGAAGCACTGTTTCATTTCATTGAGGGAAAAAGTATTATCTCAGTAAGCATTAAACTATGACAAAGGATGGTTCTACATTAATTCCTCAGTAGAGCCCTCCTTGGAGTGGATTAATATGCATGTAACATGGCAAGCATTTCCAGAAATAAGCAGATTTATCATTTGTAATGCATACTTGTAATGCAAAAAGCACACACACACACACACAAGAGTTATATTTCTTCTGAATGTAGCCTGTCTTACATATATTGTGGATGTAGGAGGCATGACTTTACAAAGTATCATATTAGTAAATAAAGCTAATATGTACAGAATTACTAGGGAATTAATGCATGGTTGCTCCATGGTCATCAGCTGTTGCTGTTGCTCCAATGAAAAGTGCTTATTTCTTAAAGCTGCAGTTAGAGTTTTTCAGCAATGTTTAACAACTATACAAAACAATGTGGCTATTAAGTAGTAGATTAATTTGACTGGCTCTATGATGCGGTTCGACAACTAAGTTGTCGACCACGATGGCAACAGCAGATTTATGTCTACCCGCAATTTGGTTGACATAAATCTGGCTTAGACCTCGGCCATTTTTCATCATGGGACTTCGCCTCGAACTCCTGATTCTAGGATTCTTACTCTGAGTCGCAGTTGGATTGGGGAGGGGATTGCAGGACCGGAGAGAGAGTGCAGGGTGTCGGCGATCTATTACAGTGAAAATGTCAATGCTGTCGGCATCAAAGTTTTCACTGTAATAGTGTCGCCATCCTGGTGCATACCAATTTGGCTCATAGTATGCACATATAAATTGACTAATGGATCACTGCTAAGCAACAGGGAAGCAGGAATGCAATCCATGAGAAAATCCTGAAGTGAAACTAGCAGCAGCATTGCTGAACCTACTTCATGACAGCATTAAATTTTTTTATTTTATAATTTCTGTACCCATAATAACCTAACTGTGATGTGTCATAATCTTTTCAGTGGAATTCTGCTTCTCCCCAATTTGACAGCAGAGGAAATGCTAAGAGTTCAGGTGACTTGCATGAGCCCACAATGAGCCAGGACAGTAGATATGGTACGGTATGAAACTGTGAAGATGCATTTTCCAAAGATTTTTAGTACAGCAATGTATAAATTGCTCCAAAATTGGCATATATATCTTACTTTTTATGTTTGCTTGCATGCATGCGCAAGATGCATTATTGGACAGCTTAGGAGAGAAGCGGGGTTTGGAGGTGCTGCACTGTGGTGGCTAATGCTCCCACTGCATTTAGAGGCTTGGTCCGCTTTCTCCAATGCGGTGGCACACTGCTGCTGACACTAGTTCAGCCAGTGTGCAACCAACTTGAAATGAATCTGCCGCTGCAATGAAGGAGCTACCCGTCATTGCAGGACAGTGCCTTGCCTGGTGTAACATGTCAATTAACATGGTGGTGGCTGTCGCCGTCCACCTCAGAATCCCAGTGAAAGCCAATGGGGGTGCCCAATCCCCTGTCAGCATGTCCCTCCTAGATCATTTGCTGATGGGTAGCCCAATCCCTGTTGGCATGATGTTCCCCATTTGTTCTGTGCCGAGGGGTGATCAATCTCCTTGGCTCATGCCCCCTCCCCCAGCACACTGTATGGCCAACAGGGGGCCCAATCCCCATCGGTTCCAGTCCCCCACCACAAACACCCAGGTGGCACACTGGGAGCCCATCCCAGCATGCCAAAAGTGCCCCGTAGTCTTTTTTTTAATCCTGTAAAAAGAAAAAGTCCCTCATCGAGTCCCTTGCCTCAACCCTCATCCACCCTCTGCGCACCCCACCTCCCCACACCCCTCACCCCATACTTACCTCTGGAGCTTGGTGTGATGATCTTGGTAGATCGGGAACATGTCTGCACTCTTCAAAGCCAACCGCGAACTGAAGAAATGCCAGTAAGCTGTATAATGGCATAAATGTTTTTTTCTACTTATGTGGATATCTCAGCCATTTTTGTGACTTTTGGCACCTAATTTTCAACATGGGATTCTTGGGACCCACCTCATGAATTCAGTCACTGTCATGTCGTTATTCGGTCCCAAAAGGTGATTTCGATGCCACTGGCAGAAGCACCTTCGGGACCAATTAATGAAACGACAGTATCACTGTTCATGAGGTGGCCTCTCAAAAACCTTCGTTGCAAATTTGGTGGAAAAATTCAAAATAAGACTGTGTTACAATTGTGCATTGTGGAGCTTCCATGCACGCTTGTAACTTTTTCACATCTTGCCTGAAATGTGTATCCGGCGACAATGGCACAGTCACAGTGGGAAATCAATGTTCAGGACAGATTAAGAAAATCACAGAGACACTGTTCATGCATGGAGGTCCCAAAATGCCTATGTTGAAAAATTAGTGAGAAAATTCCACAAAATGACTATATTATGAGCATCGTTGTGCAGTTTCACACACACTCATAACCGACAACTTTTAATGTTTCAGTCCAGATTTTCAGCATTGCCATTTTGCACCTCCTTATGAACAGTACAGCAGTCATTTTTACATCCTGCCCGAAATGTGTTTTCGCACATCTGGCACACAATGGGCATGGTCGCTGTGTGAAATCAATGTTCGGGACAGATTAAGAAAATCACAGTGCCACTGTTCATGAGAAGAGGTCCCAAAATGCCTATGTTGAAAATCTGGTTTAAAAATCCCCAAATACTTGCATTATGGATGTGTGTTGCGCAGTTTCTAAGCACGCTCTTGACTTCACCAATTTTTATATTTTCACTCCAGATTTTCAACATTACCATTTTTACACTTCCTCATGAATAGTACTGCTGTCATTTTACATCCTGTTCAACGTGTGTTTTCGCACCTGTGGCATCAAATGGCACAGTCGCTGTGCAAAATCACCTTTGGCTAACAAACTGGTAGTGTCACTGTTCATGCGGTGGGGACACAGAAAGCCCATGTTGAAAATTTCAGTGAAAATATCAAGAAATGCCAAGGGCATTAGGGTTTCCGTCCATAATCCCCTGCCCTGTAAGGACTGACAGGAGTCAGGGGTGTGACTTAGGATTGTGGACAGTAATGCTCACGCCATTTCACCCACCCTGCAGCCATTGACAGACATTGAGGTGTGCCTTGGACTCTTGACCCCAAAGTTCACCCCATTCTCCTATATTGTACCCATTTCAGTGTATTTCCTTATGGAATGAGGTAACTGTAAAATCAAACATCCAATGCACACCTCAACACTTGTCAGTGTCTACAGGGTAGGATGAGGTGAAATGGCATGAGCGTTATAGGCAACGCACCCAAAGGCACACCCCAATGCCAATCCATCTCTGCAGGGTGGGGGAGGTTGGCATCACTTCAGTACTTCACTGCTATTCCCATTCTACATCTGTCTCACTCTGCACTTCCAATGCTAATACCAGCAAGCAAACATTCAGCATTGACAAATGCTTGTTTTATGTTAAATGAAAATATTACTTACCTAATGGTGACCGTCACTTACCTATGAATTGCCTTAATATCTTCTATTACACTTTGACGATATTGCCATCAAGGTTATCACTGAATGATGGAGAATAATTCTGCATACTTCTCCATCTGCTCATTGAAAACCCTGATGGCAACAGGAGATTAAGAACTTCAGTAGTCATTTCGGTCCTGCGTAAAATGTGTTGTCAGTGTGGGTTCTGATGGTTATTAAAGAAATGATGGCTCTGCAGAAGGGACAGTAGGGTTATCAGAACTGTCACAACATTGATGATTTCTTATTTCTGCTGCTGGCCCATTAAGTGTAGAAGGATGAAACTAGTGGTGCTGGATACTGTATCAGTGCCAGAACAGTATTTGGCTGACAGTTGCTGTCTGAAGAGATGCCAGAGGGAAGAGGGGCAGAACTGAAGTGACGAGGTAGATTCATGCTGGTGGTGACCCACATGTTGGAGGAGAAGGCGTGTTATGTTGATGGCTACTAGGATGGTGCCTGACAGCGACTGACACAGGTTGCTGCCAGTCAAGAAAAAGGAGACAAAAGAAAGGAGCATTTTAATGGGAGACCTTTGCATGCAATTCCTAGTTGTAGTATGTTGTTTTGTCTGCAAGTTAAAGAAAACCAAGGATGAAGTTAGTAATACTACAGTGCAGGCTTACTTTGATGGTTTGGAGAGACCTCAAAGAGAGACTGGCAGTGGAACCACAGGTAAGAGGTAGTCACAGATGCTATTGTCAGTGGCCCATTTGCTGAAATGAAGAAAGAGAAGGAACATGAAGGATGCTACTTGCTGCTACACAATACCAGAGTAGTGTTGCTCAGAGTATCCTAGAAATTAGGATACCAACAGCTACCTCTCATTTGGCCAGATAGTTGCTGTGGTAGGATAGTAATACTATATGACCATGGATCCCACCCTCTAGGATCCAGTTCGGATCCTAACTATCTGACCTAGGATCCTTTGTCTGACCTAGGATCCATCACTATCTGACCCCGGATCCTAACTATCTGACCTAGGATCCCTGGATCCTAACTAGGACCCATCGCTATCTGACCCCGGATACTAACTATTTAACCTAGGATCCCTGGATCCTAACTAAGATACCTGGATCCTATCTAGAATCCATCACTATCTGACCCTGGATCATACAATTTGTCTTTGGTAGGATTTCTAGTAGGATCCAAGGTAGGATACCAGCACTGTCTGATAGATAGTGCTAGGATCCACAAAATACTATCTGAGCAACACTATACCAGAGACAGTTTTAGACTGAGAAGTCTGAATCTTTAGTGAAGACATTTGGACAGGTGCTGCTGTCAGTAGCCCATCTGTTGAGGTGAACGAGGAGGGCGTAAATGATGCTGGTTGTTGTTATGCTGGCACCAGAGATGGCATCTGGCTGACAATTCAGAGCTTTAGTGAAGTCCTTTGGACACAGGTGCTGCTGACGGTTTGACATGAGGAGAAGGAGGTGCTGGTGGGTTCATACTGCTCACTGCCTGTTATGTAAAAGAAAGACAAAAAAAATTGTCTTAATGCCAGATCACAGCATGTTGATTCTTTTCCTTTGGGCAATAAACTGTAGGCCATATTCCAAAGTGTTATGTCAAGCTTTGCCTGCTATATAAAGGGAAATAAAATAAGTGAGTGTTCATTACTCTACAGACACTGCCCCTCCATTCACAGTACCCAAAACAGTCAAAGCAGTATGACTTCAATGACTTCTATGAAGTAGTTGTGCATTTTGATACAACAATGTTATCTTACCTTGGCATTGAGTACGGACAGCCCTGAAATGAGATGGGAGGAGGAGGAGAGGGAGATTTGTTGCTGACTGGTGTTGGCACATCTGGTGGCAGAGAAGGATAAGGCTGATACTGCCAGTTTTCATGCTGCTACTGGATACTGGGTTAAGCGGACAGTTGCTGTATAGTAAGGAGATGGAGCCAAAAGAAAGAAGAGTTTTACTTTATTTTACTGGTGATCACAGACCATGTGCTATGGGTTTTGGAAGGCATTGGTTTCTGGTACCTTTTAGGTTTTCCGTTGGGAATCCAAAAGCAACAAGTTTTTTTGTTATTTTGTTTTTATTGATTTACTGCATTACATGTACAGCATACAACCCAATAGGCAGGCTTTAAAATTAAGAGAATAACAGTATTAGATGTTATTTAGAAATTCTTATGGGAACAACAGTTACTCAGCCCCTATATCAAGATACATCACGAGTGGTGGGGTTATCAAGAACGTGTTATTTACTATCCATTAATATGTATAAGATACGCTTAATGCAGCCATGAGTGGCCTCAAGTGTTCTGATATCCCTAAATTCTGATATTGGCAGCCTGGGAGGTTTTCTAAATTCTGCAGACAGTGTTGGAGCAACCCATTTTCTTTCACCAGACCTGCCGTGGTGGATATCGCGGCTGAAGCTGAGCGGTTGCTGTCTTGGTGACCTGGCTAGTTGCTCTACTTTGTGTCCAAAATTTTGAATTGTGAAGTGAAATCCTCCATACAGCTATCCAGCTTCTGCATTGCCTTCAATAGGGCTGCATTAGATGGTTGAATCACCTCTTCTAGGGCGTCAGAGATCGGATCTTTGCCTTGCCCAGTCTTAGGCCTATGGACGACTCTTTCACTTCCAGCAGTCGCTTTGTTGGATTGCCCCATTATTACTGAAGTTCCAGTCCAAATGTCACAAATAAGGTATCAAAATGTTCAGCTCGATGAGATCTATTAAGATATAGAACTGGTTATTGAAAAGAGCAGTTCCCTTTTGTATTTTATGTTGGCGCACTTGCGCAGCCAACATTGTGGGACAGTGCAGCTTTGGAGGAGGGGTGCTGTTGGGCGAATGCAGGGCACACACCAGTAGGCGCATCCCGCATTCACCAATAAGCCTGCATGCTGGCGCCACACCATGCATACATAATGTGGCGAGCATCTAAGAAAAGGTCGCTGCAATCCGAGCAAAGCTCATCATATGCAGAGGTCCTTTTCTTGTGCTTCGCCACCATTATGTGCTGGTTGTGACGGTGGCCATCTTACTACTGCCGACTTTAGGGTGCCCAATCCCCTGTCGGTTAACCCACCCACTTTCTTTGTGTGCTGATGGGGGAGCCCTCCCCGTCGGCATAAACCCCAATTGTTGAATGCCGAGGTGGGGTGCCCAATCCCCTGTCAGTTAACCTACCCACTTTCTTTGTGTGCTGATGGGGTGCCCAATCCCGTCGGTATTAATTCCCCCGTTGTGTGCCAGCGAGGGTGCTCAGTTCCCTGCCCACTACAGACACCCCCAAACAGTTAGGTGGCACGCTGGGAGCCCACCCCAGCCAAATCCCTGAAAAAAAAAAACTGTCCCGAGATGGGTTTTTTTTTCATTTCCCTGTAAATGAAAATGGTCCCATGTAGTCTCGATGCCTCTCCCCCACCGCACTTACCCACTGTGCACCCTGCCTCCTCACCCCCACCCCATACTTATCTGCAGAGTCCATCGTGACAATCTTCTGAAGACTGGGAACATGTCTGCACTCTTCAAAGCCGACTGGAACTGAAGAAATGCCAGTAAGCTGCATAATGGAATGAATAGGGTTTTTCAACTTTAATGCATATCTCGGATATTTTTGTGAACTTTGACCCAAATTTTCAACATGGGGTTTTGGGACCCCGTCTCATGAATTCTTGCACTGTCATGGCATTATTCAGTCCCAAAAGGTGATTTGCAGTCACTGCACAGAATCACCTTTTGGGACCAATAACGAAATGACAGTGCCACTGTTCACGAGAGGGGCCTCAAAAGCCTATGTTGCAAGTTTGGTGGGTAAAATCCAAAAATGACTGTTTTATGAGCGTGCGTAGCAACCGCGCAATGCAGGATCGTAAGTTAGTGCATTCGCACTATTTTCATGCCAGATTCACAACATTGGCATTTTACCACACCTTCTTGTGAACCGTGTACAGCCGCCATTTTCACATCTTGCCCGAATGTGTTTTCGCTTTCTGGCGCAGAATAGTGCAGTCTCTGTGCAAAAGCAGTGTTCAGGACACATTACAACAAGCATTTGTCAATGCCGAATGTTGCTTACTTGTATGTGCTGTTTAGGTATTTGGAAGTGACAGTTTAATGCCTTCCTCCCAAGACATCCACTGTGTCTTTCCGTTCAGTATTCACAGAAGAGTGGGAGGGCAAGGGCCACAGCAGTACAGCAGTTGCCAAGGGGTGAAGGGTGGACAAAGAGTCCTGCAGGAGCTCACTAAATTGAAGGTAGACAAAGCGATGGAACCAGATGGCATCGCCAAGGATATTAACAGAACTGCGAAGGGAGATAGCAGTACCTCTGGCAGCCATGTTCACTGAGTCATTCAACATGAGTGAATTGGAGGAGGGCACATGTGGTCCTCTACACAAGTCCGGCAGCAGGAGGAGGTAGGGAACAATAGGCCATTCAGCCTCACCTCAGTAGTGGGGAAGATCATGGAGACATTGCTTAAAGAAAGGATAGTGGGGCATCTAGATGCCATCGGAACCCAGGACCATAGACAACATGGATTCACAGTGGGGACATCATGTCAGATAAATCTGGTTGATTTATTTGACTGGGTGACAAAGGAAGTGAATCAGGGTGGGCAGCGGACAACGCTTACCTTGATTTCAGCAAAGCCTTTGACACCATCCCATATAGGAGGCTGATAAAGTAGCTGGGTAGGCTGGACATGGGGAAAGGGTGGTAAACTGGGTTAGAAACTGGCTAACAGACAGGAGGCAGAGAGTGGTGGTAAATGGTATGCAGTCTAGGGAGGGGGCCACCAGTGGGGTGCTTCAGGGATCGGTCCTGGGGCCAGTTCTGTTCAACGTCTTCATTAGTAATATTGCAGAACATCTGAAGGGAATTTTCACCAAATTTTCAACATAGCCATTTGAGACCTCTGCTCATGAACAGTGTCACTGTGATTTTCTTAATTTGTCCCGTACATTGATTTCGTCACATCGGCTGTGCCATTCTAAGCTACGTGGGCAGAAACACATTTTAGGTGAGATGTGAAAATGACAGCTGTACTACTCATAAGAAGGTGTGATAAAATGGCAATGTTGAAAATCTAGTGAAAATATTGAAATTCCTTGAACTTCTGAGCCTGCGTAGGAACTGCATGCAGCTAAATAAAACAGTCATTTTGGAATTTTGGCACCAAATTTTCAACATGGGGTTTTGGGACCCCTTCTCATGAGTGATGTCACTGTCATGGTGGTATTCAGGCCCAAAGGGTGATTTACGCGGTCACTGCGGCGAAATCACCCGCTGGGCTGACGCCATGACAGTGTTATCGTCTGAAGGGAAACTCAACACTATGTAAAATTAGTGCAAAATCAGAAATGCCTGAGATATGCAACAAAGTTGAAACCCCTATCTAGCCCATTATACAGCTTATCGGCATTCCTCCGTTCATGAGTCGGCTTTGAAAAGTGCAGCGTGTTCCGATCACCAAAGATTGTCGCGGCCGGAGTCCAGAGGTAAGTATGGGGTGGGGGGTGTGGAGGCTGGGTGCGCAGTGGGTGGTGCGGTTGTGGGAGGGTCGGAAATGCGCCCTTGAGACAGTTTTTGTTTTGCAGGGTTTTTAAAAAAGATGTCGTGGTACATTTGCCATGCTGGGGTGGGCTCCCAGCATGGCACAAGATGTTGGGGGTGTTCAGCTGGCCGAGGATTGGGCACCCCGTCGGCCATAACATTGTGGCCCACGCTGGGGTGGGCTCCAGCGTGGCACAAGGACGGGGGTCGCTCAGCCAACGGGGATTGGGCACTCGCCGGCCAAAGCGACTGCTTGCCACACTGGGGTGAGCCCCAGCGTGGCACCTACTCTGAGGGGATGCAGCTCAGCCGGCCAGGTTGGGCACCCGTCGGCTATACAGTGCGTCGCGGGCGCTGCGCCTGCGTGTGTCTGGGGAGGGAGCTGCGGCGTGAGCAGCCGATATCTTATCGGTGCTCACTGAAGCGTAGCTCCCCTTTCAACTGTATGCCACTGCATTTTGGAGCGTGTCATAGACAGCTTCAAAATGCATTGGCTCAGAAGCCGCCCTGCCAGCACAGTGACTGAACTGGAGGAGGAGGTGACACACCTCCGAAATCTCTGATGATAGCACTATGTTCCTTGCACATGCATGCAAGCAACATAAAATGACAGTGACACTGTTCATGAGCAGAGGTCCTAAAGTGCCTGTGTTGAAAACGTGGTGACAATAATCCTATGTAAAATGACTTTTTACGAGCGTGCAACTGTGCACATAGCTCGTAGAATTAGCACATTTGCAATATTTTACACCACATTCTCAGCATTGGCATTTTACCACACCTTCTTGTGAACCGTACAGCTGTCATTTTCACATCCTTGCTGAAATGTGTTTTGCCCTTCCGACACAGAATAGAGCGATCGCTGTCTGAAATCACTGTTCAGGACACATTACGAAAATGACAGTGACACTGTTCATGAGCAGAGGTCCCAAAATGCCTGTGTTGAAAATTTGGTGACAATACTCCATAAATGACTGTTATGGAGCATGCATTGCGCAGTTTGCACGCACGCCGTAGTTCGCAAACTTATATTTTCACTCCACATTTTCAATAGTGCCATTCTTCTACACTTCCTAATGAACAGTACAGTTGTCATTTTCACATCCTGACCAAAATCTGTTTTCACAGTTCCGGTACAATAAGCGTGGTTGCTGTGGAAGGCGTGTTCGAGACACATTATGAAAATGGCAGTGACACTGTTCATTAGCAGATGTCCTAAAATGCCTATGTTGAAAATTTAGGGACCAGTCAATAAAATGAAGTGTTTCTGGCGTAACGTTAAAGTTTGCGCCTGCGCTGGTGACTTTGTGTGAATTTGTAATACTTTCACTCCAGCTGTTCATCATTGCCATTTTCCATCCTCCTTATGAACAGTACAGCTGGCTGAAATGTGTTTCGCAAGTCTGGTGCAGAATTGCACGGTCACTGTGCACAATCACTTTTGGGACACTTTCAGGAAGTGATGGTGACACTGTTCATCAGCAGAGGTCCTAAAATGCCTATGTTGAAAATTTGGTGGTGAAAGTCCAGACAATGACTGTGTTGCAAGCGTGCATTGCGCAGTTTCCACGCACCCTTGTAACTTTGTTAATCTGCAGTATTTTCATGCCACATTTTCACCACTGGCATTTGTGCAAACCTCATTATCAACTGTCCAGCTGTCATTTTCCACAGCCTGTCAAAGCGTGTTTCCACAACTCTGCCACACAGTGGCATACTGCTTCAAAATCACCTTTTGGGACACATTAACAAACTCACACCGCTATGCCTCTCCACCTCCGCCACTGCCAATGCCAGCACGACAACACACAGATGCTTGTTCAATTAGTCGCAATCCAGGTGGAAGCTCACTCTGAAAGCTGTTCTTAGCTTGGCTGCTGGCCACGCCCCAAAAGCAGCAGTTTAACCTTTGTGTTGCACTTTGGAAAATGCAGTACTGCATGTTTACCATGGCAGCTGAAGATAGATGGCTCTGAAGAGGCGGTGTTGTTGCTGAGTAGGAGGTGACTGTTGGTACTGACTGCTACCCTGACGCTGGAGGTTGGGTTGTGCTCCAGTTGCTTGACTGGCAACATCCTCTTTCAAGACATTCTGAGATATGTGTGTTTCCAACTGATTGTGCTGAAGCTCCTCGTGGGCCTTAAATGATTGTGCAAAGTGACCGCAGATGGTCTTCACAGCTCTGATTAGGTTCTTCACCTGTTTACATGGATTTACGCACAGAAACAGCTACAGTAGAATACCTAACTTGCATTCCAGCGTTTGCCTGTAGTTCAGTGAATAGTAATTGCAAAGTCTGGTGCAAAGTGGCACAGTTGGACCCTCTTTTGTAGCCCATCAAATTATGACTTAGAATTGGGACATCTGTTTTAATGAAAATGTTGATATTATATAATTTGACACTGGAATATATAGGAATACTGATCTGTAATTACAGATATAAGCTTCTGGCAAAGTTAGTACATTTTTCTTTTTCTTTAACAATAACTGGTCGCTAGTTAAAAAGGGCAGTACTGCTCATCTTCTAGCCAGTTAAAAATAAACTGTTTTAATTTATTTATTTATTTAATTATTCGAAACAACCTTTTGAGAAGAGCTCTTTGAGAAAGGTTCCATGTCCAAATAATTACTATTAATACAATCATCAGAAACATAGCTAAACAAACAGACACCGTTACAGCCAAACATTTGACGAAAGGAACATTGTGATGTCCTGTGCAGAAGAAACAACCCTGGCGGGGGTGGAAAAGTAAAAAGTGAGCATGTATATAGCTATTAAGAAACAGAGAAGCATTGAAATTGTCAGCAGATAAGGACATTTTGTCCCATCCAGTCTGCCCGTAAGCCCTATACTAGTCTGTGGCCTCTGATCCTACCTGGTCAATGGCTTTTCACCCCTCCTTCCATGTCTAAGGTTCCCTTATACCTGTCCCAGGCATGTTTAAATCCATCCTCTGTGCTTGATCCCATCACCTCCTGTGGCTGACAATTCCATGCATCCACCACTCTTTCCATGAAGAGAAACATCCTCTCATTTCCCTTAACCTGCCACCTTCCAATTTCATATCATGCCCCCCATTCTTGTATTGCTCCTATATTGGAAGATGTCCCTCCACACCTTGTTTATGTCCTTAAGGTACCTGAATGTTTCTGTCATGTTCCCTCGATCCCTTCTCTCCTCCAGCGAGTACACATTGAGATCCTTTAATCTCTCCTCTTATGTTTTCTGGTGCAAGCCCTGTACCATCTTATTCGCCCTTCTCTGGCCGCCTCCATCTTGCCAATGTCCTTACGAAGGTGTGGCCTCCAGAACTTTTCACAGTACTCAAGGTGAGGCCTCACCAGCATTTTATACAGTGGCATCACTACCTCCCACCATCTGCTACTGATATCTCAGCCTATGCACTCAGCATTCCACTAGCCCTCCTTACAACCTTTGTACTCTGCTTAGACACCTTTAAGTTGTCTGAAATGATAACCCCAGGTCTCTTTCTTCTTTGGTGATTGTTAGCAACTTCCTTCCCCCATCCTGTAGCTTTCCAGAGTTCTCTCATCCCAGGTGCATTATTTTGCACTTCTTTGAATTGAACCTCAGTTGCCACATCTCAGACCATTTTCAAGCTCCCAAGGTCCCTCCTTATTCACTCCACCCTGTCTGGAGTATCCACTTGTTGCAGAACTTGGTGTCATCTGTAAACAGGCAGATCTTTCCCTCCAGCCCTACTGCAATGTCACTAGGGAAGACATTAAACAGGACTGGCTCAAGGACTGATCCCTGAGGGTACCCACTGGTCATCCCGCTCTTCTCGTATTGGATCCATTTACCACCACCCTCTGCTTCCTGTCCATTAGCCAGTTCCTAACCCAGTTTTCCACCTTGTACCCATGCCCAGACTGCCCATCTTGTTAACCAGCCTTTTATGTGGGATGGTGTCAAGGCCTTGCTGAAATTGAGGTAGGCAACATCCACCCCTGCCACCGATTTACTTCCTTTGTCACTCAGTCAAAAAATCTATCAGATTAGCTGACACAACCTTCCTACTATAAATCAGTGTTGCCTCAGATCCTGGGCACTGTTGGATTCCAAGTGTGCCACTATTCTTTCTTTCTTTAAACAGTTCCTCCATGATCTTACCTACTACTGAGGTGAGGCTGACCAGCCTGTAGTTCCCTGCCTCTTGCCTACTACCACTTTTGTGTAGATGGACTACATGTGCCCTTTTCCAGTCCTCTGGAGACACTCCTGTGTTGAGTGATTTGGTGAACCACGGCTGCCAGAGGTGCTGCTAGCTCTCTTAGCAGCTCCCTTAATATCCTCAGATGTATGCCATCTGGTCCATTGCTTTGTCCATGCCACCTTCAGTTTTGTGAACTTCTCCAGGACTCTCTCCACTGTGAATGGTCTAGTGTTTACCTCTCCTCCTTTGTGTCTGTTGCCCAGCTGTGGTCCCTGGCTCTCCTCCTCTTCATTGAATGCTGAACAGAAATATGTGTTTAGTATTTGCCTTTCCAGGTCTCCTCCTTACACTCCCCTGTATCTCCTCTAAGCCTTATAATCTCTCCCTGGCTTTCCTTCTTTCACTGATGTACCTATAGTATGTCTTGTCCCTTTCTTCACTGTCTGCACTAATCTTGCCTTTGCACTCCTTACAGCCTTCCTACTCCCCTTAAATTCCTTAGGTACACCTCCCTGTCTTCCTCCCTCTGAGTCTCTCTATATTTCCTGAAACCCATCATTTTGGCCCTTATCTTATCTAACACCTCTTTGAGAACCATAGAGTTTCCTCCTTTCTTGCCTTTGTTTACCATCCTGATGCACTGGTTTGTCACCTCATCTATGGCTCCCTTCAGGTGTTCCCACTGCTCCTCATCTACCCCTCCTATCTCCCTCCTCGCCAGGGCCTCTTTGATGCACTCCCATTTTAGCAAAATCCTAAAATCTAAGACCTTTGCCTTTGTGTGACTAGACTGTGTCTGTGCTCCTATGCTAACCGCTCTGTGTGGTGGTCGCATGATCCCAGCTGACCTTCCACCCAGATTTCTGTGATTCTGTCCCCTTGGTCAGTACTAGGTCCAGAATCACCCTATCTCTAGTGGGATCAGTCACTAGCTGTCTGAGGCCTGCCCCTGTAGGGAATCCAGGATGTCTCGGCTCCTGGTTGAAGCAGCTGCTGGGATGGTCCAATCCATGTCTGGGATATTGAAATCACTCAGCAGTAATACCTCACTTTTTGTTGCCATCTCGTGAATGTGATCCCTTAGCTCCTATCCTCCTCCTCCCCTGTGCTGGAGGCCTGTAGATCAACCATTGTGTATCAATGTATTTATTTTTATATATTTATTTATTTAAAATTTTGGTGACCAGGTAGGCCACTGAGCCCCGAAGGTCCCTTTTCAGGGGCGACCAGGGATAACAATACATATTTTCATACAGAGAAAGACTTGGGTTACAGAGTAGTTTCAGATGTGTGAGCAGGTTACAGAAAGGGTTATCATCGCATCAGTCCTTACAAATATGTTGACAGTAGAATTAACAAAAGGTGCAGAAGAAATGTAATTTTACATGGTATTAACTAAATGATTCTACTAATGGACCAACCGATCTACCTTTTTGGTTTTGGGACTTGCACTTCATGAGAAGTTATTTTGCAGGACAGAAAACTGTTTTTATATTTAAATAATTTTGCTGTTTGTTTTTATTTCTACATATGTAAGGATTTTCATTGATACTGCCATGACTAAAAGAAAATAAAAGAAAGAAAATGATTTCAGTAATAAACAAGCATTTGTCAATGTCGACATGCTTGCTTGCATACTTTCACAAGTTAGAACAACATTATTTTACAGTTATTGGCAGATCTTTCTTCCTCAGTAACCATTGTGTCATGGACTTTGGGTTCCCCAGTCTATTGGGTATACAGCTGAAAAGTAGTAAACAGAATAAAACATATCCTTAGAAGTTCACAGTTTCTTCATAGCTTAATTGGTTTTGACATTTTGACCCCACATTTTAAACATCGGTCCTGATCTCAAAGCATTAGGAATGACGCAAGCTGCTCGCTGATCAAACAAAATTGTGCAAGGGAACCGCCGCCACACCTTACGTCATTCCTGATTCTAAATTGCCACCTGAACCAGTTCAGGGACTGCCTGCAACAGCCTGGCCTGCATCATCCTTGCGATGGATGCACCGTGCAGCATGGCAGGAAGGCGTGTGCTAGGGTAGTGCTAGAGCATCACCACAAATGGGACTTGCAAGTCCCCCAATGGGCGCTGGGTCCAATGAGTTAGACCAGCCAAAGCTGGTGTAATGGCCCTTGTGCCACCACTGCCCCACAGAGAACCCTCGGCCTGCAACATAGGACCACGAGAATGCTGCCCGGTCCAATAGATGGCACTGCACTATCTAAGAAACTGTGGTGCTAGTGATGCTTCAGGTCCATGTTGCACCACTGCATCCTGCAGCAGACTCTTGCCAGCCCAAGAACTGGCTCCCAGTCCACGTCAGTGAAGCACACCAATTGTGCTCTTGCTCTACAAACCCCAACACCTCTCCTACTGCCGCCATCCTTGGACACCCACAGCCTCCCACCAGTGTACTCTGTGCTGTACATCCATTGTAGACATGCAGCACACACAGTCGGTGGATTGCTGGGCTAGTTGGGGTGCTGCAAGGCTGTCCTAGATTGTGATTTCCACCCATGCACCATGCCTTTTGGTGCATGGCAGCTGTTGCTGCAAGCTGCAGGACTTGGCATCAGGACCTCTTGATACAGAATCAGGTGCAGTTTGCATGGCACATCAGAGGTCAGTGTAAGATGTTGTTTGCCACAGCTTATGTCGATCTAGGGCCACTTCCAGAATTGGGCCTATAGCCTTTTTATGACCCCATGTTATGATCAAGACAGATGGGATTTTTAAATCCCATCCAAAGAAGGATTTCATGTAGCAACTGCAAAACATGTTTCAAAGTGGATTTAAGAAATTACACCGGTCATGTTCATGAGGTGGGGTAACACAAAGGCTACAATGTATGTTGCAAATTTGGGGCCAAAATCTGAAGAAAAAAAACAAAACAGTTAAGCGTAAACATTGAAAAAATTCAAGGTGTCTTCATAACTTAGTTGTTTTCTACATTTTTGATGTCAAACTTTCAACTAAGTCTTTTATAACCAAACCTTATGATCAAGACAGTAGAAATTCTTCTAATCCTGTCTGGAAGATGATTTCATGGAGCAACTGCAAAAACTTGTTCCAGAGGGGATTTTAAAATGACACCTGTCATGTTCATGAGGTGGGGTAATAAAAGAGCTATGTTGAATATTTGGGGCCACAATCTGCACAAATCAAAAACTTATAAGAAGACGTTGAAAAATTAGTTTCTTCATAACTTTACTGTTTTTGGCATTCTGACCTCAAATATTTAACACAGGGTTTTATGACCCACCTTTATGATCAAGACAGGTGGAATTTTTAAAATATCATCAAAAGATGATTTCATAGAATGACTATAAAAACATGTTTCAGAAGCAATGTGAAAATAATACCCATTGTGTTCATGGGATGGGGTGGTAACACAAGGGTATGCTGACAATTTGGGGACAAAATCTGCAACATTAACTGTTATGAGTAAACACTGAAAAAATTCAGTGTTTCTTTATTGTTATTTTTGACATTGTGACTCCAAATTTTAAACACTGTCTTTTATGAATCTGCCTTGTGACCAAGACAGGTGGAATTTTATAAATCCTGAACAAAGGTGATTTTACCAAGTGACTGCGTAAACATGTTTCAGACAGGTTTGAAATCCGCCTCCCTTTTTCATGAGGTGGGGTAAGCAAATGACTATGTTGAAAATGTTGGGCAAAAATGTAAACAGATGACGAAGTTATGAGTAAAAGTTTAAAATGCATTAAAAGACATTAACCAGACTTAACTTGTTTTCAGTTAATTTGCGGTTGGGCTCATGGAGCAGCAAGATGTTCATCAGCGGAGAGAGGATTACAGCTCTGGACTGGATTGGTAACTGAGTGCTGCAGGGTGTGTGTGGCGAGTACTGCATGGGGGTTGGAAGGCCTGGGGTGGAGCAGGACATGTGGGTGAACCATTTTTTTTTTTTATAGGTTTGAAAACAACAAAGAGGATGACAAAGGAGTTTTTTATTTTTTTACCAGTACCGACACTGAGGATTGGACAGTCCAGTGTCAGTGTGTTGGTTGAGTGGCACTGGGTGGCCACTCCAGTGTCACATGGGGCATGCATTAAAATCCTATGATGCACACTCTGTCATAGCTTATTACTTACATATGTGACATAGTCAACCCAAAAGCAAGAAATGTAGCACCCCAAGTTTGTCCTAGCTGGAGTTATTAGAGACATAAGAAAAGAAGGATTGAAGAAACTTAGGGTGCTATGTTTCTTGCTTCGAGTTGCATCATGTGTCCACATATGTAAGTAATAAGCCATGACAGAGTGTGCATCATAGGATTTAATGCACGCCCCATGGATGTAATAAGGCACAAAGCCAAAGGCTGAATGCTTTACAACCCTGGGAAATGCATTAAAATCCTATGATACATACCCAGGAGGGTTTATTACACTTATAAAATAGTTCTAAGTAGGCTTTTGGGGAGGAAAAGGAGATTTGGCACCTGACTGTACATTGATATAGATTTAATGCGTGGTCAGATGACGTCTCAGCCAAATTAAATTTCTAGATTTTTCCTGCCATTTTATAATGTATGATAGCTCTGTTGGAGCTATGTAAGAAGTACTCCAGTTAGGACTTCCCAGTGGGAGGATGGGCACCCAACCATCTGACATTCAGGAGATCAGGTAATTGTAAATTTTTCTGCTGGTGGAGTTGGGCACCTGAATTCGGACACTCGTTTGGAGATGGGGGCTGCACAGTTCTCTGGTGGCAGGGTTGGGCACCTGACTGCTGGACATTCATTTGATGGAGTGGGGCATTTTCAGAGTTGTTTGATGGTGTTTGGGCACCTGACCACTGGATGTTGGGGTGAGGTTTGCAGAGTTCTCCAACGGAGAGGTTGAGCGCTGGACTGTCAGACTTTCAGGGAGGGGTGACAGCACAGTTTTCTGGCAGTGGGTTGGGTACCTAACCACCAGAGTTCAGGTAAAGCTGGGGGAGAGGGCTTTGCTACTTGACGGGATGAAAGGATGCAGCCTCACTGTGTTAGGTACAGCTGCATCCTTTCATACGTGGAGACAGTTACACTGATCAGCCTACAAGGCAACATTAGCAGCAGCCTTGTCAGCACTGAGTGTTGATGCACAAATGTTCTGCAGGCTTGGCTGCATTGGCTGCTACTCACACCTCTCCAGTCCTATACTGTCGGAGTGGCACCAATGTTTGCTTATCGTAAGCAAACATAACAAAAAAACAATGTCTTGAAATTAACATTTTGAGTGATTTATTTAACAAGTTCTGCTGATGCCAACAGTTGACTTATTTTTGTGGAAACCAGAAAATCTCTTTAAGGTGTTTTTCTTCTTTCTTTTAGGTCTCTAATAACTCCAACTAGGACAAACTTGGGGTGCTACATTTTTACTTTTGGGTTGCATTAGGTGACGCCTCTCGCCAATGACATTTCTAGACTTTTTCCTGCCATTTTATAATATATATTATACAATGGCAAGAAAATTCCTGGACTCTGATTGGTCAGTGTGTGCCTGAGACAGTGATGTTATTACACAATAACATCACTGTATTGACTTTCGGATGATTGTTTGGAGCTACATTTTTTTCAGAAACAAAGATACACTCACTAAAAACTTTTATTTTTATTTTTGTTTTCTATAACATCGAGCCATTGTATAATGCAATAAGACACTCCAAGGTGTGTGTTATCGTGTAAGCGTCACTCCTGGGTGGTGGGCACTCGGCTCGCCTCGGCTCAACCCACCCCAGGAGTGACATTATTGCATGATAAACACACCTTGTCATGCCTTATTGCTTAAATAAGCTGTCTTGGAGCTGTGTAGAAAGTGCTCCAGTATAAGTTGCTGCAGCTTTCTCAAAGGTCTCCATCCCCAAAAAGCACAGGACCAGTGGGAAGCTACTCTAAACACTCTCAGGATCAGGAAAGTGGAGAAGAGGGATATACTGTATATGACTTATGAGCACCAGGATGAATATTCTGAAAGGAACCAAAGGGCTGCAGAGGATCTTGCTCTGTATATATATATAGTGTGTGTGTGTGTGTGTGTGTGTGTGTGTGTGTGTGTGTGTGTATGTGTATGTGTAGGTGGGAGGAGTACACCTGCTTGGTGGGGTGGGGCATGAATAGTGGTAGTGGTGTTATTTATTTATGCTGTCCTTCCCTGGAGGCCCAGGGCACCAGTAAAAGGAGGAAATAGCAAACAATTAAATAATCAAATGCATAATTTTAAAACAAACAATGAAATATAAATTACAACCCTTTGCCCAGAATAAATAAATAAATAAACCAACAGCTGGACTGCACAATAAATAACTAAGTTTCTCATAAATAACATAGTTCAAACAGCAACAGACTGAGCACAAAGAATAAGTGATATGCACACCAAAGAAGGTGGGGATTTTTTAATGATGGGATGAAATTGTTCCCTGGTCAAACTTGTTTTTACCATATGTTTCTTCTTCTTCACTGTGGAGCCAGGCTCTCCTTTACTCATTCCATGGATCCCACTGTACACCTCTGGAGAGGTGTCCACTGCCCTCAGGTAGCCCCTATCCTGACCTGGACTGTCCCATCTGGGAAGGGTTAGCTAGCTGAGTATGAAGAGTGTGCATAACCATTCAAACTTAAGGGTAGGAAAGGGAGCTCTGCAGTTCAAGCACCTTAACTGGGTGGGCTATTGAGGCTGCACCATCTGTCCAAATGCAGCCATTTTCCCTATTTTCCACAGTCCTCATTCTCATTGGTGTATATCATAAAGTCATAGCTCTGCAGGTTGCTTGAATGTGAACTGGATCACACCCACCCACCACACATTGACCCCACTTCATTGACATGGGACAAGACATGCTATCACCTCCACATCAGGTGTCAGTGTCCTGCATTATTTCAATGCCAATCATACACCACACAATGGATTGTGTTATCCTGCCCACATGACTACACCCTGGAACACCAAGAGAGATGTTGTGTAGTGCCAGGAACTGAGACAGAGAGTAACTGATGATTGCTCTAACCTCCAGGATTTAAAGTGCAGTGGCCTGGGCATGGAACACAGACCTGAATTTCCTGGCATTTTGGCCATCATACTAACTGTTGGGCAATACTGAAAATTTTGTTTGTTTGTTTGTCTCTGCTACCGGTCGGCCCTCATTCAGGAGGACACCCCAGTCCTGACCCCCTGATGTCCACTGGGACTTACTGCCAGCTGTCTTTCCCCAGGACTTCCCCCCAACAGGGTCAGAGAGTGTGTGTGTGTGTGTGTGTGTGTGTGTGTGTGATTCCTGGGCCACGAAGGACCAGATGCAGTTTGGGCTGGTGAGCTCAGCTAGTCAGGAGTGGGACCTGTGGGTGCCTGCCATCATCTAGCCACCGGTGAGTTTCCTGTTTTCTGGTCCCTAGGAGGTGTGGTGTGCAAGGATGTCCAAGCATATGTCACGCACTCCTGTGTGATGTCTGTGGCGTCTGCCCATTTCTGATCTGCTGGACTGAGCTGCCTTTCAACCAGCTTCCACCAGGAGACTGGCAAGCAGTGGACTCTATCCAACCCTTCCGCTGGAGGAGGAGAGCAGTCACTTAGATGCTTGATCCTCCTCCTCCTCCCCGGCCAACCCCTGATGCCCAGAGGTCACTCCCGACCATTGGTCCCAGCGTGGCAGCAGGTGAGGCATGGTGCTTCAGCCTTCTGTGCCACCAGGCCACATGTTGAACATTTTAAATTAAAAATAAATAAATAAACAGCAACTGTTCCACTATATCACACAGTCATTGTGCACTTTGCCTGATCCAGTTTGGCTCTAAAAGGGGCTTTGGAATGAAAAAGCCCACAGTCTGAATCTTATTTCACCAAATGTTCTGCCCTGCACCCTCAGATCTTTGTGCTATGCTTGGGAGAGAAAAGATGAGTACAATACAATACAAGCATTTCTGGATCAGTGGAGGTTGGGCTGAGTAACTCTTCAGGTTATCCCACTCAAAAATGGCCGCAGTGGAATTCTCTTAGTTTCATTGACTGCACTGGATTGAGATCATTCCTGCTGTTATTACCAGTGGAGTATGTCTGCACAGTCTTCACAAATAAATTGCCATGCTCACGCAGTTTCTGTAGGGTACAGCATAATGGCACCAACCTTGTCCCACTAAGTCAGGTTTAAAAGCTTAATGCGTCTGGGCACCAGAGTGTTAATGCAGTTAATGCTACATGCAAATGATGCTCCAGATCCTCTCTCAGCTGATTTTCCCACAGATTCCTCTAAGTGGTGTCTTAGTGAAATCGCTTCTTGCATTCCTTCTCTTAAGGCTTCAAAGCTGGCATGCAGACTATAATTGGAAGCTGTCAACACTCAGTGTGTGCCATGGTACACTGTGGTGGTGCTGGCGATAACATCCTCAGAGACAGGTGTCTCAGTTATCAAAACAAACGGGACATAACAAATGGGGACAAGATGTCTTCCTTTTACTGTCAGTGCTGCCCAAAGCCTTCCAAACATGGATGAATCCTGCTCCTGTTTTTATCATACACAGAGTGCACAGCAGGAAATGGAAACGTGGACTGAGTGGGCAGTTCCACTAAGATGTCCTGTGCAGGGGTTAGAAACCCCTATGGCTGAATGTGAAGATGTCAAGGACAGCATCACCAATCCTACATGTGAGGGGATATTGCATTAGGTTCTGTTCGCTGCTCTGGACTTATTAGGGGAGCGTAGGAAAAATTTAATTTTTTTACATGTATTTTATTTATTTTAGTCTTTGGTAGTACTCACCTAGGCACAAGTGCCTGTTTCTGGGGTGACCTCGGAACACTGAGGAGGCTAAGGACTTGTTCAGAGTCACGCAGTATGCAATTGAGGATGTGGGATTCAAATCCTGGTCTGCTGGATGTACCAAGCGCATTCAAAGCTCATTACTCTAACCTCTAGGCTATACTGCCAGCCTCAAAGGAGAAAGACTCTCCTTTCTCTTTTAATCAATAACATTTTTGTTTGTTTTAATAATAATAGACAACATTCAGTTATAATTCAGTCATAGCATCAGATATAATGAGAAATAAAAAATACAGGGTTTTGTGCTGAGAACGGATATATGTTATCTATCTATCCTACAAATATTATGTGCTTATCTGTAACTACATACATATATATATATATAGTAACATGAAGATGAAAGAGTACATTTAATTTATAGTCACTTAATATTCATAATATTCTAAAAGGAGATTTAAAATGCAGTTGATTAAATAATAGGATAAAGTATGGGGTGCAGTGTGTTCACGAATTTAACACACCTGAGTTGATGGATGGCACATAAACTCCGGTGAATCGAAACTCTGAGGGGTTTATGGTAGCCATCCAATAATGAGGTGTGTGTTAAATGAGTTTAACACACTGCACCCCATATTTTGTTTTGTTTATTGAAAGGGTTGTGTTCTTTCATCAACTCCCATCTGCCCCGCGTATGCTCTGCGGCGTGGAAATAAAATGTTTTTTTAATTTATTTTGACTCAGGCAGTCAGCACCTGGCCAGTGGTGCTAACGCATCTCACTGCCCCAGCCCAGGGTGAAGTTAGAGGAAGGAGGCAAGAGATGTTGGCTGGCGGCCAGGCGCTGGAGAAAGGCAATAGGAGGGACGACTTGGGGCCTTGCTGCTCTTGATGCTTCTGTCTCGGCTGGCTCGGGAGAGTGTGAGATTAAGTATGCAGCTTCCCTTGTGGGCACTGCTGACGAGGGACTGAAGCTATTGTTAAAATAAAAAAAATGAGGCAACCTTAGTCACAGCAGGGATCCGGACCACTTGCTCTTCTCAGGTACCGCCGACAGTCTGACGAAAGAACTGTGTATTAAATGCCGTAATATGCATATGTGTATTACGGCATTTAATACATAGCTTTTCTATGGGAAAAATGTGACCCATTAATTAAAAATACTTAGCTCCTTGACTTGTTTTCCAGAACTATTCATACCGACAAAATATTTTTACTACCATTCTCTCAACTGCACACTTTTCTGTATCCTCCAATCCTAACTATGTGTATTAAAGGAAAACAGACTACTAGAAAACTAGGCTTCATCTGCCCTGTCTGCTTGTTTACAGCTGACATTTGCAGTACTCTGACTGTCATCACTAGCAGGTGCTGTGGATTTAATATTGATGTCACACACAGAGGATTATGATGTCAGACATAGATAAGCAGCCAGAGTGAATGAAGTCTAGTGGATAGTGACCTGTTTTCATATTAATTTACCTAGTTATTATAATAAAGAGATCTCAAATATAGAAACATTATTAAATATAAGCTGAACTACATCTAAAGTTCATTTTTTGCAACATCCCCTAAGAGTCCAAGGCTCTTTCATCTGTACTGGGAAGAAATTTTAACACAGAGATGTTTTCTATACCATACCTTGTATCTGACATTTGCAATCTAGTATTATTCTATGAGTAATACCATTCAGACATCATACATACACTTATAATGAACACGGTTATAATGGACAATCAGTTATAACAGGAAAATGAAACCAAAGGTTTACTTCCTCTGGTTATTATGGACAGAAAGTTTGCCTATAATGTACTAGGAAGCTTTTATAGTCATTTCAAGTGCTGCTTTTTGTGTGGCGGAGAGGGTGGGGATGGGTAACAAACTAATTCTCCATGGGGCAGGGCAGGGCAGAGATAAATGGAGAAAAGACAAAGGCAGTAAGGTTACAGGGATGGGGCTAAAGGGGTAAGGCCATCAAAAATTGAGGGTAATGAGTACCAATGTCCTTAGTCAGGTAACAAGCTTCCTGAGCTAGTGGCCTTGATGAAAGAGGGACGCCTGGATATCATGGCAGTCACAAAAACATGGTACACACGAGAACCATGACTGGGACGTCAACATACCAGGGTACACAATTGACAGGAGGGACTGGGAGGGTAAAACAGGAGGAGGTAGCTCTTTACATAAGGGAAGGGATCGAGCAACATAACTAAAGAGTAAACAGGGAGGAGAGGAAGCACTGTGGGTCACCTTGGAGACAGGATATGGCACCACAATCTACATGGGGTTGTATACAGACTCCCATTTTAGGGAGGAAATGGACAAAAAAATGATAGGAGGCATCCTTAGAATGGCAGAAAAAGGAAATATTGTTGATGGGGGACCTGAATATGCCAGATGTTAACTGGAGCACATTTGCTCTAGCCATATTCAAGAGCAGGGTCATTCTCGATGCCCTACATGGGGCATGACTCAGGCAGCTAGTGCTGGAACCCACCCAGGAGGGAGCAATCTTGGACCTGGTGCTCTCAAATGGGGACGGTGAGAGGATCTCAGATTTAGAAGTGGGTAGCCATCTGGGAACAAACAACCACCAAACAGTGTGGTTCACAATAAACACAGCCATACAAAAATGAGGGTACTGGACTTTAGGAGGGCTGGCTTTGGCAAAATGGGAGCATGCCTTAGGAATGCACTAGTAAAATGGCAGGAAGGAGAAATGGAAACAATGGGGAAAAATCAAAACTGCCATCACAGGCGTAACAGGCCTTTATGTAAAGCAAATAAACAAAACAAAATGAAGCGAAACTACTATAGTTCTCAAAATAGGTAGCGGGGAAGGTTAGGGAGAAAAAGATAGCATTCAAGTATAAGGAATCACAGAAGGAGACTGTATCCATTAAAGAAAAGAAAGCTGGAAAGGCAGTCAAAATAGCAAAGGCCCAAACCAAGGAAAAGATAGCCAACTCATTTAAGAAGGGGAGATAAAACTCCTTACAGGTACATTAGGGAGCAAAGAAAGACCAAGGAGTGGATAGGGAGGCTTAATAAAGGGAGGGGTGGGTGGTGAGTGTGACAGTGAAAAGGCAGATACTGAATGAATACTTTGTTCAGTATTTATAAAAGAATAGAAGGGGGCATACCTAAACCAAACAATAGAAGCATTCTGGATAGGGGGTCGATACCAGTCCATTCACAGAAGAAAGGTTCCTGAAAGATCTCCTAAAACTCAAGGTGGACAAGGCAATGGGCCTGACAGGATTCACCCATAATTCTGAAAGAACTAAGGGAGAATTAGCGACACCACTGACTACCCTTTTTAACAAATCATGGGAGGAATGTGTGGTACCTGAGGACTGGAGAAGGGCAGATGTGATTCCCTTCACAAAAGTGGGAGCAAGGCAGAGGCAGGTAACTACAGACCTGTTAGTTTGACCTCAGTGGTAGGAAAATTATGGAATCACTTCTGAAAGAAATAACTGTTGAGTACCTAGAGGCCAGCGGGGCACTGGACCCAAGGCAGCATGGATTCATAGCAGGAAAGTCATGTCAGATGAACCTAATAGATTTCTTTGACTGGATGACCAGAGTAGTAGACTAGGGAGGGCTGTGGACATGACCTACCTAGACTTGCAAGGCATTTGACACGGTCCCACACAAAGATTAATAAACAAGTTAGTGAGCCTGAAGTGGGTCCCAGGATGGTAGCCTGGGTAAAATATTTGGCTGGACAACAGGGTACAGAGGCTCAGATATTCAAAAGGGTTGCACCATGACAACAGGGTTTCTCCAGTGCTAGTCCGAAATGCACCATTCTGTAATATTCAGCGAGGGCAGATCGCCCCCAAATCACACTGAGCAAGGCGCAATGATAATGAATGCATGCGCAACTGGGCAGGAGGAACCATGCATAAATGAGCAGTCAGCGATATTCAACAACATGCACCATGTGCAATAGGGGAGCAAGTGGAAGTTGCGTGATAGACGAAAAGAGCCAAAATAAAAGGAACAAGGAGAGCACAAGAACGCTACAGGGAAGGCACATGTGGCTGAACAATAGCCAGACACACAGGGCAGGACAGACACAGGGTAGGACACAGAAGGGCACCCTGAACCCACAGGCACAGGGAAGGTGTGGGAGCCACAGCCAAACCACAGTGCAGAAGGGAAGTGCCACACAGCACTGAGGCCACCAGAGGAAGGTGTTCCGGTGCAGGGAAGTAGCAGCCAGGACAGCGGGGAACACGAAACAGCTGCGGGGGAACACAAGCAAGGGACATGGCCAGTGCCACCATCCAGATGGAGGCAGTAATGAAGGGGTGAGAAGGCAAGCAGCAGGGGCGAGGGCCGTGGAAGAGCCGTCAGTGGTATGCCCCAACAGGCATTACCGAGCCCACACCAGCTTCTGGCTGTACACCGATACGAGATAAGTAGGCGGTGCCGCCTGAATGGGGCAATTCTGGGTGGCTCTGTGAGCTGTAGTGATGTGATGCAGGCACCCACATGATGGAGCCATGCTCTGTCAGTGGAGACAAAGTGACAGCTTGCATGTGCCTGCTCACCACAGGTACGTTCCAGAGACCAACAGGGACACCACAGGCATAACCCAGTCAGCTGCGTCATGCCACCTCACCCAATTCCTCAGTGCACTGCTGCCACATGCTGTGGAGTACATCCATTTCCCCAGCACACTGGCAGAGCGCACAGAAAACATACAGGAGTTCCACAGGGTAGCACATATTCCTAAGTGTGCTAGGGGCAATAGACTGCACCCATGTGGCCATCCGCACACCACCTGGCCCCGGAAGGGCATATATCAATCGGAAGGGCTATGCAAGCATCAACTGCCAGGTGGTGTGCGATGCCAGGAAGTGCATAACGCATAATCAATGTCTGTGCCACGCACCCTGGGGAGCACATGATGCCTTCATCTGGCACCAGTCGGCACTGTGCCACAGATTCGAGTGGGGACATCCCACTGGCCATAGTGGGTGAGTATGCAAACCACACGGACAAACATAGAGCTTGGGAGGGCATGGTCAGAGGTGACATGGGTATTGGCCTAGATGGTCCAAGGCAGGCGACGCTGATCACCAAACTAACCTCCACCATCTACACACAGGTTACAGTGGATACTGACTCCATCTCTGGCTGCTCACCATACCGTGCCCGCGACCCCATCGCAGCAATGCTACAATAAGGCACATGCCACCCACGCAATGTCATTCAGCAGGTGTTCGGGATGCTGAAAGGCGTTCATTGCCTGGAACCGTCTGGCGGTGCCTACAGTACAGCCCTCAAAGGCCTGCAGGCTATTCTGGCCTGTTGCATCCTGCACAACATGGCCAATGACTGTGGGATAGGCGTACAGGTCAAGAGGGTGACAGCAATGGGGATGATGAGGACTCTGGTGAAGATGGTGCTGGGCAGCCCCACTGGATGACAGGACCCCGACTGATCCGGCTGGCACAGCTGCACTGGGACACCATCACAGAGGAGCACTTCAGCCAACTCAGGTAAGCCATGAGGCCATGTGCAACCACCAGTGGCAAGGTACAACCACAACCACACATAGACATGCACCAGGGGTGCATGCTGTCAAGGAAGTGGCCGAGCATGGAACCGCACACACCACCAGGGATGGGCGAGGTCTAACATGGCACGATCGGTCATACACACACACACACACACACTTCACAAGACATGCACAAAGGGTAGAGGCATGAGACCAGACCGCTACCCCTAGCCACACACATGTCACAGACCACCACCCACTACCTGTCATTGTGTGTGTGTCAGGCGCTGGGCACCATTGCACAGTGGCAGACAGTGCAACGAGGCATCATCATGCACATGCCACAGTGGACAGCAGCCTGGAGGTGTGTAGATGGAATGAGTGTGTGCTTGCAGGGCCAGGTACCCCATCCGTGCATTGCACGCTGAATGACACAATGCACACAGGGCAACATCAGAGAGTAGCCATGTTGGGAGACAGGTCAGTCATGCGCCACAGTGCCATGCTGCCATGGGCGCATGGGTGGCCCCCGAGACCTGCCAGTAGTGACAGGCTGACCACTGGCCTCATGGGGTGGCACTGGCGGTCCCAGGGGTTCCACTGAGTGAAGCAGCGACCGTGCTCACGCAGGGTCTGCAACACGAACATGCCTCGCCAGGCATGCTCGGGATGCCCACAGCTGAACCGGTGTCGACAAGGAGGGTGTCGCACGATGCAGGGAATGGGGGTGGACATTGCACTGCAGTTGTCTGAGCGCATGGGCAAATAACTGTGTGCCCATTGTGGCCATGACAGCTGTGAATGCCTGTGTCTGCCTGTCAATGGCAGTGGTCACATCCTCCGCAACTGGTCCATCCCTGCCAGGAGCAGAGCAGTGTCTCTGCTGCACCGCTCCTCTGCCTGGCACAGAGCCTCACTCAGTGCATCCACCACTGTCTGGCCGCATCTGCTGATTGACTGATGCTTGCAGTATCGGGTGTGCTCATCTAAGAGGTCATCTGCCTGATCGGCATGCTGTCCCTCATGGTGTTCGCGGCCCTGATGGTCATCACCCCTTGAGGTGGGCGCTGCACACCAGGGCCAGGCCTGGGCATGTCCAGGGTGGTGCACTGATGCTGCCCCGACACTGTACACCATGGCCACTGGGCCGACTCAATACTCGCCTTCAGTTGCCACCTCCAGGGCTCAGTGGTGCTGTCGCAGTGGCCACAACAGCCCCACTGCCCTGGACACACACCAGTGCTGCCTCACTGGTGCAGACAGGCACAGGCTGGGATTGTGATGTCACGCAGGCCTCCACGCAGCTCCACCCAGAGCCATGGCCGCGATGTCACCTGCTGTGTGGCCATCCTGTGGCTCACATGTCTCACTGCCCATGCGTTAGCTCCATCATCATCGGTGATGGATCCAGCACCAGCCGAGTCTCAGCATGCTGGCATCCATGGACACTGGCACACTGGGACATGGGCAGGACCTCTCCGCACCTGCTCCACCAACATCAGTCTGGACGTCCAGGTAGGCCCACTGTTGCCCTGACCCATGTGTGCCCGTGGAGATTGACGGGCCCTCCTCCATCTCCATGCTACTGCCCTCAGTGGAGTAGCCCACCACCACTGACCCATGTAGATGCTCAGGGCTGTAAGGGAAAAACAGTAGCATTAATGTATGTGACCTACCCTGTCCCCCATTGACAGACCAGGACCTACCTTGCAGTGACGGGCTACCACCCATCTGAATCCACCACCGGAACTCCCTCGATGGCACAATGCTGCATGCTGCCAGCAACCCGCTCTTCCTGTGGGGTCAGGCGTTGCACCTCTGGCTGTCCCCACTGGTCACTGAACCGTGCTGCCCTGATGGCAGCCACCTTCTCTTTAATTCTCTGCCTGTCCATGCCCATCTTCTTTTTGCACTCCTGCACGGAGTGCTGGTGGCTGTCATGCAGGCTGACAGCACGACAACCTCCTCCCCATGCAGCAGCACAGGTCTGTGGTGTTCTCGCGTCCGCTGAGCAGCTGCTCCTGGTCAAGGTAGGCCTCAAACAGGGCATCTGTCTCTGCCTTTGTGAAATTTGGCCTCCTCTTCCTCCCATGTCTCTGTTCTTCTTCCTCCACCTCATGATCGGTCATGATTCATCCTGTGAGAATGACAGGCATTACCTATGACTGTGCAATCCCATGCATGTCCCAAACACCACAGTCCACACTCCCAATCAGCAAGCAACACACTGCAATAGACTGCAGTAACTGACTATAGCCAGTGCAGCCCAATGTTGCATTTTATAAGCGCAACCCTTGCAAATGAGGCGGGCGCATTTTTAAGTGGATGCAAATACAGTGACTGCACCATTGAATGGCTGATTAGATGATTTGCATATGCCGGCTGAATATCGCGCTGTTGCGCTTTGCGCAGTCTGCCAAACATACTGAGCCAAGGCGCAGTTCTGTGACATCACGCAGTACACCTAACTGTGCATGCCCAGGTTGATGGCGCAGGTGCCTGCCATGCTGCTGATGTGCTGTGCATGAGAGGCAATGCAGGGCATGGCCACCATTGTGCCAGTGGCGCTACAGTGCTGTTCACATATGGTGCTGTGGCACTGGGCGCCATAGGCGCACTGGGACAACAGCGCTGTAGGCCACTACAGGAGGTGGCACAGGCACCCAATCTTGCTACCGCATTGGGTTCCAATCGGCGCTGTGGCTGTCCGTGCGCCAGAGACCCTTGACCCTGTGCCAGACCTTTGCCCCTAGGTGCCATGCGTCATGCATGGGTGCACCACTATCACACTGTTTGGTGACAGCACAATAGGGAATGGCAGCTCTGTACCGCTGCAGCATCTGCATGTGGTAGGACCGCGCTGCTGAACACCATTTTGAATCCACCACAGTAATGAGATGGCACAGAGGTGAGCAGTAATGGAGCCAGGTTGAGCTTGCCAACCTGGTGGCATAATGAGAGCCCCATGCTGGGGCTTTGTTTGAGATGCACCTGGACAGGGCCAGGAGTGCGGTGTGGCAGGAGGTGGCTGACACCCTGGAGGAGCCACATATGAGGCACATGACAGACAGTGTCACCACCATTACGGGGACCTGAGGCGCAGGGAACAGGACCTGCTTGCCCACCTGCGGGCACATGCCAGGAGGGGCACGGTGCCACGGCCAGGTAGGTGCCACATCCATACACTATTATTGTCCATACGGGATACGATTGCATGTGTCCGGCACATGGGGGCCATCCAGTGTTGGCCATGGTGGTGGTATCGGGGTGTGGGGTGGATGGGTATGGCTGTGGGATTGCACATACATGGGAGTGGGGGACTTTGCTACTGGATTGTACTGATGTTCCCTCTCCATGTTTGCACCTTAGGGCCCGAAGAATGCAGGCAGGCCAGGGAGCGGAGGTGCCGCCTGGAGGAGCAGCAGGGCAGGAGGGATGATGGCGTTCATCGGCGCATGGACCAGCCTGATGATGGTGAGTGCCTACATCCATGATTTCTATTGCATGCTGTATAACTGTTTGGGCAGCGGGGCATGGCCACCATCCATTGACACCACTGCCATGCATGCAACTTGTTACAGTCAGCACTGTCCAGTGGCACTGCATGTCTGGGAGTGCATCATAAGTGGTCCATGCATGCACCAGGCATATGGCTGTAGCACTGCCTTCACGCCGCCATAGCCAAGTCACTGTATGGCCATGGTGGTGCTGTGCAGGACATGGGTGGTGGTGTGTGCAGTGGTCCTCTTGGCTGTGGCTGCCTGGGTAGGCAGGTCTTGTGCACATGGTCACTGTGGGTGGTCGCACACCATCACAGGGGCATCACACATGGCTGTATGCCATGCACAATGGGTGGGCTGCAGGGGCTGGACAGTCTCACATGACTCTGCTCCCTCGTCCTAGGTGGATGGCAACTCCGGGCACTGAAGAGCAGTGCAGGAGCTGCTCCACGTGGCAAGGTGACACTGGAGCTGTTACAGTGAATCCACTGCCATGGGGTGAGGAGGAGAAGGACGAGGCGACAGACATAGGTGCTATGTGGAGGAGGACCAGGGCACACATTGAGGACTCCATGCCCTACTACCACCTTCCCCTGACCCACCCTCACACCGTTCTTCCTCTCCCATATGTTCACCCTGCCCTTACCCATCCCCATCTGTTATGTGGCCTCCCCGTAAATAGTTGTAAATAGGTTTTGTTACTTCTTTTAAATATAAGCATTTTGTTATGACTACTGTGTTGGTCTTTGATTTGCAGCGGGCTATAGGTGCTCAGCTGCAGTGGTGTGCATAAGCGTCAGGGGTGGTGCGCATGGGTGTGTGTGTGTGTGCAGAGGTGAACCACCTATGGTCTGGGTAGGGGATCAGTCACTGTCTGTGGTTTGTGTGTTGTACTCTGTGCACTGGATGCCTGTGTGCAGTGGTCCAGGGCCTGCACTGTGTGCATGGCACCCTGTCAGACCATCCATGGCCTGTGCAGCTGACACCCTTGCATGTCTGTGATATGCATGGTCTGCTGGCATGTCAGTGGTGGCTGTCCATGCTGGATAACAACTGTACCTGGCACAATGCCAGGTTGCCTTCATCACCAGTATGGTGCACTTCTGCCTCCAGTGGCACTGTGGCCTCCGCTGTTGTTGTCCTCCTCCATGCTGTCGCTTGTGTCTGTTGTAGGGATGTGCTCCAGTGTCTATCACCTGTGCTCTGGTGGCATGCTGGTGGCATACAGCTTCATGGTGCCTGTGCAGGGTGGCTGGCACACCTGTGCAATGTAGGGGTGCTGGCCATGTGTAGATGTCAGCCGTGGCCACACACCAGTGGCTTGGTTGACCTGCTACTGTGTCCCTGTGTTGGTGTGCCCTTGGGTATGGGTGGGTGTTTGTCCATGCACTATGTTGCATCCTGTGTGGTGCATGCTTCCATGCTACACTGTGTGTGTCTGTGCTGGCTGTTGTGGCCAGTGCTGGGATGGGATGTGTCCTTGGGAGGGTGTGCAGGTGCTGTACTGCTGGAGGTGGGGTCCGGGCATGCCCTGTCACATGTGAGGCCTCTCGTTAATGGCAATGCATGGTCGGTCTTTCAAGCTGTACCTCAGGGGAACATGCAGGGTGGCACTGTGTATGCTGTTGATGCACTGCTGTCTGCTGCCACCTGCAGCAGGGTGCACATGGTGGGGATGCCTTGCACGGCTCCATGGTGCACAGGGTTGCAGTGTCACAGTGGGGGTGGTGGCATGCATAGGGTGTACTGCACTGTTGTGTGCTACTCCTGGGAAGGTATATGGTGATTGTGGTGCTGGGTGTGCTCGGCATTGTTGGGATGGGGTGCCACGGGGTGGTCGGCCCTTCTTGAATGCTGGTCACAGCTTGCCAGGGATTTTCTGGAGCACCATGACCCGGCTGTGGGTTGGTTGCTGGTATCCATGGGCTGGTGGTTATTCCAGCTCTCCCTGGTTGTGCAGTGCATGGGGTGTGGGGACGATGTCTGTTCTGCTGTGTGCTCCTCTGCCCATCTGTGGCATGGGTGGTGGGCCCTGCATCCCTGGTTGTGCTGTTGCATTGCTGCCGTGCTGCAAGGGCATCCCTGGTTGCGCTATGGTGCATCTGGACTGCTCCACTGAGCATTCCTTATTACGCTATGGTGCATCAGATACGCTCAGCTTCACATCCCTAGTTGCACTATGGCACAGGTGGTGCGATATTCAGTCTATGGGCCGTGGTAGCATCTTGGCCTCACAGTTTTTGAATATCATGCTTCTTGCACATAGGCAGCAGTGGACTTATGTTTGCTCCTGGTGTTGCTTAATTTTTGGGTGCAGTTTGAATATTTGGGCTAGAGTGTAATAGTAAACAGGTCCACTTCCAAATAAAGGGGGTTACTAGTAGGGTACCACAGAGTTCAGTACTGGGGCCAGTCCTCTTTAATGTCTTTATAGTGACATTGCAGAGGACTGGAAGGAAAAGTCTGCAGATGACACAAAGATCTGCAGGGTTGATACACAAGGGGTGGAAAAGGATGAAGGGACTTGGAAAGGTTGGAGAATTGGTCAAAAGAATGGCAGCTTAGATTCTTTGCAAAGAAGTACAAAGTAATGCACCTGGGAAACAAATCCAGGAGAAAGTACACAATCGTTGAAGTACTCACAACAACAAAAGGAAGGGTCTGGGGTAGTCATATCAGACAGCCTAAGGTAGGCAAGCAATGTGAGAAGGCAGTAAGGAGGCTGGGGGATGCTGGGATGCATGGGGAGGCATCGCCAGTAGAAAACAGGAAGTTGTTATCCCTCTGTACAGACAGTTGGTAAGACCCCATCTGAGTACTTGTGCAGTTCTAGGGACCCCATCTCCGCAAAGGCGTAGACAGGACAGGATGGAGTCAGAGCAGGGCAACTGAAATGGTGCAGGGTCTGCACCAGAAACCATACGAAGAGAGACTAAAGGAGCTTAATATGTATACAATCGGGAAAGGAAGGAGAGGAGGACATGATAGAAACATTCAAGTACCTCAAGAGAATAAACAAAGTCCAAGAGGGTAGCATCTTTCAGAAAAAAGTGCAAGAACAAGGGGCACAATTTGAAGATAGGGGATGGCTCAGAGGTAACGTGAGGAAATATTTTTTCACAGAGGTGGTGGACACATGGAATGGCCTTCCTGAGGAAGTCATAGGGTCCAAAAACAGTGGGGAATTCAAGAATGCATGGGACAATCATAAGGCAATTATAGTGGGGGTAGGAGGAAGCAGGCTGTTGGTTAACTGGGATCTGCAGTTTATTCAATAGGTAGGGAAATGGGCAGACTGAATGGGCCAAGCAGTCCTTATCTGCCATCAAAGTCTAAGTTTCCAGAAGCTTTGCAAATGTTCTTTAATGAATGAAAGCATCTGTATTTGTTAATCGCAAAGATGTCATCATGTAGCTTTTTGGCAAAATGTGTTTTGACATCTATTCATGTGCAACTTATTTTAGTTTTCACAGAGATGGTTAAAATGGCTGGTGCAGCTAATTTTGCTATTAATGACTCATATCATTAAAGATGGACACCACTCACAATTGTTATAAATCTCTTGCCTTGAAGATACCTTTCGAATGTACATGCTAGATTCATTTATTTATTTTATTTCTTTATTTAGTTCCTATTTACGGTGCGCTAGCACAGAAATGACTACTTTCAGGCACGACCCAGGAGGTTACAGGCTAGCATTACAGAGATACAACAGCAGGTTATACAGCAAGCTACAAACAAGGTGTTACACAGCAGGTTATACAGCAAAACAAAATACAAGGTGTTGAGAGCAGGGTACAGAATATATAGTTTCAGTCATAGCATTGAGATAAAGCATTTAGGCTGGTAGAGCAAAAACAGTAAAGTCACAACATGCAGGAATAAACCAGAGATTTCGAGCAAAATACAAAAATAAAACATACAGCAGGTATACCCTAGAGGAAAACATTTCATACAAACCTAAAAGATATGAAACAATAACGAATAAGTGCAAAGGGGTAAGATAGGAAAGTTGAGATTGGTTGCGGTTTGGAACAGGGCAAGTCTCAAAGATATTGATCAGGCAAGTAGGGGATGAGGCTGGGGACACGCGGAGGAGGATTTATATTGCAAGGGTATATTGGCAGAAAGCAGGTTAAGAACTTTGGGAAGGGAGGAGGAGGACAACGTACTAATGAGGTTTAAAGCTGGAGCTTTGATTAGATAAGATGAGTTGAGTGAGTGCTTTTAAAGGCGTCATGTTTGGGTGCTAGGCAGACATCTAGAGGAGGGAGTTCCACTGCTTAGGAGCATGGTGGGCAAAAGCACTAGAACCTTTTGGTAGTTTTACATTTTGGCATTTAATTGCATTTCAGAATGTGGATGTATTAGATTTTGTTAACACGTTTTGTTGGTAAACAGCACAACCCTGCACCAAAATATTTCATTTTGTCATGGTAGGCAAAAGCAAGGCAAATTTTATTTTAGGGGCCCATTCCTTGAGGCTCTGGGTGCCTAATAAAACATAACAAAATTAAAACAACAATTAAACCCAGAAATTTCAGAATAAATAGAAGTCAAATTACAGTTATTAGGTAGGTAGATATTTATTGATCAACTTTGTATTTACAATGAAAAACACTGCATTAATAAATAGACATTATTAAGATCATGTACAATTTTTCTAAAATCAATAATTACAAAATTTCCAAGAATACTCATCTCTAAGAATTCATAATTTTGTGTCTTGGAGTAATCTATACAGTGAGTATAAGATGTTAATGTCGGTAGTATTAAATGTAAGCAATAATGCCCGACAAATTGAGTAGTATTAGTAATACCGGACCGGCCAGGGGCATAATGAGGCCCGACGCTGCAGGCATGGAGGGCCTTATAGCCCTTGGCCGGTCCATATTGCCTATACTACCAATTCTGAGGCATTATTGCGCTTAGAAATGGGCATCTGTGTCAAGTTTAATTAAAAGTAAAATAACAGAGGAAAGTAGTTTAAAATTAATAGAAAACTACAAGAAAAAGTGTTGTTGGTAAAGTAGTCCCTCTGATTAGTTATGCTGTTGATTCATGTTGCTCCCCCTCCGTGAGAGCCATTCTCTTGGGTGACCCCCACCAGGAGTCATTGCAGAGGAACAGATGAACTCACTATGGCATCGTTTTTGTTAATTTTAATAGTTATGGAGAGAGCCATTCTCTTGAAGTGATCTCTCCTGCATGCTGTGACTTTCAGGACTCGGTTATTTATGTTTTTATTTTTGTTTTATGAGTTCCCGATCCTCGCTGCCTTCCATGAGGACCGGAGTGTATGAGCGTCCGGTTTGTCCAGCGGGCGAGTAGAGCCTGCCTGCCGACACAGGAAATGAGCTACGTGTGACACTGGGAGGTAGGGAACATCAGAAGCAAGGTGCAACTTGTCTTTATTTTTGTAACATGTCAGGCTTGTCAGGAGGAAAACTGGTTGCTGGAGATGGGGCATGGTCTCTCTGGCAGATGGAGACATGCTAACAGGCGGGCAGCCAGAAAGTAAACAGGATTTGTTTTAATTTGTGACTGTAGCAGCGCCCGTCTAACAATTGTTTTCTATATTAGCGATGCTAAATGACATTGCAAAAATGGGGCTGTGGGGTTAGTAGCCTTGTTTGTTGATCCGCTAACATGGTTGTCTCGTGAGTCGGGGGAGACTGCTGCTTGGCTCTCTCGCTAAGTGAGGATGAAAATGGTGGCATTTTAAATTTTTAATGAGGTGTTGTAGCCAATTAGGAAGCAGGGTGAGCACCAGGAGACATTGTGGGTGAAGGGCATTGTAGACTGGTACTTTTTGTTTCCTGGGCATCTATTGAAAGTTAATGTACCCCTCTGGCAAGGGTACTAGCCAATCAGATGCCAGGAAATAAAAAGTCCATTTTCTAAAAGTAAATAATTAACTATTCAGAAGGGAGACCAAGGATGCTGAGCATCGTAGCCAACCATTTTTCCTTGTGAGTTCATATTGTGGGCAATGTAATACAATATGCTTCAAATTGTCCTCATAATCATTTATACATTTGCATTTTGGACTTAAAACCTCCTCCTTCTCTGATCATATAAAATATAATTTGCCCTATAAAGTTCTAACCTGAACCTTGTTATGATCCTTCTCTCTTCTGGTTTGATAGAATTTTTAAATGCAGGTTCTATCTTGTGATATGTTTTGATGGATTTTAAACCATCTATAATGGTGAATACCATTTATGTTTTCTTACTCTTGGGATATTGCTTAGCTCTAACCCTTGATTTTACTTTGAATAGTATTTCTACTAGCGGAAGGCATACATTTCATACAAGAGATTTCCCAAACCATATGGAAAAATATTCTTTCATTAATCAAATTGTACTCAGTGAAATTTCTTTGGTGGTACTGGATTCATTCCTCAAGACACACTCTGGGTATCTGTTATCTGGAAGAAAAAAAGGTTCAAAGTGAAAATTATCCTTCTCTCTTCTGCCATGGTTGCCAATGAAAATTGTCCCAGTTTTTCCACAATATTTTTGCAGGTAGCAATTGTTGCACTTTTAGTATATAAAATGCATTTTATTAATCTCGGTTTCTAATATTTTTATATTTGCAGGGGTCCATATTTCCACTCCATAAAGTATACTCAACTTTATTTTAGTATTTATTACATTTCTCAATCCTTTAATTGATGTTTGCCCCATTTTCAAGTTAAACCTTTTAAAGGCATTAAATGCGTTTTAGCGTTCGAGCCATTATTTTAAAATGTAATGTCCATGATGTACTGTTTGAAAATCTGAAACCTAAATAGTCATAATAAGAGGTAGTTTCAATCTTCTTTTACCTAAATAGAGACTTAGATTTGTAACTTTATAATTATACAAATATAGCTAAATTTGTTTTCTTTAAGTTAATTATCAATTGGTCTTTTTACAGAGTTCCCAAAATGTGCAAGCTTCCTTTGAAGACCTAGAAAGGTAGTAGAAATCAGGACTATGTCATCCATATACCAGACATGGACTTTCTGTGTTAAAATATTTGCTGAATGGAATCTAGGTTATCCAATTCCTTTAGGATTGTATTTATATATAGATTAAACAATAGAGGGCTAACAAGCAGCCCTGATAGACTCCTAAATTAATTTGAATGTTGGAAGTTAAATTTCCTTGTTGGTCATATTTGATTTTGAGCCATGCATCACTATGTAGTTTTATCAATACTTCTAGGATGTCAGGATCCACTTTATAATTTTAAGTTTTCCCCAGAGAATTTTCCTTCTAATTGAGTCAAACGCTGTTTTCAGATCTACAAAACAGCAATCACAGTTATTAAGATTAGCTACAATAATTAAACAGTTGGGCAAGAAGATCATTCTGTAAAGCCAAGCTAAACAGGTGGGCCTTCAGCCCAGCTTGAAAACACCAATCGAGGGGCCTCCCGGACTGCAGATGGAAGAAGCGTTCCACAGGGTTGGCCCAGAGTCACTAAAAGCTCGATCACCAGATGTCTTGAGCCAAACTCTGGGAATGTCCAGGAGGCCCCTGAAGAAGAGTGGAGGGAGAAAGCAGAGGTTTCAGGTATCAGGAGCTCTGATGGGTAGCTAGGACTCGGCCCACCTTGAAAAGGACCCTCCACCTGATAGGCAGCCAGTGCAGAGCATGCAGGACCAGGATTACATGACAGGACCTGGGCAGGCCCGCCAGCAACTGGGCCACTGTGTTCTGCACCAGCTGCAGCCTGTGGAGCATTCCTTCCATGATTTCAAAGTATGGAGTGTTGCAGTGAGTGAGCCTATAGGAAACACAGGCATGTACCAGGGTTGGCAGATTCTTGGGTGAAATGAGGGACTTGATCCTGGCGATGTTCCACAAGTGGTAGAAATCACTCTTAACTACAGATAATATTTGATCTTCAAAGGTCAGCCTGCTGTCCAGGATCACAGAAAGATTACTCAACCTTGGAAACCAACAACAGAGCAGACACCAGGAAAATACCTGTGTCCACTCCAGGTGAGAAACCATCAAACACACGATCCGGCTCTATCACTAGCATCTCTATCTTATCCAGGTTTAGTCTCAGCCAGCTGGAAGCCATCCAGTTATTGATTTAAGCCAGACAGCTGTTAAGCCTGTCAACAGCACTGGATGTTCCTGGTGCAAATGACAAATACAGCTGGGTGTCATCTGCATAGCAGTGAAACTCCACACTGTATTGCTGAATGATCTCACAAGGGCAGCTTGTACACTGAACATCTTTGGCGACAAGATTGATCCCTGTGGAACTCCACATGACAAAGTATGGGGAGGAGGAGAAATTCCCATCACTACCCATTGCACCCCATTAGAGAGGCTAGGACTCAAACCATCTGATGACAGTGCTGGTGAGTCCACAAAACTCACAGAGCCGATCAAGAAGCATGATGTGGTCCATGGTGTCAAATACTGATGAGAAATCGAGAAGTACAAGAACTGACCTATCTCCTCTGTCTCTTGTCCAGAATGGGTCTTATGCACCCTAACTAGAGCTGTTTCTATACTGTGTCTAGCCCAAAACCCAACTGAAATGGTTCATAGATACCAAAGTACATAAGGCAGTCCTCGAGCTGCTGTGCCACAAATCTCTCAACAACCTTGCTCAAAATGGCAGGTTGGAGATTGAACGACAATTGCCAGGATGTCTGGGTCAGGGAAGATTTCTTAAGGAGGTCTCTCCAGTGCTTCTTTCAAAGCCACTGGGAATACCCCTTCCACCATCGAACACCTGGCAATCCTGGTGAACACCAGACCAACAGCCTCTGCACATCCCAATAAGAAATGCGTGGGGCTGGATCTAGTTTGCAAAATGTGTGCTTCAGCTCTAAGATCACCCCAGTCATTTCAAACACCACTGGCCTAAACTCCTCCAAGATGGGCAGAGTGCTTCTGTTCCTCCCAGTTCAGCTACTGTGAGGTGTCTGTCTCCCTGGTGGAATCTCCAACCGGATAGATGACACTCTGTCAAAGAAGAACAAGCGAACTCTTTACACGAAGTGGATGAAAAGTATTTTTCAGTTGTAGACAGGCAGGATGGAGATGTCTATCCACAGTCTGAAAAGCTGAGAAGGTCTGTTCTTCCTTGCTGCAATCTCCTGAACTGGAATTCTGCCTTCTTACAGTAGATTGCCTCCTGGTACTCACCACAGTGGGCGACAGGACAAGTCTGTTGGTCTCCAGCTGGGTCTTCCACCAGTAATGTTCCAACTTCTGACCCTTGATCTTTATCGCTTTGAGATCCCCATCAAACCAGGGGATTTCAAGTGAGAAGCCCTGGGTCATGTACAAACTGGAGGAATGGCATCCAGTGCTTCAGACACCACCTTATTATAGGTGACCACCGCCTCACCGGTGCCAATTGCACAAACTGCCTCAACTCTAGATAGGTCAGCTAACACCAATAGTCCTTCTGGGTGTGGGCCCTTAAAGGGCAGTAGCTGACCATCTTGACAGGAAAAGGATTCTCAGGGGCCCCAAATGTGAACCCCACAGTGTGGTGATCAGATCAAGAGACCCGATCAGTCTTGAGGCTATCAACCCAAAGACCTAGCTGGAACACCAAATCGAGGTGTGTGGCCATGCTGGTGGGTTGCAGAAACAACTGCTTGTGTCAGGCCCAGTGATGACATCAACTGGAGGAGGTCGTAACTGAAATGTGAGGATTTGTTGTTGACCCAGAAATTGAAGTCCCCAGGATTAAACACCTAGGAGTCCAACACCTGGTCAACAAATTCTCCTCCCAGCCCCGGATGGGGGTAAACAAGGAGAATCCTGCAGCCTGCACCTGGACCCCCACGCACAGCAACACACAGACCTGGTATTACCAACCTGGAACACCATGAGCCGGGTTGGATCTAAAATGATGACCAGTCCCCACCCCTGTGATTCTTCCTTGGGAAGTGCACCCGTAGAGTACCCAGCAGGGATGGCAACCTCTAGAACTTGACCAGCATCATCACCCAGCCTCCGTAGTGCAAGCCAGGCTGACAGAGGAAATCAAGTCTGCACAAATGGCAGTCTTGTTCCTCACTGACCTGGCATTGCAGAGCACTGCCTGAAGAGGATTAGAGGAAGCAGCCGCCCTCTAGCTACCTGCCCACTTGGTCCAGTGGAACACCTAGGTACGGAAACCAAATATGTCTGGCATCTCCCTTGGCTCCGTTTAAACCCAGGGCATCTCCTATGCCTTACAACCTCGATGCTACTCACCACCCCTCCTCAGTTGCCCTCTGCCAACTATGACCCGCCTGCCCCTTGTAATCCTGACATGGTAGGGAGTGGAACTAATAACAATTTCAATATCCCATATCTTGGTTCAGGAATGAAAGAAAATAAAAAAAATGGGATATTTTGATATTTTGCCAGACAAACATTATGGTTAAAAAGTACAATCACTAACAAGTACTGCTGCTTGAAATAAACTAAAAAGAGATTTTACATTTCAAATGAAACACTCACAATAACACTTGCCTTTGTTCTGACTGCCTTGGAACCTCAAAAGCCAGCTACTAAATTTACTATTTTCTTATAACTTTCTGCAGTAGAAAGATCATGTTCCCTGACAGTAAAATGACTTTAAATAACCTCACAGAATGCAGAAACATATTTCCTAGGCAGGAGTTTGAGAACTCTGTAATTGTTATTCACTTACTAAAAACTGGTGTGGTTTTTTTTGCTCAAAGGACTTATCCAGTTATCAATGTTGAGCCACTGCATTTACACACACACACACACACACACACACACACATCAAACACCCACTCTGCCCCTCTGGATAAAATTTACAAAAAACTAAGTGCACAGATGAGCTTATCATAAGTTTGTACTGCATGGCAGTTCAGACATCATCAGATTCTTGTAATGTAATTAAGCAATGATACAGGACAAGGTGCATGATATCATGGATAGCATTCCACCTCAGGTGCCTTGTGAGGCACAAGGCCATCAACTGAGTGACTTCAATAATCTGAGTAGGTACGATATCCCATGATATTATGCACCTTGGAGTGTATTATTGCCATTATTCATGGTATAGGCCATATTCATTTACTTGGCCAAAGCTTTTGATGACGGATTCCAACCAAAGCTAATCACAAAATTGCAAAATGCAGGCCTCTCTTATCTAGCCACAGCTGGTTCCAAGCCTACTTGACAGGCAGTAAAATTGACCTCATGTATACACCTCACTCCCAGTCAACCTGGGGTCCCCAGGGCTTGGTCCTGGGCCCCTTACTATTCTCCATATTTTTAAATGATCTACCTCTGGTCTGCTCCAACTCAGCCATACAAATGTGCGCAGATGATGATGCCGTACTATGCGCCTCCGGCCCCTCCATCGGGGCACAAACTCAACACTTCAGCTGGATTTTGATGCCGTTCCAGCTTGGTTCAGGTCCAACCAACTTGTCCTAAATGCAAAAGAAACCCGTCTTCCTAACCTTGGCACACAGCCGAGACTCTCCCATCTTGATGCTCCCTCATCTCCACACTCTGGATGAATCCACCCTGGAATTCTGCACCTCCTTTAGGTACCTGGGGTATGGCTCGATCAACACCTAGACTTCTCCTCTGCATTGACCGCTACAGAAAAAAACTACACCCTAAATTAGCGCACTATACCGCAATAAGGCAACCTACCAACCACCATCAAGAGAGAACTAGTGCTCAAAATGATCCTCCCCATTTTGACTATGGTGACGTGGACTACAGCGCAGCCCCCTCATCCACCTTGGCCAGCTTGAACCCCTCTTTCATTCTTTCTGTCAGTTCGTCCTGGAATGCCCCCCTCCACCCATCATTGTGACCTGTACAGCGCCCCTTGCCCTCCCATCGCTGGAGTCTTGGAGTCAACTACATTGTGCTAATTTCATAGCCAAATACTGTACCAATGCCCTCCCCCATCTCAGCTGTGTACTGTCAACTCAACCCCCGGCATACTCCCTCAGAGGCTCTGACTCAAAACAACTCCAAGTCCCTGTCATCGCACATTGAAGGCCAATCGGCCTTCAAACATCGGCTGCCCAAGCTCTGGAATGACCTACCAGCAGACATTAGGCTCTCCCCTCCCAAGGCTCCTCAAACCACTCCTACATGCCCACTTCTCAGATGTATGCAACTGCAACTTACAGCCTAGACCTGCCCCAAGAGGCATCTAAACGGATCTTAAAGTAAAATTAAATTAGCAAGCCTAGAATTCCTACTACATTACTATATTTCTACTGCTCTGCTGTTTTCACCCGCAGTCTAGGCCTAACCATGTCATAGCAAACTATGCACTCTGATCTGAGGACTAAACTTTGTAATGTCAAAAATTGGTCAACCCAGCATGTACCTATTCTGAACCTGTTGTAACTCCCTGTATGTATCCACTCTAATTCTGTTGCCATACACTCATGTTGTGCTGTATTCTGAACCTGTTGTCAAACCACTGTAGTGTATTGTATTCTGAACCTGTTTTGATCTATATAACCACCCCCAGGTCGTATCTGGAAATGAGTGGTCCCGCACCAGTATGCTTATCTCTTAAATAAATAAATTATGAGATGGATCCCATTTTATTTATAAAAATTATAAAACAAGTTTTATAAATAATTTAATAGTGTTTTTCTATGTACATGTATACATTTCAAAAATATGAGTTTTAGTTTGTATTATTATGACTAGAGGTGTGCAGTAGGCTCATGCATACAAAGTTTGTGTAGGTCATTTGTCATCTTCTTCCCTCCCCCATCCTACCACGTGGCAAAGCATGCAATCTCCCTTGACCAAAGAGCTGCATGGTTTCAGGTCAGTCACACAAGAAGGCTGTAATGGTGAGAGAACTGCTGTACAGAAAAATGAAGCCACCTGCTGAAGTATAAAACTGCATTTGTTTTAATGAAAATGGGTGAGTTTGGTGGGTAGAGGAGAAGGACAGCTGGGTTGCAGAAGCAGATACTGTAGCCAGCACCCAATACGAACAGTGTTTTTGTTAAGGTGGCTACTACACTATAAAAGCATGTTGGCTTTTTTTCTTCAGGGAATCTGAGAATGAGAGGGAGGGGAGATTGGATTAATGCCAGAGTTAGGGGCAACTGACAATGAATGACGTCATACGCAAGGTTTAGTTGTGATTCTCATAGGGCTCAAACTGCAGCGGGGGTAGAGAAATCAGTTGTTTTGTGTGGTGGGCTTAGGTGGGAAGAAGTACTAATTTGTTATATGTAGTCATTGGTGAGATGGAATGGGTTGTGAGCAGATTAAATAGGTAAGGTAATACAAACAGTGATGCAAAGGCAGCCATGACATGTTTGGATCCCTGGATCCGGCACTGGATCCTAGAATCAGGCCGTTGGATAACACAGGATCCGACCAGGGATCTGATGGCGGATCAAAAGGCAGATAGTGGAAGTACTGTATCCGGCAGATCCACTATCTTGCTGCAAAGGGCAGATATCTGTGGATCCGGATTTGTCCGGATCCATCTGAGCAACACTACTTCAGACCAGACTTATGTACTGAGATATCATCCCAGCTGAATATGGTCTCTGCTAATCACATCTGAGAATGTTGACCATCCATTTCATAATGTAATTTATAAAATAGGTAACAGAAATCCAATTTGGTTGATTGGTGGAATGTAGACACTTGACTGGGCAGTTTATATTTAGTTAGTTAATTAGTTAGTTAGTAACTGGTGACTGAGAAAGGCACACTGAGCCAAGACTTGTTTCTGGCTGTGATCCAGGGAAGGGTAAATGGTAGACTGCATCATACTAGCAAAAACAAAATAACAGTACAGTATTAATGCAGTGCAAACAAATGCCACACACAACTGCACAGGGCAGCTAAATGCCATTTCTTCTAGGCTTTTGGGACAGAATTGTACCTGATGCATCACCATCATCAATTTTATTTATAAAAGAGCTGTTTAAAATATCACAGCTCTTGCACAATTGGACAATACAAATTTTAAAACACAGTAAAATAACCTTAAATAGATAAAATACAGCCACAGCATTCAGCTCATTCAAAACTCTGGGAAAGCTAGATTAAAAGATATGTTTTGAGTGAAGATTTAAAAGCCCTCCATGGTCAGGCACTCCCTTATCCAACGAGGTAGAAAGTTCCACAGGGATGGGGCCACAAATGCGAATCTACAGACCCCAGAGGTCTTAAGATGAACCCTGACAATCTCTAGCAATCCCTCATTGGTGGAATGGAGAGGCAGAGTGGGCAGTAGGGACACAGAAGCTCTTGGAGATAATATGGTCCCTGTCCATGTAGGGCTTTGTAGGTCAGCAAACTGACCTTGAAGGTTATCTGCCACTGAATAGGCAGCCAGTGCAGTTCGCGCAGTACAGGTGTGACATGGCTGAATCGAGACAAGCCATGTCAACAGCCTAGCCGCCATGTTCTGCACCAGCTGCAAGCGGCGGATATCAACCCCGGTAGCCCTAGGTATAGAGAGTTGCAGTAGTTAGGAGGGTGGTCACAAATGCATGAATCAACATTGGAAGGTCATGAGGTGAAACCAAGTGCTTAATCCAGGTGATATTCTTCAGATAGTAAAAGAGGTCTTGACAACGGACGACACCTGAGATTTAGGTGTCAATTCTGCCTAAAAATAACTCCCAAATTTCCCACCTAGTTGGAGGCCATCAGCTGGCTACCTTCCAGTCAAAGCCCAGAAGGCTGCCCAGCCGAAAGCCCCTCAACCTGATGATCTAGTTCCACAACCAAAACCTCGGTTCTGTCTGGGTTCAACCTCAGTCAGCTGGAACTCATCTAATCCTGGATCTCAGGGAGGCAGTTGTTAAGGATGAGACAGCATTATCCCATTCTGGCACAAAGGCCATGTATATCTGAGTATCATCTGCATAGCTCAGCCCATACCACCTCACAATGTCTCCCAACAGCAGCATGTACACCATGAACAACATGGGTGATAAAATGGAGCCCTGCAGCACCCTGCAATGCAGGGAGAAACAGCCAGAGGAATAGATCCCAGACACCACCTCTCTGTGACCTGCCTGTGGGGAAAGACTAGAACCATCTGAAGACTGTACCCGACAGCCCACAGATCAACCACAGGTGCTCCAGTAACACATCATGGTCCACAGTGTCAAGCGCTGCAGAGAGAGATTAAGAAGAATCAAGATGGAATGGCTCTTCCGATCTCTTGCTATCAGGATATCATGCACCCCACAAGGAGGTGCGTTGGGCCTGGGTTCAAACTACAGCATGTTGGCCACATAATCTGGGCAATCCTCACAATATCATCAATCTCCAACCAGTCAAAGTCAGACTAGACACACTGAGGCCCTGCAACCTCTCATCCGACCACTGCCGCACCCATTGGACTAGATTGAGCGGATCTCGGACCTGATTTCAGCAACCTTATCTGCAAAGAACTGAGCAAACTCGTCACATTTCTCCTGTGACAATGCTCTCCAAGACTGCAGACAAACTGGATTGCACAGACTGTCCACAGTTTGGAAGAGCTGAGCTGGGTGGTTCTGTGCAGTTGCCATCTCCCTGGACAGGAACTCTGCCTTCTTATGGAAATAGCCGATTCATGGTCCTTATAATGGGCCATCATTCTAAACCTGTCAGCATCAAAACTCGATTTCCACCAGCACTGTTCCATCCTTTGTCCCTCTCCTCAACTCCTTCAAGATTCCATCAAATCAAGGGGACTGAGGGTGAAGGATAAGGAGACAAACCCGGACAGGAGCTATGGAATACAGAGCCTCAGTCACAGCCTTATTATAGGCCAGTAACAGATTGTCTGGATCCGAGCTTGCACTCAACAGACTAGATAGGTTCAGCACCACCATCAGTGGTCAACCCCTTAAATGGGTGGTACCAGACCATCTCTGTAGAGGCAGACTTATGGGAAGCCTGGAAATGGAACCTTATAGTGTGAAGGTCCGACCAACTGACCAGTTCCATCACCATGTCAGAGGTCTCTATATCCAGTAGATAGACCAGATCCAATGAATGACCGCACTTATGGGTTGCAGAGGTAATCACCTGTTTGAAGCCCAGAGAATTCATAAGCTGGAGGAAGTCCTGTCCAAACAGCGAGAGTTCACACAGTGACACACTGCAGATTGGGTGGTGCTGTAAAATAACCAGTTGAAGGAGCCCCACTTTGCCTTGTGCCTGACAATCCAGCCAAGGTCATGCAGTTAGGAATGCATATGCAAAGTAGAGTCATAGCTTACAAGTTGATTGGCGAGAGGGGCAACATTCTCAGCCCTGACCACTGAGTTTGATTGCTCCTGCTGTCTGATAGCCACCCTAATGTTTTATAAGATGAATTATGTGCTTTTTAATTAAATCATAACACTAAATGCATAAAATAATTGCTGTATTGTTTGCTTTTATTGTACAGTTCCTGAAGTACAATATGGTCTGTACAAGGGTCAGGATAACACATATAGGCATGTCTGCAATGCTCGAGAGGGTGCAAATGGGCACCAAAGGGTTCTGGCTTACTATTTTCCTAGCTACACCTCATACCCACATGCCTTTATTGCTTGCCCTCTAATTCAGACACCATGCTGATATCTTTTGGTGTTCAAATGTCTAAATGAATTGTAACCCCCTGCAAATGGGGGTTCCCAAAGACTTCCAGGAGCTTGCTTGAATGCTCCAAGCCTGAATGATTGTTTGGCGTTTAAGCCATTTATCAGTGAGTGTTTTAGAACCTCTGGTACTGTCTCTTTAAGAGCTGTCTGCTTGCAGACATAATTAGTTTGTATGGGGACTGTGTGTTTCTTTGATTGAGTACCACTCAAGTTGCTGCCAATTCACTCCATTTTTGCAGTCACTAGGAGTGCAAAGGAACCTATCTGAAAGATGTAACTGTTTGCCAGAAACCATTTAGAGTAATAATGAAATTACAGTTTGTCTAACCTGCTTTCTTTGCAGTCAGAACTGTGTCTGCCTAGTTCCCCATTCTGGTTTTGAACTGCTGAACTGGACCAATCAGTGTGGGGTAAGCTAGCTCTAAAATGGTGCCTTGGACGAATCAGAACTTGGACTCATAATCTGAGCCAGCCACAAGAGGATTGTATGGGCAGTGACTCTGGGAAATGTAGTTTAGACTTGGCGCCTTTTGGACCAACAGCAGCAGTCTATTGTGAGTGACAGCCAATCCAGTCAAGAACTGGGAGGAACTCAAGGAAGTGCCAGTTTTGTCTGTTGGAGTTTCAGTTTAGCTTTGGCAGTGAAGAAGGAAGGAGCCTGTGCTTTTTCAGTGTGCAGTTTCAGTCAAAAACGTGTGTAAGGCCCAGAGTTCGGTCTGCAGCTTGTGTAACTGCTTGTTAGGACTGAATCCGTCCTGTGAAAAGAATCAAAGGATCTCTGAAGAGTAGAAACCAGGCTCACCCTGTAGAAGACTGGAGAAATTGTTGAATTGCACTCGGTCTGTCAGAACTGAATCTGCTGTGTGTTCTCCGGTATTGTGCAGTAATTACAGATCGGATAGAGAAGCAGCCTGCCTGGTATAGTACTTTCTTTTTACCATATAAATGTGTGAAGAGTCTATTGGAGCTCAAGAGTAGCCCTGCTGACGCTGAAGGACCCTATCTTGTTTGGAGGTCGTGAGTACTAATTCAGGGTCGCCCCTGTTGAATTGCCACATTAAATCCAAATGGAATCACTGTACTGCTGACTGTTTAAACTAATTTTTCTTGTCACTGTGTGAAAGGGCCCTATCAGCTGCCACGGTTTGGACTAGCCACTAGGGCTTGGGTACCCAGGGACAGTAACTGATAGGGATAGGCCTGTGCACAGAGCCATAGGTAGATAGTAAAGTGATAAGCTAATTAACCTGATTTCCCTGTCCTTGTTATATCCCCTAAATAAATCAGAGCTGCTTGTTTCAGCAAGTTATACTGCCTGAGGTATTTGTCTATGTTAAAGTACTGTACTGTGATTGTTGCACTGTATCTTATTTCACAGGAGGTCCCAGTGCGGTACTAGTCCTGGGGTAAGTGTATACGGTGAAGGTAATTCTGATATATTGTGTGGGCCACTAGTGGGAAGAAAGGGGTTGCAGTGTCCCAGAGGGCTGTGACCAAGTAAGTTTAACTATTGCAAACACTGACCTCTGGGTGGAGGCACCTGCCATTGGATCCAGGCCCCTCAACCTGTTAGTGGCAAATCAGGCAGGGGTAGTAGCCCCTGGGATAGCGCCATCTAGGGGTTACAGAATAAAGAAAATTAATCCTGGGCTGGCCCTGTGAGAGTTGGCAGTGCATAGCGCTGCCAACTGGAGATAAGGATTTCTATGTGAGCACTAGAATTCAGCCCTAAGACTGGCTAGGGACCAATCATGTCACTTGGGAGGAATTCAGTTCCCAGGGAGGGCTAGAATTCCAGCACGTTTGGCAAATGGACCAAGGAGCAGCATTAGTGCTGGCTGTGAAAGCAGCTGACTTGCTCACGCACCCAGCCAGAAGAAGATGCGGCCATGGTGGCTTCAAACATTGGGGGAGGAGAACACATGAAGCCAGGGTAAAATGGGTGACACGTCAGAGGCCGACCAGGGTGGGAGAAGAACTGAATGCTCCAGAGTAACATTCAATTCAGTTGTTTCTCTGGGGAAAAGGGTGGGCAACTTCGCAGCAGCACAACCTAGGTGACCACAGGTGAAGGTATGGGCAGGCACACACCTTTAGGGAGGGAGATGCTGGCTGCAGCGGCAGACTCTGGTGAGCACACTTGTGCATGGACGTTGTGGAGCAGCTGGCATTTTGAGGAGGAGAAAAAGTGGAAAAATAGCCATAGATGGTATCTATCTCTATATATACAGTGTATATTTTTTGTTTACCAGGAGAGACACACTAAGCTGAAAGCTTGTTTATAGGTGCAGCCTGGGAAGTGACTTGCTCAGGGTTACACAGTATGCAATTGGGGGCTGTGGGATTCAAACCCAGGTCTCCAGGTTTGCAGCTCAGAACCTTAAACCACTGCACTATACTGGCTTGATATGATAGTCCCTGGTACATCGTGGCCCCTGCTCTGCTGCTACCCACCACCTGACTAATGACTGCTGTTAGAATACTTCCCCTCACCCCTTCTGGGGCAAACCAAGGCTCAGCGGAGGGCTGGTGGTGTTGGTGTCAGGGAGTAAGGTCTTGAGTACACCGACTCCTGAAGGAGTCAGCTGCAAAGGACAGAAAGGAGGGAACAAAGGCACTGATTAACAAAAAAGAAAAAGAAAAAAAAAACACACCACATTGTAATGGAATAAGAAAAATACATGGAAACAATCCTTCGAGATAATATGCATGACATCATGTCACAGAATGAAAAAGGTCTACTGACTCCAGCAACTGGAAGGAAAGCTTACATTTCACCAGTAGTACTCTGACTAGCTGCTAGTCTTTCTGATACTGAGAGAGAAGAGAGAAATAATGTGGTTAACAGTGAATGGAAATAAGGATTGGAGACCTGGGCTAGATTTTCAAATGCCAAACTAAGTCCCCTACAGCCCCAGCCACAGGACAAAATCTCGGCACCTGCAGAGATTTGTAGTTTCAGCTGACGAACTGTGGGGATGCTATGCCTGGTCCCACCAGGTAGAGCTCTTTCTCGCAGTCAGCACCGAAACACAGTCGCATGCTGCTGTAATCGTGGAGCCGGTTGAAAACCGGATTGGCTTTGAAAATACCTGTAGCTGCAGTTAACGGTGGCTCTGCAAGTGGAGACCCACTCTACGCCCAGTTTTTCCTGCAGCCGGGGAGTAGAGGGCTTTGAAAATCCAGCCCATGGTTTGTAAAAGTGCATACCTCCAGAACCTGTGCTATTTTCTGTACAAGTACCTTACTGTAACCATTTTTCAGGTTTTGATGAGGCTCTAATCATTTTTAAGAACACCAATTTTCTAATTTAATATTCTTCCTCAGCAGTTCTTTAGAAAGAAGGTTGACTATGGTGGAATGGTCCAGAAAAGGTTGGGGTGGAGAAAGGACTCAGTGAGACAGATCTGTATTAGATGATCATACTCCCACTGGTGTTACACAAGGGTACTACAGTTATACAACACTGGTTGTATTTACTGCAGTACCACTGCAAGAAATTGATGGTCAGAACAGTTTTGTTCAATAAATGAAAGAAATTTGATAGTTCTGGTAAGGCTGGGATAAGTCTCAGAACTTTTCGTGGCTCGTTAGAACCGTCTACATCTTTGGAACCATTTGCCCTTTTCCCCATCCTTACATGTAAAACATGACAGGAAGACAGTCTTATTTGGGACGAATCTGTCAATAAATCTTTATGAGAAATTATTTTGAAATGATTTGGGATGGCTGAGGACATGAAGAAGTCACAGCTAGGATGCTATAGTTTTACTATTCGTTTGGGAGGGCAGGCTCCTTCATAGTTCAAAGCTACAGTGGAAGAATTGCAAGCAGTTTTGTACCCAGTGAGACTGATCACTGTGCTGTATGTGTAGTGTGAGAGCTATTTTAAGTGGCTCATTCACAGCCTTGCCTGAGACTAAACACAAACTGGCAGTGTCAACAAACATCTGAAAATATGCGAAGTGTTATCAGGCTGGTTGCGTGCGTGCGTGTGTGTGTGTGTGTGTGTAGGGAATACAATGTAAAAATGTATGTGCCCAGCTGAGTAAACTGTACGTGCTTTTTCTTCAAAGTGACCACCGGCAATTGCACATGGTTCTTTTGGAGAGAGCAGGGGAGGAGGCTGGACAAGGAGGAAGGGGAAATTTTAGTTGCTTCATTGTTATCAGAACCAGCGTGTCTCTGATGTGGTCACTAGAAGGAAATCCATTAAAACATACGTGTGATAAGAGACCATGTATGAGAGGGGGTGGTGGGGTGGCCTTATAAGATAGTTGTTTTGTGTACTATAGTGCATGGTCATATTCATTCAGATTCCTGTGAAAAATGCAAAACTCACAATGAGTTTAAGATACAGTGCAGTAACTTCAGTGCCTCCCAGAGCCAGAGTTTGGTCTTTCTGTGGATTCACCCGAGCAAGATTAGTTATGAGACCCTTACCCTACTGCTTGACACCAGGGCAAGTAGCACTGGACTAGGGTGACTGAAAAATGATTTCCACTAGACACTAAGGAAAGGAGCACTGGAAGCACTCCCTGTTGTCTAGTGCCACCTCCCTCCCTCTCTGCATACCTTTCTAGCACACCCTTGGTCCAGTGTCACCCTTCCTCATTCCATCCTTTTTAAACACTCCTGGTCTTCACTGGGTTTGGCATCACCTCCCACTCCTCATCCCTTACCAAGCAGTACCTGTTGTCCAGTGGCGCCATTTCTAAGCAGTCGTTGGTGTCCAGAGACACATGTCATTAACAGTGCAAAGTGCTTACCTCCCCGGTCATTATGCCCAATCACGCACTTGGTCATTAATTGTCTGACTTTACTACTATGGGTACTACAATACCGAGAGGCATGCAGTCTGAGGGATGATGACTAGCTAGCCAGGATGGCTAGTGATGCCCCAAATTGTGGATTAGGGACAAGAGAAGGGTCAAAGTTCAAATTATGGATCTTTGTGAACAGGGGTTGAGTGGTTGGACTAGGAGGTGGAGTTGGAATATTAAAGATGGTGTTGGCTCCTGGTACAATGATAGGAACCAATCAGCGATTTGTTTTAAGAAACCTGAATGATGGTGAAGGGGTTGTAGATGACTGGGAAAGGGTGGCCAGGGAACCAGATCAGGTCACCTTGTCAAGGTTAGGAGGCTTCTTCTTTTTAAAATTATTTGCAGGGCCCAAATATAAATGAGAGGCAGTGTGGTCTACTGATTAGCCCACAAGCTTGGGAACCTGGATACCACTGGTTCAAACCCCAGCAGAGCCAAATACTCCATGTCTAACCTTGAGTAAGTCACTTAGCCTCTCAGTGCTCTACTCTTCAGCTGTTTAAATGGGTAGAAGCAGACTCTCACTGTAAAGAAGATGTTGCATCACAGCTGAGCTAGCCTTAATAAATAAATTGTGAAAATGAAAGAATACCACCAATAAGTAAGCAATAACCCATGACAGGGTGTGTGGTTATTGGGGATTAATCAATACCCGGATGTGTTGTGAGGCATGAGGCTGCAGCCAAGTGTCCTCACAGCACCTGGGTGTTGATTAACCAATAACCACACACCTTTGTAATGAGTGGTTGCGCTATAACATGGGGTATGTCCAAAACATGATAAACCCCATGAAAAGTCAGTTTTCACCTGTTCCAAACAAGCATTTGTCAATGCCAAATGTTGATTGCATTGGTCTGTTGGCTCACTCACTGCTCCTCTGTCACTAGCTCGTTCTGTTTCTCCCAGTGCTGCATACTGCTCTTTTGTTCTGGGCTCCTGCCTGCATTGGCATGTTTTTCTGCCCACAAAGAAATCTGCAGCTGTCCTGTCAGAACTCCATTGAGGTGGGTCACTCCCTCTCTCACTCACTCATTCTGTTTCTCCTGGTGCTGCAGGCTGCCCTTTTGTACTGGGCTCCTGCCTGTGTTGGCAGCTTTTCTGCCCACAAAGAAATCTGCAGCAGTCCTGACACAAGGTCCGTTGAGCTTGCTAACTCCCGTCTCACTCACTCGTTCTGTTTCTGTTGGGCGCAGGCTGGCCTTTTGTACTGGGCTCCTGCCTGTGTTGCTACCTTTGTGCCCACAAAGAAATCCACAGCAGTCACGATAGAGCTCCATTGGAGCTGCCCATGCCCCCACTCTCACTAGCTCATTCTGTTTCTCCCAGCGCTGCAGGCTGCCCTTTGTACTGGGCTTCTGCCTGCATTGGCACCTTTTTTGCCCACAAAGAAACTGCAGCTGTCCTGACAGAGCTCCATTGAGGTCGCCTCCCCCCATCTCACTCGTTCATTCTGTTTCTCCTGGCACTGCAGGCTGCTGTTTGTAGTGGACTCCTGCCTCTGTGTCTTTTCTGCCCACAAAGAAATCTGCAGCAGTCCCAACAGAGCTCCGTTGAGCTTGCTCACTCCTGCTCTCTCACTTGCTCTTTCCGCTTTCTGCCGGCACTGCAGGTTGCCGCTTTTGTACTGGGCTCCTGCTTGCGTTGCCACCTTGTTCTGCCCACAGAGATATCTGGCAGTCACGACAGAGCTCTGTTGAGCTTGCTCACTCACTTTCCTCTCTCACTCATTCATTCTGTTTCTCCTGCTGCTGCAGGCTGCCTTTGTACTTGACTCCTCGTGCATTGCTGCCTTTTTCTGCCCATAAAGAAATCTGCAGCAGTCCCAACAGAGATCCGTTGAGCTCACTTACTCCCTCCTTCGCTCACTCATTCTGTGTTTCCGCTGCTGCAGGCTGCCCTTTTGTACTGGTTTCCTGCCTGTGTTGGCAGTTTTTCTGCCCACAGAGAAATCTGCAGCAGTCCTGACACAGCTCTGTTGAGGTCGCTCCACTCACTCTCGCTGTTCTGTTTCTGCCGGCATTGTAGGTGGCCTTTGCACTGGCTCCTGCCTGTATTGGCACCTTTTTCTGCCCACAAAGAAATCCAGAGCTGTCCTGACAGAGTTCTGTTGAGGTCGCTCACTCCCCATCTCACTCACTCATTCTGTTTCTCCTGGCACTGCAGACTGCCCTTTTGTAGTTGGGCTCCTGCCTCTGTTGGCACCTTTTTCTGCCACAAAGAAATCTGCAGCAGTCCCGACAGAGCTCCATTGACCTCACTCTCCTCCCCTCTCTCAGTCGCTCATTCCATTTCTGCTGGCTCTGCAGGCTGCCCTTTGTACTGGGCTTCTGCCTGCATTGGCACTTTTTCTGCCCACAAAGAACTACGCGGCTGTCTGACAGAGCTCTGTTGAGGTCGCTCACTCCCCTTATCTCACCCGCTCATTTTGTTTCTCCTGGCGCTGCAGGCTGCCCTTTTGTAGTGGGCTCCTGCCTCTGTTGGCACCTTTTTCTGCCTACTAAGAAATCTGCAGCAGTTCCAACAGAGCTCTGTTGAACTCGCCTCTCCTCCCTCTCACTCACTCATTCTGTTTTTGCTGGTGCTGCAGGCTGCCCTTTTGTACTGGGCTCCTGCCTGGGTTGCCGCCTTCTTCTGCCCACAAAGAAATCTGCAGCAGTCACAATGAGAGCTCCATTGAGCTTGCTCTCTCCTCCCCTCTCTCACTTGTTCGTCTGTTTCTCCCGCCACTGCAGGCTGCCCTTTGTACTGGGCCCCTCACGTTGCATTGCCTTTTCTGCCCACAAAGAAATCTGCAGCAGTCCCAACAGAGCTCTGTTGGGCTCACTCACTCCACCTCCCTCACTGGCTCGTTCTGTGTCTACCCGGTGCTACAGGCTGCCTTTTTGTACTGGGCTCCTGCCTGCATTGCTACCTTTTCCTGCCCTCAAAGACATCCAAAGCAGTCCTGACAGAGCTCAGTTGAGTTCAGTCACTCCTCCCCTCTCACTCGCTTGATCCTAATCTGTCCCAAACACTGATTTCCGACAGCGACTGCGGTATTCTGTGCCAGAAGCGTGGAAACACATTTTGGCCAGGATATGAAAAATGACAGCTGTACTGTCCATAAGGAGGTGTTAAAAATGCCAGTGTTGAAAATCTAGCATGAAAATATTACTAATTTGTGAATTTACAAAGGTGCATGGAAACTGCACAAGGCACGCCTATAACACAGTCATTTTATGGAGTATCATCACCAAATTTTCAACATAGGCATTTTAGGACCTCTGCTCATGAACAGCATCAGTGTGATTTTCTTAATGTGTCCTAACACTGATTTCCCACAGCGTTGCGTATTGTAGCGGCAGAGCGAAAACACATTTCAACCAGGATGTGAAAATGACAGCTGCACTGGATCATAAGGAGGTGTGGGAAAATGGTAATGTTGAAAATCTGGAGCGAAAATATTGCAAAGTTGCAAAGGTATGAGCGATGTTTGAAACTGCACAAAAGCAGCTTGTAACACACTCATGTTATAGACGTTCAGTACAAAATTTTCAACATAGGCATTTTAAGACCCTGCTAATGGACATTGTCACTGTCATTTCCATAATGTGTCCCAAACATGGATTTCCCACAGCGACCATGCTATTCTGCGCTGGAACTGCAAAACACATTTCGCCAGGATGTGAAAAATGACAGCTGTACTGTTCATAAGGAGGTGCAGAAGAATGGCAATGTTGAAAATCTGGAGTGAAAATATTGCAAAGTTATGGTTATGAGTAAGCATGCAAACTGCGCAACACATGCTCACAACACAGTCATTTTTATGAATATTTATCACCACATTTTCAACACAGGCATTTTAGCACCTCTGCTCATGAACAGTGTCACTGTCATTTTCTTAATTTGTCCCGAACTCTGATTTCCACAGCGACCACGCTATTCTGTGCCAGAAGTGCAAAAACACGTTTGGCCAGGATGTGAAAAATGACAGCTATACTGTTCACAAGGAGGTGTCAAAAAAATGCCAATGTTGAAAATCTGGCATGAAAATATTGCAGATTCACGATTATGAGTCGTGTAAGCAACGCTCAATGCATCAGAAACAGTCATTTTTGATTTTTCCACCAAATTTGTAACACAGGCTTTTGAGCCCACCCATAAACACTGGCACTGTCATTTTGTAAATCAGTCCCAAGGGATTCACGCAGTGACCGCAAAATCATCTTTCGGGGTCAATAACGCCATGGCAGTGGCAGAATTCATGACTAGGGTCCCAAAAACCTCATGTTGAAAATTTGTGTCAAAATTCTAAAAATGCCGAGATATGCATCAAAGTTGAAAAGTCAAGAGAAGACTTCTCTACATTACATGGTTACTTTTTGCCTGTGCAGCCAATTCTGCTCCATCCCTCCTCAGACTGGGTGTGGTACCACAATCAACTCCAAAAATGGGAAGCACTCTCAGACCCATGGATGCTGTGAATGATTTATTTTCACAACTTGTAACAACTCCATAACATTGCTAGTAAACCAGAATTGAAGCCCCACCCTGTCCTTCCTGAACAGAGTATAACCCAGTATGGCCATGTCCCAGTCATAGTTTTCAGTGCACCATGACTTGGTATTGGCCACAATATCCAGGTCAGCCTCTGCCATGATGGTCTCTAGGAACAGAATATTGTTTTCTAGACTTCCAGTATTCATACACATGACCTTACAGATTTTGTTACCATTCTGATTATTTCCCTCTTCTTCCTCTTTCCCAACTCCTTCCCCTCTGTTTTTCCTGCTCCCATTTCCACATCCCTTCATTTTACTACCCTGCTTCCTTTATTAGTTTGTGCCTTGAGGTACTTCTCTCCCTCAAGTTCTCTCTTCTTCCTACTTTAGCTTGTTGGGGGCAGTTACTGCATCCCTGATTTCTTTTGCCACCACCCTTGGCTAGTTTAAATGTTCACTGAATTAACATTTAAACCATCCACTGAGGGCTGTTGTTCTCCTCCTGGATGGATGCAGGCCAGCACCCCTGGAAAGGCCCTTATCCTCCTGGTTGAACCCCAGATCACAAGGTAACCGAACTCCTCCTCTCTGCACCATTCCTTCAGCAATGAGTTGAAGGTCCTGATGTGGTGATCCTCTTTCCCCCTCACATAAACAAGCAGCACCTCAATGAAAGCCACTGAACTTGCTACCTAAGACCTCTCCCTGTTCCATGAACTCCCCTGCAGTATCCCAGCCCTGTCCCTAGCCAGGTCAGTAGTCCCCAGCTGGACAATGACATCTAGCTCTGCCTCCCTTCCTGCTGCTGTAGCGATCCTCTAGGTCTGCTTCCCATTCCTCTCAACCATGGTGCTATGTAGGCACCTAACCTTCCTCTCCCCATTCCCTGTTCCCAGATCTATCTCCCTCACAATGGAGTCCCCTACCAGAAGTTTCTTCCTCCTCTGGGATGCTCTACCACCCTTCTAGGGGTCTCTGCCATGGAGGACCTCCACATCCTTCCCAGTCTCTGCCACTGGTGCCTCCTCCTGGCAGGCCTACCCCACCAGAGCAGTGTAGTGTAGTGGTACCAGTTAAGGAATGTACCTCAATAAACTTTCTCATCTGGAAACAGTTGTATGTTGTTTGTCTTACCTTATGAATGCTGTTCCCTCCTGGATGGATGCAGGCCATCACCCCTTGAAAGGTCCTTCTCGTCCAGGTTGAACCCCAGTCCCAAATGTAGCCAAAACCCTCCTCTATGGAACAATATTTCATCCACGAGTTGAAGGTCCTGATTCAGTGATCCCTCTCCCCTGTGCTACCTGTCCAAGACTTCTCCTCTGTTCCATGAACTCTCCTTGAACTGTCCCGGCCTTGTCCTAGCCAGGTCATTAGTCCCCAGGTGGATAATTTATTTAAGGTATCAGAATTGCAAAACTTTGAGTCAGATACTCATTTACAAAGGCTCCACGTCAAATAACATAGGGCAGTGCAGACAAACATATAACAAGGATACAGTAATAATAAGATACAATAGTGGTGCAGAAGAAGTCCTAAACAAAGTAGTAGCTAAGGTTATTAATACAATTACTCAAGTTTAGTAGGCAATTGAGAGAAGTCATAATGACATCTAGCTCTGGGCCATGCAGCTACAGGTACAAAAGTGCAGCCTCCTCTGGGCCCTATGCCAAGAGAAGAGTTCTCTTCACTACATGGTTACTTATTGCCTGTGCAGCCAACCCTGCTCTGTCCCTCCCCATGCTGGGGTGGTACCATTCCCCTGCCTCGCTTATCCAGCTGGCTCACTGAGCTCACCCCCAAACTCAGCTCACTGGCATGGGATCACAACGCACTACCAGCTAGGCAAAAGGTCGATTCTTCACACAACGCTTTTATAAATTTTTTGTTTCATATTTTGACCCCACATCATGAACTTGGTTGCTAGAATGTGTTAATTCTGCACAAATGTAGTTTTGCAGAGCGACTACAAAACCACCTGTTAACCTATATTTGAAAATTCTCACCATCTTTGTTTATGAGGTAGGGCCATGTAAACAGTGTATTCAAAATGTGGGACTAAAATATTTTACAACAGAAAAGTCCTAAGTAAAAGTAGGTGAAACGCTAAAAGTCACATTTTATTATGTAAGTCAGTTTTGCACTACTGTACTTAATGTGCAACCTAAAAATACTTAAATCACACATAAAACTATTCAACCATTCACACCCAGGCCATGGACCAGGACAAGTTAGCAAGAAAGCGATGAATATTCATGTAGGTCATTTTAAGGCCTTTACAATTTAGCCAGCAAGGAAGGGCTGTGAGGGATCGGATGATGGATCCAGGTTAAATTCTACACCACCTGCTTTGACACATACCAAAGTAGATATAAGAAGAGAAGCCACCTCTTGGCAGAAAGCAAGCAATAAGACTTTACTCAAGTTATTGAATTAGAGGCAAGAAGAGAATACATTTTAGTAGCCAAATTATGTGTAATGAATTGAAGTGATGAGCAATCATAGTAGATGATCTCTCCCTCTGAACTCACAGGTGCAGCTTTAGGCTGTGGAGCCCATTCATATCAAACCAGTACACCATGTCCTGGCATCCTGTCTCTGTGTATGTATATTCAAAACCAGTACTGGGCAGTGGTGCTGGCTGGGCAGCTCCCAGCCAAAGTGCTGCTCTCTTATAGGATGTGCTGTTATGCAGCAAAAATCTCTCTGAGAACCTGGAAAGTGATTGCTGAGTAGCTTGCCCTCACTAACATCTCTCCAACATGAATTTACTAAACATATTTTTGGTCACAAAATTACTCTTATGAAACTAGATTATCCACCTTAAATCTCATGATCTTAGAAACTCGCCAACTCAGAGGTGATTTACTCTTCTTATATGAACATTGTACAAGCCCCTATTTAATATATGAGTTGGGACTTGAGTTAGCATTTATAATACCAGAAGCCACCCACATCAACTTATTGGCAAACAATTCAATTACATCTGTAGAAAATTCTTTTTACTCTAAGAGTCAATAACCCTGGAATAGTCTACCTTTAGAAGTAGTGATTAGTGTAACTAAAATGTATGTAAGAAATGGCTTGACACCATGATACTTTCCGGACATAAGTTACAGTATTACTTACAGTATTAAATAGGAGCACTTATGGGCTTTACCAGCCCCTAGCTCCTTACCATCCTTAGTATGATCTCTCCTAACTTCAGCTTTCAGTTTTCCGACCCATTGTTTTACTGTTGCAGGAATTCTGGTTGTCTCTAGAAAATGCTCGGTCTGTCTCCTTTAGTCTCTACTTCAGCTCTCTAGTTTGTCAAACAGTGGCCACAGACAGACTGCAAGTTCTGGAACAGGCCCTGCTGTTAAATCCAGCTTTTGGTTGGTCCCTGGAGCAATCATTCACTCCAAGCAAGTCAGAAGATCTTTTACTTGATAACTGAATATTTCAAGTTTCAAGTTTATTCAATAAAGTACAGTACTGTATGTATAAAACCATGCTATCCCATACAACATTTAAAAGGTAATCTGACTTTAAGAACCAATGCAATAAATAACAAGCTTTTGTCAATGCGAGCGTTCGCTTGCAGGTATTTGCAGTGGTGTTTTGGCACGTATGGTGCTTTACCCTAATGCACTGTGTGATTGCTGGTATTTGCACAATAAATTTTCAGCATGACCTTTTGTTACCCCATTGTGCGCTACATAGGCGTAAACATGTTTTGGGCAGGATGTGAAAATGACAGCTGTACTGCTCATAAGGAAGTGTGGTAAAATGGCAATGTTGAAAATCTGGAGTGGAAATATTGAAAATTCGCAAACCCTCGACGGGTGTGGAACTGTGCAATGCACGCTCATAAAACAGTCATTGTTAGGAATTTTTTCACCAAATTTTCAACATTGCCATTTTAAAACCTCTGCTATTGAACAGTGTCACTGTGATTTTCTTACTGTGTCCCATACATTGATTTCACACAACGACTGTGCCATTGTGCGCTACATGGGCGGAAACACGCTTTTGGCAGGATGAAAATGACAGCTGTACTGCTCATAAGGAGGTGTGGTAAAATGGTAATGTTGAAAATGTGGAGTGAAAATATTGAAAATTATGAAGCTTATGGCGTCGTGGAACGCTGCCTGGCCTTGCCTTTCGTGAAACAGTTATTTTCAGGAATTTTCACCAAATTTCAACATAGCCATTTTAAGATCTCTGCTCATGAACAGTGACACTGTGATTTTCTTAATGTGTCCCATACACTGAGTTCACACACCGACTGTGCCATTGTGTGCTACATGGGCGGAAACACGCTTTGGGCAAGATGTGAAAATGACAGCTGTACTGCTCATAAGGAGGTGTGGTAAAAGGCAATGTTGAAAATGTGGAGTGAAAATATTGAAAATTCATAAACTTATGCATAGAAAGCTGCACAATGAACACTCATAAAACAGTCATTTTAGAATTTTTTCACCAAATTTTCAACATAGCCATTTTAATACCTTTGCTCATGAACAGTGCCACTGTGATTTTCTTAATGTGTCCCATGCATTGAGTTCAGACACCGACTGCGCCATTGTGCGCTACATGAGAGGAAACATGTTTGGGCAGGATTTGAAAATGACAGTTGTACTGCTCATGAGGAGGTGTGGTAAAATGGCAATGTTGAAAATCTGGAGTGAAAATATTGAAAATTCGCAAACTTACAGTATGGAAGTAGGAACTGCATGCTTGCAGACTAAGTAAAACAGTCATTTTAGGAATTTTTTCACCAATTTCCAACACAGCCATTGTAAGACCTCTGCTCATGATCAGTATCACTGTGATTTTCTTAATGTGTCCCATACATTGAGTTCACACCGACTGTGCCATTGTGCGCTACATGGGTGGAAACACGTTTTAGGTGAGATGTGAAAAATGACAGCTGTACTGCTCATAAGAAGGTGTGGTAAAATGGCAATGTTGAAAATCTGGAGGAAATATTGAAAATTCGTGAACTTATGAGCCTGCGTAGGAACTGCATAGCATGAACTCGTAAAATAGTCATTTTTGGAATTTCTGCACCTTTTTCCACATGGGGTTTGGGACCCCTTCTCATGAATAATTCACTGTCATGGTGTTATTTGGGCGAAGGGTGATTTACGCAGTGACTGCGCAAGTGACTGCAAATCACCCTTCGGACTGAATAATGCCATGACAGTGACATCATTCATGAGAAGGGGTCCAAAACCCTATGTTGGAAAATTTGCAAAAATTACAATGCCTGAGATATGCATAAAGTTGAAACCCCCTATCTAGCTCATTATACAGCATACTGGCATTTCTTCAGTTCGCTGTCGGCTTTGAAGAGTGCAGGCGTGTTCCCGGTCCACCGAAGATCATCACGCCAAGCTCAGGAGGTAAGTATGGGGTGGAGGGGGTGTGGGGAGGCTGGGGTGCGCAGTGGGTGGGTGGGGGTTGTGGGAGGGACTGGGAGAAGCTCTCGTGGGACCATTTTGCTTTACAGGTGAAAAAAAAGACTACGTGGACGTTTGCCACGCTGTGGTGGGCTCCCAGCATGGCAGAAGCATGTAGCTTGGGGGCCGTGGAGCCGGCGGTGGATTGGGCACCCCGCCGGCAGACGGTTAATGGGATGTTTGCCACATTTTTGGGTGGGCTCCAGCGTGGCACCAAAGCTTTGGGGCACGAGGTTTACCAGCGCTGTGTATGACAGGTGGTTTTCTTTGCTTAAGACCTCCGGCTGTCATACACAGCTCCCACACCCATTGGTGCAGGACCGCCCGCGCCTGCTCAATGGAGCAGTGGATTGAAAGGGAGGCACACCTCCAAAGTGTGCTACTCTCCCAAACGTTCACTACGCATCAGCAAGCGAACGAAAATGACATTTTACACCCTAATGTTGTTGATATATAACATAAAGTGCAATTGCAGCAACATTTTCTGTAGCAAAATATATTTGAGGTATCACAAAAAAGCATACATTCCAATATATTATGTCTGTTTTTGCATGTTAGCATATTTTTCCATAATGGAAGGAGCCTTCTCTCCCTTTCCTTTACTAACATTGGGCAATCAAAGATCAGATGTGGTACTGTTAGCCTTGTGAGGTTATCACATCTACAATAACAATCTGTGCCCCATATAAACATGCACTTTTCCATTTGTACGCTTTTGTGATGATGCCTGCTCGAAATTAACAATAAGCATTCCTATGTATTGCCTTTTCAATGAAACTAAGATAGTTCTCTATTTTTCCAGTGGGAGCTTCATCTAATAATATGCTTTGTGGTGTAATTCTCTTAACTTCCCAAACTCAGCTTGAAAAATTGATCTTCCAATCTCTAGAATTGCCACACAAGTATACTTATCTATATTGTTGATAAAGTACATGTCCCAAATCTCGATAAGACATGCTTTTTCAACAGGTATTTACTGAGCAAACCTCTCTGGTATCTATTACTGTCTCTTGCCTCCTCCAACATTTGGATGAAATTCTGTCCTTGGCCATGATGACAATTTTTTTTTTCATAACTTGATGGCCTTAATTTGTGCCATCAGGAAAATGGATTTAGAATTGAACTTGCTTCTTATAAAAGCTGTTGATAAATCCCTATTTAGCCTGAAAACTTGTCTGTAGAACACATTCTTCACATCTTCCAGATCATTAACTGACCTACGAATGCCCACATTTCTGCTCCATATAATAAAATGCTGACCATTTTGGCATCAGACATCTGTTTTAGTGCTTCAAATGAATTACTTGCAAATAATCTGCAAAATCTATAAATGGCCCTAGAAGTCCATGCAGCCTGTTTTTAAATATGTGCTGTATGGTCTTTCCAGCAAAATTTTAAATCAAGCACAACGTGGAGGTACTTGTAGCTAGTTTTTACATCAAGTGTAATATCATCAAACTTTCATGTTACAGTGTCTCTGCACCTGGACTTGCAGTAATAATAATATTAGATTTATTTGGGTTGATTACAAACTCTAACTGCTCTGGTTGGGTCAGCGTTTTACTGATGGCTCTTTTTACACTGGAGGAGAGGAGAGACAGGGTGACATGATTGAAACCTTTAAATACATGAAAGGAATAAACAAGATGGGTACAGAGGGACTGTTCAAAGTAAGGAGGGAGGGTCACCAGGGGCCATGATATGAGACTGGAGCGAGGAAGGTTCAGCAGGGAGATGAGGAGACATTTTTACATAGAGGTTGTGGCTGGGTGGAATGCGTTACCTGCTGAAGTGGTATGCAGTAGAACAGTGGACTGCTTCAAACGAGGATGGGACAGGACAAGGGGAGGTTAATGAAGGAAGGGTGAAGGGAGGGGCAGCTGCAGAATAAGGGTGCTAGCTGCATATTCGAAAGCAGACTTGATAGACCTCTAGGCCTTTATCTGCTGGAAAATTTCATATGTTCATATCTTGAGATATTCTTACAAATGATTTATTATCCTAATGATGTAATTTTACAATGGTTAAAGATCATGTGCAATGGTTTTACATATTTTTATAAAAGATTGAAAATAGGGTTGTCAGAACCCTCTGAAGTTCTGGGTTCTAGTTCTAGTCTAGAACTTTTGAAAAGTTCTAGGGTTCTAATCTTTTTAGAACTTTTAGAACTCAAACCCTATTTTTATTGTGCTGCCAGTAACGAAGATAGTAATAAAATACATGTAAAGGAAAAACTGTTCAATATAAGGGGAGAGAAATTATCTTGTGTGACATTGATAGGAATACAACTAGGTTTATCTATGGTTTCTTCTGTTTGCTAAAGCCAGCAATTAATACGTAACAGGCCCACCCACCCACCCATATGTTAAAAGTTTTCCTGCTGCAGCTGCATCATAGTTCCTTAGTGAAAGAAAGAGGCACATTAGCCATTTATGTACTCAGCTATATATACTCATTGTCATGAATTATGAGAAAAATAACTGATATTACCTAATTTCAGCTATTTGCTGCTTTCTGTTTTAAATGAGTAAATCAAAAGTTGCTATGTTTAAAAGATAGCTTTTATAACAAAGTCAAGCTAAGTACTACAGCAGCAGCATGTGGAACTGTTGCAAAACATATTATGTCATAACGTAGTCAGTCAAGACATTTGAATAAAAAATATGCCAGTCATTGTTGCTGGCAAAATGCATGCAATTTCTAATGCATGCATACATATACCAACATTTTTGTTGGCAAATTGAAGTAATACTTACAACTTTCTAAGATGATGCATTTTGCAGCTGATACTTCAATAAAATCTGTATTTCAGTCACATAAATAAAAAGTGGTTTCCCCACCACATACTAAGGAACATTTAATGTAGCTGCAGCAGTTGGCATGTGATGTGTAAGGGACAGTGTCTGTCAACCCCATTATGTATCAAATTATCACTACTTGTAAAGCAAAACACTTTATGATACGTCACATTCTGTGAAAACTGCTGATGCAGATTTTCTTTATTCTGATTCCTTTATTCTTTTTAAAGGGGACAGGACAATTGTGCTAGGTGGCAGCAGTTTGCAATGTATTTAATAAGAATATATATTATGTGTACAGTAGGTTCAGTCTGTCATCATTTTTTTCCTCACCATTCCCAGCTGATCACGAATCTGTAAATGAAAGAACTAAAACAACACCCACCTTTCACCCCATCACCCATTCCACTTTTCTTCCACCACCCTCATCTGTGCAGTAGCACCCATGCCATCCCTTACACCCATGTTAAAACCAACCCACAACCCTCAGCCATGTACTAGCATCCATTTTTCGCTTATGGCTAACATTTCTGTAATTGAAAAAATAATAAACAGCTACCAATTAGAACTCATTGTTTTGTCCTCCTTAAATTGAAAATAGGCCGCCTCCTGTCCCAGCCCATACTGATGCACCACAAAGTCACAGAAGGTAAATCCAAAATATATGTTTTCACTTTAACTATAAATAATATGATACAGAAAGGATTGACGTGACAGTGTCCCTTTATGCCAAATTTGGGCCTGTTCCCACTGATATTAAAATTGCCCTGTATATAAAACTTGTTGACTTTAGTTTAGACCCTAGCTACAAAGCAGTTTGCCATGAAATGGTGAAAGTTTTGGGGGCATATAGTCCAAGGTAGTAGATCGAGAAAGGAGAGAGCGACAACCAAAGTCATCACAGTCTGTAAAAGTTTCCTTTTGGTGCAGAGAGACTCATCCACACACTATTACCAGCCACCACCATCTGAGTTGTCATCACCATCAACATCCACAACATCAATCACTTCAGGATCAGTTTGTAAACTCTTGTAGGGATACAAAATCTTGATTTATTAACTTTAATAAAAGTTAAAGTGTGTACATTTTCTGGCAGCAACCTATTTCTGGTGTCTGTCACAATATTGCCAGCTGTACTAAACATGCGTTCTGAAGAGGCACTTGTTGCAGGACAACCAAGATATTTACAGGCTTCATCATACAGCTCTGTCCAAATTGACTTTTTGATCTCCAGTATTCAAAGGGCATGCATCAATAGGAATAGGCAGTTCTTGCAGGTAACTGTCTACCATGATGGACAGAGACCGCTCAGAAGAGGAATCAGCAGAAGCTGGTATGGCAGCAATTTGGGAAAGGTTTTGCCACAGATTTAGCTTGCTACTAAGGGTTGAAGAAGTGGCAGTTGTGCAACAACTACTGTTAATGTTTGGTGACTTTTCCAGTTCTGTATCCTTTGTGAAGATGAACTGCATGTTGTGGTGATGACAACCTGAGGGTACTGTGCGTGTCTGTATTTGACTCCTGTGAGTGCTGCAGCTCATCTAGCAACATACATTTGTACTGCTCTATATCATCTGTTTTTGGAAGATGTATAGCCTTGAACCTGGGATCTAAAGAGTTGCAAGGATGTAGTGTCTTGATTTCGTCATTGCAACTAATTTGTCATTGGTTTTGAAGCGCTCGCTCATTCTCTTTCTGAGATTCCATGATACAGGTGACATGTTGTCTGGCTTCAGATCTGTCTTTTCTATTTGTAGATTTAGAACACTAAGATGATGTGAAATGAGCATTATGAGTGGGATAACCTGACTCACAGATCGCCATCAGAAGACATGTCCCTTGTAGCTGTCTCAAAGGAGCTAGGATACAGCACACTGTCTCCATTAATTTCCACTGCAGCACAGACAGCATAATGCCATCTCCAATAATGTAACTGGAGCAGTACTCATGTACAGCTTGCTTTTTGCTCAAAAGTAGCTGCAGCATATAAGCGTTGAGTTCCAGTGGAAACATTTTGAATCAGCTTTTGTTGGGGCAGCTTGTGTTTTTGCAGTTCGGACAATGTCCGTGTAGCCTTAGTTGAATGTGAAAAGTGAGTCACAATTTTTGCAAACAGCAATCATACGTCCACTTGTGTTTCGTTGCTAGAAATCCCGTGACAATTAAGTGTAAGCAATGTGCAAAGCAGAAGCATGCAGAAATCCTCCATCCTGTACTGCTTTTAAGATGTTGGCTCCATTGTCACTTACTATGAAACCACATTTTAGACCGTGAGAATAAACCCATTCGTCAAGGAGGTCATTTAGTTCCTGCAAGATGTTTGCAGCAGTATGACTTTGCCCAAACTTCTTTATATGCAGCAGCCATCTTTGGGGTGTCTTTGTTTTGAAGAAGCACAAGAAAACGTGACCCAATGAGCGGTAAGGGACATGTAATCTATGTTTTGAGTGCTGGTCCACATATCTGTTGTGACATGAATAACCCCACCCTCCACAGTTTTAAGTGCAAGCATCACTGTTGCTTTTAAAGCCCGATAAATGTTTGGTATTTCAACACAGGAAAAGTACCTTCGATGAGGAACATTATAGCGAGGCTCTGCTAATGTCATGAGCTCCCTCCTCATGATCTACCAAAGAGTATGGGAGAAGGGCTCAGCTAACAGTTCACCAATTCGGTGATTAAGATGAAGGTCTTTGGATGATTTCTAGTAGAGGCATTCTTCCTTTCAAATGCCTGAGACAGTGTTAGCTGTTTACAACATGTCCCTGCTGGTTTATTATACACGTGCCTGATGGGCAGATGGATGCAGAAATGGTGGACTAGGACTTATACATTCAGTGCCATCACTGGATGTGCAACTGGTACTAATGGTGCTGGCATTGGTGGTAACAGTGATCCTAGGGCTGGCAGTGGTTCTGCCCGCATTAAGTTCAGACAATTCAGTATCCATTTCAGATTCTGACCCTTCTCACGTGTGGTCTGGAAGATGGAGGACATGGGTTTTGGATGATCAAGCAAAACTGAATGCTTTTTCAGATGGCGTTTAAGAGCTGTAGTGCCAAGGCATGACACAACTTTACCACGCTTACACTCTGTTTACACAGGAAACAAATTGCTCTGCATGGATCAGTTTTACTGACAGAGAAATAATTCCACACCTCAGATGTGACAGATTTTGTTCGAGTGCTAGGAAGATAGCTAAAGACTGTTTGTGTCTTTTCACCTGTCTTAACAGAACCTGGGACATGCTCCTTGGTGCTAGAAGAGTGGGCGGAAGACTCTGATGGATTTTCATTGCTGGCCAACACAGAAGTGGTGGATTCAATGGATATGTCCTTTTCATTGCCAACAGTGCTGGATGTATTTGCAAGTGCACTACCTGATTCATTGTCAGCAGACTTGCTCATTTCACTTTGTAGAGAAGTAATGATTAGTCGCGAGACACAACAGTGTTGGACTGAGACAAAAGCTACTGTCTGAGTCAGAGAGGGACTCACTGTCACTTGCATTATTGCTGCTAGTCACAGGGATCTTAACAGCATGAATGGCATACCTTATGGTGCCTGTCCGTGTGACCCCAGCAGCTGTGCAGGTTTTCTTAAAAGGTCCCCTTTACCACACTTCACTGTTGCTCTTTGCTGTTTGTTGAATTTTTATCACATGAAATATTTTGCTTATTTCTGCTAGCACCAGGATTACTACCTACCACAACACCTGCTCCAACACCAGCACTAGATGCTTCATCTATGTTGGTGTCAGCCATAACAGAAACAGAACCAGTATACTGCAGAGAATACACCCACACAATTCCTGTGTAGAAAGCAACGTGATCTATGATCACTGGCTACAACTCAAAATTTTATTTTGGCTAGGTGACACTGTGATGCAGTGAACTGAAAGTAATTGAAGAATATGACGGTTTGCAACTAAAGGATCCCAGGTTCAAGGCTTACAGAATGATTGGGCTGCTGGGCATAGGCATACGCATAGCAGTGAAGGGTGCACACAGCAGTAGGGTGATGGACTCACCACAAGAGATGGAGTTCACACACAAACCGAGGAAAGAATTTTTCTGTCTCTCCTCCCAACAGGGAAATATATTTCTGGGCTTCTGTCATGCATTTAGGATAATGCCACCACCGACAACTGGCCACTGGGCCTCTCTTGGTAACACACACTGGGTAGGGTACAGTCAGGGCCCGATTTTCTCCGGCACATCGGAGCAAAGTTCTGCGGCAGGGTTCTCATTTGCTGGAGACTTCTGTAACCTGAACACCAATTTCTCACGGCAATTCTGCGGCACATTTACCCTTAATTTTTTCCTTTTTTGTTTTTTGCCATATCTGACACAATGCACGCTTCGTAACACAGTCATTTTATGGGTGTTTGTCGCCAAATTTTCAACATAGCCAGTTTAAGACCTCTGCTCATGAACAGTATCACTGTGATTTTATTAATCTGTCCGAACATTGATTTTGCACACCGACTGCGCTATTATGCCTACGTATGCGAAAACACAATTGGTGAGATGTGAAAAATGACAGCTGTACTACTCATAAGAAGGTGTGGAAAAATGGCAATGTTGAAAATCTGGAGTGGAAATATTGAAAATTCGCAAACCTATGGCATGCTTAGGAACTGCGCATAGCAGCGCTCATAAACAGTCATTATTAGGAATTTTTCAACAAATTTTCAACATAGCCATTTCAAGACCTCTGCTCATGAACAGTGTCACTGTGATTTTCTTAATTTGTCCCGTACATTGATTTAGCACACCGACTTCGCCATTCTGCGCTACAAGGGTGGAAACACATTTTGGGTAGGATGTGAAAAATGACAGCTATACTACTCATAAGACAGTGTAGTGAAATGGCAATGTTGAAACTCTGGATGAAAATATTGAAATTTCGCAAACTTACTGAGCCTGCGTAGGAACTGCATAGCCTGCGCTCAGTTAAACAGTCATTTTTTGGAATTTTGGCACCAAATTTTCCAACATGGGTTTTGGGCCCCTTCTCATGAATGATGTCACTGTCATGGTGGTATTCAGTCCTGAAGGGTGATTTGCAGTCACTGCGCGGTCACTGCGAAATCACGCCGAGCCGAATAACGCCATGACAGTGACATCATTCATGAAGGGTCCCAAACCCCATGTTGAAAATTTGTGCAAAATTCCAAAAATGCCTGAGATATGCAATAAAGTTGACCCCTCTATCTAGCCCATTATACAGCTTACCGGCATTTCCTCAGTTCGCGGTCGGCTTTGAAGAGTGCAGGCGTGTTCCGGTCCACCGAAGATCGTCGTGCCAGAGTCCGGAGGTAAGTATGGGGTGAGGGGTGTGGGGAGAGTGGGTACGCAGAGGTGGTGCGGGTTGGTGGAGGGGCAAAAAACAGCGATGGAAGGTTTTTATTGCAGGTTTTATTTTTTAACTACACACAAGGAGGGGCGGTGAAGCCGGCGAGGATTGGGCACCCCGTCGGCAAAGGATGTTTCGCCATGCTGGGGTGGGCTCCCAGCGTGGCATGCAAGCATTTGGGGGACGAGTGAAGCCGACGGGGATTGGGCACCCCGCTGGCAAATGAAGGGATGTTTGTTCATGGTGTCGCGGAATTCGCGGGTGATGGCAAATTCCGCTGATATTTCAGCGGTTTGCCCACATCCACGAGAATCGCAGGAAAACTTGGGGCCCTGGTACAGTGTAGTCAACAGGCACACAGCAGATGGGCTGACCACAGGAGATGAGTCACACTCACACACATATACAACCAAGAAACAGATTTTTCTGTCTCTCTTTCCCAACAGGCAAATATATTTCTAAGCTTCTGTCATGTATTTAAGGATAATGCCACCACAAAACTGACCAGGGTGATTGGCTGACCACAGAAGATGGAGTCACACACCCCAAGGAAAGAGATTTTTCTGCCTCTCCTCTCAACACTAAACTTTTTATTTATAGGCTACAGTGGAGTCACATGCACAACACACAAGTAGGGAATACTGTGTCAAAAAACCCAAAAACAGGAATTTTTAGGGTGGAAGAGAAGAACATTCAGCACAGTACAGTCCTTAGACAGAATCCTGTCCTCCTGACAATTTTTTTACTTTGTTTTGTGGAGTAGGGTTTAATTCTTTTCTCCTGTTTATTGACTTTAAAGCAGTAAATAGCGCCATCAAATTCAAATGTTTCTGTTCAACTTCACACATTAATTTAAAGTTAAACTTAATCTCCTCTCAATCAAGTAAATCTGAATGTTTTATTTTCTTCACCCTCCCCAGCCAGGGTGATCGCTCCCTCCCAAGTGTGTGTCACGAGTCACGTCAGACAGAGAGATGAACTGTTGATTGAATTTGAGTTGAAAATGAGAAATAAGAATTCTCAGTTTCTCACAAATATTCAGCAACTAGCTCCTTAATTTCCCTCTGCCCGTCCTGAGGCCATCACCACTATTCCTTCCAGCTAGCTTTCCTCTGTCCACTCCCCACCTCTTCACCCCATCCACCCTTTAGCTTTTTATTTATTTTTGTACTTTTCCTAATAAATCAATCAACTATTGTGAAAAATGTGACAGACGATGACTCGTCGCAAAAGACGCAAATAGCAATTAGCATTAGCAGAGACTAGCAGAGCCAGCGGCCCCAGAGCATAGTAGCACAAGCTGCACCTGCTACTCCTTTATGGGACTAAATGAATGGAGCTGCAGCCACAGCGGTTTGCCAACGTGTTCACCACCACCTGACCGCCAGAGCATATGGTCAGGTGGTAAAGTAACTAAGGACTAGGAGGATCAACAAATACGGAGGCGGGCGGCGACCTCACTGAATGGCAGTCCACAGTACCATCCATTCCCCACCACAACAACACAGAAACATTAACATAATATATTCAGCAGCATGTACAGGTTTGTGACACTGGAGAACCTTAATGGCGTCTTGACCGTCTTCACTTAAACATTTTCTCTTTTCTACCTATATTATTAACGAGTCTTCCAGCATTCTTCAAGTACTTCAGTCACTGTGAGAAATTGAATGTAAACATAACATAGGTCCTGTGTTTCCTGTCTTGGTTCTGCTCGAATACTCCCAGCAGCTTCCCTCCCCAACTTGCCCTTTACTCCGGCCTCTTCATAAACCTCTCTAGCTGCTGCACACAGGCTCTTCTTCAGGCTCCCAGTCCATTCCTCCCTGGTACAAAAATTGATCTGGATTCTGGATAATAACGACTACTGCTTACCAAAAGCACCTTATCCTCTCGTTTGTTCCTAAAACACAGACACGCCGGTGGCGCCCGCCCTTCTTGTAACCCTCCCTCCCCATCGTACATCCGCATCTGGTTTGGCTTCATCATTAGATGGAAATCCGCTGCTCGCTCTTCACTGAAACCAGACCACTACCAGTACCTCTCACGCTTTTCCCCATGGACTACTCCAACCACTCCTCCCTGTTGCAGCTCGGGGCTGCTGGTTTCAAATCGGGCAGGTTGCGAATCAATGTTTCACACTGATCAACCTTTAGGTTCCTCTAGTGTTCGAAGTTCGAATTAGAACTCAACACCATGGTTCGAGACGGGTTTGAATGTTTCCTAAACTAGTTCTGACAACCCTAATTGAAAAGCTGAAATTCAAGTCCTTACGCCATGATTAGTGTTTCCTGAGAATTTCATGCCATTTGGATTTGTGGTTTTCTTTAAATCAGCATTTGTTAACTTGCTCTACAGTAGCTGAAAACAGTGGAGTTATTTCTGTCCTCTCAGTCAAACATAGAGTGCAATGACATCATTTTGGAGTAGCTTGCTGTTTCAGATTCCCAATCAGAGCAGTAGTTTGTAGAGTTAATGGTTTGCTGAGCTCTCCAAGTTTCTTACAAACACAGTCTCTGGCTTCAATTTAGACAGATCAGTTTAAAATATAACATTATCTTCTCATAAAAAGCTGATCATTTTAATTTCAAGGCTGAATTGAAATAGTGGAAATCTTTCTCTGAGAAATTAGCTTGTCTGTATCACAGCTCTCAGTTCTTTCTAATCAAAACTCAGATTGTTTTCTAACTATATAGCATGGCTATTAAATGTATATAAAAATAAATCTAAACTGTGTTCATTCACAGAAACAGTTTGTCTTTGATGTAGCCTCCATAAATAGATTTCATGTAAGAACATTTTATTTTCATGTCAGATTGACAAACAGTACATGTGCTTGAAATACTGTAGCAGAGTGTGACAGGCACCTGTCAGAACTCACACATTTCAGTTCTTTGGTGGTTTCTGTGTGAAAATACATTGTTAGGTATAACTAGAAACATTATGTGGCATCTTGATGCACCATGTCTCTGCCTGTTGTCGTGATCAAGTGTAATTTTGTTCTCTGGATATTTATGATTTACAACAATTATTAAAAGTCTTTCAAACATGGGAGGGGTCTCCTGTGCCTTCTGATCCTTCTGGGAGTCCAATAAATTTAACATTATTATGTCGAGAGGGTCTTCAAGGTCTTTGATTTTAGTTTAAGTTCTTTCAGCATGTCTTCTTGTTTAGCTTGGTTTCTCTGCATAGGGTGAATTCTGTCCTCTAAGTCACTGATCCATTGTTCTGCACCAATGGTTTGAATATTTAGAGCTTCCATTTTATTACTTAGGTCTGAAAATGTTTTAGATATGTCTGTAATTGCTGATTTTATGGATTCAAAACCAGATTTAATTTCATTCTGTATCTCCTCCGAAAGGACTTAAACATTTCAGAGTTAAATGTGTCCATAGTTATTTTGGAGACCAAGGTGTAGCTGATTTAGCCATGGAAGTGTTAGGCAAATTAGTTTTTATCTTTTCTGAAGCCCCCAAATTTAGAGCTTTAACATGCACCAATGTTTTCTGAGTTACAGTCTGAGACTGGGATATCCATGGAGGTAAAGTGGAGACATTGGCATTTTCACCATCAATAATGTTTGTAACTGTAACACTAACTTCTGAAGGTATTGAGTGGCTTGAATGCTACTCCATGTTCTCTGAAGTTGAAGCCAGCTCCTGCACAGGAAGTTCGGCCCTCCTCATCTGCAGTGGTATAGTTTTTTGCTCCTCTGGTTCCAATTCCAGTGTTGAATGTAGGCGCTGAGGCTACAGAGGTTGATGTGTTGTTGGACCTCAGGAGAAGGGAAAGTAGTTTGCCAGTAAAGATGGTTGGGATTTGGGAAAAAGACAAGTTTTTATTGTTGTAGATGAGTTTTGCCCTCTGTGGAAGCCACAGTTCTAGTTAGGGTAGCTTCCGAGGGTGGGTCCTCAGCTTCGTTGTGTTTTCCATTTCTTCAGATCTTGGTGGTGTTCAGTAAATTTGCTGGAATGCTGACTCCTCTGGGACATGCTATTTTAATTCCCGCACTCCCAAGGTCATCCAGCAAAAATATATAGCATTTCATTCACTAGTTGACGGGTTCAGTTACAGCACAGCAGAGAAAACAGAAGACAAAGGTTTGAACAAAACACTTAAGCATGTTGTGCAGAATGGAATGCACTTAGGTCTGCAGCCAGCCATCAGTCCTCATGCAGCCATCTTGGAACCACCTCCACAAATAGTCCTCGTGGTCCAAGCTGGTGTATAATGTCTGAATGTCAAGTGATACAAGCCACCAGTGTTGTTCAATTTGTAGGTCCTCCAGTTTGTTCAGGACCTCAGTGGTGTCTTCGTAGGTAGGAGGGTATCTGTTTTACCAGATTACTGATGTGGCATCAATATATTGGGACACTGGTTCCATAAGGCTGCCTATTCCTGCCAGTATGGGGTGCGGGGGTCCTCCATATTCTTGTGGACTTTAGGCAGTACATAAAAACAGGCTCTAATAGGATATTCTACTTTCAAAATCCATTTAATCTTTAGTAATGATCCCTTCAGTGAAAAACTTAGTTAAGTAATATATCATTTTTTCTTAAATGGAGAGTGTTATCACTACTTAGTTTAGAATAAACCCTTCATTAGACAGTTGTTTCAGGCATTCATTTACATACATTTCTGTATCCATGATGACCACTGCCTCTCCTTTGTCTGCCCTTTTGATCGTAATGCTTTTGCCAGTTTCTAATCCTCTCAGAGCATCCTGTTCAGATTTATCCAAATTATTATAAATATACTTATCTTGGCTATTGTTAACAATTGCTCTGATCACCTCCTCACATGTTCTTTAAAAACTAATACACTACTGTGATAGACCAGGCAGAATGCAGACTGTGGTTTTGAATCTAACAAGTTCTAGCTCTTTTGTCTTACCAGTCCATTGTCAGGTAACAGGTGTTCTCCATTTGTGATGACAGTTTCAGTGTCCTCCTGCAAATGGTGGTTAGTGGCTGTCTCGTGTTAGGGTTATTTTTATTCCAGAAGGCATTCAGGTTCAAATTTCCTGGTAAAGTGTTTCAAATTTTTGAAGTGGTCAAAATGAGTACTTCTATGCGTGGGGAGAAATGAAAGTCCTTTCCTAGTAAAGCTACATCTTTTTCTGATAGTTCTTTTCTAAAAATATTTATTACATTTGTTTCCTCATTGGTTGTTTCTTGGATGGCTGCTCCTCTGCTCCCTTCCATTGTTTCTGTCTGCCCCATCTTGTCTTTTTCTTTGTTTGCTACCTGTGGCTGTGTTCCTGGTGTTTGAAATGTTACTGTGCATGGGCTCCTCCATGGTGTTGTTCCTGAACTTGGATCCTGTTCCCTCCTGTCTTTATCTAAAAAATATCTGCATTCTCACTCTCAAACTGCTGGTTGAATAGGCTGGTGATCTATTCCTTTTAAAATGGATCTGGGTTTCCTGGTTTCTTGGCTCCTTCCTCTGTTGTTTTATTGCCCAGTTAAACCCTATGCCCAATTGACAGTCAGTCTTACCTCTTTCGAATTTTGGAGTTTTGTGCTTTCAGGCATTTAACTTGTTTTTCAAGTCATGAAAGCCCTCTGTGTCTTTTTCTTTTCAGTAAGTTGTATTTGTATCTCGGATTGCTGGGCTAAATAATCATTCATTACACAGTCCATCAGTAGCATCGAACTGGCTTGCTTTGTAACTCATAAGCCCCAGGACACGCGGTCCCATTGTTTTGTAGGCTTCCAGAGCTGTGTAGTGCCACAAGTGCCTCCTTGCTTTCAAAGCTATTTTTTCCAGTTCCTGAAATGCCTTATCAATCGACATAGTATCTCCTAAGTTAGAATCCCCATTTAGTAGATTAGCTGCTATTACTTCTGTTCTCTGTTACATCTTCTCATTAAATACATTGCTCACTCCTGCAGCACTGAACAAATGGTCTGCTACTGAGTTCTGGTCTGTGCCTAGTTTAAATATCTCCCAGGTGTTGCTACTCACATCTGCCAGTACAGAAACTTTAAAAAAAAAACCTTGGCAGAGTAGTTTGTCTGGAAGATGTCCTTGCTTCACAAATGTCTTATGCAGTGACCCCTTACTGTTCAACTGTTGCCCAAACACACTTAGATCCACCAGTTTTATATGATAACAATGACTACTAATATAGCACGCATCAAAGAGCTCAGAGTTCAGATGGCAGTTGGGGATGGAGGCAGGTGATGAAACAGCCAGTCAGCAATTTGTTCGGGGCTATTTTCTCCTGTAGATGACCAAATTCCAGGATACCCTGGTGGGCTCTCACTTCTAGTGAGCTCTGGTTTTCTAACCTAGGTTAAAGGGGCTTTCACAGTATAACCCTGAGATTTTGATTAGTTCTCATCTTTTCCAGTAATTTTGTAGGCTTAATCTGGTTTATCTGCCTTGGGGGGCTCCATGGGAGGGTCAACCCTGGTGGGACTGCTAAGCGCACTAAAGAGGGGGGATCAGCCCAGATGGGCTTTTTTAGTCAGGAAGTCTTCAGTACTTATGAGAGAATTACTTTATACTTATTACCCGATACTTCCTCAGATTACGGCTCATGTTTACCTCCCAGTACACCAATCTAGCGGTGGCTTTTGGGGCTTTGTTCCCCGATCTAACTACTATTACTTTCAGTTCTTCTCAAGAAGTAGTTGAGAACAGTTGTATATAGTTTCAGGGATGTGAAGGGGTAGAGAGGAGGGTTTTCTTTCTTAGTTCGGTTTGGTAAAGTCTGTAACACTATGTCTGGAATTTATGCTGCTTCAGTTCTTTCTTACTGATCTCAAGGGAGGGAGGGTGGAGGGGTGGAACTTGGTCGATGGTGGGTTTTTGGTGGGGGAGGGCTGGATGTGCCTTCTAAGGTGGTCTGCTTTTTCATATTTTCATAGCCCATTGCTGCACTGTATATTAGATAATGACTGTTACAGCACTTAAAATTGCTATGTGAAATATAAGAGGTGTCAGAGACCTAACTAAAAGATACCAGATTTTCAAAAATGTGCTTTACTGAATGTTGATATTCTCTTGATGCAAGAAACCCATTTGCTCTCATCAGAAGTCAAGGCTTCACCGTCAAAGGTTACGCTCAGGTTTTTGCCTCAGAAGGTCATCCTGTAGTAGGGGGGTGGCCATTCTGGTTAAGAAGCATATTCCCTTTCTGGCAGAAGATATGTTATCGGACCACTTAAGGTAGATTCATTATTGTGAAAGGTTCACTCTACAATGTGCAGACAACACTAGCAGCGATCTACTCCCCAGTAGGGGAGACCCAGACTTCCTCATGACTCTGGCTGAAAAGTTGAGTGGACTCTTACCCTCAGTGCTAATAATTGGGGGATTGGAATATTGCTCCCTCACAAGATTTGGATAAATCTTATAGATGCCTGAAACCACTCTCCTCCTCACAACTAGCCCTGAGGAATTTTATGGACTTACTGGGCCTGTGTGACCCTTGGTGTTTACTTAACCTCACAAGACAACTCTTTTCTTATTATTCCCAAGTACATAAGACCTGGTCCAGAATTTACCTAATACTAATTAGCAATAACCTTCTGTCGGGAGTATTCAGTCTGATATTGAGCCTAGTGGTATCAGACCACCTGGTAGGCTTAGATTCTGGTCTCCCAAACCAAGCAGGTGCAAAGAGACACCGCCTGGAAACCAAACACCCAGCTTTTAAAAAGATAGGGGCACAGTCTCCATATTAGATCCCTCATCACCTCATTATTGAGACCAATACAGGTTCAATTGAGAGGGAGGATCTGCTCTGGTGTTCCTTAAATGCTTCATTAGGGCAAATTTATTAAACTCACATCTAGGAAAAAACAAAGGGAGGCCAAGATCATGTTATTGTATGAACCAAAGTAGGTTGGCAGAGAATAAGTTATCCTCCTCCTCCTCCTCCTCTTCCCAAGCTGATCTTGAAACCCTAATGAAACTCAGAACGAGTACTCAGATTGGATAAGGGACAAGGCAGTATGCTCTCCTGGAAACAAAGGCCTCTATCTCGATCAAGGGAGAAATCGGGTAAAATGCTAGCTTTATGGTTGAGGGAAATTGAGGGTTCAAGATGGATTCCCTCATTATTATCTTCTGATGGTTCCTTAAAACTTCTCCTAGAGATATTTCATGAATTTTGAGTCATTCTATAAGGAACTTTACGGCAGTGGTACCTTCCACCTCTCTCATTCCCTTGTGGACCAGTTTCTGGAGGGCTCCCCTCCCTACCCTCCAAACTCACCTGGAGAAGCTTTGACTACTCCTATCATGGTAATGGAAGTGGAGGAGGTGATCAAGGAATTTGCTCGGACAAAGCTCGGGACCCGATGGCTTCCCTCTAATTTTATAAATCTTTTGGGAAGGAATTGGCCCTCTCCTCATGAAATTATTTGAATATATGTTTAACGCTACCACTCTGGACCCTTCCTTGCTGGAAGTCACCATTGTTTTGATACTGAAACCAGACAAACCCTGACCGACCCCTGCTAGTTTACCACCCAATCTCACTTCTTAATTACGACATTAAAATCCTAATGAAAATCCATCCTCAGACTCAAAGGGTCTGGCTTAACTTATTGAGTCCCAAACAAATAGGTTTTGTGCAGGGCAGGTCATCTATAGACCACTTGTGTACTGTCTCACATATTTTCATGCCACCTAAGACTCTCAAATCCCCATGGCTCTGATATCATTAGATGCAGAGAAAGCCTTCAATAGAGTCCATTGGGAATTTCTCTGGATTATTTTAAAGAAAATGGGCTTCCCAGTGGTCTTTCTTCAATGGATTAAATCGATCTACCAATCCTCTACTGCCAGAATCTATTGTAACAGGGTTTTCTCTCGATTTCTACTATTTACAGGCACCCATCTGGGCTGCCCCTGTCACCTTTCTTGTTTAATCTCTATCTGGAGCCTCTTCTTCTCAGAATTAGAAATTCTCCACTGGTGCTGGGATGTCTCATTCAACAGCAGTCTCTGGTTCTCTCGGCCTATGCTGATGATATTCTCTTACACCTGACTAACCCGAAGTGTCACTAACACATATATTACACATTATAGCCCAGTTTGGCCAGGTGGCCAACTCAAGTTGAATTTAGCTAAATCAATCATATTCCCACTGAACGTCAACATGCTTCAGGTCAGCTTTTCTCAGTTTGGTATGAAATGGGCCCTCCTCTCTCAAATATTTGGGCATTTTTCTTACTAAGGACCCTGAACTTTTCACGAAGCTCAACCTAGACAATCTATTGATTAAAATTCAACAAGACCTTCAGAGATGGTCCCCTCCCTTTATCGCTTTGGGCAGTATTAATATTGTTAAGATGAATGTTTTGCCTCGGGTTTTCTACACTTAGCCCTAACGAACATTTTCTTACCGATGTCCTATTTTCATCACTTCCACAGGTCCATATCCAAGTTTATTTAGTAGGGCAAACAGCCCAGGAAAGACTTCTTAAACTTAATTTACCCAAGGTGAAGGGAGGCCTCCGTCTTCCCAATTTTATGCTCTATTACTGGGCAAGATACATGGCAAAATTGGGAGGTGGTACGACCAGAGGGTGGACAGATTCTACCAATTTGGGTACAACTTGAGAAAAAAGATGCTAACTGAATTTGGACTTCCCCATCCAGACTCTCTATTATAACCTATCCACTTTGCATCCCCTTTACAGGGGCGTCATTAGCACTTCTATCAAGGTGTTGAATCAATGCTGGCACACTTCTTCAATCTCTCTCCAGGAAAGACACTTCCCAACCTCTTACCCTAAACTTAAATATTAGGATTGGGGTTGCCCACTTTCTCCAGACTGGCTTCCTCAGCTGAGAGAGTGCTGTGTCGATGATTTATTCCTGAATAACTCTCTTTATCTTCCGGGAGGTTCTGACCAAGTACAATATTCCTCAGAAGCACATTTTTAAAGTTTTCCAGTTCGACACCTAGTGGCTTCCAGCTTTGGCCCCAATCCTACACCGTCCTCATATTAAACCCTTCCTAAACCAGATACAGGTTCAAGCAACCAAGGCCCATAGCATCTCTAAGCTTTATTCTTTCCTATTAGATACTAAGTTCCTGGACTACCTGACTGGTTCCAAATGCTGGTCTTCTCTTCTGCCAGATACACTTCTAGATTGGGAACAAATTTGGGTAGACATATATTGGTATTCTCTCCAAGACAGACATACACTCACTCAATACCATATATTGAACAACATGTATTATACCCCAGTTAAACTGGTTAAATTAAACAGATTATCTTCAACCCTATGCACAAGGTGTGGCACAGTGGAAGGGAACCTGGTACACTTTTCTGGTATTGTGAGAAGGTGGCTCTCTTATGGCAGTCCATCCAATCTAATTTAGACCCTCTTTGGGCCTGAATGACTTATTCACTATAGAAGTTTGTATTCTAGGTAAGCTTTCCAATATACAAGTGATGGAGTGTAGATTCCACATGGCTTTAATCTCGATGGTTGTCAAAAGATTGGTCCTAAGGCACTGGATGGACCAACTGGTTATCTCATATGCAGAATGGATCAGTGAACTTTCTTTCTGTTTTCAGACTGAAAAGCTAATAGCAAGTTCTCAGAATTGTCTGGTTTCATTTAGTGGAAATGGGGCAAATTATATGCTCTTTATTTGAAGTTTTGTCCTGTTGGGTACACCTCTAGCTACCTTGGCAGCTGATATACCTTTATATATCTCATATGTCTCAGAATCAGCTCTCTTTCTTCCTTCTCTTCTCTTTTCTTTTCTTTTCTTTTTCTCTTATAGAAGGCACATCCTGGGGTGGGGGATGGGGCTTGGGGATTTGGGTGAGGGAGGTAGGGGTTATTTCTCATTGCTTTTCCAAATCCAGGGATTTCAGTAAATGCTGTATATTGTCACCTGCAGTTGCTATACAGTTTATGTCATTAGCTATAATGTGTAATCCCTGTACTGTTCTCTCAGGTGCATTACCTTATATAATAAAAAAGAACTATAATTTAAAAAGGCAATAAAATGTTAGCAACAAACAGTAACAATCCTGTGAGTACAAAATAAAATAAGAACACACAGTAAATCTGCCTAGCCAAAAGAAGTCTTAATCCTTTCCCTTGCTCTGGTAAGGTTCTTTGCTCTGTCCTTTCAAGCAACCTAGAAGGAAAGAGCTCAGGTGAAGCTAGGTGCCTGGGCACTCACTACACATCCATACTGTGTCATCAAGTCAGGTATCCTCCCGGATCCCCTTAGCAACCACAACCCCATCTTCCTGGTTCACAAGGTCCATCGATCCAAACCCCTCACAAAATCATTCAGTTTTGCTCCTTTAAATCCTTAGATCTCCCCCAGTCTGAACTGGTCTCACAGACTGGGCCCTCCTCCTCTGTACCTTTTGTCAACTATGCAATCACTTACTTCAAGGAAAATTTACTCTCCGCCTGAAACACATTGCTCCCTTTAGGTGGACCAGAGTTTGTGGGATACACCTCCCCAGGATTACCCTTAAATTACTGGCCTACCTCATGGAGAGTAGCCAGGCCTGGAAAAACATAAACTTAGACTATTCCATGTACAAAATGCTTCACAACTCCTGTAACCAAAACTATCAGATTGACAAAGTCTGAATATTTCAAATCCTCATTCCTCCAAATTCTGACAGGTGGTCCATGCCCTCTTCTACCCTTCTTCTCTCACCCCCAGTTCTCAAAATAAATAATTCTCTGGTATCTGACCCCTGCTTGGTGGCCAATGAATTTAATGCCTACTACACCTCTTGTGCCATGACTCTTTGAAGCTCCCTCCCTCCCCTACCCCTCCCCATGCTCACCTCCTCATCTTGTGTCTGACTCCCTTTTCCTTCACCTCCATCTCCTCCAATGAAGCTCTAAGCACCCCTCTCTCTTAACCCCTCAAAAGGTTCCTCACTGGATTACATTGATCCAAACTTCTACCTCTCTGCTTCTGTTATTGCCTACCCTATTTCTTAATTCTAAATCTTTCATTTACATCTGCTCAAGTTCCTGCCTCCTGGAAACACACTGTTGTCCTTCCTCTCACCAGGGTGGTGACTTCTCCACTCCTGGCAACCATCGCCCATTTCTCTTCTTCCTATCCTTGCTAAACTTCAGAAACACCTGTTTTTCTCCTGATTTTCCTTCTTTCTCTCAGATTCTTCCTTTTCACCCCATTCCAATCTGGTTTTCAGAAGAACCATACTACTACTCACCACTCCTCAGGCTCACTGACTCCATCCTTACTGGGATGGATGATGGCCTGATTACATCAGCCATCTTTGTCAACCTAGCCAAAGCTTTCAACACTGTCTCTCACACACTGCTTCTTGATTCCCTTTCTGCAGCAGGCCTGGCCTCATCTGCTACAAAATGGTTTAAATCCTACCTCACCAGTAAGACTCAATCGGTAAGAAACTCTGATTCCACTTCCCTCCACCCCTATCAACACTGGAATCCTTCAGGGCTCAGTGCTACAGTATTAGCAATGAATTAGTTAAAGGATTTTTAAGGATTTTAAAATCCCTATTGAGAATTGGAAACCTTTAGTTAGGGATTTTGTTTTGTTTGTTAGTGTGTCACTGCTATCCAGAGAAGCTTGTCACATCTGATAGTGTAGTTGAAAATCTACCAGATGGCACTTAAGTAGTTTAATAGGAACTGGCCTCTTTCTATAGGTATAACAAAAAGAATTTTAGAGATTTGTTTCCCTAAATTTTGTGAAGGATAAATAGGGAATCTCACAAAATTGCTTGACAAATTGCCTCTACTACTGTAGGTCCCCTGTTTTTCCATCTTCATTAATGACCTTCCTACAGCCTGCTTCACCTCCTCCATCCAAATGTACGCCAATGAAACCATCTTGTACAGCTCCGGGTGAAACCCTGAAGTTGCTGTGGAAACCAGCTACGGCATGACTTCAGCCATGTTCAGCTCGGCTTTACCTCCCACCAGCTCTTCCCTAAATACCAAGAAGACAGTCTCTATGACCTTGGCACCAGGCAAAGACTCTAGGATTACCAGCAAGCCCTCCTTCCACACCCTTGATGAGATAATCCTTGAGTACACATCCTCATTTAGATATCTTGGTGTTTGGTTGAACCAACACCTCAACTTCTCTGCATACGTAGACACCATCCTAAAGAAACTGTGCCCCAAGCTTAATGCACTGTACAAGAACCATAGTTTCATCCCACTGACTGTGAGGTGTGAACTTGTCCAGAAGATTATACTCCCATTTTTGACTATTGTGATATAGTGTCTGGTGCTGCTCTATATCTTCCCTGACCAAATTGGACACTCTCTTTAACTCCTTCTGCCGCTTTGCCCTTGATTCCCCTGTCATCACTCATCACTGTGACTCTATCATGCAGGTGGCCCTTCTCCACTGTCTAACAGGTGCTCTCCCACTGTGCCAAACTGACCTCCAAATTCTGGCTTCAGTGAACCTCTTCATACCTCTTATCTTCCTTTCACCCTCCCCCACCCTCCCATTCCTCAGATCTAGCGACATGTGCACCTTGATGGTCCCATACCATTCTACCCTCATCGGCCAGTCTGAATTTTCCCACCACTACCCTAAAATCTGGAACTCTCTCCCCACAAATATGTCACTCTTCTTCCACCTATTCCTTAGTACTGCACTTCACAGTTTCATCTCTACCAGCTGTTCCTGCTTTAATCTTCCTTAATTCATCTATACTTGCTCCTGCTTGCCAGTTCCCGCCCACCTTGCAGGGTTCTCAACATCCTGAAGGGGAAATAAGGTTTTGGTCTGCTTTAATCCTCCTTAATTCTTTTACATTGTTCCTGCTTGCCATCTTCCTGCCCCTTGCAGGGTTTTCAAATATCCTGAAGGGGAAATAGGTATTGGCCTCTTCCTCCACCTGCCCTCCTCCTTTTCCTCTACACCTCCTTATAGCAATTCTCAGCTACTTCCTGCCTACTCCTTCAATTGCACTTGCTTACTTCCTTTGAGCCTAGCACTCAAAACATTATTGCACATGTACTATCACATTATTGTACCATATGACTTATTGTATCTCAGATCTGTGAATTTCTATTGGTTGTATTAATTTTACAATCAGTAATGTCTGTACTGTGCACCAGTTGTTGTATTATATCATCTACATGCTTCCTATTTAATCTGTAACTGTTCCTACCATCCATTATATGTATAATCTTTGTTTTCTCATCCTCATTGTACCCCAACGTTGCACCATGAGATGACAAATTTGTTGTTCAGTGTGCCTTCCTGGTGAAACAGTTCAATAAATAAATACAATAAATAAATAAATCAGAGATCCCCATAAGCAGGGTAAGTACAATAAAAATTAGACAACATTCAGAGAAACACCTCTAATGAGCAACTGTGGTGTCAGGCTTAAATTGATTCAGATGACATTACATGAAATAAAACAATGATTAGGGAAAACAATACCCATCTTGAACAATTGATATTTCTGATATCATCCCTAGTAAAAGTAAAGAGAAGTGTGGGGTTAAAGATGGTCAACAAATGGAGACAATACAAAATGCAACCTTTCAAACTAAAGAAATACATATTAATGCTACCACAGAGCATATAGCACAGCAAGCAAAAATAGCTATTAACAAATTAGTTAGAGATTTACAAGAAAGGGGGAAGGGTAAACCCAAGACTACAGAACATCTAATTACATATAGGGGAAAAAATACAAAGGGAGTTCAAACAATCTGTCACAGTTAAACATCAATGCTAAGATTCTAGACAGAAGACTACCCAATAGGAAGAGGACAAATAAGTTGGAGTTGCAGCAGGAAGAAATACAGAGAGTACAGACGTTAACCAAAAGACTAGGGTACACGAGAGGGTAGGGTGAAGGGACAGAAATGCATAAATAAGGATAAAAATATAAATATGAAAATAATACTGGCAAAGAAAAGGATATCGAATTAGGAGTAAGATTGGTGACAGTATTCTTAGATGGGTCCCAAAGGGGAGAAATGAAAACCCCACAGCATTAAGGATTTTGACTACAATACTTGTAAGGGGGTTTAGGTGATAGATTTAAATGGAATGACATAAGTTCCACTTGTAGATACAAAGCAGGAACAGAGAAAGGAGCCATCTGCCTAGTTCTAAACTCACAGAAAATAAGAAAAAGTCTCATAGAAAGGAGACATGAATTCATAGCACTGGGAACTAGTTTAGATACCACATTAGCAAACATGAGAAACATAGACTCAAATAGAAAAGTAGAGCATATAATGTTAGGATGAGAGCAGGAAAGGATTAGAAATGAGCACTAGAAGGAAGAAACATAACAAACAAGACAAATAACAAACAATAATTATGTAACTCATTAAATCTGTGGAATTTGTCTATTCACTAGAAACTAATTGTGAGTATGTGAGAGATAGTGACAGGAAGACAATAAGGGAAGAACTGCAAAGGTGCAAAAATAAACAATACGGTAGCGTTAGAATTATCATCAACCAGTAACCAAGGTGGAAGTTGGCAGCAAGATAATGCAAAGGAATTAGAATTAGAATCGGAGGCAAGTACCATTTGCATTGACTTAAATTGACACGGAAACTTATTTGATCCTTAGTTGGAATATTTCTGATCTGGCAAATAAAACTGAGGATAGGGGCTGGGAGCAAGAAGTAAGAAAGTTTGATATTGTTTTACTGCAAGAGACTTGGTTGTAGAACAAAGAATTTATATTAGAAGGCTATTCCTCTTGGGAGCTAGAAGCAGAAAAGAAACATACATTTGGTAGAGCCAAAGGTGGCCAAATCACCCTTGTATTAACTGCTAAATGTTATAATGATGTTAGGCTGCACTAAGGTGCCCATACTTTCTATGTATTTGGATGAGAATGAGGGATGGTATGAGCATTATCACTATAAATATATACATTCCACCTGTAAATATGATAACTGCTAAGAAATCATTTTGTGTTTTAGGTGCTGTATTGATACAATAGCAAACAGACTATCCTGACATAACCTATTATTGTACTGAGGGATTTCAGTGCTTGAATTGACAAAAAATAGAAGTTTACCTGCAAGACTGGCACCTGGACGATACTTATAATATAACTCATGAGAAAACCAGCACTAAGTGAACAGGCAAAAAATTCCATTTTATTGTATAATAGCTTAAAAGTACATACAGCAAGTACATCAGGCACGGAGTAACAAGTAACACATCTTAAAGATACAGTGTCGCATTTGTGCTTAATAAAGGTGAAAACATTTCTATTTATGTTAACTGTTCCCCATTATATGAGGCAGGTATTTACTTAACTGCACAGTTAATTGTATTATAGTGCTGTTCTAATAAGACGATTTTCAGAACAAATATAGTCATTACTATAAATTTGTAGTTTTACTACTAGTATGGTTAAAAATAATTTTTTCTTATTAGTCTTTTAGAAACACCTACTGAAATGCGTTGTGTAAAGTAACTAGAGACAGTTACATGAGTTTGGTTCAATACTTGAGCATGCATATACTGTATGTTGTATATAATTTCTTCTGCAATTTTTGGCTAACACCTCTAAATATGATACCAAAATGAAGGCACCGGTTGAGTCAAGTGAAATAGTACCTCACTCCCAGTGTGGCTCAATATTACCCTCCACTTATTCCATGACTCCTGGAAGCTGACATCTTCAGATATCTAAGGGGAAAGAAAAAAAATAAACATAAGCAATTGCACAGTACTAAACTCCAATACCAACTTCCATTTTATTTCATCTTCTTTAACTAGTGCTGCTATCTCCATATAGTCATTCAGGCCTGGTGGGAGATGTCCCTAATTGTACTATCCATATCATTTCCCTTTACAGTACCAGATCTTCTAGGTTCCCTCTCCTTCCCAAAACAACCTTCTCTATCCCACAATACTCCAGCTTGTGTGCTGTGGGATCTACTGATGAATACACATAAGCTGCCAAAACAGTCAACATATGTCTGTTGATAATCGTCCTTGATGCTCCCCTGTCCTCTGTTTAAAGAGACAGTTACTTTTCCCACATAGAACACCCACATGTACAAGTAACCAAATATACTATGTGTGTTGAGTCCAGATTCACAAATCTATGGACTTCAAAATTCTAAGTTATGATACTTGTAAAGTGACTTGCTTTTTGTATCACCATACAGTATTTGCACCTCCCACAGGTGAAACATCCCTGAGGGAGTCCAGGTGACCATGTCCCTGTGTATTTGTTCCTGCTGTTTGGAGACTGTCTGTTAGAGTGTCTGCCAGGTTAGGGGCCCTCTTATAGGTAACATGGTTGCACCAATATGAGCATCTATTATTGAGCAACTCAATATGCACAACTCAATAATAGCTCTTTAAAGTACAGTGACTGGTGAAAAGGTAATTATATCCTGTACAGTGAGTGTAGCAGGGCACTACACTGCTACAGCAGGTTATAGGACCATGTTTGGCCAAGACCTGCTGAACTGGCCATTTTAACGCAGTGGTATATGCTACCACCCTGAAACCAGCAACCAGGGTTTGGTCTAGCACCGAGAGTACAGATTTTTTCCCCAAGTCTGCGCCCTAGTTGGGATTATAATTATTTGGGGGTGCAGGGGCTCATCCCCTGCAGGTGGGGGTATGGTGGCCTAGCCCCTGCAAAAATACATATGATGTGTTTTTGTGTGTAGTAAGCAACCGCTTCACTATTTGCAACAGTCGGTGTAATATGTTGTCGCCCTGTTCTGTAGGCAGTTTTAGTATTGCTCTGAACTCCTTAAACCCTCAAGATTAATAACCGAGTTACATTACCCAATAGGTTCCGAACTGAATAGGGTGGGGGTAATAACCTTGAGACCCCAATGGTAATGTTAAGAATCAGAGTCAGCCCCCCAACCCAGGGACCAACCACAAGCTTCACCGCCATCAAAACCGTCAGTGGTAAAAAACCGTGTGATAGGGCACAAGCAGGGTTGAACTGACGTCCTGCCACCCTCCAAAGTGCTCACCCCAACGGCAACAATCCTCGTTGTCTAATATCGGCCCAGCTCATCACTTTATTCAAAAAGCCTCTCCAACCCACCAACTACACCTGAAGAATCCCCCAGGATATCCTAATGAGCACTACTTGTCCAATTTACTGTGAAAATTAAGCAAGTTGGAATTACCTGGGCCAGGAAAGGACAAGAGGAGCCCAGGGAGCAATATTTACTGGGGACCAAAGGTCCCACCAGACTCCTGTCCTGTGGAAACCCCTCTGCACCCCTAGTTCCCTCCCCTCCCTCCCAGCCGAGCTGGCCCCATAAACCACCGAACAATCGAGCCCACTCACCCTCCCAACAAACCGCCCCAAAGCCACCACCCTCCACCACAAGGCAAACCAGATGAGAGCAGAAGAAAAACAGAAACAAAAGGTGAGAGTCCAAAATGCAGCAAATGTAGCAAGAGGTAGCTTCTTGACATTGTCTCAGCGATTCGCCCGTTTAAACAAGTTTGGCAGCTTGATTGGGAGAGCTACACCAGAAAGTCCAGATGAGAGAGAACTGAGGAATCAAAACCAAAACAAGAGTCCAGATATGCAGCATGTAGTAAGTAACTTCTTCGCTCTGCCTCAGCGATTCAAGCCTGGTTTAAACAGGTTAAGTAATTTGAATGAGAGATCTGTTGCCGCTTTGTCTGGGGATTCATAGGAAAGTCAGGAACCCTCAATGGCAACTTGAAGCTTGGCAGGATAGATCATTTTGTAGCTAATGCCTGCTACGATCAGCTTGCTCACTGTAGAATGAAATGCTGAGCGCTTTTGCCTCATCTCGTGAGAGGGAAGATCCCGAGTAATACGCAGCTTGGAACTACTCCAGAATTGCCTGTAATCCTCTTGCCTTTGATAGAACATGGTGTTTTTCCAAGAAGCTTAGAAATTTAATAATAATAGGTCTTGGTGGGGCACCTGCAGGCTTCGGTCTAAGAGAGTGATAAGCACGCTCAATATGATATTGTGGATTAAGAGGGAAGGCCCAACCACTTTGTTTAGGAACTTCTGTAGAAAGAGATTAATATCAGAGCCTTCCTCAGGCTCGGGAGGCCCAGGATCACCAAGTTGTTTCTTCGTCTCCTTCCTTTTAAGTCTTCCGTTTTGAGTTGCAGTTTACTGATCTGTTGTCTAAGATAAATGATTTCTGGGTCTATCTTATCCTCCAGGTCTCCAAGGAGGAAGTTCTGGCTTCCAAATCTCCCATTCTGGTGGTTAGGCACTGAGATCTCCCTTAGTGATTTCAGCTCAGCAGAGATATCATCTAATGTTTCCTTGAAAGGAATTAACTATTGCAAGAAATAGTCCTCAGTAAGAGGAGTTGGAGAAGTATTGAAGGGATGATTTTGCTGCAGGCCCCAATCTTGGTTTTAGATTTTTGGAAGATTTCTCTGGCGTAGAAGGTAGGTGTGCTTCATGCCAGCAGGCCCTCATCTCCGCTTCCATCTCAATCTGCTTCCAGTGCATTAATATGCACAACGCAAGTGCTGCCAAGTATGAAAAGTATTGTCTTGTCACTGGATGCAGAATATAACTTTAGATATCGAATTTGTAGGCTGAAAATAGTTAGAAAACGGCGGTAACGGGAGGTCTGCAAAAAACGCTGCCTCTAGCTGCACTGCATCACTAGACCCCTTATTGCTTTATTTTTCTCAGATTCAAATTGCTGTTGCTGGGTATACCTTCTGCTGCATTATTACAAGGTGTGCCTACAGGTGTGCTAACAGATTACTGCTGTAATCTTCAGATTCAAATTGTCTTTGCAAGGTAGATCTTCTGTTACTGCTTTATTTTTACAGCTGCAGTAGGCGGAGCCTGCAGACGCTTTGCATGTACAAAAGGAGGATGTCGCTTTCTGTCCGTGGAACTGACTGAAGGTGTAAATAGTCTCCTCTGCCTTACCCTCTCCAAGAAATGTTTTCCTACTCAAATAAATACGTTTTCATGTTAGTCAATGGTTGCAGGGTACTATTTTCTTTCTTAAATGGGTGGTACAAGAACTGGAACCTGAGTAGTGGAGGCAGCATTGTTTTTGGGGAGTAAGATCCACCCCACTCCACTTGAGAAGTTCAGTAAAGATCCACCCCACCTTTTCTTTTTATTTGTGGGAGGGGCATGAGGTGGATATATCATGTTGAAACAAGACTCACTAGTTTGGGATCTGACCAAGGAACAGAACAAGTCTGTCGAGTCCCTGCATTTTGTTAAGGACTAGGAGAACATAAGCTACGTAATGCCTTCAAACTGACTTAAAAACCCTTGGAATAAATGATTATCAGAGTCACCTGGTGTCTCAAAAGAAAGTCTAAAGTGTTTGAAACTACAGCTTCCAAGGAAAATAGACAGCTTTCAGGTATTTCTTTAACATTTATATACTAAAAACAAAGTTCAGCTTTTGAGATTAACAATATTTGTTTACCATAGTTATATATATATATATATATATATAAATAAATATAAATATATATATATATATACACACACACACACACACACACATATATATATACATACATATATATAGTTTGTTTTTTAGTAGTTTCAAAACCTTTGAAAGCATTGGTGTTAGTAATGCATTTAGAAATACATTTTTAATTGTCTTTACAGATAAATCATGCAGGTTCATGTGAGGGTACATTTTGGGGGAGGGTGTTCAAATTATTTTAATCATGGGCACAGTACTTGGTAAACACACCTTGATGAAGTATATTTTTCTTTTTAAGTTTGAGAAGTAGGGCTGCCTTGACATGTTAAATAAACAGCTGCAATTAAAACTACTTGTAGAAACAAATGCTGTTTTTTTTGCTACTTACTTTTTCCTGTCTCAGTTTATATCAGTGAAAAGAAAGACTGGAACAACTAACAGAGCTGCCACCCCCTAGACCGCTATTTATCACTCATTTAAAATAACACAAATGTAGTTTCACATTTTTACCATGAGGGAAGCAAGAAGATGAGCCAGCATGGTTAACAAATACATTCATTGACACCTGTGAATGAATGGGAGGGGGAGTTTTTATGTTGATTATGTGCATGCGCAAGAAATATATTGCAGCAGCTTGCTGCAGAAGAAGGTTGTGGAGGTGAGGCACTGTTGTGGCCAATGCTCCCACAGCCTTTGGAGGCTTGGCCTACTTTTCCAAATGGGAGGCATGCTGCTGACACTAGTTCAGCCAGAGTACCACAACCTTGTGAGGTTCAGCCACTGCAATCAGGAGTCACCTCATCATTGCAGTGTAATAATCCACTGCAATGAGGGAGCGACCACGTCATTGCTGGGCAGAAACCTTGTTACTGTGATATTGTTTGTGAACATGGTGGCAGCTCTACGCTTCCTCTATTACAGCATAATTAAAAAGTTTTCACACGCATAATCTTTCCATTCATGTTATTGCTAGACATACTACAGCTAGCTTGGCTTGAGAAAGGGTGACCATGGTCAGGACCCCTTAGCAATTGAGATGCATATGCAGCAAATAAATCCAGATGCTCTATCTGCCTGCTAAATAAGGAAGAGTTGCAGGAACCCAGAGAATTATTATGGGGGGCTGATGGTCATCAAAATGGAAAGGGATTTTGGAGTAATCATATTGGATGACCTAAAGGTGGCTAAACAATGTACTAAAGCTGTGAGGAGAGCCAGGGAATGCTGTGGTGCATACAGAGAGGTGTTACCAGCACAAGGAAGGCGGTGGTGATGTCACTGTGTAGATCACTGGTGAGGTCTCATTTGAACTATGGTGTCCAGTTCTGGAAGCCGGATTTCTGTCATGCATCTTTAAATCACAAATGGGTTAAATGGTTCTATTTTAGATTTCTGTCCCTTTCCCTACTTCTCACTAGTTGTAGCCTTAAGGAACGAACCAGAACATATGCAGTGTCAGTGGCTCAGTAGGTACACACTCGCTCTGAGGCCGGAGATCAGAGGGCTGTGGGTTCTGTTCCCACATCTGGCACTTAGGTTAATATCCCAGTACTGACACTGTAATGCAGCATGAGAGGGTGCTGCATTTCTGAGGTGCCGCCTTTTGATGAGACGTTAAACCGAGGTCCCATCTGCCTGGATTGGTGGTAGTTCAGGTGGATGTTAAAGATCCCATGGCACTTATCGAAAAGAGTAGGGAATTTCCGGTGTCCTGGCCAAATTTCCCTCATTCACTAAAAATACCACCAACAGCTTAATCTGGTTCAAGGTCAGTTGTCATTCATCTGTATCCCCTCCCCCGGTCGTGCCTGAAAATAGGCAGGATTTGTCTAGTGCACTTACCGGTCAACAAAAGCTAATAAAATATCTTGGCTAGCATGATAAATGCACCTACACAAGCTGCTTCTTGGTCTACAGCATTGCCTTTTAAAATGCTAACTTATTGTTGAAAATATGGCATAACTGTTCCATCGATGTTATTGTTAGACATACCGTAGCTAGCTTTGTTTGAGGAAGGGTGAAATGGTCAAGAAGCCTTAGCAATTGAGATGCATATGCAGCAAATAAGTCCAGATGTGCTAACTTACCCTGTAACTGTTAAGTGTCACAGTTTACATTTTCTTCTTGAGATGGTTACTTTTGCATTTATGTTTATTTTAAAATATTTAATATTCTGACCATGTGGTTATGTCATGGACCATAACTGATCTCCATGCCGCCCCGTGCTCCAACTTACATAGAAATAATACTTGTAGACAAATCTAATCATTTTGCCACTGTGTTCTGGTGTGTTCTTGCGTGTGTGTGTGTGTGTGTGTGTTACTGTTACTGAAGCAAGAAATGTACAGCTGTCATTTTTACATCCTATTCAAATGTGTTTTGCACCTGTGATGCCAAATGGCACAGCCACTGTGCAAAATCTCCTTTCAGCTAATGAACTGATAATGTCACTGTTCATGTGGTGGGGTAACAAAAGCACATGCTGAAAACTTGGAATAAAATACCAAGAAATGCCTAGGGCATTAAGGGTTCTGCCCATATCACCCTGCACTGTAGGGACTGACAGGCATCAGGGTGTGACTTGGGATTGTCAACAGTAATTATCATGCCATTCCACCCCACCCTGCAGCCAGTGACAGGTATCGAGTGTGCCTTTGACTCTTCAGCTCCAAAGTTCACTCCATTCTCTTATACTGTACCCATTTCAGCTACTTCATTATGGAGCAGAGGTGAGTGTAAAGTCTGAAAACCAGACACACCTGACTCTTGTCTGTGTCTGCAGGGTAGGGTAAGGTGAAATGGCATGAGCGTTATGGGCAATGACCTAAAGACAACCCCAATGCCTGTCCATGTCTGCAGGGTGGGGCGAGGTTGGCATCACTCAATACTTCACTGCCATTCTTATTCTGCCTGTCTGTCTGTATCTCTCTCTGTCTATATGTCTATGTAATTATCTATCTTTCTATTAATTGTCCGTATTGCTATATTTGGCTATTTCTAAACAAACCTGCATATCACATTTGCCTGCACTCTGAGCACGCACTTATGAAACTATACATATTTGTACTCCACTTCTGTGTAGACCTCATACTTTCCTAATATTCCCATTATCACAAGCATAACTACCTTGCCCTTATCAAAGCAACCCCTCTGCAAGTTAACATCACATTTCTCTAACAGTCCATCATCATTACACCTGCCTTCCTGACATCAACACATTGCTTAAATATAACTTACATCACCTCATAGACAAAAGCCCTGTTTCTCTTAAAAAATAAAAAAATAAAAATGTGTAAATAATCCCAAAGCTGAACATATGCTAGCCATTACTTTTCATGTACTGCCACCTTCTGTACCATCATGAGGATTTGCATACATTTCCCTTAATGCTTTGCATTATTGGGATATGTGCAATTATGTTTTCGTTAAAATTTGTCTGTCTGGCCAATATCATCCAGGATAACACATACATCAGTGGCATTTGCTCTGGGGTTCTTTCGTAAGCTTCCTATTCCTTCCATTAAATGTACACTTCCATATATTTTCTAAAATGTTTAAGCCTTCCTTAGAACAGAAACTAAACAAATCTTATTACTTACAAATCATTGTGTTGTTTCTCCATACACGTACTTTAACAATACCACACAACTTCACTAACTTCATTATGCAGCCATGGTGGATCTGACCAGATTTTGTTCTCTGTAGCAAAATGTTTCTTACAAGGTATATCTTCTGTGAAATTATTACAGGTAGCGTTTTACAGTTTTATCTATCATTGGATAAGCTCTCAGGGTTACTGCATTTGTTGCTGACTGATTATTTCTGCTCTTTCCTCCTTGTTTCTTTCATCTGTGGTTCTTATTTTTCGGCAAGGAAGGCCCAGCCACTCACACTCATCCCCAACCACCCACTACACTATACCTTTATAGGGTAGTACAGTCGTGATATTTCCTGTGGTAAAGCAGGAAGGTGGATCAGTGGAATATCCACACAGTGACCTCGTTTACAAGGGCACTAGTAATTTAACTTGTTATAACAAGCTATATAAAAACAAACAAACAAATCACAAAATCAAACTTTTGCTTTCATTTTCTTCCTTCTAATTGCTCTGACCAGGTTATAAACCTAGCAACTTATCTGGAATGGATATCATTAACTGCAGGTGCCAGGAACACTTTTCAGAAGGGTAGTTTTACAGGTTTTAGGACACTGTCCTACATGCTGGGCCATTGAAATCTTAGGGCTCAGCTCCAGGCAGCCTGGGCAGAGATTGCGCTTCAAATTTCATATTCAAGAGGAAATATAGTATAAGAATCACCCACCATTTCCTAACATCCAACAGAAGCACCTCGACCGCAGAGGGTAGTTGGTCCGGAGGTTGGCAGGCGGTTAGGAGTGCAAATCAGTTACCCCATCACTTGGTGCTCTCCAACATATTACCTCCACAAACCATATAAAAAAACTACAAACAGGTATCTGCCTTTATCTCGAATCAAACAAAGGGGCAGAGGACACTGCAAAGTAGGACACTGCAGCACAAAACTCGCTCAAAATAGGAACCAAAACAAAAAAAAGAGGAAATCAAAAACTTGATCATAGCAGACTCCATGATTCATAGTGTTGATACATATCTCCAGCCAGGGTAATGTCCAGATGTCTCCCAGGTACATCAGCGTGGAGATACACCAACCGCATTGCTAAAATTGTTCAGGAAGCAGGAGAAAACATTGACGCCTTTGGCACGCATAGGGACTATCGATCTCACCCAGCCGGTCAGTTTTGGAGACCAAGGAACACCTGACCAGGCTGGGTGACAAACTATCATCCATTTCATCCAGCATCTCCTTCTCTGATCTCCTGCCAGTATGGGAGAGGGGCAGATGGACGGAAGGTCAGAGAAAGGAGATAGGGAGCTAAACATGTGGCTCAAGGGGTGGTGCCAGGAAAAGGACACAAATTTGTAGGAACTGGCAACAGTTTTAGGAGGAAAGTTCTTTAAATTTGTTGGACTGCATCTGACTAAGGAGGAGTCAGTGCATTGGGGCAGAAGTTTGGACGTCTTTGCAGAATATTTAAACTAGAAAATGGGGAGAGGGTGCAGCACCCCATACGCTAATGGAAGAACATCTTTCCCCATCAGCCAGTGGTCAAACAGGAGTTCAGCATGTTTGCAGCTCATTGCATCACCAGGTAAGGAAAAGGTCCAGCTCCCCATACGACACACAGGGAAACGACAGACCTCACCCAACAACTAACACACTGAAAGCTGGCCAATGGAAAATCATGTCACAAATGCTCACAGTCCAGGAAACAAGATCCCAGACCTGCAGGCAACAATGACAGAGGCTAAACTGGACATAGTAGCAATTAACGAGATGTGGTTTACAGTAACCACACTTGGGAGACTTCAGTACCTGGCTATATGCTGTTCAGAAGAGACTGAGGTGCAAAAGTGGGCGGGTGGAGTGGCTCTGTATGTCAATGAAAATATCAAAGCTACAGAAATTCTGAATAACATAAGGAGCCAGAAGAACTGTGGGTCACCCGAAAAACAGGAAATGGTACAGCCATAAGAAATGGGATCGTCTACAGGCCCTAGACCAGATGGAGGACATAGACGCATTACTGTTAGAAGATATACAAAACATAACAGCTAAAGGGAGGTTCTGATAATGGAGACTTCAACATACCAGATACAGATTGGTCAATACCAGCAGGAACATCTGCCAGAATTAGACACATGGTGGATTCCTGCAGGGGAATGCCTCAAACAACTGGTACAACAACCCACAAGAGACAGAGCTATCCTAGATCTAGTACTGACTAACAGGGAAATGATCACAGATCTCTAGGTAGAAGGTTACCTGGGGCCAGTGACCATCACATGATATGGTTCAATTTGGCCACTACAATGAAATCATCCCAGTCCAAGGTAAAAATATGGGACTTCAGAGGAGCTGACTTTGATAAGATGGCCAACAGAGTTAAGCTAGCCCTGGCAAAAGAAATACAGGTGAGGAGTATAGGCAAGTGGGCAAGCATTAAGGATGCAATACTTGAAGCAACATCCCATTGTGTTAGAGAGAAAAGGAAGTGCAAAGAAGAAGGAAACCACTTTGGTTCTCAAAACAGTAGCAGAAAAGGTCACAGCCAAAAGGCTGGCCTTCATAAAATATAAGAGAAAACAGGGATGAAGATGGGAGGCATACCATACTTCCCCAGGGAAAAAGGGAAGACAGTAAGGCAGGTAGAGGCCCAAACCAAGGAAACACTAGCACAGATAAAAAAGGTGACAAGACTTTCTATGGATACATTAGTGAAAGGAGAAAGTCCAGAGGGGTATTGCTAAGATCAAAGGAGATAAGGGGCGTGTGAGGAGGAGGACCATGTAAAAGCATCTATCCTAAATAGATACTTCTGCTCAGTATTTGCTGAAGAGAAGGTAGGGCAGGGCCCACAGCTCAGCACCAGGGACATGGGAGGAGGAGGTGAGCACTAGTCCCTTCACAAAATAAAGGGTCCTACAAGAGCTCGATAAGCTCTGGGTGGACAAGACAATGGGACCTGATGGCATACATCCCAGGGTACTAAAGGAGCTGAGGTGGAACTAGCAGAACCATTATCAGAACTGTTTAGTGAGTCTCTGAGCACAGGAGAGGACCCAGAAGACTGGAGAAGGGCTCATGCGATCCTGCTCCACAAGAGTGGTAGCAGGGAGGTGGCAGGAAACTATAGATCAGTCAGTCTTACCTCAGTAGTGGGCAAGATTATGGAAGCACTCCTTAAGGAAAGGATAGTGCAACACCGGAATCCACAGGAGCACAGGATCCAAGACAGCATGGGTTTACAAAAGGAAGATCCTGTCAAACTAATTTTGTAGATTTCTTTGATTGGGTAACCAGAGTGGTGGACCAAGGGGAGCAGTTGATGTCGCCTACCTTGACTTCAGTGAAGCTTTCGATACTGTTCTACATAAAGGATTGATTAATAAGCTGGGTAGGCTCAGGTGGGTTAGAAGTTGGTCAACTGGTGGCAAACTGGTTGATGGGCAGAAAACAGAGAGTGGTGGTAAACGTATACAGTTAGAAGAGATGCAAGTCACAAGTGAGGTACCCTTAGGGATCAGTCCTGGGCCAGTCCTCTTCAATATCTTCATCTGTGACATTGCAGATGGACTGCAGGGTAAGGTTTGTCTGTTTTAGATGACACCAAGATCTGCAACAGAGCAGATGATCCAGATGGAGTGGGCAGAATGAGAAGAGATCTGGATAAACTAGCAAAATGGTCAGAAGAGTGGCAACTGGGGTTTAATGCAAAGAAGTGCAAAATCATGCACATAGGGAAGAGAAACCCTGAAACCACCTATAGGCTGGGAGGGGAGTTGCTGGCAGTCACAAGGAAAGAAAGAGACTTGGGCATCATCATCACCGATGACCTAAAATCATCCAAACAGACCACTAAAGCAGTAGGTAAGGCTAGGGGATGTTATGGTATATTAGTAAGGGTATCATAAGTCAGAAGAGGAGGTAATAATCCTCTTTACAAGATACTGGTAGGCCCCATCTGGAGTACTGCATGCAGTACTGGGGCTGCACCTTCACAAGGACACTAACCAAATTGAAGCAGTCCAGAGAAGGGCAAAAAGGGCAACCAAAATGGTGCAGGAACTGCATCAGAAAACATATGAGGATTCTGGAGACCATACCTACGTAAGGACATAGACAGGGTAGAGAAGGTTCAGAGGAGGGCAACAAAGATGGTGCATGGGTTGCATCACAAATCCTATGAAGACAGGTTGAAGGAACTGAACATGTACTCCCTGGAGGAGAGGAGGGAGAGAGGATATGATAGAGACATACAAGTATCTCACAGGAGGAACAGGGTGCAGGAAAACACTATTTTTAAGCGAAAAAGATGTTTCAGGACTAGGGCATGGGATGAAGTTGGAGGGAGGACGATTCAGAGGAAACATGAGAAAGAATTTCTTCACTGAACGGGTGGTGGACAAGTGGAACACCTGCCAGAGGAAGTGGTGGGGGCTGAAACAATCACGGATTTAAGAATGCATGGGATAGACATAAAGGAATTCTAGAGGTCAGGGGTAAGGGAAGCAGACTTCTAGGAAAACAAACTGAACTTACAAGCTCAAATGGGCAGACTAGGGTGGGCTATAGGCCTCATCTGCCGACACTGTCTATGTATCTATGTATCTATGTAGATTAATGCGCCAATTACCCTAGAACAAAGGAGGGAGAGGTGATATGATCAAAACATTCAAACACCTTAGGGCATTAACAAGGTGAAAGAGTCTAGCATGTTTCAATATAAGAAAAATAGCAGGACAAGAGGACACAGCATGGAGATCAGAGGAGGCCGATTAAGGGCTAATGTGAGGAAGTTCTTTTTCACAGAAAGGGTGGTGGATACATGGAATGGCCTACCTCAGGAAGTGGTGGATATGAATACTGTGCAGGGCTCAAACGGGCATGGATGGGATAAGGAGCAATACAGTTGAGTATGAATAGATAGGCCATTGACAGAGCAAAGGCCGATGGCAGATTTATAAGGTAGAAAAGAAATGGGCAGACTGGATGGACCTTGCGGTCCTTATCTGACATCAACTTCTATGTTTCTATGTTTCTATATGTTTCCAGTCAAGCAGGGTGTGATTTTGCTTTTATGATTTGGATATGTGGCTCAAGGATAAGTTGAGGTGAGGCTGAGTGCAGCAATGTCATTCTGTATCTTACTCCAACTTGGATGACAACCAGTTTAGATTCAAATCACCCAGTATGAACAGCTCACTTGATTGCAAGATGAAGGTAATGGAGGATATAAGTTCAGCCGATGACTAAAGGGTGGGTGCTAGGATGACAGTAGATGCCAGCTATGAAAATCGGGACAGTGAAAGGAAGTGTATATGGGTGACTAGGGCCTCATAGGTTGCGGGACTGAAGAAGATAGAATAGTTGTAAATTTCAATGAAGACTTTAATGCATAGGCACTCCACATCCCATTCTACCAGTCTTGTCTGGAGAGGAATAGCCAGGAATAGTGATGGTGTAATCTGGGATGTTTTGTGAGCAATGTCTCAGTTATGATTAAAATGTCAGGCGTATATGAGACCACGAAGAGTTGGATGAGGTCAGTTTTGTGTAGCAGGATGCAGATGTTCAGGTGAAGAAGTTTCAGCCTCGTTGGGGATAACTTTGGGGTTGGGGAGCTAGGTGCATTCTGAAGTTAGGGGTGTCAGCCGAGGAAGGTAATGAAGGAGGGCCAGGGTTGGGTGGATATTACCTGATGAGAGAAGGAGAAGGGCTAGGATGAAATAATGTAGTTTAGGACATATATATTGTATCTTGAGTTTAGAGAGGAAGAGGAAGAGGAGGGATGGAGAGAGGAATTATGGAGGTGAAGATAGGCAATGTAAGTAGGAAAAGGAAAAAGAGAAGCAGGAGGGAGGAGGGAAAGTAAGACCAGATTTCAAAAGGGCACAGGAGTAATTGCAGGATGACTAAGAGTATCAGGAAGTAAGGGGAAGGGAGTAACCATACCTCTCTCAACTGTCCCTGATTTTCAGGATATCCTGATTTTGGCTCATAACTTTATTTTCCTCTGTCCTTGTAAAATTGGTATTTTTTTGACTAAACAGTGGCAATTGTAAGCACAAAATAAAGTCAAACATTAAAGTTACAGACTTGTTCTTCTTCAGAAAATGCAACTTACACTAATCCTCTTATTCTATCAACTTGCTGAGTGAATATTATCAATTTTAAGATGTGTCCCTGATTTGGGGTCTTTGTCCCTGATTTTTAGCCTTGTCCCTAATTTATGAGGTGAAAGGTTGAGAGGTATGGGAGTAATATTGGGTGTAGTGGAGGAGGAGGATGAGGATCAGAACCAGGAAGGGGAAAGTAAAAGAAAGGGAGGGAGGAGGAAGAAGAAAGGGTTGCCATTTTAGAGGAGGGAGGTAGGGGCTTCATACTACATGAAACAAATATAGAACTGAAAGTGAACAAGCAGTAGTGTATGATTTGGCAGGGTAGGCTGAGTAAATAGAGCATGCCAAGGTTATGAGGAGAATAATCAAAAAGTTAGGTGGCAAAAGAGTGAATATCAGTGGCAGCCAGGGAGCATCAATTTAAGAGCAGCCTCTAGTGGCAGGATGATATAATCAGCTAATGCAAATCCTGAGACTTAGTAATTCACAAACACTAGTCATGTGACAGAATGGAGCTATATAAGAAAAGCCTAGATAGCGTGGGAGATGGGCAGGAGTTAGCTTGATTGCCAGTGGCTGGTGGTGGCGGCCATTCAAGACCGGCAGCACTGCTGTACTCAGAGATCACAACACATAGAGCTCACAAAGAGAAATGACTGATTTCTGAGTAGTTCCTCCCTTGCTCCAAAGGTGGTTGATATCCAGTTGCTGCAAGGGGGGTCTAAACTTAGCGGCTATATAGTATAACGGAGATAGAGTTTTCAAACTTGCAGGAATGCTTTCTCTCACTAAGGGACTACTTTAGATTGATGATTTGCATCACTGGCATTCACAATATTTTCCATATCCAATACGTCTTTATTCCCTGGATATTGTTCACAAGTGTCCTTAACTTGTAGGTTGTCTTCATTTCCTGGCTCCATTCTCTTTCATAATGAGTTGGGAGGCTGAGCAATTCTCCTACCCCTACTATTTGTGAATGTTCAAGTTCCTTGATTTCTAATAGTAAAGGGTGTTCCATACTCAAGGGAGTGATCTTTCTCCTTTATGAGTGATGATGTATTTTTGGGGACAAGGGATCCTTTGATGCTAACAATGTCCCATGGTCCCATAATATCTAACTGGAGCCTAGCTTACAAAATAATTAGTAATTTTCTTGCTGTTTTCAAGTTGTGTTGTTTTGTATTCTTTTTTTTTTTTAATTTAGTTTTAGTACTGTTGCCCTTGGGACTAGCTCTCTTTTTCCCTCATGTTCATAATAAATAGATTTAGAATGGGTTTAGACTTGGTTGTGTACAACTAATTAGAATGGCCACCCTTCACAAAGTGGTTGTGATAGTAACTGCAACAGTATGCTAATCTACGCACCATAAATATAATTATAGAGTATAGAACATCTGCTTTCCAAGGAAAGAAAGAGTAATAGTTAAGATATTTTGATGATAAAACATTGTTTCATACTGTATGTAAACCATAAAAATTCCAAAACTACTTTATCTCTTACAGCAGTTCCCTACAATTAAAATGTCTTAAAACTTATCTCAAGCTTTTTTCGCTAGCCAATGGATAGTTCAAATACTCATAGATCTTTACCTGATCTCTATCCAGCCTCTTCTAGTGGGCACTTTATCTTGTTACTGTTTAATACAGTACATGATGAAAGCAGAGTTGCAATATTCCAGCTAGTGCTCAGAGAAATGCAATTGAGGGTTGGTTTAATGCTCAGTTGTCTTCACCAGAAATGTATAGCACTTTATTGCTTTTCCTCCTTTCAATTATGCCTCAACCTCAAAGTTCTATCACCGACTTCTGTGCTTCAGCTGTTAGCAGATCCCAAACTGCAGAGGACCCCAGTCTGCTCTTCCATTCTGCCAGGAAGGCTGACTGTTCGAAAACTGCTTGCTTAAGTTTTTCTCGAATTCAAACACAATTTGGCATTCACCAGGTTCTGCTCCCACAACTTGCCTGGAGTGTGATTCTAGATGTGCAAAAGTTTTCTCACCAAATTAATGATTACTACTTAAAGGGAAAGAAGGAAGGAAGGAAGGAAGGAAGGAAGTATGCAGAGCAATTTAGGTTATTTTTTGGCAGGGTTTTAATACAGCAACTAGAACAAATTGAATTTACTAGAACTAAGAGAGTCTGTGTAGTGCTGCAAATTTTAAAGTATCGCTTATCGGGACCTATTTTATCAAAACTCCAAATTACACTTCACAGTGCATGGTGCATATCCGCCTATCTTACCAGTCAAGTTTCTTTTAATTTGTAACTTTGAACAATTATTTAACTTACTTTTCTGTTTGCTATATTTTCCTAGCTTTGAGATACCACTGCTGCTGTTGTTGCTGCCTTCCTTCTCCCAATCTGTTCTATTTATTCCTCCCAGTTTCTGGTGTCCAATGCGGCATTTAACTGAATGGGATATTACATCCTTTCTGAATGCAGTTTGTAACCTAAGCTGTAGTGGACTATATTTTAGTGTCAACACTCACAGACAGAGATGAGCTGGAAACTAGAGTTTAACATTTTTCCAGATCGGATTTTCCAGATAATATACAGATTTCCGCCCCTGGTAATGTGGCTGCCTACTTGACAATCCAAGAGAAGCTGCTGCTCTACCACAGAATGCCAGCACCTGCTATCAGGAGATATGGATCTCGTTGGTCCTTGACACAATTTATGCTGAATGACCCAAGAGCAATACCAGCAGGTGCACCGCATCTGTACAGTCAGCTGCTGGTTTTGGAGAACAACAAATGTTTTCTTTGGGGTAGCTTAGCCGCCGCACTCCCACTTAGGATCTCGCAACCTGAGTAAGAGCTGATCTCGAGGGGAGGTGCAGGACCTCGACAGATATTGCTGGGTTCCAGCAGGTTCCAGTGGGTTCTCTACAGTGATGTGGCACTGTAGTCACTGTGGGGACCCTGTGGTTGAAATGTCACTGTCAGGGATGTATATCAGGAGGATGACCTCTACAGCACAAAATTTGAAATGCATAAAGTTTTATAATGTTTGATGAAAGTCTGCCATCAGACTAAACAGTTTTTCTTATTATTTAAGAATATAAATTTTATTTGACTTGACTTGGCTTAGTCCATATAAGACTATCCAATTTTAAAATGCCTAGCTATGCACCATCTTATAACTTATAGGCATGGTGATTTCTTAGCAAGAATATGAGAGATACTTAAAGGTAAGATAAGGGTAAACAGCAGAAAACACAAAAACAACTTCATAAAAACAGATTACTTCCCTAATGCTATTATCATCCCAGGGACTAGGGAAAACAGACAGCCTAAACAAGCAGTAAGACAGGCAGGCAAGGTATCACCCCATCATCTTTAACCAATAAAACTGCTTAAAATATTTTTCCACAGAATTCACTGGGTCTACATCATGGGTTCTCACAGGCTCTCAATTTTATAGTCTATTCTTTCGTGCATGGTTTCGGTGAATCGGGTCTCTGCAGATCCGCTGGCTTGTCTACAGCAGGGTAGGCTCCACTCCCTCATCAGTGCTCCACCACTGTGGCTCCTAGCACCTGTAATGGTGAGACAAACACAGGAACAAAGCACTGTTTCTCAAAGGATGCAAGCTGCTCTGGAAAGAAACTGGAACAACGAACATTCAGGTAATGGTTGTTAACCTCGTTGTAAGTATTATTGGGCTTTTCCTGTCTCCTGCTGAAGCTACTAGTTCCACGCAGCCCAGCGTGCAGTCCTTCACTTGACCAGCTGAAATCTGACCCCGATAACTTGATGATGATTCTAGATGCTTCTACCCATAGAGTATGCAAGGATATGGTGCTAGGAAACAACAAATCAACATAAAACCAAAATGTCCCTGCACTGGCACATATTGTCAGTTGACATAGGGCTACTGGAGCTTGCTTGCCTCACCAGTGAGGATGTATTATCGAAAAGCACCCACCCTTAGACATATTTTGGTGAGCAGCCATTTTGTTAACACAAAAATGAATAACTGGCTGCAACAACCAGTAAGTTGTTTTAAATGTAAAAGATGCACAGCCTGTAGATATATTCTGACCACAAAAACCTTCACTGGTTGTAATTCAGAAAAGCTCTTTAACATTAGACAGTGAATTACCTGCAATACTGAAGGTGTGATTTATCTATCAGTTTGTAGCTGCTCTGCCTTTTATGTGGGCAAAACTAGAAGATGCTTCAAGACTAGAGTTAATGAACATATGAGAACCATAGAAAAGAAGGATATAACATATGCTACAGCTCAGCACATTGTAAATTCCCATTTCAGAAAGACACCAGCTTAATTTTGTAGCCATCGATAATGTGTGCAGGAACCCAAGAGGGTGGGGGATTTTGAAAATCTAATGTTAATTAGAAAGAATTTTTGGATAACACTCCATGCAACTAAAGCACTGGGCTTAAATGCAAGTCTAGATATATGTCCTTATTTACAGAAAAGGAATAATTATAGAAAAGTGAGTGGGTAGAACCCTATGAATAGATGTTTCTAGAATGAATGCTAGCATCAGTTTCCTAATACATTGGGAAGGTTTAGATAATCTAGCCTCCACTTTCCTCCATTTTTAGTGTGGTAGTGGATGCTTCTACATGAGAGATGAATAAATTCTAATTGTTGTGATTTTGTTCTTGAATTTAGCCTGCTGTACATCATGTATTGATATTTATGAAATATTTAGATTTTTTATAATAGGGTAATGTAAATTTCTAACTCTGCCATACCTATAATAATGTTTAGCACTGATTACTGTATGTTTTTCTGTTTAGTTTTTCCCTTCCTTTCCCTTTCCTTCCTTTCCTCCCCTCTCTCCCTACTTATTCCTCTTCTCCTCTCTTCTCCTCTTTTTACTATTTCTTTCAAATCCACATGGATTACAATGTTTTAGGGACAAGTTTTTAATGCACCGTGTTTGAAGTAAAGTAATTTTAAATAAGTATGTGCAATAAGAGGGTAACACATCTTAACCTATTAGAGAATGGTACACTGTGAGGTGTTTTGATCACATGGTCTGTTTTGTGCCATATATAAGCTGAGTTTGAATATTGGTTTGAATATTCAGCTTTTGAAAAAGGACCTCCAGTCTGAAACATGTCAAGCTGTATTCTGGAACGGGTGTCTTTGTTTTAAATAAATGTAAATCTTGCACTTCAAATCTTTCTGGTGTGGCATGATTCTAGATGACCCTGAATTTTTAGATTCTTCTCAAGTCAATGAGCTCTCTATGACTCTCTCTACAGGCCCTCGAGCCTGAGTGGCTGGACATTCACCCTGACCCCATTGCACACTGATGGGGGTCAGAAGTTGCAAAGTTGGCAGCTGCAGTTGTAATCCACAAGCAGTCATTCCCAAATGTCTGTATTCCAAAGCTCCTGTCCTGAAATGTTATTCTATACCCCAGACTTGTCATGCACAGTCCAACTTAATTGTATGGTTTGGGCAGGCAATGACTAGGGACACCAGATGTGGTCAGAATGCAGTGCTGACTCTTTGGTGTCAGTTCAGTCTCTGATCTGTAAGCTGTGTGGAACCTTAAAGATAAGGCCCAGATGGTGGTGGTGGTGGTGGTGGGGTGGAGGGAATTACATATCTTATGGACCTGATTACTGTGAAACCCTGTTCTCATACATGTTTTGTGTTGTTATTTCCACCTGTAAGCAGTTCTCTACATGGACTGTTGTTTTATACCTATTGTATGCTGGTACTCTGTATCTGATCATGTGTTTGCAGGTTTTGATGTCCAGGTCATTCCTGTAAATGGGTCCTGCTGCCCAAATACTTACCCAGTAACCAAAAACAAAACAAACAAACAAACACTTCTCTGCCACTACATAAGAATATTATGTACACAGTCAAAGACAGGCATTTTCTTAACTTCACATACCTTCCCCATGTTTCCTAGCCTTTACTTCTTTATCAAAATGTAATTCTGTCTGCCTCACATACAGGAATCCTCACTTCTTACCATATTTTATGATGTATTTTGGACCCAGAGGTGAAGATATTCTCATACTGGATCAAATGGGTTGCAGAACATGACAATTAAAATAGAGACAAGCAAACCTCTTTTGGTTCCAATTGAACCCAAAAGGTTCTAAAACATTCTTGTTTTCAACCCCAACAATTTGCACACATCAGAATATGAAGATATTAATATGTTAATTATCTGATAATTACTTGTTTGTCGTTTGTAATTCAAACCACTAGAACTCTGGAACTGTTTTTCTTAAGAGGATGTTCTTTTCAGTTCTGAATATTAGAACCTGCCAGATTCTAGGAGCTTATTTTTTAACCATTTTTCCTGATTATAAAATAAAATAAATCAAATGGTACTCACGTGGTTTTAGAATTCATAGCTCTATATTACTTTCTCTCTTTCTCATTCATGCTTAGCAGTTTGCTTTTTCATACTAACTAGATGTCTATCTCCCAACAAAGTACTGAGTCACTGACATATAAAAAGTACAAATAAGGGTCACCCATCACCTTTTCAAACAGATCAAAATTATATGAGGTTAACAAGTAAGATGCAGACAAATGCTCAGAGCAGTTTGTGTCATGGCCCTTGCTAGTTCTGATAACAAGCACTATGAGTAACGTCTTAACCAACTGTTGTGAATTCACATCTGGACATGGACATATTATGGAAGTACACAAGGGGCTCACACTTGCTTATCTCCTCTCCCTTCACAATGACTTCACATTCATGAGAGCACATATAAAGAATAAATGCATTACCATCTTGTAGAAATGTAATACCTGCCCTTCCATGGGGTACATCTTTATAAGCCCTGAGTGAATAATTTGGAATGTTTGACAGCATGTGCTTCCCAGCACCTACTAGAATCCCTGACTCCAGGCATCTGTATTAATCAAGACCTCAAAAAGTAAAATAAAACATCTTATTTCTTCATTAATCGTATTTAATATCTGACATGAAAGTGCATAGCCCATAGAGTTTAAGCAGTAGTAGAAATTACAGTGGAAGGCTTTGCATATTATTATAAACAAGTTTAATAACATTTCTGAATTTACAGTGTACCAGTGCAAAAACAACAAAGGAATTCTTTATATCATGGTATGTACCTGATGGGTATGAAAACTGTTATATATTACAGTTTGGTAATGCAAAGCCCTTCTTACCAGTGCCAGTGGGAAGCATTAAGACTTCTCACCATTTTGACTTTCGAACCAATGTCCAATCAAAGGTGTTTTGGTTAACCAATAGAAATATAGATTACAATGAGGTTGCTTTCTCTCCCTGACTCTGTCTTGACATCAAAGAGATCTTATAACAGTAACTAGAGTGCTGACTACACCTCTGTCCAATAAGATTTTTATTGGAGCAAGGTGCCAACATAGTGGAAATCTTGGGCTCAATTTTTAAAGCCCTGAGAATGGCGCAAGCCCCTGTTGCACTGATTATTTGGTGCGGGGCTTGTAGCATTCTCCTGGCTGTGTCGAGATTTTCGATTCCCTATGCCAAATGTCACAAGTTAGACCAGCTTTTCCTGGTCTAACCCTGTGAGTATCAAGGGTCTCTTATGTGGCTTGTACGCAAATATTTGGTGCAAGCTTCCATAAAGTGAGGAAACTGTTGCAACTGCATCAAACAATAGAAAACAGGGTGCAGTTATGGGAAAAGAGTTTGGTACAGCTGCACCAAAAAATGGCTGAAACTCGAGCTCCTTAAATAAAGGCAATGAGTGGATAAGGCCATAGGTTTATTTATCCTCCCCACTCAAAAATACCTGTGTTAATTCCTGTTTAGTTACTTAATTTAAAGGGAACAATCAGTACTAAGAGCCCCACACCCAAATGCGGGGCTGCTTCCTATTGCTCTTAAGTGTTCAAAAACATTTTTATTTGCTGTTTGCTACAGTATATAGATTGTATTACACTAATTCTGTTGATTTCCAAGCTGACATTTTCTGTATATACAGTACACACCAAAAATCTTCTGCAGCTGATGTTGGGCAGGGCTGTAGCAGTGGGAGATTCAATAGCCTGCTATGTATGTTTTAGGTTTTATAAGCTCTGATCAGATGTTTGCAGTTCCCACTGTTCTCCCAGGACTTAGTGCAGTCCTCTGAGACTGGACATAGCCCCAGGAGGAAAGTGGACCTGCAAACGAAAGATCAGAGCTTATAAACTACTCTAATATACACTGCAAACCATACTCCCACTGCTGCAGCTTCTACTCAGATGTCAGCTGCATGGGATTCTGGATTTGTACTTACAGAAAATGCCATCTTGGAAGTCAGCAGAATTAGTTTGATACAGTCTACTATACTGCAATAACAGTAAGTGAAAGAAATGTTTTGCACACAGTGTAACTGGGATCAGCCCCATACTTGGGCATGAGGCTCTTCCTACTGTCTGCTCCCCTTAAGATGGCAACCTAATGACATGAAAAAGACTTAGTTAGCCCTTTAACCTTTTTATACAATCCAATGTGCTTTGCTCATGGAGAAGTGGATATTTTCCTCTTACTGTAGATGTTTACTGTCATCATCACTCTTCTCACCTGGTCTTCACTAGGGGGAAACCTTTCCTTGAACCCTGTATTACAGCTGTTCTTCAGTAGTGGGCTCTCCACATTGTACTTTGACCAATATAGTAGAAGGAAGACACTAGTGCCTGTTTTCTATAGAACACTACCATAAAAACACCTTCTGTATATTATGATAGTTGATTTGTTCAGTTAGTGTGCATCAGGAAGCAGGTGTTCTTCCGAAATCTTCAGATGATAGCAACAATCACATTCAATCTGTTATTTCAACTTTTAAAAGCAAGCATAAAACACGAAAAAAATTAAATCAATACTAGTCAAATTTTCTAAAACATATGTTGTGCAGGCTGTTTTGATTTGTGTGCTTGGTTCTTGGTGTGTTTATCCCTTGTTTGCTATTAGAATTTTTCTCCATTTGCCTAATAGTTTTATAGCTTCTCCTACTAGTTTTATGACCTCTGAGGATCTCCATATTACCATGGTTTATTGTTCTTCTTCTTTCTACAATGTCTCCTGTGCATGTGATAGTGATGCATTCAGGACCATAGACTCAGCAAGTACTGGTTTAAATTCACTTACAGCAGTACAGTTGTGATTTTAAGTCGCCTCCTTATCCAGTGGGCACTGAAGGCTACATTTACAGCTCAGCATTCATTTGAGGTCCAATTGAGTGGGTAATCTGTAAAAAAAAACAGCTAGAATATTTACAGTACTAATTACAACATTTATAACCTAGGGTAATTTCTGTGCTTTTTGTAGCTGGGTGTAGTTTGATAAAAGCTTTAAAAGCAAAACATTTACTCCTGCTGTATAGACTTAGACAAATATATAGAAAACAAAAATGCTGAGTTAGAGTCATTTAGTTGAGGCCAGAACATCAGGCTTCCATCTTCAGATTACTGCTGCAGTACTTTCCCTCACTGAAACAGTGGTCCTGGATGCATCACTGTCACATGAGGACAGGAGACATTGTAGGGCAAAGAGAGCAATACACCAACCATGCTAACAAGGAGATCCCCAGAGGCCACATAAGACTATTAGTTAAATTTAGAAACAACTCCTAATAGCAAACAAAGGCAAGGATACATGAGGACTAAACACACAAATCAAAACACTCTGCACAGCTGATGTTTTTGCAAACTACGAATGCAGTACTCTTTTAACTGACCTTTCCCCTTACCATCAACCAATGAACACAGTCATGCTGAAGCACCCTTCACAAGTCTCTTTTTCACAGACATTCACCACTTTCTCTCATACAAGTTCACTACTTTACTACGTTACATTCTGATTCTTGTGTTCTTTATATCCACTTCTCCAGTCCCCCTTAATTCAATTTTATGAGCAAAGAGCATTACTAATTGATAACATTTTATAAGCAGAACCAAAAATCATTGCTGTTAGCTTTACAAACCACTTGACCTCAAACTGGAGATGGGTGGATAGTATTTGCAATCCTTCACATACCCCTTTAGTGGGTAAATATCCAGATCTTGGTGTTCAAATTCTCATATCCACTAATATCTGTTTACCTCCCAGAAGGGATAACTTGCCCAGATGAAAGTTTATTTATTTACTTAAATAGTGACAGTCTTGATCAGAGTCAACTGTTTGACTGTATAGCAACTATTTGAGCCTATGTTTCTCAAACAGATTGTAGACAGAATAACCCATGAGGTAATAGCAGTGTCCAGTGGGACTTGTTACATCTGAACACATCATATGGCAAGGCTAAGCCACAGTCTACCCACCTCTAGGGTAAATATAATTATTTTAGCTTTAATTGATTAATATATTTAATTCTTTAGTAACCAGGTAAAGCCACCGGGTTCAAAGCCTATTTATAATGGTAACTTGGAAAGAAGGACATAAAAGTAATTCAATAGAAATAAAATCGTAATCTCCTGTAATAGAAACAGACTTAGTAAAATTATTACAGGATGTTGAACATATGGCTCTATCCTCTGAATTTACAGAGATGTAGGAAAGTAAAACTTTACTGGTGAAGTTCAGCATGAAGTCAAATCGCAAGACTTTGCTGATCTTCGGAAGCTTCCCAAACCTGGAAAACATTGACTTCACCTGAAACAGGAAGTTTTTGCTGTTAAGTGCAGAATTTCATTGCAGTATGAATTTTGTGGGCAAAATTCTGCACTTTACCAGTGAATTTCTACATTTCATGATCCACAAATTTCCATTAGGTTCGCATCACAAATTGGTGAAGTTTGTGACTTTCTAACTCCTCCCAGCTCTGTCTGGTTAATGAAATCCTACGCCACATTTTGGGCCAAACTTTACTTTAGGTTTATTTGAAGTGAGCAGCACCAGTTCGTACTGTACACTTACTGACAAACTATAGCAGGATACACACTTTGGCTTATTCTAAAGAGTATTTGTTCCCTTTAAACAACATGAAACCATTATTTTCTAAGCATTGATGGTGGAGGTGCTACTCAATTGCAGGCAGTTTTTGGTTGACTGTAGTGCATGAAACCCAGCTGGACAATTTAAAGCCAGAACAGAGGATATTATTGTTAACTTTAACTACTTTTGAGATCATATTGTTAAATATATCTATATAGAGAGAGAAAATAAATTATAGCAAAGTATGGTATGCAAGGAAAATGCTATTGAGGGTTTAATTTCATAAAGCCACAGCCTGAAGGGCGAGTGGCCTTTATGAACTTGTTTGACTCTGAGATAATATTATTTCTTTGTCTGCAACACTTTGCTATCATTTATTTTATATAATACATTAGGTTGGACATTTTTTGCTGTGTCCTTTGTTTCATCATTGTGTTGGGGAGGGGGAGAGTGACTGTTACATGTGCTATTAAGGGGCTTGTTGCTTGTGTTATTGGGGTGGTTTGTAGTGTTTTGGTAGTAATCTGTTATCTGTTACAAGGTGTTAATAACACATTAATATAATGGCAGTATCGCTAGTGTTTGTTGGTATTAATGTGTTATTAAGGTGTTGATAATATATTAACACAGTGCAGTTAGCTAACTGGCATCATAATATACTAACTGGCTACTATCACATATGGGAAATATGATGGCTTTTTTATGAGGATGAAGGCCTAACCATTTTGTTCACAACATTACATCATTGTTCATTTCATGGGGAAATAATAATTTACATCTGGTGAAGCAATACATGTATGCACACCAGATTACTGTTTCCTTCTACTGAATAACAAAGTGAGGGTCAAAGAATTATGTACACTTAGAAAGTTGTGAAAAGGTCACTCCAGCAGCATACTGTAGCAGCACTGATCCACGCAGTCATCAGTGAGGCCTGGGTTGGAAAACTGTCTGGAATTTCTTGTCCTACAGAGGCCAGGGGTATCATAGAGGTGAGGTGCTTGGCCACCAGGGGTGTGGATGAGGATCACCAGGTGTTTGTGGACCCTATCTGGCCACCGTTGAGTAGCACTCAAAAGCTGCCATTGCCAGCCTCCTGGCCAGAGGGCAAAGTATGTCTGCCACAGCTCTGATGATTAGAATGAGGGATGGGAAAAAAACTCAATGAAAGTGAGTGACTGGTTCTCTCTATACAAACACACATGAATATAATAATATATAGAAAGGAGTAGTAGAGAGTACTTTTTATATATATATATATATATATATATGATATATATATATATAAAGAAATCAAATTGCAGTTCTCTGTCTCACTTTGCACTTGCATTTGTCTCCTACAGCCTTCTGGTAAAAAACTTGGCAGAAAATTACAAAACATTCTCACTTATACACATTGTGAAACTATGCCTTGTATCAATAAATTATTGAACAGAAGTAATTTACACCCTTAGACAAATGATTCCTCAGCAAATGTCATTTTTCAAGGTTTTCACTGGCTGTGTTGTGCAACGTTTATTTTGCCATTCTAATTTGCTTCTCAACAATTCTTTTCCAAGCTTTTGCATTGGCTTGGCAGCTTTTAATGTCACTGTGTACAAAGTACTCCTTCACGGTGTTTCGCATAAGATAGTTATAGTATGATGCGGATGGTATGTTTTTGGTACTAACAGTTTTGCTGTGGCTCTTTGAAGAGGCGGACTGTTCAGAATTGTCTACCAGCTTTTCATCTAAGGATTTACTTTTTGAAGTATTGCTCCATTCTTTGTTCAGTAGAGAGCTTGTCTCTTCAGAATGATGTTTTCTTGAGACAGACTGAAGAACCAAAGGGGTGTTCTGCCCATAAAATACAGTCTGTGGTATGTGGACCTTTGATGTTTGTACAGAGCAGTTAGAATGGTCTTCACTGTCACCATTAGGCTTCCTAGAGATGCTTATTGAAATGCCAGTACTGTCTTTGTCAGATTGTGATCTCATAGTTACTTTACTTGGGGTCATGTAGAAAGTGATTTTTTATGCCTTCAACTTTTCTTTATTTAGAGGACTGGCATCATATCCTTCTTTGTCTGCATGCTCCATAGATGGCTGCCTATGTCTATGGGAACCATCTGCTTGACTTTCATTTTCTATTTTTGAATACTGAGTACATTGTTTTTCAAAGTTTTCTAAACATTTAGGACTCTGCCCATCCTCTTCAGAGTCATCTTCACAGTTCATTTCATTCTCCCCAGGTTCACGATAGCTACCACTGAACTGCATTTCTAAACAAGATGTAGCTGTTCGGCTGAGGTTCTTCTGCAGTCCAACACCACCACTGTTTTTCTCACTGTTGTCATTAGACTCATTGCACCTGTCCAGATCAGAAGGACTCAAAGCTGCAGATGATGCAGAGGTCGTACTCCACTCCTTGGAATATTTACTGATCTCTGGAGACAATGTCTGTAATCTCGATGAAGTCCCAAACATGAAAGGCAATGAAGAAACATCTTGTGTACTAAACACAGGAGAATCTGAGCAGTATGACAAGGTGCTGTCCAATGAACTTAGGGAGGAAGCAGATGGTGAAGTAGTGGTGGAAGACAGGCTAGAGAAACTTGATCTGTTGGATAAGCTCACTCTTTGTGAATGGAGTGCTTCATTCTGGAGTTAATCTGAGGTGACCTCAAAGGCCATATTTGTTTCATTCAGCCCTAGGGCTCTGGCTCCCATCTGTCAGCTTCTGGCTTTCTAGCTGTAACTTCTTTAGTCGTTGCAGATAGTCAGCATGGCTTTTGTAGTCATGGCATTGGCAGCTACCTTGCCGAGTGACTGGCTCATGAACCTGGACAGGAAGCTGAGAACGCAAGCAGACACTGGTTCTGAAGAACAGCGATCTCTTGATGACTGAATACCCTGAAGGGCTCCAAGTGAGGAAATGGATCCACTGGAATAACAAGACGTAGTCTAGATTTTCACAACTATCAGCACTGTCATTTTTTCAGTTTTCTTTTGTAAGAAGTGCATATTTCATCAAACAAGCTCCAATCTTCCTTCTGCTCGTCAACCATGGACTCATTCAATGTCCCAAAGAATGGTTTCATTTCTTTTATCTTTTGATACTTTCGCCTTTCCTGATAAGAAAATGCAGACTCTAGTTCATCGGATGAATCGTGAGGCTGTATTAAATCCATATCTGGAAAGGAAGTTTGTGAGAAGAATCAACAAGTTATTCCACTGTATAGGGTTTCTAATCAGAGTCAGTTTGAGACCCAGTTACCACATAGAACTGACTTGTTTTTTGTACAAGCTGTTTCAAACACTGCTCCCAGTCTGCTACTGTTACATCTTAACTAACTTTTAGTAGACTCAGTGGATACTTCTGATTGACACTTTGGTGAAAAAGACCTTTTAGAACTGTACACAGTGCTCCTTGCTATGAAGACCCTCACTATTGTGAATCTTGGTTGTGTGAACAGCTGTGATGGCCCAATTGTTTTCATCAGTAATCTATTAGTATTCATTAACAGGTGAGTATTCTTGGTTATATTCATAGAATCATAGTTACTTACAAGCTCAGGAGGCAAAACCTATCATTGAGCTCACCACCAAAGGTGGGTTAGTTATCTATATAATCAAATTTAGAGTTACCCATAAATTTGTCTAACTGACAGAGTAATGTTTTCCATATGTTGACTATTCTTTGAGAGAACCAGTGATATATTTTTTAGTTCTACAATTTACCTTTTAGTTTAAAGTTATGGGATCTTGTTTGTATTATACTGAAAATGTTTTCTGCTCCCAGAGTTTCAGTAAGGCGGGTTCTCTTATGACTTTATAGATCAAACAAAGGTCTCCACGAAGTTGTCTGTATTGAAGGAATATAGGCCCAATATTTTCAGTCTTTCTCCATAAGATTTATCTGCCATACCCTGAATTCTTTTAGTAATTTTTTCTTGAACCCCTATTTGTTTTTACCATGAATTGTTTTGGAGCACAGAAGGGAGCATAGTATTCTAGTGAGATCTCACCAAACTGGTTTAAAGTGGAAGGATGACCTGAGGTTGTCTGCTTTTAATATTTTTCCATATGCATCCCATTATTCTTTGGCATTCTTAACTTTAGTGTTGTGTTATTATCAACGTTAAGCTTACTATCTATATTAATCTCAAGATCTTTTCATTTTCTATTTCTTGAAGTTTTACGTTGTTTAGTGAATAACTATTTTCTTATTATTATATCCCAAATGCATTACTTTACACTTTAGTTAATTAAATTTCATGTTGTGCCTTTATGCCCATAGTTCTAGTACTTCTAACTCCTTTTGGAATGAGTTAATTGCCTCACTGGAGTTCACAATACAACCAATCTTACAATCGCTCTGCATATTTTGATAGCAGACATTATCAGTTGTCTGCATTGATGCTATCAGAATGTTAACCAGTTCAGGGCCCAATACAGATCCCTCCGGCACCAGCATTTCACCTCTGCCTATGAGGACATAGATCCTTTTATTGATGTACGTTGTCTATGGTTATATAACCATGAATCTGTCCATTTTATTAAGATATATGGAAATTTCAATTTAACCAAATGTTCTAGTAATATTTTATGGAGACTCTATCAAAAGCTTTTGCTAAATCCAGAAATACTATATCAACTGGAAATCCCACATCCAAAGTGCACTAACATTTTCAAAAAATTTAGTTGATTTGTTAAACAGGACCTTCCTTTTTTAATCCATACTGTGTTAAATCATGTAAATTATTATGATTCATATGTTGTTCAAATCTGCATAAGATTAACCTTACTAGGATTTTTCCTATGACGAGGTTAAGCTTACAGCCCAATAATTAGATACTGCAGATTTAATACCTGTTTTGAAAATAGGAATTACCACTGCTTCCTTCCATGCTGAGACACTTTCACCTATTTCCAAAGATAGATTAAATAATTTACTCAAAGGGCCAGAAATGTGTAAGGCAATTTCCTTAGAAACTGGGGTGAATTCTATCGGGTCCAGCTGAAGAAGTAGCTTTAGTTTTATAATTCTTCAAGTGTTTCCTCAACTATAATAAGCTCAACAATTACATTGTTGGAATTAATGATTGAACTATTAAATTGTTCTTCGGGAGAAAATATTGTATGAAAATAATTATTAAATTCTTCTGCCATTTGAGATTTATTATTAATAGTGCCTGAGTTTGTTTGTAATGGACCTGTTAATGCTTTAGAACCATTTTCTTATCTAACATATCAGTTGCTAATTTATTTTCCATGTTCATTTTAGCTTTTCTAATTTGTTGTTTACTTTATTAGCACATTTTTTACAACACTGCCATTTATCTTGAGATGGGTGATTTTTGTATTTCTTGCAGTATTTTCATTTTTTCAATTAACTCTTAGTTTTATTGTTCCACCAAACTGGATTTCTGAAGCCCTTACTATATTTCTTCCTATTTGGTACCCAAGAATCAAGCAGTAATAAATTCTAGTCAGTATAAGGTTCCAATCTTGATGTACATCAAGGCCTATAAGTTCTGAATTCAATCCCATGTGTTCAGATATTGTTTTATTTTGATAATTAGCTCTGGTGTAATCCTTGATTATAGTATTCTCCTGGTATCTATTGATCTAGCCAGTATATGGATCAGAATCATATTATGATCGCTGTTTCCTAGCGGTTCTATAATTCTGAGTTCATATATAGCTGACCCTCTATTTGTAAGTACAATATCAATAATATTATTATTTCATGTACCTTAATGAATTATTTGTTCTAGGTCTTAATTAACTGTAATATCAAGAAAGTCCTCTCTGTAGTACCCTTACCATTATGTTTTATCCAGTCAATATTAGGGAAGTTAAATCACCCATTAATATGTAATTTGAAATTGAAAACAACAACAGGATCATCACAGTTGCTCCTTACTGCCAGCATTCTATTGTACTCTCTTACTGCCTCTTTACTGTACAGTTTGTTCCTCTGTAACCTTGCTGTGTACCAAGTCTGCGTATCATGAAAAAAATAAAGAAACATAGTACAAACTGGCTCCCTGTGTATGTCTACTTCCTGTCAGGCAGTCAGTTTGTCTTCTATGCTTTTTAGCTTGCATGCATGGTTGTTGCTCTTAATTTGTGACTGGCTAACAATGTTTTGGCAGTTATATGTTATTTAGTTTTTGTTAGCTGAGTAAGACATGCTAGGCCTTGGGCCTGTTTTCAGAGTGTGACCCAGACAGAAAGACACAGTACAAAAATACATAAAATTACATACAAAATATATACATAGCAGGAAAATAACAAAAGAAAAAAATAGTAACATTAAAATAAGACTTAGTCAAAAACAATGGCATCGTAGATTTTGTAAGTAGATGTTGTTTTAATTGAGTTTATACTGAGTCTTGTGTCTTTGACCATCATATGTCCAAAGAAAAGCCATTCCAGTTTTTGGGGCACATATAAGAAAATGATTTTGCCATAGTTTGGTCTTAGCAATTGTCAAATTATGAAAGTTTGTGCCTAGAAAAAAATGATCAGTTTGTGGACTTAAATTGAGAAGTGAGGCTCATTGAGACTTTTGTGATAAGTTCCTGAGAAGATTCTAGAGTGCTTATGGGATTTGGGGTGAGGAAAATAATTTGCATCACTAGTGCACATTTACAAAGTTTTTGACCACAGGGAATACTGAAGTAAAATTACATCCTCATTCTTGCTCTCACTCACAGAGAAGTCATTTCTCCTTATAACCTTTTGGCTCAAGTGTTCTTTGTTTCTACTTGCCTTGATCTCACAAATCACCATTTTAGAGCTGCACTAAATACTGCAAATGTATGTACCATATATGTCAGCAATAAGCCATGACAGGTGTGCATTATGTAAGTAATAATACCTGACAGGGTGGGCATTATTGGGATTTCTTGGACCACCCAGGGGCGATGAGGCCTGACACCACAGGCGGAGGGCCTTATAGCCCCTGGAAGGTCTGTTATTTCCTATAACGCCTACTCTGAGGGTATTATTACTTAGAAAACGTGTTTGGATATCAATTGTAGGTATAAATTTGAAACATAAAAAAAAATAGATACAGTTCAGTAAAAATGTTTATTATAAAGTAGTCCTTTAACTGGCAGAATTGCCAAGAATTGTCAGTAGGGCTCCATCGTTTATTGTGGTGATTATAATACAGAGAATGTTCTTTCCTCAGAATAAGTATTCGTCTAATAATGTGTGGCCGACTGGTTTGAAATGTGCCCTCAATGTTTGCTGTACTGTAACATCTGGGTTGTTTGCAGTTTGGTAGCGAGTGGAGTTCTGCATTGTGTAGATGCTCAGCAGCATCTGACATTCAGGAGGAGATCCTGCCTCAATTCCACATCTCAACCAAAGGAATTGAATGCTTGTCTATTAAAATAACCCTTCCCGACATCTTCCTTTCAACTGGTTGGTTGCTATAGGCCCCTCTGCAGGCCTCAAACTCCTATCCCATTTAGGATCCATACTTAATCTGGGCCCTGAAGACACCTATCATCTTAGGAGACATGAACTTAAATTGGCTGACTAATGCATCTGCACCTGGTAACCTTCTGTGACACCTATGGTTTCTCTCAATTAATCAAAGAACCAACAAGGATCAACCCAAAGAATACTCTCAACAGCACACTCCTGGATATTATATTGGTAAATAAACCTCATCATTATCCCTATGCAGGAGTACTTCTCAGTGACATAAGTGACCACTGCCCCATAGCTGCCATTAGATCAACAATCAAGCCACCCAATCCTGCAAAATTCCTCCCACGAAGGTCAAAAAGAACTTTAACATTACAGGATATCTCCATGATCTGTGCCACACCACCACGTTGGCAAGAATTCTATCTCACAGCCTCAATAGAGTCAGCTCTTCAGATCCTAAATGATATAATCATAAGTGCCCTCAATTCACATGCACCCCTCACAGTGTCAGAACCAAACTCAAATCCTGTCGCTGGTTCTCTGCCGACCTTAAATCCACACTGCTTGCCAGAGACAAACTCTGGAAAAGGGCAAGAAAGACAAAGGACCCAAATGACTGGCTCCAATTCAGAAAAGCCAGAAACTCCTGCACAAAACAAGTAAGAAAAGCCAAGGCAACCTTCTACACAGCTGAACTAGATGCCTCCTATAACAACCCTTCCAGGTTCTGGGGTACCATAAAGGCATCCTAGGTCAAACCTCTACCCCTGTCTTACCATCCAAAATTCAATTAAATAATATTGAAATCACCGACAAGCAAAATATCTTGAATGCCTTCAATGACCATTTCACTACAGCTGGCCTGGTTTCATCCTCTCCTGCAAACCTATTAAGATCATCTCTAAACCTACAATCTACTGAGAATCAAAAGGTTGCTTCCACATTCTCATTCAAACCAATATTGTTTAAAGAAGTAGAAGACTCCTACTCCAACTAGATACCACCAAAAGCGCAGGTGCAGACTCCTGGATCCCTACTTTCTAAAAGTAGCACTGTATGCCTTAACCGCCTCACCCATCTCTTCAATCTATCACTTGTCACTGGTACTATCCCTCAATATGGAAAACAGCTCCAGTGTTTCCACTACTTAAGGCAGGTGATCCCATGGACCTCAATAATTATAGGCCCATCTCAATCTTACCAATACTATCCAAGATGCTTGAGAAGCTGGTAAACTCTCAGTTAACTGCCTACCTTGATACCAACAATCTCCTAAATCCAGCTCAATCTGGGTTTAGATCAATGCATAGCACCATCTCTGCTCTAGCAAAAGTCACAAATGACTGGCAGACTGCCCTAGACAAAAGAATAATACCTGTGTGTGTTTCTGGATCTAGCAAAGCCTTTGACACTGTGGATCATGATCTTCTAATCACCTCATTAAACTCCATAGGCCTTGACTCACTCTCTATTAAATGGTTCAGATGCTATCTCTGAAGGCTACAACTGGTAAAGAATGATGGTGATCTATCTACCCCTAAGCCACTCCTAAGAGGTGTACCACAAGGCTCCATCCTGGGTCCCATCCTTTTGCCATTTACATCAACAATATTGACTCCAATTCTCTCTTCTAATATCCACCTTTTTGCAGATGACACTGTACTTTATGTGAGCGATCCCTCACCATCAAAAGCCTGTGAGCTCCTACAGTCTCAATTCTCCCTCCTCCAGCATAACCTATTAAAAAGAAATTATTACTAAATGCTAAGAAACCAAAGCTATGTTCTTTGCCCACAAGAACTGTTCTTCCACTATCCCATCATTCACCCTCCACAACTCTCTACCATCCGTGAAAATCTGGAATATGTTGACAAATTCAAATACCTAGGGTATGGATAGACAATAAACTAGACTATACTACCCACGTTGAAGGCTCCTGAAAAGCTAAGACAAAGACTTGGTCTATTCTATAGAATCAAACACTACCTGACCAAAGATTCCAAACAAAGATTAATCCTTGCATCATTCATGTCCCTCATTGATTATGCTGACTTCCTATACGGTCATTGCTCCCTCCCATCTAAACAAACTAGACACCCTGTATCATAGAGCTATTAGATTCATTACTGACCTTCCTCTAGCACCATCATTGCTCTCTCTACAATGCAGTCAGCTGGACATCCCTGCAACATAGAAGAAGAAAAATGCTGCTATCTGGATCTACAAGCTCTGACAAACAAACTCCCTTCCTACATCTCAGATTGCTTCAACCAGATCACATCCAGGCCCTACACCTTGAGGATCAACAAACTGATCCTGCTGAAGATTCCTATCACCTGCACCGGTATGGAAGAGCTGCAATCAGTTATTCTCTGGCACTTATCTGGAATTCTATCCAAAAGACATTGAAAATGGAAACACTGATCCCTTACATCCTTCAAAAAGCTGTACACCAGCCTAATCCCAGATTCATGCAATTGCTTCCACAAGGCCTAGTCCTCCCACACCCCACCCCCACACCCTCTCTCTCCCCACCCCTTCTAAATCTCATCCCTATTCTTCTATCGTTGCTCTGGTCCTTTCACATCCAACCTCAAACATATTTGCTCACCATGTACCATTATCCAAGTCTTATCCTCACCAGACTGTTTTGTTTCTCACTTTATTAGGTTTTTGGTTTACTGTCCTTTGCCTTGTATATATGTAAATAATTGTATATCTATCTCACTCATAAATGTTTGTATTTGTGCTATTTCAATACCATGTTTTTGTATACACTCTGTAACCTTTTTTGTTATGACCACTCAGGTCCATCTTGTAAATGAACTATGCTCAATGATGTTACGCCTGAATAAATAAAGATTTTGATTGATTGATTGATTGATTGATTGAACTGCGAGTTTAAGCGAGCTGGGGAAGTTTGAAAGGTAAGCTGCCTGGAGCAGTGGGAGAGTGGTGTTCATTAGGTTATGTGTGGCCTTTTAAGTTGAGTCAGGGTTGTAGTTCTGTTGGCTCCTACTACTGTTGACTGAGTGAAAAACAAAAAGATTTATTTTGGAAATGGTTGTAGCATGTGTGGTGATGGCTTCAAAGAGCAGCTGTAGAAGTAGGTAGCAACTACTTTATCACTCGCTTTTGACCAGAAAAAATGGTGGTAGTGAGATTTGGATGTCAGGGTAGTCCCAGGATATCATAAGTAATGGGGCACTAGACAGTGGGACTCATTATTTTGTGGCGTTGTTGAGAAATAACAGCCAGATGCCAGGCTGTTTTAGCCAATCAGGAGAGGAGTTTCACGTTACCTATTTTCTAAATGATTTTTAATGCATGCCCTAGGGTGTAGTAAGGTATGAAGCTGAAGACTGAGTGTCCTTATGCCCTGGGAGTGCATTAAAATCTATGATGCACACCCTGGAGGGCATATTACACTTACAAAATGGCTCTAACTAGGTTTTTGGGAGGAAAATTAGATCTGGCACCTGCTGCATTTATACAGATGTAATGGACGATCAGATGACGATCTCTGCCAATTAAATTTTAGATTTGTTATAGCTATTTTATAATGTAACTTTTGATTCTGCACAAGAGTATTTATTACTGTTCCATCCTACTCCTAATATCTGCAGTGATATGGTCTTTGTGTAAGTGCTACCATACTGTTTCTCCTTGTACCCTCTTCCTCCAAGGCGCTTATGGAAATAGCTATTTTAAAAAAATTAAATATATTTTATTGTTTTCAGTGAATGGAAGTATCATTTTGGCTTAGTAGGCCTCTCCTGGTAAAACTCTTCCAATGAATGAATGAATGAATAAATACATAAATATATAATAACCTCACCATAACAAACAGATAAGATGGACCCAGAGGTGTTTGCTATAATGAGGACTACTATCATTTAGTTTATGTCCTTGTAAAATGTTTGCACTGATGTCATAATGCATCTGTGTCCTGGTACAGAACTTTGGGGTTGAATGGGACAAGAATTAAATCATGCAGTTCTAACACAACACCTAGTGAGACAATCAGAAACTCCACTGAAATAAAAAGGCACATAAAGATGGAACAATAACAGAACTGAAACTTTCATTTGAAAGACACGTTGAAAGAAAAAACAACATATAGAACAAGTTCAATGTGATTCTTTTTAAAGCATACTTATCAACTATTAACGATTCATTTTACTCATGAAAGCATTTCGTAAAAGTGTGAACATGAATTAATCTGACAATTTTGTTAGCAATGTCATAACTTGAGTTTCCAACTGTTTTGTATTCAGTGGTGGAGGGCTGTGTTGATTAGGACTTTGCAAATACTAGCAAGGGTCTAAATTTGGTTTATAGCCTCTGCAGCAGGGCTAGTGACTGGTAGAAACCATTAACCCTGCAGACATTTCCATTGGCCCAGGTGGTGCACCTATTGAAATGTTACCTTCTCTAGTAAAAGTGGGCAGGGTTGGTTTTCAAAAATTCTTTGCTCCTTTGCTTGTGGAGTTGACGGATATATCATCAGTCAGATCTCCTTTATTGGTGTCATCATACCGCTGTGATGTTGGGGATTTATGTCTTATTTGCCCTTTCTCCCCTTCTCCTCCAGGATGCGGAACAAGGACATGTGTCTAGGCTGGCAGCATGCTGACACCCCTCAGCCAAGCACATAATGGTGCCCCCACTCTGCTAACCTGCACTACCACCTGTGCATCCACAGGTGGCAGTGTCAGAGCTCTGTGACAGCTCTCCCTTCCTGGATGCTCAATCCTCCTCCCTCCGCCTGGGCCTCGGCGACCCAGCTCATTCTCGCTGCATCTGGGTCACTGGTCTCATGGGTGGTAGTACTACCGCTATACCAATGTGATGACCTTCAGCAGGGCTAGTTAAAGCAAAATGTTACTAGTCCAATACAAGGTCAGTACCAGTTTTGACCCCTCTAGCCATTCAGTTTCTGATACTTTGAGTAGTACACTATCCACAGAGCTGGAGTGGATAGCACATTATCAAAATCCGTTATTACAGCAGGCTAAACAGATCAGATATATTCAAATCATGCACTATTCACAGATCCAGAATGAATAGCCCATCCTTTGAATCTCTTATCTAGATGAAATGGAACAGATCCATTTGAATAGTGCATGATCTGAGTCTTTGGGCTTCCATGACTAGGGCAGAGTCCTAGTTTTAATATTATAATTTCATATTCACCAGAGCTAGAAGTACTGGAGTAGTTGGTGAAATGTAGCAATGCCTGAACAAAGCCTCTACATTTCTTTGCTGCTCTTCATTCAGTCTACTAAACAATGACGTAATATCATCACGAAGATCTACGGAGAGTTTTCAATGAGAAACTGTACAAGCATGGCCACCTATAGGAACAAGGTTTGTAAAACATAAAGTTAGACAGCTAGGTGCATCCGGTGCTTAACACACATAGACAATGCTGTAGTTATCTGTTTTCATAAATTTTGTGCTTTTTGTCTCATTGAAATACTACAGCATTTTTAATGCTGATGGTATAATTCAGTGGTGATCAAACAAGTTTAGAGACATCATGGGCTGGATTTTCAAAACGTGGCACAGGGCTTGCATTCTGCCCTGCACCTTGGGACTTAGGTTCTGCTGGTGCGTCAAACAACATTGCTGCAATTATGCCGATTTTCCATTCCCAGGCATAGTTGTGACAGTTACCATGATTCACTGAGTTTGTGCCAAATATCTAGCTCAAGTTCTGTATCAGAGGCCCCAAGGAGTGTCGCAGGTTATACCACAAATATGTGGTCTTCTGGCCGCGGCCAGCGCATGGGATTGAAAATCTCAATTGCCGAATCGGAGAATGCTACAAGTTCCATGCGCCGACGCTCGCAGGCACCGGGGCTTGCAGCATCCCAACAGGTTTGAAAATCCTGCTCCATAGATTTTGCTAATGCAAGTATCTGAAAGGTGAATAATGTTTTCAGTTAATGCAGCAGTGCAATGAAACTGTCTTCCGAGATAGCAAGTTTCTGCTACAATTAATAAAAATATTAGCATAATACCTGTCAAATCTACTTTTCTATGTATCACCTTTGCCTCATGAGTTTTGCTTTGTTTTCTCAAATCTAACCCTGGCCAGGTCTACAGCACTGTTTCTAAGCCCAAAGTGGCAGCAGTCTCTTTCTTTAAAAGCAACTAATTGAAAACATTGATAAAATGCTCACATATTAGCAGAACTAGAATATCTTAGCACCAATAAAACAGGAAGATTCACAGAATCTTTAATAGAGAAACACAGGTAAGGTCAAATATTTTCACAATTTTTATAATGAGATTAATCCTTAAACAATGAGAATGCTTTGCAATTTATGCTTAGATGTTTATTTGAAGGCTGGTTTTCAATCTCTCTGCAACACCATCTTTTATTTAGTTAAGAATTATTCTGTGGACTATGTTATGTGGTTAATTAACTACTACCCTTGCAGACAAATCACTATTTCTTTCTTCTGTTGATGTTCAACCATAACGCAATGGAAGACACGTATATCATTTATTTATTTCTATTTTTTTTACCCACAAAGGCCCTGGGGATGGGTAACATGGACCTGCTTTATAGTACTGACAGGAGAAATGTCGCAATATACTTAGACAAATCCCCATATGTTATGCATAGTGCAAGGGATCTTTAACTTCCACCTGGACAGCAGTCAGTGATGAACAGAAGGACCTCGGTTTACTGTCTCGTCTAAAGAATGGCACCTCAATGGTATAACACCTGCCCCCCATGCTGCACTACAGTGTCAGTATTGTATATTCCACGTTCCTGGTGTGGGACTAGAAACCATGACCCAGTCTCCCAGATTCCTAGGTGAAAGTGCAAACTACTGAGCCGCTGACATGGACAAAAATTGTCTAGAGCAAGGAATTGCACAAACGAATTATAGCAATCAAACAATCAAACCTTACAGTAGTTTTTTAAAGTTTATTATTGGGAAAAGACCCTGAAGTCTATGTGTTTGGAAGGACGTCCTGGAGGATAAGAGATGAGGTACTGTATATAAAATGACACCCAAAAGATAATGAACTAATATGCTTTTTTACAATTTATTTCAGACAGCACAATTTTGGTTTGTTTTGATCCCAAACCCCAGATCCTCTTACTTGAGATCTCCATGGTTTGATAGGGACCTTAAGTCGATGAAGATCAGGGTTGGAAGTTGGAGCATTGTTGTTGGAGGACATAGTTGGATGTGGCAGCTGGCCCTGCATACTCATTATTCTGATTACCAGGGACACTCTAATCGTAAGAAGACAGAGTTCCTGTCTAGGGAGATGCTGCTGGAAAGAGCTGACCTGCTCAATTTTTAGGACTGTCAAAACTCTCCATCCTGTCTGTCTACAGCCGAAAAAGCCTTTTCAATTGCTATGTGATGAGTTTGCTCGGTTCTTCTCAGACAGAGTGGCCACTATCTGACAGGGATCCATCAATGAGCCACATTGTGACTCACAGTGATCAGCCTGGATGGAACGGGCACTGCGCCAGTCTGAGAGGAGTTTAAACTGGTGGTGGTGGCGAGGTCATTGAAGTCATCTCGAAGCTGAGGAACACATATTGTGAACTGGACCCAGCTCCAAATCTTTCTTGATGAGATGTGTTGGTTTTGTTGGCCTGGTGTTCGCCAGGATTGTCCAGTGTTCATTGTCAGAGGGATCTTTCTGGAAGCCTTGAAAGAGGCTCTGTTAAGGCCCCTTCTAAAGAAGCCATCTCTCGACCCTGACATCCTTGCAAATTACCATCCTAACTTCAACCTTCCTTTTTGGGTAAGGTTGTTGAGAAAATTATGGTGCAGCAGCCTGAGGAACACCTTTGTGTCCTTTGATGTCTGTGAGCCACTCTAATCAGGTTTCAGAGCTAGGCATAGCACCAAAACGGCGTTAGTTAGGTGCACAATGACCTCCTCAGGTCAAGAGATGGAGGAGACAAGTCAATTTCTGAGCTCCTTGATCTCTCATCAGCCTTTGACACTGTAGATTACTTTGTGCTTCTTGATTGCCTTCAAGAGTACTGTGGACTTGCTGACCCTGTCATCAGCAGGTTTAAATCCTTTCTCTCTGGCAGGAAACAACAGGTGGTGATGGGAATTTCTCCTCCTGAAGCTCCTGCCATGTGGTGTACCTCAGGGTCGATCTTGTCACCAGTGTAATTTGCAGTATATATTCTGCCCTTGGGTGAGCTCATTAGGTGGTACAGTGTGGATTTTCACTGTTATGCAGATGATACCCAACTGTACCTGTCCTTTGCACCGGGAACACCAGACGCTATGGAAGTGCTTAATATTTGCCTGGTTGAGATCAATAATTGGATGTCTTCCAGCTGGTTGTGACTTAATCTGGACAAGATGGAGGTACTAGTGATTGAACCAGGATGAGGGTGTGGGAATGCCTCCAATGTGGCTAATAGGTTATTCCTGGGATGATGTTGTTGATGGCCTCCCTAGGGTGCGAGCTCTTAGTGTGATCCTTGAAGACAAACTGACACTTGAAGCTCCGTGTCGACTGTCATCAAAAGTGGTTTCTACCACTTAAGGATCATTACCAGGATCAAACCCTTGGTTCCGTTTGAGGACCTGCCCTCACTGGTGCATGCCTTTGTGACATCAGACCCGATTACTGTAATGCTCTCTACTTCAGGGTCTCTGGGGGTACCTTCGCCAGCTGCAGTTGGTGCAGAATGCAGCTGCCAGGTTGCTGACTGGCCTTCCCAGGTCTAGTCACGTAACCCTGGTGCTGTGAGCTCTGCACTGGCTGCCAGTCAGGTGGAGGGTTATCTTCAAGGTGAGTTTACTCACCTTTAAGGCCCTATATGGGCTTGGCCCTGGCTATCTGATGATCTTCTGACTCCACCACCTCGGTCCACTCCTTCCCCTTCCTTGGCCAGCAGCCTCCTGAAGTTGCTAGGATCAGATTAAGAACTTCCGTGACTAGGCCTTTAGTGTCGCTGGACCAGTCCTATAGAACTCATTACCAGCTGTTGTCAGCGAGGCCCCATCAGTCGAGTGGTTTAAGAGTGGCCTAAAACACAGCTTTTTTCCCTGGCCTTCCCGGAGTTTTGAGAGCTGACCAGCCCAGAAATCATGAAAGAAAAATCTGCTAATTCTGATAATGTTGTTTTATAAGTTATTTCGATATTGCTGTTTTGTTATTTGTTTTATGTATGATATTTTATAATTACCCTACTTGTTGTATGTTTTATGTATGGCGCAGAGCCTCCAGGATTGGGTGCCTTTGAAAATCTTTGCCTTGCCTGTGCCTTGATGATTCTAAACCTTTTGAGAAATGTGTTCTGTGCCTCAAGGTGGCACAAATGAAAATGGATCTTTCTGCTCCTGGCTACTGTTCCACCCACTCCCATACAGGATAATGGGTGGCCAGCCTAAAATGGATGGAGGGTTCCTGGATCTTGGGGGTAATGATTGTGACTTCTATGTTTAAGCCAGCCAGAACAGGAAGGAAAGGCTGTGTTATTACAGTCCCAGAAATGGAATAGTAACCAGGGCCAAACAAGACCTCTTAGGTTTGTATTAACCTTGTAGATGCAAGCTGGAAATGGTGGAAAGGCACATTTACAGGAAAAACCTGTTTAACAGCATATTTCTGCATAACAGAGTTTTTGCCTCATGTAGAATCTTAATTTCTAAGTACCCCAACTATCTTGATGACTGAACATAAATATTTACAAAATCTGAATATGGGGTGTTTGTGCACCTCTACTGATTAAGTAAAGGATAGCAATGAAGGAGTGGTATAAGGGTTAATAGTGGTGCTGGCCTATGGTACATGGTATTAGATTGGTGTCCCACCCATGTAGGATGGACAAACAAATTTAAAGTTGTCTTAAGGAGGGATCATCCCTGTGCTGGTTTATGTGGAGGGGCCTCCTTACAGCACCACTGACAGCTTCTGAGGCATTGGAGGTCAGTATATATAGAGTCACTGAAGAATTCTACTTAGACTGTAACATCAGAATTCTTTGCTCACCGTTGCTCTCTCTGGACAAATGGCCTACCTCCTGACATTTCCAATGCCACTACACTGTGATCCTTTAAACGTAGGGCTGCGCAGCACCCCACTGAAATTAGCTTCTGTATGTGTTCACCGCTAAACTGTATACGCAATAATGGACTACTCCCCAACACTTTCCCATTCGTATCCTTCCAGATAGTCTCTCGGCAGCACTTTGCCTCACCCCTCCTACACACCTATCGCTTCCTCACCCATGCTCTATCCTAACCCTCCTCCACTCCTGCCTTTCTTAGCACTTCCCATCACATTATCACCCTCCTCTGTCTTTGTCACTTTGTACAGAGGATGCAGGCATAGATTGTGCAGTGCCTCAGCACACCTTGTTATCTGTTGTCTGAGCCACCAACTGTATTGTTTGTACACTGTATTTTGTATATATGTGCCTATCAAATCTGTATTTTGTCCACCATGATTGTGGCTCCTCAGTTAATGTAATGAAGTGGAACCTCTCAACGAGCAACCACTCACAGGTGTCTTCCAAGATCTTTGATTAAAAAAAAATTCAGTGGAGGAGGGATTTGAAAAGATGGTGCTAGGTGGGGCAGAGAAAAGCAGGAGGCCCAGGGAGGGATGAGGGTAGGAAATGTTTGGGTGGAGGATGGGGGTGGTGGACATCGGATAAACCCTGACCACCTGGCTAAACTGTTTTGCAGCAGATTTCCAGTAAAACATAGTTTGTGAAAATGAATAGTAAAATACAGTTTCGGTACAATACTGAACATGAATAATAAATATTCTGGGGTTCCAAATGTAAATATTCACCTGAAGTTATTTGCATGCCTCTGGTGTTGCTGGGATGTGGTTCAATCCCATTTTTCTTCTTCACAGTTCTGTACTACAACCACAAAATGCATTGCCTTCTAACAGTTACTGGCTCCTGACATCAAACCAGACCTTTTGGAAGGCGAGAGACAATTGAACTCTTTCACTTACTTTTCTTGTGGACTTGCTTTCTTCTTCAGGCCCTGTCGGAGAAGGGAGCCACAGCATATTGGGAGCAATGCAGAGAGCCAGGTTGAGGCAGTCATCTGATTTTCCTCAGAGTTCTTCTCGATGTTGTGTAGAACTCCAAAAGGTGACGGAGGAGGACAAAGTTGGCTTCTGGAGCTGCTGTACCAGCCTACAGTATGAGAAAAAATCGATACTTGACCACATTTTTCCTGCAAATCACTGAGCAATCAGCATAGTTTTGTTTTCTTAGTCTTGTTTTATGGATCCCTGAGCTGTCACCTACTCCTGCCAATTAGGTCTTGCTGTATGTGTTCGGTGACCCTCAGCTCTGTCAGCCATTCCCTCCACCATCCCCAGTGGTGGGGTCTGCACAGAGCACAGCCTGAGAATAGCAATGACCATTATATAGATGACTTAGTGCACATATCTTGCCCCTAATTTTCAACCGAATGTCTCTCCTCCACCCCCATGGCATGAAGGGTGCCTGTGCTGACTTCTGATGTCACAACAGCCTCCTAGTGAGAAGTGTGCTTCCTGGCTCAGTCACAGCAGGTCACTGTGGTGCTGAAATTGCTGCCAACCTTTCCTGACTGAGGCACACTGCCAAGCAGTCACAACGTCAGCCTGACCTGTCCGCTGATGAGGCAACCTGAGACTGCTGCCAAAACTGAGCCTCTTGCATGGCACTGCAACAGGTTGCCATTGGGCCACTGGGGTGGTCAGATGATTTTTAACTTCCTGTTTTGCTCTCCTTATCCAGCTGTCTATGCTTTCCTTCAGACTACCCATAAGCTCTGGAGTCCATGCCTACTAGAGTGGTAACCATGGCTCCCTAGATACACTCTGTCCCCTCATATACTGTCCTGGACTGACCACGAGGAAAGCCAGCCTGAATTTTCCTAAACTTCTCAAACTGAGGGGATGGAGTAGGGTGGGGATGTGGATTGGGTGGAGGACTGTAGGTCCAGGTGTCACATCTGTGTGTGTGTGGGGGTGGAGTGTAGCAGTAACATTTGTCTGAGTGCCACTGTTGTTTTCACCCATTTTATTTCTGCCATATCAAACCCCACCCCACTGAGGCACAGCCTGAGATGGAGGCCTTTCTGGATATTCCGAAATGGACTGGAAGTGATCATGCCCACCCAGCACACTCTGACTGACAACCTACAGCAAAGGACTGGAAATGTGATGATGCCATGCCCCGTGGCATCAGCCTGAGTGCACTAATCTGGGGGTGAGGTTGCTGCTCTAGTTGGGATACCGTGTCTTAGGTAACAAGCTAAACAGAGGTCTCTTATGCCTATCCTGGTGTTTGGTCAGTTGGATGTTGGAGTGATTTTCCAGTATTCAAGAGACCTTCTAAAATTACAATATTCCAACTCAATTCATCTAATATTTCATTCATTTTCTTATCTCCCACACTGTGTACCTTTGAGGGCATTGTCAGGAAAACAGAATCTGCATGTCTCAGACTCCATCTCCTTCTTCTGTCCCCCATCTTAATTTATAGTTTTCAGTGACATCAGAGTCTGTCAGTATGCAATAAGACCTGAGCCTGATTTCCACAACCTCCACTTGCATGCTGTGTGCCCCTGAACAAGTCACTTAACTGCCTGTTCATTCCAGGACGATCTGTAAATGATCTATTGGAAACCACTGGAAATATGTCACTAACTCAATTGGTGCACTAGTTTCTCATGAATAAAAGCAACATTATAATTAGTATTATCATCTCACAAACAGAGCATCATGATTGAATCAAAGGGACAAGCAGGAGGAGGAGATGAAGTCTGGGGGAGTGGTGGCAAAGATCTTGTTTTCTTGCATTTGGCTAAGCTCAGTAATAAAAAAATGGACAGAGGTTCAATAAATACAGAAAGTTAAGGACAATTAGCCCTGCAATTCAACATGTTTACAAGAGTTCTTGGTGCAGGAGCACAAGAGTCCCTTTAAATGTTATCCATGCAAGTAATGGCACAGCTGTGTATTCAGTAAGGCAGTGACTAAGTTCAATAGCATCAAGCCCACAACCCACTGCAACAAAGCATATGGAAAGGCAACTGGATGCTGGGATATATAGGAAGGGATTTGCTAGGAGGAAGAAAGTGATACTGCCCTGTACAGGTCCCTGATAAGGCCACACACCTGAGTACTGCATGTAGTTCTGGAGTCTGCATCTCAACAAAGACAGGGGCCACATAGAGACCATACAAAGAGTGCCATAAATGTAATCTAGGGCAGTAGAGGAGATTATATGAAGAAAGGTTGGTAGACCTTAACATGTACTATTGGCAAAGATCAGAATGAAACTCCATCTCACTAGGTGCTTCACGTTTATTCCTCTAACTGCACCTGTGACGTTTCACCAGTTTGCCAGCTTAATCATGCATGGTCCTGTAACTATTCTTAATTCAACTCCATAAGCATTATAGTAACTTTACAGTATCTTGCCTTCTGTTAAGCGGGATGATGTCAGACACCAAGCGCAAAGATCAGATGCTGAGAGCTAGGGGGAGATGCAAAATACCCCGCAAGATTTAAAGCAAAAAGTGTAAGATACTGTAAAATATTACTATAATTCTTGTGGATATGAATTAAGAATAAGTTACAGGAAGGGTGGCTCTAGAGCAGGTGCGTGCTGGACCCAGAAGCATCCAGTCAGATGCCTGGGCTGGCCCATCACAAGATCCCATGTCCTGCACGGGAAGGGACTGACAGGATATAGCTGTCCTCTAAGAACTGCTGTAGGCTAGTTAGCAAAATTGAAGAACTATGGTTTATACCAGTATGGTGTGGAGACTTTGAAAGCTGGGTGCTGGTGGAAGGGGTGCTGATTGGGTCTCAAGCTTGTGAGCCTGCATGGGGGTGGCAGCAAGTAGCTGCTACTGCTGCCCGTTAAGGCAACATAACCTCTCACCCTCCGCCAGCACTCCTTGATGGTTACAACAATTAGATGCATGCCCACCCCTTTGCCCATCCCACCCCTGCTGAATGTAGGAGCACCAGTTTAAGGAGTTGGATGTAGAAAGGGCCCACAACCTGGGGCTGTGGATGCATGGTGGTTTCTGAATGTGTGGCACGGGACCTCCATAATCTACTAGCCCATGCAAGCATGCTTCCACTGGTACAGAAACATTTGTGGATCGGGCCCATATGTCTGTGTATCGATGATATTTCTGACTGCTGTCAGCTACAAGGAAGCCCAATACCTCACTTAAAGAGCCTTTCATGTGCTTTAAAGCTATGAGAAACACTATTCATAAATACTCCTTTAATTTATAGACATTCAGTTGAGATTTTATACATTTTCAGTACCTAGTATTTCCGGTTTCTTTAAAATGTTGATGGTAACTTTCGCTGTAAATTTATTTCCACTATAATCAGTTTATAAGGAAATTTGTGTGCTCAGACAGAGTTTAAAAACTCACTCTTCAATGTCATGGTTGGAGTAGCAGTCTTCTGCCTACAGCCATGTTCAATTTTGATCATGCTCACACAGTGCCCACCCCATCATTATGATGTCATACTTCATGGGACAGGGAATGGGTGGGGTCTCAGGACCAACAGGAACTTTAGAAGGACACCAAAGAAAATATGGAAATCATCATGCCAGAGCAGGCCAAAAGGTGAGGTCCAGTAAGTGGGGAACACTAAAGCAGTAGTGACATGTCCCATGAGTTCTGCCCATGGCAAACTGCCATGTGATTGGCACCATGACACAACCAGACCTACATGGGTGCTGCAGCCAGTATGTTATGAGGGCAAACCCTTGTTACACTACTAACACTTGACCGACTGATTGCGATTGTGAGTTAGTAACCTGGGAGACTCCTCCTCCTCGTATGGCAGCGTTTGGTGGTGGTGCAACAGCAGGCCTGTTTGTAACCTGTTTTCATACTCCACCATGAACAGTGACTTGTGTATTGGGCTTGGGGTACTTCCATGTCAATGAGTTTTGCTTCCTGGTTTATTTGTTTATTTGGATAACTGGGTAGGCTCAGTGGGACTGGATCTCTTTCACAGGAGTAACCAAGGCATAAGGTGTAATAGGTGATAAAAAATAACAAGCATCAAGAGTAGAAGTGAGGAAGTAAATACCAGAAGGAGAATAAAAGAGAGAATATGTACACTGATCCATGAATGCTACACAACCAGTCATGGAAGAACAAAGAATTCATAAAACATACCTTACTAAGCAAGGGAAAAATTAATAATGTGCACATACCATCTAACTAGTCACACTTGGTTAAGGGGACAGGAAATTTGTGCTAACTGGCATGTGTTTGTCAAGTTACTGTTTACAGGGCATCCAGTGATATGGGTAACTCAATTTGAACTACTCAGTTTGAGCGCCCATCAATAAAGAGAGTGGAAAACAATAGTGATTGTGGAAATATCGAGGAAGGTTGACAACAATGGCAAAACGCAAGAGAGAGTGATGGTAGGAGGATCTACAATGCGGAAGATATAGCAGCTAGTTTGGGCTGACAGTTCCAAGCTGGCCATGTGGTCTAGTGGAGGCAATGTATGCTGCTGGTGGTGGAGGACCCAGGTTCTAACCTAGGTAGAGCTTGGGTTATTTATTTGTTTTTTTTGAGTGCACTTATTTTTTATGTTCTGCTCCCTTCCTCACCCTCCTGGTGGTCTCTTGTTTTGCAGGTTGCTCCCCTGAATAGCTCCCCACTAGAAGATTCCCTGTACCTAGTGTCAGGCTCCCCTCAGAGTTGATAATAATTAGTAGGGGTGGGGTTGTTGCCCTGCATTAAAAGGATGTAAATTTGCCTGTGGAGTATGGCCCGGACCATTGCTGTCTATGGTCCTGCTGTTGTGCACATCACTGTTGTTGTTTTTGGTGATGTGCACTTGCACTTATATGGCAAACGCTATTTTGCATTCTGCCCATATGACATGGAACCGGTTTACAGTTATTAGATTCACACTTCAAAATGATCCATATTATAGAATGGGTTTGAAAAATTGCAAAACCTGTTTAGCTGAGGGCCATCTTTACCTATGCTGTTATCTCAGCACAACAGCACTGGATAAAGATCAGCAGCCTTTTTCACAATAAAATCAGTCCTACCCACATGTCGCTGCTTGCCATCACAAACATGGCTGCCACCTTCACTCACTTAAAACCTTCAACTAGGCCCTAAAATAACACTGCCCTAGCTTTAAAAAAAAAATTGTTTAATGTTATCTTCCTTCATAATCTTCTTCTTACACTCACATACATACATTTATAAATGAAGTACTACAGTACTTACAGTTTTAATTTCTGGTGTTTCTTTGCTGACCATGAAACATCTCCTTCCCATATACCTGCCTACCTGGAAATCTCTGCTGTTTAATCTGCTACAGGTACAACAAGCTCTGTTCCATTTAAGACCTTCTGCTGTGTGAGTGACGGGTGAACCTTCTTCTGTAGTAGTGAGCAGAAATCTCAATTTATTTATTTATTTCATTTTTTATCAATTGGTAATTCAGGAAAGGCGCACTGAGTCAAGGCTCATTTTCCAGTGCGACCCGGGAAAGGGAAAGGGGAGTACAAAGATATTACAATTAGTACAAGCAGCAGAATGTGGTTACAGTGACAACTTACAAATGCAAAAACAGAATGATGAACAAATGATTAAATGATGCCACGAAGCATAACCCTAACTTGTAAGTAATTAACAAAGTGCACGGTGCCTGTTAGAGAAGGAGACAATGCTCTAGGGTACAGCTTCAATCCACTAGTACGGCCTAAATCATAAGGGGTTATTTGCAGGAGGGAGGACAGGAGGGAGGGGTAGGAATATCTGGATAACAGAGGCAGGAGGGAGCATGGAGGCACCTTAGCAGGTATCTAAGGCCTGGAAGATAGTACTGAATTTTGTATTCCATCCATAGTAAACATTCCATATATTGAGTGTAAGAAAATGGAACAGAAACACAATGGGAAAAGGCAGAAAATAATATAAAGAAGGAGGAAAGGTGAGGAAACAGGTAAATGGGTGAGTCTGGGAAAATAGAGGGTTTACAGGCTAATTTGAAAACATTTGTTTAGCTGTGCATTATATTTGAAACTGGGGCCAAATGTTAGGATGTGCTGGGACTATTTTGTTGGAGTGGATGAATGTTTTTAAAAAATTACAACACCCAGACTCTCCACTTGAGGTCTTCGATACTTACTGAATTATTCATTTAAGGAAATACATTGAGTCATTGTCCTGCCGACCTCCCTCCCTCCTCCCTACCCACCCAGAGTGGGCCTTTGCCATTCCCTCATCTCTTTTCAGACAGTATGACAAGGGTTAAGGCATCAGACTGGTTCTTGATTTAAAGGAGATAAGAAATAATTTTTCATATATAACTGCCCTTCCATCTTCCTTTCCATGCCAGTTAAGTATTCTAATATGCTTTGATGTTTTTTTTATAAATAAATAGTGTAGCTTTGGGGTGCCCTACAGATCTGCATTGTGCTTTCACTCTCCTCACTAGCTACCAATTTTATTTTCATATCTCTAAGACATCTTATGACAACACAGACTTCTATTCCATGCCATTTATCTAAATGGCCTGGAAAGGAGTTTGTGATGTCTTAGAATGGTCAGGCAGTATGAAAATAGAAGCAGCAACTGCTGAGTAGAGAGGATTTAAGATAGTTACAAAAGCAATAAAATTAGACTTTTAGTTTACAAAAAGGTTGAAGTATATCAGAATACTGTGTATCCAATAAAAAACAACTGGAGGACATCTAGAGGAGTAAAAACATTTCCTATCACCTTTAACCTGGGTATAAGATAGACTACATTACATACTGAGTCCATGTGGCTCTCACCCTCCACCTGTGCAGGACCATTGGGCAGGGTGAATTATGCTTCCATTTTGTCCAATGGTATATAGTGGAGACATGGTGTTACAGTTGTAGCAGCTCAACACTACTATGATTGGTTTTACCTATGCTATGCATCCTTGTACAGATGGCTAACTGAAAAATTGTATGTACCTACTATGCAATTTCAGTACAAATATATTAAGAAAAAAAGATCATTAAAATGCTTAATATTCTTTTATTTTTGTGTATTTTTCACCAGTTGAAAAAATCTTGAACCCATTTTATAATCACAATAAAACATTCCAGGGTGTGCTTTGTTGGGGGTGGCAGCACTTCTGGGTGGTGGAAGGTTGCACGCAGATGCCTTAGCAAGACACACACCTGAGGTAGCGGTTATCCCATCACACTGCACCCTGTTGCTATTATTGTTTAATCAATCAAGCAATCAATCAATCAACAAATCAATCAACCCATCAAATAAATAAATAATATCTCTTGTATACTGGCAGGAAATGAGCTGTTACAAACCTTTTATAGTCTCTAGCTTATCGTCAGCTTTTTCAGTCTCTAAGGCCTCCATCCACAATTCATACATTTTGACAAAAGGACACTCGGTATGTTTCGAGGAAGTCCTAAAACAAAGATACCAGCCAAGTCAAAATTTCCAGGCATGCCATTTCCAACTTTTTGTATAAAAGATTTTGTACCCCTGGCAGTGTGGCTATGGCTGAGGCTGAGGCTGCGATTCTGCACAGGAGACCTGGGGGGACTCTCAGTTCCAATTGTTCCAATTTCTCCAGGTTGGCAAGGGGCGTATGTTGCTGCTGTCTGAAAAACTCAGTTCCAGAGAAGAACTGTTTTGAGGGCCATTGTGCCAGGAGGAACACAGCAGCTGGGTTAATACTTCAATTACTGCATGATTAGCAAATGACTTTCTCCAGCCTGACTGTCATTAATCATGTTGCAAGACATTCTCTACATTTTAAAGAATCTTCCAGAAACCTCTCTTAATCTGCCTATAAACTGTTTTAAAAACAGATTGATTAACTACTTGATTTCAGCCTCTGCCTGCACTTGTTTAAATGTACCTTGGGTACAATGTTTAATGTATATTAACATGCATGCCTGCACTGTTTTAATGTAATTTGTATACTATCTATCTATCTATCTACGTATTTATCTTTTTAATTGAAAGTTCATTGAGATTACAAGATTCATAACACATTACATTTAGACAACATTTAGACAAAATTAAGACAAAAACTGAAATCAATTCAGCATCTAGAGGTGTACAGGGTGGGGTGGGAGCTGAGTCTCTATATCAAACAGGAAAAGAGGAACCTTGACTGTATACAAATACTGGTGCCAGTAGAACCACTTTGGACACACTACCAGATACTGTGCCTCAACTTATTGGCCAAATCCCCAGTGATGTACCTTACCAATGGGGTAGCTGAAAGGCTGGGGTGGTGATGGTGTATGTTTTTAACATACATGTACAGCCTAATCATATGCTGACCAAAGTTTAACACTGTTTAAAAATGTTTTATTATAATAGAATGTACTGAGAAGTTATCTGGTGTCTTTATTATAATAGCAATCAGGCACTCCAGAGGTTAAGTTAATGGTCCATTAATCACCCTCCAGTGAGACTCGCTACGCCTCGTGCAACATTACACTCCTAGAGGATGATTAACAGACCATTAACATAACCCCTGGTCATTCTTTATTGCTTAAATATTTTTGAGTGTGACATCAATGGCAAGTAATATTGTTTTGCTGTGACATCATTAACTCTTGATAGCTTTTAAGTAAGAGATATCACTTGCTATATTTTTTAACCTTGACTAGTGTATATACATGGGATGTGTCATGGGCTGGCTAAAAATATTACATTTATCATTATCTGCAGGTTTTGACCTCTTTGACCTCATGATTGGTGGTGTCATGAGTGATGACTATAGATGTCAGACTCTGTAGATAAAAGTAAGTATGATATTTTAGCCCTCCTAAAGCATACATCACTTATACAATGACAATACATTTCTGGCAAGGTAGATTACAGAGCTCAGATCCTAGTATTTTATTAAATAACATAACTTTTAAAGCCTTGATAAATAAAAAATAAAAATACCTTTTCCCAAATATTCAGTCGAATATTCAGTATTCGGCAGCCAAATATTCAGGAAAAGTTATTCACTATTGGGTGTTCAATTAATAAGTAAAAACATTAAAAAGTAACAAGAAACAGCCCCACCCTCCTCCCAGCCCAATCCAATTCAATGTAACCTCTGCAGCCCAATTCAGAGTCCCATCCCACTCTCCCTAGCATAGACAATATGTTTAAAATACTAATACATTGTAGATAAAATTCCACGACAGGTGACTGGCACTAACCGTCTGCCTTCACAGCTGGCTGCTGTCTTTCTAAATGCAAGCGCTAGTCTGGGCTAAAATAAACATTTCTAAATGTCGTTCCTTGCCCCCCAGTCTGGCGTCGCCTGCTCACTCCCCCAGCACCCACTTCAAATCAGGAAAGTGACCAGCATAACCCACCTCCTCCCGCGGCCATTTGCCATCTCAAAAATAAAATGCTTTTGTGATTTTCTGTATTAGTAAACCCAGCTGATCATAGTCAGCTGTTTTACCAGTACAGAGTGAGCGCGTAAGTGCTTTCATGTATGAGAACATGCTGGCTGTGGAGGGAGGGCAAGTTGTGTCGGTCACCTTCACAACTTAGAACTGGGTGCTGGGGGTGGAGCAGGGTGAAGCCAGGGTGGTGTGGGTAGCAGGGTCATTTAGAAATATTTATTCCTAGTTCAGACGTATGATTGCATTTAGAAAACAACAGCCGTCTGTGGAGGTGGCGGTTTAGGCCAGTCGCCCATCATGAGATTTTATTTACAATGCATTAGTATTTTTAAACATATTGTGGGCTCAGGAGGTGGGGAGGATGGGATGAGACTTCTTACAGAGGTTGAGGTGATGTGGGTTGCATTGAACTGGTTTGGGGTCGGGAGGAGAGGGTAGGGTCTGTTTTTCTTTACTGTTTTTTTAAGTGAATAGTATGTATATGAACAGTCCCCTATTCGGAAGCGGCTTCCAAATATTCCTGAGCCCTACTTCTTTAATGGGATTCCAGAAATACTATTTGGTCCCTGCACACCCTGAGTAAATGAACTTACAAAATTAAAAAGATAAAAGCTTGTAGCTGTTAGCTGCAATGCGTTCACAAGGCTAGCAATATTCCAATGTTTTTCTGAGCACTCATTATTCCAAAATAGGTATTTCAGCCATGTAAACAACAGTATTCTGAATACTAGTGCAGGATTTTGAATAACAGAGCTGAATATTCCAGCAGGTTTCTGAATACTAGTGGAATATTAGACCATATAAATGAAGCAAAGTTCAGTATTCGGGATAAGCTCTGTAGAAAGGATTCCAGTAATTACCCAAACAGTGTACTGAGCATGCCCAAAGTCATGCTTATTACGATAATAACTATGTAAAATCAGAATACTAACTGGAGTACATAATCCACTTTATATATATAAACTCCAGACTTTGAGTACTAAAGCCATGTAGCCACACTGATTAAGTGTTCTTGTGTCCTTTCATATGAGTTTAAAGGGAGAAGAAAGTCTATGAAGGTGATCAAAGGCTGTTTATATATGTCAGTAAACTCTGACCAGTGAGTCGGCTGATGATGTGTGTGGCATTTACTGTAGTGCCCTTGTTAATGGTAGCCTTCAAGCCAAAAATCATTAGAGTAGAATAATTGCAAACTCTGATTCTGCCTTTAAGGAATTTGAAAGTCTGCATCTTGGTTAAAGTAGCAGCCCTCCAAGTCAATAACATTTTCAGTTACAGTGCTGAATGGCCTGAGCTCACCTCTCCTTGTTCGTGCAGCACTTAAGTCAACTAAACATTTTATATCTGATTTAAAGGGGATGTGGAACATTTATGGATAGTGTCCCTCACTATTTGGAAGTAACATAGAAAGTATTTTTCAATGAGGCATTGAGCTTACCACATTGTAGTTTGGCACAGTTTCCCCTGCATGGCATCAGAAGGTTCTAAAAATGCCTGCCAATCAGCACAGTGGCAGGGATTCCACTTGCTAAACCTGCGACCTGGGTTTGGGAATGAGCACAGGAGGCTGGCTAGGAGGAGGATCAAGTCTCACAGTGGGCACTTTCCTTCTCCAAGGAACGAGGGCTTCAGGCTCTGCTGTAACACCTCCGCCTGGGTGATCACAGGTGGTGGTGTAGTCAGAGTGGCACACTGGTGGGAGGATGCCAGCTGTGTTGGAGTGTGAGCTTATTTAGCATGCTAGAAAGCTCTCTGCATCTTATACACCAAAGTCTGAGTGGGAGAAATAGGAGGAGGACCCTGGTGCATGCATCATGACACTGGTGCCCATCGGACTCTGCTAACTGGACTGGACATGGACTGGACATTCAGACTCCCACACATACTAGATGGTTCACATGGGGGCTGCTGTACAATCCCTGACAGAGCCCATTGTTGATGCAGGAGCTGTGCCGTGGGTCCCCTGGAGTAGGGAGCTCCAAACTGACCACAGAAAACTTCCCTTTACTTGCCACATGGGGAGTGTTTTAATTGTATGGCCTTGTAGGCAGCCATCACCCCTCTGAACTTCATGGAATCTGCAGTGGCAGGGTAGCTCAGTAATGCTGGGTGGGCAGCACAGATCCCAAGTTCTCTGCCAGCATCCTGCTGCTGGGGCTGTATTTTCAGTGTTTCACCCACCCCAAGATGCTTGACTATGAATGTGCAGCACGTCCTTTATAAAACAGGCATTCATGTGCCACAAAGCCAGTGTATCTCCCTCCCACTGCAGTCCACAATTGGCTTGCACCTCCCGGCACCCTAGGTAGTGCTTGTTGTCAAGAGATTGGTCATTCTCCTCTCTGAGGTGGGGAGCATTGTGGCATTTGGTGAGCTGGTTATGATTTTTGTATGCTATTTGTAATATAAAATATAGTATGTGATTGTCTCACATAAGACAGCCTGTGCTCCATGTGTGCCCCCAGGTTTCAGTGAATAGTGACAAGTGACCTGAAACCAGGAGGTAATTAAAAGGCCAGAGAGGCTTAATTAAGGGTCTCTTGTTTTTCTGTCTTAATTAGAACTGATCCAGCTGCCAGGATATAGGCTCAGAAGTTTTATGATTCCTATAGGAAGAACATTGATACCACCATGATGCTAAAAGTTGTAAAACCCTTTGATATGCATTGGGAATAGGAACTACATAAGATCAAAGAGAAAATTTTTAATTAAGGAGTCATATTTAGGAAGTGGAGTTTTTGCTGATGTCACCTTAATTAATATACCTCCTGATAGGACATCCTGTTTGTATTTTTTATATTCTAAAAGGAGGAGCTAGATGACTCACAGAAGGGGTGTGGAGAGACAGTTTAAACAATACTGTATCTGAACTGTTTAGATATATTCCATCTTGGGACTCTAGAAAGACACACAGTTCTGATAAGCACTTCAAGAGGTAATACATTAGATAGAAAAGATCTAAACTGTATGTTGGTAGGAGTTTGTCTGTAGTTTTCTTTGATTTTCTTTTAAGTGATTGTAAGCTCTTTGATATATTGTTCTGTGTTTATATTTTCATATGTATTATCATCTTTTAATAAAACTTTATTTGAAAGACTGCCTGGGCATCTGCCAGTTCTTTTTGCATGTGATGTGTAGAAGGTTAAGTCTGACAAAACTGTTCAAAAGCTTGATGGTGTTACTAAACTTGGAAAAGGTAAGAATATACCTAAGGTCTATTACAGAGTTTTAAGGGTTCATTTGGAAGCCTGGCTTGGTGCCCCTGGTGAAAGATTGTACCACAATTCCTGAAGAGGTACATATCTGAGCCTGTACATTGGTATGCTAGCATAAGGGTCACAGTTTGAATCCCCGAGAACCTGAGACTAAATGTGATTCAGACCCAAAAGCAGACAGGAGGGTTACCCTGTCTGTTACCTGTTCACACTATTGTGCTCAGAGGTTGGCACTGTGGGAGCAGAGGGCCTGACATACTGAGTGCATTTGTGACAGATGTGGTTGACAGTGGTGCTAAAAAATTGGTAACACAAGCTTTAACTGTTCAGTGTGTCAGCTTAATACTGTACAGCTCACTTGAAAAATAAGGCAGTGATTTATTTTTAAAAAGGAAACAGAACTATGTCATTTTGCTTACAGTCAAGTTCCTACCTGTTTTATTTTTTTTCTAAAGTGCAAGTTAGAGTAGCCATAGTTAGGAAGAAGATGGCTTCCTACTACAGCTGGTACACTGCAGACTATTTGAGGCAGTTGTTGCCCAGGACAGAGGAGTCCTGCATGAGTGAGGGCCACCAAGCAGAACCTCGTGGATGCCCTGATGGCAGCAGATGCCCACAGCATTGAGTCATAGACTGTAACTGTAAAGGACCAAACCTTGGGCATGGAGGGCCAGCGGCCAGTGCAGTGTCCAGATCCGTGAGGATGACAGCAGGGACAGTGCCAGCAAAGGCCACAGCAGCAGAGGATGGTCATCAGCATTCTGGAGCCAGCAGCAATCAAGCTGCAGAGTGAGTTGCACAGAATGGAGCTGGAGTTCCAGAGAGAAGAGAAGAGAAGCGAGAGCAGCGATCTGCAGAAGAGAAGAGGGAGCAAGAACAGCGAGAAGCTGAACGTGAATGACAGAATGGAGCTGGAGTTCCAGATAGACACTGAGCAAGAGAAACAAGCCACAGAGGAGAAGAGGGAGCAGAACAGCAAGAAGCTGACCATGAATAGTGTGAGCACCAGAGACAACATGAACTGGAGAAGCTACGACTCCAACCACCAGCACCAGAGTAGGTAAGTGGCTTGGATTTAACTAGAACTACAGGACTGGGTTAGAAATTGAATTCCAAATTGACAGCTGAATTTAAAGAGGGAGGATATGGATGCCTTTTAAATTCCTTGACAAAGTTGTATTCAGGCAAAAATTCCTAAAGGGTCCTGGAGCTTCCAGCTATCCCCACTACTTACCGGGAAGCTCAGGATGCATTGGGTCAAATGGACAATGAGGACAGTAATGAGTACAGCAAACTTAAAGCAGCACTTTAAAAAGTTTGATTTAACTGCAGAAGCATGCAGAGCTAAATTCCATAAGCTCAGGAGAAGCCCTGGCATGAGCTATGAGGAGTTAGCCATGAAACAATGTCAATGTTTAAAACGTTGGTGGGAAGAAATTGAAGCAAACTCTGTAGATAAAATTGAAAATGCTATATTGTTAGAGCAGTTTTGTTGGGCATGCCCAGCAGAGCTGAAAATCTGGCTGGAGGACCGAGATCCCAAAACAGTGCAAGAAGCTGCTGAACTTTCGGACTGCTATGCCAAAAGCAGACTTGCTCTGAGAGCGTAATGGGGTGGCGTGCAGCACAGAAAGGGAAAGTGCTCCTTCAGGCAGCTAAAACCATCACTGCCTCCACCAAAACCAGTTAGCCCCTGGTATCAAAGAAACGATTTCTTTGAGAAAAGAAACAAATGTTAGGTTTATAAAGAAACTGGGCAATTGCCAGACAATGTCCCAATAGGATGAGCAATATGCAGAATGGGGCTAAGAAAGAAGTGGGTTGTTTATGTGTCTCTGGAAGCATGCCTGTGAACATGAGGGAACACGTGCACCCAGTCACAGTGAATGGGGTACAGACACAAGGGTTAAGAAACACAGGGTCTAATGTTGGTAAAGGGCATCTGGTAGAGCCTGGTCAGCTTATACCCAATAAATTTGTAATGTACAAGGGTTCACGGTGAGGAGAAAACATTGCCACTCACTAGTGTTCTCTTAGACTGGAGTGAAACAGGGGAACTGTGCAACAGGTGTCTGTAGCCAAAACGTTAGCAGTTGATGTCATCCTTGGCAATAATCTCAAACAGGGATGGTGTGTGCAGTTACCCATAGCCAAATGGGAGGGGAAATTGTAGTCTCCTGGACCACACAGAAGCCATTGTGGAAACCACTGGGAGGCTGGTTCCCCAGCCTGTGCCTCCTGATATGGAGACTAATGAAAAGGGGTGGACATTATCCCAGTAGCAGTTAACCACACAGCTATGGAGGTTACTCTGAAGAAGGAGGGTGACCCATTGTCAGAGGGTTAGGGATAACAGTGATCCTGAGTGCCCTGATGCTAGTGCTAATGACCCTAGTTTAGAGACTGAAGGGACCTGTTCCATGCCTTGGGAATGTGTGGGAGTTTGCAGCTGCTCAGAAAAGTGATCCTAGTCTAGAAGCTGAGGGCTTGGGCAGACTCTGATGGAGCACAGGGAGGTGATGGTAAACATAAAGTTTATTAGGAAAATGGACTGATGTATACTCAGGATGTGAAGACAGAGGGAGGGTGATAGGCAGGCAGTTTGTCATTCCCAGGGTACCGTGAGCAGTTGCTCAGGATTGCACATGATATTCCCTTGTCTGGCCATCTGGAATCATGTGCACTATGCAGCAGTTGGCCCAGAATTTCTATTAGCCCAACTTCACCAAGCAGGTGAAGGAGTATTGCAGGTCTTGTCACCGTGCCAAGAAATAGGAAGGCAGGTAAGAAACCCAAGCCACCCTAATTCCATTGCCCTTAGTGGAGGAGCCATTTCAGAGGGTGGGAATGGATATTGTGGGGCTTTAAATACCCTCAGCTCCTCCAGGAAGAGGTTCATCCTGACTGTGGTGGATTATGCCAGCCGGTACCCAGAGGCAGTTGCCCTATCCTCACTGAGGACAGACAAAGTAGCAGATGCCTTACTTGGATTTTCTCCCATGTTGGGTTTCTGCAGGAGGTTATCCTGATGGAGGGGTTGCTTCATGTCAGACCCGATGAAATGTTTGTGAGAGAAGTGAGGGATGGAGATGCATGACACCTTATCACCTGCAAGCCAATGGGCTTGTGGAAAGATTTAACAGTACCCTGAAGTCAATGCTCAAGCGTTTGCTGAACAGCATGGGAGGGACTTGGAGAAATACCTTCCCCACCTTTTGTTTGCATACAGGAGGTGCCCAAGAGTCAACAGGATTTTCCCCTTGAGCTGTTATATGGAGCCGGGTATGTGGGCCCCTAGACTTGATCCAGAAGGACTGGGAAGGCAAGCACGCCACCCAGGGAACTCCCACAGTGGATTACGTCCTTAGGTTTAGGAAAAGGCTGAAGGAGCTTATGGGGATAGCCCAGAGCAACCTTGCAGCTGCCCAACAGAAACAAAAAGTCTGGTATGACCACAGAGCCAGAACTCGCTTGTACACAGTGGGTCAAGAAGTCATGGTCCTTATTCCAGTCCGGAAAGAGAAGCTGCAGGCTGAGGGCAGGACTGTACAAAATAGTTGGGAGGGTAAATGACGTGAACTATATCACAGAGTTACCTGACAAAAGATATACAGAAAGAATGTACCATGTCAACATGATGAAGCCATATGCTAATAGGGCTGACATGGTGTTGCAGTCTATAGTGCTGGGGAGGGACAGATGAAGGAGATCCCTTCTGGACTTGCTGGAAGAAAGCAAGTGGGAGTCCTCTGTGGAGGCAGTTAAATTGTCACCCCAGCTGGCCCGGACAAGATCCAGGAAGTAAGGGAGGTTTAGTAGACTTTGCCCCACTGTTTAGCCAAGCCTGGACTAACGCCTTAGCAATGCATGATATGGGAGACAGGGACACTGACTTCATATGGCGGACAGCATATCGGGTTTCAGAGGCTGTCCAAAAGGACATTGGGAGGGAGGTGGAGGAAATGCTAGATTTAGGGTAATCTAGAGATTTCAGAACCCTGGGCCTCACCCTGTAGTCTTTGTGCCCAAGCCAGATGGATCTACTCATTTCTGTGTGGACTATCATGGAGTGAATGCAGTCATGAAGTCAGATGCCCACCCGATGCCCCAGACAGACAAACTCCTGGACAAGTTGAGAGGGCGACATACCTTACGACTACTGATGTGACAAAGGGTATTGGCAGGTAGAGTAAACTGACAGAGCTAGGAAAGGTCGGCCTTCATCACTCCGATGTGCTTATTTGAATTTAAAGTAATGCCTTCGGAATGAAGAACGCCCTGGCCACTTTCCAAAAGTTGGTGAACCAGGTGTTAAGTGGTGCTGAGGAGACGCCGTGGCATACTTGAATGACATTGCCATCTTTAGTGCCAGCTGGGAGGGACACCTGTCCCACCTTAGGGAAGTGCTGGGCAGGATGCAGAGGGCTGGGCTCACTGTCAAAGCTGAGAAGTGCCAGGTGGCCATGGCTGAAGTGGCATACCTCTAGCATGTTGTAGGCTGGGGACAGCTCCATCCTAACCAAGTTAAATTAGAGGTGATCAAGGTGTGGCCCAGACCAGAAATGCAGAAGCAGGTCAGGAGTTTTCTAGGGACAGAAGAGTACTACAGGACATTTTTACCCAATTACAGTACCTGGCTGCTCCCCATCTGACCTAGTAAAGAAAAAGATGCCTAAGAAAATTACCTGGGAACCAGCCTGTGAAAAAGCCTTTACCAGACTGAAGGAGGCACTGTGCAGTGCCCCTGTATTGACAAGTCCTGACTATAGCAAACCCTTTATAGTCCAGACTGATGCCTCAGACATGGGTATTGGGGCAGTACTAAGTCAGACATCCAACCAAGGAAAGATCCCCTGTAGTGTACCTGACTAAAGTTACTTCCCAGGGAGCAGGCTTACTCTACTGAGGAAAAAGAGTGTCTTGCCATAGTGTGGGCCCTAAAAAGTTAGAACCATAATTATATGGGCAGCATTTTGAAGTACACACTGACCACACCCCCTGGTTTGGCTGACACAAATGGGAAAAACTAATGGTAGACTGTTAAAATGGAGTCTTGTCTTGAAGGGTATGACATGACTATCTTACAAGGGCTAGAGCGACCAATTGGAACACAGATGGCCTGTTACATATATATGAGGGAGGAACTGACTTGGAAGCTCATCCCATGCAGGGATAGAGCCCCAAATTCAGTCTAGGTGGGAGGACTGTGATGCTTGGCCAGCTGGTTATGATTATTGTATGCTGTTTGTAATATAAAATATAGTATGTGATTGTCTCACATAAGACAGCCTGTGCTCCATTGGTGCCCCTCCCAGGTTTCAGTGAAGCTACAGTGACAAGTGACCTGAAACCAGGAGGTAACTAAAAGACCAGAGAGACTTAATTAGGAGCCCTGTTTTTCTGTCTTAATTAGAACTGACCTAGCTGCCAGGATATAAGGCTTGTAAAGTTTTATGATACCTATAGGAAGAACATTGATACTCTCATTGTGTTAAAAGTTGTAAAACCCTTTGATATGTCTTGGGAATAGGAACTACACAAGATCAAAGAGAAAATGTTTAATTAAGGAATCATATTTAGGAAGTGGAGTTTTGCTGATGTCACCTTATTTAATATACCTCCTGATAGGACATCCTGTTTGTATTTTTTTTTATATTCTAAAAGGAGGAGCTAGATGACTCACAGAAGGGTGTGGAGAGACACAGTTTAAGCTATACTGTGTTTGAACTGTTTAGATACATTCCATCTTGGGACTCTAGAAAGACACATAGCTCTGATAAGCACTTAAAGAGGTAATATATTAGATAGAAAAGATCTAAACTGTATGTTGGTAGGAGTTTGCAGTTTTCTTTTCTTTTCTTTTAAGTGATTGTATGCTCTTTGATATATGGTTCTGTGTTTACAATTAATTATCATATTTTAGTAAAATCTTTATTTGAAAGACTGTCTGGACGTCTGGCAGTTCTTTTTGCATGTGACGTATAGAGGGTTAAGACTGACAAAACTGTTCAAAAGCTTGATTGTGTTACTAAACTGGGAAAAGGTAAGAATATACCTAAGGTCTTTTATAGAGCTTTAGGTTTATTTTGGAAGCTTGGCTTGGTGCCCCAGGTGAAAGATTGTACCTCAGTTCCCTAAGAGGGTACATATCTGAGCCTGTACATTGAGTTTGCCAGCATAAGGGTTCACAGTTTGAATCCCCCCAGAACCTGAGACTAAGGTGAGTTGGACCCAAAAGCAGAGAGGAGGTTACCCTGTCTGTTACCTGTTCACACTATTGTGTTCAGAGGTTGGCACTGTGGGAGCAGAGGGCCTGACCTGCTGAATGCATTTGTGACAAGTATCACATAGGTCCTTCTGCCACTCTCCACAGCTATTCCTCTAGTGCCCTTGGTGCAGTCCTGAACATGGGTCACTGGCGTCCACGAGTGGCACCCTGCCACAGTGCTGAAGGATGGCATTCAAGATTGGGTTATTGACATATGAGGCTCTGCATGGTCTGGGCTGTGACTACCTAAAAGATCTGTTAGCCTGATGTAGTTAGGGCTGCCCTCTGCACTACAGAGGTGAATAGGCTTTTGTCCTAGATCCCATTTGAGACAGTTGCTCTGTTTATTTGGAATGCTTTGTCTTCAGCCTGTAGAGCTCTCCTTTGGTACAGGTGTTTAAGCAGGGACTTAAGTTATATTTCTTTAAACAAGTTTTTGATAATGTCTGTGCTATTTGCCATTTCAGAAGTCATTTTTTCTTTTAGTTGGTTTGTGTTACACGATAGGATTTTACCACATCTGCTTTTCTATTGCAATATGTAAAGTGATATGCTGTATTTGTTTATATTTTAATGTTTATGCATTGTGTATGTATGATCAGTTTGTATAGCACCCAGAGATTAGGGATTGGACGCTATATAAAGAAACTAGCCTTGCCTTACCATTGCCATATGAATCTGGCTGTTCTTACTGTAGTCATGGTGAAAGATGCTAACCATAATTGATATATAATAACTGGTCAGCAATTTTTTCTGTGGGCTGACCCAGTTGATATTTGCTGTAATAACTGGCTGGTTATTATGACATTAACACACCATGCCACTCAACCCCATGCCACTCCCTCATTGGCTTTCCTTCCGTGTGTGGGCACGCTGAAGGTCTGCAACATGGTGGCTGCGCTCGATTACCAAGGAGCTGCCACAACAACCTTCAAATTTCTTTTTTTCTTTAACAGCATCTGGTAGATCCTGCTCTTCCTCCACTTCAGGAATGGGACCGTGGTGCCAGCGTGATCAGGACAATCCACTGTCAAAGCAAATGTCAGTTAAAACAAAAAAGAAAAACAAATGACAAAAAATCAACAAAGAACAAAAGAAAGAGGGACAGACAGACAGAGACCATGTGTGTGTGTGTGTGTGTGTGTGTGTGTATCTCTCTCTCTGTCTGTATCTGTGACACATGGTCACATAAGTCAGGTGGAGAAAAATTGCTGACCAGAAATTATATAAAATTATGGATGGGGAAGTGCCTTTGAGAATTATGCACACCCTCAGTGTGGGATGCTTTGATAAACTCCTCAGGCTTCACTTTCAGGGTTTATGTAGCATCCCACACCTCAGGTGTGCACTAAATTCTCATATCACACACTTCCCCATCCTTTATTCTTTATATAATAAGTGCCCATCAATCTTTTCATGGACCAAGCCAGTATTATTTGCCATAATAATGCTATTATTATGGCAATCACATGCACTAGCAACCTGTTGTGCCAAGGCATTCCTGCACTTCTTTTCAGTTGCAGTGTGGTTGTGGAACTACATCATACAGTATTCATTCATTTTCTTTCTGAGCATGTACCTTGGTATTTCAGGTAGCATTTTCTTAGAAATTGGGTACATCATCAAGCAAAACTTGTTCCAGTTATTTCGTCACTTTCCGACGCCAACCTCAGCTATTGTTAAAAAAAGCTCCCTCAGTTGTCATGGCAACCCAATTTGAAAGGTAAAAGCACACTCATAAAAATGTATTTTAAACTTGGCAATAAAGTTTTTATTTATAAAGGCAAATTTCCAGCAGTTTTAGCACACGTTTTGATTGATGACAAAAAGCATTCTGACTTCATCACTAACGCTATTTGTGTAATTTAGATCTCATATTCAAGATAAAAATCTTAACTAAAGTCAGTGTTTATCTACTCAGCTACTTTTCAATACATTAAATAATTTATGTGTTTTACAAGACTGTGATAAGCAGACACTTTTAAATCCACTTATCTGTGTGGGAGGTGGGAGACAGACAAACGATAAAGACGGAAAGGGTGAAGATCAAATTGATGTCCAGAAATTATATAAAATTAAACATGAGGTTGTGTGGTTACTCAGATATAATATACACCCTTGGTGCGTGGTGCTTAAATAAGTTTGTGTAGCATCACACACCTTGGGTGTGTATTAAATAGAGAATAATGGTTATGCAACTCTGTGTTACAGATTTTTATTATTTGAAGTGTGTGACACCCATAAGTTTATGAAGTCATCACACACCAAGAGTGTATACAAAATCCATAGCACAGAGTTGCATACGCTTTTATTTGTTATAATTACTGGTGTGGGGAGTTCTTTTTTCCTTCACTTCGGTTCTGTTAGATGGAGAGGACACACACACACACACACACACACACACACACACACACATGCATGCACACACACACACACACACACACCTGCTCTCTCTCATTGTCTCTATCTCTGTGTCCATGTGCCAATCCCTGGAATGTTGAAAATGTAAACCATTTTTCTACAGCTAAGAGAGAGTTTGACACATTACTGTTCTGCCTCTTTCTGTCACACACTACAGAACAAGAACAAAAGAAGCCAAATACTGGTCCTTTCACTTTTTTTATACCACTAGTAATAGCGATGTATTTGACTACTCACCCACCAGCTGCCAGCTGACTGGCAGCTCGCTTGCTCCTGAGTCCCAACCACTCTTTCTTCTATCACTTTTAAAACCTTAATAAACTTATTTTAGTGTTTAAACAACACTTATCTGGAGGTACTGCACTGTCTTCCTGGACTGTTTCTCATGTCACATCGACATTCATCCAAATTCCTGATGTGCGCTGGTACCGATATCTCCAGTGAATGCATGCATGCTCACACTTGCTCACCAGTTTAAACCTGATGCATGGCTGATGGGTTTGTAACAATGTACTCAGGGTCTGTTTTTATATATCTAAAAGAAACACTTGCCAACACAGTATGTAAATTGGCCACTGCCATGTTTCTGGAGGTGTTTGGCCCACCCACACAAAGTCTACTTGCCAATGAGGTGGTGCCCTAGAGATGAGTGACAACAAACATCATAATACCAGTTATTACGACGTTTGAAACACTGGTTGACACTGGCATTAAGGGGTCACCAGTAATTATATTCTTGTAATGCACATCACCCCATGCATTATTCTCTGTGAATACACTTGGGGCTGATGAATTGTTTGCATGGCATATAGTAATAAAAACAAACAAAATAATATTTTGTATCTTAAATGGAATAGCAATAAAATGCTAATTAACGTAAAAGCTGCACGACTAGCAAAGGTGTGTTTGAGCCTTCCATGAATATACTGTACCTACAAAACTTGAAGGAATGTGCTTTTCCAGCTTGTAGTAATACTGTTCTAAAACAACTGACACAAATACAATACAGTGGATGAGACATTGAGAGTTTGGAGAAGTATGGAAGTCCCACTGCCCAGCTTCAAAAACTTCAAAAACAATTTTTCATTCCAAAACCCTAACTTACAACTGTAAAAAGGCTTATTTGCATCTAAACAATAGGTGTATGACAAAGCTTCAGCCACAAGGGATGTTAGGAGGCTGACTTTTGTTTTGGACATGAGCCCCATGGAAAATATGATTATAAGCAGTTTTGGATGACTGACCACCTGAGTTTGGAACTCAGAAATAATTCCTCATTCTTTTGTAGTATGGCTTGGGAGGGAACTTGTTATCTGCTCTACCAGATGGCTAGAGCTGGAGAATAGTGATTTTCCCAAGCCAAACAAGCAAGCCAAGGGCAAAGAAAGATGCACACCTTGATCTCTTGGCTTACAGTTTAGTCTGAAGTATTGACTAGAAGCCAAGAGATCCAGGTGTGCAAGTGAGTTTGAAAATATCTCCTGACTTGCTTGCAGCCATTGGTTTAATCATTAGACCATATTATGTCATCTCATAGGGGTCACAGATGTACTGTATGATAGGTATACTAAAATAGGATGATGTTCCTACAGCCATCCAAAGCTTTTTACTAAACTGTGCCAAGAAGATGTATACCATGACATCCCCGGTAGAGCTGACTCCTACAGCTGTGAGGACATGGCAAGCAGCTGCCTTAACAGCCAACAACAACTTCGGCTCCTTGGTTGGTGGGGAGAGTGTGCAGAATGTTGGGCAGCCTGTGCCCTTTCTTGCCAAGAGCTGAGTCACTGACCTCGATGACACCCTCAGTGTCCAGCTGCCCCAATTTGGGAATCCGAGGCTCGAATATGGATCTCAGTTTACTATTTGCAGCACAACATGCTGTCCCCATGCCACTTGATCAGACCATGACATATTTTTTATTGGGTAGGGGAAGGGGGTTGGGGTCAGCTTTGGTCATGCCAACAATGGAATGAATTGTGCACAGCTGCTTTTATTTAGCTCACAAATGGGAATGTTTAATTTTGTTTAGATCACAAATCAATGGGAACACCCACTCAGTAGTACAGTGGCAGCCCACTGTATTGCTGTGCAGGAGATCCAAGGTCAGGAGAGCACTCCACTGTCTTTCTCACTAAGCTGGTAAACAGCAGACATGTCATGAAGGCAACTAATGTACTCTGTCTCATAGGGGAGGAGTGTTACAGCAAAGTCTTCTTCAGTGCCTTCTGCTGATAAACATCAAGTAGGGCTTAGAAGGTGTGTCAGAGGATACCCACCAACACACCTCTTAACCATTTGTTACTGAAATGAGGGACACAGGCACTCAAAATAAAGCGCAAGGTGGGGCACTGACCATAATAATGAGTGGCACATCTTAAAATATGCAGAAACAAGCTCAGATCACTGTGGAATCCATTGCCTTAACTTCTACAGTTTATTGTTTATTTAACATGTTTGAATTTCATAAATTTCTTAAAGTCTGAATTTACAGCACCATCTGTGTGTGTGGGCAGTACCTTTTCTATGTGGGATGAATGAGGGATAGAACAATTTTAAGGGTAAAATGAAGGACAGCTCTCATAATCAGGGACAGTTGAGAGGTCTGCCAATAACCTATGCAAATAAGTAGGAGGGATATGTTTTTAGTGCTGGAAGGGAACACTTTGACCTCGGGACAAAGGAAGAAAACAGGTTATCTAGCATCTCTGCCCCAGAATACCCCAGTGGACTCTGTGTGTATATATACTTCTCTCAGTTTCATGCTACACAGTCCTGTAGGGCTACTTTTCTCATACTTGACACTGTAGTCCAGATGATAACTCACCGTGATGACAGCAGCTGCCACAAACACGGACTCACCATCCATCTGAACATCGCTCCCGAATTCAACTTCTCTTTTAGCTCTTTGCAGGTCTTGCGCTGGCCTGCCTGAAAATACCCTTGGTGGAGGGCCCATCATGATACAGCAGTAACAACATGTCCTGTGGCACAAAACAAATGAAGGGTGTTGTAAGTCAGCCCACTTAGTCATGAGAGCATGCTGCTTCTAGAACAGTCTGCTCTGGGTTTAACCCTGAATTCTGCCTGGAACTAGACACAACCGCACATAAAATTCTTATTTTTAGAATAGGTTATACAGTAGGCAATTGTCACCAGTCAGTCAAGCTAGTGGACATTCACCCTGAAAAATTATTAGTTTCAATAAAAATATAAATAATGCTGTTGGACTTTATGATGTGCAATTTGGTGGAAGGTTTCCCTCAGCAACATTTAATCTGGTTAATGATTAACATGATTTGTGACCCCTATTCCCAATCATCGGGGCTGTGATCTCTGTACCTGCACAAACAAGCCTTTTTTTTTTCTTTGTTACAACTATTTATACATGCTACGGAGCAGGAGGGGAACCCGATGCACCGAGAATCCTTCCGACCTTAAATTACTATTATAGGATAGGCCCACTGAGATGAAACATCCTGTTGATGGTAGCAGTGATACTTTAACAAAGCAGACAGACAATAAAACTACGTACATGTTGGTGCTGTACTACACAGGAAGAACTAAAAGTGTATACAGGTTACCGTATAAAATCAATTTGTTTTTCTCTTAATTAAATAATAGGAACTATTGCACAATTTTGGTGAAATGGAATTTTAGGAATAAGCAGATGTGTCGGTAAAAGTCACTGTGCCAAACATAAATTGTGTTTGTTGTAAGGTAGATTGATTTTGTTGTCACTGACAATACACTGTTTGCATCGCACAAGGGTATACTTTACTGTGAGGAGCAAGTAAGTTGGTTACAGCAGATAAGTGCAGTAAATCCATAAACCGCATAAACGTTACTTTCAGACAAAATTCTCTCCATTGGGACCCTTGTGGCCACTTTATGTCAGACAGTACAGACAGCACAGTGCAGTAATAAGCTCTGTACCTACAAATCTAGATACTCTTATGTAAAGCATCAAATTATTCCAGATGAGTTGAACCAGCTAATTGTAGATAGCCTCACCAGAATCCAGATCGGCACTAGAAGATGCTGTGCAACAGGAGTTCTGTCTAGTAAGCTGTAACAATGCCTGGTTTTCTTCCAGGAGGCAAGTCTGGGTGAAAGATTGCCTATTAGTTGTTTGATATGTAAATGGTATTGTAATGATTGTAATGACACATATAAAGTAAAGCCATGATATTAAAACTGTCAACTTGCTCAAGCCAGGGACCATCTTATATATTTTATGATGTTTTGGACCCCACTGAAATGAGCTTTGGCTCAATTGGGTTATCCACATTCAAGGAAATTTTATGAATGAATGAAATAAACTACTACTACCACTACTACTATCAGGAGTGCTGATAGGCAGACAAGTTGGGACAGTTCCTTAAAAGTGATAGGAAATTATTTTTACATAGTTAACTGCTCTGCCAAATTCCTTTCCATACCATTTATGTATTTTGATAGGCTTTGACCAATTTTTATAAATAAATAATCTAGTTTTGTGGGTCAGCCTTCTGATGTGGGAGTCAAGGTTCTAGACACCTTACTTCCTGCCATGCCAGTGATCTGACATCTGAGCAAGTTCTGGCCACCTGGGTCAGCCTGTGGGACAGGATTGAGCATCAGGAGGACTGCTATCCTTTCCCAGAAAGGGGGCAGCTGCACTGCTCTTAGACTGCCACCATGTGGAGATGTGGTGGCAGCGCAGTCATCACAGCTTAGTAAGAGAGATGTCTGATGGCAGGCACATGGTGCGTGCATGCCTCTACATGTACATACACTGCCTCATTGCACACACCGTCAGGCGAGGGAAACTAAATATAGAAAAAGCCTGGATGTCAGAGTTAGCCCAGTCTGCACTGTTCCCCAGGACCCATTCAATCTAGATTGTGCTTTGGGGTGGAGAATGGACCACTCCCCTTGGCTCTGCCACAGGAGAAATCCACAGGGGATCTCAGATGTGAGTCCTGGGGGAGGCAGTCACCAGCCAAGTGTGGGTGTGGGCTGATGGCTCCTGGCTCCCACTTGATTAAAAATTAAAATAAAATAAAATGTAAGATGTCTACAAGGGTGTCTACCATGTGCCATGGCTTGGAGGGATGCAACAGATCTTAAGGTCTGCTAGGGTGGCAGGACAGGGGAGGAGCTGGATGTCATTGTCCACCTGATGAATAATGGCCTAGCAAGGGGTGGGGATGGGACTGTGCATGGAGAGTTCAGGGAACTGGGGAAGGTCCCAAGGCAAGTAGCACACACAGTGGCTTTCACCAAGGTGGGACAAGGATACTGCACACCAGGAGCTTCAACTCATGGTTGAAGGACTGGTGCAGAGAAGAGGGGTTCAGCTATTGGGGACTGGGGAATCACCTGTAGGGATGAGGGCCTCTATGGAGGTGATGGCCTGCATCCATCTGCAAGGGAACCGCAGCCCTCAGTGGATGATTTAAATATTACTTTGATGAACATTTAAACAAGCTGGGAAGTGTTGGTGGAAAGAATAAAGGAGGCATAAACTGCCCCCGACAAACTGAAGCAGTAGGAAGGAGGACCCAAGAGGAGGAAAATCCCCAGGAGCAGGTTAATAGGAACAGCAGAGAAGCAGAGGACAACAGGTACAGGAACAATGGTTACAAAAGGAGAGGGTAAATGAGGCAGGGCACATGGGGAGGAAGGGGGCTGCAGGCAGAGTGGAAGCAAGGTGTGGCAGGCCATGTGTATAAAATGCAAGAAGTCTTTGAAATAAATTCCAGACTTCAAGGCCATCATGGTGGAGGCAGATCTGAATATTGTGGCATTACTTAGCAATAATTACCAAGAGCCGTAATTTCTATAGATTAATGACCAACGGGGGAGGGTGCGCCAAGGCCACCCCACCGAGCCGGTTGTTAATCAGAAGGAAATGACCAGCTCTGAGGTCGTATTGTGATTATAAGTCTAATTACAATAATGATTCTTTTTTTCTTTGGTGTTTGAGTGTCAAAACAGTTTTGTTTATGGGCTGCTGTGTCGGAGTATGGCACTTGAGTTGAGAGTCGCTGCCGTGCCGGGTCATTTCTAAGAAATTTCAGACTGGCACGGCAGCCAATCAGTGAGCTAGTTCAGCTCATTAATAATTAATTAAACTTATAATGAGTCATGATGCACAGGAAGCCATGACTAGGACATGACCATAGCAGGCTACAGTCCATTCAGGAAAGATAGAGAGGGAGGAAGGGAGGAAGAGTTGTACTGTATGTTAGGGTCAGTATCAATGCAATGGAAATGCAAGAGAACCAGGGGAAGGAGGGACTGAAGGTATTGTGGGTCACCTGGAGGCAGGAACCTGAGCCACCATTCACACTGTGGTGATATACAGACCTCCAGCACAGGGGAAGGAACTGGATAAGGCAGTGGGGAAGCCTTCAGCAAAACGGCAGAAAAAGGGAGGTGCAGCTGGTGGGGATCAATCAGCCAGATGTAGACTGGAGCCTCCTAGCTGGAGCCTCATCTAGAAGAAGGATGTCCTAGCCTCCCTGAAGGTGGTGTTCTCAGGCAACAAGTCAAAGAGCCCATTCATGATGGGGCAATACTGGACCCTGTGCTCACAAACAAGGACAGTATTGCAGACGACATGGTGGGATGTCATCTGGGGACCACTTGATCACCATACAGTGTGTTTTAACATAAGCCTACTCATAACGTAGCCATTTTTCAGACTTTGACCCCAGATTTTCAACATGGCCTTTTAATCCCGCATCATGAACCAGGAAAGTGAAATTTTCACATCACACTGAAATGTGTTTTCGCAGTTGCTCATGTTTCAGACGGATTTTAAAAAATCACCTGTCTTGATCATAAGGTGTGTCACAGCAAGACTATGTTGAAAATTTGAGTCAAACATCTAAAAAAAAGTTATGATGCAAAGTTGAAACTGTCATTAATGTCAGTAACGGAAACTGGAGCTTGAAAGGTTGAAGCCAAAGATCAGCTCCTCAGAACATACCATGGTAACTAATTTTTCCTCCTTCAGCTATATATTTATCAAGGTTTCTTTTTAGTGTTTCTTTATTTTAACTTATTATGATGGGTTCAGGAAGTCTGTTCCACAGATCTGCAGCCGTCTGTGTAAAAAGTTTTTCCATTTGTTAGTTTTAAAATAATTTATTTTGACCTGGAGTGGATGTTCTCATGTTACAGAGCTGATATCCTTGAATTCAATATTTAATTCATTAATTAGGAATAGGTCATTCATTATGTCACATAAAAATAGGACATCACCACACGCCCTTCTAACCTCCAGACTGTATAGTTTTAATTGGTTTTGCCTGGATCTGTAAGGTTCAGCTTTTAGTGTATTTATAGACTTTGTAAATCTATGTTGCACCCTTTCCAGTCTATCCACTTCCTTTCTTGTATAGGACACCAAATCTGGCTACAGTAGTCTAGTTGCGGTATAACATAGGGCAGATATAATGGCATTAGCACATCCTTTGTTCTACTTTCAATATTTCTTTTAATTGCTCCTAAAACTCTATTCGCTCTTGCTACTGTATTAGCACATTGTTCCTTAAAGTCCAGTTTATCATCGATAACTATACCTAGGCCGTATCAGACTTGCTTGTTTTAGAGTATAGTTATTGAAAACACATTTATTGAGCGGATTGTTTCTGACCATAAGCAGTACACTACATTCATTAGAGTTGAGACATTCCCATTTATAGTCCAGTTTGATATAGAGCCCAAATCTTCTGAATGCTTTTTCCTTGGTTGTGGCTTCACATGGTCTTCGATTTTAGCATTGTTGGCATATTTAACTACATAGTTACTGATATTTTCATCTAGATCTGATATGAATAACTGAAACGAGACAGGGCCCAGCATGACCCTGAGGCACTCCACTCATCGCCTTTCCCTCCTCCTAGAGATATCCCTTTAGTGATACTTCCTGTATTCTGTTTTCATCCAATTTGTTATCCACTTAACAAAGGTGATTATTAATACCAAATGCTATATGTTTCTCAACAACCGCCCAGTGTGCTACTGAGTCAAATGCTCTACTGAAGTCCAACAAAATCACATCCACAGTTTCTTCCCTGTCTAGATATTTGCTAACATTTTCATAAAAAGCATAGGTTTGTGGCACATGAACACCCACGATAAATACATGTTGGTTTTCATAAAAGCCAGATCTTGCTGCCATATGTTGCTGTATCCTTTATGATAGATTCTGATATCTTACATGGGACTGATATTAAACTTAGTGGTCTATAATTACGTGTCCTTTTTACACCTTTCTTACAAATTGGGGTAATTTTAGCAGCCCACCAGTCATTTGGGACTTCTCTTGTGTTCATAGATTTTTCAAATTAATTTTTTTTACTCTTTTTATGCCCACCACCTTATCTAACCTCAAGCTCTCCACTCAATCAGAGTTCTCAATGCCTCAAGCTCGTCAACCTGCCCGACTCAGGGTCTTCCCTAGAATGCTCCAGCTTGACTCCTAAGTCCTTGATGGCCCAGATTGCCCCTTGGCAGGATGAGGACAGGTCCCTTACCTTTTCCTGAATGTTCAGGAAGAGGGCTTGCACAATGGAGTCTGCCCTGATGTTGTCGGTGGTGGTGGCACTCATGCTGCTGGAGAGGTCGACACCTAGGAGAGGTGAAGGATTTTTCCTCCTCTGATCCCTCTGTTACCCAACCCCTGAGATGCTGGCACATAGGACGTAAGTCCAGAGAGTCAATGTGCTGGTGCACGTTCCTCTCAAGCGCCTAAACAGCGTCCCTCTCCCTGGCTCCAGTAAGCGGAGCCATCATGCCCCTCGAGGAGTGGTGCACCCACTGGCTCTCTCAGGACGCCAGGCGCTTATAGCACCCTGGTAATCACCCTGAGGGAGGAGAGCATCCATTGGGACACTCCATCCTCCTCTCTGACTGACCCCAGCAAATTTGTAGCCTGCCTCAACCTGGTCAAGGAAGCGAGGTGTGGTGTCCAGCGCTCAACCTCAGCGCCTACTGCTACCAAACAGAATTTTCAATGGTAAGTTAACAGTGTGTTTCATTAAGTTTAACATTCTTGGTTTATATTATCTAATCCCGGGCACTATGAAGTTTTAGTCTCTCAGTTTTCCTTGTAATGTTCTTTGTATCACTGCACCATTCCTGATTTTCAGATGCCCCTTCACCAACTGTGGGCTGCCTGTGCTGGCCAGGCTTGCAAAAGCCCTGCAACAGATGTACCAGGCAGCAAGGCAGAGGGGAATGTGCCAGGGCAGTGCTGCAGTATCCGCTAAATGGGATTTTGAACACCTCTGATTAGTGCATGGATCACCAGAGTCAGACCAGCAGGAATTGGTCTAATGGCCAATGCAACAATCTGAGTGCCGTGGTGTAGAACCATAGAAACATAGACTTTGATGGCAGATAAGGACTGCGTGTCCCACCTAGTCTGCCCATTTCCTACCTACAGGATAAGCTGCAGATCCTAGTTAACCAACAGCCTATTTCTTCCTACCCCCACAAAATTGCCTTATGCCTGTCCCATGCATTCTTGAATTTTCCCACAGTTTTAGACCCCACAGCCTCCTCAGGAAGACTGTTCCATGCATCCACCACCCTCTCTGTGCAAAAATACTTCCTCACATTGCCCTGAACCACCCCCTCTATCTTCAAATCGTGTCCCTTGTTCTTGCATATCTCTTTATCTGAGAGATGCTATCCTCTTGGTTTTGTTGATTCCACTGAGGTACTTAAAAGTTTTATCATGTCCCCCTCTCCCTCCTTTCCTCAAGGGTATACATATTAAGCTCATTTAGTCTCTTCTCGTATGGCTTCTCTTGCAGACCCTGCACCACTTTAGTTGTCCTCCTCTGGACTGCCTCCCTGTCTATGTCCTTGTGGAGATAGGGTCTCAGAATGGGACGAGTTCTCCAGATTAGGTCTCACCAACTGTCTGTACAGAGGGACAACAACTTCCTGTTTTCTGCTGGTGATGCCTCTCCTATACATCCCAGTATCCCCCACCTCCCTACTGCCTTCTCACACTGATTGCTAATCTTAAGGTCATCTGATACGATTACCCCAGGTCCCTTTCCATTTTGTTGTTGTTACTACCTCCCTGCCCCATTATGTAATCTTCCCTGGGTTTTGTTTCCCAGGTGCATTATTGCACTTCTTTGCATTGAATCTAAGCTGCCATACTTCTGACCATTCCTTCAACCTTGCCAAGTTCCTTCCCATCCTTTCCACACCTCCTTGTGTATCAACCCTGTTGCAGATCTTTGTGTCATCTGCAAGGGCATACTTTTCCTTCCAGTCCCTCTGCAATGTCACTTGTAAAGACATTAAAAGGACTGGACCAGTACTGAACCCTGTGGTACCCACTAGTAACCCCTCTTTCTTCAGAGTGGACTCCATTTACATTTACCTCGGTGTCCTGTTGTCCATCCAATGTTTTACCCAGGCTACCACCCTGGGACACACTCCCAGGCTGGTTAATTTGACTAATAATCTTTGTATTGGGACTGTGTCAAATGCCTTATTAAAAGTCTAGGTAGGCCATGTCCACAGCCTCTCCTGGTCTACTACTTTTGTTACCAGCCAAAAATTAGTGAATTCGTCTCACATGACCTTTCTGCTGTGAACCCATGCTGCCTTGGGTCCTGTGCTCACTTGCCTCTAGGTACTCAACAGTTCTTTCCTTCAGAAGTGATTCCATCACTTTCCCTACCACAGAGGTCAAACTGAGAGGTCTGTAGTTTCCTGCCTCTGTCCTGCTCCCACTTTTGTGAAGGGAATCACATCTGCCTTCCTCCAGTCCTCAGGTACCACGCCATCCTCCCATGATTTGTTGAAAAGGGTTGTCAGTGGTTTCACTAGTTCTCCCTTTAATTCTTATAGAATTCTGGGGTGAATTCCACCAGGCCTCATTGCTTTGTCCACCTTCAGTTTTAGGAGTTCTGTCAGAACCTTTCTTCTGTGAAAGGACTGGGTCGACCCCTATCCAGAGTGCTTCTGTTAATTGGATTAGACACCCTCCTCCTCTTTTGTGAATACTGAGCAGAAATATTAGTTCAGTATCCCTGCTTTTCACTGTCCCTCTCTGCCCACCCACCGTCCATTCTATTCAGCCTCACTATCCCTCCCTTTGTCTTTCTCGCTCCCCCTGATGTACCTATAAAGGTTTTATCCCCTTCTTAACCGAGTAGGCTATCTTTTCCTCAGTTTGGGCCTTTGCTATTCTGACTTCCCTCCTGCTTCCTTCTGCCTTAAGTGGTACAGCTGTCCGTCCTGCTCCTTCTGGGTTTCCTTATACTTCCTGAATGCTATCTTTTCTCCTGACCTTCCCACCACCTCTTTTGAGAACCAAAGTGGCTTTTCTTTCATTTGATTTGTTTATTTGCTTTACACAAGGTTTGTTGCCTCTGTGATGGCAGTTTGATGTTTCCCCATTGTTGCTCCACCTCCTTCTAGCCTATTTGCTAGTGCTTTTCTAAGGCACTCTCCCATCTTGCCAAAGTCAGCCCTCCTGAAGTACAGTATCTCACTTTTGTATGGCTTGGCTCTGTAGCTGAGTTTATCTGAGTTTATCATGAACCACACTGTTTGGTGGTCACTTGTTCCCAGATGGCTACCCACTTCTAGATCTGAGATCTCTCACTATCCCATTTGAGATACGAGGTCTATGATTGCTCCCTCATGAGTGGGTTCCAAAACTAGCTGTCTGAGGCATGCCAACTGTAGGGCATTAAGAATGGTCCTGCTCTTGGATGTGGCTGCAGCAAATGTGCTCTAGTTAACATCTGGCATATTCAGGTCTCCCATCAACAGTATCTCCCTTTCTCTGCCATCCTAAGGATGCCTTCTGTCATATCCTTGTCCATTCCCTCCCTCTGACATGGGAGTCTGTATACAATCCTGTGCAGATTGTGGTGCCATTTCTGGTCTCTAAGGTGACCCATAGTGCCTCTTCTCCTCCTGGTGACTCTCATTCAGTTGCTTTCATCCCTTCCTTACAGAGAACCTCCTCCCCTCTTCTCCCCTCCTGTCTCTCCTGTAGGTTGTGTACCCTGGTATGTTAACATCCCAGTCATGGTTCTCTATGTACCATGTTTCTGTGACTGCTACAATATCCCTCTTCCATCAAGGCCACCAGTTCAGGGAGCTTGCCCAGACTATGAGCATTGGTACTCATTACCCTCCATTTCCTGATGGCATGACCCCATTTTGCCCCATTTTGCCCCATCGCTGTCCTTATTGCCTTTGTCACTTTCTCCATTTACCCCTGCCCTTCTCCCTATTGACATCTCTAACTTGGTGTTTCCCTCACTTACTACCCTGACTTTTTGGGGGCTGGGTTCCCTGCTCCTCTCAGTGCCTCCCTCCTTGGCTGGTTAAGTAGCACCCAATGAAGCGATTAAACTTATCACCTAGGATCCTGGTTCCCCTTCTGGACAGATGCAGGCGATCACTCCAGTATAAGCCTGCATCACTCCAGGTGGACCCCAGTCCCAGTGAAGCCAAATCCCTGAGCTCTGCACCAGTTTTTCAACCACCGACTGAATCCCATGTTGTGGAGCACCCTAGCCTCACCTACGCCATAGACAGGCAGCACCTCCGAGAAGGTTACTGTGCATGCTACTTGTCTAAAGCCCTCCCCAACTCACAAACTCTTCCTGCACTGCTCTGATCCATTTCTTAGTCAGGTCATTTGTCCCCTAGTGGACAATGACATCCAGCCTCCTACGCCTGTCAGCTGCTCAAGCTATCCTGAGGTTCGCTCCTGTCCCTCCAAGCCATGGCGCCAGGCAGTCACCTTTCCTCCTCTCCCTTCCTCCCCAGTTCTACCTTCCTAACAATGGAGCACCCCACCAGGAGTTGTTTCCTTCCTGTGGGGTCCCATGCCACCCTCCTGTGGGTCTCCTTTGTGGAGGTTCCCAGCATCCTCCTTGGTCTCTACTGCGGGTGCCTCCATAGAGGAACTACTCTTTGCCAGAATGGCATATGAATTGTGGAGAGGTACAATCCAGAGGATCACGCTCTGTTCCACCACCCTCACCCTCACCCTCCCTGAGCCCACTGTGGTCCAACCGCTCCTCTTTCTTGGCAACCTCTGAGGCAGCGGTGTGGTGGAAAGTAGTCCATACCCCCATTGCAGCCACCACCAGTGCATTTCAGCTAACCTGCACCCAGCTAGCTGTCCTTGCAAGTATGCAGCCATAGGTGATGCCCTCAAGCCCCTGCTGCCAGTCACACAACGACTTCTGCCCCCCACCCCTCCCTGGAACTGAGCCTGCCATGCCCTTTCCCAGACTGGGGTCCATTTTACTTGCCACTCCCCAGCCTACCCCATCCTGCCCTTCACAGGCCCTGCTGGCCCGGATGCACGGCCAGTGGGCCCCCATGCTGCCAGTGCTGCCCGAAACTCTGGCAGCTTGCAGAATTTACCTTCCATGCACTAGTTTTCAGCAGGGCACTGCAAAACTGGAGTTTGGCATCGTGGGACCAATTTTACAAAATTGGAAGCAGGATCCCTGGTGACCAGGTTTCGTCAAGAGTTGGGGGTTTGGCACAAGGTGTGCTGATGTATGGGGGTTTATAAAATTTAGCTCCTGGGATCATCAGATTTTGAACTTAATTACATGGGGAGCTACAAAAATTCTGGGTGGAGATATACCATGCTGATTTGTGAATTAAGTGTTCCGCATTCCAGCTGAGATTCCCAGGCAGAAAACTGTTAAAAATTATTGTTACTACTGTTAGTGGCTGATCCTTAATGCATTACAATCAACTGGTTAACAGATGTGTCACTTACCCTGGGTACATGGAAATAAAAAATACAGGACATCAGGACATGCAAACACTGATGGCAGACCTTCATTTTCACTGAGAAGCTGGACTTCTAGAACTCCGGGATGCCTACAGATCTGGATTGGCAGACACATGAGGGTTTTAGGGGACAATGGAACTATCTTGTTATGGTCCTCTGGAACTGTGTTTTAGAACACACCTTTGTGTGTTAATTTACATCTGTGATTATGGACACTCTGGTGTTTCATACTGTTCCAGATACCTTATCACTGCACAATTGTAATAACTGTGTGCACAAAGGTTCTATTCTGCTATGACTGAGATTATGACCTATTTTTTGTCATCTTTTGTGCATAATGTGTATTAAAATTGGACACTGTTGGTAATGATCAGTTCTTACAAGTTCTGTTTGTAGAATATGTAACACTTTGTTTTATATTAAACTGTTATGCAGCTGACTATGCTTAAATAAAGCTGAGTTAGAAAAAAAAGAATACATCCTTTTCAGCTTTTGGGTCTTTTTACTACTTTTATAAGTGGGATAACACACTCCATGGTGTTGAAGTATGCTGTAATAACCGCACTTCCCAGGTGATTGAAGACTCAGCAGTGCCTTGCTTTTACAACCACCCTATGCATAGAATCGCACACCTTATCATACTGTAGTGTTAGTGTATACGTAACGGATACCTAGAAACTACAAATCATAGGCAAGTAAATGGGAAACGCATACTGAGCTTTTTGTCTTTAAAAAAAAATCACACCAGATGTTCTGGAAATGGTACAGGAGTGAGGTTTTTCTTTTTGTCCAAGAGTTGCTGTCACCAATTCTTTACTTCAGGCAGACTGTACTTGAAAAGCTACATTTTCAACAGTTAGAGCGGGTGGGGTCTAACGGATATTTTAAGTTAACATCCTCTGGCTAACACTATAAGATACTGCATGCTTTTTATGAACTCCTGAGTGAGAGACAATGCAAGGAATGTGCTTTGAGTCCAATTATTACCAGGAATACTCTCATGAGGCCAAGGTTTATCGACTGCAACTGTCTTTCTTTACAGTCAGCTCTGCTCTGTGCCATTCAGTCCCAGGGCAGTACTGAAGGCAGCAGTCCATGTGACAGCAACTTTTGTATCTAGACCAGATTGTTCCTTTTCTCCTGCCCTGTACGATTCCTCCCCACACTTTTGAGTCTGTTTTAGAAATTTATTTAGATGCACATGCAGTTGCCTCCAGGCTTTTCATCATTATTCTCAACTGTGTGGGAACATCCATTGTTTAACATCACTCCAGGCCAGAAAACAAAAGTTTTAACATAGAAACATAGACAATGATGGCAGAAAAAAAACAAAGGTCCATCTAGTCTGCTTGGAGTTCCTTATCTGTCCTGGGACGGATTGTCCATACAGGGTTTTATGCCTCTCGGTCCACCTCCCTGCTCCCTCCCTACTGAACCGACTTGAGCAACCACCAAATCCTTCACGCTGCTGCACCCATGCTTGAAAACCCTTTATGGTCTTGGAACCCACCACCTCCACTGGCTGACTGTTTCATTGCTCCACCACCCTTTCCATAAAATAGGACTTCATCACATCCCTCTTAAACCTTCCCCTCTCCAGTTTCCACTAGTGACCTCAGGTTCTTGACTCTGTACTCCTGCTAAATGTTAGGCCCTATCCCTTAGCTTCTGTCTGTCCTGTAAGACCATGTCCCTAGTTGTTGTCTTTCCTCATTTTGTCTCTGACAATGCCACTTGGCTGCATATTTTCCTCCTGTAGCTAGATCCCAACTCTAATGCCCTTCCTTGCTAGTTAAGCTTACTCCTTGCCGCTATATGTCTGCAAAATACCTATTTTGTAACTTAAATCCATATGTGCTTATTTTATCATTACCTTTACTCCCATACCTCTCAACCTCCTGCCTCATAAATCAGGGACAAGGCTTAAAAATTAGGGACAAAGGACCAAAATCAGGGACACATCTTCAAAATTAGAGCTATCCACCCAGAAAGCTGGTAGAATATGGGGCTTAGTGCACAATGCATTTTCTAAAGAAGAACAAGTCTGTAACTTTAATGCTTGACATTGTTTTGTGCCTACAGTCCCCACTGTTTAGCCACAAAAACACAAATTTTAGGAGGGACAGAGTAAAATTTTGAGGCAAATCAGGGACATCCCTGAAAATCAGGGACACTTGAGAGGTATGTTTACTCCTAGGATCACTATGTATTTTCTCACTATACTGTTTATTTCTGTTTTTATATGATGTGAAGCCTATGTAAAAGAACCTTTGGCTCAAAGGTATTAATTCCAAGACTGAAATAAATAAATAAAATAAAAATAAATAGTTCCCCAAAGTTCACCTTGCTTATTCCCTTCAGGAACTTGAAGGTCTCTGTCATATCCCTCCTCTTGCCTGGTCTCCAGTGAGTGCATGTTCAGTGCCTTCAGATGATTTTCAGAAGGTCTGCCCTGTTGGCCCTGAATAATCTCGGTCACCCTGCATTGCACAGTCTCCAGCCTGTCACTGTCCTTCTTTAGGTTAGGACTCCAGAACTGAACACAGTATTCCAGACGTGGGCTCACCAGTGACCTATATAGAGGTAGTGGTGCCTCCTTTTCCTGCTGTCAGTGATCCTTCTGATACACCCTAGCATCCTATTAGCCGCCTTCCTATAGGCCTTGTTACACTGTCTTGATTGTTTGAGAGAGTCACTAAAATGATTCATACATAAAGACAAATACATAACGTGGTGAACATACAATGAAATGTTGCAGCAGATACATGGATTTGAATACAGAAACGAACAGCAAGGATTAACACTGAGGAGTTAAAAAGGCATAATGAAGTGTTTAAAAATATTAACATGAACTATTGCTTTAAGAGAAATTCTGAGGCCGGGACCTATGTTACTGTTTAAAAATGTTGTCTGTCGGCCCAGTGGCCTGAGGTTGAGGCACTGGATGCCACACCTCGCCTACGCTGGTGGCCCAGGTTCGGAAACATGCCAGGGCCATCGGGGTCAGCAGGAGGATAGGATTGAGCATCCGAGACTGCTCTCCTATCCCCGGGAGGGCTGAGGATTCCACCTTCTGTAGTGGCCCTTGTGATGATTGGGGCCACTACTAGAGCAGATGCCTTTGGGGTAGAGTGCGGGGATGTCGGCACATTGTGTCTCAGGACGTCATTGCATGTCCACACTCCAAGGGGAACAATATGGAGGAAAGCAGTAGTGGGACTGAGCAGTTTGATGGCTGCTCTTAACACTGAATGGGAGGCCTGTCATGGAATCACACTGTGGGGCCTGGGCCGGCTCAGTGAAGAGGGTATAGGGACCCCAGTGAGCATCGGAGTGGCTATACCAGGGATCCGATCAATGAGCCTGCTGACTCCCGGGCAGTGGAAGGCAGTGGCTGGATATATAGCAGGTTGCCCTGCAGTCAAGGAGGAAAAATAAAGGTATGATAAAAAAAATGTCTGGAATAGATTTCAGTTAGAAGACATGTTATGTATTTTAGGAGATAAAAGAAGGTACCTTACCTAGTCATAGTAGTAGTACTAGTACACCTTTATTTTGTAGAACATCCTTTCTGGCCTCAGAGAACTTTACAGTAAATATTAAAATTTACGATATTAAAACAATATAAAACAACTGAAACAGGTACAATAATAGCAGCAATTAGTAAAGAACAGAGAAAAATACAACAAACTGACGATCAGGTGTTGTAGACATACAAAATTATTATAAATGTGTAAGTCTGGAAAGTACTGCATACAGAGGTGTCAGAGGAGTCTGTTTTTACACACAGCCACTGAAAGGGCACAATATACCTTATGGAATGGCATTCCATAACAAGTGAACAGACAAAAGAAAGCCCTATTCCCTACAGACTTAATGTGTGAGCAAGAGATCACAAGCAGGCCCAGCTGTAATGCTCTTTTAAACCAGGACTGGGGTGTGAGATGCTCAAGAAGCAGGGTGGGGAATGCAAGCTCATTCAGGGCTTTGGATGTTAAACATAAGATCTTGTAAACCCATCACAGTGGCACAGTGTGCAGAACTCTACAGCCTTCCATGCCAGAAATCTGGGTTCAGGGGCAAACTCGATTCACTGGGGTTGGCTGAGGGGAAGAAGATCAAGCATCCAAAGGACTGCCTCCCTCTGCCAGGGAGGGGTGGGTGGTGGCTGGGTATCAGGGCAGCTGGGAAACCCAGTAGGTTGGGGATGTCAGCAAGATGCTGTGTGTCATTGTACGCCAATGGGGAAGGAGAAAATAGGAAGAAAAGAATGTCCTGCAGTGCAGGAGGAAGTTAGCCTCCCACAGGCCTGGCACCACAGACCAGGCACCTACACCCAATCCTTCTTTGGGTGGGACAAGGACAAGCCCCAATCCATGCCCAAGCGTAAGTTGCAGGGCTTGGGCAAGACCTTGGGATGGTGAGTGACCAGGCTGGGAAAGGCTGCCAAGATGGAGGATGGCAGGACAGGGGACAAATCAAAGTAGAAAAAAAAAAAAACAGCATAAGATCATGTAGTCATTTTGCCATCCCAGCCAGAATATGCAGCAACTGGGTAATTTGTGCTGACTTCTGGTGGAGGTCAGCAGTCTAGCCATTGCATTCTAGACCTGCTGTATATGATGCAGTTGAGTACAAGCCAACCTTTACAGAGCTCATTAGAGTAATCTGACCTGGACACCACTGAGGCCTTCACAAATGGCCTCAGGTGTGCAGGAGCCAAGGAAAGGGTGCATCTGGCAATTTCCCAGTGATGGTAGAAACAACTGTTGATGGCTGTAGACACCTGGGTCTTAAGGGACAGGTGCTCATCAAGACTACTCCCAGACTGTGACTCTCTTACTGCCTCATGCTGACCCCCTCCTCTAAAGGAGAGCCTGTGACCACAAAATATTTCCCAGAGCCAGTCAGCAGCACTCTGGTGGTCTTTTGTGGGTTTGGCATTAATCAACTGTAGGCCATCGAAAGCCTGAAGCCTCCAGATGCCATTGGCGAGATAGCTATGGAAAGGCCCTGATCAAGGGCAAAGTCAGATACAGCTGGGTATTGTCCGTATAGTAGTGAAACCCATACTGCACAGTTATATTATCTCCCAGTGGCAGTGCTTACACAGCGGACAACGTGAAAGAAAGGACAGAACTCTAGACTCATCACACAGTTCAGGTAATCAGGCCCGATCTGCAAGAATTAACCATGGCCAAATCCACTTATCTGTAAGAAATGACAAAAGCCATTATAAAACAGTCTCAGTCAGACCTTGCAGCCTAAACAGTGACTTTCACAAGTTACCAATCAAAATGCAGGAAATTGTGACATTACTAGTAACCAAGAAGTGCCAGTCCCTTCTGCTTCATGTGAAAAAGAATAATCTGGCAGTGAGAAATGGTTCTCCTTGGTTACTAGTGATGTCACAGTTAGTCGGTCTCAGTGTTCATGATGTAGTGCAGTAGTGGGAGGAACAGAACTGACTTTTTTAGCCTCCAGACAGAGTGCTGCTCCACACATCACTCCAGTACTGCCAGGTGGCAAGTCTTCTAATTGGCAAACAGAAAAAAAATACTTCAGATATAAGAAGTGATAGCTGACTATATCTGAAAGTTACTAATAATTCAGACAGTAACTCTAGCTATTTAAGCCTGTAGTTGTGAGCTGATGACTTTGATATCTTGGGAGCTAGTCAGTAACACCAAGTCATTAACATAAATGGTGGAACTGTGATGGGCAGGCACCTGGGGTAGGTCATTTATAAACAAGGAAAATAAGATATATCTCAGGATGGAACCTGAGGCACACCAGCTAAAACAGGAGCAAGTGCAGAGAGTGTCCTGCTGTATTTGACTAGTTACTGCCTACCCTGCAGATGCTTTGCAAATCAGGCTAAAGCAGGTCAGACAGCCCAAAAGAACATAGCCGGAACAGGGGAGTTTATGGTCTACCAGGTTGAAAGCTTTTGAAAGATCTACAAAGATCATTCCAAAAAGCTTATTATGGTCCATGGAGACCCTGACCTCAGAGGTAACTTTAGCAAGGCAGCAGATGTACTGTGCCCTTTTGGAAGCCTTGCTGTGCTAAGGACAACAGATCATATTTGTGGAGATACTACTTTGTTAACTGAGACACTACAACTTTCTCTAGTAATTTGCTGATGGCAAACAGTAGAGCTACATGATGATAATTTTAGTACATTTTGGATCCCTTACTTAAATACTTGGACAACCCTAGCTGTCTTCTAAGGGTCAAGAACAACTCCAGTAAGCAAAAGGTACTGAAGAAGCGAGAGATGGGCAAGCGAGAAAAGGTGCACAGCGGATAAGCTTTGGTTCACATTGTCATGGTCAGTGCTACTAAAGCGGAGAGACTAGCCAACAGTTTGTAGATCTCACTCACTGACAGTTTTAAGGTAAGGGGGGATAAGATGAGGGACCAGTGTGATGCTGGGCTCCTTACAGGAGGATTTTCTTTCTAAGTCTGTTGTAACAGCACTATCTCTGTCCTACACTTTTCTAAATTTCTTTTACACACACCTACAGGAAGGCTACCTGGGAAGTGTTTCTTTCTTTCTTTCTTTCTTTCTTCTTTCTTTCTTTCTTTCTTTCTTTCTTTCTTTCTTTCTTTCTTCACTTTTCATTTTTATGTTGCTTGCACATGTGCAAGAAACATAGTGCCATCATCCGAGTTTTCAGAGGTGTGGCACCCTCTTCAATTCAGTCAGTGAGTTTGCAGCGCGCCGCAGTTCTCCAATGACTACTGCAGCTGTCTATGATGGCAGTCAAAATGCAATGGCATACAGTTGAAAGGAGAGCTCCTCTTCAGTGAGCAGAGCTCTCCCCACACACAAGCAAGCACGCATATTGCATGCTGATGCGCTCCCCCATGCACACACTGTATGGCGGCGGGGTGCCCAATCCGTCGGCTCCACACCTCCCCCAAAAAGCTGTCCAGGTGCCACGCTGGGAGCCCACTCCAGTGTGGCAAAAATGTGTAGGCGACCGGGGTGCCCAATCCCCGTTGACTCACGGCTGCACGCCTCCCCAAAAGCTTTCCAGGTGCCACGCTGGGAGCCCACCCCAGTGTGGCAAATCTTATTATAGTAGATGGGGGTTCCCAATCCCTGTCAGCTCCAGCCCCCGAAACAGCCTTTCCAGCTGCCATGCTGGGAGCCCACCAGAGCGTGCAAATGTTCGCGTCATCTTAATTAAAAACCTGTAAACAAGAAAATGTTCCCTCACCGTCTCCCTGCTCCCCATAACCTGCACCCACCACTGCACACCCTGCCCACCCCACCCCCCACTATTTACCTCCGGAGCTTGGGCGCGATGATCATCGGTGGACGGGAACATGTCTGCACTCTTCAAAGCCGACCGTGAACTGAGGAAATGCCAGTAAGCTGTATAATGGAATAAATAGGGTTTTTCAACTTTGTTGCATATCTCAGGCATTTTGGGGATTTGGGCCCAAATTTTCAACATGGGGTTTTGGGACCCCTCCTCATGAATTCTTGCACTGTCATGGCATTAATCGGCCAGTGATTTGTGATCTTTCTTGTGAAATCACCTTTGGTTCGATCTTTCTTCTTACACTGCCAGTGTTCATAAGGTGGGCTCTCAAAAAGCCTATGTTGAAAATTTGGTGAAAAAATTCCTAAAAATGACTGTTTTAAGAGCGCATTATGCAGTTGTTACGCAAGCTCATAAGTTTCTCGAATTTTCAATATTTGCACTCAGTGACTTCCAAATACCTAAACAGCATGTACAAGCAAGCAACATTCAGCATTGACAAATGCTTGTTTCCTCTCCCTTTGTGTAGGACCCATTCACAATTCCTCTCCTTATCCAAAGAAATTTCGACTATGCTGCACAGCCATGTAAAAGGGCTATAAAGATATTTGTGTAATAGAGCTATGGGAGTAGCATTTTGTTTTTCTTTGTGTTCCGTGGATATTTATTTATGTCAATAAATGGGGTAGTTGGGCTATGCTATGATGGAAATAGTCCTGCCCCCCATTTCTTTTAAGTAGTAGAACACAGCTATAATGTTGTCTCTGATTGTTAATGACACAAGTTTTCTTCTTGCTAAACCCGTGAAGGTTGCACAGAGTAGCAATCTCAGCATCTCGCTCTTTATCATGCTGTATGGTGTTACTTATTAATAGGACAGCACTGGATATATTGGATATGAATGTGAAATATGTAAAACATATTTATTTCAAATGGTTTTCTAGGGATACAGTTTTCAGTTGTACTGCTTAATAATGGGAGCTGCTCGTGCTCCCGTGAGCATGCTACGCTAAACCAAGAAATAGAAAAAGCTTTTAAAACAAAGACAATATTTAAATCTAAATGTCTCCTTTGGGTATATTTCATTAGTTAAGTTGCAGTGTCTTAGAATTTGCCATTCTGTTTTGTTTAAAGTTTCGTTACCTTTCCCAGGTTTTAAGGGCAGGGTTTTCTAGCGTAAAGCTCCAGAGGTTACTGCTTACTCTGTGTCTTTGTCTATAAGAGCGGCCAGCCTGTTTTCTTCTTTTTATGGATCGGATACAGAGGGGTGGAGCCATGTCTGAATCTTTCACACAATTCTCTAATTCTATTGAATTATTTAGTTTTTTATTATTAGAAATGTCCTGAAACAGCAGTTGAATATACATACTATTTCCAGGTAGTATAATAAAGCTGTTTCTTTTGTTTTTATTACAAATGACTAAATGGGAGGAGTTACTTTGCTCCTCCCTAGCATTCAGGTATATGTTGTGTGTTTTCATTTATTTAGATAGATAGGTTTGCAGAGGTGCAGAGGTGTTCGGTCTCCAGCAGTAGAAACACTAGCCACTTCTAGTGTATATTTCTTCTATGTTTCTGTTTGTATTTATTTTGTTGTACAAGTCCGTTGCATTAATTTGTAAAAATAAACAACTTCTTTGATTTGCAACATCTGGCTGATGTCCTCATTAATCCCACACCTCACACGTGGTGGCAGTAGTGGGAATCGAAGCCTGTTGTGGAAGGCTTCTGATACTGCAATAATGTTTGTGCAGGAGGCGGATGTTGCAGAAAGAGCCGCGAGTGGTATTTTAACTAAAAAAATGGTGGACAAGCTTGGACTACATTAATGCCTGGACTGCTGATGTCAGGCGAAAAGCAGCTAAAATGAAAGAAGAAGGTGCTATTGGCGGTTCCACAGATGTGGAGGAAGAGGAAAAGGTGGAGATAACTGCTCCGGCTGGAGATACCAGGAATTACTACAATGGTTATGTGTCCAACAGGTAGCCTTGGAGAAACAGAGAGAAAAGACATGCAGAGAAACGAGGCCCAATGGGCAGATGCTCTGAGGGCTATCCAGGCTCTGGGTGTTGGATGTCCTCCTGGTGCCCGGTCGGCATGAAGATATTAAGCTAACCAAGCTCTGCAAAACAGATGACATAGAAACTTACATGACTACCTTCGCGTATAGCTTGAGTGTGCCAGTAGCCTAGAAGCCAGTGGGTCATCCATTTTGCTCCTGTACCTTACAGGTAAGCTCAATTAGCTTATGGGCATGTGGACTGTAATATGACTGAAAACTATGATACTGTGAAGGAAGCAATCCTGAAGAGAGATGACATCTGTCTAGAAACTTACAGACAGCGTTTTCGAGCTTTGACGTTTAGTTTGACAGATACTCCTCAAGAAGCCTATGCTAGACTGAAAGATCTGTGTGGAAAATGGCTGCAGCATGCCACTAATACCAAGGAACAAATGATGGAAGCCATAATATTGGAGCAATTTGTCCGTATCCTACCACAGTATATACAAATGTGGGTTAGGGAACAATGGCGGAGCCTGCAGAAAAAGCTGTTCAACTAGCAGGATTACCTACAGTAGCCACAGACATTGCCAGCTATTTCCAGATATTTCACAAAATTTCTGAAGAGTTTCTGTCTGCTGCCCCTACTGCAGAAATGCAGAAAGCAAGAGATATTTCTGGAAATATCACAGAAATTTCAGGAAATAGCTGGCAGTGTCTGTGGCTACTACTGTAGCTGTAATGCCTAACAGACAGAAGGGATACTCTGCATCCAGTGTAACCCAGCCCACGGTAAGAACTTTTCCTTCTACTTCATCTGTAACATATCATATGTCTGGTGGTGTGTTAAGCAGTCAAGCCTGACCAAGTGTATAATCCTGATATTATATGTCATTCTTGTCAAGGAAAGGGACATATAGCCAGGTTCTGCCATAAAAAGAAGTCTACATCTATTCACCTGGCTCTGGCCAATTGGGGCAGTATTTAACATCTGCTATAGTGAACGGGAAACAGCTGGTGAGTTTACTGGATTCAGGAAGTTGTCAGTCCTTGATTAAAGCTAATTTGCTACCCCCTGATGTAAATCTTCGGACTCCAACAGGGTTTATCTGTATACATGGAGGTAAACATTATTACCCCAATGCAAACAGTGGATGTACAAATGCAAGACTGTAGACAAAGGCTGGATGTAGAAGTTGTCCCTCATCTCCCAGTACCAGTCATAATAGGTCATGACCACCCAGACTTTGCATCCCTATTACTGAGGCTACACATTTGGAGCTGTCACTACCAGAGCTCAAGAGAGACACAAAGCAGAACTCCAATGTGCATTCCCTTTAAAGATGATACATTCAGGGCACCCAGTGCTCTGAAAAACTAGACGAAAAGTGCCTGGATAGAAGGAGGTGGACCAAGCCCATGAGAACTTTATAAAACAGAAGAATTGGGGTATGGATGTTGTAAATGAGCAGTTTGATAATTTTTGGAACTGAATAAGTAAAGGACATGTCATTAAACCCTTTTTTTCAGGTGGGAAATGATCAAAACAAAGATCATAAGTATGTATTAAACAAGGGACTGTTGTATAGAAAGTGTGTAAATCCAAATACAAATGAAATTTTGTCACAATTGTTGGTTCCACTTCTTACAGAGAGCACCTGATGTCTTTAGCGCATGATGTTCCTTTAGCTGGTCACCACGGGTAGAACATACCCTCCATAGATTATTGTATAGGTTTTATTGTCCAGGAATTAAAACCCAGGTAGCGGAATACTGTAGAACCTGTGAACAGTGTCAAAATGTAGCTCTATTTTAAGAAAGAAAGTACCTCTGCAACCCCTACCATTGATTTCCACTCCTTTTGGGCAGAATGCAATGGATGTGGCTGGGCTCTCTACACAAGAGTGCAAAGGGAACTGCTTTATATTAGTCGTTTGCGACTATGCTACAAATCATCCAGAAGCTTATACCCTTGCACACTGTAATGGCAGATAAGGTGGCAGAGGAATTAGTAAAAATCTTCTCTTGTATGGGCATCCCAAGGAAATGTTGCCAGACCAAGGCAGCAAGTTCTGCTCTCAAATATTAAAATGATTGTATGTGGTTTGGTTACATGCTATTCACACGTCTCCATATCATCCAAGAAACTGATGGGCTAGTCAATGTTACAATCAAACCTTGAAAAGAATGTTGCAGAAATTCACTAATGATGAAGGAAAGCACTGAGATGTTTTATTACTGTATCTCATGTTTGCACACAGGAAGTACCACAGTCATCCACTGGGTATTCTCCTTTCGAACTATTATGTGGTAAAAATCCCAGAGGTTTATTGGATATAGTCAAGGAGAACTGGGAAAATAAGAAACAGGATACAGTATCTCTAGCATCCCTGGAATACATTAAAACATTAAGGCAGAAGTTAATACATTATACAAACAAGGCCCAACAATTCAATACACACCAACAGAAGTACCAGCAGCTGTATTATGATAAAGGGGTGGATGAAGTTTTTCCATCCTGGAGGAAAGTCCTGCTTTTATTGCCTTGTTCAGACAACAAGCTCTTAATGAAATGGCATGGACCATACATAGTGCAGAGACAATACAAAATTCACTGTCCAGATAAAAGGAACAAGATGTACTTCTATCATGCAAACTTACTTAAGGCCTGGCATAAGTGTGCAAAGCCCTGCCTTTATGTACACCCTGAGATGGAGCATAGTGAACTAGATCTAGCCTATGATAGATTAGATGGTAAGGAGGACTTGAGGGATATTAACATTAACTGTGACTTAACCGATGTACAACATAAGGAGCTAGACAGCATATTATTTACATTTAAGCAGTCGTTTACAACAGTCCCTGGCCATATGGAAGGCATTACACATCATATGAAAGTATGTCACGCTGCATCTATTAGACAGAAACCTTATAGGTTGCCTGAAAGTCTGAAGGAAGGGTGATTGAAAAGATTACAAAATGCAACATCTACGGGTTATACAACCATTGATGAGTCCCTGAAATTGTCCAATGGTGGTAGTAAACAAAAGGAAGGCAGGGTGAAAGTTTGCTTAGATTTCTGTAAACTTAATGCTGTCTTGAAGTTTGGTGGATACCCTATGCCCCGTATTGATGATATCGTTGATCATTTAGGTAACGCCAATATATCAGTACCTTGGATTTGTCAAAAGGTTATTGGCAAGTCCTCTTGACTCAGAATCCCAAGAAAAACTGCATTCAGCACTCCCTTGGATTATTTCATTTTACAGTAACGCCTTTTGGTTGCATGGGGCTCCTGCAACATTTCAACGATGCATGGATAAGATTTTACAACCACATGTAGCATACAGTACTGCATACTTAAATGATGTCATCATACTCAGTCCTTCTTGGAAAGAGCATATGACACATCTTGGGGAGGTTATAGGAGCCATAACAAAAGCAGGTTGACTATTTATATGGCTGAAGGGTTACGTACAATGCATGATGCCGGGTTTTATCCATCATCATGTTAAGCCAATACAATGGGTCATGGTCTGTGATAACTGTGAACTCTGTCCCCATAAATAGAATTTAAGAGTGTCTATAGCCAACATATGGTCAGACATTCCTTTTGATAGTAGAATATTTTGTTTCCCTCTTACATAGTTTACGACTGATATATAAGACTGGATGTTCATCCTCACCATCCATCTGGACAACGCTGCCCCAATCCATATTGGATGCATCAGTCTGCAAGCAGAAAAGGCGCTGAAAATTAGGGCTATGTAACACTGGGTATGAGCATAATTTAGCTTTAAGGGAAATAAATGCTTCATCACATTTGTCAGTCCTTTATACTTTGTCTGGCTGCGATTTCTTTGTTACTTCAATTAATGGACTGGCTATCTCATAAAAATTTGGGACAAACTGGTGGTAATAGCCTGCCAGACCCAAAATGCTCTAACACGTTTCTTTGTTTGGGGTTGTAAGCTACCAGCAATGGCATCTATTTTATTAATTTCTGGTTTTACTTCTCCTTTTCTGATTACAAATCCCAAATACTTACGTTTCCTGCATTACCAGGGAGCATTCTTTAGGGTTTATTTATTTAGATTTTGTTGACGGGTAAGGTGCACTAGCCATAGAAATGACTATTTTCAGAGCCCGACCGGAGAATACAGGAAAAAAACATTTTACAAAAGACATATAAGTGAATATAGACAGTAAGCGCATACAAATATATCAATACAGTGTAAGTAATGGGACAAAGAAGGAGGGCAGTGTGTTAGGAGGCAGTCACAGTTGCTTTCTCCAAGAGGTGCTGCCATGTTTGAATCTGCAGGGGCCTAACTTGTTTTGGAGGTCCCTGTGACAGAGGCCATTTGCCTACAGAGAACCTCTTTGACTCAGTGCTCTACCTAGTGATATCACCTCCAAAACAAGTTAGGTCCCTTCAAATTCTGTCCTGCACTTTTCTAAATTTATTTTTACCACATCCACAGGAAGGCCACCTGGAAAGTCTTTCTTTCTTTCTTTCTTTCTTTCTTTCTTTCTTTCTTTCCTTTCTCTCTCTTTCACTTTTATATGTCAGTTTTTCCTCTCCCTTTTGTGTAGGATCCATTCACAATTCCTCTCCTTACCCAAAGAAATTTTGACTATGCTGCACAGCGCCATGTAAAAGGGGCTATAAAGATATTTGTGTATAATAGAGCTATGGGAGTAGCTTTTGTTTTCTTTGTGTTCCATGGGATATTTATTTATATCAAGAAATGGGGCAGTAGGGCTATGCTATGATGGAAATATGTCTGCCCCCCATTTCTTTCTAGTAGTAGAACACAGCTATAACATTGTCTCTGACTGTTAGTGTACAAGTTTTTCTTCTTGCTAAACTGTGAAGGTTGCACAGAGCAGCAATCTCAGCATCTTGCTCTTTATCGTGCTGTATGGTGTTACTTATTAATAGGACAGCACTGGATATATTGGATGTGAATGTGAAATATGTAAAGCATATTTATTTCAAATGGTTTTCTAGGGATACAGTTTTCAGTTGTACTGCATAATAATGGGAGCTGCTCGTACTCCCGTGAGCACTGCTATGCTAAACCAAGAAATAGAAAAAGCTTTTAAAACAAAGACAATATTTAAATCTAAATGTCTCCTTTGGATATATTTCATTAGTTAAGTTGCAGTGTCTTAGAATTTGCCATTCTGCTTTGTTTAAAGTTTCGTTACCTTTCCCAGGTTTTAAGGGTAGGGTTTTCACACATAAAGCTCCAGAGGGTTACTGCTTACTCTGTGTCTTTGTCTATAAAAGCCGGCCAGCCTGTTTCTTCTTTTTCATGGATTGGATACAGAGGGGGGAGCCATGTCTGAATCTTTCACACAATTCTCTAATTCTATTGAATTATTTAGTTTTTTATTATTAGAAATGTCCTGAAACAGCAGTTGAATATGCATACCATTTCCAGGAAGTATAATAAAGCTGTTTCTTTTTTTATTACAAATGACTAAATGGGAGGAGTTACTTTGCTTCTCCCTAGCATTCAGGTATATGTTGTGTGTTTTCATTCATTTACATAGATAGGTTCATGAGGTGCAGATTTGTTCTGTCCCCAGCAATAGAAACACTAGCCACTTCTAGTGTATATTTCTTCTATGTTTCTGTTTGTATTTATTTTGTTGTACAAGTCTGTTGCATTAATTTGTAAAAATAAACAACTTCTTTGATTTGCAACATCTGGCTGATGTCCTCATTAATCCCACACCAAACACGTGGTGGCAGTGGTGGTGAATCGAAGCCTGTTGTGGAAGGCTTCTGATACTGCAATAGTGTCTGTGCAGGAGGCGGATGTTGCAGGAAGAACCGCAGAGTGGTGTTTTGACTCAAAAATGGTGGACAAGTTTGGACTACCATTAATGCCTGGACTCGGTGATGTTAGGCGAAAAGCAGCTAAACGGAAGAAGAAGGTACAATTGGCAGTTCCACAGATGTGGAGGAAGAGGAAAAGATGGAGATAACTGCTCCAGCTGGGCGCCCAGGAATTACCACAATGGTTATGTGTCCAACAGGTAGCCTTGGAGAATAGAGAAAAAGACATGCAGAGAAGCGAGGCCCGATGGGCAGATACTCTGAGACTATCCAGGCTCTGGGTGTTGGATGTCCTCCTGTTGCCTAGGTGGGCCCAAAAGATATTAAGCTAGCCAAGCTCTGTAAAACAGATGACATAGAAACTTACTTGACCACCTTCGAGCGTGATAGCTCGAGTGTGCCAATAGCCTAGAAGCCAGTGGGTCATCCATCTTGCTCTGTACCTTACAGGTAACGCTCAAATTAGCTTATGGTCATATGGACAGTAATATGAGTGAAAACTATGATACTGTGAAGGAAGCAATCCTGAAGAGATATGACATCTGTCTAGAAACTTACAGACAGCGTTTTCGAGCTTTGCGTTTAGTTTGACAGATGCTCCTCAAAAAGCCTATGCTAGACTGAAAGATCTGTGTGGAAAATGGTTGCAGCATGCCACTAATACCAAGGAACAAATGATGGAAGCCATAATATTGGAGCAATTTGTCCGTATCCTACCACAGTATATACAAATGTGGGTTCAGGAACAATGGCCGGAGTCTGCAGAAAAAGCTGTTCAACTAGCGAGGACTACACAGTAGTAGCCACAGGCGTTGCCAGCTATTTCCAGATATTTCACAAAATTTCTGAAGAGTTTCTGTCTGCTGCCCTTACTGTAGAAATGTAGAAAGCAAGATATTTCTGGAAATATCACAGAAATTTTGGGAAATAGCTGGCAGTGTCTGTGGCTACTACTGTAGCTTTAATGCCTAACAGACAGAAGGGATACTCTGCATCCTGTGTAACCCAGCCCACGGTAAGAACTTTTCCTTCTACTTCATCTGTAACATATCATATGTCTGGTGGGTGTGTTAAGCAGTCGAAGCCTGACCAAGTGTATAATCCTGATATTATATGTCATTCTTGTCAAGGAAAGGGACATATAGCCAGGTTCTGCCATAAAAAGAAGTCTACATCTATTCACCTGGCTCTGGCCAATTGGGGCAGTATTTAACATCTGCTATAGTGAGCGGAAACAGCTGGTGAGTTTACTGGATTCAGGAAGTTGTCAGTCCTTGATTAAAGCTAATTTGCTACCCCTGATGTAAATCTTCGGACTCCAACAGGGTTTACCTGTATACATGGAGGTAAACATTATTACCCCAATGCAAACAGTGGATGTACAAATGCAAGACTGTAGACAAAGGCTGGATGTAGAAGTTGTCCCTCATCTCCCTGTACCAGTCATAATAGGTCATGACCACCCAGACTTTGCATCCCTGTTAACTGAGGTTACACATTTGGAGCTGTCACTACCAGAGCTCAAGAGAGACACAAAGCAGAACTCCAACCTTCATTCCCTTTGAAGATGATATATTCAGGGCAGCCAGTGCTCCAAAAAAACTAGACAAGAAAAATGCCTGGATAGAAGGAGGTGGCACCAAGCCCATGAGAACTTTATAAAACAGAAGAATTTGGGTATGGATGTTGTAAATGAGCAGTTTGATAATTTTTGGAACTGAACAAGTAAAGGACATGTCATTAAACCCTTTTTTTCAGCTGGGAAATGATCAGAACAAAGATCATAAGTGTTTATTAAACAAGGGACTACTGTATAGAGATGTGTAACTCCAAATATAAATGAAATTTTGTTACAATTGTTGGTTCCACTTCTTACAGAGAGCACCTGATGCTTTAGCACATGATGTTCCTTTAGCTGGTCACCAGGGGAGAACATACCCTCCAAAGATTATTGTATAGGTTTTATTGTCCAGGAATTAAAACCCAGGTAGCGGAATACTGTGGAACCTGTGAACAGTGTCAAAATGTAGCCCCTATTTTTAAAAGAAAAAGTACCTCTGCAACCCCTACCATTGATTTCCACTCCCTTCGAGGCAGAATGGAGTGGATGTAGCTGGGCCTCTACCAAGAGTGCAAAGGGGAGCTGCTTTACATTAGTCGTTTGCAACTATGCCACAAAATATCCAGAGCGATACCCTTGCACACTGTAACGGCAGATAAGGTGGCAGAGGAATTAGTAAAATCTTCTCTTGTATGGGCATCCCCAAAGGAAATTTTGTCAGACTAAGGAAGTAAGTTCTGCCCTCAAATATTAAAATGATTGTATGTGGTTTTGAGTGTACATGCTATTCAGACATCTCCGTATCATCCACAAACTGATGGGCTAGTCGAATGTTTCAATCAAACCTTGAAAAGTATGTTGCAGAAATTCACTAATGGCTGAAGGAAAGCACTGGGATGTTTTATTACTGTATCTCATGTTTGCATACAGGAAGTACCACAGTCATCCACTGGGTATTCTCCTTTCAAACTATTATTTGGTAAAAATCCCAGAGGTTTATTGGATATAGTCAAGGAGAACTGGGAAAATAAGAAACAGGATACTGTATCTCTAGCATCCCTGGAATACATTAAAACATTAAGGCAGAAGTTAATACATTATACAAACAAGACCCAACAATTCAATACACACCAACAGAAGTACCAGAAGCTGTATTATGATAAAGGGTGTTTCTAAGTCTTTCCGGCCTGGAGGAAAGTCCTTCTTTTATTGCCTTGTTCAGACAACAAGCTCTTAATGAAATGGCATGGACCATACATAGTGCAGAGACAAGTGGGACTTGTTAAATATGAAATTCAGCTGTCCAGATAAAAGGAACAAGATGTACATCTATCATGCAAACTTACTTTAGGCCTGGCATGAGTGTGCAAAGCCCTACCTTTATGTACACCCTGAGATGGAGCATAGCGAACTAGATTTAGCCTATGATAGATTAGATGGTAAGGGGACTTGAGGATATTAACATTAACTCTGATTTAACTGATGTACAACATAAGGAGCTAGACAGCATATTATTTATATTTAAGCAGTCGTTTACAACAGTCCCTGGCCATATGGAAGGTATTACACATCATATAGAAGTATGTCACGCTGCACCTATTAGACAGAAACCTTATAGGTTGCCTGAAAGTCTGAAGGAAGGGGTGATTGAAGAGATTACAAAATGCAACATCTAGGGGTTATACAACCATTGATGAGTCCTGAATTTTCAATGGTGGTAGTAAACAAAATGGAAGGCGTGGTGAAAGTTTGCTTAGATTTCTGTAAACTTAATGCTGTCTTGAAGTTTGGTGGATACCCTATGCCCCGTATTGATGATATATTGATCATTTAAATATGCAATATATCAGTACCTTGGATTTGTCAAAAGGTTATTGGCAAATCCCTCTTGACTCAGAATCAAGAAAAACTGCATTCAGCACTCCCTTAGGATTATTTCATTTTATAGTAATGCCATTTGGTTGCATAGGGCTCCTGCAACATTTCAACTATGCATGGATAAGATTTTACAACCACATGTAGCATATAGTACTGCATACTTAGATGATGTCATCATATTCAGTCCTTCTTGGAAGAGCATATGACACATCTTGGGGAGGTTATAGGAGCCATAACAAAAGCAGGGTTGACTATTTATATGGCTGAAGGGTTAGCGTACCAATGCATGATGCCGGGTTTTATCCATCATCATGTTAAGCCAATACAATGGGTCATGGTCTGTGATAACTGTGAACTCTGTCCCCATAAAAAGAATTTAAGAGTGTCTATAGCCCAACGGATGGTCAGACATTCCTTTTGATAGTAGAATATTTTGTTTCCCTCTCACATACTTTACGACTGATATATAAGACTGGATGTTCATCCTCACCATCCATGTGGGACAACGCTGCCCCAATCCGTGATTGGATGCATCAGTCTGCAGCAAGAAAGAGGCGCTGAAAATTAGGGCTATGTAACACTGGGTATGAGCATAATTTAGCTTTAAATAAATGCTTCTCACATTTGTCAGTCCATTGTACTTTGTCTGGCTGAGATTTCTTTGTTACTTTAATTAATGGACTGGCTATCTCAGAAACATTCAGGATAAACTGGTGGTAATAGCCTGCCAGAACCAAAAATGCTCTAACACGTTTCTTTGTTTGGGGTTGTAAGCTACCAGCAATGGCATCTATTTTATTAATTTCTGGTTTTACTTCCCCTTTTCTGATTACAAATCCCAAATACTTAGTTTCCTGCATTGCCAGGGAACATTCTTTAGGGTTTATTTATTTAGTTTTTGTTGACGGGTAAGGTGCACTAGCCATAGAAATGACTATTTTCAGAGCACGACCGGGAGAATACAGGAAATAAAACATTTTACAAAAGACATACAAGAGCATATAGACAGTAAGTGCATACAAATATATCAATATAGTGTAAGTAATGGGACAAAGAAGGGAGGGTAGTGTGTTAGGGGGCGCAGTCACAGTTGCTATCTCAGAGAGATGCTGCTGCAGTTTGAATTGAAGGGGCCTAACTTCTTTTGGAGGTCCCTAGGACAAAGTCCATTGCCTTCAGAGCACCTCTTTGGCTCAGTGCTCTGCCTAGTGATATCACCTCCAAAAACAAGTTAGGGCCCCTTCAAATTTAAACTGCGGCAGCACCTGTCTGGAGAAAGCAACTGTGACTGCCTACCCAACACACTACTTCCTTCTTTGTCCCATTACGTTACACTGTATTGATATATTTGTATGCACTTACTGTCTATATGCTTTTGTATGTCTTTTCTAAAAATGTTTTATTTCCTGTATTCTCCCGGTTGTGCCTGAAAATAGTCATTTTATGGCTAGTGCACCTTACCCGTTAACAAAATCTAAAATAAATAAACCCTAAAGAATGTTCCTGGCAATGCAGGAAACTAAGTATTTGGGATTTGTAATCAGAAAAGGAAGTAAAACCAGAAATTAATAAAACAGATGCCATTACAATATGTTAGAGCATTTTTGGTCCGCAGGTTATTACCACCAGTTTGTCCCAAATGTTTCTGAGATAGCCAGTCCATTAATTGAAGTAACAAAGAAATCTCAGCCAGACAAAGTACAAAGCACTGACAAATGTGAGAAAGCATTTCCTTCCTTAAAGCTAAATTATGCTCATACCCAGTGTTACATAGCCTATTTTCAGAATCCTTTCTTGCTGCAACTGATGCATCCAATCATGGGATTGGGGCGGCATTATCCCAGATGGATGGTGAGGATGAACATCCAGTCTTATATATCAGTCGTAAACTACGTGAGAGGAAAACAAAGTAGTCTACTATCGAAAAGGAATGTCTGGCCATCCGTTGGGCTATAGACACTCTTAAATTCTATTTATGGTGGACGGAGTTCACAGTTATCACAGACCATAACCCATTGTGTTGGCTTAACATGATGAAGGATAAACCCCCTCATCATCGTTGGTACCTAACCCTTCAGCCATATAAATTCCTAATTCAGCATCGATCAGGCAGTAAACACAGAAATGCTGATTACATGTCTCATTATGGAGCTAATAGCATACCAGAACAAGTATCAGACCCTGGGGTATTAGATGATGAGACATCGATCAGAGAATTCTCTCTGATTATGTCTTACTTACATTGTTTTATTTGTTCTTGTTGTGGGACCCCGGGTGGAGCTTTGGGAGTGGGTGGGCTAAAAGCTTCATCTCCTTCCCAGAGTGGAGGAGATCTGATCTGGTATGCAAGATCTGAATAAAAATCCAATGCTAATAATCAGAGTAATTTGGTCTGAAGAAAGAAACGTAGGGTAGGAAAATCTCCCCGTTTCTTTCTTGGGCGGAGAAATATGATGCCAGGCTCCTTACAGGAGGGATTTTTCTTTCTAAGTCTGTTGCAACAGTACTATCTCTGTCCTGCACTTTTCTAAATTTCTTTTACCACACCCACTGGAAAGCCACCTGGAAAGTCTTTCTTTCTTTCTTTCTTTCTTTCTTTCTTTCTCTTTCACTTTTACACTTGTCATTTTCCTCTCCTGTTGTGTAGGATCCATTCACAATTCCTCTCCTTACCCAAAGAATTTTGACTATGCTGCACAGTGCCATGTAAAAGGGCTATAAAGATATTTGTGTATAATAGAGCTATGGGAGTAGCTTTTTGTTTTTCTTTGTGTTCCCATGGGATATTTATTTATATCAAGAAATGGGGTAGTAGGGCTATGCTATGATGGAAATATGTCTGCCCCCATTTATTTTTAGTAGTACAGACACAGCTATAATGTTGTCTCTGACTGTTAGCGGTGCAAGTTTTTCTTCTTGCTAAACGCGTGAAGGTTGTACAGAGTAACAATCTCAGCATCTCTCTCTTTATCGTGTTGTATGGTGTTACTTATTAATTGGACAGCACTGGATATATTGGATGTGAATGTGAAATATGTAAAACATTTATTTCAAATGGTTTCTAGGGATACAGTTTTCAGTTGTACTGCATAATAATAGGAGCTGCTCGTACTCATGAGCATCTAGCTAAACCAAGAAATAGAAAAAGCTTTTAAAACAAAGACAATATTTAAATCTAAATGTCTCCTTTGGGTATATTTCATTAGCTTCGTTGCAGTATCTTAGAATTAAGCTATTCTGTTTTTAAAGTTTGCGTTACCTTTCCCAGAGTTAAAAGGGTGGGGTTTTCACAGGTAAAGCTCCATATGGGTTCCTGCTCTCTGTGTCTTTGTCTATAAGAGCTGGACAGCCTGTTTTCTTCTTTTTATGGATTGGATACAGAGGGGTGGAGTCATGTCTGAATCTTTCACAAAATTCTCTAATTCTATTGAATTATTTAGTTTTTATTATTAGAAATGTCCTGAAACAGCAGTCGAATATGCATACTATTTTCAGGCAGTATAATAAAGCTGTTTCTTTTGTTTTTTTTTATTACAAATGACTAAATGGGAGGTTACTTTGCTTCTCCCTAGCATTCAGATATGTATATATATTTTTTTTTTAGTTTTGTTGACCAGGTAAGTGCACTAGACAAATCCTGCCTATTTTCAGGCCGACCGATGGAGGGGATACAGATGAATCCCAACTGACTTTGAACCAGAGTAAGCTGTTGGTGGTATTTTTAGTGAATGAGGGAAATTTGGCCAGGACACTGAGGAAATTCCCCTACTCTTGCTGCAGGCAGGCAGAGCGCATTGCAGGAGAGTCGCATGGAGCTCAGTGTGCCATTGGATGTGGGCCGGGGAAGGTGGTACTATGGAACAGCTGATGGAGGTGGAAGAATTGCAAGTTACACCCGCTATGGAGTCTCAATTTGTGGGGCTGATTTTCAGCCCACGGAACCCTCTACATTTGGGAGCACCTTCCGAGGTACCAGATTCAGAAGAAGAGACCCTTAGACGGGATTTGGATATTAAAAGCAACAATTATTGGAGTTAATCACAGTGGCAGAACAAGAATTTCTGGCTAGTAAACTATCGTTGGAGGAATGAAAGCGGAAAAGGTCAGAGCTAAGTCCGTTACCTGGAGGAGTAAATGGCTACCTTTGAGTCTGATATGAATCAATCTTCCCCTTGTTTGGAGTTAACTTCAGTGAAAGGTCAGGAACAGATTGATGATGTCACATCGGAGATGACTAACCCAGATTCTGAATGGACCCCAGGCTGGTGTTGCAGAATGCCGGATGGATTCGGAAGGGGATCGATGGATTCCAGACCCGTTTCCCCATTACCAGGATCTCTAGCACCAGTGGTAGATTTTACCCCAACTGTTCCAGATGAGAATCTTCAGCCGATGGTTGTGCAAGATGCGGAGGTTTACATGGCGGTGGCTGTGAGTGTCTCCAGCCCATCAGGTATGGTGAAAGGACAAGATTTTGAAGGCCCCCAGGGCCAAGTGTGCTGACTGAATCAGTTTCTATCGTTATGCGGCTGCTGAAACCTTATCGAGGAACCAAGGTAAGGATGTTTCGAACTCTATACGGTATGGAACTAATGGTTTGGAGGAGTTTCTACAAGCAAGGAGATGCCTAAAACATTTGCAGGTTTATTTCATAAACCTGCAGAACCAACAAAGAGACGTTAGTCTCAAGTATACAGGGACTGCCCTTAGCCCCAGATAGGATCTGGGTGGGTAAAACATTGATTAAGGATTCTATGGGCTTTGCACCTTCTGAGGTGTATGCATTCATACATGCTCCTGGAGATCGTATATTTGACCTGAGCTTTGCACTATGCAGTCGCTGGACAAATTTTGGAAATTGTATTATACTCTTAGGATTTGGGTGCCTGGCATGATTTTGTAGCTATTCAGTTATGAAACTGACTATCAAAACTGTTACTGTATTATTTCAAAATGAGGGGGTCTGTATTAATGATATTATGTTTTGGTTAGAAAAAAATGTACTGTCATGGATCAGCCTAAACCTATTATAAGCGAGAATGGTTTTGGAATGGGGTTGGTTATTCAGGGTTCAATTGAATCAATCAGAGGTTGGGATTTGCATTTACCCAGTTCCTTTTTTGGTCGGGATTGGGGAGTCCTATTTTATGCCAGCAACCCAAAAGTTGTTATAGATGTGGGGCATTGGATCACCTCAATATCGATTGTGATCAGATTAGATGTTTCCATTGTGGGATGCTGGGTCATACTGCTCCTCGTTGTACTGCCCGCCCCTTTTGTAATCTCTGTGGGAAGAAGAACATTCCTTTCAAGACTGCCCATGGGCTGCTCACAATATGGAGGAATCGGATCATGATTATTTCCTCAATAAAGCTAAACATCGTTTTGATCCAGTTAGTGAGCAGACTCATGGGGGTCCCTTCTAGGCCGTGGATGAGGACGTGGTCGCACTGAGACCTGGGTTTCGGAGGGTGTCCGGCCCTTCCCGCTCTGTTTCAAATGTGGCTTTAGACACCATAGGGACACTTCCTCTCACCCTTCTGGGAAGCAAGTACAGTTACTTAAACATGCAAGCGGACGCGTGACCCTTCTGTCACTCCACAAACTTCTCCTGTATGAACAGTGTCATTAGACAACTTAGGGCAAACCAACAGGCTGTCACTACAGTTCTGCCTTTTTCAGAATTTCAGATGACACAGAGATTACTGCTATGGCTCCTCCTTTGATCAATATAAGGAATGAACTGGGTATCTCTGCGACTGAGATGGTTTTGCTTCCTCTACAGTCTCGATCTCCTTCACAGACTAAGAAGTGACTCCTCTTTCTCCTTTACCCCTATCAAGTTGGTTTTCAGTTTTTCCTGGGGTGAACAGGTGAATTCTGATTTGCCTATAAAAGGCATAGACCGGACCCCTTTCCTCCTCTCGCTTCTAGCTCTGCCACGTCAAAAAGAGTCAATCTAAAATTGTACAAAAAGGGTGACTAGATCTAATGGTAAACTAGCAGCTATTCCTCCTAATCTATTTGGTTTAAGGGTTGCAAGTTTAAATGTGAATAGTGTGTTATCTAGGAAAAAGCATCTAGTTACTTTTAGGATTCTTCAACAACTACCTTTTGATGTTTTCTTTTGCAAGATACTAGAATACATTCTCTTAGTGATATCAGTCAGATCACGAACGAATGGAAAGGAGGTTTGTCTTTTAGTCGGCTGGTGTGGATCCTTGTAGTGGAGTAGGGTTTTGTTTCACCTCTGATATTCACTGTTTCCGTCTGGTTGACATTGAACCTGGCGTGCTTTTTATTAGACATAGAAATAAAAATTATATTGTAGATTAATTAATATTTATGGTTATCAGTCAAAAGCCCTTAGAATATCTTTATTAAAAAAATACAACCGTATTTATATACTAGTAGACTTCTTTTTTGCTGGGGTTTTAATATTAATGTATTGAAGGAAGGTTCATTACATAAAGTCTATTGTGACAAAAGCCTTTTTACGGGATATGATATATCAGGCGGGTTTGAAACAAGTGTCTGCTGAGAAGCTACAGTGGGCAAAACCCACTTATTATAGAGGTAAATTAGCTTTGTATTGATATGATTTTTATTAAAAATCATTAGCACAGGGAACATGTTTTCTATACCAATTGAATCTTCGGATCATATATTGATTGGGGTATATATATATAGACTCTCCTTCTCAAAGAATGGCAGGACCAGGATATTGAGGCTGAATTCTTACTTTAAAGGACCCTGTAGTTGTGTCGACTTTGTCTGAGATACTTCAAGATAAACTTTCTACTAGGTTTTTGTATGAAAATTTGGGAATGGTGGGAAGATTTGAAATGTTGTTTATGTGATTTTTTAAGGCAGTAGGTAGGGGTCAGCAGTGTTCAAATACTCTAAATATTTAGAGTTTTGAACGATTGGGTGAATTACTCACTAAACATCATTTGGGACAGGAAGATGTGTCTATGGAAATTCAGGAGGTAAAGTTTCAGATGGAATTGTATCAATATAATAGAATGTTGTCTTTATAACAGGAACAAATATTTGGCACCAAGGGAAATTGGAACAAGGGAATCTCTTTCTTAACTGTCACAAAGGACAGAGAAGAAATTGTTTCATGGTTTAACTACATCAAAGGGTGGCTATGCTATGGATAATACAGGAATTATGTCTACTCTAGAAGAATATATAAAATTTGTGTTAGGATTCCAGATCGGATGTAGGCTATAGTGATCAAATCTTGAACTCTGCTGCTTTACCCCAGTTGTCTTCTAAATCACAGGCTGAGCTAATTTTACCGTTTTCTCATTTAGAATTGGATGTGATTATTAAATCCTTAAACGGAGATAAGGCACCTGGCTCGGATGGATTGAATGGTGAGCTATATAAACTGGTTTAGCGATTATTCCAAAGGAATTTTTAGAAGTGTTTAATTACCTTTGGACAGAATTTTTTACTTCCTTCTATGTATGAAGGATTGATGATTTCTTTGCACAAATCTGGTGGACGGATGAGATTAGGAATTGGCAACCTATTACCTTATTAAATGTGGACTTTAAAATTTTGCTAAATTAATAAGTAACAGAATGCGTCTGTGATGGCTCAGCTTATTATTCCCATGCAGTTTTGCTCTGTTCCTGGTTGTCGTATAACTGAGGCCTTATTATTATTATGGGAAATATTGGAAAGCAAGACCTCCTTAACAGAGTTGGTAGGTATCGGTTATATAGTAAGTTTGGATCAGGCGAAAGCCTTTGATGGGGTTTCACATTCCTTTCTTTGGAATTGTTTAGCTGCGTATGGGTTTCTGGAATTATTTGTACAAAGGATTAAATTATGTTATGCTTTGGCATATGTTAGACCTTATGAGAATTGGTGGATGGGAATGAACATTTTGATGCAGAAAGGAGTAAGACAAGGTTGTCCTTTAAGTCCCATTCTATATGTCTTTACATTGGACCCATTACTACGATACTCCAAAAGTCACCGAATATTTATGCTTTAGGTATGGGTATAGTGTTACATCATAAAGTGATAGCTTATGCAGATGATATCTGTTTATTAGTTCACGACAATACTTCTGTTAGGTTGACTTGTGCTTTGTTACAAGAACTGGGTAAAATTACTGGTGCCCGGTTAAATGTAGCTAAATCTCGTTGTTTGGCTGTTACTGGTTTTAATGATTTGGAGGATTTTGTAGGTGATATTCCTATTTCTAAAGCACCTTTGTCGATCTTAGGTATCTATTTGGTGGAGAAGATATGGCACTGATAAATTGGGAGAGGATTTTAGATATGGGTCATTCTAAAGTTAAGTGTTGGAATCGGTGGAAATTGTCAAAGAAAAGACAAATCTTTTATTGAAAACTTTCTTGATACCTGAATTTTGTTTATTAGTTCAGTTTTTCCTGCCGTCTTGTTTAGTTACTTCATTAAAGGGTTGTTTCTTTTCTGTGTATGGGTAGTAGGTTAAATCCAGTAAAACAGGATATTTTATATAATTCTATTAAATCTGGGGGTTTGAATATGGTACATCCAGTGGTATTGCTTTTTACAATTTATCTTTATAATAATATTGTCCCTTTAGTTAAAGGCCAAGTACAGTTGTGGTGTAAGTGGGGAAATGCAACATTAGTGGGAGTATTTACAGAATGGGCAAATAATACATTTTACATAAAATAAATGTACTCCTCACCTATCTCACTGATGGGATGGTGTTATCGATGCAATAAAGAAATGGGGAGTACAGATGAGTGATATAATTCATCTTTCTAGGAAAACCATTTATGAACAAATTATTATGCAGTATTTTAATGTACCAGTTTTACAAGCTTTTACTCTGTTAGAGCAAAAATGAATTTCAGAATATATCTCGGATTCGAGACTTCCGCCCGTTTGTGGGATACTGTTTGGTTGGGTCTACATGGTTGAATTAATGTAAAGGTAACCACAAGCATAAGGCTTTAATGGAACGATACTGTCCTCAGAGTTCTGTTTAATGAAAATTGAAACAATGGACCATCTATATTCCATTGCCCATATATAACAAATTTTTGGGACATAGTCAAAAATAGATGGAAAAGATAGCTTCTGTTCCACCAGCACCTAATCTATTGTTTTTGGTATAATTCCATCTTTACCTTTTGGAGTACATTATGGAACTTTTGAATTATTTTGCTCATTTCTCTACTGAATATGGATAGGTCGTTGTAGATTAGTTTTGCAACAACAGGTTATTTCTCCTTGGGAGCTTTTTCATATTATTAAAGCAGAATTGTATAAATGGAAATTGGAAGAAAGAGCACAGTTTTCTTTTCTTCAGTGGACAGTTTTGTGGAAAAACCTTGATTTTGTGGGCGTTAGCCATATAACAGCTTTAGGAATATGATTTTTTAGTTAATGGGGAGGGTGGATTTCCAATTTCTCCTGTATGATGGGTGGATTGACATGATTTGCTTTCTCTTTCAAATATTATTTGTTTGTATAGATGGTTTATTACTATTATGTTTATTCTTATTCACTGTTCTATTGAGTTCTGTATATTTCCTCATGTTTTCATCACAAATTGTCCCTATAAGGGTTGTTTTCCTTTTGTTTGAAATTAGACCAAAATTCTATTTCTGAACTTATATTTTGTTTCAACAGATATCTTTGAAAAGTTTAGTTATATTTGCAATTTTCTTTTGTGTGAAGTAACACTGTTTTGTATTGTTTGTTTTGTTATCTCAATAAAAATTCCCCTACTGTTTTTGATAAGTGCCATGGGATCTTTAACATCCACCGAACTACCACCAATCCAGGCAGATGGGACCTCGGTTTAACATCTCATCAGAAAGACGGATATATTGTGTGTTTTCATTCATTTAGATACTGTAGATAGGTTTGTGAGGTGCAGACGTGTTCTGTTCCCAGCAATAGAAATACTAGCCATTTCTAGTGTATATTTCTTCTATGTTTCTGTTCGTATTTATTTTGTCATACAAGTCCGTTGCATTGATTTGTAAAATAAGCAACTTCTTTGATTTGCAATATCTGGCTGGCGTCCTCTTTAATCCCATACCTCACAACCAGATATGGTGGCCACAGACTCGCTCATGTGAGTTAGGATCAGCAAACAAGTAGATGAGGGCTGGCAACTCAGAAAACTGTCTATTAAATGCATCAGCAATTGTTTTAGTGCTCTTACAGTTTACTCCACCAACGATGATGTCAACAGTTTGATATTTGAGTGAGTCACTCACCACACTTTTAATATTCCCCATGAAGCACCTAAGATCCATGGCAGAGGCCAATAAGGCAGTTCTGCATAATTCACTATTAACAGCATGTACTGCTTTTTCACAGACATTATAGAGTCACTTAGGTTTACGCATGCCTCAGCGACAGTCATCATGGAGACATCCCGACAGTGACAGCCACAGTGCCACTGTTGGCATTGCAGTATCAGGGATGCCTCCATGTATCTAAAGGGGCTGTGCCCTGAAACCCCAGAGCTCTCCACACACCCCAGTCTCTAAGATTCTAACTCTGAGTTGGAGTTGGATGGGAGGGGGCAAACACCCAGTGAGGCAGTCCTGATCACCATACAGACCACCACAGTGACTGGCAGATTTGCCTGATTCCTGTCACTGTGGTGGTCTTCGCGATCAGGGAGTCACTGTGGCAATGGTATACAAGTCACCTACATTCCTAAAAGTCTGATAAAGCTTGCATTGCCTTAAATCTGGCCCAGCATTTATTCGTAGACTTCATGAGCAATAGCAGGTCACTGTGGAGCTATTTGGTGACAGTGCCCCTAACTCTTCTCTTTATAAGTGAGGCAACGCTTATCTTGCAGGAAGGAGAAGATAGTTAGGAAGTTATTTAGAGCAACAGAGGCATCCACAATGGATAAGTCAGAAGACCAGTTAGAGAGTGCAAGGTCCCTATGAAAGGACACATGGGGCCCGATTCTCAAAGTCCTTCGACTGACTCAAGATGCTTGCATCAAACATAAATGAGGCAAGTGGCACCTTGCATCAAACAATGTGCCCTGAGCTATTCTGAAAAGAAGTCTGCATCAAACACAGGTTGCATGCACCAGGGGGCTTGCACCAGCCTTTGTGCCACAAATGGGCTTCAGCATGGTGCTAAGAGACTTGCAGCAGATGCAGGCTGCCATATCCCTTAGTTGGTATTCTCAAACCCTCTCAGAGGGCAATTGTTAAGTACTGTTAGACCAGCCAAGACTGGTCTAACGGTACTTAGAAATCCTCTGTGAGGGGTCACCATGCCACACCCCACAGCCTGAGCTCCTTTAATGCTTTTATTTGTTATCCCTAGTAGTCTAGCACCCCTCCCAAGCCCTGATCTCCTGTTATGATATTTATTAATATTTATAATAAAATATTTATTATCCCTGGTAGTCTAGCAGCCCTCCAAGTCCTGATGCCCCTAATGTTATAAGTTATTATCCCTGGTAGTCTAGTGATCCCCATGCCCTGATCCCGTTATGATATTTAGTACTATTTATAATATAATAGTTATATGCCCTAGTGGTCTAGTGGACTGCCCCAGCCCTGATCCACTGTTAAATGATATTCTGAAAGTCTCAGTGGTCTAGTGGGCCCCACCCTTTGAGTGCCCTACCACCCCGCCTCCCCAACCCATAATCAATCTGGCAACTGCCACTCACCACCATGGCCAGTGACTGAATGAGCTCTGAATGAGCTACTACAGGGATAATAAATATTTTATTATAAATATTAATAAATATTGTAACAGGAGATCGGGCTGGGGGTCTGCTAGACCACCAGGGAATGCTAAGGAACATTGCTGCATGGATGCCCATGGCTTATGGCAACCTGTCTAGGTGTGCCCTCTGTTTGGCACTACTATGGCTGCTGCATGCCATAAGACTTTGCTGCCGGGACCCTACCTGATAGAGAATCAGGTGCAGGCTCCTCATGACCAGCAGTTGGCACAAGCTGCCTCTTTTGGCAAGGCTTTTGATTTACTTTGAGAATTGAGCCCAAGGTCTAGTTTGGATAAATCTCTAAGGAGTGTAATCTTATGAGGAATTTTAGGTGTTGTGATCCTCCAAATGTAATAACTGGAAGTATGCTCAGAGACAGAAACACAGAGAGGGCTCCCAGACTCTGGGATCCTCTCAGCCCTGTTTGGCAGGATCCAGTCAAGGAGGGTGTGCTGGCCACCAAGAGTGGAGAGCCTGGTAGGGTCAGAAATAAACTGCTTGAGGCCAAGATTAACCAGCAGGCTCACATTGCTTAACATTTCTCCATGTTCAGCTTAGTTTAAAGTCACCTGGTATCAGCAGCTTGTTGAGCCATCTTTTTACTATTATTGTCAGGAAGGTAGTTCAGGCCATTTATTCCACTAGCGGGAGGGTTTTAGGCACAGACTAGGTGAATCCTATTAGTATTAACCAGAAGGAGTAACATGTAAAGAAACTCACAAGCTGGGAAGGAGGGATATAAGGATATAAGGAAGACATTTAGATGTTTTTATAATATAACAGCAGACCTCCTCCTCATTTCTGGCCCAAGCCATTGAGTCTGATAAAATGGAAGCCAGGGAGGTCACATGCAGAATCAGGAACTGAATATTAAGCCATGTCTAAGTCAAACTCACAATGTCAGTATTATAGTGAGTTACCCATGCAGTAAGTTTATTAAGGCAGGTACTGAGACGTTGGACATTTAAGGGCAATTTAAAGCCTGTTGCAATTAGCCAGACTAGAGAGCCTACATACTGTGGGGCAGCAGGAACAGGGTTTGGTTCTATGTCACCAGCCAGAGCATTTCATAGTAAGGACAGCCAGGAGAGAAATGACAGAGCTAACCACCTTACTGAGATTGTGGGGCAGCATAGTTTGCACTTAGCAAAGTGGATGAGCAGTAAGACAATCTGATATTTAAGATGCCAGGTTGATTGTAGGTAACCCTTTCTAGAAGCAATAAGATTAGAACAAATTCTGTCTGAGCCAATGGTGCTGTAGCTAAGGACTTTGGGGTAAAAATATAAAAATTTGTTTTTAATATTTTTAGACCAAATTTTCAACATAGCCTTGTTATGACCATGCTTCATGAAGAAGGGCAGAGAAATGTCCAACTCCTGGCCTAAAGGTGATTTTGCACAGAGACTACGAAATCAGCTTTCAGGATGCAAAACACATTTTGGGTAGGAGTTGAAAAGTGACAGCTGTCACATTCATGAGATACTATAAAGAAATGGTTATGTTGAAAATCTGGGGTAAAAATATTCAATATTACCAAAGTTATCAGTTTGTGTTTGTAAAATTCAACATAGCTTCATAACTTTTTTTTTTATAATTTTACACCAAATTTAAAACATAGCCTTTGTATGACCCTGCCTCATGAATGAGGTCAGATAAAATTTTCAACTCCTGTCCAAAAGGTGATTATATGTAGGGACAGCGAAATCACCTTTCAGGATGTAAAAACATTTTGACAAGGATTTGAAAAATAACAGCTTTCACTTTCATGAGGTGCTGTAAAGATATGGATATGTTGTAAATCTGTGGTAAAATATTGAAAATTATCAAAGTTATGAGTCTGCATTTGCAAAATTCAACATAGGCTCATAACTTTTTTTTTCAATATTTTATACCAAATTTTCAACATAGCCTTCTTATGATCCCACCTCATGAACAAGGGCAGAGGAAATAAGTTCAACTCTGCCTGAAAGGCATTTCATGCAGGGACCTCAAAATCACCTTTTGAGATGTAAAAAACATTTTGACCAGAATTTGAAAAATGACAGCTGTCACATTCATGAGGTGCTATAAAGATATAGCTATCGTTGTAAATTTGGGGTAAAATATTGAAATTAACAAAGTTATGAGCCTGTGTTTGCAAAATTCAACATAGGCTCATAACTTTATTATTTTTTTAATATTTTACACCAAATTTTCAACATAGCCTTCAGATGACCTCACCTCATTAAAGGCTGAGAAAATGTTCAATCCTGCCCGAAGGTGATTGCACTCAGGGCTGGCAAAATCACCTTTTGGGATAGAGCTGCCTAATGTCAGTGCAATTGATCATGAGACGGGTCCCAAAGAAGACATTTTGAAATTTGGGGCAAAAATATGTGAAAATGGCCATGTTAAGCACGTTCAAAACCCCATTGAAATACATTGAACCCGTGATACCTGTTTCTTCAGTTCATGGTCCAGCTTTGAAGAGTGAAGACATGTTTGTGGTCCCAGGAAAGGATTACAGTGTTGGACCCCGATGGGTAAGCAAGGGCTTGGGGTGGGGAGTGCTCAGTGTGAGGGGTGGGTGGGGGTTAAGGAACAGCTGCTGAAGACATCAAGGGACGTTTTCTTTTTACAGGGTTTAAAAACAAAAGACAAAAAACTAGGCTACTAGATGGTGACACTGGGATTAGGGCACCCCCACTTTCACTCTTATGTTTGAGGTTGGGCACTGAAAGGGTGGTTTGGGTGGGGAATATGAATTTAAAAAAGAGGATTCCGGATGATGGCACTGGGGATTGGACATCCCAAGTGTCACTCTAATAACTTCTGGGTGGCATGGGGTGGTGGGTGCTGAGAGGGAGGGTTGACTGGGGAATATGAAAAAATTGGTAGGGTCATGATTGCAACATTGGGGACTGGGCACCCCTAAGTGTCACTCTTATGTTTCTTGGGGTTGTGGGGTGCTGGAGTGCGGAGAGGGAAGGTTGTGTGTGGGGATATCTCTAATTTAGAAAAACAAATGGGTGGGGCATGGCAGAACATGGCACACTCTGCTGAATCCAAGATGGCCACCGTGACGCTAATAGTTACACATGTGCAGTAGAGTGCAGTCATCTTGGACATGGCAGAGTGTGTCGTGGTTCCACTGTGATCAAAGTTTTTTTAAATTAGAGATATCCTTCCCACCCACCCTCTCGCACCCACTGCCCTCCCCCAGAAACATAAGAATGACACTTGGGGTCCCCAATCCTCAGTGTGGCAATCAGGACACCGCCATTTTTTTTTTGTAAAAAAAGTCCATGCGACTGGTGAAACTCCAACATGTTGTTCAGTTGGAAGGAATGCAGAGTCCTTTCTCGATAGCAAGAGGTCTGCAGGGCACCACCCACTGAAGCCCCAAAAAGTGTACTCTGTTAGAGGGACATGAGGTTGAGGCCAACAGATACAGTAGGTAGAGGGAGGCAGCTTGCAGCATGAATAGGATCACTGTGATACCAGCTATACCTCTATACCTCTGTTCAATCAGGTGTCTCACAAGGGTCCACCCTTGGACCACTCCTGTTCAGCATCTTCCTTAATAAGCTTCTGAATCCTGTCATGGCCATATCCTCCAATATGCCGATGATGCGTTATCTTTACAAGTAACCCCTACCCTCAGTGCCTAGAGGAACAACTACAAATAGGATTTTCATCCATTGAGAAATGGTTCCTGAAACATAAGCTCATATCAATTACAAAAGATGAAGATGATGTTGTTCTCTAGCTTCCAAAGTAAGCATAAGGCCTTCTCCCTAACCATCACTAATGACAAGGGCTCTCCTCTGGAACTTGTACAATATTTCAAATACCTGAAATTACAATTGACTCCACCCTGTCCTATGCCCTTCATATAGTCAACATTGCCACTGGCAATTACACACGTATTGGTTGCTCTATAGGCATAAAAATAATCTGACCCCAGAAGCATTGAGTCTGGCCATAAACAGCTCCATTGTCTCACCTATAGAATAATGGCCTAGTCATTTATGGATCTGCCACTGACACAGCCCTTTGCCATATCAAAACGGCTTTAAACAAAGCTTGCCAGTTACTCACTGGCTAAGCACGCCTACACACACCTGTGATCTGTACTCCCAAGCTAGTTGGCTGCAATTTAATGGCAGATTCAAATATGAAACTTGCCTGTTGGCAAAAAAAAAAAAAAATCAGCTCAGAAATGATGCCCCTGGGTTCAAAACTCTTACTCCACACCAGAATGCAAGAAGTACCAGAAATTCTGAAAACCAGATCTTCAGAACTCCCCACTACAGAACTGCCCTAGGTCAACATGCTTTTGCCCACAGAGCTCCACCCAGGCTCAACTCTCTGCACACTGACATAACCTCCTCAGCCACGCTTAGTTCTTTTAAACACAAGCTTCAGCAACATCTTGTTACAGCGACACCTGTGACTGCTTCCATCAAGTCTCCTGTTAGCTACTGGTTCTCTGCTTGCACTTGCAATAAACTAAATCCCATTGCCTCCATTATGGTGCATTCAGCCAACTTCTAGTACTTATTCCTGACTGCCATTTATTCTTTCTCTTCCCTCTAGTTCCATCACCTTCTTACCCCTCCTCTACTCTCCCTTATCTACTCTAATTCACATCCCTCCTCTACTTCCCCTTTATCTACTCTAATCTCACCCCTCCTACCCACCTTCCCTCTCCACCTTCTATCTCTTCTTTTACGACAGGGCCTCATAGGCTGCTCTAACTTTCTCTACTACCAGATGTTCCCTATTGTATGTTGTAGTTAGGTAACACTAGGACTCAGGCATCCTTTATACTATTGCCTCTGCTACCTGCATTAATGTCCATTTGACACAATGTTCATGTGCTTGTCTCTGATGTCCTTACTTGACATTGTAACATTGTAATTGCTTGTTGTCTGGTGACATTGTGTCAGTCACCTAAGTAATCTCCTGACGTGGAACCTATGTAAAGAGCTTCTGCTCAAAGTACTAATCCGAGAATTCAATAAATAAGTAATAAAATGTATGTTTTTATATTTTATTTGTTCTATTTGGCTGTATCTATCTCTGTGTTTTAGTCCATGCTTGTTACTTGATTTCATTATTTATCATTGCTACCTGACTCTGGCTGTTACTTGTAATATGTATTCTTTTGTGATATTTTCCCTTGTATTTTCCCTCATCATACCTGAAAGGAGGCATTTACTTGTGTAGTGCACCTTACCTGGTAAACAAACTACATAAATAACTTAATTGGTACCTACAGAAGTGTAATGCCCATAAACATTCATCTTATACCTTAAATCAGGCAGCTAACATTTCCTCCCTCCCCAACAGTACCAATTCTTCCTCACTTTTGCAGCCTTTGGCTGTGAAAAGCATTGGAAAGATAAAGAAATAAAGAAAGGAAGGAAGGAAGGAAGGAAGGAAGGAAGGAAGGAAGGAAGAAGGAAGGAAGGAAGGAAAGTTATAAGCAAGATGGAGGCATTTCTTTACACAACACGCCTGTCTTACCATGATTGGTTTAGGAAGTGTACCATTTGACAGATTGAGGACAGTGATAGGCCAAACAACTTTCGGGTGTTGTTGGAGAATCTGGCATGGAGCCAGCTGATGGAGCTGGTACTCGCGCGGAAAGCCCAGTCTATCAATGACTTCTTCCTTTTGTAATGTTTTGACATCGCATTCTAAAAAAGTATAAAAAGGCTGTGAGGTGGAAATATGGTTTGATAAACATTCATTTTTTATTATTAAAATGTCATAAATCTGCTCCTTGCAGCTAAACATTTAGGGTAACATCGCTGACGGACTGGGACTTTGGTGTTTTGTTGTATTTACTTCTTAATCTGTCAGATCAAGAAACTTGAAACAATTTTGCAGGTTCAAAGGACGATTACAGGTGTAAAACATCCATGCAAATGCTTACTTACTAATATCCTGCCAGTGGATATGTAAGTGAACTTTACAAGAAGCATGTTGCAAATGCTCTGTTCTCTGTTTTGAAAAAAAGAGCTGAAAGAGACTATCTTGTACATTTCATAATCATGCATTAAAACATTTTAAAGATTTGTTTGCACCTATCAGTCCATGACTTTCCTCATTATTTGATTAACATGGGCAGATCTGGGATGAGGATCATTTAAGGGTAACACAGGCCCACGTTTCTGCTAACCTCCCTAACCTACTTAGTCTGGGTAACCATGGTTAAAGTGAACTATGAAACAGAAACTTAAATTATTTTCTGATAAATCGCAAAGTGGGTAGAGTACTGAACTAGAGTAACTTGGTTTGACTCCCAGGTTTCCCCAATATAAAACAAGTAGAGGCACGATCCCCTGCACTATTTTCAAACATACATAACATAATAACTCAACAATTTAAAGTTGGAAGGAACTCTACAGTAGGTCTATCAGGTCCCCCGACCCCTGGATCAGAACCAGGGATTAAGAAGTATACTGTGCAGATATGTTCTAACTTATTGAGATTCCCATCTACCCTACTGCTTAGGGTGGCCTGTGTTTGCCTTTAAATATGCCACCTTTAGCTTCAAGACATGTCACTGCATCCACCTGGAGCATGCCAGATCAAACATCCCCATCTGTTCAACCTTGTAAATACTCTTGAGTAAGAAGAAGTCACGACCATGTCCCTTTAAGCATCGCCTTTCTCCAGTGTGAACATATTGAGGTCCTCCGGTTCTCATACAGTAGCTTATTCCTCCATATCCCTGTTAATTTTGATAGGGTTACAGTATGTTTCCTGCTTTTCTAGGAATTTTGGAGCTCAGATAAAATACAGTACTATTCATCCAACAGCTCTTCACTTATTGGGAAAGTTGGGAGGGGGGAGAGGACCCAGAAGCTGGGCCTGCATGAAATGGTCACATTCAGTGGTATTGTACAGTGTATGAGTGATAAAATACAGCTTTAGGTTTAGTACTACTCTAAGTAGTTTTAAGCATCATTTCTGTTGTCTTTAATTTTCTTTTCCCCACTCCCTTGCCTGTCTTTATCTCCTATCTCCTTGTAAAATTAGGCCTCCAGGTTGACTCCCATCAAGAGAGCTGTCCACAGATGTCAGCTGTGGACCAGACCACCACCTCCACAAACTCAACACCTGTAGGACCCCACCCCACCAATGCGGTGGGACTTCAGGGCAACACAAACTTTCAATGGGGGAAGTTGGCAGGGTGCAGGATGGTGTGTTCTCAGTCCACACCCACAGAGCAGTTCAGTAGGTTGGGCAGACTGGGTGGGTTGGTAGGCCTTTATACCAACAGAATCTGTGTATCTGTGTACTCTGGTGACATGGGAGGCCACAGAAAGGGCCATCATTGTTGGAGGCCCACCACCACCAAATGTCTATGCCATAATGCAGTACTGGACTTGGGGGGCAACAGAATTGTCAGGTCAGTGATGGCACTAAAGCTACTCCCCTTTGTACCACAGAGGGCATTGATGCAGCACGCGACAAAAACTGTCCTCCCCAGCCTGAGAGATCTACCCCCACAGAAGACCTTGGATTCCACTCACGGTGCTGGGAGTTGGGAACATGGTGCAAGCCCATATCTCCTGCTGTCACTGAACTGGGCTCTTTTCACTGCTGACAGCTTATGAGATGAAAAAGTTTAAAATCATTTTCGTGAGTGGAGCCAGCAAGTAAATGAACCCCATAGTTCTGATGAGGCCTGGATAAATATTGTTACTTATCATAACTCATGAAAACCTTATGAAATCTCTCTTCCCCAAACAAACAGGCTAGCATAGTGCACATGTCTCAAAATTACAAAATCTGAAATCATAGAAGGCTTTCAATGTTCTCAGCCAGCAGAAGCTGAAGTATATTTTGTTCCCATGAAACTGCGAGATGCAGAAACAGTGGTGGCACATAATTACAGGAAGTACCTCCCTGTTGCTATTGCCTTTGTTCTTTTTTTCTCCCAGTATGGAATTTGTTACATCAATTTTTGTTTGTTTGTAATTAACTGGGTGTCTCTGTGTACCAGTGGCATGACAGGAAGCTATTTTCTGTTTCTAGTGTAAACATGCATCTTCAAAACAACTATAACATGAGTTGTCTTAGACTGAGGTCTTTGAGGCATGTCCTCAGTCTGGGATACTGAAGGGAGTGAGGGCCTTTATTTATGTAAATGCTCCACTTGGATGAACCTCGCAAACTCCAGGGACTGTGGACTGCATTGCTGGAGGTCATGGAGTGAGTGAAGAGGAGATACAAAATCACACATGCCCCCACAATGCAAAGCATCATGGGCTGCATATGCAAATCACCACAGAATGTTATGCTGGTCCAACTTTAAGCAGAATTGCATGGTGCCGAAAGGCCTTTCACCACAGTTTGCAAAGGGTGCTAACAGAAAACATAGACACGTGGTTTGTCCTACCAGGACTCATCAGTATGCCTCGTCTGTTTGACACCCAGTGGAATGGACCAGCTACCCTTAAGGCAGCGTGCTTGATATATTGTGGTGAACCCATTAAAAAAAAAACTATTTAAAGATAAAGAACCCCAGCGCAAACACCGAGGCAAGGGTTACCCTAAAGGGCATTTGGCTTAAAGCCAGTTTCAAGAAAATACAGACCACACATGCCCCACAATGCAAAGCATCATGGCTGCATATGCAAATCACCACAGAATATTATGCTGGTCCAACTTTTAAGCAGAATTGCATGGTGCCGAAGGCATCTCACATAGTTTGCAAGGGTGCTAACAGAAGACATAAGACGCGGTTTACGTCCTACCAGGACTCATCAGTATGCCTCGCCTGTTTGACACCCCAGTGGAATGGACCAGCTACCCTTAAGGCAGTGTGCCTTGGATATATTGTGGTGAACCCATTAAAATAAAAAACTATTTAAAGTCAAAGAACCTCTGTGCGCAAACACTGAGGCAAGGGTTACCCCAAAGGGCATTTGGCTGGGAAGTGGAGTGGGGAGTGAAGAGGAGTGCTACTTCTTCGTAAATGTTTCTTTTCCCCATTCCCTTGTCTGTCTTTATCTCCTTCTCCTTGTAATGTTAGACCTCCAGATTGATTCCCATCAAGACATCTGTCTGCAAATACCAGCTGTGGACCAGACCACCACCTCCACAAACTCAGCACACATGTGAACCCCCCACCCAGCTTCAATGCTAAAAAGTGCAAAATTATGTACATAGGACACAAAACCCAAGGGCAGTGTACCAAATAGAGGGTGGGAGATGGTGACAACCACAAAACAAGAAGGGACTTGGAGGTCATCATATCTGATGACCTGAAGGTAGTAAAGCAGTGTAATAAGGCAGTGGAAAAGACTAGTAGAATGCTGAGGTGCATAGAGAGGGGTATCATCGGCAGAAAGAGGAGATAGTGTTACTCCTGTATAGATTGATGGTGAGGCCCTGCCTAGAGTACTGTGTCTAGTACTGGAGGTCCCATCTCTGGAAAGATGTAGAAAGGGTGGAAACGGTACAGATGAGGGCAGCAAAAATGGTGCATGGACTGCATAAGAAGCCCTACAAGGAAAGACTCAAGGAATTAAATATGTACTCTACAGAGGAAAGAAGGAAAGGGTAGGCATGATAGAAACGTTCAAATACATCAAAGGTATTAATAAGGTATAGGAGGGGTATTTTACATGGAAAAGATGCCCAAGAACAAAGGAGCATGATATGAGGCTGGAGAGGGGAGGCTAAGAGGAGATGTGAGGAAGTACTTCTTCACAGAAAGGGTGTTGAACGTCTGGAACAGCCTCCCAGCAGAGGTGGTGGGTACTAAATGTAGCAGGATTCAAGCAGGCATGGATTAGACACAAGGAGACCTTAGTAACAGGGCTGGGGGAGTAAGGCTGTAGATTGAGTACACAGTAGGAAGGGAATATAGGGCACACTAGGTGGGCAAAAGATTATTTTCTCCCAACAACTTCTATGTTTCTGCAGCACCTCCTGCACCTGGAATGGTTGTTTATTCAAGTGCATCAAACAGTTTTCCTCTTGCTGATGGAGAGCATAGCGGATACTCCTGATGAGCTAGGGATTTGGCCTGATCAACAAGATATTATGGGTTGCCTGTGCAGGATGGTACAGAGTGAGTTTTAAGGGTAAGTGCCTCTTAAAAAAGACACGGAAGATTTTGGATTTGGGACTGATGGCTATGTTTTGCATCTCAGAACTCTTTCAGCTTGCCAACTGGGGTCAGAGTAGCAAGCAACCAAGTGACTGCAGAACCTACTCCAGAGCAACTGGGTTCAAGAGGCCCAATCAGCTCTTAAAGATCCAGATGACAGGCCCTCCTCTGTGAGTGACAACTGACCCTGGCCAATAGTGAGACCAAGGCCAATGGGAAGGTGCAACCAGTGGAAACAGTGGACATGAAGACAGTACAGGTCTTCAAGCCAAGGTAAGTCTAGACAAATATCTGCTTATTAAGGGACTCACTGGATACCCTGGTGGTAGACCAAGTAGGGAACCCCTTTGAATTAGTATTGCAATAGTATTAAAATATTAGTATAGAATTACTAAATGTTTGCACAGCATCGTTATTCATACCAGCTTATGAAGTAGAGGGGTAGACATGGCTGTTGTTAGTCGACTGGTGCCCTTGATTACTCACCAAATGACCATTTTATATATAAAACATTATTAAAACTGCCCCAGTAGACTTTAATAGTGCGCGCCCCATGCTCTCCTGGTACATGTCATTACGTGCTTGACCGTGGTGTCAGATCATTGGCTGATTCAGAGACTGGGAAGTGGAAGAGATCCAGGGGCCAAGATACGAACCTTTCTACTTCTAAAATAACAGAAAAAGATTTTATAAGATACACACAGATGGCTTTTCACTGAGGTGAGGCACCAGAATATGTAGCACACCTATAACTTGGTAAATCTCTTTAAGCATTTCTGAACTATGCTGCTGTGCTGGAATAGCACACTGTCATGTGGTTACATTTGACCAATCACATTTCATGTATTATCTTATCCATTTTATAATGCACAAAGTGCATATAAAATGAAAAACATTACATTAGTGTAAGCGTTAGCTTGTTCTGGGGTGTTGTCATGGGCTTTAGTCATTATTGGCCAGTCAGGTTGTATCATGCAAAATATTCATTTTATCATCAGGGAATGATGTAGTATTGTATCCTAGTAGCTACTATACTTTGTGTGGACTAGACTAGAAAATGGTATTGATTAAAAAGTCACCATGACAACCTAGTTTACCTTGCCTCAGTGTACTGGTGGTGGGGCGGGTTTCAGGATGAACTGACACTGCCTGTCCTTGGGGAGCTGCTTCATGAGGGAGGTCCCATCGCTGTTTGCAGGTAGGATGTTATTGTTGCTTCCTGTGACAGATCACTTGCCTCGCAGGCAGTTCATAATGATACTGAATGGATACTCATGACCTGTTAGATCAGCAAACAAAAGAAAATAAAATCAAAACAAGAAGGAAAGTATGAGTAGGAACTCTAGATGGCAATCATGCAGGATGTTTGGTGGGAGAAAGGGGTGTATTTGGTGGAATGGGAACAACTGACTTGTATATGATATTTAGTATGAGTCATTGCTTGTGCACTGATGAGCCAAGGACCTGGTGCCATACACTGCCTGTGTCTATTTGCCCCTAAGGGCCATTTTGTAATGCTGATGAGTCTAACAGTAGGCTGTACCTGTGCATCCCTGCATGCCACGCTCCTGAGACAGGGGGCATTTTGTGGATGCAAATGGAGCTGGCAGTCTCCTCACTGCAGAGCACTCTCACTGCTGCCTTGCATTGTACACTGCAACAAGGCAGCGGAACTGTAGCAGTGCAGTGTGTTGATCCAACCCTGTACTGAGTGGGACTTACTGACCAGTGGCGTGCCATCACTGCTGTGACCCTGGGTGACAGTAAGTACCGAGAATACAGCCCACTGTCCCAGATAGTGAGGGAGCAGTGCCTTTTGCATAGTCATTTATTTTGGTCTCAAGAAAAGTGCCATTAAACAAAGGGTGTTATAATAAAAATAGAATAATGAGGAGAACATAGAGATAGTCATTTAATGGAGCACCTCTGGCTCTCTGATGGCCCAGCAAACCCAAATTATCTCATTGGGAGGCACGCCAAGCTGAGGGAGCTGCCACAGTGGTGTACCCCAGCAGAGGGTTGATGGTGAGCTCCGGCACCATAGCTAATCCTGTGGCTGGGCCAGGGTGATTGCTCCTGCTGAAAAAACAGGCTGCATGTGCACAAGGCTGACAGAGGCTGCACTCACATTGGGGAGATGGGGGTCAGAAAAATGGGAGAAAAACCCACAGCCATTTAAATGACTGTCTGGGTTCTTGACTCCACTGACTCCCTTGGGTCCTGGTGCCTGCAATCACTAGACTGCCTCAGGGAGAAGATGGCCCTCACCCTGGAGTTCCTGCCATGGAAGGCAGAACCATGAGGGTAGCAGGTGAGCTACCAGGGGCTCTGGGAGACCAGAGACACAGGCTTGAATATGGTACATCACTGGGACCAGTGTATATCGCTAGACAGAGACAACGGACATAGTAGGTGAAAAAATCTCTATGAAAAATGAGCACTCCTTTGTTGTTTCAGAAGTATAAAATGTGTTAATGCAGACTCAAAATGGAGAAATGGAACGTATCATGCAAGATAAGAGATAATGGGTCATCTAAATAGAGTAAAAGGGTGTAAGTCAAAATTCTCATCATTAATGTGTACCACAGCATTAAATTATGTTACTTTAAGTTTCTCTTAGATGTTAGCCCATTTAAAGATTATGGCTTTAACCACTATTTCATTTTCATTTCATTTATTTGTAATTGCAGGTAGGTACACCGAGATACAAGATCCCATTTTCAGGCACAACCTGAAGTCAGTAGGTTCAACAGACAAACTAATCGACACAGAATACATTAATCAACCATTAAATACAATAAACAGTTAACATCATTTTACACAAGAGCAAACATTCAGTCTTTTAAAATGAATGGAAACAGCAGTGGAGAAAGTGGTGATTGATAAAGACTACTTCATCAGGTAACGGGTTTCACACTGTTCCAGCGCACAATAAGTGAAGGACCTTTTCCTGAGTTTGTACAAACCAATGGAAGGGTCAGTTGGGACTTAGTAGATGACCATGAACTGTATGGGGAACTATATGTATCCAAAAGGGCTGGAAGTGATGTTGGAAAACCTGTATGTGGTATTTTAAACGTAAAAGTGACATAGCAAAGTTATAAGTATTTTGAATGGATAGCCATTCAAGGCTAGTCAAAATATTACAGTGATGTGTCTGGGAAGGTGCCATTAATATAAATATTCAATTTTATATAACAATGTTTATTTCAGGAAATAAAAGAAGAAGATGAGGCATCAATAATTAAAGAAACGTAATTTAGGACCAGTAACAAAACAATATTGTACAATAGTTTTACAAGAATCTTTGGTCAGAAATTCAGACAGCCAATAAAGAGCACCAATTTTAGAATGTAACTTGGCAATAACCTTATCTATGTGTATATTTTAATGATGGATCTACGTACATGCCTAGATATTTAAATGATTTAACAACTTCTATAACCACCCCCAGCATGCTAACAGCAAAATTACCAGAATGTTTTTTTAATGTAGGTTCTGAGCCAAATATCATGGATTTGGTTTTAGCTTATTCAACACTAGATTGTTTTGAGAAAGCCAGGATTGCATATTGTTAAATTCAGTGCTCAATAATAGATTAATATCAGTGACATTAGAATCATTAGTGAATAAAACTGCATTGTCTGCATATAATAACAGGTCACAGTGCTCTACCACTTTCACCACAGGGTCTATGAACAGTGAAAAAAGTAGAGGACCCAGTATGGAGCCTGATGGACCCACACTGTACTTCTTGATAAGATGAACATATTCTGTTTAATTTAACACACTCTATCCTATTAGTGAGATAGTCCATGAACCAAGACAAGGCAGGACCTCTCACCCCCAATCCAGATAGCCCATCTAGTAAAACCGTATGGTCAACAAGGTTGAATGCCTTGGTTAGGTCCACAAATACTGGCCCTGTTAAAGTACCACTCTCAGTGACCCAGAGTACAGTGTCCATGAACCTTGAAGGCAGTCTCAGAACAGTGCCCCAAAACCATGTTGGTTAGGGGAGATCAAGTTATGAGTCTTGGTATAATCACCAAACTGTTTGTATACCAGTTTTTCTTGAAGTTTTGACAAAGCAGATAAAACTGAGATAAGGCAATAATTACAGAATTCGGTTTGTGACCCAGATTTTAAGACTGGTGCAATGCATGATTTTTCCATAAATTTGGTATTGGGCATGTTTGAAAGGATACATTAAAAATAAGACTAATCGGTTATGCAAGTTGGGAAGCAGCAAGAGTCAGGATTTTAGGTGACAGCTCATTGCAACCAGGTGCTTTGTCGGGCTTCAGGCTAGTTAGAGTCTGAACACCTCAGAACTACTGGCAGTTTTCAAGTAGACTTTTGTTGGTTCAGGTTAGATTCAGTACAGTACAGTGGTGAATTTGATCTTGTAAACACTGTGACTAGTATGGTCCAACAGGTCTCTGCAGTATGAATCCAGATTAGAGAATTGGAATTGAATTCCTCTGCAATAAGGGCAGAGTCTGTTAGTGATTCCTCATTTTTAGCATACAGGGTCTCTCTCTCACTGTGTGGGGGATAAATAAAGATTGGATTGAGCTCCAAAACTTTCTGGGGTTGTAAAGATTGGTCTGTTGCTGTTTTGAAAGTAATGCATTTTAGCTAACATAACTTCCTTTTTACACAAATTCTGCCTTAACTGGTAAGCATTTAAATCAACGGATGTCACACTTTTCCTATACTTTCTCTAGGCAGTGTCTGTTTCCTTCATTAGTTTAATTAAATTTCTATCGAACCACTTAGTCTCCTTCCACTAACTCTCCTTTTAACTAAAGGAACAAATTTATTTACAACTTCTGTAAGGGTAGTGATAAGAAAATCTATGGCGCAGTCTCGTCAGGTATAAGATTTAAATAAGACCAGTCGGTTTCTGAGAGAGCACTAAGAAGGCTGGGAACATCCAATTTTGAGTAACATCTAAACTCTAAATATCTAGGTGGAGGTTTAGAAATTATTTAACTCTTCCATATCTCAAAAACTGGGTGATGGTCACTGATGGAATCTGAAGTCAGGCCACTAGATAAAATATGGTCATTTCTATTGGTCAAAAACCAGTCAAGCAGCGCATGCTTGTTTTTTTTATATTCTTATTTATCTGCCTGCTGTGGTGACTACCAGTGGGGGCATCCAGCTGCCAGCCCTGCCTGCTGTGGGCACCAGGCTCACTCTCACATGATGGGGGATCCCGGCATGGCCGTCGCCGATCCCGCTGGAGGGTCTCCCATACCCTATCCAGCCAGACTGGCTCGGACCCTCCAGTGCGATTCCATGCTCCAGGTGATGCAAGATGTGGCCATCAGGCTGCACAGTCATACCCAGCCATTTCCTTTTTTTCTCCCTTTGGGGCACAGGCGATGCAATGATGTCTGCGCATGTGCATACCCGACTTCTGCTGCGCTCCACCCAGTCACACCAGTGCAGCGGTACCCCTGGGCATCCCTAGGGGTCACTGAAGCATGGTGTCAATTCCCTAGCCCTCCCCAGGACTAGGAGAGCTGCCTTCTGACACTCAATCCTAGTCCACCTCTGCCAACCCCGATGACCCATGCTCATTCGAACCGGGCCGCTGGCGTGGCCAGCAGTGTGGTGTCTAGCGCCTCAACCCTCAGTGCCACTGGGCTGGATTCTTGTTGGTTTTAAGATTAAGTTAGGTAAGGGATGTTATTAACTGCCGTAGCCCTGAATGCATTAAAGTAGTTTTAAATAGAAGATTATTGTTACTGCCCCAATTTAAATTAAAATCCTCCCACTGCTATAGTTTCGCCTTTAATACTGTGTGACATCAAGTCTGAAAATCTTGAAAACCCTGTTTACTGTTTTTGAGGGGTTGTAAATACAGTAGATGGATAGTTTTTGAGCCCTATATTAAGTCTAAAAGCAAGATATTCAAAAGACGTCTGATTTTCATCAGGTTGTGGAGGGTCTCAGTTGTAAACCTGTCTCTTATATAGAACATGACCCCCCAAGTTGGACCCACCTTTTCTGTGAATTTAGTACCCTGGGAGTGTTATATCAGAATCAAGGATTGTGGGCTGAAGCCAAGTTTCAAAAATAGCCAAGACATCAGAGTATGCTAATTCACTCAGGCCTCAATCTCATGCATTTTGTGGCTATGCTTCTCACATTCATATGAACTATCTTCATCCCCCTTTTACAGGTATGAAGTAGTCCGAGTTATTTTCAAAGGCTGAGGCAGGGGGTCCAGGATTTAATTCTATGTCCCAGAAAGCAACAATAAGCTAGTTAATGCATGAGGATGAGGCCTGGGTCAATCAACTGGCATATGTTAACAGGCCTCCTTACAAGGAGACCAGTACTACAGGCCAGATTTTTATAATATGGGCCAAGTTCCTGAAATAAATTCAAATCAAAGGGGTTAGTAAAATGAAGCAATTTTTTTTTTTAGCATTCCTTAATAGACAGGTTTGCTTAATGCTCGAGGCAATGATGCTGTCTAATGTTAGAAAAGCCAAAAGTAAATAAAACTCAGACAAAGGTCCTTACGAGCCATGATTCAACAAATATAGGTAACATAATTTAAAATAAGCCTATTAAATAGTTGCACACCGAGCAGGAGTAAAGGTTATTGTGCTCAGTATGTACACAAATGTCTAAAGTAAGTCATATCTACAAAGATTTAAAAAGTGTACCAGCCAAAATTCCAGTTCAGGTTCTGTGGGGAGGGGTAGGGTATGACAAAAGACAGTTGATGGATGGGTAAATACATAAGATAAATGAAGTAGATAACTGCACAACTGTCATCGAACCTGGCCGGTAGCACAGAGGTAGGGTACCTGCCTGTGATGTAAAGGGTCGAAGATTCAAAACCCCAAATAACAAGTGGAAAAAAGTATAGAAGTAAGGGAGAGGTGGAGAACAACCAGGGTCGGTAGCCAGATTGTGGGAAGAAACTGAGCTGAAAATGGTAAGGAAAGTATAGAAAGGGATGTGACTAGTGACTCCTAGTGGTCACAAAATAAAACCAACTAATGGAGAAACAGGGACTTCAATAGCGCTGAAGGAGTCGGTCATGTGACTGATCATGTGACCTGAAGGAGTTGGTCACGTGACCTTAAGACCTATAAATTAAAAGTCAGACCAGGAGGGTGAATGGCAAAGTCAATGCGCTCCACGCATCAACAGGCTACACTAGGAAGCCAAGAATGTTATGCCACTTGCTCTTTGTATCTGGGCCAGTTTTAGAGGGCTCCTGCCACAGTGTCTATGCTCTGTTTGTGGGATAAATGAGCAGGTAAGCCCATGGAGAGGAAGAGATATATATCAATTAATGAAGGGGAAACCTGTCCCAAACAAGGAATGAGTGCTGGGGGAGGGTATGGTAACATACACTGCTGTCTCAATTAATGAAATGAAACAGACATCTAAAATCAGATTAATACACTATGCAAACCAACAAGCTAGCACAGTCAGAAGGCAGAGTAATAAGCATAAAATACAACACGAGCAGTATACAAATCTGGCTAATATACAGCAAAGGTTCTCAAAGTACAGTCACATGCACTGAAAATCCATGTTGAAACTGGTAGTAGAACAGCTGCCCAGGCCCTATCATTTCAATCATAACCATGTAAGACAAGAATGACAATTGGTAGAGTCCATTACTAATGTGCTCAGTCACAAGGAGGATTGTAAATACCCCTGTTATAGTATAACCATTAACAAAAACAAGCAAACAAAAAAAACAGGCTGGATGACTACATCAGAGCTTTATTCAACAAAACACACATACTGTATTCTCAGCAGACATCCTACTCTGTGCACTGCAGCCTGCTCTAGCTGATCAGGGTTTAAATGTGCTCCTCGACTACTGGAAGCTCCCATTATTGCAGTTACATTATGACCCCCGCAGTGTAACCTAGATGTTAGACCAATGAGCTGTGAGCAAGCTTTTACATCCATCAGACCTGAATTTAATCCCTACAACCTCAACTTGCATACAGACGACCGTTAAAGTCACTTAACCTTCCTGTGCTCCTTAGATACACCTAGAAATAACTCTTGTCTCAGTGTACCTTTCCTGGCCAAGAATTGTAAACTAAAAAAAAAAACAGAAAAAAAGATTACCACTGTATTGTGGTCTCTGATCATGCCATCAGCACAGAAGCTATGTTGTGGTACGGTGCTTCTAGCCTTAAAGAGGACAGGAAATGTGTCTGAATTTGTTACTGCTTGGAATGTTCCTGTTTTTAGTAAATAGATCCCTACATAATCTGTACTTAACTGTACATAAGAATAAAAGTTGATGTGAAAATTGTTTTATAGTGTTTATTTTTATGAACAACATTCTATTCAGTTCTCTCTATGAAGCCAGGAACTTGGGAGTTTGGGCTGTGTCACTGCAAGGATTCAGAACTCTAACCACAGTTGCTGATTCATTAGAGCAGTACTCAGAGTTCTAAATACTGTAGTCAAAACTCTAGATTCCTGATACCATGAAAAGAACTGTGCAGAATGTTGTCCAACCCTCCCAAAAAAACAACAACAGAAAACACAGTTTTTACATCATCTTTTATTCAGCACAGTTAAACATTGATTTGTGGTACAGGTATGAAAGTAATTTCTGAAAATAAGAAACTTGCATGCGACTGAAAGCTGGCATGAATTTTATTTACTAGAACATGAAAAACAGCGCCACCCTGTCTTATGCTGATACAGACAAAAGGAATGTAAAGACAAAACATTTCTGAAGTTATGTAAGTGTTTATTAAATAACCTTGTACAAGTATGGTCAGCCCCTCACGAGGATATTGGACTGAACAAAGGAAATTTACACCTCCGCCCAGTGGGGTGCAGACTTCACAGTTTGGGCAGAGTTTCCTTGTCCTGCTCTAATATCTCCATGATGGGACTTCAGAAATGCTTGTATCTTTACCTTTCTTTGGTATGTACTTACATTAGATGGCGGTGGTGCTGTTTTTCATTTTCCAGTAGTCTTAGCGTTTAATGCGATACTCCCTCTGCGGTAAGCAGACTTCACAGTTTGGACAAAATTAATGTCCCCTTTAAAATAATAAAAATAAATAAATTAAAGCACAGATTATACTTGCTAGTTACCTTTATTTTGCTAGGTTTTATGATATATACTATATCTATATCTATATCTATCTATATATATATATATTATAAACTGACTCTTGTAAGCATTTACTACTTAGGAGGCCTAGCCTGAACATACAGAGTGCAGTATCAGTCAGATAAAAGCATGGAAAAAATTCCTGAAAAAATATATTGCAATTTTTAAATAATTAACAATTAAGTACTATAATTTATTCATTAAATAAAGGTGAGGCAGAGAGCATCCCATGGTAAAGATGTTCCATTTTCAAAGAGGTTCTAAGGAGAACTTCTATTAGCATAGTGTGCAGTTATCAGTAGACACATCTTTAGAGGTCTCTCAAAGTTGTACAGTATACCTAAAGTATTTGTTAGCCTGATAATAGTTTCTATTCCAAATGGAAAAATTATTTTTATTTCTTTTACTTTATGTCATGAAAATTGGCAAACACATATGACTAGCAGGCTTATTGTGGGATACCTTTGATGTTTTGCATCAATTTTCTCCTTATGGCCCCCACACCTGATGTTTTAGTTCATGGGGTGGGAGTAAAGATGCTATGGGTCACCCTGGAGATGGGGAATGGAGCCATTATTTACACTGGAGTGCTCTACAGACTTCAAGCATGGGAGAGGAATTACATAAGGTACTGGTGGAAGCCATTGGCAAGATGGCAGAAAGGGAGGAGGTACTGCTGGTGGGGTGCTTCAACCTATTGAATGTAGATTGAAGCCTCCCAACAGCAGTTCAGTAAACAGGGACATCCTGGACTAGGGTTGTCAGAACAGGTTCGGCAAGGAATTGAACCCTCCTCGAACCTGGTGTTCGAGTTCTAACAGAACTCGAACACTAAATGGTCGCAAAGGGTTCGAATCACCGAGAGACGCAGCGACGTGGGCCGAGTAGCAATGCGAGCAGCGGGATCTGTGGGGGTATTTAAAGAGATGCGCCATGAGGAGGGCGCCATTTGACTGAGGATCATGCAGACAGAGGCAGCAGCAGCAGGCAGCACCAGCAAACTGTAGCAAAAGCGGTTAGCGGCGTCTGCTACTCTTGTCCAGTCGTGGCCACTTCTTCTCCTGTGAGACCGAGAACAAGAAAAAAGCTAAAAATCGGGGAGACTGGGAGTGGGACTAGGGGCGGTTCAGGACAGAAGGAGGGAATCGGGAGGGATTAATCAAGATTGGGGAAGGGACTGGGGAATAGGGAGGGATTGATGAGACCAATATCAGGAGGACTGGAGGAGGACTCGAGAGAGAGACTAAAAAAAATAAAGACTGAAGATTATAAGAACCTTTGTGAATGTGAAATGTGATTATTTGAAACTGCAGCACACTGCACACTCAGCAGCTGCCAGCAACAAGCATACAAGGGGGCAAAAAAGGCAAATAAATCTTTCTGAACCTAGTGTGTGTGTCACAGAGAGCAAGCCAGTGTGTGCCCCTTGACTGCACTGTACTGTACCCTACCCAGTGTGTGTTACAGAGAAGCCCAGTGGCCAGTTGTGTGGTGGCATTAACCTTACATGACAGAAGCGTAGAAATATAATTCTCATTCCCTGGTTTGCGTATGTGACTCCGTCTCCTGTGGTCAGCCCGTCACCCTGCTGCTGTGTGCCCTTTGACTGCACTGTACCCTACCCAGTGTGTGTGTTACAGAGAGAAGCCCAGTGGCCAGTTGTGTGGTGGCATTAACCTTACATGACAGAAATGTAGAAATATAATTCTCATTCCCTGGTTTTGTGATGTGACTGCCTCCTGTGGTCAGCCCATCACCCTGCTGCTGTGTGCCCTTGACTGCACTGTACCCTACCCAGTGTGTGTGTTACAGAGAAGCCCAGTGGCCAGTTGTGTGGTGGCATTAACCTTACATGACAGAAATGTAGAAATATAATTCTCATTCCCTGGTTTGCATATGTGACTCCGTCTCCTGTGGTCAGCCCATCACCCTGCTGCTGTGTGCCCTTGGACTGCACTGTACCCTACCCAGTGTGTGTGTTACAGAGAAAGCCCAGTGGCCAGTTGTGTGGTGGCATTAACCTTACATGACAGAAGCGTGAAATATAATTCTCATTCCCTGGTTTGCGTATGTGACTCAGTCTCCTGTGGTCAGCCCATCACCCTGCTGCTGTGCCCCTTGACTGCACTGTACCCTACCCAGTGTGTGTGTTACAGAGAGAAGCCCAGTGGCCAGTTGTGTGGTGGCATTAACCTTAATGACAGAAATGTAGAAATATAATTCTCATTCCCTGGTTGCATGTGTGACTCAGTCTCCTGTGGTCAGCCCACACATCACCCTGCTGCTGTGCCCTTTGATTGCTATGTGATACCTATGCCCAGCAGCCCAATCATTCTGTAAGCCTTGAACCTGGGATCCTTTAGTTGCAAACTGTCATATTCTTCAATTACTTTCAGTCCATGTATCACAGTGTCACACAACCAAAATAAAATTTTGGAGTTGTAGCACGATTACAGATCACATTGCTTTGTTACACAGGAATTGTTTGGGTGTTGGTGTGTTCACTGCAGTATACTGGACTGGTAGTACTGGTACTTACTGTCTGTTATGGCTGACACCAACATAGATGAAGCATTTAGTGCTGGTGTTGGAGCAGGTGTTGGTGGTAGTGGTAATCCTGGTGCTAACAGAAATAACCAAAATGTTTCACGTGATAAAATTCAACAAACAGCAAAAGAGCAACAGTAAGTAGTGGTAGGGGACCTTTTAAGAAAACCTGTACAGCTGCTGGAGTCACACGGAGAGCCACCATAAGGTATGCCATTCATGCCGTTAAGATCCCTGTGACTAGCAGCAATAATGCAAGTGACAGTGAGTCCCTCTCTGACTCAGACAGTAGCTCTTGTCTCAGTCCCACACTGTTGTGTCTCGTGACAAATCATTACTTCCTCAACAAAGTGAAATGAGCAAGTCTGCTGACAATGAATCAGGTAGTGCACTTGCAAATACATCCAGCACTGTTGGCAATGAAAAGGACATATCCATTGAATCCACCACTTCTGTGTTGGCCAGCAATGAAAATCCATCAGAGTCTTCTGTCCACTCTTCTAGCACCAAGGAGCATGTCCCAGGTTCTGTTAGGACAGGTGAAAAGACACAAACAGTCTTTAGCTATCTTCCTAACACTCGAACAAAATCTGTCACATCTGAGGTGTGGAATTATTTCTCAGTCAGTAAAACTGATCCATGCAGAGCAATTTGTTCCTGTGTAAACAGAGTGTAAGCACCGTGGTAAGTTGTGTCATGCCTTAGCACTTACAGCTCTTAAACGCCATCTGAAAAGCATTCAGTTTTGCTTGATCATCCAAAACCAAACCCATGTCCTCCATCTTCCAGACCGCACGTGAGAAGGGTCAGGATCAGGAATCTGAAATGGATACTGAATTGTCTGAACTTGATGCGGGCAGAACCACTGCCAGCCCTAGGATCACTGTTACCACCAATGCCAGCACCATTAGTACCAGTTGCACATCCAGTGATGGCACTGAATGTATAAGTCCTAGTCCACCATCTCGCGCCCATCTGCCCATCAAGCATCGTGTGTATAATAAACCAGCAGAGACATGTTGCAAACAGCTAACACTGTCTCAAGCATTTGAAAGGAAGAATACCTTTACTAGAAATCATCCAAAGACCCTTCATCTTAATCACTGAATTGGTGAACTGTTAGCGGAGCCCTTCTCCCATACTCTTTGGTAGATCATGAGATTTTAGGAGCTCATGACATTAGCAGAGCCTCGTTACAATGTTCTCATCGAAGGTACTTTTCCTATGTTGAAATACCAAACATTTATCAGGCTTTAAGCGACAGTGATGCTTACATAAAACTGTAGGGGTGGGGTTATTCATGTCAACAGATATGTGGACAACACTCAAAACATAGATTACATGTCCTTACACTCATTGGGTCACGCTTTCTTGTGCTTCTTCAAAACAAAGACACCCCAAAAGATGGCGCTTCATGCATATAGAGAGTTTGGGCAAAGTCACACTGCTGCAAACATCTTGCAGGAACTAAATGACCTCCTTGACGAATGGGTTTATTCTCACGGGTCTAAAATGTGCTTCATAGTAAGTGACAATGGACCAACATCTTAAAAGCAATACAGGATGGAGGATTTCTGCATGCTTCTTTGCTATACACATTACTTACACTTAATTGTCACAGGTTTCTCAAGCAACGAAACACAAGTGGACGGTATATGATTGCTGTTTGCCAAAAAATTGTGACTCACTTTCACATTCAACCAAGGCTATAATGGACATTGTCCGAACTGCAAAAAAACACAAGCTGCCCCAGCAAAAGCTGATTCAAAATGTTTCCACTGCTGGAACTCAACGCTTTATATGCTGCAGCGCTCTTGGAGCAAAAAGCAAGCTGTACATGAGTACTGCCCCCAGTTACATTATTGGAATGGCATTATGCTGTCTGTGCTGCAGTGGAAATTGATGGAGACAGTGTGCTGTATCCTAGCTCCTTTGAGACAGCTACAAGGGACATGTCTTCTGAAGGTGCATCTGTGAGTCAGGTTATCCCACTCATAATGCTCATTTCACATCGTCTTAGTGTTCTAAATCTACAAATAGAAAAGACAGATCTGAAGCGCCAGACAACATGTCGCCTATATCATGGAATCTCGTAAAGAGAATGAGCGAGCACTTCAAAACCAATGACAAATTAGTTGCAATGAAGAAATCAAGACACTACATCCTTGCAACTCTCTTAGATCCCAGGTTCAAGGCTATACATCTTCCAAAAACAGATGATATAGAGCAGTACAAATGTATGTTGCTAGATGAGCTGCAGCACTCACAGGAGTCAAACACAGACACCTACAGTACCATCAGGTTGTCATCACCACAACATGCAGGTTCATCTTCACAAAGGGATACAGAACTGGAAAAGTCACCAAACATTAACAGTAGTTGTTCCCACAACTGCCACTTCTTCAACCCCTTAGTAGCAAGCTAAATCTGTGGCAAAACCTTTCCCAAATTGCTGCCATACCAGCTGCTTCTGCTGATTCCTCTTCTGAGCGGTCTCTGTCCAACATGGTGAACAGTTACCTGCAAGAACTGCCTATTCCTATTGATGCATGCCATTTTGAATACTGGAGACCAAAAAAGTCAATTTGGACAGAGCTGTATGATGAAGCCTGTAAATATCTTGGTTGTCCTGCAACAAGTGTCTCTTCAGAGAGCATGTTAGTACAGCTGGCAATATTGTGACAGACACCAGAAATAGGTTGCTGCCAGAAAATGTACACCGTTAACTTTTATTAAAGTTAATAAGTCAAGATTTTACAGTATCCCTACAAGAGTATACAAACTGATCCTGAAGTGATTGATGTTGTGGATGTTGATGGTGATGATTGACAACTCAGATGGTGGTGGCTGGTAAAAATACTGTGTGGAGACGGTCTCTCTGCACCAAAAAGGAAACTTTTACAGACTGTGATGACTTTGGTTGTCGTCTCTCTCCTTTCTCGATCTACTACCTTGGACTATATATCCCCCAAAACTTTCACCATTTCATGGCAAACTGCTTTGTAACTAGGGTCTAAACTAAAGTCAACAAGTTTTATATACAGGGCAATTTTAACATCAGTGGAACAGGCCTAAATTTGGCATAAAAGGGACACTGTCACGTCAATCCTTTCTGTATCATATTATTTATAGTTAAAGTGCAAACATATATTTTTGGATTTACCTTCTGTGACTTTGTGGTGCATCAGCATGGGCTGGGACAGGAGGACAGTCTATTTTTCAATTTTAAAGAGGACAAAACAATGAGTTCTAATTGGTAGCTGTTTATTATTTTTTCAATTACAGAAATGTTAGCCATAAACAAAAAATGGATGCTAGTACATGGGTGAGGGTTGTGGGTTGGTTTTAACATGGGTGTAAGGTGGCATGGGTACTACTGCACAGATGAGGTGGTGGAAGAAAAGTGGAATGGGTGATGGGATGAAAGGTGGGTGTTGTTTTAGTTCTTTCATTTACAGATTAAGTGATCAGCTGGGGATGGTGAGGAAAAAATGATGACAGACCGAACCTACTGTACACATAATATATATTCTTATTAAATACATTGCAAACTGCTGCCACCTAGCACAATTGTCCTGTCCTTTAAAAAGAGAATAAAGGAATCAGAAATAAAAGAAAATCTGCATCAGCAGTTTTCACAGAATGTGACGTATCATAGTGTTTTGCTTTATAAGTAGTGATAATTTGATACATAATGGGGTTGACAGGCGCTGTCCCTTAAACATCACATGCCAACTGCTGCAGCTACATAAATGTTCCTTAGTATATGGTGAGAAACCACTGTTTTATTTATGTGACTGAAATACAGATTTTATTGAAGTATCAGCTGCAAAAATGCATCATCTTAGAATTTTTGTATGTATTACTTCAATTTGCCAACAAAAATGTTGGTATATGTATGCATTACCTTAGAAAATTGCATGCATTTTGCCAGCAACAATGACTGGCATATTTTTTTATTAAGAACAAAAAACACAGCACCAACACTTCCAAAATATACTGTGTTATGAGTTTTAACTGATAGCATCACAGTACAGAAAGCAGCCATGCAGGACAAAACAGTTTAAACAGACAAAAAGTTGTCTGTTAAACTGTTTAGTCCCATACGCTACGTACTGATGCTATCAGTTAAAACGCATAATACAGTATATTTTGGAAGTGTTGGTGCTGTGTCTTTTGTTCTGGTGCTCACTTTTCCACAGGCACAACTTAGGATTGAAGCAGCCTTCTTGTGGTTTCTGCAAATATTTTTTTATTCCAATGTCTTGACTGAATATGTTATGACATAATATGTTTTGTAACAGTTCCACATGTTGCTGCTGGTACCGTTGGCTGACTTTGTTATAAAAGCTTTCTTTTAAACATAGCAACTTTTGATTCACTCATTTAAAACAGAAAGCAGCAAATAGCTGAAATTAGGTAATATCAGTTATTTTTCTCCTAATTCATGGCGATGAGTATATATAGCAGTACATAAATGGCTAATGTGCCTCTTTCTTTCACTAAGGAACTATGAGCTTTTGCGCAGGAAAACTTTAACTATATGGGTGGATGGGTGGGCCTGTTCGTGATTAAGTTGCTGACTTTAGCAAACAGAAGAAACTATAGATAAACCTAGTTGTATTCCTATCATCAATGTCATACAAGATAATTTCTCTCCCCTTATTTTGAACAGTTTTTCCTTTACATGTATTTTATTACTGTCTTAGTTACTGGCAGCACAATAAAAAATAGGGTTCGAAAGTTCTAAAAAGTTCTAAAAGATTAGAACACTAGAACTTTTCAAAAGTTCTAGACTAGAACTAGAACCCAGAACTTCAGAGGGTTCTGACAACCCTATCCTGGACTCTCTGTAGGAGCATTCCTTCAGCAACTAGGCAGTGAACCCACTTGTGGTGGGGCAATACTGGACCTAGCAGTCACTAACAGGGACAGTGTTGCAAATGTGAAGGTAGGAGGCCACTTGGGGACCGGTGATCACTGTATGGTGTGGTTCAATATAAAGATGGCAGAACTGAACCATACAAGGCGATGGTCCTGGACTTCAGGAGAGCAGATTTTATAAAGATGGGTGAATGCCTCAGTAATTACCTGGCAGGAGTGGATCACCTGGGTGGAGTGGAGGAACACTGGGCAAAGCTAAAAGGTAGCATGGTAAAGCAATAAACCTCTCAGTCAAACAACTGAGCAAAGCAAGAGGAAAAAGATACCACTATGGATCTTAAAAGAGGTGTCTGAAAAGTTAAAGGCTAAAAGGGTAGCATTTAGGAGGTATAAGGAGCCACAGAGGAGGAAGATAAGGAGGTGTATCAGGTGAAACAGAGGAAGCAAGCAGTGAGGAGCACAAAGGCACAAACTGAAGAGAGAGAATAGCCCAGGAGGTAACAACAGGGGACAAGCCATTTTATAGGTGTGTAAGGAAAATAAAATGATGGTGTGGGATTTTAAGGTTAAAAAGGAAGGGGAGAGGCTGTACAGAGGAAGACCATGAAAAGACACACACATCCTGAATAAATAGTTTCATTCAGTGTTCACCGAGAAATAGAAAGGAAAGGCCACAAAAAAAGTAACAGAAGCTTTGGAGGGAGGTGGACACTAGTTCTTCTTCCGGGAGAGAGTCCTGAAGGGACTAGCTAATCTGAAGTTGGACAAATCAATGTAGCCAGATGGGGGGCATTTAGGGCACTGAGGGGGCTCAGGGAGGTAATGGCTGCACTCCGAGCAGTCCTGTTTAACAGTTCACTAGAAACAGAAGTGGTTGCGGAGGACAGGAGGAGGGCAGATGTAGTCCCACTTCACAAAAGTGGCAGCAGGGAGGAGGCTTGCAATTACAGGCCTGTCAGCCTGACATTGGAGGTGGGAAAGTTAGTGGAATCACTGCTGAAGGAAAGATTGTGGAATTTCTTGAATTCAGTGAGTTACAAGACCTGATGCAGCATGGGATGATGGTGGGAAGGGGGTGTCAGGTCATATAAATCTGGTAGACTTCTTCAACTGAGTGACAAAGGATTTAAATCAGGGTGGAGTGGTGGATGTGACCTACCTAGATTTCAGTAAGGCTTTTGACACTGTTCCACACTGGAGACTAGGAACAAAACTGGGTAACTTAAGAGTGGGTCTAGAGGTGGTCAACTGGATAAGAAGTTGGTTAGAGGATAGGCGACAGAGGGTGGTGGTAAGTGGAGTTCACTTCAAGGAATGGAGGGTGACTAGCATGGTGCCTCAGAGATCAGTGCTGGACTAGCCAGCTTTACTGTCTTTATAAGTTACATTGCAGAGGAGCCGGAAAGTAAGGTCTGCTTCTTTGCAGATGACACTGAAATCTGCAATAGGGTGGACAGTCCAGGGAGGGGTTGGAAAGGATGAAGAGAGACCTGAGAAAACTAGAGAAGTGGTTAAGGGTATGGCAGCTGGGTTCCAATTTGAAAAGTGCAAAATAATGCAGTTAGGCACAGAAACCCAGGGGCAGAGTACTAAATGGGTAGAGTGGTACTGATGACTACCAAGCAGGAAAGAGACCTGGGGGTAATCATATCTGATGACCTAAGGTGGCCATGCAGTGTGACACAGCAGTGAGGAGGGCTAGTGGATGCTGGGGTGGACAGGGAGGTATTTAGCAACAGAAAGAGGGAGCTGATGTTGCCTCTGTATAGATCGCTGGTAAAATCTCATCTAGAGTACTGTGTACAGTTCTGGAGACCACATCCCCGGAAGGGCATAGACAGAATAGGAGCGGTCCAGAGGAGGGAAACTAAAATAGTGCAGGATCTGCATCTACGGTAAAGCCCTATGAGGAGAGTCTAAAGGACATCAGTATGTATACCCTAGAAGAAAGATGGGAGGGGGATATGGTAGAAACCTTTAAGCACCTCACAGGGTAAATAAGGTGCAAGAGGGAAGTTTTTTTAAGAAAAGAAGGTGCTCAAGAAAAAGGGGACATGCTATAAAGCTGTGGGGGGTTAGATTCAGGAGAGATGAGGACGTACTTCTTCACAGAAAGAGTGGTTGATTCCTGGAACAGCCTTCCAGAGGAGGTAGTGGAGGTGAAAACAGTGGAAGGATTCATGAATTCATGGGATAAGCACAAGGAAGCATAGTGGAAAGGAAGGGGAGAAAGAACTGTAGATCAAGGTGAGTTCATGGTGATAATGTAGGTATGGAAAATGGGCAGACTGGGTGGACCAAGCAGTCCTTATCTACCATTAAATTCTATTTGCAAGGCTACACCTGTAGTTCAATGGGCTGAGCAACACCACTCCCCCAATCAGGCTTAAAAGGCCACTCCTTCTGGCTAGTCCAGGATCGCTTTTTCCATTGTGGCTGGAGTCGCCGCCTTACTTCGCTCTGGCATGTCTTTTAAACTTGTGCTTTTGGCCACCGCTCCATCTCCTGTGCCTTCTTCCTGCCTCAGCCTCCTACCACCACCATGCAGTTTCATTCACCCTCTCTGCCCGTCCCTAATACCTTGTTCATTCACCTTGGTGTTTCTTTCCCATTTTCTCTGCCTTCTCAGCTTGCATCTCCTTCCTTCTTATGAGTCAGTGCTTTGTGTGGTCCTGGCCTGGCATTCCTCTCTTTTTCTCGCCTGCTTCTCCCTTGCTCCCCTTTCTCTCTAGCCCTGTTTCCTTGCCGTGCTCTGACCTCCCTCTTTGTAGACTCCTTGCTCCACCATTACGGCTTCGCCCACTTCATGTTGGCTCCTCGCTCACCACTCTGTTTTTCCGCCTCATTTCACTCCCGGACGGGTATTTTTCATCCTTTCTGTCTGCTCCATTACCTGTCCTGTGCTCTTGCCTTCACCCACCGCCTCTCTTCCACTGGTCAGCCATGGCTGCTGGTGCTGGCTGTCGCTGTGCTACTCCTGCTTCATTCCTTCCACATCAGGACTCGTGCTGCATTTCTGCCTTCCTTGGTGCATTGCCTCACGGGACTCCCTGCCTGTTCTGCCTTCAGCATCTTCATTCAGATTCCTGGCTCTGCTCTTATCGGGAGGCTTCTCCCAGATCCACCTCTTGCATGTCTCCTGTGTTCTCTGTCTCCTTGCTCGTCCTTCCTGCCTCGATCATTTTGGGGGTCTGCCCTACCATTGCTCACCTCTACTGCCATGCTGTCAGTCATCTAAGTCCTCTGTGCAGGTCCCATATACCTCCAAAGCTTTACCCATATTTCAACTTCACTCAGTGTTTTGACTCCTGGCGAATAATCAATTTCATACCTAAACCACTCATCAGTCCAGCTACCGCTTGACTCCATTACTTTATCTCACTGTTTTCCTCCTTGTCTCACTTTATTTCTCTTACTGCTGCCATTGATTTAAGTTTTGTCACCCCACTTATTTATGTATTTTATTTCTTTTCATGTTTCATTAGCTATCTGGTGTCCTGGTGCCTAGTTTGTGACTACTCTGTTTTCCCGTGGTGGGGACTGCATTGTCGCTGTGAGCACCATGGCTCCAGGAAGCAGAGCAGCTTTCTAGATGTCCTGCTATCATACCTGACCTTAACTGTACAGGCCTTCAAGGCTTCACTCCATTTTCTTATCGTCTGCCCATTCTCAACCTCCTCTTCCCATGCCGACTTCTCAGCTCATCGAGGCTGTGGGCTTCACCCGCCATCATCCTCTCTCCCTCCCATCTTTCATTCCCATTCTGCAGTCTATGCCAGCCTTCAGGCATCCCTCCATCAGCATACCTCGTGATATTCATCTGGAATCTCCACTTGACCATTCCAACTTCGTATCTCCAACCTCACTTCCCCGGTACTTTGTACCTCACCCATCAGCTGTGGGCTTTGCCCAGACATCTCTTCTACTTTCATGCAGTTGGATCCACTCCTAATTTGGCTTCCAGATGGACCTGGTTGGCATACACTCCCATGGTTGCTACTGTAACCTGCCTCCTTCAGACCTGAGTTGGTGTCTCCTTCACTCAACGTGATCTTTCTGTAGGTCTACTTGTTTACATCGACTATCCGAGCATACCCCTCATATGGGTCCCATGCTACCTTGACTCGGCCTCTGTTTCACCCAGAGACATGCCTTCCATGTCTATTGCTCCATGGCTCAGGGCCAGCCTGTAGCCAACTGTCTGACTCTGCATCTCCAAGTCCGCATCTAGAGGTGCAAAGTTCGGAGGGGGTGCTTCTCCCAGACAATAGTGAGAATGTTTTGCTCTGGGTGGACCTTCAGTTGTCCTTCATTCCGGTGACACCTCTGGATGTAGAATTTATGACTTCAAGCTGTGAGGGGTGGGGCTCTCCTCAGCAGGGCCCCCTTAGTTGCCCAAGTGGGTTTGGGGGCACCTCCTTATGCTATTCTTCCTCTGACCATCTCTGGTTCACCTGGTCTGCTCTCAGGGCTCATGTAGGCTGGCTGAGTGCCTCAGTGGTCATTTCTCTCTTCTTTTGCTTTTGTGCATCTAGTTGCAGAGACATCAGTCACAACCTCAAAAGTATTCCTGTTAGAAGGACAGAGTGAGAGCTTCTTCTAGATTGGAATTTTTCTCTTCCCTTGATCTCGCCTCTAAATTGCAGTAGCTGAGCTGTCATTAACCAAAGGTCCTTCAGCCTGGAGGAAGATAACCTAGGCTTTGGATCCCAGAGGTTTCCTCCTCAAAGAGTTTTTTCCTCTTCTGTGCCAATGGTCATAATATTTAGATAGGGTTAGTGCTTTCATAGGTTCCGTAGTTAGGTTCCACTGTTGGATGGAGTCGGATGGTGGCCCTGGCTATTCCCTCTCTCCTTAGGAAGTCCTCCTCCTGCTTCATGTCAGCTTCCAATCCACTTATCATTCCTCATCCTCTGCAGTTCCTGTCCTGTCCTACCCATTTATACCTCTCAACCTCTGGTCCCGTCCTCGATATCATTCTGATTTCTTGCCTCCCTTCACTGCTCGACGTCCTTTTGTGCACTCTTTTGGGCTCCTTCCTAGCTATCCTTAGCCAAGGGAATCATTCCCATGACACCTATAGGAGTGGAACCTCTCTTGGGTCCCTCACTGTCTACTCCTACAGGGTGATATATCCCACAGATAGAGATAAATAGCCACAATATATCTAAGTTGCATAAGCATATATCATACCAAATTACGTAAGCACATTGAATTGCAAGGCTACGCCTGTAGTTCAATGGGCGGAGCAACACCACTAGCCAGGCCTTAAAGGCGCTCTTCCTAGCCAGGCCAGGATCATTTTTTCATTGACCCACCATCCTCCCCTCCTCCTCCTCCAGTGCTCGTCTCTCTTTCCATGGGCTCTTTCCTAAGCTACCTTTAGCCAAGGGAATCATTCCTGTAGCACCTATAGGGGTGGAACCCTTCTCTAGGGTTCCTTGCCATCTACCCCCACAGGCTGGTATATCCCAGGATAGAGAGGTGAATAGCCACAATGTATCCAAGTCGCATAAGCATATATTGTACCAAGTTGTGTAAAACACATTGAAGTTTATGTTTCTATGTTTCACTATGTTTATATCCTTCCTCCAGCTGGAAGGCAGGCAAGCAACTGACTTCACAGCCCATACCAATGCTTTCTATGACTGACTTGCAGGGTGTGTATAAATGGCAGGTAGCATTGTCCCTACCTAGGCAACAGTGCCTAACTTTTGGGATGCAGTCAACAGCCAGCTGGCCACCATGTAGGAGTCCAGAATCATGCATAAACCCAAGTGTCCCCATGTAGCAACACAAATTTCAAGCAATAAAAGTTAATGTTTAAAACCATCAAGGTTTTCTACATTTTTGTTATTTTCCAGTATCAGTGTTTTAACCCTTAGGCTGCTGATAGAATTAGAATGTATAGGAATTCTGCACTGATATGTCAGTCTGTGGCCCAGCAAGGATTAAATATTTACAGGAATGTGTGACTACACCAGCCATATAAGTACAGATTCCACTGTAGGTCAGTTTAACTCATTTATTGCACAAAATAATAAAACAACCAACATGGTCGAGTAACACTTGATCGCTTCGGATCTACTGCAACCTTTTATCAATTAAGCTTTTGATAAAGGGTCACAGTAGATCCAAATGCATTGTTACTGATCATGTTGGTTGTTTTATTATTTTGTGCAATACATGAGTTAAACTGGACCTACAGTGGAGTCTGTACTTATATGGCTGGTGTAGTGCCCACATTTCTGTGAACCTGTTGCAAGTGTTTCAAGGAGCACCTACCTTCCTGTGCGCACTATCTTGTATTGTGGAGGGTTAAATATTTCTGCAAGCTTACAGAATGATAAATTCTGTTGCTAGAATTCCAGTGGAATTGCCATTCTGCTTCTGAAATGTTCTGCAGAAGTTTTAAGAAAAGTCTGCAAACTTCTGCCAACAAGTACACTACAGATGTTATTTTCTAAAGTATGGTGAAACGTAAACAGTGTTTTTACATAGAAACATAGAAGCATAGACTTTGACGGAAGATAAAGACTGCTTGGCCCACCTAGTCTGCCCATTTCCTACCTATTGGATAAGCTGCAGATCCTAGTTACCCACAGCCTACTTCTTCCTAACCCCACCAGAATTACCTTATGTCTGTCCCATGCATTCTTAAATTCCCCACTGTTTTGACTCCACAACCTCCTCAGGAAGACCATTCCATGTGTCCACCAGCCTCTCTGTGAAAATTACTTCCTCACATTGCTCCTGAGCTGTCCCCTCTATCTTCAAATTGTGTCCTTGTTCTTGCACATCTCTTTTTCTGAAAGATGCTACCCTCTTGACTTTGTTGATTACCTTGAGTTACTTGAAAGTTTCTATCATGTCCTCCCACTCCCTCCTTTTCTCAAGGATATACATAGTAAGCTCCTTTTAGTCTTTCTTCATATGGCTTCTGGTGCAGATCCTGTACCATTTTAGTTGCCCTCCTCTGACTGCCCTCCATCCTGTCTATGTCCTTGCAGAGAAGGGTCTCCAGAACTGCATGCAGTACTCCAGATCAGGTCTCACCAACTGTGTATACACAGGGATAACAACTTCCTGTTTTCTACTGCTGATGCCTCTCCCTATATCCCAGTATCCTCAGTCATCCTTACTGCCTTCTCACATTGCTTGCTTACCCTTAGGTCACCTGATATGACTACCCTCAGGTCCCTTTCCATTTTGTTGTTGTTAATACTCCCCCATTGTGTACTCTTCCTGGTTTTTCCCCAGGTGCATTACTTTGCAGTTATTTGCACTGAATCTAAGCTGCCATTCTTTTGACCATTCCTCCAACCTTGCCAAGTCCCTTCTCATCCTTTCCACACCCCTTGTGTATCAACCCTGTTGCAGATCGTTGTGTCATCTGCAAAGAGGTATACTTTTCCTTCCAGTCCCTCTGCAATGCCACTTATAAAGACATTAAAAGGACTGAACCCTGTGGTACCCTACTAGTAACCCTCTTTCTTTGGAGTGGACTCTGTTTACTTTTTCTGCAATTTTTAACAATATTTTTACCATTAACATAAACTGCAGAATTTTCCCACTTTTTCTCACATACAGGATAGAATGGACATTAACGTAAACTGTAGGAATCTTGCCCTTTTCAGTGAAAAGTGATGGAATTCCATTAAAGTCATGAAATTCACAAAATCCTGGCAAAAGGAGGTTATCATGCAATTCTGTCCAGCACTATATTTCACATTAACAACCCTTATTGCCTTCCATGTTCTGTTTAAAAAAACATTTGACAATCACCAACTCATCACACAACTACTGCATTTATTACATCATAGTCTGTTGTCAGGGGCCCTATGTACATACAGTAGATGTCTGGTACATGGCTGAAGGAGTGTGTACTGGCAACACAACTGCACACTGCATAGCTGTCCTCTGGGATGTACTGGCATGTCCCTAGATGAGCCAATCATGGTCACATAGCTCCAATGGAAGGGCCTGGGCCAGTGACTGGCCTCATAGTGGAGCCCCCACTCCACAGGAGCAGGGGTTCATGGGACATGGTGGCAGGCATATGAGCTGCCATATCCTCAACAGCCAACAATAAATGTCACTTTTTAAAATCAGTACCTCTCCAGCCTGACAGCACTTCCTAGCCCTCCATGGCATTGTAGGGGGCTGGGGTTCATGGCTGTGGGGTGCCAATTTGCCCTGTGCCATCCAGTCGGGAAAGTGTACAGTTATTACAGCAGCTCTCTTGCTGGTGTAATGGTAAGCACCTCTGACACTGGCCGGGGATCGTAAAAGGCATTACATGCTGTGCTATGCCGGCCCCTTCATGGGCATGCCCACTCTCAACCCCTTGCCAGGACCAACCATGTAGTTGAATGGTATCCCTTGTGCGTGATCCTCGTAGGGGTGTGGGTAGTGCATACCTAGCTGTACATCCATGGTGTCCTCAGACACACAGAATGCTTGCATCCTGTCCATAGACGCCATGTATCGGGTGTGTAGGATTCCTTTAATGCATAGGGCCTGTGGTGTCATAATAAGTGCACTATGAAGTCATAAAATGCTGAAAATAGCTTTTTATATAAGCTTCATGGGTGATCTAAATTAAATAGTAACAACTGAACGTAAGTCTGTGTATGAACTTGTATACTGAAGCAGATATCTGGTACAAATGAGTCAGAGTGGGATGGGGTGCTCAGTGCACTCCCCAGAGTTCATGGTAGCACTTGATTTTCAGAAGTTTGCATTTTAAAACCTTTTTACTGCTTTATGAACAATTGCTCTAGAATTATTGAGCAAGCAGACTATTTTTCACGTCCATAGGTGCCTAACAAGAACATTTCATGGCCCTGCAAGGAAACAGATGAAAACAGCAGTGCATTCATAGGTCACCAAAGCAGAGATGTTTTTCCCTGCTCTTTTGAGTTGTGGCCCCCACTTTTCATGCCACCTTCTGCCCAGCTCTCTGAAAATTGGACTTCTGGGGCCCGATATTCAAAAGTTTATGCAGGCGCTAATGGTTCTTTACCACGCAAACCAGGATTTTGCACTGGAGCCCCATATTCAAAAGAGCTGCTGTATGGGAAAAGTAGGTTAGTGCCCATGAAAAATAATGTATGCATGCAGGCAAGGGGAGGGGCATGGCCATTAATATACGCTACCTATATTTACCTGCATTGCACTGCACAAAAGGGTTTAGTGCACCTTTTTCACAGCACAAATACCTCCTAACAAAACCCTGACTCTAACACTGGGCAACCCTAGCAGCTGCTAGAGGTAATGCAGCCACCGAGTTGGCTTGCTGGGGGAGCACAACTGTGCCCCTATGGCCCCTGAGTATGCCCTGCCAACCCGTGGCCTGTTATTTAGTACATAATGTCCTTGTGGTTGTGGTGCTCCCTGATCCCCAGCCCTGTAAGTAGAATTAAATTCCTTGGTGGTAGTGGTGCCCTCCTTCTGATCCCCAGCTCCATAATTAGAATTAAATTCCTGTAATAATGGTGCCCTCCTTCCTCCGATCCCAGCCCTGTACATAGAATTAAATTCCCTGGTGGTAGTGGTGCCTCGCTTCCTCTGATCCCAGCCCAGACATAAAAGTTTATATCCCTGGTGGTAGTGGTCCCTCCTGATTACCAGTCCTGATGTACAAATTACCCCTCCCTGGTATCCAGTGGTCCCTCCATGGCATCAGGCACTCCTCCTCACCTTATCATCATCGGTGGTGGTCAGGTGCATACTGCGACCAGCACAGCCCTCCTCACATCTCCCTTGGTTAACCACTGTATGTATAGGCAGGGAGTTCTATAATGACACAGAGTTCAGATCTCCATTGGTCAGCTAGCTGATGTTTACCTGGGATGGCAAGCTTTATGATCAGGACTCTGTCTACAGGCAGTAGAACTTGCTCTTTTACCTGTGTGTCATATCTGGTCTTGTTGTTGTTCTGATTAGCTTTTCCGCTGTTTTCTGTGCCACCTACAGGCATTGGAAAGTTGTTGTCTTAATCTGTTGGTGCATTCAGGATAAGTCTCTGGTAAGGCACCATCCACAGGTACTCCAAAGCACAGGTCCACTGGCAGTCTGGTTTCCTGTCCAAACATGAGGTAATAAGGAGAACCCTGTAAACTAATTCTTGGTGCAGTTTTATGCATGGACCAGAAACTGCACTTGCTGACTCCACTTGAACTTGTTTGCTGGGTCAAAGTTCCAAGCATGTTCAAAAGTGTCCATTGAACCTCTCAAGCTGAGAGTCACCTTGTAGATGGTATGGCATGGTACAAGATTTTGCAATGTCCATCAGTTCAGTAAGCTCTTTGATGAGATGGCTCTCAAAGTCTCTCTTGGTCAGAGTGGAGGCACTTTGGGAAACCATAATGCACAGCATATTTCTCCCACAACACTTTGCCACTGTTGTTGCTTTCTGATCTTTGGTAGTATAGGCCTGTGCATAATGTGTGCAGTGGTTGGTCACCACCAAGATGTTGCTGATTCCTTCTTGTCTGGTTCCAGTGACAGAAAGTACATGCAGACCAGATCCAACTGTCCATTGTTCCTAATACTGACTAAAGGTGCTGCCCATTTTGGCAGAGTCTTGTGAAGGATGCACTGGCTACATTTTTGCAATGTCATTATACTTCTGCTGCTAAGGCGAGGCCAGTAGAATTATGCTTTCACTAGGTGCAGCATTTGCCATATCCCAGAAGACCCATATCTTCATGTAGAACTCTAAGGTCATTTTCCCATACTTGGTGGTCAGAAGCAGTTGTTTTGGGGGTTGGGGTCTACCCTTGTGTGATTCGATATAACAATCCATTTTTATGACCAGCTTGTTCCACTCCAGGAGGATAACTAGCATGTCAGGGTGGTTTGACATCAATTTGTCTGACTCAAGACCCATTATGACATTCTTCTAGCTGGGATCGGTCCTCTGAGCTTGTCTCATGTCTGTTGGGCTGTGGTGCGACAGAGAGGTGTTATGCAGAGAATCCAGACTGGCATATACCTCTGGTACAGTATTAGGATCCATTCCAAGATCTGCTGTTCTGTTTGGATTGGCTGGGGTAGGCTGGTCCGAAGTCACTAGCTGCTGACAAATAGCTTATATCCCATCCTCTGAAATGTGAGTCCAGATTTGCTCTATTGGTGGAGTATGATGGGGTGTGTAGACAAAGCATCTGCATCAATATTGTTCCTTCCAGGATGATATTGTAGTCAGAAATTATCCACCTATTCCTAGTTGTAGTCAGCTTAGCTGTAGTCAACACATCCATCAGCAGGTTGTTGTCTGTTAGCACGACAAACCTGGCTCCATACAGATAGTCATGGAACTGGTCAATCATGGCTCATTTTAAAGTGAGAAATTCCAGTTTGGGGACTGGGTAGTTTTTCTCCAATGTGCTTAGGTTTCACTGGCATATGCTACAGGTCTCACGCTCTGCTCTCCTCCTGGCATAGCACAGCTTCCAGGTCGCTCACGCAGGCATCAATATAAAGGGTGTATGGCTTGGTGAAGTCAGCAAAAGTCAATTCAGAGGCCTCCATCAAGCATAGAATGATCTCTTTGAATGACCCTTCATGCTTCTCTGTCCATCAGTCACCAAATGGTTTGCTTGACTTTGTAATATTCCGTTGTAGGCTTGTTTGTGTAATTTTCAAGTGGGTGGATAGCCTCAGGTCAGATTGGTTAATGGCCTTACCACAGAAGAAGAGTCTTTCATAAATCATCAGTAATAGCCACGAATCCCCTAAATGGGTATAAGGCTTTCAGGTTAGTTGGCTTCGGCCAGGTGATAAGGGCGTCCACTTCACTCGAATCTGTGCTGACTGCTTTGTCTGAAACATGTCCCATATACTTCACAGTCATCTGGCAGAACTGGTACTTGTCTAGGGATAATTTCAAGCCATACTCCACCAGGTGGTCCAGAACCTTTATAAGTCGGGCCTCATGCTCGTCAAGTGTCCATTCAAACACTATGAGGTTGTCCAGGTAAACTAGCACTTCCAGGAAGAAGTTCATGTCTCCAACCACCTTTTCCAACAGGTTTTAAAAGTTGCAGGGGAAGCACAGATTCCCTTTGGCATCCTCTCAAATTGATAAAGCCCCAGCAGACAAAGATGGTCTTCTCTTTATCCTTTTCTGCCATTGGTGTCTGGTAGTAGCCACTGTGTAAGTCCAGCACAGAGAATTCTTTGCTCCCAGTAAGGCTGTCCAAGGCATCCTTTACCTGAGGTATGGTGTACTGATCAGGCACAGTCTTCTGATTTAAAGTCTGATGAGCTATATATATTCGCACAGCTCCATTCTTTTATGAGCCACCACTATTGGTGAAGCATAGGGATCTAAAACTCCTTAATAGTTCCTGCTGCCAGAAGTTCCTGTAGGTGTTGCCTGACATCCTCAATGCCAGCCGGTGCCAGTCTTCTGGACGTATCCCTGAAAGGTCTCTCATTATGTAGACAAATCTCAATGTTCCTCTCCATGGGGACACCCCACATCCCACTTATGGCATGAGAAGACAGCTGATCAATCCGTTAATTGGCATTGCATGCACTTCTTCCAGTGAAGGGGATGGAAGATGATCAAAGTTGAGTGCCTCCTCTTCCAGTTGAGGGGTCTTCTCTTGATGGGATGGGGCTACACAGCATCAGCAGCATACAAGTTGGCTGCACAGTGCCAGAGTGCACAGTTGATTCCCTATGTGTCTCAGTCTTTATTTTCAGGGTGACTGTCTGTACTATGGCTTTGGTACCAGGCAACACTCCCCATTGTACTATCAGTTCTCTTGGCAGACTGCTTTCTGAGGACTCCATGACAATTGTCTGATTGGTCAGAATGGAATGGCACTCCAGAGATCCTTCCAGTAAGCATTCTGATTGAGGGGACACAATTACAAGCTCCTTACCCTCTGGTTCTACCATTCCTATATCTCCTCAGAGACACTGCAGGACAGGGCCTCATTCTTCACTTGGGCAGCGTGCACTGCTGCATGGATTGGCAATGTCTGGAAATTCTCTCTCCAGCCATTTGTATACAGGCATGAGCCCAGCATCCAAACATATGAGCACTGGTTCCTGTCAACATTGGGTCTTGTCCAGAATCTGGGTGTCAGGGCAGATGAGAGCCAAAGTGTTGATCTTCTGCAGAACTCCCTCAAAGGTTTCAGGAAATTCAATCTGCACTTCTAAATATCCATTGTAGAGTGGTGGCATTACTCAAACCCCATATGACAAGCCCTTCTAATGGTCACAAAAGCAAGTGTCTAAGATAAGTTCGTAGAAGGAACAGTAGATGATTGATACCTCTGATCCACTGTCCAATAACACTTGACAGGATAGCCTCTATGAATCTGCACATGTACATACAAGGCTGGACCCAGTAATCTGGGGGTCAACTTGTAATTTATTGTCAATTAAGGTATGTTCCATTTATAGAGCTGTTCATGATGAGTCCCAGTGTATGCTCTTATTGGGCTCCACTGTCATTTCCTGCAATTGGGATTGTGTCTCCCACTTTCAGGCTACCAGTGGTGGGTTATCTGCATTGCCACATCCTCAAGCAAAGTGCCCATCTGCTTCACAGTGATAACAAAAATACTGTTACAGGGAAGAGTTGAGAGCTGGGGCCTGACCGTAGGGGCAGAAGAAGAGAAGTGCAGGCACGCCCTCGCCTTGGTGGGATGGATGTAGGTCATGGCCAAGGGGCCTGTGCCATTTGTAATGCTCTCACACAGTCAGTGAGTTCCTGTAGCTGTCCCCCACATCTGGGGTGGCGGACTTCTCTTGGGGTCTGGTAACCTGTGGTTGCAAGGTGCTGGTTTTCCTTGAGGTCATCCGTAACAAATAAGCTTCAGCCTCTTGTGACTCTTCCTACCTTATCTCACCCAGAACCTGACAGACAGTTGGAGGGCTCATCCTGCACTTCTTTATTCGCAGGAAATCAGCATTAACCAGGGTACACTGTTTCTCTCAAAATCTGGTCCATTCTCAGTGGGCAGTTGCAGGCCTGATGTTGGACAACAGTGTTGTACCGATTGAAGGCTGGTGGTTCTTATTCTGAAATAAATTATTCAGCACAAATGCTAGTTGCTCATGGCTGTTGCGGTTCTATAAATGGACATTGAACAATAATGGCTCAGAAATGCCTAGCAGTTACTCTTATCTGTTCCTAACTAGCAAAGAATTACAGGGATATTGACCCAGTACTCATGACCTTAGCAAACTCTGCAGGCTGGCTCTGTCGGGATGTCTCCCCAGAGTTGCAGATGCAGGTGATAGTACAGATGCAGTAGACAAGGCGCTTCCAGGTGGTGAAGGGTGCAGGCCATGCTGGTATCCAATGTCCTCTTCACCCCACAAGGGACTTGCCTTCACTCACCCTAAGGAGTAGGCAATTGCTCAGGGCCTCAGGCAGTTTAGACCCTCTGTCAGGACAAGTCCTGATAGCTCACAAAGCCCAGGGCAGGAGCTTTGGTGTTGTTCCTGGAGGAAACAGAAATCTTTTGCAGAGACTCTTTAAACAGCTTTCTTCCAAACTTGTGGCTGACTGCCGACTTTTCTCACAGCTCTTTCTCACTGTGTCTCCCAGACAGATCTGCTCTAGTGCACATGCCTCTCCTTTGTGCAAACAAATGTTGTAGGTGTCGTATTGGTCCTTTTAAGAACAGATCCAGAAACAAATGATTTGATACCTTTTATTGGGCCAACATGGATGTTACAGAAAAGAACAAACTACTCTAGTTTTGAACCTACCGGTCCTTCTTCATATATATATATAGTCAAGCACTTGGTATCACTGCCTCTGTTCAAATGAGGAAGACAGAGACACATTTGGCGATGTTGAAAACACCTTTATTGAGCAGGGACACTCATCCAGGGAAATTGACAGAGCAGTGGAACGTGCAACACAGGTCCCAAAGAACAACTACTACAATATAAGGAACAGATGACTACCAACAGAATACCCTTAGTAGCCACATACCATCCTGACCTTGAACTTCTACGTAAGATTATTAAGGATCTCCATCCAATAATTAGTGAGGATGAAACCCTTATATGTATTTTTCAAGAACTACCACTACTATCTTTTAAACAACCACCTAATTTAGCCAACCCGATTATTAGGAGTCAACTTGAACCAGAACAGAATACCATGACATCATATGGTACATGACCCTGTCATCAACACACATGTAAAACATGTAACCTCATTTCCACTTCAGACTGTGTGGTTACATCACAAAACAGACTATTCAGGAAACAGGGAATTATACATGTTCATCAAGTAATGTGGTCTATTTTATCCAGTGCAGAAATGTCCTCGCACAGGCTATGTGGCGGAGACAAGCCAACAACTCTGCACTAGAATGAATTCACACAGGCATTCTATTAATCACAAGAAGACTGAGACACCAGTGGCCCAGCACTTCTCCCAGGATGGCCATTCAATCTCAGATATGTCTGTGATGGTCTTAAAAGGACATTTCAACAGTACACAGCAGAGACGGGCTTCTGAAATTAGACTTATTTTACTTCTCAATATGATGGTGGATGGACTGAACATTGATGTTGGTTACATGACACATTATTCCACTTAAACTTACACAGACCTTTACTTTAAGCGATGGACATAAATACTTTAGTTTTTCAGTGGACCTTTGATTTCGTAAGTTTATGGTTATCTACATGTTGACTTCTCACTTTAACACTGCGGTGAGTGTGTGTGTGTGTGAGTGTGTGTGTACTGATGTATGTATGTGTGTTTGTGTGTGTTTTGCATGTGTGTTTTTGTGTGTTGTGGGTATGGTGTGTGTCTGTGTGTTTTGTTTGTGTGTGCGGTGTGGCGTGGTATGTGTGGGTTGTGTTTGTTGTATTTTGTGTGTTGTGGTTGTGTGGGGTGTGCAGGGTGTGTGTGTGTGTGTGTGTGTGTATGGTGTGGTGCGGTGTATGTACACATGTCTGTGTGGGGAGTGTGGCATGGGGCAATTGTTATGTGGCTAGGACACTTAGTTTTCACATAGTGTACATTTACTTCCTTCTACTAGTTGTCAGTGGTTGGATTACACACTGTCACGTTTTTAAATCTGCTCATATTAAGATGCATATCTCATTTACTTGGGGTTCATAGAAGGTGTAATTCCTTTGGGTAATGATTAATATTGGTGTGAATGTTGCTGTATTATGACTCTTGTACATACAGTATATCTCATTCCTACTAGTTACAGTATCTTTCCAAGGAGAGAGAGAGAGAGGGAGAAAAGAAAAAAAGGAGGGAGCCTGGAGGATTTCATCCTTGGAAGTTTTCATTTAGATTCCTTAGAGTGATTCTGTGCATTTTGTTATACACTGACTCTGTGTTGAAATCTGCACTTATCAGGCTCATGGTCTCATTTTCTTGGGGTCCTTGACAAGTATTTTATTTGGCACTTACACTTATAAGCAATACTATCATGCATCATGTGTATATGTGTATGTTTAATTTTGGGGCTCTTGTTCAACTTGCAGTTATACCTAATTTCAGGATTTTGTCTCTCATTATCTGTTCTTTAATACACCAGGACACTTGGAATGTAAGTTGTAACCTCATCTTACCGTATTAGAGAGAATGCTATCCCAGGGTTTTTATCACTAGAATGCTTTCTTAGCATACTGAGACATTTTAAAATTTATGTGAGAAGAACTCTCTGGTTGTTGAAGAATTCTTGATAACCTTTGCCCTTCTGAGGCTCGTTAGTTAAAAGCATACTGGTGTTAATTAGCTTCTCTGATGTAATCTTCTGTTATGTTTTAAATGTGTATGTTAAACCAATGAGAATTATTTCTGTTTTTTCAACAGAATCTGGTGTTACTAGTATGAGATTTTCAAAATAACTGCCATAAAGCTTCTGAAGAAGGACTGGGTAGGTTCGAAGCTAGAGCACTTTGTTCTTTTCTGTAACATCCATGTTGGTCCAATAAAGGTATCAAATCATTTGTTTCTGGATCTCCTTTGTGCAGAAATCCAGCTATCAAATATCAGTGGCTAGCACTGCATGCATTATTTATTATGCTAAACCTCCTGCTCTCGGTGGCTGTCAGTTCCTGGTGAAAAGCATGCATACAAGTCCCAAGCCAGCTTGCAGCTAAGCTGTTTGCAGAGCTGAGCTAAAGCTCCAAACTGATGTCACTTTCACAGGAATATAGTTTCACATGGACAGAATGTTTTAATTTGACTGTTTTGCAGAGCTGATCTAGTCTGCTGCTGGCTGGCTCTGAAAAAGTTAAACACAGAAACACCCACCATTCCCAGCCAGGTTGTGGGTCCTATGACCTCCTTTCCAGTAGTGGTGGGGCTAGAGAAACTGCAGACATGACTGATTTGTAGTCTTTCACTTTATCTTCTATTTTAACATGTTTCTGTCCCTTGCTGTGGCTTCTTACCATCATGATCAATACCTACCAGTTCCTGTTGCCTTCTGGTGGGACCGGGAGTGAATTGGTGGCAGGGAGTGCTGTTGATTGTCCCCAAAGTTCATACTCCCAGAGGAAGAGTAGTTTGCACTTTGTGCAGCTTGAAGAGCTGCAAGAAATCAAGAAACCTCCTTGCTGTGGGTCCCCCAAACCTGAAGGCAGTCCAGGGGCTGGTTGAGTGAAGAGAGGTGGTGGTCCACCAGCCATGGTAAGAAGAGCGCTGAACAAGCCTGCAGAAGAAATGACAGTGTTCAGTCCAGCCCCAGGTCTGTAGCTGCAGTCTGGACCAGGACATGGGTGATGGAGTGGCACAGGGGAAGGCAGCAGCACGGCTCCAGATAGAGTCAAGGTAAGCTCCTTTTCCTTTTAGGTGGGAGTTACATATATAAGGATTGCATTGGCTGTCCTTGGAAATCAGGTGTGAGCTGAATTGGTTAAAATCAATTTATAAAGCAAGTCGTAATCTTACTGCTCCTAATGTATTGTCTAGTCTAGAAACAAAGATACTACCCAAATGGCAGCAGTTGCTGCAGACACACCCAAAACTGTAATAGCTTTTGGTATGAATGTAAATTTTTCTTTACCTTTATAATAGGCTATTTAATCATGAAAGACTAGTGCCGACTGTCATGTTGGCTGAGCCACCTGCAGCTATCTAGCACACACACCAGGTGGCTTCTACCACATGGGGTAAATTAATGAGGGCTACCAACTCTCCCATTAGTAGCCCTCATTACCAGACTACGCTGTGGAAGCTGCCTGGTGTGTGTGCAGATGCTCTACTATGCACTATAATCTAACTGTGCTTTTGCTTGCAGTTCTGTCTTCCCTTACAGCACTAGATTCTGCCTGTTACACAGTGGCAGGAATGCCATCTTCAACAGTGATGCTATCCCAGCAGAATATCCCTATAAACATCTTAATTGATAGTTATCTGCTTTGTAGTGTGGCTCTTCACCTTACTCTCAAGAAGCAAATGTATGCTTCCACACTAAAAATTAACTAAAAGCTATCTTAAATTTATTTTTTAATTTAATTCAATTATTTTTATTTTGTATAAAATGAGCCAATGTATAATAACAGTAATGCACTCCAGGGTATGTGTTGTGGAGATGATGTCACTTCTTGGGTATTGGATGACCTCGGACTGCAGCCTCATGCCCAATCACTTGATGTGTGACATTACCCCAGCATGACACACACCTCAGTCGTGCATTATTGCTTAATTATTTCATGTACTCCCTACTGCTTCATACACCTGATTTGTATTGATCTCCTTAACTGCACTGTATGATACATACTCATTCACTACTGGCCAGCTTATTGTATGATTATTTCTTGCTATATTTTGCCTTCATTATATGTTCTATTTTCCCTGTGCTCTTCCCCAGATCATCTCTGGAAATGAGCTGTTTCACAGCTCAGGAGGCCTTCCTGCTAAAACATTTAATTAAAAACAAAATCAATCAATCAGTCACCGTAACTGACTTAACTATCTGGATTCTCTTTGTGTGCTGGAACATGGGTCCCTATGTGCAAATAGGCCTATAGTGCACTGAAAAAGGTACATACCAGGCCGAGCAGTTATGTACTGCATCAAATCCCACAGACGAGATCACGGGGCTGGTATTCAGCACTCCTTGCTGGCACAATGTGCAGGCATGTAGCTCCCTGGCAAGTGGAGGGGCAGCCAGAGAATGGACTTAGGTGTACAACTGGCTTCATATTGGAAGCTTAGGTTTTCCTCCCAGTGGATCCCCTCATCCATAGATGCAGGGGATCCTGGAACAAAGTTAGGCTGCAGAAGAGACTGCCATATCTCCCATTGTAAGGGAATATTATTGAAAAGACTTAATTTAGTGGCTGACCCATGCTCTGTCCTCTGTGGGGAAGAGGGTGGCTAGACATGTGCCAGTACTGTCCTGTATGTGCTGTCCTGGTCCTAAGAGGAGAAGTGGTGGTCGTGTTGGGGTCTGTGGGAGGCACATATAGATAATGTAAGGCAACATAAGTTACACCCCCAAGGTATCCTCAGCCACACATAGGTGGGATTGTGCATGCCACGTTGAGCATCCCAACCCATGCCCCCACCCCAGCCAGACACAGTGCCCAGTGGCATGGACAGGATCATGTGGGTGGCAGGTGAAAGTCTGGTTGGGGGTGGTTATTGCATGCTGCAGGGGCTTCTCTGGCCCCTTTGTGCAACAAGTTGACTTATCATCACCTATGAGTTGCACACTGGCGGGTAGGCTTAGTGCAATTGGATGTTCTTGCAAATGCAGCTTTCTGTGTCAATAAACCCTGCCAGTGCATTTGAACATTTAAACAAAATAAAAATAAATAAACAAATAAATAAATAAATAGCTAAAGTATAGGTTTAACATGTGTAACTTAACATGCACTGTTGGTTTAAAGAGCAGCTGATGCCTTCAGGATAACTTAAACAAAATACAACATACAGACACAGTTCAGTTTATATTTCCCATTAGTTCTATATTTTTCCTCCCCATTATTTATTACTGAGGCCATTTGAATGAAAACAGGAACTCAGATCCTGAAGAGTTCATTTACTACTGCTGCTTTCTTCCTACCGAGTTCCAATGCACTGCATGTGGCATCACAGTTACTCCCATGGCAACAGACTGTGATGTCACAACAGAGGATTATGACATGAAGTAGGAGTAAGCTATAGAGGCAGATGAACACTGACAGATAACGATCATGTATCTGTGCAAATTTCCTCTGTAACAAAACATGGTGAGGAGAAATCTATAGAATATATTTGGAATGCAAGCTGAATGTACCTAATTATTATGTTTTCAAAGTTTTCTTTGAGGCGTCAGCAACTTTTAAAGGTGCAATACATTTAACATGCAAGCCTATATTTTCTATGCAAGCTGTGTTCAAATACTGGCTCACATTTCATTCTTGTTCCATCTTTACCAACTTGTTAATAATTCAGTTGTTGCTTCTGATTCATACACTAACGTTAAGGACCTGTTTTGAACTATATGATGTAGTTTATATTCTTGCTCAGCTCTTCCATTGTTGCCGATGTACTTGTGTCCTGCTATAGAATACTGCTGCTGCTGCACTGGATGTAAAACTACATCACAGGGTTGTGTAATGGCTCTTACCACTAGTATGAGAATTACAAACACCCTGTGAATTTACTAAATGGCCTGTAACAACTGAACAATAATAGAACCAGCTCCAGTATTCAGCGCAGCTCTCTTTTAAATCTGGTAATTTATTAAACCTGGATAGGTCAATTGAGAGCCAGTCTCTTGTTTTCTGTGGGGTCCTGCTTCTAGCCAATTTTTATGGCTGGGGGCTGCAGTACAGAGAGCCCAACAACTGGCTCAAGGTCATAGAGTGGGCCAGTGTCAGTGATGGGATTGAGCTGTGACCTCCAGTTTCACAGTTCGTGTACCCCAAACCATTAGACCACATTGACTTGTGCTGATCAGCAACTACTGTAGCCACACCTCTGAGCTCTGTTTTATGTTTCCTTGTGCATGCATAAAAACATCTTGCAATAGAACTGACACTTCAAAGGTGTGTCAGGGCAGTCCAATGCAGAGCACTCTACAGTGGGCTCGTCCCTCCAAGACAATGAGCACGCAACTAGACTGTGACACTAGTCAGAGTTTCACAGCTGGAAGCTATTCTCTACTTGAAAGAAATGAAGTGCTCCAATGGGAGAGTGCTTCATTTCTTTCAATACTCATAGTGCTGTCAGCCCCACCCTCTGTTCCGTCCCAGCACCTGGCTTGCAATCAAACCCTCCGCTCCCTCCCTCTGTTTGCTGTCCACCCTGCAACCTCAGTTCCCCATCCTAGCACCTGACATGCAATGAAACCTTCCCTCCCTCCTCTGTGTGCTGTCCTCCCCATCCTCCATTCCCCCACCAAGCTGGCATTCAATTAGCCCTCCTGCTCCCTCCCACTGTGTGTTGCCTGCCCCACCTTCTGTTCCCCACTGGACCAGCATTCAATTGAACCCTCCTGCTCCCTCCCACTGCATGCTGCCTACCGCACCCTCAGTTCCCTGTCCTGATTCAGCATAGAGCATGCTGGGTCCTTATTAAGTATTTTTAAATAGCCACAGGGTCCCAGTGATGTCCATTTTAAGTTCCGTCTCCTGCTGTGGAATTTATTTTATTTTTCAATGCACTGTGCAGTCTGGCTGCCGGTTGGGGGTGCTCGTCACCCGCCAAGCTCGATACACTGAAGTGAGGCTGCTAGTGTGGAAGGTGGTTGTGCTCAACCCCATGAAATGCAAACCTAGAGCTGATGTAAGTTGCACTGGTGGCGCTAGCTAGCTCATTCTTCAACTTGCCACTGGCACTCCCTTCCTTTTACAATCACACAATACCTATAGCCCTACTGTTGAGGCCCAGTTTGTGCCGTATACGTGTACAGAAAACTGAAAACCTGGTGGAGGCTTTTCATCACTAGCTGAAGCCCCCTTCCCCGGAAAAGTGGCTTAATTTTACCAGTTTTTTTATTATTATCTGCATAAGTGTGCTAAATATTTGCTCCTCTAGAAATACGATTGTGCCCCTCCTCCTCTTTTTGACATCCATGTTCCTTTTCATTCATGCACCATGGGAGCCTGATGAGTAAAAGGAAGCTTTTGATAACACACTGAAGGGGAAGAATATCGAGGTTAAGTACGTTAACTGTATCACACATGAGTATTTCAGATTGAAATTTATATACTGTATATTTGAAAGATGGAAATGAAGCCTTACACCCTGACCCTTGATGCTTTGTTGGTGGGTTGAAATAGTGACTGTTTAAGCACTGTATGAGTTAGCACCATTTCCACGGTTCTTCCTTGCATATTACTGTACTTTTACATCTGCAGAAATTCCCAGCCAGTTCATTTTTATGTTTGCTTGCGCGCATCTTAAGAAACATTATGTAACAACAAGAGAAGCAGGTTGTGGGGTGCGACACTGTGGTGGCCAATGCTGGCACTGCATTGTTGGGTTTGGCAGTGCTCGGCCAATGCAGGCCAATGTCCCAATGACACTTGTTCTGCAAAGTCCCACCAAGTTGTAATGATTTTGCTGCTGCAGTCAGAGGCTACCTCATCATTGCAGCATCAGCCATTCCACTACAATGAGGGAGTGACCCGTTATTGCAGGGTGGTACCTTGCCTGGTGTAACATTACCAGGAACATGGTGGCTGTATGCCACCACCTCAGAGTGCATAGAAAGCCAATGGAGGTGCACAATCTCCCTGTTGGCATGCCCTCAACCCAGTTTATTTGCCAGCGGGAGCCCACTCCCATTGGCATATGCCCCCATTTCAGTTGTGTGCCGAGGGATGTCCAATCCCCTCGGCATCATGCGCCCCACACATTTCTGCGTCAATGGGACCCAATCCCCATCAGCTTCAGTCTCCCTTCCCAGTTCCAGTTACTGACAGGGAAACCCACTCTCCATCGGCATAATGGCCCCCAATGCTTGCATGCCTGTGCAAGGGGTGCCGAATCCTCCTCAGCATCATGCCCCCCACCCATTTCTGTGCGACAGGAGGCCCAATCCCATTGACTTGGTCCCCTCCCACAAATGCAGGTGGTATACTGGGAGCCCACCCCAGCGTACCAAACACACCTGCGAAAAGAAAACTGATCTACGTTATCTGTTTGTTTTTTTACCTGTAAAACGAGAAAGCGGTCCTCGAAGTGTTCTGGTGCCCATCCCACCCAACCCCATGCCCACCCTCTGCATACTCTTCTTCCCCACACCCCATCTCACCCCATACTTACCTCTGGAGCCCAAGCGAGATGATCTTTAGGTGGACCTGGAACACGTCTGCACTCTTCAAAGCTGACCGCTAACTGAAGAAATGCCGTAAGCTGTGTAATGGCATAAATAGGGTTTTCTCAATGTTGGTGCATATATTGGGCATTTTGGGGAATTTGGCACCAAATTTTCACCATGGGGTTACTGGGACCCTCCTCATGAATTCAGTCACTGTCATGGCGTTATTCGGTCCTGAAAGGTGATTTTGCTGTCACTGCGTGGAATCACCTTTCAGGGCCGATAAATGAAAATGACAGTGCAACTGTTCATGAGTAGGCTCTCAAAAAGCTTATGTTGCAAATCTGGTGAAAAAAAATCCAAAAATGACTGTTTTACAAGCATCGTTGCTCAGTTTCCACGCATGCTCGTAACTCCAATAATTGTAATATTTTCACTCCAGATTTTCAACATTGGCATTTTCCCACACCTCCTTATGAACAGTACAGCTGTCATTTTATACATCCTCGCCAAAATGTGTTTTCACACTTCGTTGCAGAATAGCTGCCGGTTGCTGTGGAAATCAGTGTTAGGACAGATTAAGAAATGACAGTGGTACTGTTCATAAGCAGAGGTCCTAAAATGCCTATGTTGAAAATTTGTGATGAAATTCCATAAAATGATTGTGTTACAAGCATGTTGCGTAGTTTCCACGCACCCTTGTAACTTTGCAACTTTGTAATATTTTTCATGCCAGATTTTCAACACTGGCATCTTTTCACCTCCGTATGAACAGTACAGCTGTCATTTTTCACATCCTGATCAAAATGTGTTTACGCACTTCCAGCATAGAATACCGCAGCCACTGTGGGAAATCAGTGTTTGGGACAGATTAAGAACAAGCGAGTGAGAGGGGGGTGAGCGAGCTCAACAGACTCTGTTGGGACTGCTGTGGATTTCTTTGTGGGCAGAAGAAGGCACCAACACAGGCAGAGCCCAGTACAAATGGGCAGCCTGCTGCACGGGAGAAACAGAACGAACGAGCGAGAGAGAGGGAGTGAGCGAGCTCAATGGAGCTCTGCCAAGACTGCTGCGGATTTCTTTTTGGGCAGTAGAAAGGCACCAATGCAGGCAGAAGCCCAGTACAAAGGGCAGCTTGCAGTGCTGGGAGAAACAGAATGAGCAAGTGAGAGGTGGGTGGCAGGCTCAGCAGACTCTGTCGGGACTGCTGCAAATTTCTTTGTGGGCAGAAAAGGTGCCAATGCAGGCAGGAGCCCAGTACAAAGAACAGCCTGCAGTGCCGGGAGAAACAGAAAGAGCGAGTGAGAGAGGGAATGAGCGAGGCTCACGAGCTCTGTCGGGAGACTTTAGAGTTGTCCACCTTCCTGCCCAGGGTCCTGTGTGGTCCTATATTACAGCAGGGTTTCTGGGGTGCAGACAAAGAAATGACTGGATACTTTTAGGATTGCTGTAATAATACAGATTTAATTGTTCTGTTTATTTCTCTAACTGAGATAAGTACTGAACTATACTGTTATGATTGCTGTAATAATACATATTTATTTGTTCTGTTTATTTCTCTAACTGAGCTGAGTAATACCTGGAGTGCAATATGATTTCTAACTGGGCTAAATGAAACTATATGAGGGCTGAGAACAAAAAGTATGGTAGCTGAAGGTGAAAAAGCGGACAAGGAGGCTGTAGGATTGTTACAGTAATACAGTATCTAACGGATGAGTTTGAGACTGAATTACCCGGTTGGCAAGGGGCAATAGGAGACTAGTGTGAGGGAACAGGAATTTGAGTAAATAGGGACCCTAACAGTTGTAGTAGGGTACACAAACTTGGAGTAAGAGCCGTAATGTAAGATGGAGGCCAAAATGGGGCAGGTGCCGCATGTCAATAGGGCAGGCATCTTTGGAAGGGTGGTGGGGTGTACAGTGTGGGTCCACCATGATCCTGGACTGGGCTTGGAGGATGGGGGTGGGTGTATGGTCTGTATACAACTGGCTAGTTTGAGGGAGGCACTGTGGAGGTAGGGAGGAGTCTAAGTGGCAGGACAGATGAGTATGGTAGGTATCCTGGCTCGGGGGAAGGAGATGGCAAGGGGGAATGGTTGAAGAACAACTAGGGACTGAAACTGACCCCTGTATCAGAGACACTAGCAGAAAAGAGAGGAGAAGTGAGGGGTGCCGAGGTGAGGGAGGGGGCCCTGATGGGGAGGAAGAGACCACGAGGAGTACCAGGAGACAGCAGATGGCTGTGGGTAGGGAGGGACCAGGGGCATGGAGGAACAAGTTGGAGGGGGAGCTGATAGGGAAGAGATGTAGAGGCTATCAATTAGGAATACATTCGAGCCTCTGCTATGGGGGAGCAGTAACATACTAGGGGAGGACAAGCGGGACATAAGAGGGATGGCAACAGGTAGGGAAGAGATTGTGAGGACGAAAGGGTAAAAGGGAGGCTACTAAGAAAGGAAGGAGGGGTGACTGGAGGAGAGAAGGCTATGGGAAGGGGATGGATGGGAAGGCATCACTATTGGGGTCGAAGGGAATGGGGCTCTAAATGGACAACAGCGGGGATAGGAGAGGGTTGGAAATCAGCAGGGAGGAGGGAGGTCGACATGTGAAGCCCAGTAGGAAATAGTCAGGCTGGGAAGGGGTTCAAGAGGGATGGGAGGAATAAGTCAGAGAAAAGGGTGAGGCGGAAGTGGGGGGACAAATACAGAAGTCACAGAGGGTGCAGCTGGTGGGGTTAGGGGCAGAGAAAGAACAAATACTGGGGTGGTGGAAGGGGCATTAGAAGGAAGGGGTAAAGAGAAGTGCTACATCCTGGGGAGTTCTATACTGAAATGGATGAGATGGGGTGGAAGGGGGAAGGCACAGCATATTTGGGCTGGAAGCTATCCCGGGTTGACTGCAGGAGGGCAGGGCAGGCACTGCTCAAGTGTGCAGCGAGCGGGAGGAAGAAACCTCATTTAGTGTTGCATGTGGGTAGAAATGACTTGGTGGGAGACTGTGGAAGTAGTGAGGGGAGTTTGAAGAGTTGGGCAGGCAGTGTGAGGTGTTAGGAGTCAGTGGCATTCTCGGAGGTACTCCTGGTACCATGTGCAAGCACAGGGAGGAAGGTAGGATCACAGATGATACAAATTGGGGCGGTGGTGGGCCGAAGAGGACAGATGGAAAAAACTGCAGAGGGACCTAACCAAACTAGAGACATGGTCGCATGAGTGGCAGCTAGGGATTCAACGCAAAGAAGTGTAAGGTGATGCACTCGGGCTAAGAACCAGAAGAGGGACTATTGGTTTGGGGGTGAGGTTGTGGATCACATAGGAGGAAAAGGACCTAGGGGTGTTGGTAACTGGGAGCATGAACAACCGGCCCAGTGCAGAAGAGCAGCAGCAAAGGCAAACAGGATGCTGGGGTTCATTGCATGGGGTTCTCATCCAGACACAGGGATGTGATCCTACCACTCTACAGATCATTGCTCAGACCACAACTGAGTACTGTCTGCAATACTGGAGGCCATACCTGAGGAGAGAGATAAAGATACTGGAGTGGTGCAAAGGAGGGCAACAAAAATGTTAAAGGGGATGGAAGGAAAGGCATATGAAGTTAGGCTGAAGGAGCTGAACATGTACACACTGGAGGAGAGAGAAGGGATGGGGGATAAGATTGAATTGTTTAAATACCTGAGGGATAAATAAACCTAGCACTGACTGGGTGTTTAAACTGAGGCGTGGAAAGAGAGAGACAAGGAAGTACGGACTAAGGTTAGAAGAGGGACATTTCAAGAGGGAAATGAGGAGGCACTACTTCACTGAGAGGGTGGTGTCTAGTTGAAATGCACTGCCAGAGGGGTGGTAACATGCAGGACAGTCAATAGCTTTAAGAAGAAGTGGGATAAAGCAAGAGGAAGAGTTAGGGGCAGAGGCTGGGACAAGCGGGAGGAACTGAGGGGAGGAGGCTGGGGCAGCTGCAATCTAGGGTGCTAGCTGCACACTTGGGCAGACTGATTGGTCTGTTCTGCTGGCACATCGTATGTTCATATGTATGTTTGTATGTAAAATCACAGTGACTCTGTTCATGAGCAGAGGTCCTAAAATGCCTATGTTGAAAATTTGGTGACAAACGTCCATAAAATGACTATGTTACAAGCATGCATTGTGCAGTTTCCATGCACCCTCGTAACTTTGCAAATTTGTAGTATTTTCACTCCAGATTTTCAAGATTGGCATTTATTCAGACCTCCTTATGAACAGTACAGCTGTCATTTTTCATCCTGCCGAAAAATGCGTTTACACATCTGGTGCAGAATAGCGGTTGCTGTAGGGAAATCAATGTTCGGACAGATTAAGAAAATCATACTGACAGTGTTCATGAGCAGAGGTCACAAAATACCTATGTTGAACATTTATTTATTTATTTTTATTTATTTATTTATTGAACAGTTTCACCAGGTAGGGCACACTGAGCAAAAGATGCTCGTCTCCGGTGCAACCTGGGTGGGGATACATGGGAGATAGCATATACATTTCATAGAGTTATACATAGGAGACCATGGTACATGATAGAGTGTACAGGGAATACATAACATTGAGATTACATTAGGATCTTGGTACATTGCTACATACAAGTTTACAGAGTGCAGATACATACAGGGGAGTGGAATATCGTGCATAGAATACAGACATAGATGATACTGAAAATTTGTACTGCTGGTGACTAGGACTTGTTGTCTATGGAGAGGTTGAAAGCAGGGTGGGTAGGAAAGCGCAGGAATTAGAACGCCGCCCATAGCAGACAGACATAGTCAGTGGGATAAATGAGTTACTGGTGGCTGAGCAGAAGTGCTGGGGTTAAGTGCAGGGTTGGATGAGTATATATGCCAGCAAGAGAGGAAATGCTAAATTTGGTGAAATAATTCCACTAAATGACTGTTACACGCATGCGTTCTCAGTTCCCACCTACGCTCGGAAGTTTGAGCATTTTTTATATTTTCACTACAGATTTTCAACATTGCCATCTCTTCACACCTCCTATGAATGGTACATCTGTCATTCTTCACATCCTGCCCCATCTGTGTTTTCATACATCTGGTGCACAATGGCACGGTTGCTGTGGGAACTCAAAGTTCGGGACACATTCACAAAATCACAGTGCCACTGTTCATGAGAAGAGGTCCCAAATGCCTTCATGAGGTGGGGGTTACAAAAGGCCATGTTGAAAATTTGTTGTGCAATACCAACAAATGCCCGGGGCATTAGGATTTCTAACCATAATGTCCCACCCTGTCACAGACTGACAGGCATCAGGGTGTGACTTTTTATTGCCGACTGTAATGCTCATGCCATTCCACCCCCACTCTGCAGCCAGTGACAGGCATCGAGGTGTGCCTTGGACTCTTTGGCCCCAGAGTTCACCCTATTCTCCTGTATTGCACCCATTTCAGCGTATGTCCTTTTGGAGTGGGGTGACTGTAAGCCGAACACCCAAGGCACACCTCAACACTTGTCTGTGTCTGCAGGAAAGGGTGAGGTGAAATGGCGTGAGCGTTATGGGCGACAACCCAAATGCATACCTCAATGCCTGTCCCATCTCTGCAGGGTGGAGGTGGGGTTGGCTTGAAGTTCACTACTTCATAGCCATTCCTTCTCTGCATCTGTCTAACTCCTGCATTTCCAGTGCTAATACCAGCAAGCAAACATTCAGCATTGACAAATGCTTGTTTTGTAGTGCATTTGGTAAATTCAGATGAAGATGCAGTTAACATTGTTGTTGCAATGCTAACTCAGTTCCGCCTGTGTCACATTATAGTTTGGTTTTCACCTCGGAATAGCTGATGTCTCACCATGAGAGGAGAATAGCTGTATTGTTTTATTTTATACCTTCAGGCTTGAGAAAAAGGGATCCTGCATTACATAGTTATTAATATGAAGTGGTATCAAAGCGCTAATACAATTTGCAGAGGAGCCCCATGATAAAAAAAATAATAATACTTCAAGTGTTTGTTCCCTCCTCTGAGCCAAACTTGACACACCTGCTTTCTCCTGTTACTGCTGAATTACTGGGAAGTTTAGAAGTGGTAGCTCTTAGCTCCATGAATTGTTGCTAAAGAGTTTTGTCTACCAGGCTTAGAATATATAGTAGAAATTAGGTGGTGTTTTTCCTAAAGTTCAGTCTGAATTTGTCATCCTCAGGTATTGCGAATTTCGACTTTGAAGTCTCAGTCTAAAAATGGTGTGCTATCTTTTCCACATGGTGCAGAAGAGCTTCTATGGGTTAAATGATAGGCATCTCTATTTAATGAGAAAGTCATGGTAGCTGTTAATTCTGGTGTGGATTTCAATCATCCACTGCTTTTTATGTTTCCTGTGCGTGAGCAAGAAACATCTTGCAGTAGAGTGACATTTCAGAGGTGTGTCAGTGACAAGTACAATGCAGAGCACACCTACAGTGGGCTTGTCCTCACAGACCAATGAGCATGCAACCAGACTGTGACACTAGTCAGAGTTTCACAGCTGGAAGCTGTTCCCTAGTTGAAAGAAATGAAGCACTCCAATGAGAGATGAAAGAGCGCTTCATTTCTTTCATTTGCATAGTGCTGTTGCTGTCGTCCCCACCCTCTGTTCCCGTCCCAGCACCCAGCATGCAACTGACCCTCCTGTTCCTCCCTCCTCTATGTGCTGTCTGCCCTGCACCATCCGTTCCCATCCCAGCACCCGGCATGCAATGAAACCCTCCTGTTCCTCCCTCTGCATGCTGTGCACCCCGCACCCTCTGTTCCTCATCCCGGTGCCCAGTGAAACCCTCCGCTCCCTCCCTCTGCGTGCTGTCCTCCCACACCCTCCATTTCCCCACTGGAGTGGCATTCAATTGAACCCTCCCGCTCCCTCCCATTGTGTGCTGCCCACCCCACCCCTCTGTTCCCCACCGAGCCAGCATTCAATTAAGCCCTCCCACTCCTTCCCACTGTCTGCTGCCTGCCCCCCCTCCATTTCCCCACGGACCGACATTCAATTGAACCCTCCTGTTCTCTCCCACTGTGTGTTGTCAGCCCCGCACCCTCCATTCTCCCACCAAGCCGGCATTCAATTAATATAGACATAGAAAATAGAAACATAGAAGTTGATGGCAGATAAGGACCACAAGGCCCATCCGGTCTGCCCATTTCTTTTTCTACCTTATGAATGCGCCATCGGCCCTTGCTCTGTCAATGGCCTATCTATTCATACTCATCTGTATTGCTCCTTATGCCTATCCCATGCCTGTTTGAAGCCTTGCACTGTATTCATATCCACCACTTCGTGAGGTAGGCGTTCCATGCATCCCCTCCGCTCCTTCCCACTTCATGCTGCGCCCCTCACCATCCGTTCCCCCATCACAATTTGGCATAGTGCATGCTGGGTCCTTATTACTATTTTAAAATAACCACAGGGTCCCAGTGATGTCCATTTACGTTCTGTCTCCTGCCAGTAATTTTTAAATAAAAAAAAACATGAATTGTGACTGATTTTGTGCTGTCGTCACTGGTGCAGGCTCCTTCTGGTGAGGAAAGAGGATTTAAGGAAAGAGGATTCAGACACCTGTGTTAAACGCTCCCCCACCATCAACCCCTGCCCTTCAGATGGTGACCGGCACTGACAACAAATCTCCTCTTTGGTAGGTTGCTGCACTGCTATACTACACTGATATCACACGTTACTGATATGTCAATATAGACAGTAGCCAGTTGAAGAGGTGAGTTGTGGGCTATGCTGTGTGTCCTATGAATATAGAAGGGGACACCAGGAAAGCAAAAGCTTGGATCAAGTGGTGAGAAGAACAGGGTTTCAAACAATTAAAACAGGGCTCACTCCACAGAAGGATGCAATCACCAATAATTTTTATTTTTAATCTGCCTCTCCCATACAGTACCAGGTGATGTTTGTGGACCTAACCATCAGGCCTATACATGGTGGTCTCCTTATATCTGCTAATCTTGTTTACGTTCTCTTAAACTCTCTCAGATGGCAAGGAATAATGAAATAGGCTAAATGATTACCAGAAATGTAACTTTTAGAATGCTAAGAACTGATTCCAGACCAACCTGCTGGATTTGATTACAAGCTGTTCTTAATTAATCTTGGGGTACTTAAAGGTTTGATTTCAATATTCCTACAGACCTCACTAGGAGGCTGTAGCGAGGTTCTAGGGTTGCGGCACCAGTTCTATGCTTGAACTTTGTCACAAAAATAAAAAATACTTTATTTTGGATCACCAGCTTTGTGACTGTTCACTTGGAGTGCTTGACTTTCTGCTTTTTGTGCTTACTTTGGGCTGGCTGCCCAGATAGCTCCCGCCTCCTGCAGAGCTCGCAGTGACCTCCTTTGCTTTGGCTAATACTAGCAGGCATCTCAGGGTTGACTTGCATGGTGGAGTATGTTGGGGGTGTGTGTGTGTGTGGGGGGCTTTAGAGGCTAGAGTGGCCCAATAAGAATGCATGCAGGAGTGATGGTGTGAATGGACTCTGTCAGGCTGGCTACCTTGATGTGGTACAGAGGCTTATCCCAGTGTTTCCTTAACACTGTAACTAAAACCAGCCAACTTTGGATAAAATAAAAATGTTGTAAATCTATTGGGATTATTGGCATAATGCATTTTGACTCAAATGGGGGCTATTGTTTGTGTGGCATGGCACCACATAGTTTGGTTAATGTTTACATAACGAGGAGGGGGCAACTATCAGCGGCATCAGTTTGAGTACAAGTTTAAAATTTCTGGCTACACCCCTTATCAGCTTTTTGCCTTGCCCCTCGATGCAGGTGGCCTCTCCTCCTGTCCGTCTCTTCCATCTGGCACTCACCTCCCCAAGACCCCGAATCTAGAGTCCTTCCATTGACTGACCCCCAAGGCAGTGCTGAGAAGGATAGTTGTCCTCCCCAACAGATGACGCCCATCCAGAATTGGGCCACTGGTTCATGTGGTGGTGGTGGGGGGGCACAGGTAGGTGGGCAGTGCATCATGAAGCCTGCTCCAACTATTCTTCCATTTTCTCTCCTTGAATCCCATGACATGGCACACACCTTGCAAGAAAACAGTCGGCATTGACAAATGCTTGTTTTCAAATGAGTCAGGAACAGCAGGCTTGCTTTATTATGAAAGTAGTGCTTGTTTTTCACAGTGAAGCAGTTGGAAAATAAATGACACACACGAAATTCAACTCAGTGCTGCCAAATTAAGCAAACTGTTAAAAGACCCATCTGGTTTGCATTCTGATAAATTAAAAGGAATATCAACACACACACATATACACAAAACCCAGTTGAGAATATCGATGGGAAAGATATTAAACCAACACAAAATGTCCATTCTTTGCCAACAAAAATACTTGGTGACATAATCATGGCAAATTCAGCCTGCACCATAATACTGAGTCTGTTAATGATGGCATGGATTTAACGTAATCATATTATTAACTGAGACTAATAGCAAACACATTTTTATTTTCCCGAATTTACCATATATGCTTGCCTATAAGCAAACATCACATGTAAGTGAACCCTCCTTTATCTTGCCAGTTGTTGCAAAGTTACATTCAGAAATGTGTTGCCCAAGCTAGATGCAAAAATCTGTTTTGTGATGAACACTGGGCACAGAAGCATCACTTGTGGCCAGACCCGAGCAAGAACAGGTTGTGTAGTTGCAAAAATGGTTAGCCAATGTAAACATTGCAACCTTGCAGATAGGTCCACCTCACATATAAGTCAAGTCCTCCTTCTTTGGAGCCTATTTTACCATTAGAACCTAGACTTATATGCAAGTATACAATACTCTTTGAATTATTAAGCACACTTGCATGAACATGTATTTTAAATGAAGTTTGGTTCCATTAAACCCCTTCCCCAGCACAGGATGTGGATGTTTATCCATTCTGAAATAATATCAGAGGGAACTTTGTTGTGACTGTTTATTAGAGGTGCGTGAACCTCAACAAGTTTGACCATGCAAATCTGAAACTTCAAACTAAGCAAAGTCCACCACAGTTTGCCAGAGTTTGCATGGTCAAACTAAGTTGAAGCTCAGAAATTGAACTGAGCACCAGGATGCACTGCTATAGGCTATCAGTGAACACAACAGTCAATAAGAAAAATCCAAAGCACCCATAGTACGAACACAAATCACACAGACCAAGAAGATGCCTGACAAGGTCTCATTTATAAAGTGCTGAAAGTGCAATAACTGGCTCAAGTGACTAATAACAAGAAAAATTGACTGACATTTCCTAGTATGCTGCTAGGCTTCTTCAGAGTAATCTTAACAGAGTCTTAGGTGCTATATTTATACAATTTAAAAAAGTCATGCGCTGTTGAGAGCCAATCAGAAAATGCTGGTTGGCTAATATGTGCAACCCACTTATTTAAAGTGTTAAAAACATTATGGCAAACATTTTTTATAAAACATGGAACAAATACTTTCTACCTGTGCAACGTAAGAGCCATTAATTTACATCTTATTTTAAGCTGTACTAGGTAACTCATGTTAGCATTTATGCACTAAATGTTATGCATATGTTTCACATCTCCATTCATGGCTTTTATAGCCAACAGCTTAATCACCTGGCTAATATAGTGTGTATATATGGTATCTGTTCTAGGCACCATCATTCTCAATATCCACTTCATACAGGTAGGATTAACCCCACTGGTTCTGTAGGACAGTACATTATTACTGCATCATACAATCCATGCAAAGATATAAATATCTGAATAATGCATTATATTGAATTCAGTCGCATTTTGGATGCCATCACACAGTCATCCCATAACTGCATTGAATAATCTAGCACCTATATTTCTTTAAAAAGGTGGACAAATCAATGCTGTCATTGAGACCCTTATTTCGCATGCCCCCAGTTTGAAGATCCAATAGCTCTCCCTTTGCCCTATGAGTTTCTTAAGATCTCCACCTCTACTCCCTACCCTAACTTGTTCAATTCCTGTGAAGTTATACTTGTGTTGCTTTGATCTGTCCCCAGAAATATATTTAACTATTGTATAAGACAGATCCCCTTTTCAACTGCTCTTACATGTTCCCCCATTCTTGTACTGAAATGTTCTGACTGTCCTGCCTATATAAAAGGCCTCGAGTCACAGTTCAGCATTTATACAATGCTACTGCTATTACAAGTAATAAGGTCCTTTATTTGTAGCTTCCTGTTTGTGGTGGGATGTGAGAATTCCTTACATGTGTTGCAGATTTGCAGTAGGTGCACTTACTGCAACGGTGAGTACCAGTAGGGGTAGGGCAAGTAGTGTTTGCCTTAGTGGTTTAGGGTCCCAGTATTATATTACTAACTACCAGATCCCCTATGTGTTTGCATTTTCAAAATACTGTATAGCAGCTTATATTGGCTCTCTTTATTTAGCGTGGAATGGGATGCAGTACTATTTAATGCCCTGTTAAACTAGTGCATCAGCTTCATGTCCAATTACATCATTATGCTCCCTGTAATATTAGCGATCAGCTTATTTTAGCACTTTTGTCAGTTAAGCAAATATAGCGAAATAAACTGAAAGCTAATATTTTCTGCTATACAGTATTATTCTGGGCCCCTGTTCCACTACACAGTACTGAGTCTGGGCTCCAGTTATGTGGTATGGGATAGCAACCATGGGGAAGGAAGAACAGAAGGGGGGTATAGTAAGGGGAAGGGAGGGACAGGAAGGATTTCAGGCACTGATGTACCTGCTGCTGCCAAGCTAGCCATGTGGCGTGGGTGGTGTGGTGGCTAGCTCTGCACGGCAGGTACTGGGTTTGGGACCGGAGCATGTACATTTTACTGCAGTCGCAAGCTGTGACACTTATATTTTGCCTGAAATCTGTATTTTGCCCCCTCTCTGACATACCCCCTTGAAGTTGAGAATCCTATTTCAGGAGGTGCAGGGCTAACCCCAAAACACCTTTTCCAATCCAAGATATCAGGTTGCTTTTAAGTGTATATCAGCCAATTTGCTTTTGCCAATATACTCTCACCATAATAGCGATCGTTGTTTTGGGATCGCTATTATGACATGGAACCAGCTCCTCCACTGCCTCCCTCCCAGACACGTGCCACTCACTCCCGTGTCCTTTGCCTCTTGAATGGAGCATGGCAACCTTTTAAACTGATTTGATTTTATTGGTAACCAAAGTATTCTCAATGAGCTAACAGTCCATTTTCATGGTGACCAAGGGTAACAATGCCATGTAAGTACAACAACAATGCATGTACAACATCACTAAAAACAATTACATACAGCTAAATTAGACATATATTTAAAGTGTGTGTGTGTGTGTGTGTGTGTGTGTGTGTGTATGTGAACAGGGAGGAGGAGAAGAAATGGTTGAACCTTTGTTGGTTTGACTGTTTCAACTGGTTCACACCAGTTGAACCAAAAGTTTGATTTTAGCCCCAAAAGTTTGCTTGAGATTGCAAAACCAAACAAGTTTGAGGTGTCTGAGTCTCAGGCAGAACTAAACTTGCAGCTCTACCGCTTATGTTCTAAAGACTGCAGTGCCAGGAGGCAGGGTTTTGTTAATCACTGGTGGTTGTGGTGGTGGTGTAGGATGACAGGTGTAGGTGAGGCAGATGACCCCAGGACTAGCCCTGGCCATGGGAGTGGGGAGGGACAGAGATGTTAACACAGTAAAATTTAACATAGTAACATTGAAATTTAAGGTCAGAATGGACTTAGTTCAATTGTGTCTGCCCCTCGCTTCATATGAAGGCATGAATAAATATGTCTTTGCAAATTGTAGTAATTTATAGGAATTTCCTCCCACCTTACTACCCAGGGTAACTCATGATTCACTTGATAAGCATACATTTGTCCAGGATTACCTTTGAAGCAAGTACTGCCTTCAAAGCCCCTGTCTCTCTGGTAGGCTGCGCCAGATTCACCACCCTCTGGGAGGAGACATAACTCTTAATGTTACTCTGAATTTTCAGCCTCTGAGCTTCAGGGCATCATCTCTGCATCCTGTTGGAGGACACCAGATCAAACATCATTGTCTGTTTGATCTTGTCAATCCAAGTGAGTGTGGATAAGATTGCCCCTCTCAGATTTCCTTTTCTATAACTTTTGTCCTGCAATCCGCTGATCATTTTGGTGGCCTTTCACTGCACCCTGTCAACCACCGTCATGTCCTTTTGTACTGCAGAATACAGAACTTATAGTACTCCAGATGGAGTCTGACCAGATCCTTGCAAAATGGCAGGATTACTCCCCCACACACTTTTAATGCAATACAACATTCTGCAGGGCTCCTCGCTAGGAACCCTGCCCTGCTTCTCCTGCTTCAGCCCTGTTTGTTATGACTCTCATGTCCCTTCCTCCTTCACTGCAACAAAGGGAACCCCTGCACAGTATGTAGGCTCCACCTCGGTTTTCTGACTGAAGCACCTTGCATTTAGCTATACACAGTCTGAGACTCCAAGAGTCAGACCGATCAGCTAGCTTGTTCAGGAGCTCCTGAAGTTCATACCAATCCTCAAGGAGTCCACTACCCTGGCCAACTTTTTGTCATCAGTGAACTTAAAGAGAAACTCTGCACTTCATCATGTACTTTCATAAACATAATGTTTCGCCATTACAGTTCACTACAAAATGCTATTTTTATCTTTACTTTTAATTTCAGGGTTTATAGCACATCTTGTTACCTGTCTTAGAAGCAAGCATGTCATGCCAAGAGAATTTCTTGGGGCACAACATTGAAAATTATTCTAACTGAAACACTAAATTATACTTTTACAGCCTTTCGTAGCCAAGAAAGTACAGTTTGGATGGAAGTGGGGGACATTCCCCAAAGCCTATGGGCATGACAGCCCTGCTTAGAAGTTTGTTTAAAAAGCATTTGACTGTCCCCAACTGACCTCATAGTCAAATGCTCAAAATGTGTTGTAATGACATTGTAAATGGTATTAAATGAGGTGATGGGTGTCACTGAATGGCACTGCTTTTAATTGTAGTGCTGTGCTTCTAAATTCTATACCAAAAGGTGTAGCCTCTCTCCTGCTGGAGCCTCTGAAAAAGCATCACATGATGTGAATGTGTCAAGTGGCATTAGTAGACACGGTATTTTAATCTTTTGTTTTCAGTGTCACTATTGAATAATGATGACATTTTTCACCGAAGGCTGGCTACCTGTCTTCATTGTAAGATGCTGAATGTCTAGTTTCTTTGTTTGTGCATTCTGGTCTCTTTTTTTTCATGAGCACCTGCTTCCTTAGTGTGGCTTTTGTTTGCCTGTGGAGTGATTTTGACTGTCTAAATGGGATCTCAAGACTAGTTTATGTTTTTGACACTGGATGCAAGATCCTATCTACCCCCATTCAGATTTTGGATCTGAGATCAGATAGTGGGATCTGAGGTTGGATATCTATCTTGAACCCTAGTATCCAGGATAGTCACATCAGATAGCTGGTATTGTGTTGGATACTAGGTGGTAGACTCCACTATTCAGATACCAGTGATATCTCATGCCATCCAGTATCTGAGAAAATTGGTAATATTTGATGATATCCAATTCCATTGGAGTCTATTTGAGCAGCTTTGTTACGGAAGGAAGCATTGGTTCCCATGACAGGAGAGTATGGGTGGCTCAGCATGTGCACAACCGTCTGTCAACTGCTCAGAAAGTGAAATTGACATAATCACCAAAGGCAAGCGCTTGAGCCCTCTCTTGACTTGTGGAAGGGTGCAGCCAAGTGACTCTACTGACATGATAGGGTGTGGGAACTAGCAGAATAAATAGAGACCAAAAAAAACAAAAAACAATAACTATAAAAATTATCTGAGAAATAGAGCTGATTACCTGCCATTTTATCTGCCTCGTGTTTATCTTTTGTTAATATATATGCAGAACCTAATTACATGCTGAACATGTTACAGCATTATATATATTTTTTATTGTAACAACAGGATGGCATTCCATGGGTGAAATTAATGGTCATTCACCATCTGGGGAGCATGTGGTACTCAGCTACATCCTGTTCTTCATTACACCTCTAGAGGGTGATGACAGACCATTAATAGAAAGAGTGATAATGAATTATTGCTTAAAAATGCTTGCTAGAAGATATTTATTGTTATGTGTCAAAGAACTACTGTGTGGGCAACTGGATGGCCCAGAGTTAGTGCAATGCACTCCAATGCAGGCAATCTGCATTCATGCCACAAGCCTGAGTTCCCTGTACTCTGGTGGCAATGACGGGAGTGCTGCCAAAGGCAACACTCTTCCTCCCAGGGCCAGGGTTTGCATCACCATATCTGCAGCAACTCTGTGGATCAGCTGTAAACAGCCTGACATATTACATATCAGTGCTCTTTCCACTATAGGTGTCAGACTCAGTAAAAGAGGAAACAGAAGAGGAAGGATGTTGAGGGTGCACATGTGCTGGTGACCAGATGTGTGCAGTTAGCATCAAGTAGTAAGTGAGAAGGAGAAAATTAAAATTACTCCAGGCAGGCACTTAGTACTAATGCCACCTGCCCTCATCTTAGACTCTGCCCAGACCATGGATCTCTAAAAGTGTTGCTTGGATAGTATTAACGGTATAGGGTACCGCAGATACAGTACTACCATTTTGACTGGATGCTTGATGCTATCAGATATTGATGGCATCCAACCATGGATCCGGGCTCCTCAAATCCCAAGTGGATCCAGTGCTTGGATCACAACAATCCAAGTGTCAGATCCAAGGATGCAACCTCAGCTTCAGACATCTGACTCCATCTGGCCCAGGATTCAGCATACAATTGTGGTCGGATGGGGGTCAGATCACTGGCCAGATAGCATGGCTATCCGTTTGAAGGTGTTCAGATCCATCAGACTGGTATGTGAGCACCCCAGTCATTGCTTCATCTCTGCCTGCCTATTGCTTTTCTAGGTAGTTGGCTTCACTGGGGGAGGGCTGGGTATAATCCATGCTACGCCACTGGCCTGGGAAAGAGCTGGAATGCAGTGGGGCATAGTATATCTGGTGTACAGGTCCTGGAAAAGGAAGAAAATTGAAAAAAGAATTACTGCCCATACAAGTTATAGGTGGCTTTCTGTTGCCTAGGCCTGTCTTGCTGATGTTGCACCAGTTGTAACAGATGTCCTTTTCAGATGTCTAACATTACTGGTGTGACATCAGCAAAGCAAGCTTAAGACCAAGCAGGCAGTTCCTTCCTTCCTTCTATTCCAAAAGTTTAGAATACACAGGCATTCAAAGAATAATTGGTCTAGCCAGTCTGGTGGCACAAAGGGCTGCGGCACTGCAATCACCTTACCTGCACCACTATGCCAGCAACCCAAGTTTGAGAACAAGCTTGAGTAATTGGGGGTCAGCAGGGAAGTGCTAGGAGAGGATTTAGTGGCTGCCAGGTGGCTCTCCTCTCCCAGACTGGGGTGGTGTGTCTCCTGTCTGTTGGCTGCCACAGTTTGGAGGCCTGGTGTTGGCGAACACTTGGAGGACAGACATCAGGTCAGGAGGGTGGAAAAAGCTGTGATCCCAGAACCTGAAATTTTGTTTCTCAGCCACTACACTTACATTTCAATTGGTATCGACTTTATCATCATTCACCAGCTGCAAACTACTCATTTCCCTCGCATTCACACTCACTGAGAACATCCTCAATCTCCCAGAAACTGTCAGAGGCACAGCCTCCCTTCCCTCCACAAACCCTATCCATCTTATCTTATGTGCTTTAAAAACAACAACACAGAAATGAGGAAGATTCAATCAACGTTGACCACCCACAGACTGCACTTTTACTCACTGGCCAGGTCAGTCACTGAGAGCTATGATGTGTTTTCATACCCCTCCCCACCTATGATCTAGCATCATTTGCTGCTTTTGAAAGATGCCATCCATAATGATCTTCTCTGCAGCTCCTGGCATGGATTCAATTAGCAGTTTGAAATAGTGACAGCCCAGGAGCACACGGTAAAACTACATTCTAAATTGTAATAGCATTGTTTTGGTGTCTGATCAATGGCATCATGACTTTACTGAAGACAAAACAATGTAATTATGACTTTGGAGCCTGCAGATCTTCCATAGGAAGAAACGCAACCATGTATTACAGGCCAGTATCGCTTATGCAGCAAAATTGTAAAGCACCAGACCCTACTGCACAAGATGCTTTAAGGAAGGGTACAATAGTATTGCAGCTCATTTGTTGTGAGGAATGATAAAATCCTTCCATGACTGTGTCTTCATGTCATCAATTGTGATTCCACATTTCCTTATCTTTGTCAGAAAATAATTTAGAAAATTAGGTATTGGCCTTTTTTCCAGAACCTAGGATTTAGGCAAGCCGTTCTGCTAGCAAAGGTTCCATCCATCAAGCAGCCCATACTTTTCAAAGTTGTATTCCTGAATCAAACCACGGCTGAAAATTGTGCTGAAAGAAAATACTCATAAAGATGCAACAGGGTTGATCATGCACAGCCACCTTTACCAATTGAAAATAAGTGATATTTCTTCTAACAGGATTCAGTCTGCTTCTAAAGCATTTGAAAGGAAAGGCTGAGTGAGGATCCTGGTTTCAAAATGAAGTACTGGATAGATGGTACTGACATAACTAAAAGAAGGGACTAAAAGGTCTTAAATAATACTTTACTCTTTTGTAATTGAAAATTGTCTGTTTTTCCTCTGTGCCTACTTCTTGTAGGCTGGAAATCAAGTGTAGTTTACAATTTTAATGGCCACATCTTCACTAAAGAAAATACCTAAAATTTGATTGGATTGGTTGCCAATCGGATACCTCCAACATCCAATAATCTTCCATATGTGATTGAATTGCTATACCAGTGCATGTGTTCACATTTGTGATCCTGAGATGGCAGAAAATACAGAAGTATTTGCATGGCACAAATTCCTGAGGATTCAGTTTAAGACATGTATCGCCTGGGTAAGCTGATATTTTAACTTCCAAATTAAAGTGTGAATGTGCAATACCCTGTTGAGCTGGTTTATTTTCCAGAGCTCTTAAGAAAGGATCTAGTGTCAAAATATATAAAACTGAGGTCAAAGGCATCCCTAGCAGACCTCTCTTTGAAAATGAACTTTGTTCCAAACCAGCCATTTACATTTCGGATGAGAAACATATTATTTCACAGAAGAGAAATCCAATTGCTAAACTGTTCAGGAAAACCATACTTTTCTAAAAATAAATGAGTGTAAGACCCTATCATAAACCTTTTCCTGATTCAATGAGAGAATGTAACCAGATTTCTGTATTGGGTACAGCTTTCATGACATCATGAGTAATTAATAAATTATCCTGGATTATCTGACCTAGAACCCAACAAGTTTGAGTAGGAAATAGCAAATGCGATAAGACCATTTGCACCTGTGTTTATTAGGCAGAAAGAGTACCAATTCTTGATGTTTCAGCAAATTCCTTTCTTATAGTGAAAATAATAGCTTCCCCGATGGAGCCTGTCAGGCACATATTTTGAAGGCAGAAATTATATACTGTACTTGTGTTAGAAGAGGCGAGTATAGTCCAAAATGAGCCTGAAACATTTCTAATTTGAGTCCATGTGTAAAGAAATTTTCCCCAGTGTCCTGGCAAAATTTACCCATTCACTAAAAATACCACCAGTAGCTTAAAAAGCTGCTGATGCCTTAAAAACTTTGAAAAACATAATAATTTAGTTACAATTCAGCTTCTATTCCATATATATTCTAAAGATTCCTCCTTACCAGTATTAATTACTAAGCACATTTGCATAAATGCATAATCTTTATCCCTCATGGTCCATCTAACTCTATAGTTGACTCCCTACTTCAACTCATAAATCATCTGTTGTGACATCACAGTTTGTTGCCATGGGAGTAATTATGATGTCACAAGCAGTGTATGATGACCTCAGGTAGAGAGACAGCAAGAGGAATAGATGAACTCTTCAGGAGCAAAGATCCTATTTTCATGCAAATGATCTCAGTAATAAATAATAGGGAGGAGGGATACAGAACTAATGTGAAATACAAGCTGGACTGCATCTAAATATTATGTTTTGGTAAAATTCTCCTGAAAGCGTCAGCTGCCCCCGCCATACGAAGATAAAATAGGTAGAATTGCCTAGTCCTCTTTTCCTGGTGAACAGAATAAATAAACAAACAAACAAAAGGCACCAATAGTTTCTGTAATGGCCATGGCAGTTGATCTCCACTACAACCCCGTATTGTACCACTGTGTCATCACATCACACCTGTTTAATGCAGGAAATGGAAGTTTTGATTTCTCATTGATATTACAATCAATCAGTAATCATAATTAGTTATTAATTCCTACCAAATAGTAGAGTGTAACCATCACCCACAATAGAATCAACAGAGATCACATGGTGACAGATCTAGTGTTAGATTGGCTGTTCCACTGGGGTTTGTATCAAGACTTGTATTTTGCTAGTGGTGGCTGGACCTGACAAGATTTTTCCATATCCAAGCACTTTCTACTGTAGCTGTTACTACTTTATACATAAAAAAAGTTCTTACCAATGAGGGGGGGGCTTCCTCTTTCTGCCATCACCCAGAGGTGGTAGTCGCTGGTCTGCCCTGTTATGCAGAGACAGGATGAAAACATATCAGAAACAGGCTACCACAAATGGAAAATGAAAAGGCAGGATAAATGCAAACAAACAAGAGCAGACTAGCCAATGGACCGGAGACTTTCCTAGGTCAGAGGAAAAAGGAAATGCAACTGCACAGCTGGTGATTGTAGATTATCTGGCTAGCTGTCTCTTTTCACATATCACTCAGGCCGGCTAGCTGGTCAGTTTAGTGCAAAAGATCCATCTCAATTCAGTCAGAGCTTTTAGCCAAGCTACAGTAGCTGTAATGCCCACGTGGATTCAAACATGAATGACTTCTTCTGCCTCCTGCCCCACCAGGTGGTCAGCCTATGCTTGAGTTTTCATGACAGACTAGGCTGAGAGAAAAACCCAGCTGTTGAATTAAACCTTGACCTCTGAATGCCTACAAAGGCATCCATGCTAGCAGCAATGATAGGAAAGGTAACACAGTAGTTACAGCACAGAGCTGTGAATTTGAAATCCCAGGTTCTTATCCCATCAGAGCCCTTCACTCATTGTGTGACCTTGGACAAGCCACATAACCTCCCACTTCTTTGTGCACCTCAGCTGGAAAAGGTGGAAGGATCCCACTGAAAATGAGATGTTACAGCTGATGCCAGGCTTAATTGGGTGAATTCATTTTTGACACAAACAACACTACACCAGTTCCATTATTTACAGATATGACATTTTAAATGCAATAAATTATTGACAGGCTGTAGCTGGGTATTACATGGCAATTCCTAGTTTTTTTGGGGGGCAAATATAGTTTCCCTAGAACCCTTGTCTCCCACCTTTGTATCCTGATGGCACCAGTTGCATGTTTTCCTTCACTCATGCTGTGATTGGACAGTAGGGAGATGAGTGGATGCAACATGACCCATCCCTTCTCTCCCTGGAGCTGCCATGATGTGCCCAACCACATGGTTGGATCCGGCTTGAAACACCAGCGCACTCCTCATTTAACTGTTTTATTTTTTCAAGAAGTAGGAATAAAGTCCTGCCACTGGCAGGACCATAAGTACTGAAATGGAGTGCAGGAGAAAGAAAGGAGACCAAGGTTGGGGGCTGGGGTGGGGTGGTTGTAAGGGGGAGGAGAATGTTTGTACAGGTGGGGTAACTGGAATGCAGTACATATGTTGAATATAGACTTATTAGAAACACAGGCAATGACAGCAGAAAAAGAATTATGGTTCATCCAGTCTGCCAGTGGTTCCTTATCTATCCCTGGGACCAATTTTATTTGAGCATTATAACACAATGCCTAACAGTGGTGCTTTATAATGACATCTACAGTCACAAGACTGAAATATTTGCTTTAGGGAACATTACTATCATATCCTCAGGAAGATGCAACATTGAGTCAGATAAATATCTAACTATAGCGACTTACTTTTGAAACGAGCACTGTCAAGCCCCAGGCCTTAAGCTGTTCCTAGTCTAAATTGAAACCCCATTTTATGGCTGCTCACTTTTGCTGAATTTGGTGATGCAGCTGACTGTTGGCTGCTTTTTCTAAATAAACGTGAGAAATGTCTCACCACCATATTGGCTTCTTTGTTTATAGTCCCCAATCGGCTGCTCCCAGTACAGTACAAACTTGATTACCTGAATGCTCTGGGAACATCAGATCTGTTTGGATAATCAAGAGTTCGGATAATCAGGGATCCATAACATTAGGCAAACCAGAGCTGGGCAACAGTGTCAGAGTTTGGATAATCAGGAGCTCTAGATAATTGGGGTTCAGATAATCAAGGCTGTACTGTACAGCAAATCCAAAGATGAGGCAGGCACACTGGAGCAAGGAGCAACACTTGGAGGAAGCAGCGGAACCAAAAGACAAGCATTTGTCAATGCCGAACATTCACTTGCAGGTATTTGCAGTGGTGTTTGGCATGTATGGTGCTTTACCCTAATGCCCTGTGCGATTGCTGGAATTTGCATAATAATTTTCAGCATGACCTTTTGTTACTCCCATTGTGCGCTACATAGGCGGAAACATCGCTTTGGGCAGGATGTGAAAATGACAGCTGTACTGCTCATAAGGAAGTGTGGTAAATGGCAATGTTGAAAATCTGGAGTGGAAATATTGAAAATTGCAAACCTACGAGCGCGCATGGGAACTGTGCAGTGCACGCCAGAAACAGTCATTGTTAGGACTTTTTCACCAAATTGTCAACATTGGCATTTTAAAACCTCTGCTAATGAACAGTGTCACTGTGATTGTCTTACTGAGTGCCATACATTGATTTTGCACACCGACTGCACCATTGTGCACTACATGGGCGGAAACACGCTTTGGGCAGGATGTGAAAATGACAGCTGTACTGCTCATGAGGAGGTGTGGTAAAATGGCAATGTTGAAAATCTAGAGTGAAAATATTGAAAATTGCGAACTTACGAAATGCAAGGAACTGCACAGCGACGTCAGAACATCTATTTTTAGGAATTTGTTCACCAAATTTTCAACATAGCCATTTTAAGATCTCTGCTCATGAACAATGACACCGTGATTTTCTTAATGTGTCCCATACACTGAGTTCACACAGCGACTGTGCCATTGTGCGCCTACATGGGCAGAAACACGCTTTGTGCAAGATGTGAAAATGACAGTTGCACTGCTCATAAGGAGGTGTGGTAAAAGGCAATGTTGAAAATGTGGAGGAAAATATTGAAAATTCGCAAACTTACAAGCGTGATAGGAACTGCGCAGTGAACACTCATAAAACAGTCATTTTAGGAATTTTGTCACCAAATTTTCAACACAGCCATTTTAAGACCTCTGCTCATAATCAGTGTCACTGTGATTTTCTTAATGTGTCCCCTCAGTTGATTTCGCACACCCACTGCGCCATTGTGTGCTCATGGGTGGAAAAAATGTTTTGGGCAGGATGTGAAAATGACAGCTGTACTGTTCATGAGGAGGTGTGGTAAAATGCCAATGTTGAAAATCTGGAGGGAAATATTGAAAATTGCAAACCTACGAGCGCATGGGAACTGTGCACGCATGCTCGTAAAACAGTCATTTTTAGGAATTTTTCACCAAATTTTCAACATTGCCATTTTAAACCTCTGCTAATGAACAGTGTCACTGTGATTTTTCTTACTGTGTCCCATACATTGATTTCACAACCGACTGCGCCATTGTGCACTACATGGGCAGAAACACGCTTTGGGCAGGATGAAATGACAACTATACTGCTCATAAGGAGGTGTGATAAAATGGCAATGTTAAAAATCTGAGTGAAAATATTGAAAATTCAGAGACTTACGAGCGATGAGGAACCGCGAACGCACACTCATAAAACAGTAATTTTAGGAATTTTTCACCAAATTTTCAACATAGCCATTTTAAGATCTCTGTTCATGAACAGTGACACTGTGATTTTCTTACTGTGTCCCATACATTGATTTCAAGACACGACTGCGCCATTGTGCACTACATGGGCGGAAACACGCTTTGGGCAGGATGTGAAAAATGACAGCTGTACTGCTCATAAGGAGGTGTGGTAAAATGGCAATGTTGAAAATCTGGAGGAAAATATTGAAATTCACAAACTTACGATGCAATGAGAACTGCACAACGATGCTCGTAGAAACAGTTATTTGTAGGAATTTTTTCACCAAATTTTCAACATAGCCATTTTAAGATCTCTGCTCATGAACAGTGACACTGTGATTTTCTTAATGTGTCCCATACACTGAGTTCAGCACACGACTGTGCCATTGTGCGCTACATGGGCGGAAACACGCTTTGGGCAAGATGTAAAATGACAGCTGCACTGCTCATAAGGAGTGTGGCAAATGGCAATATTGAAAATGTGGAGGAAATATTTAAAATTCGCAAACTTATGAGCGTACATAGGAACTGTGCAATGAACACTCGTAAAACAGTCATTTTAGGAATTTTCACCAAATTTTCAACATAGCCATTTTAAGACCTCTGCTCATGAGCAGTGTCACTGTGATTTTCTTAATGTGTCCCATACACTGAGTTCGCACACCGACTGTGCCATTGTGCGCTATATGGGCGGAAACACGCTTTGGGCAGGATGAAAATGACAACTGTATTGCCTATGAGCTTCATGCTCACGCCCCAGCGTGGCATCAAAGCTTTGGGGGTGGCGAAGCGCGCAGGGGAGCACGTGATGCGAGGGGGTCGGCGTGATCGGTGTCCATGGACAGTGGTGGTTTTCTTTGAAGCGAAGACCACCGCTGTCATACAGAGCTCCCGCACCCATTGGTGCAGGACCGCCACGCCTGCTCAATGGAGCACTGGATTGAATGGGAGAGGCACACCTCCAAAGTGTGCTACTCTTCCAAAACGTTCCTGCATGCGTGTATAACGAAAAAATGAAAACCTGAGTATGCTAAAATCAATACCAAAAGTTGGAGGTGCTGCTGCTTGCAAAAAGCAGGGGTTTATTGGTGCAAATAAAAGACACAGCACTATAACTTGATGCTTCAGGTCATTGCTGGTTCTTTCTTAATGAGTTTTGCACACTTGGGTTTCATTTTCCTTTTCTCTCACTACAGCTCTGCTGAATAGTGCTGTGTGGAATGTGGAATTCAGCTGGCAGAATTACCGTGGAATGACCAGCTCACTGGCGGGATTTTGCCAGAATTTTACTGGTTCTTCTGTAAAATCATCCTGCTATGATCTGTGGAATTATATTCCACAGACTAGCATTTTTTCTGCAGAAAATCATTCTGCAACTATTTCAGTGGAAGATATTGAGATCCACAGAATAGAATTCTGTGTAAATGTTGCAGAAAATTAATTCTGCATTTTTCTGCTGTGGAATTCCACCAGTCTGTTTCTGGAGAAAATTTAGCGAATTTTATGGAATTTCAAAATTCCTTGAAATTCCATTCCACCGAATTTGAAAATTCCACACTGCACTACCGCTGAATAAGAAAATCCACGAGAAGAATTCTGGCTGAAATGCCATTCTGTTTTCAAAATTTTCCGTGAAATGTTTTGAAGCAATTTAAGGAATTCTGCCAATAAGTAAACTATGGATTTTTATTTAAAGTGAGAAATTAAAGTTACTGTAATTTGGCAATTCCTCCCACATGTTTTTCTCATGTATAGATTTGACAGCAGTGTAAACTGTAGTATTTTGCCATTTTCCATGAAAATGGAGTGGAATTCCATGGATTTTGCATTGGCAGAATTTCAGTAAAACACAAATTCCACAGAATTTTTGTCAGAAGGAGAATTTTACAATATGCGTCCATCACACGCTCCCACTACATTCATCCTGAAACTTGAGAATAGCCCCACATTGGTGACTACTGCATTATGAGCTGCTGGAGACTTGGGGAGGTGTTCTACAGTTCATGAAGGATAAAGTGAGGCTATATCAAGGATTCTAAACATTTGATACTATTACACCAATGCTGTAGCTATTTTATACACTTTTATTAAGAAAAGAAGGCAGAAAAAAACAGCACGTTACATCAACAAATTCCACAATAGACTGAGGGTTCTCTTCACCATTCAGAGTTCTAAGTCCTACCGCAAGTGAGATACTGTTATATATGTTCATAGGGCACCTGGACAGTTTGGATGTGTCTTCTTGCATGTTCTTAGGGTGAGAGAACCACAAACTGCAGGTGAGTGAATCTGGCACTGTCACCCTAAGGACACAAGAAGTGGATTTCTTATAACAATAAGAGACTCTGACTTCCCTAAAGACACATTTTAAATTAATAAAGTAATGTTTGATGTTTAGAACTATGCTTTTTATGGTAAAAAGAAACTCTTGATACTGTCATGGTCGAAATGGCAAAAGTCTCAAAAATTACTGAAGTCATGATTGTTATGGATCCATTTTGTGTTAACCAAATTACCTGTCTGTTGACATAGTTTTCATATAAAATATCAAAATGACTTCAATATCTTAAAAATTAAATTTTTGGGTTGGCCTAGTGATGGGCAGCAGTGCAATGTTTAGCTATCTGAGATATTGGGGCTCACATGCAAACCCTGGAGATACTAGGGATCACGTAAAGTCTGGAGGTATGAGGTTTGTGTGCAAGCCCTGAGATACTGAGGTTCAGCTGCAAGCCTCAGAGATACCAGGTTTCATGTTCAAGCCCCAGATATATTAGAGTTCATGTGCAAATTCTGGAGAGACCAGGGCTCACGTGCAAACCCCAAAGATACCAGGATTCATGCAAAACCCTGGAGATATTACGGTTCATATACAAGCCCCAGAGATACCAAGGTTCACATTGTGCAAGCCCTGGAGGTACCAGAGTTTATGTGCAAACCCAGGAGCACTAGGATTCATATGTGAGCCCCAGAGATACCAGCATTCAAGTGTAAACCCTGCAGAGACCAGGGTTCATGTGCAAGCCCTGGGATACTGGAGTTCATGTGCAAACTCTGGGTATACCAGGGCTTATGTGCAGACCCCAACCATGATTCATGTGCATGCCCTGGAGATGCTGGAGTTCATGTGTGGCCTCGGGAGACCAGGGTTCACGATATGCACCACAATCCCACACTAGGTCAAGCTCATCACAGAGGTAAGGTACAAAATCATTGCCATTGCCATGGAAAATGCCAAAATCATGGTGTTGTCTTGGAAAATGCCACAGATCATGGCGTTTTCATATAAATGGGAAAAATAATAGTACCCATAACTTCCACAATGTCTGTGCTAATGTCATAGCTCTATTGATGACTTATAAGAACTTTAAAGTGAAAGAAGGTTTTATAAAAATATAAAAGAAATGGACGCCTGCTTCAAAAATAGTACATTCAAATTTTTATAAGCTGCACATGAGTTCCTATAATGGTTGTTCATTGCAAAAACATTGTTAATGCAGCAGTTAGGGTCATTATTAAAGCAACAAAAGTAAGGAACTGCAATGTTTGTTTTTAACCCTAACTCCCAAGCTGTGCCACCCCACCACCTTGAACCCCACCAAACTCAATAACTACAGACCTCAATAACTACAGACCAATCTCCATTCTTCCGTACTGGCCAAACTACTTGAAAATTGGAGCACCCAGTTAAGGGAGTACCTAGAAGCTAACAATCTTCTAAACCCAGCACAATCTGGTTTCAGAACAAAGCACAGTACCATCACAGCTCTTGCAAAAGTCACCAACGACTGGCAACTTGAATTGACAAAAAATTGTGTTTGTGCTGTTTTCCTAGATCTAAGTAAGGCCTTTGATACGGTTGACCACGACCTGCTCCTCTCATCACTGAGGTCAGTTGGGCTTGACACCAAATCCATTAGATGGTTTCATAATTATCTTTCAGGAAGAACTCAGCAGGTAAAGGCCGAAGGAGATATATCCCCACTCAGACCACTTCAAAGAGGAGTACCACAAGGATCTATCCTTGGCCCTATCCTATTTGCAATATATATCAACAACATCGACTTAAATCTTTCCAAAGCCACTGTACACCTGTTTGCTGATGATACAGTACTGTATGTCAGTCACTCTTCACCTATTACAGCCTGCAAGAACTACAAGCAGAATTCGACCTGCTGCAATATCAACTGCTGGGAAAGAAACTACTATTGAATGCAAAAAACCAAGGCAATGTTTTTCTCCCTCAGGTGCAGCCAGGATACACTATCCCTTTCGACCTTCCTAAATTATCCACTGCCCTTGGTGAAACCTAGACTATGTCACAAAATTCAAATACCTGGGGTATGGCTAGATAATAGGTTAGACTACCTAGAGCATTTGGAAGAACTGTTGAAAAACTCAGACAAAGACTTGGACTTTACTACAGAATAAGACACTTCTTACAAGTGATTCAAAAAGAAGATGGTCCAGGCCACTTTCCTCTCAGTACTAGATTATGCTGACTTTATACAGTCGCTGCCCTACTATATGTCTGAACAAAATAGATACACTATATCATAGAGCCTTGTGGTTCATCACAGACCTACCCTACAGCACTCACCACTGTCTGCTCTACTCTGCAGTGGGATGGACGTCGCTTCAAGCCAGAAGAGATAGAAATGCATTACTATGGACCTACAGAGCAATATCGCAGCAGCTTCCAAAATATATCTCTGACTGTTTTCTACAAGCCACATCAAATAGTTATGCATTAAGAAGTCTGAACCTTATTACCCTCAAGGTGCCTAAATTCCACTCTTGACATGGTAGATATGCAGTTAGCTATGTGTTATCCACTCTATGGAACACAATGCAGAAGACACTGAAAGTTAAAAAGCTTATATCTATTTCAGCCTCGAATATCTATACAATAGGATTTTCAAAGAAAATGTAACTGCTTCCATCAACACTAGATTAACCTTCCATTCTTAGCTAGACAGGACAAGCTTACCAGCACCCACTGTGAAATCACCCTATAGTTCACTAACCAGTGCCTTTTTCATTTCCCTATACCCTTAATACGTTAATCTCCTTAACACTCCTAGCTCCTACCTCTCTCGCCTAACCCTCTCCTCTTCCGCCTAGACCTACTCTGGATCCTCTTATTGCACCAACTCTTATGATTCCTCCCCCACCCTGTTCCCTACCCCTGACCATTACTGCAGGTATCCATCCTGCCACTCGTCAGCCACAAACTCTCCTTTGTCCCCTATTACCTATCTTAGCGAGCTGGCTATCTCATGAATCGTCACATATGTATTATATCCTTGTTTTTCTAACATGTCAAATTGTGTGTTCTGTAATTGATATATTGTTTTATTTCTGTCTTCACAAATTGGTGTATATACTGATTGTTATATTACTGGGATTTGTTGTATAACTCTCACTTTTGTATTCTTAAAATTGTAAATGTTCTGAATGCTATATTTCATGTAAATTGAACCTTGACCTTACCAGGTCCATCTTGCAAATGAGCCTTGCTCAGCGATGTTCTCTGGATAAATAAAGATTTGATTGATTGATTGATTGATTGAAACTGAAAGCCAAGTCACAATCCAGTGTCTGATGGGTTACTTGTTTACATATGGCCCGCAGGCCTTGTTACACAATATCCCAGACATAGCTTGCTTTGTGTATGGTCCTCAGTAACTCATCAGAGACTGCCCCTGACCTACTGTATAGCTTGCTTGTATATGGTCATACAATAAGCAGCTCTGGGCCATGCACAAAGCAGTTGGGCTGTCAGCTACTACCCAAGGTCTATGCCTAGCTTTTTGTTTAGCTCTGCAGGCCGCATACAAAGCAGCTGACCTGTTAGACACTGATTCCATCATACAGCATGCTCTGTGTGTGGCCTTGGTGGTTATATACACAAAGAAGCTTACCGATCAGATATTGTCCAAACCTATACTATACATTATGTATGGACATGCAGGCAATCAGCTAAATCATTAGACAGTGCTCTGGTCCTGTTGCTTGTGTTCTACATAACCAGAGATATTGTCATGCAAGTGCTCTGGACCTCTAGCATTCTTTGCACATGGCCTTGTGAGGTTGACCCATCGGGCATGACCCCATACCTGTAGTTTGCTTTGTGCATGGCCCTGTGGAGGCATTTGAAGCAGTTGACTCATGTGGCACTACCCTGAACTTGTAGCTCGCTTCATGCATGGACCAGTTGGCCATACATGAAGCAGCTGACCCATCGGGCAGTGACTCAGACCTATAGCTTTTTCATGCATGGTCCTGCAGGGCCATACACAATGAATGGAAACCACTGGGAAGTGCACCAGACTTTGTAGCTTGCTTTATGCATTTACGTGAAGCAGCTGGTCCATTTGTCATGAATCAATACCTGCCCAAGCATGGCCCGCAGTCCATATGCAAAGAAGGTGAGCCATCAGGCAGTAACCCAGAACAGGAGCTTGCTTCAGGCATGGCACTGCAGGCAACACCCAGAGCAGCTGACCCATGTGGCATTGCCCTGTACCTGTAGCTTGCTTCATGCGTTGTCCTGTGGGCTCAACCGTAAGCAGTTGATATGGAGGGTGGTAACTATCAGATTAATGAAATTGTGGAGAAAATATTAAAAATAACTAAATTATAAGTAAAAGAAAACTGAGGCAGAAAGCAAAACTGTCCATGTGCATATGCAGTTCTCACATTTTCAATCTTAGTTTTTCTCCATCTCTTTCAAAAGACACAAAACATAATTTTGAAAAGCCACACTGGGAATGCATAAAACATAGTTTTTTCAACATAGATGTTCTTTTACTCATACATTTGTCATTTTGTAATATTTTATGATTATAATTTAAGTAGTGTGAGTTACCACCCTCCTCACTACCACATAACTGGTAATTTAAAAATTCCTGAAAAGTGAGGACAGAAGAGGCACTAACTGTGCATGTACACAGACTTAGTTTTTTCATCTTCGATGCGGTCTTACTCATAAACTTTCATTTTTATTTCACTTTGTTTTCCCAAATTTCAGGGAGGTGATTGTTCACCAAAGAAAACTAGTGGGTCGATGTTCTGGAATCATTCCTGAGGGTATAGCTGGAGACAGTAGTTTATTAAAGTAAATAAATAAGATTCCTAGCAATGCCAGCCAGACACATAGGGTGCCAGGGAAAATCAGTGCCCAGGTTACAGCCTGTGTGGAATCTGGTAGCAAAGGCTGAGTGAACATGGCCAAGGGGCAGATCCTGTGAAGATCGACTTAGTTTATGGAACATGTTGCATGAGGCCAGATGAGAGGAGTGATATGAGAGACCTTCAAGTTCCTTAAAGAATGAACATGGTGAAATGTGAGGAACTATTCGACAAGTGTAGAGAACCTAGAACGTGAGGTCATGAGTGGAAGCTGGTGGGGAGGAGGGGTTCAGAAGGGATGTGAGAATGCTTTATTTTACAGAGAGGGTGGCTGAGCCATGGAACAGTCTGTCGAGGAGGTAGTGGGTGCCAAACATTAATGGTTTTCAAGCACAGTTGAGACAGTTGTTTAGGGCTTAGTTATTACTCTGGTGGTAGTAGTATTAAAACAGGGAGGCAAGGGGTAGATACTGCAGACAAGACAAAAAGTCTTGGGTTATCAAATACATACTTACATAAATAAATGATAGGTGTTATGGGCAGACTGAATGGGCAATTGATCTTTTTCTGCCATCAATGACTATGTTTCTATGTTTCTAAAAGTACACATATTTAAGTGCTAATCCAGAAAATGCGCTATACACCACTACATGGGTATGTAGGGCAGCCCCAGAATTGCAGAGACCTTACTATGCACATGCACATGCCTCTGCACATCTGGAAACCCTCTCCCCACCCATAGAAAGGTGTCCCAACCCAGTTCACTGATCTGTGATGGAGGTTGGGGGTTGCCAGGGTTGTGGGGCTATGGTGCATGGGCTTCTCCAAAGCAAGGTACATGAGACTTTGGAATTAGATAGGTGTAGAATGTATGTGAGGAGGGCTGACATAATGGTCCCATGCCACCTCCCATGGTTCTGCACACTTTGTTCATGCTCTAATTAAGCCTCATTTTGCAAGTGTTCCCCAGACCTTCACAGCAACTCTGAGGTCTGGGAGGGCCTGCAACTAATTTTGGATTTAAAAGATATATCATCCTGTTTTGAAAGGGTATGGGAGTCTGAAGGTGCACTGCTGTATCCCACAATTTGCTTGCACAGAGATGGTGATTCACTAGGTGGCCAACCCACACTTTCAATTGGAAACCTGCTGTCCAGCCCTTCTGCACCCCTTGACCTTCCAGTTGTCCCTGGGAGGGACACCACACATGTGTGCAGGGATAGCCAGGACTGTGGACGCTGTAGCTCATGGAGCAGCATTGTGGGATGGAGCTTCAAAGGACAGCAACATGTGACCCTACGCATTTCAGTCCATATGTCGATTGGACCCTTACATTTTTTCCTTCCACCTTTAAAGTCAAGCTGATTCCTAACGCAGTAGAAGCCAACATCGCAAGCTGATTCCAGCAGCAGCCACAGCATGTGATACAAGCTTTAGTTTCATTAACAATAAGTGTATGTGCCAGCTGAACAATTAAATACTGCTGGCCACCATTGAGTCCAATAGTTAAGGCCCATGTCCAATCATACATGGTCATTTCTAGCTGGAAAAGATGCTAGCCATTTGATGGGAGAAGTAAGCAACTCTGTGAAAATCTATTTTCTAAGAGAGAGGTCTGGGACAAATCAGGTCAACATTCAGTGCTGATTCTTAAATCAACAGAAAAGTGCCTCGAAAGTGAGTGCTTGTTATTGACTGCTTCTCTGTCTGACATGACAACTTATGTCAGAAAAGAGAGTCAACATTCTGTCTTGCTGTTACAAGTTTATTACCGGTCATTTGTTATCTGTTTCAGACCAGAGGCCTGCATTTCAACCTGCTGGGGCAATTGTAATATTGCCAAGCTGGTATTAAGGAAATATTTGTAGTACTGATATTGCTTAGCCCATGGAAACTTGCAACACGCTATAAAAATCCTGTGGAATCCCTAAGGAGCAGCCCGGCATAATATTTCTTAAAGAGAGTCTCCAGTCTCTGGGAAAACTTTTCAAAACATAATATTTAGACAAAGTCCATTTTGTTTTGAATAGTTTCTCTATTTGTCTGCCCTCATTATTTATAACTGAGAATATCTGCATGATAACAGCATTTTTGACTCTTAAACTTCATCTTCTCTTCCTACTTGTCACTCTTCTAAAGTAATAGCCTTCTGTTTATGATATATGTAACTAGTGTTTTCTAGTGTACTGGTTTTTGTGTATTATTACAGTCAACCAGTAATTATATAGAAAATTGTATACAATGTGTATTTTGAGTTTTTTACACCTTCAGTGTGTAATAATCCATAAACCTTGACAGCAAAGCTCAAGAGATTTATGAGATTATCACACACCGAGAGTGTGTAAAGAAACTCATAGCACACACTTCTATGTGCCTTTTTGTAACAAATGGTGCTGAAACCGTATCTGTATCTTGCCCTGCTCCACTGTGATTGCTCTTCCAGCTCCATCAGAGGTCCCTATATGTAATCAGGGCTTACTGATATCCAATTATGTGCCACCAATACTATCTAAAAGGTGTCATATTACTAATTTACACTGTATGCAACACAAAAAAGTTAGAAGGGACATGAAGTTCTACAGAAAAAAATACATTTCTGACAGTAACCAAATGTAAACTGTGCCAGGAATTCTGAAAATATCCTGTTCTCTTGCAAATATTATCTACTTATAGGGTTCTCTGGGCAGGGTGGGGGCTTACTGTTGCAAGCATATGGCAGCATCATGATACGACTGTGGCTCATTATGATTATGTCACTGAATGTGAATATTGGACAGTTTCAATGAAGTGACATCATCATGATGAGAATCTCAGTCACACCATAATGATGCCACTGTATGCACAAAAAGAAGATGGCAGCCTCTGTTGGCACAGTTCAGACAAACGATGTTTGAAAAAGAGGAGTGTGTAACTTGGTGGAGAAGTTCATGTTTAGTAATCATTTGACAAAGTATTATTTCTGAAGACTGTCATTTCCTTTTAATACTTCATAGAACACACCTTTCAATAACTTCTGTTACTGTGTTAATTTTGTTTAATAATATGACTTTTAACAAGAAAATAATGGACCTGATTCTCAGTCATAAGGAACTGTTGCAGAATTAATGACAACCAGTTTTCAGAGGGTCCCTCCTACCACTTTGGGCTATGCTCAGAGGGGTCCTGAGGTCTTCCACACCATTACACATCAAAGTGCACTGCTGAGCACATGGGAGAAGGTTGGCATGTAAATGGCACCCATTTCCATTCACATTGCAAACTTGCCACAGTGCACCCAGCACAGCACTTTTGTAATAACTTCCACATTCCACCTATAAACATTAGAAGTAGGGTCTGTCAGAGTGCTGCATAGATGTGCAAAGATGTAGGGGAGACTGAGATCATCATGGCCCCAGTTAAAACAAAAGGACATCTGTGTGGGAACCAGGCTAGGTAAGGGTACCACTGTACTATCAGGAATGAAATGTAACTGGGGCTTGGGTTGGGGCCCAATGGACTTGCAGGAAAACTAGAAAGGAGAAATGTCCAAACACTGACATCAGCAACAAGCAGCCCTGAGTTACTGTAAGTATTGGGGTAAGTAATACACATACACACACACACACACACACACACACACACACACACACGTACAATTTACTGCACCATACACACACTGCGATGCGATGATAACTGGCACCATAGTAACATCTGGGCACCGCTTTTAGCTTTGGATCTGTGCTGGGTCTCTGTTCCCGGTCTTGGTCTAAGCCTTTCAGCGTAACAAGTTTGTATGTTTGCAAAACAGGCAAACTTTGCTCCTCATTTTAAGCATAAGAAACGTACCTGGGAAATCAGGCCTGATATTGTCAGGATTGTATTACAGTGACATTAGAAGATTTGCCTCTCAGTTTGGTATTAAATTACCTGCCCTGCTATTTTTAGGTAACAGCAGGTTTAGCTGGTTTTGTGTCAAAAGCATAGCTTATGAGCGCCTATTGTGGTCATGCTCCTCTTTTTCAATTTGGTAAAGTTTAGGTAACATTCACTCTGAGTGATTTGCTGCATGATGTCATTGTTGATATCAGTGATAGGGCTTTAAGGGCTTGGAGTAGGTTTCAGACCATGGAACTGTTAGTTCTATGGCAGTCAATTTAATTACTTCCAGCTGAGGCTATTTGTCTTTGTGACTGTTCCTAGTTACAGAATATGCATTACCAAAGCAAGTAAGTCTGTCTAGGAACCCTATATCCAACCATGTGAAGCAAGGCTCAGTGGTACAGCACCAGGACAGTATCTAGGGGGCTTAGTTTCAACTCCCAGCAGGATATATTCTGTTCTTTCTCAGTACAATTGATGTTGTATGAGAGAAATTGTTATATGTCATTGTTGATGTCAGTAATAGGGCTTTATGGGCTTGGCGTATGTTTTCAGACCATGGAACAGTTAGTTCTATGTTGCAGTCAGCTTAATTAGTTCTGGCTGATGCTTGTGTATTTTGAATGCAACTTAGTAGGAAGCTTTCCAAACAGTTACAGAGACTTCATTACTAAACTCCACTGCAGCTATGCACATAAGGCATCTGCACTCAGAATTCATATACAAACTGATACACAGCAAAGATGAGCCATGCCAGAGTGGTGAATTCCTTAAAGAAAACACTAGAAAGACACAGCTTTCTCCAGACACTACAAAACTCTTGATTAGTGTTTCAGACAGCAACAACTTTTTTTTTATGATTTAAACAGCTACTCCACAACTTCCACTTTCTGTTGCTGGCAGCCACCATCTCATGAGTAGCAGTGAGCTTCCCTAGCTCAGTTTATGCTAATATGTCTGGCCGACCTCTACTATTGGTTGGCAGGGCATATTAGCATAACGTGAGCTCAGGAAGCCTCTTGCTGCTCATGAGAGGGTGGCTGCCAGCAATAAAAAGTAGAAGATGAGGGTCACTGTTTAATTTATTAAAAAGGCATTAGGAGCTAATTAAAAAGTTGTTACTGTCTGAAAGCACTAATCAGGCATTTTTGTAGTGACTGAGGAAAGCATGCCTTTTCCAGTCGCTTCCTTTAATGTTTGCTTGCACATTGCACATTATTTCTTTGTTTTGTCTTGCTTCATTTATTATTCAATTGGAAATCAGTAGATAATACTTTGCCAAACATCTAATTTTCTTTGTGACTGTTTCAAGTTGCAAAATATGCATTACTGTAGCAAGTAAGTCTGTCTAGAAACCCTATGCCCAACCCTGTGAAACAATGGCTCAGTGGTAGAGCATAAGGACAGTTTTGTGGGCCTAGATTTAATTTCCAGTAGGGCATACTTTTTTTTCTCACTACAATTTATGTTGTATGAGAGAAATTGATAGACGTCATTACTGATGTTAGTGATAGAGCTTTAAGGGCTTGGAGTAGGTTTTCAGATCACAGAGCAGCTAGTTTTCTGTTGCAGTCTACTTAATTAGTTCCTGCTGAAGCTTGTGTAGGTTTAAATGCAACCTGATGGGAAGCATTCCTTTCAATTTCATAAAATTCATATACAGTTGTAGCCACTGCCACTTTCAATGATTTTGGACATTATAGCACATCACAGTGGCTATCAGGCTGTGAACATGTCATCCGATGTTGGAGAAGAAAATGCTGAATTTTGCAATTCTTTAGTCTACCGCTAGGTGTCTTGTGATCCATTGCTCGCTTTGGTGTGGTTGCTTAGCCAGTGGTGATGAGGAGTACATGTTTAAGATGCAAAACCCAATAATCAACACATATATGAGTCTCATAGCACTTGATTTTGTACTTTGTGTAAGGTCACCCTTGCAACCTCCCTCCCTCCACCAGGACCTCCTCCCTCACAACTAGCTAGAACACCAAGCCAAAAACAACAGCTACATTAACTAACATTTATCCTATGTGATTCCATCCCTGTTGTTGCAATTGCTGTATTTCTACCCCCCTTTTATGTTGTCTCACTCTTGTGCGCCAGCCAACATATTGCAGTAGTAGCGGATTTGGAGGTACAGTCACTGTGGGTGAATGCAGGCACGATCAGTAGGTGAGTCCTCATTTCCCAATAAGGCAACTGCAGGCACTGACACCAGCAACACATAAACTGGCCACCAGATCTAAGAAAAGGTCTGCTGCAATGAGTGCCAAGCTCGTCATGCAGTGGTGTGCCTTTTCTGGTGGAGCAGTTCAATAAACATGGTGGCATTGACTGCCGCTGCACAAAGCTGATTTCAGGGTGCCCAATCCCCTGTTGGTATGCCCAACCACTTCATTTGCTGATGGGAGCCCTCCCCATCAGCATAATGCCCTCCTCCCATTTCACATGTGTGCCGAGGGTGCCCAATCCCCTCTGCATCATGTGCTCCCTAACAGTCTTTCTTTGACAATGAGGAGGCTCAATCCCTGTCAGCTTTAGTCCCCTTCCCAGTTTAATTTGCTGATGGGGAGCCCTCCCCATCAGCATAATGTCCCATTTGTTGTGTGCGGTGCCCAATCCCCTGGTCTTGTCCCCCTTCACCTTGGTATGTGCCGATGGGGATGCCCAATCCATGTCGGGTTACAGCACCCCCAAAACACTCAGGTGGCACACTAGAGCTCACCCCAGCATGCCAAATGCTCCTGTAAACAAAAACATCCCGTAATGTTTTTTTAAACCTGTAAATCAGAAAATGGTCCTCGCAGTCTGTCCTGCTTCCTTCCTCAACTTCACCCACCCTCTATGTCCTCACCTCCCACCCCCCTCACCCCATACTTACCTCTGGAGCCCAGCGTGATGATCTTTGGTGGACCAGGAACACGTCTGCACTCCTTCAAAGCCGACCACAAACTGAAGAAATGCTGGTAAGCTGTATAATGGCATCAATAGGGTTTTTCAACTTTGGTGCATATCTCAGCCATTTTGAGAATTTTGGCACCAAATTTTCAATATGGGGTTATTGGGATCCCTACTCATAATTCAGTCACTGTCATGGCATTATTCAGTCAAGAAAGGTGATTTTGTGGTCACTGTGTGGAATCACCTTTCAGGACTGATTAACAAGATGAAAGTGCCACTGTTCATGGGGACTCTCAAAAAGCCTATGTTGCAAATTTGGTGATAAAATTAAAACAAATGGATATTTTACAAGCGTGCATTGTGCAGTTTCCATGCACGCTCATAATTTTGTGAATTTGTAATATTTTCACTCCAGATTTTCAGCATTACCATTTTCCCATACCTCCTTATGAACAGTACAGCTGTCATATTACATATCCTGACCAAAATGTGTTTTTGCACATCCAGCGCAGAATAGCACGGTCGCTGAGCGAAATCAGTTTTCAGGACAGCTTGACAAAATGACTATGACACTGTTCATGAGCAGAGGTCCTAAAATGCCTATGTTGAAAATTTGGTAATGAAAGTCCATAAAGTGACTGTGTTACAAACATGTGTTGCACAGTTTCCATGCACCCTTGTAACTTCACAAATTTGTAATATTTTCATGCCAGATTTTCAACACTGGCATTTTTTCACACCTCCTTATGAACAGTATAGCTTCATTTTTCACATCCTGTCCAAAATGTGTTTTGCACCTGTGGCGCATAATGGCGTGGTCGCTGTGGGAGATCAACTTTGGGACAGATTAAGAAAATCATAGTGCCACTGTTCATGAGGGAGATCCCAAAATGCCTATGTTGAAAATGAGGTTTAAAAAAACCAAAATAATTGGGTTACGGATGTGCGTTTCTATGCATACTCATGACTTCACCAATTTTTCATATTTTGCTCCAGATTTTCAGTGTTGCCATTTGTTTACACCTCCTCATGAACAATACAGTTGTCATTTTCACATCCTGCCCAAAATGTGTTTACGTACTCGTGATGCCAAATGGCACAGTCAGTGCAAAATCACCTTCGCTAACAAACTGATACTGCCACTCTTCATGAGGTGGGGTCACAAAAGACCATGTTGATAATTTGGAGTGAAAGTACCAACACACGCCTACGACGTTGGGTTTCCAACTGTTACACCCCACCTTGTAGAGACTGACAGGCATCAGGGTGTGACTTGGGATCATCAGCTGTAATGCTCCCGCCATTCAACCCCACCTCCACCCTGCAGTCACTGACAGGCATCGAGGTGTGCCTTGGAGTGTTCAGCCACAAAGTTCACCCCATTCTCCCATACTGCACTCACCTCAGTGCATTTCCTTATTGAATGGGATAAGTATAATGCCCAAGGACCCAAAAGCACACCATGACACTTGTCAGTGTCTACAGGGTAGGGTGAGGTAAATGGCATGAGTGTTATAGCACACCCCAACGCATGTCAGTCTCTGCAGGGTGGGTGGGGTTGGTGTCAATTCAATACTTCACTGCCACTCCTATTATTCTGCGCCTCTAACTCCCACTACCAATGCCAATGCCAGCGAGACATCATTTGGCATTGACAAATACTTGTTATGTTATGGTGTGTCAAGCCATTATTATCTTCTGAAGCACTGTATGCCCACAAAGTAACCAAGAAGTCAGATTCCTTTAAAGACTTTTATTTTCAAACAACCAAACACTATTGTACAAGCTACTGTTTTGAGCTGTATTGCATGCTGATGTGCAACTAAAACAATTCAGTATACAGCATAGGACAAACCCCAAATAAAACACACACATACTCTGCTTTTAGGGGGAGGGAGGCGGAATTGCAGGGCTTAGCAGGATATTATATACGATAGCACAACACTTTTTACATTGACAAGTTTGCAATTCAAATATAAATATTTTGAAGGCAGTAATATGCAAAGATACATTTCAGTGAAAAATCAAAATAAAATCGTAAAAAACTTGCTTTTTGGTATTTAGACAGGACAGCACAGTCTGCAATGTAAAATTAAATATTTGGAAGGAGATAATATGTAAACACTAATTTGAGGGCCAGAAGGTGCAGTACAATATCAGTGGGTGTGCCTCAACTTTTCACACCATTGTTAGCTGTTCATTCATTCTGCCCCTTATTTTCACTTGAACTGGTGGTGTTAAATCAAAGGGCCTCTGACATGGGTTAGGATAACATTTATCAGGTTCATGGACAGCCTTTTTTGCCTCTTGTGCCATTGTAGTTACTGTACATATATGCTATATGGCACAGGCACGTAAAATCGGTGCTGCAAAGCATTCTTGTCTGTTTGAGCTCTGGCACCTCAGATCCTTTTGTTTTCACTTAGTGAGAGGCACAATGCCCATATCTGGCAGAATGTTCATGCTACCTTGGTGTGCCTATGGACTGCTTTCAGTGGTCCATGCACAGCACGCCAGCCACCTGTTCTTGAACCGACACAGGTACCCCTTCATCTGCTACTGTTCTTGGCACCATGTCACTGTCTTGAACTGGCTCACATTCCCTCCTCCTCATATTGTTATCTTCAAAGACCAGCTGTACTGTGCCCTCCAGTGGTGGTGATGTCCATGGCATTGACATTTGCTTCTGCATCTCCCTTATTCCCATTTCAGGTCTAGAATCATTACCCACAGATGGAGTTGCCCTGCCTTTAGACGTTCCATTGTATCCCTCACCTTTTAGCATTCTTGCTTCTATTCTTTTATGCTCTTCCATATAAAAGGCTCGAATATGGCTCTCTCTCCCACTCTGTTCAGTCTTCTATCAGTTTGTACATCAGCTCCTGTCCCTTGGTGCTCTGTAGCTGCACTTTCCCTCATGTGTCTGCTATCTCCTGCTCGGTGCTTCCTTGTCCTTTGACGGCCTGCTGCATGAGCGATTCCTTGTCCTTGGGACAGGCCTCTACTCAGGTTCTTCCTTATCCTTGGATAGGTCCATTGCTTGGATACTTTCTTGTCCTTGGGACGGGCTTGCTGTGCCAGCAGCTCTGGTGCTTCCTCTCCATGGCATATGCCGGCTGTTCAGGTGCCGTCCTGTCCTCTGCTGGTGCCTCTTCTTGCGCCTGAGACATTGACATGAGGTTTTCTTCCTGCTTTTATAAAAGGAGGGTTAATTATCCCTGGCAATGATATCGCACTATTTGGAAGACAGAAATGCAATTAGAATCGAAAAATTAAAACAGAATATTGCCTACGAACTACAATTATAGTCAATAGTGCAGTATTTAAATAGAGGTTTCTCTCTGAAGTACAGTTGGAATAGCTATTATTCAAAACAATAATACAAAAGAACATTGTCTTACTGTGTATTTCTTGGGCTTCTTTCTGAAAATCCGGTGTTTTAGTGGTGGTGCGACATTTTCCTTTCTCTCTCCTTTTCTGCTTACAGGTGTGCTGCTCTTCAGTTGCATTACTGCTCATCTCTTCCTGGCAGGTCTGGTTACATTTGAGATCCCATAAAGTCTGCCATTCTGAATCTGGTAGCCATCTTCAATCCAGTATGCAATGGTACAGGCCTGTCAGTCTGTTGTCTGTAATCACATTTTTCAAGCTCCACAAATTCCTCCTTATATACTGTTCCCTGACTTCAAGACAGCTGGCACATGGGTGTAGATTGGGTCACACTTTTCATATTACAGTCATGTCATGCCTCCTGCTCCCCAACATCTGATCTGTCTGCTTCTTAATCCCCAGCTTGTAATTTGTCACAATTCATGGGCATGCTGTCATGCCTACTGTACATGTCTCTACTGTATAAATACTGTTCATTTTGTGGCATTTAACAATATATTTTGGAGGAGATTTGAAGACTGAGAAATCACCACCTTTACACTAGATTTGAAGACTGAGAAATCGCCATCTTTTCACTGTCATAATGACCAAAAACAGGATGCGAGACATAGCAATGCTGTTACGTGAAATGCACAAAAGGGGACTCCAGTGGTGGGGATGCAGAACTACCTTGCAGTGGCCAGAATGCTGATTTCCTTCTGCCTCCACAAGCACCTCTACAATGCAAAGAACATCCACACAAGCTGGAGTGTGCATTAGGTGGGCATCTTTGACATCATAAGCAGGGCAGTGAGATGGCCCAGTGCTGCCTCTATGGCTTTGAATAAACCGCACACAAGGCAGTGAGATGACTTGATGCTGCCTCTGTGGCTTTGAGCAAGCCACATTACAAGGCAATGAGATGGCCCAGTGCTGCCTCTATGGCTTTGAATAAACCACATTACAAGGCAGTGAGATGACTTGATGCTGCCTCTGTGGCTTTGAATAAACCATTACAAGGCAGTGAGATGACTTCATGCTGCCTCTGTGGCTTTGAGCAAGCCACATCACAAGACAGAGAGATGGCCCTGTGCTGCCTCTGTCACCTTGAGCAAGCCACATTACAAGGCAGTGAGATGACTTGATGCTGCCTATGTAGCTTGACAAACCACATTACAAGGAAGTGAAATTGCCTGGTGCTGAATCTGTGGCTTTGAGCAAGCCACATCACAAGACAGTGAGATGGCCCTGTGCTGCCTCTGTCACCTTGAGCAAGCCATATCACAGGGCAGTAAGATCGTCCCACTGTTGACTCTGTGCCTCGAGCAAGCCACATTATAAGGCAGTGAGAAGGTCACGTCATCATTAATTAATGTGTATTAATGTCTTTGTGGTGGTGTTTCCCAAATTGCGGACCAGTTAACAATGAAGGATGATGAGAGCAATGCAGGAAAGGGCCATCAGAAACTCAAAGAATGGGGATACTCAGTATCTTAATCATTAATCAGACGACTGTGATGCCAAAACAGATGAAGTTATGGCAGGGCATGGTTAGTAGTGTGCCCACTGAACCTCTGCATCTGTTTTAGTCCATCATTTATTTTATTTATTTATTTAAGTCTTTGGTAACTGGGTAGGTGCGCTGATCCAGGGGACCATTTTCAGGCACCACCGGGCACAGCAGGTTGTGGTACAGAAGGAGAACTGTATTGTACAATGAGTATGAGCTAGTGCATAAACAAACATCTATGGAAGACAAAGCAAGACACATAGCAGAAAAGACGGTAAAGAGAGGCTGTACAACCTAAAAGTAAACAAATCAGTTCATCAGGATAGTAAAAAATACTTACTGTACATTATTTACTGCATCAGGATAATAAAAATGCTGACTGTACATTACTTACAGCAGGATAAGTGATGAGTGTAAATAAGTACAAGGCATAGGAACTCACTTTGACTCTGTTGAGAGAGTATTGAGAGAGAATAGACAGGACACAGTGGTAGAGGGAGAGGAGAGGAGAGAGCACTAAGAAGGTGGAAGCTAATCAGCCTAGAAGGGAAAGGCAGTGTGGTTGGGGATTATCCAGGTGAACAACAGCACCTGGCCATGTCCAGCAGACAGGACTTGAGACATACCTTGAAAGTGGCATGGTGTCCAAGGAATGGATGAGTACAGGAAGACTATTCCACAGAGTGGAGTAGCTATAGATAATGCTTTTCCACCCATAGCCAAGGGAGATTTTGGGGATTTACATGGGGGCAACTGAGGATGCACACAAACATCTCAAGGAGTTCTGGTGCAAAGGAGGATGCATGGGGAGGCATCACTGTGCCTGAAGGCGCTGTCCAGAATGCAGTCAAGCGCATAGTCATATTGAGGTGGAGAGAGCCAACCTAGAGTCTGGTAGAGGTGGCAGTGGTGGGTGGAGTAAGAGCCAGGAGAGTGAAATGATAAATGTTGTTATATGACAAGCAGAGGCTTGCACTCATGGTCACGGATGTACATGAGTAAATAGAGGAGCAATAGTCAATAATGGGCAATACATTGCCTTGTGCAATGGCTATGCATGCTTCCTGGTCAGGAATGGCTTAATCCTATAAGCTGAGCCAAGTTTCTGATTTACACAGTGGATGACGTAGGTAACATAATTGGTGTAGGAGAGAGAAGGGTCCAGGATTACACCCATATATTTGAGAGTTGACACATTTTCAAGCACAGTGTCTTTGGGCATTATTACTGAGAGGTGGACCCTGCCTTGGCAACCTTAGATATGAAGGATTTGGATCCAAACAGCATGGATTAATTTTTTGACATTTACAAGCAGGCGGTGCACCTGGAACCAGGTGTGAGCAGAGTGTAGTTCCTGGATAAAGCTGTGGATATATTCTCAAGAGCCTTGTCACTGGAGAAAGAGGACAAGGTCATCGGCATACAGCAGGGCATCATAAGTAAGACAGTCAGAGGGAGGGAGTTTATGAACAGGGAGAATAATAATGGGCAGGATGGAGCCCTGCAGTACACCAGTGGTGACAGAGAGGGCAGGGAAGGTGGTAGAACCAATATATACTGACTGAGATCTATTTAAGTGTAGTTTTGGAACCACTGAGTGGTCTCAGGGTAGCAGCCAAGGTCATGGAGGGAGGAGAGCAACAGGGTGTAATCGACCAGGTCGAATGCATTTGACAGGTCAACAAAGACAGCACCGTGGCTCTCCCAAGGCCCATTCCTGTGAATATGATTAGTAAAGAGGACCAGGGCAGATGTGGTGGAGTGAAGCTTGCAGAAGCTGTGTTGCTGCCTGGACATAAGATTGTGAGTGTTGATGTGGTCGGACAGTTGTCAGTGTATGATCACTTCAAGGATCTTGCTGAGGCGGGGGAGCAAGGATATAGGCCGATAGTTGTCTGTGGGTAGCAGGTCACCAGTTTTAAAATTGGGACTACCTTGGCATGCTTCCAAGAGCTAGGCACTAAGGAGGTAATCAGTGCCAGGTTAAAGAGGTGAGGAGGTTTTAGGATGGCAGAGGATATTAGTTTGAGCATCGCAGGAAAAAGACCATCACTGCATAGGCTGCCCCAGCTAGGCAAGCTTTTAGTAGTTTGGCTGTGTCCTATGGGGTGATGGCCCAACATGCTGACCATTGCCTATTGTATATAATGTATATTGATGTAGGTAGTGGATGTACTGCAGGCAATGCACATGAAAAGAGTCAGATGCTGATGGCCTTTTTGCCTAACAGTGTATGCCCTCTCATCCATGAAGCCAACAAACATAAGTAGATGGAACAGGCTAAGGAGTGAATGGAAGAAAATGAAACATTTTCAGATGTTACTTTTACTGATGAGAGTACCATGGTGATGCAATCTTTATGCCCCTGGCTTTCTGGAAAAAATATTTCTTGTATTGAAACCACAGCCCCAAAGCCCCTGAAAATACATTTCTGGGTGTCACTTTGTGCCTCTGGCCAGGCCAATACTACTACTATTCCATGGCATCATGAAGGGTGATTTCTTTAGACAGGATATAGTGTCTAAAACATTGGTGCCTGTAATCGAGCAAGTGTTTGAAGATAGGTATCAGCTTTTTCCAAGGTTCAATACTGGTAGAGCAATTTGCACTAGATGGCATCTCTTGCCACACTCATACAGTATTCTGACTGGCATTGTGTTCATGATGGGGATATTCAGCACAGTATGCTATGCTTTCTTTGTATGAGGTGTTCTTCTCATTCTGTTGTACAGATAACTACCCAAACCATGCAGCATCTGGGGAGTACATAAAGAAGAAGGGTGTGAACTGGGTCAGGACGCCACCTAAATCACCAGACCTGAACCCAATAGAGATGGTGGCATCATCTGAGAGCACTGCCTTTGGAAGTGCTTAAATCAAGGAACTGTGCTCAGTCAATATGGGGCATATGACACTTTTGTAGGAGAGTGCTGGCAGTTGAAGACTGCAATAAATATGTTGATCACATGGATAAAGTAATGCCAGCCATTGTTCATGCCAACTGTTGCACCACTGCAATGTAAAAATAATGATTACCAACACAGCCTTTTTTGGTTTGACCAGTTAATAAAATTAAACTCTGTAATTCCTACAGTAAATGTTTGTTATTTTTTCTGTATCCCACGTCTTTGCTGTGTCAGGGTCTAACACCTTGCCTGTGCATCCTGAGATTGATTACAGGTTTGCTAATTGCATCTATGGGGATGGGTGTCAAAGACATCCAAGCTTGGTTTCAAATTCTGAAGAACTACTGTATAGTACCACAGGTTGTGTTGTTTCCACATCATTGGGTGTCAGGTTCCAACACTTGCCAGTAGCATCCTGAGGTGTGATTTCAGGTTTGCTAATCCTAACTGTGGGGGTGGGTGTCACAGAAGTCCAAAGTTGCAAAGCCCTGTCTTGAACTGTGGTCATGAAAGGAGATTAACAAGTGTCTGTAACTAATCTCCAGTTGCTTTTCTTTATAGATAAACTATAGTTATATAGCAGTCCTACACACCATTATTCTGAAGGTAAAGTGCAGATGACTGACAGTTTATGGCTGTTTTAAAAATGTTTATACTCAGGAGTGGAGGAAATACACATGGATGGCCCCTCCAAAGTTCCACTTTATGAAGGAGAGTGGGTAGCACTGAAAATCTGGGAGCCATTCTGGACAATGGGCTGACATTGGAGACTCAGGTGGCAGTGGTGATCTGGAGTGGCTTTTACCATTTATGAAATATCAGCCAGATTAGCTCCCTTGTCTCACCTGATGATCTGGCCACACTACTACACACATTCGTGACTTTGAGGCTTGACTACTGCAACGCCTAAAACTTTGGGTCAAGGGAGGTGTGCTGTGATGCCTGAAGCTGCTGCGGAATGCTGCAGCCTGACTACTGACAGGCCTCTTGAGGTTCTGTCTTGTGTCACCAGTACTATGCAAACTGCATTGCCTGCTGGTGAAGTGATGTATCTCCTTTAAAGAAGGTCTTCTGACATACAAGACCCTGCATGGGCTGGGCCAAGGCTACCTGTCAGAGCTCCTGCATCCTCATGTTCCTGGACTTCATCTCTGCTCTGCCAAGGAAGGCCTCCTGGTAGTTTCTAGGGCAAGAATAAATTGTCTGGGACCAGGCATTTGAACTGGCAACCCAAAGCCTATGGAATTCTTTACTTAGGACATATGGGGGGGACACCTTGGTAGAGGCCTTTAAGCAGTGTCCTGAAAACTTTTCTTATTTATGCAAGCATTTGGGGATTAAATGAGCATATTAGCCATAAATATGTATTTATGACCATTTCATTTCCATTGGATTGAGTTGATAGTATTTATGTATTTTTGCTATTTTTTTGTAATGGCGCCTGAGCCTCTAGGGAAGGTGCCACAAATAAATAAAGGCTACTACTGCTAATACTGCCTATGGCATGGATGTGGTGATATCACCAGTGAAAAGCAAAGATAGTGATGATACATTGGACATTGCCTATTTTCACACAGACTGAGATTCTAATTGAGCAGTACAGTACCAGTAATCATGTTCTGCACTGTGATCAGGAATTATTTTTTTCTACCTCATGATAAGTGAATATGCAAAATGACAGGTGGCCTGAGGTAATGTTGGTGCCTCACCTTGACTAGAAATTAAAAACATGCTTCACTCCACTTGCATGAGGTAATAGAGGATTTGGGACATATGGCAGGGGGCAAAAGCTGCTCAGTATGTACACCCCTGTGACCCAGCTAGAGAGCTAATGGTGAATGTGGTGCATACTACTGGTGGACAGGGACCAGTGGTTTGCACCATGTTCACCATCAGTCTCCTACCAGGGTGGGGCCAGGGTGCAGAGGGCACTGTGTGGGTGGGTATGGTTGGGTGGGTGGGAAAGGAGAAAAAACCCTCAGCACACATGTCAGAGAGAACAGCTTCCATAGTATACTCCAAACATACCATCCTGAGATATGGCAGCTGGAATGTGACCACCTCCAGGCACAGCTGGACAACACTGCGTACTTAATGAGCTGATGGTGGAAGTGAGGGTGCTGCAGTATAGACAGGATAGGGGACCTACTCAGGCATCCCATGCTGATGGGAACCTCCTTAAAGGGTGTGCATCAGCATGCCGAAGGGATGATGTGGCATGCATGGGTGGCACTAGGTGATTATAGTTCTGAATCGGTTGGCAATGGCAGAAGCTCAGGGTTTGTCAGCAGCCACTGTGGGAAGGGTGGGCATATAGCTGTGCAAGTTGTGGAGGGTATTCCGCCCAACATATCTGGATGGTCCAGAGAAGGCAGTGGTCTGGCAGGTGATCAAATCTGCAGAGGTAGGTAACCACCTGTCATGGGTCACCAGTGCATGCATGCCCTGTGTTATAAAGCAGTTTCAGTGATGTTGTTCTCTCCTCCTTATGTATCTGCAGAACTTCTGTGGACATCCAGGATGGATTGTCCTGGAGAAAAGGAGCAGCTGGATGGAACATTAGCTGTGGTAGAGGCTCATAGGCAATGGTGACTGCTATACCTCCTAGAATTTCTCTGCTTGAAGGTGGGTAGTACAGATACCACAACAAAGATGATGTGGGGAGTTCTGGGCTCTATAAGGTAGGTTTGTGGAGGCCTGCACTGTGTAGTTGGGGGTGGGGGCTAGCACTGTGTGATGGCTGTGTATAGCAGTGGCCTTGCATGTGAGCCCATTCGTGACTGCCCTCTGTGTCCTTGTTGTTTCTGTCCATCGTGAGGGACTGTGTTTGCTATTTTGTATGACTGTGACACAGCAATAAATAATTTTGTACTACACTTGTCTTGTTGTTATTCTGGTCAGTTATGTCATGCCACCAGCTGGTACAGTCAGCTGGGGAGGGGAGGTGCTGCATCATTGTCCTGGTGTTCTACAGTAAGTAATGTGAGGTGGGGTAGAGGACTGATGGGGTTTCTGCACACCAGTGGTGGCTGGAGGACCAGAGGTTTGCACAATGTTCCTAATCAATTCCTGTCCCCATCCACTCTGTGATTATTGCATGGAAGTTAACTGAACATGCAGATAACAAGAATGAACCAGGATTGGAGTGGAAGATGACTGTAAAATAAAATAACAATTGTACTTGATGCACTTGATAATGAATAAGCGATTGTTACAAAAGTCAGATAGAAAAAAATATTGAGTAGTAGCTGGATTATTAAACAATACATTTTAGGACATGGAAGGATAGTCAGTGATACATTTTAAGCCAGGCAAATGTAGTAGTTCCCTAATTAATAGCAATAGTCACAAAAGTGAGACAGAAATGAAAATTATATTATCAGGAACTGTGATAACCATATCAAAGCACAGTAGAAACACATCCATGAAAGAGCTAGGGAATAAGCAACTAAGGAGGAAACATAAGTGGGGACCTACTATATAAATTGCAGATACACATTTGTACTGTTGAATCACAGGACATTAATGCATGATTACAAAGTGTGCATTAAAGTGTTTATTGACCTAAACCACTTATTACCTGGTGTGCCTATGCACTGCTGTCCCCAAACTATGCTCGAGGATGACACATGCATAGTAGAAATGCTGAGCAGTGACACCTGCAGGCCACTGCAGGAACTGTGGTGTCCAAACATTTCCAATGTCGAACAAGTGGGGAAAAATCAACAATGCAAGTCCGATGCCCTGTGCCCTGGTACAAATCATTGAAAGTGGTGATGGCTACCACTGTAAAGACTGATACACAACTAAGACAAGTACTAGAGAATTCCTTGAGCTTTGCTAAAATGTTGTACTTTAAATATTTGATCTTTCTTACTACAGGTTGTGATTCAGTTGCAAAGCAGTTGATAATACTGCATTAAACAGCTAATTATCTTCATGACTGTTCCTAATTGCAGAATATGCATTACAATAGCAAACAGATTTGTCTAGAAACCCTGTGTTCAACCTATGTCCGGGTTGTGCCTGAAAATAGGCATTTATTTTGCCTAGTGTACTTACCTGGTCAACAAAAGCTAAATAAATAAACAATGTATAGCAAGGCAGCGCTCATGGTAGTAGTCAAGACAAGCTAACTTCAGACAACTAAATATGTTCAACTGCATTGCCAATATGTGCACTGAAGCAGATTTTATTGAACTAGCACTCTGGAAAATGTGCAATAAATCTTGTTCACTACTAAGAAATTAATGAATTCACTTAGGCTTATTTCATACTTAGAAACATAGTGCTGGTGGATTGGGGGAGGAGGGTACACCTGCTTGGTATCTTTCTGTTTATGTATGCTTAGTAATAACACTAATACCTGTGAGGATCAGCCATTCATAGCTCATTTTAGGGCATAGGAAGTGTAGAATTGATGGACCATTGGTCTCCTTCTGCCATCAAATTTTATCGTTCTGTGTTTCTATGTGAGAACCAATGACTCAGTGGTAAAGCACCGGGACAGTATTTGAGGGGCTATGTTGAGTTCCCAGTAGGGCACATTTTTCTGTCTTAATATAATTTATGTTGTATGAAACACATATTTAGATGTCATTGCTGATGTCAGTGATAGGGCTTTAAAGGCTTGGAGTAGGTTTTCAGATCATGGAACTGTTAGTTCTATGTTGCAGTCAACCGTCAACTTTAATAGTTCTGGGAGAGGCTTATGTAGTTTGGATGCAACTTGGTGGGAAGCATTCCTTCCAGTTACCAAGACTTCAATACTAAACTTTACTGCAAGCATGTGTGTGTGTGTGTGTGTGTGTGTGTGTGTGTGCGTGGGGTATGGGGGATCTTCACTCAGAATTCATACACAGACTGATACACAACAAACATTAGCATTAGTGAATCCCTTAATTGTTTTTATCATAAAATAATTTGAATTTTTATATGTTGTTTGCAACTGAAAGAAAAATACAAAGTAAATACATAAGTAAAAAGTAAGTACAAACACAAATAAAAGAAAAGTAAAGGGAAGAAAGCAACAAACCTTTAAGAAATTTTTCCCACCTCTCAAGCTGTTTCTCTATATGTTGGAATTTAATATATTAATTTAATTTAACAGAGTCAAATCTCACCATAATATTTAATGAATAATGTTATACTTAAGTTAGTTATAAACATTAGTTAGCTAAACAAAACTGAACATAGCAACCAAAATTTAAGCTTTACACTTTAACTTTGACCTAAGCCCACCGATAACTCAAACTCAACTCCGATTTAACTCAAATTTTAATTCATAGATCCAGCAGGATATTTTTCACCTTTGCAACTACAGCCACTAGCTCCGATTCTGAGTCCAGTTCAGATTCATGATCTGAGTTAGATTCTAAGTCCTGATATGACTGTGCCTTGCTTCTGGATCTCAAAAGGCCACTACTTGGTCAAGATTGAAGAAAACATAAGTGTTTCCCAAATGCATAATCTTTACTTTTACAGGTGCTTGAAGAATAAATGTTGCCCCCATCTCTAAATTTCTGACCCCAAGTTAAAGGAAACAACGCCACTTTGCTGTGTCTCATATGTGAAATCAGGAAGATTGACTATCTTACCCTCTATACTCGAGAACTTTCCTTATTCTGGCAAGTTTTAATATAGAATCTCGGTCTGTACTGAATGCTAATTGCACCAGAATTGGAGGCTTTGTATCATTAGGGTTTCTTTTTGACACAGTCCTGTATGCTTTTGTTATAATAGCAGAGTTATCCTCAGGAAGCTGAAGCGTTTGGAGTAAAAGCTCTTTAATCAGTTCCCTCATCTCAGAAAACTCTCCATCCCAAATGCTAGGAATACCTAAGAATCTAAGATTTCTATAGCAATTAGCATTCTCTAAAGCTTCTATTTTTCTATTGATAGCAGACTGTGCTAGTATAGCTGTTGAAGTTCTAGCTTCTGTAGTCTGATGTTCCTTTTCTGTTTCTCTAGCCATTTATGTATTCAAATGTTATCTTCTTTAATCTTTGTCATTTCTCCCTTGATATTAGATGTTTTGGTATTTAAGGACTGTAGTGCTGATTTTGTTTCCAAATCTAAGATCAAGTCTATGCCATCCATGCTTCAATATTGTCAAGAGCTTTTAACATATGCTGTTCATGAACTGACCCCGCCTTCAAGCCCATCTGTCTTAACCGTTTTTCTTGTTTGTTTATGTGGTTCTTACTCTGCAATAGATTCTCCGTAAGCTTTCAAAGAGCACCTAGGAATGGAAACATGCTTCAGCTTGCATTCCTGATCACCTTGACTTCTGCGCCTGTCAGACTTCTCAGATTCCTCAGACTGCATGACATATCCAGAACGCTTTGTATCAGTTAAAGGTAAAGGCATTCTCTTAGATACTGTGTCCATTGAAGGTGTGGATATCCTCTGATATTCTAGAGTATCTGGCTGTCTTATATTATTTTTATCTGGCGTCTTGACTCCTGCCTTGCTGCATTAGCCATTGGTGGAGTACATGCATGCTTAACCATTGCCACAGGCTGTACCGCCTCCTTGACTGGGCTTGGCATTCCAACTTTCATAAACTTGTCCAGCGGCCGTACCTTATGAAAACACCTCACCTGAGAAGTAGAAGAGCCCCTTTCTTTGTGCTTTTACCCATCTTGATCCATAGTGCTCACCTAGCACAATATGCAGCGTACTTATGCAGCGCAAGAAATCTGTGGTATCTTTCACCAGCCAACTGAACCCGACTGCTACCAGCACAGATGCGCTCACAGCTCACAATACCAGTGCCGGCCATCTTACCCATGTTCATTTTGTAGTTCTGTTATTCCTTAATTTTGCTTGAAAGTTGTACATTATTTTCTTTTTCTCTTTACAGTTTGTGATTCAATTGCAAAGCAGTTGATGATATTGCACCATATATCTAATTGTCTTTGAGAGTGTTTCTAGTTGCAGGGTATGCATTACTATAGCAAGCTAGTGTAGGAGGCAGTACAGTGCAGTAGTTTAAGGCTCTGAACTGCAAACCTGGAACCTGGTTTGAATCCCACAGCCCCCACTTGCATACCCGTGACCATGAGCAAGTCACTTAACTTCTGTGTGCTTCCAGGTCATACCGTAAACAAGCTTCAGCTTAGTTTGTCTGTCCTGGTTAAAAAAAGGTCTGTGGGGAGGGAGGGTGGGTTTTGGGAGGGGGATTGTGTGTTTGTTAGTATGTTTGTTTATGTTTTATATGCATGTAGCCCTTTTGCTATTTGACTTTGTCTTGTACCACAGACTGCTTAAACTTCATAAAGTATAATAAATAAAAAAAAGTATGTTTAGACACCTTGTGTTCAATAGTCCATAGTAAGGGCAGACTTGATGGACCTTCTGTCTCCTTCTGCCATCAACTTCTGTCTTTCTAAGTTTCTATGTGTGAACCAATGACTCAGTGGTTGAGCACCAGGACAGTATTTGGGGGAGGGGGACTAGGTCTACTTCCCAGTAGAGCACATTTTTTCTTCTTAATATCCCAGAGACAAGCCTTGGCTCAGTGTGCCTTCCTGGTTATCAACTTTAAATAAATAAATACATAAATAACTAATACAAGTTATGTTGCATGAGACAAATATTTAGATATCATTGCTGATGTCAGAGTTAGGGTTTTAAAGACTTGGAGGAGGTTTTAAGACCATGGAACTGTTAGTTCTATGTTGCAGTCAACTTAATAGTTCTGGCTGAGGCTTGTGTAAGTTTGACTGCAACCTAATGGGATGTATTCCTTTCAACTGCAGAGATTTCATTATGAAATTTTACTACAAATGTGTGTTTGTGTGTAGCGAGTGGACTCTGCACTTAGAATTCATGCACAGACTGATACACAACAAAGATTAGCATTAGTGAATTCCTTAATGTTTTCTTAAATATTGTACATTATTTCTTTGCTTTTTTCTTTACAATTTGTATTTCAGTTGCAAAAGCAGGTGATAATATCTCGAACATCTACCTGTCTTTGTAGTGTTCTTGGTTGCAGGATCGCATTACAATAGCAAGCAAGTCTGTTTAGAACCCAGAGTTCAACAGTGTATAGTAAGGCACACTCAATGGACCTTCAATCTCCTTTTGCCATCAAATTCTGTGTTTCTAAGTTTCTATGTATGAACCAATGGCTCAGTGGTTGAGCACCAGGACAGCATTCAGGGGCCTAGATGCAGTCCCAGTAGGGTACATTTGTTTGTGTCTCAGGTCATATTATGATAAATGGGAGCAATTGTTAGAAGTCATTGCTGACACCAGCCCAGTGGCATGGAGGGCTGAGGCATCACTGCCTTACCTCATGCCACACCAGTGACCTGTGTTTGCAGTGTGTGGGCCACTGGGGGTCAGCTGGGGAGAGAAGTTTGAGCATCCAGAGGACAGCTCTCCTCTCCTCCTCTCCGAGGGAGGGGTGGGAATGGAGTCTGCTGCTTGCTTGGTTCCTGGTGGCAGCTGAGGGCTGGCACAGTGTATCCACAAACAGAGGGGCAGTCATGGAGCAGATACCAGTGTGCAACATGCAGAAGTGTGTGCAGCTTGTCCATTAATGTCATTGCATGCTCTGTGCTGCACTCATGGTGTGGGGGAAGAAACCAGGAAAAATCATGGTGACAGGCAGAATGAAACCCGGTCCCTTGCAGGTGCCATGCCCAGCCAGCTGAACACCTCAAGGAACAGCTATCGAGGTACAATAAGTGCCAGTAGATGCCTGAGTGACAGGGCTGGGGGACCAGTGGAGGAATGGCCGTTGTCCTGGGAAGAAATAAATAAGCAAACAAAAACAAAAAGATGTTATTGTTGATGTCAGTGATAGGACTTTATGGGATGGAAGTAGGTTTTCAGACCATGAAACTGTTAGTTCTGTGCTGCAGGCAGCTTAATTAGTTCAGGCTGATGCTTGTTATAGGTTTGAATGCAACTTGGCAGGAACCATTCCTTCCAGTTTCAGAGACTTTATTACTAAGTCCACCGCAGCTATGTAGGGAGGATCTGCATCCATTTAACATTCATATACAGACTGATACAACATGCATTGGTGATTTCATGAATGTTTCCTTGCATGTTGTACATTTAGTGGGAATGGAAAACCTGACATCTACTAGCACGGTGGACCTCTGCCAGTATCCTGCACAACAATGGGAATGGAAAACCTGACACCTCAGCTGACTTGAGCAGGGGTTGAGTTATTGACTGGTACTGAGGGGATCTAGAACTTGCCCTGGCTTGAGACAATAAAAAGCTGCAGCCACGGTACCCCTTTCCTGTGTTTTGGACTCCAAATGACCCCCAGACCAACACCACCATCAGATAGGCAGGCACTGTCTATTTTATAAGGATGAATGAAGGGGCTTCCATGAAGATTCTCCAGATGCATCAGCAAAAGTAAGTACTGTAGTGATGCTAAAAACAAACCTACAGTAATGCTACGCTGCCCACTAATGTAATAAATAACTTGGCTGATTTGTGTGTTTATATGGTATTTAAAGGATTGTATTCAGAGTGGGGGCATCAATAACATGTTGCAATGGGAAACTTGAGGCTTAAGGCTGACCCTGGAGAGCGGTGGGAAATACAACCACACTGTTTGCTTTTGCCCCATTACAAATTTTAATAATGATTGGGAGCATAGCTCTGTGTTCCCTTATCCTTGTGCCCTGAATCCTGATAGATACTGTGTTTCAGATCCCAACACCCAAGTTACTTTCCTTTTTTTGCCAGATGACACCTGCCAAACTTCTTTCCACCATATAATTATTTCACACTTTATTGACCTTCTTGGCACCTTTAATACCATTATTAATTTGATTAATTGTAGGGCTTTATCCAAATGTCTTTTGAATCTGAAATGTTCTAAAATATATTTAGGCCTTTTTGTGCTGATAGCAGGAGAGGCTCCAAGGGTTGGGGCTGAAGCCTTCTCAAAGATTTGATTATCCAAAAATGTATCCCACCCTGGCTCCTGTTTGGGACCAACAATGACTGTTTTCATAAATTCCTTCCCCACATGCAGTCTTTAAGTCTAGAGCCTCACCTAGCTAGCTGAGACAGTTTGTTATGGTATAAAACTCAGAGGATCAGAACCAGTTACATACTAACATACTAAGATACTAAAATGCCAGCAGAATAGGCCTAGCGGTCTTTCGTGTCTGCTCGTTTGGTCAGCCCCACCCTGGGTGCTGACCTTGCTGTCCCCTCGCCTTCTCTGGCTTCTCCCTTCCCAGTTCGGATATTCTTGCTGCATTGGATTTTGCTTCCTGAACCCTTCCCCTGTACCTGTCCCACCCCTCTTGAACCCCTCCACTGTCTCTTGCCTCCACCAGCCCCTAGGTAGTGCATTCCATGGCTCCACCACCCTCTCAGTGAAGTAGCACCTCCTCCTTTCTCCCTGAATCTTCCCCTCCAGCTTCCACCCATGCCCTCTAGTGGCCCTTCCTCCTTCCTTCAAGCACCCTGACTGTTCCTCCCCTATTTACCCTCTTCATGTACCTGAAGACCTCTATCATGTCCCCCGTCCCTTCTCTCTTCCAATGTGTACATATTTAGCTCTTCGAGCCTCTCCTCATAGGTCCTGTCCCCAAGCCCCAAATCATTTGGTTGCCCTCCTCTGGACCCTCTCCAGGAGGTTAATGTCCCTCTTTAAGTGTGGCCTCCAAAACTGCACGCAGTACTCAGGTGAACTCACCAAGCAGTTATACAGAGGGTATCACTTCCCTCCTTCTGGAGGTGATCCCCAGTGATGCATCCCAGCATCCTGTTGGCCTTGGCTGCTGCCCTCCTACAAGTCTCAGAGTTGTTCATCTTGACATCCACCACCACCCCAGGTCCCTCTCAGCCATTGAGACTTGTAGTATTTCCCCCCAGGGTGTACACTTGGCCTGGGTTTTCTAGCCCTAGGTGGAGTACCTTGCATTTCCCTGCATTGAACCTCAGCTTCCACTTTCTAGACCATCTTTCCAGGTCCCCTGCAGGGCCACCTCCCCTCCTTCCCATCCACCACTGCCCCCAGTTTGAGTCATCTGCAAAGAGACTCATCTCACTCCTGATTCCTGTCCTTATGTCAGATCGTGGGTGTTGAACAGAAGGGGCCCAAGGACTGATCCCTGTGGGACCCCACTAATGACCCTCCTTGGGATGAGACTATCCACAACCACGACCCTCTGGGTCCGGGTCCTGGAGCCAATTGCCTATCCATCTGATCATCTGGTTTCCACCCCATTTCTCCTAGCTTATCCAACAGGCCCACGTGAGGAAAAGAGTCAAATGCCTTGATGAAGTCTAGAAAGAGGACATCCACTGGTCTACCCAGGTCCAAGGCACTTGTCACCCAGTCATAGAACTCCACCAGGTTTGTCTGACACGGTTTCCTGGGATGAATCCATGCTGTCTATTGTCCAGGCACCTGACTTATCCAGGTCCCCCTAGCCTCTCCTTGACAATGCCCTCCATCACCTTGCCACCACTGATGTCAGGCTGACAGGCCTGTAGTTCCCTGCCAGCTCCCTTGATCCCCCTTGTGGATGGGCACTACATGCGCCACCTTCCAGTCTTGGGGCACCCACCTTGTCCTCAGAGAAATGGTGAAAAGCTCTGCCAGGGGTTTCGTCAGGACATCTGCAAGTTCCTTCAGCACTCTAGGATGTAATTTATCCAGCCCGGTGCTTTCTCCGTCTTAAGGGCTGAGGGCTCCTCACTCTCTCTGCTGTGATTTCCACTTCTGGTACCTCTTCTCCTGCTTAGCCCTCCCCCACCTGCCAGTGATGCCCCCTCCCCAGACCTGCCGATCGGTAAGGTCCCCCCCTCCTCATTATCTCTGTCTCCCATGTATGATGCAGCATCCTCATTTCCCCTGGTGAAAACTGAGGTGAAGTACTCATTTAGTACCTCAGCCTGCTCCCTGGGTCTTGTGCCCATCTCTCCCTGATTTAATCCTGCTAATCTGCCCCTTCACCCTTCGTCTTTCCCCAATGTATCTAAAGAACCCATTTTTCCTCTCCTAATTTCCCTGGCCAGGTTCTGCTTCTTCCTTGCCTTAGCCACCCCTCACCACTCTAGTGGCCCTTCTAGCCATCAGTACTCCCTCCCAGTCCCTTTCCTCCTTGAGCACTTGAATTCTTATAGGCTGCTTTCTTTCCCGCACCACCTCCTGGACCTCCCTGGTCCACCAACAGGGTTTTTGGCCCCACCAGATTGGCTCTTACTCTTGCACAGGTGCTGGTAGCATCCTGCACCCCTCCTGATGATTTCCCACCTACTATCAGCATCCATGTCTGACCCAATCCCATCCAAATGCTCCTTAAGGATCCTTCCATTCCTTAAAATCCGCCCCCCCCTGAAGTCGGTTACTTCCGTCTTTGTGCAGCCTTCTACCCTCCCAGTTCCAAGCGGAACCAGACCGTGGCATGGTCACTCCCGCCAATGGGTCCCTTACTCCAGGCTTTCAATCTGGTCACTGTCTGCCAGGACCACATCCAGTACCTGCTCTCCTGGTCGGTTTCTCACCTGCTGAGTTAGGAACGCGTCTTGAAAGACATCCAACAACCTCTGTTCCTGGTCACAGAGGATGTCATAGTCTCCCAGTCTGTTCCTGGTATGTTTAAGTCCCCTAACACCATCACCACCTTTCCTCTGCCCAGTTTGCAGTGTCTCCTAACATCTGCCACCAGACTGTCCTCCAGCTCCTCCGCCAGGGCAGGGGTCTATACACCACTCCTATTTTTACTCTCTTGCCCCCCTCCAGCTCTCCGTCAGGGCAGGGGTCCTATACACCACCTCTATTTTACTCTCTTGCCCCCAGTTAGTGCAGTTAGTGTCACATCCCATTTTTGAGGGTAATTTACAAATTTCAGAAGCATAATTGTAATTGTTAAATGTTTTTCCACATTTATTAATTAATGTTATGTAAGTTGCATTGACATCAAGTTTGATCATATAGCTGCTTAGAGATGCACACTGTGCCAGACCTTAGCTTGCTCTGTGAATGGCCCTGTCGGCTACTGACAAAGCAGCTGCATCCTCACATGCTTGGCACTTGACTTGTCGGGAGTTAGCAAGTGCCTGCTGGCTACTCCGCAGGGAGCTGCATCATCAGAAACATTGCCCCAGGCCTGCCACTTGCTTTGGACAAGTCCTCTAAAGCTATCTATTTTTTTCCTGATTTTGAGACTAAGCATCATGAAGTTATGTCTCAAACATGTCTCAGGTAATGAAAACTGTCTCTTTTCATGACACTGAAAAGCCTAATTTCATTAATAACGTAAAAGTATTATATTTCTCAATAAAGCAACACTTGGGGAATCACCCTTAAACCCCACTCCTTTCTTTGTTAAGCACACAAGTCTCCAAACATTTTTATTTTTAATGCACAGACTATTCTCTCTTATTGTACCCACTTTCATGCCCGCTAACAGCCACGAACATAGATTTGTTGTTGGTGAAAACAGGTTTCCAGTCAAGAAAACAGGACCTGTTTTCCTGACTTACAACAGGCTCATTTCATTAATGATTTGAAAAGTATTGCTTTTTTGTTTTTAAAAGCAACACCTGAAGTATCAGCCTTACACCCACTCGTCAACAAGTATCAGACTACAGATCCAACCATTTTGTGGGGGATTTATGATAATTTTCTTCTTTATCTACTTTCATGACCTATAAGACTGTATTTATTTATTTATTTAGATTTTGATAACCAGGTAAACCCACTGAGACCAGAGGTCCCTTTTTCATGGGCTACCGAATTAGTTACAGAAAAGACATTTAGAAACAATGATTTTTTTTTACAGTAGTTACATATGTTGCACAAATAGACTAAGAAAACAGAAATCTTATGAAATGAGTTTACTCATGAAAATGGAAAGGACCACTATTACAAAACAATTACTAAAAGTTCATGAAAAATGAACTACACATGTGCAAAGACATGATTTTATTTTTCTAAATAATGATAAAGGATTGTGTACAAAGTTCTTAGTAAAGCCACCTATCAAAAAATCATCTTTGGCTAAAGGCTAATGAACCTGAAAGTTTCAGGTTTGAATTCACAACTGTTCGTTGCATGATCAGTGACATAAAAAGTCTTATAAGGTCTTTAAAGAGATAATTTTGTGTAATTCCAATGCTCTAGAACCTTTATGCTGCTGAACTGATCTATTACACATTTTCAGGATCCAGAGATCTTGGTAATAAGACATGCTTGCCAAATTTCAGGTTATTTTGTCAAGGGATGACCATGTTATTCAGGTGCAAAATTAAAGTTTAACATTGAACAGCCTTTGTAATCCTGATGTAAAGGTACAGTAATGTATGTCTCTCTGTCTGTCTGTCTCTCTGTCTGCATATCTATCTATCTATCTATCTATCTATCTATCTATCTATCTATCTGTCTTCTTGTCAAACCAACTGTCACTCAATGCCAAAAATGAGTTTCATGACATTTGACAATCAACAGAGGCTTACCAGACTCACTTCCCTCCCATTATTCTATCCCGTTGATGGTGTTGCAGTTGAGTATGTATCTTTAAGCATCTTGCAGTCTGGCTGGACTGTCATCTTAATTTCTTGCTACACATTGATGCCATACACCATAAACTCCACCCCAAGCTTGGTGCACTACATAGGAACAAAATGAATATTCCGCTTCCTTCCTGTTGTGAGTTTACTTTAAAGTGATTCTCCTATTTTTGACCATGGTGTTGTAGCTTACAGTGAAGCTCCCAAATCTTCCCTTGCATGACTGGACCCCCTATTTCACCCCTTTGTTGTTTTGCCTTAGACTGTCCCCTTGTACACATCACTGCTCGCTCTACTCTGCCCTCTCCTTCTCCTCTCTTGATGCCAGGTGCCTTTCCCACTGTGCCTCCTTTATATCCAAATTCTGGTTTGGTTCTCTTCCCTCCTACCTTACTTCCCTTTAACCTCTCCCATCCTTTCCTTCTACCCTCTCCACAACAATGTTTCCATTCCTTTCTTTTCCATCCAGGAAGTGTACTGTTGATCAAACTACCTTCTCATATCACTTTCCCAAACTCTGGTCCCTCCTCTTCCCTTATCTGCCAGCTCTGCCTCATCTTCCTTCTCTCTTAAGTCTCTTTTTCATGACTTTTCTACTCCTACCTGCAACTGGCTGTGACCCCTTCTTATCTATCTCCTTCTCCCCACTCATATTGGCTGGCCATATTGCTCTCCTCTCTATGCCTGACTGAATAATTTCCCTTGTGTATCCAAACTCAATTTGTATTTACCACATGAACCTTATTTTACTGTTTTGCCTTGTAATGTTTAAGAGTATGCTTCTTTCCTTTTGATGTACTGTGTTGCTTCTATAAGAATATTTTTATAATGCTGTTTATTACTGTTTATTTTTTCTCCTCTTGTAATACCTTCCATACCCCTCCCCAGTACACTATTTGGAAACAAGCTGTAATCAGTACATTATTGTATTCCTCAGAAACTTTTGAAAGACATAAATACATAAATAACTGAATACATCTGTATTGCAAAAAATGCATTAATGCATACTATACGGTTATAAAGCCACAAAAGGTGGGAGATGAGATACTGACAACAGTAAAAATGAAAGGGACCTGGGGTAATTATATCAAATGACCTAAAGGTGGGCAAGCAATGTGAGGAAGGCAGTAAGGAGGCTGGGGGACACTGGGATGCATAGGAAGAGGCATCAATAGTAGAAAACAGGAAGTTGTTATCCTCTGTACAGACAGTTGGTGAGACCTCATCTGGAGTACTGTGTACAGTTCTGGAGATCCCATCTCTGCAAAGACATAGACAGAGTGGAGGCTGTCCAGAGGAGGCAGCCAAAATGGTGCAGGGTCTGCACCAGAAGACATACGAAGAAAGACTAAAGGAGCTTAATATGTATACCCTTGAGGAAAGAAGGGAGAGGGGACATGATAGAAACTTTCAAGTACCTCAAGGGAATCAACAAAGTCCAAGAGGGTAGCATCTTTCAGAAAAAGAGATGTGCAAGAACAAGGGGTCAGAATTTGAAGATAGAGGGGGACAGCTCAGAGGTAATGTGAGGAAGTATTTTTTCACAGAGAGGGTTGTGGATGGATGGAACAGCCTCCTGAGGAGGTCGGGAGTCAAGAGCAGTGGGGAATTAAGAATGCATGGGACAGACATAAGGCAGTCCTAGTGGGGGTAGGAGGAGTAAGCTGTTGGTTAACTGGGATCTGCAGCTTATCTGTTAGGTAGGAAAATGGGCAGACTAGGTGGGCCAAGAGGTCCTTATCTGCCGTCAAATTCTATGTTTCTATGAGATGTGGAATTAGGTTTTAACCCCAGTGCCCACCACCCTTGCTAATCCTCTACCATTTTGACCCAGGCGCAGCTACAGGTACAGGACTGTGCCCGCCGTTTTGTTGCTTCAAGCTACAGGTCTGGTGCATGCCCCACAGGCTTCCCTTAAGTGTCTTTGATTTTCATCAAAATTGCCAAGGATTAGCCACTTGACTGAAACTGAGCTACCAAATTTCACAGTCCTAGTTGCTAAAACGTTTGAGATGTAAGCTGTCAAAAAATGCTGTTCTGACACAAACATTAACTCAGCTCTTTCTATATATATATATATATATATATATTATGGTAGAGGAGCCATTTCTATGTTAGACCCCAAAACTTTGCACCTTAATAACTTTGCAACCGTTTGACAGATTTTGCTGAAATTTGGAATACCTGATCAAGAACCATAGGCCTTGGGATCTGCTAAGTTTTGTAGTGGTTGGATATACAGCTGCGGAGTTATTAAGCATGATCTGTGCACGCTACACTTTTTCTGGAATTCTACGTCGCTACTACAGGTCGTACGCCGTTTATGCGACCGGGTCCGAAATCTTCAGGGAACGTATCCAGGGTCCCTGATGTGCCTTACAAAGATTTCGTGAAAAAATATTAAACGGTTCAAAAGTTATTAAAAACAGTTTCCATTATAAGTCAATGGGGAAAAGTTAACAAAAAGTTCAACACTTTCGAAATGCATTTTTACTTTCGCAAATGGGCCTGTTACTTTCGCAAATCGCCATTTTGTTTTCAGTTGGTGATCAGAAAAATTGTTAGCATTTAAATTTGGGACCTCAGCAACCTAATTATTTTTGTATTCACCTAGTCGGACCCTGAGGATGCTTGCCATGTCTTTATTTTGTGGTAAAACACCCCAGAAATATGTTTTCAAATTTCTGAAAAGTACTTGCGAATTACTTTTAAGTTCTCTAGCATGTGAACTTTATAAAGCTTTTCAAAATTGCGCATAGTAGTTTTCCATCTGTGGGATAGTGACAGCGATTCTTTGGCACTGCGCTGCAAAAGAACCGTTGGGAGTTTTGGGCTGAAATTTGGAGAGAACGGAGCGACATCCACAGATGTGCCTTTCAGTGTTGTATTAAAAAATATTACATGGCGGCAAAGTTACAGCACTCCAAAGTTGACAGTTTTTCCCATAGATAACATTACAGCGCCCGACGCATTACAGAAATCCTTTGGCACCCTGCTGCAAAATAACGGTTTGGTCTTTTTCCTGAAATTTGGAGGAAGACAGCCAACAGACCACAGATGTACCTTTTCAGTAGTTTGGTGAAAAAATATCACATGGCGGCAAAGTTACGGCACTCCAAAGTTGACAGTTTTCCCATAGGATAACATTACGACACCCGACACATTACAGAAATCCTTTGGATCTCTGCTGAAAAATAACGGTTTGGACTTTTCCTGAAATTTGGAGGGAAGACAGCAACAGCCCACAGATGTGCCTTTCAGTGGTTTGGTGAAAAACATTACAGGAGGCAAAGTTATGGCACTCAAACTTTTTCTTTTTTCCATAGGATAACATTATGGCGTTCGCGGCGCCTTTCAGAGCCCATTATCTCGGAAGCGGTCTGAGATCGGACTTTTAGATCAGAAAATCTCGAGCTCCATAAGGGCTAAGATTTAAATTAGCCAGGATAATTGTAAATAATATGACTTTACATTTTTTCTACATCTTTACAGTTCCTGAGATATAATGTATTTAGTATTCCAAGTTCTCATTTTCTGCGCTGATACTCATTATTATGCATACATCATTTGTACTCACTGTCTTTCTCTATGCAGGTTTTGGGAAAACCAGCCTGTGCGCTTACATTACTGTTACTGTTGCCCTTTCCGGCTATGTTCCATACCGCTTCACTTACTGTTGACGCTCAGCCACCATGTGCGTATCTTTATGCTTTCATTTGTGCTTCATGCTTCTGTTATTTTTGCCATTTCTGTCTACAGTACTGTTTATCTTTCTGTTTCACTTTACATCACCATGCCCATTGACATTTCTGTTTGCAGGCACCATGTTACTATGTGACAGCACATCAGTGGCAGACCATTCCCATCTACGCCACCATGTCGTCCTTTTCTGTTCTCATTCATGCTTGTGTTACCATGTGCGCCACTGTTAGCATTTCTGTTTGCGTTGCTGTCCCTGTTAGTATGCCACAAGACAGCATGTGGCCCCACGCCCCGCCACCCTATTACATTCACTATTTCTCAATATCATTCTCAAAAGAAGGAAATTAGAGGCAAAACTCCGTTTAATGCATTAGTTAGGGTTGTTCCATTAGTGACAGTGAGGAATGGCTGCCAGGGGTTGAAAACCCTAACCCGGGACTCACCCCCCAGCACCACACACACACAGACACACACACATTCAAGTATGGGGAGGACCAAGTCAACACAACCAATGACAGACATCCAGCAGCAGGTGACAGAAATAACAAACAACTGTCTAAATGTACTACGAGACATCCCCACCCACCTGACCAGGTACTGCATGCTCAGTGAGATCAACAGCAAAACTGAGGCCATGTACCAAACGTACACATCCCTGATTGCAGCTGCACAACGTACCACACTTAGTAGTTGCATGGCCTTACCTACCGATGCCCCACACCAGATCACACCACTGTGGTGGGCCACCTGAGCAATAGAGTTCAGCAAAACCAAGGAGTTGTACAGATATAATATCTCTGATTATAACAAGGGTTTGAGAAATGCAGCTTTCTAATTGACTGTAAACATTGTAAAAGCCTTATGTTTAGTTTTTATTAACATACATGTAGAGCCTAACCATATGATGAACATGGTTTAATGTTGTTTAAAAACAGTTTTATTATGATAGCAATAAGCCACTCCCAGGTATTATGTTAATGGTCAGTTTATCACTGTCTAGCGACATGTGGCACTGGCTATGCCTCATTCAACATTAAACCCTACAGGGTGATTAACAGACCATTTAACATAACTGTTGGTCATGCCTTATTGCTTAATTGTCTTTATGAGTAGATACTCTCCCTCTGCTAGGCACTGCAGCAGGTTTGCAACACAGTGTCCCACCCAGTTACACCATACACTGTCTAGTTACTGGAGAATGGCTGTGAATATGAACTCATGAAGATGAACAGTGTAACTTGATCATTACAGTCATCAAACCCTAGTGTGATTATAACTGACAGAGTCAGTGATAGAGGATAACCCCTGCTGTCCTAGTACACTTACCCCATTGTGAGTTAAATCAATACTAAAGACATTCTGTTTATATCTACACCATACCTACTTGATTCCTGTTGTACCACAATTAACATAGTTATCACTTTGATAGCATCAGTGACAGAAGTGTGGCAAACCTAAACAGTAGGCATACAGCCTGAGTATGAAACAACTGTTAAAAAAATCACACTGTGTCCATAAGTGGCATAGATCATCATTGCAACAATAGTAAATGTATTACTATTTGAATAAGTTAGTCATCACAGATGCAATGAGATTGTCTTTATCAGGTACAACATACTCAGTAAGTGCCTACAGGAAAATCTATCCTATATATATCTCCGATACAGGTACATCATTGTTGGCTCAGTAGTGCTATGATATTTAGAAGTTGCTTGGCTGATCCATGCAATTACAATGTTTCTTACAAAGAATACTTATTGCATCTTTAATATTGAAACACACTGAAGGTCTATGTATGTACATCAGCAGTACCCTTCTTCATCAGTAAGAATGCATGTGATACTGGCAGTACAAATTTCACAGCGCTGAACAGGCAATGCTTTTCCATACGCTTACATCAGCTCTCTATGTTGAGTAAACCATTGCAGTAAATGTACTACTATGTAAATCACCTACTAAATGTATCGCTACTTTTATCTTGAGCATGCTAGTGTCTTGTAGTTAATTTATGTGCTTCTCTTAATTAATGTATACTCACTAGTGTTAAAACCTTTCTACAACTGTGATCGTGCATCTTCAGCATTTATATTGAATAACGGCACAGTACCAGTTGGGTTGGGGTGGGGCCTCGGTAGGTAAGGCCATGCAACTACTAAGTGTGGTACTGCTGTGTGCAGCTGCAATCAGGATGTGTACGCTTGGCGACATGGCCTCAGTTTTGCTGTTGATCTCCACTGAGCATGCAGTACCTGGTCAGGTGGGTGGGGATGTCTCGTAGTACATTTAGACAATTTGTTTGTTATTTCTGTCACCTGCTGCTGGATGTCTGTCATTGGTTGTGTTGACTTGGTCCTCCCCATACTTGAATGTGTGTGTGTGTGTGTGTGTGTGTGTGGTGCTGGGGGTGACTGGAGTTAGGGTTTTCAACCCTAATAGTTAATTTCTCACTTTTGTCGCTGTGGAACAACCCTAACTAATGCATTAAACAGAGTTTTTGCTCTCTATATATATATATATATATATATATATATATATATTTCTATGTGTATATCTCTGTATAGCTATACTGTATCTACTGTATATTGCTCTAGCTATCTCTACTGTCTCCCTATCTATCTATCTATCTGTCTGTCTGTCTGTCTATCTCTCTAGAATAAGTGATGGGTAAATGTGGTAAACAATGAAATAAACCACTGAGTAGCCTAATCAAATCATAAAACATAGGGCCTAAAAAGGCAAGCTTTTTATGACCTGGTTAGCCCGTCGATGGGTATTTTTAGAGGATACCAAACTTAACCATCTTTTATTTTATATAAAACATTTGGATGGTTACTGCTAGTTTTAATCATGATTGTGTATAATCACAGTTATGTATAATCACAGTTGTGTATTCAGGGAAAGGGCATACAGGAGATAACTGATAATGACCTCTGTGAGGAAAGTCCCATCCATGTATTACTTGGGTGTCTCCCGTCCCTCAGTCTTTTGCAGGGGTGACATCTGTTACCTTCTAGTCCCTGCAAACTGTGTTATTCTCACTCAAGCAACTGAATACATCTGCCAGAGGTACTGCTAGAGTTTGCCCCAAGCTCTGAGTATTCATGAATACAACCCATCCAGTCCTGGGGACTTGCCCACCTTTAACCCCTTTCAGACCTTTGAGCACCTTTCCCTTTGTAATACTACCCAGTGCTAGGTTTGTTTTCTGCCCAACATGGATGCTGCATGTTGGCAGTAACACCCACTCCATGACTGTGAAGACCAAGCAGAAGAATGGATTCAGAATATCAGCTTTCTGCCCATCCTCTCCCGCTCATGCCTTGCTCTTTCACAACCTCTCTATTCTCCCCTGTTCTTCTCCTTTTCCTGACATAAAGTACCTGAAGAAGGCCTTATTGTCCTGCCTCGCCTTTTGCTGTCTTAGGCTCCACTTCTGTCTTGACCTCCTAACTGCCTTGCTAGCTTTTGTTTTGACAGGTGTAGAGCTCCTTCCTCCACATGCTTGGTTTATACACTTTGAAGGCTGCTATCTTTGCTCTCATAGCTACCAAACCTCTTTATAAACCATATAGGCCTCTTATACCTCCTCTCATTGCCTAATTTCCTGAGGCAATTTTGTTATGACTAGAACCCTTACCCTGAAGTGTTCTGACTTACTCTCTGCCCCTTCCAATCACTGATGTCCCACTAGCCTCTCCTTTTGCTCTTCCTCCATCCTTTAAAGTCGACTCTCCTAAAGTCCAGGACTAGTGCCCTTGTAAACTTCCTTAGTACTTGTGGGGCTATATCAAACCACATTGTGTTATGGTCGCTAGACCTGAGCAGATCTTCCATGGTAAACACCCTAAAACTATCTTGGTTAGTTTGAATTAGGTTTAATATGGTTCCATCCTTGTCTACCTTTCTATATGTTGAATCAGGAAGCAGTCCTAGAAAGTGTCCGCCAATGCCTCTAGTCTGTATCTGGCACAATATGTTGAAGTCTCCTAATGGGCAACTTCCTCCAGCTGCTGCCTTCTTGATGCCCTCCTGATCTATGTGGGTAGAGCCCTTGCTACATCCTCTGACTGACCTGGAGTCTGTAAATTACTCCTATGGGACAACCCTTTCCTATCCCACTACACGTGCGTATTATGATTTCACTATGCCCACACCCCAGTCTCCTCATCCTCCATCACTCTGATACTGTCTCTAATGTACTGTAGAATGCACTTTCTCTCCCTTCCTGCCCCTCCTGAATAACACTAGCCTGGGACTTTGAGGTCCCACCCTTTGCTGGGTTATGCTCAGTCTCTATCACTGCCATTATGTCTGAGCTGCCATCTGCTGTCATGACCAGAAGATCACTCATTATATTCCCAAGGATTCTGGCATTTAGACAAACCACCTGGTTTCCCAATTGGTCATATCCTTGGATGACCCTGGCCACAGCCTCTTTCCCTACTGTCCCGAGATGAAGGACACAAACCTCTCACCCAGGGTCCATGTTCCTCCCTTTGGGATGAAGGCCATCTGGTTTAAATAGGCCTTGTCCCAGCAAAGGCACCCCAGTTCCCCAGGCAGTAAAACCCTCTTGGTGCACTACCTTTCTAACAATCATTGACTTGAAAAATTCTCAGTGTTTTTGCAATCCCTCCTGTATACATTGAGAACTTCCAAAAGTTCACATTAGCAGTCAGTTTTGACCCTGGACCTAGGTACCCCAAAACTGTCTTTACCTTCCCCAGTGTCTTCCCTGCTGGATCATTCATGCCAACATGAACGATTGCATCTGGCGCCCACCTACATCCCTAAACCATCCTTCCATCCTGAGGGAGTACCCTATCTTCTGTCTTCATGGGAGACAGTGCACTACCTTTCCCACCCAGTTTGCACTACAAACTACCAACTTGGTACTCCTAAAATTGACAGAACTATGAACAGCTTTCCAACTATTCCTTTCAGATTGTACAATCCCCACGGAAGGCTTTGTTGCTGCTGCTGGGGCCCTGGAGGCAACTGGGTGATCTCCCTGACTGGGGTACTAGTATGCACTGCTTCACAAAGAAAGGAGAAATGGTTGCTTTTTGCTATCCAAGAGCTCTGTTCTCTTGTAGCAGCAGTCCTCTGGTCACACCCTTGTCCACCACCCATGTTATACCTCATGCCTCACAACTCACCAGAGTATGTATTTAATTATTGCAGCCCAACTCCACTCTATCAGTTGTTATTTGAAGCTGGTAACTTACGGAATCCCAAGCTGCTGTGTTGCTGTTTCAATCACTGTGTCCGTTGTATCTGTGTTACTTGCCATCACTGCTGCAGTCTGGGAAAAGACAGACAAGTAGTCAAGTTTTAAGCTGAAGTGGACCTCAGCCTGCTAGAGATTACAATTGGCAGGATTAGAAGTACATATTTAAGAACTAGTTAAAATTATTTCACCACCTGAGCCATTCTGTTATACAGTTTATGAACCCAGAATAGTCTATTTGACATGTAATATCTTGATTTCTGTGAAGTCCTGTTTTTACCTGTTTTATAGTAAGGTAGACTGAAGCATTGAGAGGTTAAGTGACTTGCCTCGGAAGAAACTGCATGGAAATGGCATTGGTTGGTTTGAATCTGAGAGCTGGTCTGTGAGCCTGTACATTAACCACTGCAACATGCTACCTCCTTATACTTTATCCTAAAAGAACCTTTTATCAAGCTCTAAAAGATTCTGGCAACTTTCAAATTAGCAAATTAATTGACAGCAGTAGATACTGTACTCAGAGAGAAACCTCAGACATTATCAACACCTTACATCCATTTATAGTTCTCTGTTCCTTATTGAAAGCCTTTTTCCAGAGGTTGGGGTGTCACTATGCTTCTAATGTGAATAGCAAATCATGTAATCCAGGTAAAGATTTCCAAAACAGAGCTACGGGTTATTTTAATGACACACAGTACACAGGTCTGTGTGACTGGATGACTTACAAGATAGTTGCAGCTATGCTGTTGCTGTGTTTCTGGCCCTTCCTTATAAATTAGACCTTTTTGTATCACAAAGAGTTTTTACTATACAGATTGGATATAAAAAACTAGAGAGGCTGTTGCATGTTATTTCCATTGCTCTGGCAGTTATTCCTTCTGTTAAATGGGGCAGGAAACAAAATAAACATGTAATGTCCTTCTGTTATATATGTATAATTCTATGATTCTTACCCTGCTAAATGATTTGAAATGTTAATGTTATGCTACTCATTTATATTGAGACAAAGTGCAATGAAGCAATGCTGCCAGTTTATGCTTGTTGCAAAATTTCAGGCTTTTCCTCAAACGGTACCAAGATTCTGCACCTGACAGACTGGAAGCTGGTTCGAGTTTGGGATGAGGAGTTAGTGGTACTACTGATCCTGAGATGACTAGGCCTTGTTTGGAGTATGAGACATGGGTAACTAGACCAGAACTGTCTCCATTTTAGGTCCCCATTACTGAAAACTATTTTCCTTAGCTATCAGTTTGTAATACACTTGCTTTCTAATTTTCCATCCTGTCTATGTTTTAGCTGGTTGTAGAAGTCGTACTGTGTTATGTATGCTATAGTATTTATATTACACAATGTTGTCACCATTCTTATAGTATTGCATCTGTGTGTTGGTTGTGAAATGCTTCACAAAAGCTTTTGCACTAAAATGGAATTGAACATATAACTAACACGTTAAAACCCATGCAGTGCTACGAGGGCAACAGTAGTGTGCCTTCACCTGACATGGTATTATGAGCTATTAATTTTTATTTTTATTTATTGATTGAAATGTTTCACCAGGAAGGCTCACTGAACAACAAGTTTCTCATCTCCTGGTGCAACCTGGGGAAGGGTAGAGGAGTCTCAATATGCAAGGAACAAAATTAAGCAGTGCAGGGAGTCTCAATACACAAAGTACAAAACTGAAGCAAGACAATGAACAGAAGAGTGAGGTACAACAAATTATACATACAGGCAATACAGAATTTCAAATAATTACAGTGTACACAAAGTAGTAGTGCATTAACAATGATTTGTGTGGATTTACCAACCCTAAGTGCAGAAGTTGATAGGTTAAGACAGTGCTGGAGGGGAGAATCCAGAGTGAGGTGTAGTACAGCATTAGGATTATGGAAACAGGTACAGTTTGAGGAGAAAAGTTTAGAAGGGTGGTGGAAAGGGAATGGAGGGATGATGAGTGCCAAATGTGGGGAGGAAGATCATTCCAGAGTCTGGGGAAACTGTGTTGAAGGCTGACTAACCTGCCTGTATGTAGCAATAAGGGACTACTAGGGCCCATGAGTCAGAGGACCTTGAGTGTGAGCAGATAGAGAGAGGTAGAAAGAGAAAGGAGGTATGATACCCCACCCCATTTCTCTCTCTCCATTTCTACTAAACTGCTCTCTGCATCTGGTGCCTTGGCCCTGCTGCCAGACACCTCCCACTTAACTGCCTTTTGTTTTTCAATCTCCCCTGCTGTTTCCATTGCTTCTGTCCCTCCCACCGATCAATGTCCATGGCAGTCCTTATAACTACAGTATGTACTTGTTGTCTCCTTTTCCTCATTAGACCTCTGCCCTTGAACAGACATCCAGTGGCAGCAGCTCCTCAGCCACCGACAGCTGAGCTCTCATGGCCCACCCAAACAAGCAGGTATAACTGTAGTGCTATGCTCCAAACTTTGGATCCTAAGCTGCACCTCATATTGGCTTCTCCTTCCACAGCCTAAGACTGCAATTGGTAGGCAAGTTTCCTGATCCCTGCCACTGGTTGCTCTGTAATTTGGGCTCCTTTTTCAAACCTCTGCTCGGCTTCTTGCCTGCAGGTTTTGGAGAAGTGCTTTTTAAACCGCATTTTATTTTCCCACCCACCCTCCCCTGCATTTTTTAAATGCTCTATTTTGCTCACTGAACTCTGCCTACAGCTTGAGCAGCCACTCAGAGTCACATGATGCTTTAATAAATAAGAAATAAAAAATAAAAATAAAATCATGCCAGTCGTGGTTCATGTACTGCCTTTAAGCTTAGCCTTTAGTCAAACACTACATTATGCCCATAGCTGCTCAACATCCTACCACAAAGAGCATCGTTGTTTAGCCTTACTTTTGCCACATATTGGCTATAACCATTTTCAAAGGCATAACTCTAACCACTATCTAGCTCATTTCCAGAGCAAACTCCTGTATTCTACCCTATCCTCCTTGTCTGTTAGCTCTGTCCTAAGTACCTCCCTTGACTAGTATAACCAGGTTAGCTTATTGTGAGCTCCTCATCTTCTGAAAACCTCCCAAATTCTGTGAGTTCCTTTCTTTCTGTACCGCTCACGCTTAAAGTCCTCTTGTATCCCTTTTCTCTACAGGCTACTCCTATCCTACCACCACTATGCTCTCACCTGCACTACCCCCTCCTCCTTTTGTTCCAACCCACCTCTCCCCTAACCTCCTCTAACTCTGATGCCAAGGACTCTTCTCATGTGCACTCCTATGCAACATTCTTCTGCATTCAAAACTTGCTATTACCCCTGCTCCGCTCCTCTATCACTGGTCCCACTTCCCTCTCCCACCTGCAGCCTCTCTGCTATCCGTGCCTCCTCAACTGCTTTTATAAACTTAATACTTAAAGCCATATCACCCGTAAACACCACATCCTGTATACTAAAATACTTTAAGTCCTGACTTTTTATAAAAATCCAAGTTACACTACTTTATTATAGCATTCCTGCTCTTCTCATCAGGCAACATTCATCCTAATTCAGGCCTAACTACTGCTAATGCACCTGGATCTCACCAAAATAACCACAGTCTTAACCCCTTAATCACCACTACCCTTCCAAATGGCCTTAAACTGTTCCACCTAAATATCCACGGTTTACTACCCAAACTGGACCTCCTTCGAGCCCTAGTTGTCTCCTCCTCTGACATCTTACTCCTCTCTGAGACCTGGCTCAGCACCAAGGTACCAGACCAAGCCATCTCAATCCCCGGTTACTCTCTAGTCAGATAAGATAGGTCGGGAGAGCTGGGGAGTGGCATTATATATTGCCTCCTCCTGCAATGCACTGTCTCACTCTCCACCTCCTCCCCAGCAAACTATAAGGCTCTCATTATTCATCTTTCCTTGCCTTACTCTATCCCATTTTGTGGCGGCATCTACTGTTGCCTCACCCTTCATTCCAATGTGGCCATTGAATTTATAACCACCATAACATCCCACACTCAAACTGGTGAGCTGTTCATCATGGGAGTTTTAACTTAAACTGGCGCTTGCCTCTACAAGACAATGCTCAGAACTCAATAACCACCAAAAATCTGACCCAGCTTATCAGAGAACCCACCTGCCTAAATAATAAAACCCAAAACCACACCCTGACATACTGGGCCCTTACAACTCACCCCCACTGAGTCATTGAAGCTGGTATACTTCCCAATGCCATAAGTGATCACCACCTGATTTACCTAGTCAGGAAGATACACATCCCTAAAATTATTCTGACCTGGTCCTATAGATCCCTGACATCACCCCACTCTCCAAGAACTAGCAAACACCAACTGGTTTTGATAACTATGGCACCCTGAGCGGACACTGCCCTAGCCTACTTTAAAATAAATTCTTCCATTTGGAATCTCTATGCCCTAAGGCAAAGCAGAGTACAAGAAAACCACATACCATGGATCACTCCAGAACGCCTGGCCTGTCTCCATGAACAAGATCAGGCATGGAGAAAACACAAGGCTTCCAAACTACCTAGGGACTTTACAACTTACTGCAAACTCCTAACGCTTGCACTAAAGTGGTTAGGTTGCCAAGCGAATATTTCAACCTATTCTCCTTACCAATCTAAATTCACCGTCCAAATTTTGGAAAGTAGTTCATGCCCTCTTCTTCCCCTCCCACCCCCTTTCCAGTCCTAAAATAAACAACATCCTTCTTGTGGATCATAAATTAGTTGCTGAGGAATTCAACTCTGGCTTCACTTTGTGTGCTTCTGCCCTACTTGCTCCCCCACTCCACACTTATTGCAATTAGTTCCAATCCTGACCTCCTCCAATCTCCTGCTTCCTCTCCCTTCTCATTTTCATTGTTCTTGCCTGCAGACATGCTTGCTGGTCTGCTGACCATAACCATCCAAAGGCAGCTCTCCAGATGAACTTGACCCAAAGCTCCTCTTCCTCTCTGCCACTGTGATTGCCCACCCAATTGCCAAAATTCTGAACCTTTCCTTCTTACTAGCTGAGGTCCCAATGACCTGGAAGCATGCAGTTGTTCTCCTCTCCCCAAGGGTGGTGACTCCTCTTCTTCAGTTATCATCCCATATCTCTGCTCCCTACCCTGGCCAAACTGCAGAAACAACTTGTCCTTTCTCAACTCTCCTCCTTTCTCTCTGACTCCAACTTCCTCACCCTGTTCCACTCTGGATTTAGGAAAAACACTCTACCACCACCTCCTGCTCAGGCTCACTGATACCATTCTCACCGGAATGGGCAATGGCTAGATCACCTCATGAATCTTTGTCGACCTTGCCGAGGCCTTTGACACGGTCTCCACAACCTCCTTCTCCATTCCCTCTCTGCAGCTGGTCTCGCATCAACAGCTACCAACTGGTTCAAGGCCTACCTCACTGGCAGGACACAGTCAGAACTGCCAACCCTATGCCCCTCCATGCCAATACATACTGGAGTGCCCCAGGGTTCGGTACTGGGTCCCTCCTGTTCTTTATTTTCCTTAATGACTTACCGCCAGCTTGCTCCACCTCCCTCATCCACATGTATGCTGATGATACTATCCTGTTCACCACCGCCAGTCTCTGTCTGATGTGGAAGCCAGACTCAGTTTGACTTTGATAAGATCCAGCATTGGCTCACCTCCATCAACTATTCCTAAATGCCAAGAAAACAGTCTTGACCTTTGGCACCAGGCAGAGACTTGCTCGGCCCCTGTTCTGCCCACTTTCCACACCCTGGATGGGACTCAACTTGAGGCTACCACCTCATTCAGATATCTTGGGGTCTGGCTTGACCAGCACCTCAGCTTCTCAGGTCACATCAAAGTTATCCTGAAAACTGCACCCAAGTTCAGCACCCTTTACAGGAACTGTTATTGCATCCCTCTTACGGCCAGGCGTGCGATTGTCCAAAAGATGATTCTTCCATTTTGACTACTACGATGTAGTCTACAGTGCTGCTCCCAATTCCACCATATCCAGCTTGGACCTCCTCTTCAGTTCTTTCTTCCGCTCGACCTTGACTCCCAGTGTGTATCCACCACTGTGACCTTTATCACTCACTCTCCTTCCCTTCACTTACAAACCAGCGCAACTCTCACTGTACCAAATTAGTATCTAAATTCTTGCTAGGTTCACTACCCACATTGTAGATACAAGGGACAGTATAGCGCAAGTGGTTTAAGGCTCTGAGCTGCAAACCTGAAGACCTGGGTTTGAATCCCACAGCCCCACTTGCATACTGTGTGATCCTGAGCAAGTCACTTAACTTCCTTGTGCTCCCAGGTCACACCTGCAAACAAGCTTCAGCTTAGTGTGTCTCTCTCTTTGTTAAAAAAATGTTCATTAGCCCCAAGCCATCATAAGAAGTGTGCAAACCCCAAATACTGTGTGAACAAAACTAACAATTTCTACAAAATGTTTGATGAAACTATGAAAGCTGTATTCAAGACACCAATCATCATGGCTCTGGGCACCAATCATCATAGCTTTAGCCAGTGATGTGGGACAAAGAAGCCCCTTTCTTTATGAGCTGCTGGTGCAATCTGATCTGGAAGAATACATTAAAAGGGCAGCATAGCTGTGTATATGTAGACTGAAAGCCCATTCAATGCTCTTTCAAGTAATGCATAGGTCTTGCTCAGATGTCAATAGCCTGCAGATATCCATATCTGAGTCTTCCCTATTTTAAATAAAGGCGGCAGCCATCTCAAGGTACTTTACCAAAGCAGAGTGATGTAACTGTTGGGAAGCAGTGTGCTGTTAAACTCCAAGCATCCACAACTGTGACTTCACTTTCTGCCTCAAGGTTCCATTAAATGACTGCTGCTGTGAAACAATATTTAGGATAAGATGGACAGTAGGCACAGATATCCATTAATCCACTTCTGCTATTATTTGTGATTATTCTATTTTAGTTACCACTTCTATGCACTGCTAAGGTTCCTGCACTTTATTACCCATACATGCAATTTTGTTCATTATTTATTCTTTTACTGTATCACATTGTCCGTTTTCCATTCAGATGTTTGATATTGTGCATTGTCAGGTGCTTGCTCCACCTTCCCTCCCCTGGGTCACACTTGGAAACTAGCCTTGGCTCAATGTGCCTTTCCAGAATATCACATTTAAAATAAAAATACATAAATACAGACATACACACTGTACATAAATACATACACTACATACATACATACACACTTAAATATCCTTCCTCACCCTCCTGGTCCACCTTAACATCATCCTTAATCTGTTCCTTCCTGTGTTTGGCTAGGCAGACTTGGATTAGGGCTATTCCAAGCCTGCCCTAGTCAGACTGAACTCCCTCTTCAATTGTTTCTACCTGTTTGTTTTAAATTGTCCTGTCTGTTCTCATCACTGTCCTACTATGACAGCCTGTCCCTTGCTTTCCTGAAGGCAGGTACCTCCTTCACTATGCTGATTTCATATCTAAATTCTGGCTCAGCCTTCTCCCTTCTTCCACCTGCTCTATATTCCTTTTACTTTCTTAGGTCCTCTGAGACCTACCTTTCTCATCTCTCGCTGTAAGAGTTCAGCTGGGTAAGCAGTCTTCTTTTGCACAACCCCCCCACACCCTCTCTTCCCCATTCTTCTTCATGTCCTTGCTCTGTGATTTTTCCTTTCACTCCTACTCTGGTGATTAGCCCTCCCTCCCTTTGTTGCTTTCTGCTTTTAGGTCTGATACCTGTTACCCATGTATACTTGTACTGTTTCATCAGTCACCAGTTGGATTTGTATTCTCTAAACTTCCTTGCTCCTGCATTCTGTATAATTGTCTAATATTTTGTGTTATTTAATACTGTATTATTGCTTATCTTCTATTGTTTATTTCTATGTTAATATGGCCTTGAACACTAAACATAAGGTTAAAGTGGCCTCACATGCATTCTGAGTGATCTCCATGACAGTATTAATATATTATTTATCTAGCTGAATTAATATTGTAAGCCCCCAAAACACAGGGCTTACCTTTGTGCCTCTTCTGGAGCTCAGACTTTGCCTTTCATCATTGGTCCCCAGGACTGTCAAATTGGGGACCAGCAGGGCACAGCATTTGTACAGCTAGGAGCCCTGGGAGATTTAAACCCAGGACTCCACATCACTGATTTCACGTCCATTGCCTCACACTCCCTCTGTCCATGCAGTGTTCCTGTGGCTGAGGCAGAGGGCAGAACAGAAGGCACCAGCCACTAGTAGAGTTCCTTGAGCCCAGGAGCAGCAATGAGCTGGGGAAAGCAAGGAAGCACATGGCAGCAATGTCAGCAGCCACAGATGTGCGGAAGCACACTATGGAGCCTGTGCTCTGCTGACTCAACTGGGCCATGTGCCCACTACAGAATGGGATCCTGGGTCCAGGGCAGGAGGCGAAGACCGGATCAAAGCTGAATCATGACATCAGGTGCCCAGTGATGTGGTTACCAGCCCAGACAGGCAGCAGGTTGGGGATGAGAGAAAGAGAAAGTGTGCATGGGCACCAACAGCGAGAGCAGCATGGATGTCCACTTTCTGCAACAAAGCTCCTGGCTGAAACAGGCTGCATGCCCAACAACATAAGCACATTCCTGACCCTGGGACTGCAAGTGGGGTCAGCGACTCATAAAGAAAGCCTGAGGAACTTTCAATAAAGAGGCAGCCAAAGTTTGGAACAAAATATAAACAAAGATGGTGGCTCACATGACTGCAGAGCAGCACAGCACCATTGGAAGAGATTGTAGGTCGGATGAACTTTGCCTGTGAATTTCCACTAATAGGAAAGCAGCTCGAGAGAGAGGCAGTTTGCCTGTGAACAAGCCTGACCAATCAGGTGTCAAGTTTCAGTCTACATAAAGGGACTGTTTTCCAAAGTTTGTGGCAGTTTGACCTCAGGGAGAGTGACTATGTGAAGGTGTAGGCGGTGCGCTTCAGTCTTTCCAGGTACTGCACGCTGGCTAGACATAATGGATGGTATCCCAAAGCAAAGTGTCTATAAGAAGAAAAGAAGAAGTTTCAATAAAACTTTTGTTTAAAGGGCAAGTTGGAGCTGGGGTTTCCTGCCTCCACAGACTTTTCCTCTCTGGGGATCAGCTGCTACAGTGTCTCCAGTCCAAGAAGGCACTTGCCTTCATCCAGGTCCTGAGCCTCAGTGAGACAAGCAGAGAAGAAGTGATGCAGAGAAAGCCACCAGCAAGCCTGGGAAAGATGGTGTCCCAGTCAGGAGCACCACATCCAGCAGCCTTACGAGAGGTATTTCTTGAGACATCAAAACACGTAAAACCCAAGGTTTGACCTCCTGCAATCGAGCGGAAGCCCTGCCAGGACAGTGCCAGTGAGAGAAACTTAGGAGAAGACCTGCTGAGACTAACTTGCCACCAAATTCCATTTGGATTAAAATAGGGGCCCTTTTTCCATTTGTCTCAGCAGTTGAAAGTTTGTGTTCAGCAACAGTTGTGTGTTTTAAAAGTATTTTACCTGCAACAGCATGCCACTGAGCTCCATGCTGCTAGGCAGCATCAGTGTCCCCAGCATGGTATTCAGTGCAACTATTGAGAGATCTCTCACCCATGGCCTTTGGAGGGACTTAAGATAGGTGCATCCGCATTGGGATATGATGACTGCCAGGGGATGGGCAGAGTTTGTGGGGCAAGGTATTGAGAAGTTTCTTGCCTAAAGCATTTGCTTTATTGCATAGCATATAGAAATACTGCTACCCCCATTGCTTCCATTTTACCCTTGCTGTCCTTTATTCTTTCCATATCCTCCCTTTTAATAAACTATTCATCTGAATTGCAGTTTATGGTTTGGGGACTTGCTATGTCACTTGTTTTGGGGAGGAATTGTGTGAGCAGTTTATGCATTGATTCCTGGGAATGATAGCCTAGTATTTCAGCAGCCAGGTACCCCATATCACCACCCCAGGTGGAGGCACCACGCCATGTTAGGCCAGTGTAGCACATCCTCACGGAACCGTGTTGGCCTCCTTGGGAGGAGGGGAGAGATGAACCCTGAGGGACTTGGCACGGCAACCTCTTACAATAATTTCTTAAATAAATCTCTCAAATGTGCCTGTTACTAGGGTACCAACTGTAAGTGAGACACTATTTACAGAATAGAAGTGTCTCATGCACAGAAGAAAGGAGCACTGTGATTGGACAACTACAGGTAAGCCCCATACCTTGTTAAGCAAGCTTTTAATGGTCTTTCAGACTTTGAGGACCCAGCTCCGCCTGTTCCCCATTGATGTTTCTGGTAGTACAATACATCTCTGACCACTCCAATAGCCATTAATGGTCCTGGAACAAAACTGAAGTATAGCTGGGACATCATGGCCCAGCCATGTCAAATATTTCTTTAGAATAGATTACTTACTGAGGTGCAGTCTCCATCATCGAGGAGCAAAATATTCACGGCGCTTTTCTTGGGATATTCATCTGTTTCATTTCACTGATTTGCCTGGATAGAAGGAAAAACACAAAATTAAAGAATATTTACAAAATACTGAATAATGCACCAAGTTTTGTTGCTCTCTCTCTCTCTCTCTCTCTCTCTGCTCATAAGAACTGTGCAGAGTGTCACTGTGGTTACTGCTGTTTCTAAAGCCCTTGATCTGGGTTATTAGATGTTCTGCAAGTAGGACTGGTAGAAACAAGCCACCACATGTTGGATAGTTTGGGCAGTTGTACTATCCATCCAAGAGGATGACCACAAGCACAAGCGGTTCAGTCCACGGCAATTCAATTTGCAGAGGTCAGACACAAAGTATTCGATTTATTTACTGCCACTATTCACTTGTAAAATATTCCTCCCTTTCATAAAGCCCCCAAATGTATACAACTCCCCTCTGTCCAACTGAGGTAACTTAAAATACCGAGATGATCCATTGTTAGATTACTGTGGGGCAGGGAGTTAGTCCCAGCCCTGATGACTACTAAAACCCTCACTGCACCATATTGAGTGTCAACACCATCCATGAGGCTGTGGTTGTAAAGATTTATACATACCTGTACATCTCTGAGGGCATGGGCATGAGGGGCAGCTGAGTGCCTACCCCCAAGAAGTACATCTCCTTTATGACATACACCCTGAAAATGCTATTGAGCTTATAAAATGGGCACCAAACATTTCAAACAAGTATTCAATAAAGAAAAAAGAACCACATTTGAGGTACTCATGCATAAGGAAATAATTACACACCACGTGATGTGTTAGAGCCAATTAAATTATAGGGTATTTCAGACCCATTTTATAAAGAACATCATTAGTTCTACAAGGTTGGTCATCCCTTTATTCCTCAATAGTTGAAAAACCTTAAATGAGAGTTTCAAAGAAAGCTGAACTGGTCACCATTTGTAGGGGTTTAGGAATAGGAGAGTGAGAATGTGGCATTGTTAAGGTGGGAAATGACCCACAGTCCTGAGCTTTCAGAAGCTGGGTAAACTATAACTTTTAAAAAGATCTAATTCCAGCAGTGGTGTTCAGTAGCGTTTGAGGTACCATATGAAAACATCTGCTGCTCAAGCTCAAGAAGCCTGGTCTAACAAAGTCAGTGGGTACCACTGTGATTTACAGCAATGTATCCATTCTCTGTACAGTATTACTAGACTGACTGTACATTTTAGGGACAGACTTGGTTCCTCTTAGGTGCAAGAATGTCTCTTTATACATTTAGGGGTGAGAAAGCTGTGAACAGAGCAACACCATGAAGAGGCAAGAGGTGAAACTTTTAAAGCCATAACAGACAACATAAAAGAAGAAGAAGAAGAATCAGCATTAATATAGTGCTTTTCATACACAGTATGTCCCAACATACTTTACAAGCAATGCTAGACAGGTATGAAGTGACTGCATGAAGATAATAAAGATCATTATGATTGTTATTATTTTTATTTTATTTTTTTATATATTTTAAATTTGTTAACTAGGTAAGGACACTGGGCAAAGCCCTTTTCAGGTCTGACCCAAAGACAATCAACAATAAAACAAGACATAACTAATAATATACTAACAATTACATACATTGACAGATAGCAAGTGATGTTTAAATTTAACCTTAAATCCTATTGCTGAATTAATAGATCTAAGGGAAAGAGGCAAATCATTCCACAAGCGAGCAACAGATGACACAAATGATCGAAACCAAAATTTCCTTGTTAACAATTGCTTTTTGATTTGAACTCAGATTAACCTGAGAATCCTTAAATTCTACCAATCAGATAGTGGAATAAATTCCCAACATAAATAGTATGATGTGTCAAATTACCAAGTGCATAGATAAACTTTAATTTGGGAGATAGCTAACTCAAAGAAGAATACAAGACACAATGATGAGTCAACGAGGACATCAAGAACAAATTGACAAATATTATTAGCCACACTCAAAACCCTATCCTCCCTTACCCCCAAATTAAAATGCAAAGGAGAAGCATAATCAAAATGTGGCAACAAAGTACCCATAGCAATTGTTTTTAGTAGATTCAATTGATAAATAGCTTTACATTTGTATAACAAACCCAATTTAGAGTTAATAGTTCTGCTAACAGCCTTAACTTGGGGAAAAATCCCAAGCTAGGATCCAGAAGAACTCCCAAATATTTGAAATCATTAACCTGTTCTAATAAATCACAAATCTATCAAGTATGTGTAAACATGGATTCAGCTTTATTGAGGAGCACTCCCAAAAACCATGCACTTGAAGGTGAACATTTACTCTTTCGGACTCTGTGTGTGGTCTTCTACAACTATAAGAAGTCATGACGTACAGTCCAGTCTCAATGCTGATTGACTAAATAGCAAGGAGCCACTAACAGAAAAGGCTTAAAACTATACCGATAACATTGATGTTTAACTTTTGTGTTTTTTTACTTTCTCCTGTTATTTTCTACTAATATTTCAGATAATACAGTATTTATGCCACTGTGTCTTTCAAAAAGACTTGTAGTGTCCCCAAATGACCTCACAGTTGGCATTTTGGGTGGCATTATGCCTGTTGTTATGAAAATCATTATGATGTAATAAACAAAGGCACTAGACACTGCTTAGACAGGCTTTCATGATGTGTCCTAAACCTTGGGAAGGAAAGCATAAGCAATAAGACAAGACAGGGTGTGTGTTACATGGGCACATACAGTAGATACATAGACATGATGGCAGAAAAAGGCCTGTCGGCCTATCCATTCTGCCCACTCTATATAACTACTATGCACTGACCCTACTGGCCATCCCTCCCTTTTGTTTCAGCCTCCCCTTTCTAACTAACTCCTATACCTGTCCCATCCCTGCTTGATGTTGTTCACTGATTTGGCTTGTACCACCCTCTAGCTGCTTGTTCCACTTCTAACCACTGTTCCTGTGATAGAATGCTTATGAACATTCCATTGAATCTTCCACCTTTGTGTTTAAGTACCTTCCTCTCATCCTTGTAGTTGAATTCTGGGACTAAAGTTTCTTGGCATCCATCCCTTTATCCCCTGCAGGAACTTGTATGTCTCGATCATTTTGCTTCTTTTCTCCTTCTCTCAAAGGTGTACATTCAAGTCCTGCAGTCTCTCCTCATATGTTTTGGCCTCTAGTCCATGCATCATCTTGTTGCTCTGAGCTATACTGCTTCCATCATGTTGCAGTCTCTTCAGGTGCTGTTGTGGTATAATGGCACACCTTCGTACATTAAGAGGCATGAGACATTGCCAAATACCTTCAACCACCCAAGAAGTACCATCATTCCACAACAATTCACACCATGGAGTGTCTTATTGTGATTAAAATGGGATCAAAATACAAGAATAGATAAATAAAAGTTTTAGATTAACAAATGTTTTTATATTAATTTTAAATGTAGTCTTACACCACAGAGAAAATAGCAACCCTCTAAGAACATAATAACATAAGAATGTGATGGCAGATGGAGACCTGTGATCCATCTAGTCTGTCCGTGTGAATACCTCCCTTCCTAGTAGACTCATTGTTTGTGGTTTCTGCAATGCCTATCCCAAGAAAGCTTGAATTCCCTAACTGTCTTTGCCTCCACCACCTCTCGTCAGAGTCTGTTCCAGGGCTCAACCACCCTCTCGGTAAAGAAGAATTTCCTGATGTTGGTCCTAAATTTCTCTCCTGTTAGGCGATGCTGTGGTCTCTAGTTCTTTGCTCCTTGTTTTCTTTGAAAGGCTCTGATCCTGCACTGAGTTGATTCCTTAAGGTATTTGAACATTTCTATCATGTCACCCCTATCTCTTCTGTATTCCAGGGCGTAAATATTTAATTGTCTAAGTCTCTCTTGTAGGGTTCCTGGTGTAGGTCTTGAACCATTTTAGTGGCCCTTCTCTGCACTGTCTCTAACGGTCTATGTCCTTTTTCAGGTGTGGTCTCCAGAACTGGATGCAGTAATTCGGTGCAGCCTCACCAAAGATCTGTATAGTGGGCCTATCACTTCCTGTGTTCTGCTTGTGATGCTTCTGCCTATGCATCTGAGGATGTTGTTAGCTTTTTGTGCTGCCTTTTCACACTGTCTTCCCACCTTCAGATCATTGGATCCCATGACCCCAAGGTCTCTTTCTAAGTTTGTAACAGATAATTGTTCACCCCCTAGTGTGTACACCTTACCTGAGTTATTTTTCCCAGGTGCATCACCTTATACTTCTTGGTGTTGAACTTCAGCCAAGTTGTTGACCATTCCTCAAACTTCCATTGCTGAGGTCCCTTTTGTATAGTCTACTCTGTTGCAGATCTTGGTGTCATCTGCAAACAGGTACACCTTTTCCTCCAAACCATCTGCAATGACACTGATGAATATGTTGAAGAGGCTGGTCCCAGCACCGACACCTGTGGAACTCCACTGGTCACTCTTCCCTCTCGTGACAGGGAGCCATTCACCATGACATTCTGGGTTCTCCCTGAAGCCAGTTTCTTACCCAGTTAACAGTTTTTCTCCTTCCCCTGTATCCTTTAACTTGTTGTTGAGCCTTCTGTGAGGACAGAATCAAGGCTTTGCTGAAATCTAGATATACCACATCAACTGCCTTGACTTGGTCCACTGTTTTTGCTACCCAGTAAAGATGTCTATCATGTTTGTTTGACATGATTGTCTAGCTGAAGCCATGTTGTAGAGGTCTAACCTCCCACTGTCTTCTAGATAATCCACTACCCTTTTCTTTAGTAATGATTCCATCATTTTCCCCACAACTGAGGTAAAGCTGACCAGGCAGTAGTTTCCTGCAGCCTCCTTACTTCCACTCTTGTGTAAGGGTACAATGGTGGGCTTCTTCTAGTCCTCATGCACTTTACCACTCTCCAGTGATTTATTGAAAGGTCAGCTAGTGGAGCAGTGAGTTCCTCCCTAAGCTCCTTTAAAATTCATGGATGCATTCCATTGGGCTCCATGGCTTTGTCAGTTTTCACCTTATTGAGATCCTTTCCTTGGTGAAGGGGCTTGTGTCTGCCTCCTTGGTGCTGTGCCCATTTCTGTTTATTGTTGGTCTGCTTCTGCTATCTTCTAGTGTAAATACTGAGCAGAAATATTCATTCCAAACTTCTGCTTTCTTAATGTCTGTAAATGGATTTCACCAGAATGTATGGATGCGATGGAACACAAAATTCAAAATTCTGCTCAATTCCACTAGCAGAATGTTCACCCCCCCACAAATAGACATGTAACAGAGGCCTCATATTTCATTTATTTATTCTTTGCTAACCAGGTGAGTGCACTGGCACCAGGTACGTTTTCAGGCATGACCTGGGTACTAAAAGTACATTAACACAATACAGTAGCAAGATACATAGGTTGAGACAATGTACATCACATTATACATTACATAATACATTTGTGTGAGTGCGATGGAGAGCATAAATATATGGTGCAGTAAAGTGATATGATTTGCAAATATACATAGTGCATGAGAGAATGCATACGGTTAGGTATACATGATAACAATACTGGTCTTGGAGTGTAACAAGGAGAATGGAAGAAATACTGTGCATTGGAAGCAGATTAGTGCAGGATGGGGAAAGAGAGTGATGTAAAACAAGAGCAAACACTGAGTCTTTGCAGGTGGTCTTTCCTTCTGAGTGTGAAAACTTTATGAGAGGGGACATCCTGATGGAGGTAGGAATGGAGTTTCAGAGAGAGGTGGCTTGTTAGCTAAAAGATTTCTGTCCTATTTTTGTGCACATAAGCAGACTCTTTAATACATTATTTGTTGTGTAGTGGGAGTAAGGGTTGTTAACAGGCATGAGTAGTTCAGTGAGACACTGTGGGCACTTTCCATGCAGGATCTTGAACATAACATTTGCTAGCATTAATTGAGTCCTGTGCTCTGGGTGCACCTAGCTGAGTTGTTGAAGTTGGAACAATGGTGGAAGCTAAGGCCCTGTGAGACTGCAAATCTGGACACTGTTCAGCATAGGGACTTTTCTTTGCCCAGACAGTTTTTGGAGCAGCATCTACCACAACTGTTCCATAGTCAACTACATAGATACACAGATGCATAGACAGTGTCGGCAGATAGGGCCTATGGCCCACCCAGTCTGCCCATTTGAGCTTGTAAGTTCAGTTTGTTTTCCTAGAAGTCTGTTGCCCTTACCCTGACCTCCAGAATTCCTTTATATCTATCCCATGCATGCTTAAATCCCATGATTGTTTCAGCCCCACCACTTCCTCTGGCAGGGTGTTCCACTTGTCCACCACCCGTTCTGTGAAGAAATTCTTTCTCATGTTTCCTCTGAATCGTCCTCCTCAACTTCATCCCATGCCCTCTAGTCCTGGAACATCTTTTTCGCTTAAAAATAGTGTTTTCCTGCACCCTGTTCCTCCCTGTAAGATACTTGTATGTCTCTATCATATCCCTCTCTTCCTCCTCTCCTCCAGGAGTACATGTTCAGTTCCTTCAACCTGTCTTCATAGGACTTGTGATGCAATCCATGCACCATCTTTGTTGCCCTCCTCTGAACCTTCTCTACCCTGTCTCACGCCCACGTAGGTAAGGTCTCCAGAACTGTACAGTGTACTCCAGGTGGGGCCTCACTAGTGTCTTGTATAGTGGAATTATGACCTCCTTTTCCTGCTGGTGATGCCCTGCCTATATATCCCAGCATCCTATTTGCTTTACCTGCTGCCTTGTCACACTGTTTCCCTACCTTGAGGTCATCAGAGATGACAACCCCAAGATCCCTTTCCTGCTTGGTGCATGCTATATCCTCACCCCCAACTGATATATTGTGCCAGGGTTTTGTGCCCATATGCATTATCTTGCACTTCTTTGCATTGAATTTCAACTGCCAAACCCCTGACCATTCTTCAAGTTTCTGCAGGTCGCTTCTCATTCTGTCTACACCCTCTGGTGTGTCTACTCTGTTACAGAGCTTTGTGTCATCAGCGAACAGTGAAATTCTGTCTTCTAGGTCCTGCGCAATGTCACTGATGAAGATGTTGAATAGGACCGGTCCCAGCACTGATCCCTGTGGTACCCACTGGTCACTCTTCCTCTGTGGAGTGACAGCCATTTACCACCACCCTCTGTGTCCTGCCACCCAGCCAGTTACCTACCCACCACACTACTGTCCTGCCCACACCCATATTCCCCAGTTTGTGTAATAGTCTTTTATGTGGCACAGTGTCAAAGGCCTTGCTGAAGTCCAGATAGGCCATGTCCACTGCCCTCCCTGATCCACCTCCCAGTCACCCAGTCAAAAAATTCAACGAGGTTGGTCTGATATGACCTCCCCTGGTGAAACCATGCTGCCTTGGGTCCTGTAGTCCATTGACAACCAGATGTTCCACCAATCTCTCCTTCAGTAGTGCTTCCATGATCTTCCCACTACCGAGGTGAGGCTGACTGGTCTGTAGTTCCCTGCTTCCTCTTTGTTCCCACTTTTGTATAAAGGACTACATCTGCTGTCCTCAGTCTTTGGGTACCTCCCTGTTTCCAGTGATCGGCTAAACAGGATAGCCAGAGGTTCAGCCACCACCTCTCTTAGTTCTTTAAGGACCTTGGGTGCACCCCATCTGGCCCCATTGCTTTATCAACTCTTATTACTTCCAGTTCCTTCAGGACCCTTTCTCGTGTAAAGGGACTTGTGTCCATTTCTGCCATCTCTCACCCTTGTACTCCTTCAGACCCATTACCCTCCTCCTCTTCAGTAAAGACTGAGCAGAAATACCTGTTCAATATGTCAGCTTTACTGTTGTCATCCTCCACGCAGCCCCATACTCCCCTTCAGTCTCACTATCCCTCCCTTTGTCTTTCTTTTTCACTTATGTACCTGTAAAGGTTTTGTCCCTCTACCCACTGATTTTGCAATGTGTTCTTCTGTCTGAGCTTTGGCTTCCCTTACTGACCTCCTGCCTCCCTTTTCTTCTCCTGGTACTTCTCCCTATCCCCTTCTGCCTGTGTCTTTTTGTGTTGCCTGAATGCAATCTTTTTGGCTTTCACTTTCTTTGCTACCTCTTTGAAAACCATAATGGTCTCCTCTTCCTTTTCCTCTTGCTAACCTGCTTAATGCATAATTCTGTTGTTCTTGTAATCCCATTTTAAATACTGCCCACTGTTCCTCAACCCTGATTCCTGTCCCATTCCCTTAATGCCTCTTTCAAGTATCTCCCCATTTTCCCAAAGTCTGCCCCCTAAAATCCAGGATACGTGTTTTTGTGTGGTTTGGTTCTGCTCTTTCTGTGATTTCAAACCACAATGACTGGTGATCACTGTTTCCCAGGTGCTCCCCACTGTTACCCCATCACACTGTCCCTGTTTGTGAGCACAAGGTCCAGTATTGCCTTCTGCTGAGTTGGTTCCATGACCAGTTGCTTGAGGAAGGCACCCTGAAGGGAGTCCAGGATAAATCTGCTCTAGTTGATGCTGCTGCTGGGATGCTCCAGTCCACGTCTGGAATATTGAGTCTCCAACCAGTACTACCTCACCTTTGTCTGCCATCCTTTGGATGGCTAGCATCAACTCCCTATCTGTTTCTTCCTCCTGGGCTGGTGGTCTATAGACCACACCTGTGTGGATGGCTGTCCCCATTTTCCTTTCCAGCTAACCCACAGTATCTCTCCCCATTTTGTTCCTCCTGGATCTCTGAGGCCCTTATGTCATTTTTCACATACAGTGCCACTCCTCCTCCCTTCCTGCCTGCTCTGTCTCTTCTGAATATGTTGTAGCCAGGTATGGCCATCTCCCAGTCATGGTTATCATTACACCAGGTTTCAGTGATGGCCACAATGTCCAGGTCTGACTGCACCATGACAGCCTTCAGATCTTCCATCTTGTTGCTAAGGCTTCTGGCATTTGCACACATGGCTTTCCATGATTTGACCTCCTAGACTGTTTCACTGTTCTACTCCAGCCCTTCCTTGGTTGTCATTTATCCCTGGTTCTCCTTGCTGTCTGCCCTTCTGCTGAATTTTGCCCCTTTCTGCTTATCCACCTCTTGGGCACTAATCTCCATCTTCTGCACACTGCTTTGCAGAGATAGCCACTCCTCTGGTTCACTGGTTCCACTGCTAGCTGTGGGGGTGAGCAAGTAGGTACCCTCCTTGCTGGCCTGCCACTCCCTTTGCTAGTTTAAATGCTTGTCAATGTAGCATTTAAACTTATCATTGAGTGCTTGATTCCCTCCAGGATGGATGCAGGCCGTCAGGCTTGAACAAACCTCCATCCCTCCAGGTGGGTCCCCAGTCACCAATGAATCCAAACCCTTACTCACAGCACCAGTTCTTCAACCATGAGTTAAAGTTCCTGGTGCATGCACTCCTATGCTCTCCTTGCCTCTCAGGTAGTACTTCTGAGAAAGTGACAGAAGTAGCTACTTGCTGGGACCCTCCCCAGTTTCCTAAACTCTTCCTGAACTTCCTTGGCTCCCCATTTGCCAGGTCATTAGTACCTAGGTGGATAATGACATCCAGCTCACCCTCCGTCTTGCCTTCCCAGTGAGCCCCAGGATCTTCTTTCCATCTCCATGCCGTGGCACCTGGTAGGCACCTCACCTCCCTGTCCTCCCTCCTGTGTTCCTAGCTGGATCCCTCTTATGATGGAGTCCCCACCAGGATTCACTCTCCTCCTCTGGGGTCCACTGCTTTCCTCGCTGAGGTCACCTCCTTGGCTAACCTCCACATCCTTTCCTTCCATTCTTTGGGTACCTCTATTTGGTTGTCCCCATTTGCCAGTGTGGCATATGAGTTCTTGAGTGGAATAGGATCTGGGATGTGCCTCTGCCTGACTGCTCTGACCCTCCTGAGCCCACTGTCATCCAAGTGCTCCTCGTTCTCGGCATCCTTTGAGGCAGTTGCATTGGACTGGGTGGTCCCTGGATAGGGGTGATGGTACTCCTGACCAGTTTACTTCCGCTCTGAGTCTGGCTACCTCATCCCGCAGTCCAGAGAGATGCATGCAGATAGCAGCACCTCAGTGTCCAGAAGGTCTGTCTGAATATGGTTGCCCCACAGCCACTGCATTGCACCACTCCACATTATACTGCAATTCCACTACTTGTCTGCTACTGAAGCTCTCCTAGTTCCCTTTTATTAATTTACTGTACTAAAATCCTGCCACTGATCCTCAGATAATTTTTTTTAAAAAAAGAAACCAATAAATAAATAAATGAGTCAAAACACTTGTGCTGAGGGTGGGCTTCCTTCCTTATGCCCTCCTACTTCACACCCTTACTATACCCTGTGTTTAGCTCCTGTCAATCAGATTTAACAGGGCATATAATTAGAGTTGGGAAGGGGAGAAAGAAATTTGCAGCAATTAAAGACAGCACAGAATTACACCACCACTATGTTTTAAATTCTCAACAGCCCAAAAACAATTATAAGTAAAGACAACAAGGAAGGTATAGTGTCACTAAAAGCCCACAATCTAAGTTTAAAGAAAAATAGCAATTACCAGTTACTCAAGCACTGAATTGAATATGTTTCCTTCCTTCCCTTCTGGCTTCTTCTCTGTGTCCAGGGCAGGGCATGGTAGAAATAAATCTGTCAAGCTCAACTTCCACTTTTGCATCATTAGCTCATCACAGAGAGGTTCCTTAATGGGATTAAGTTGCTTTGCACAATTCTCACTCTAGTATCCATTGTGAGGTGCCTTCGGATATGGTGCAACAGCCCCAGCTTCTGGTGGATAGACTTAGTGATGTTGTTTATGTGCCTGTGGAAGGTCAAGCAGGATCAAGGTTATGCCAAGTATTAAAATGTATTTATTGACTCAGGTTTGGTGCCATCCGAGTAATAATGCTAAGGTCCTGAGTGGCTTTTGATGTTTTTCAGGGATGAGCCAGGAGCATCGTTTTTATTTTGGGAACAATTTGCACTAACCTCTCTGTGATGAGCTAATGATGCAAAGAGTGGAAGTTGAGCTGACAGATTTATTTCTACCATGCCCTCTGCCCTGGACACAGATAACTGCAGCATCTGCACAAAGTAGAGTATTAACAGTTGTGCATATCCTGGGTAAGTCAGTAATAAAGATTGTAAATAGAAGGGGTCCAAGGATTGAACCAGGGGAATGCCAGGAGTGATGGTATTAGCCATAGAGCTGACTTGGCCTAATTTCACTGCTTGAGACCTATTTTGTAGGTAGCTCAAGAAACCCTGTGTTGATGAGAGCCCAGATTCAGGCTGTCAAGTCTTTGTTAGAGTAGACCGTGGCCTACTAGATCAAAGCTTTGTCAGGTCCAGGAGCATGGTACCATGCGTTAAGCCTTTGTTCATGGCTTGCATGATGTTCGTGAAACTGACCAATGCAGTGCAGGTTCCATGATCTTTTCTGAAGCTGTCCTGCTCCTTGCGTAGAAGCTTGTGCTGGTCCAAGCACTGCAGATGATGAGCTGGTTATGGATCATCCTCTCCGCCCTTTAGTTAAGACCAATAAGACAGATATAGGTCTAACTTTTGTCTGGGGATGTGTTCTTGCCTTTTTTTAAATAAAGGAATTACTGTGGCTAGTATCCAGATGCTGGGAACTATTTTGGTTTCAAACAAAAATGTAATATTTTGGCAATTGACTGGGTAATCTGTGGTGCAGCTAATTTGAGAAATTTGGGGTGCAGTCCATTGATGCTGGTAGATTTGTCAGTTTTAAGGAGCCAACAGTTTACAGACTTTTAACTGTAACCTTTTTAAGAAGAAACAGGTAGAAGGCATCATTGGTTCACACACAGATAGCATATAGAAGGTGACGGCAAATGAGGACCGTAGCCCACCTAGTCTGCCTTTTTTATACCTAATGCATTACCGCAGACCTTAGCTGATCTGCAGCTTACTCTCTCCTTCCCTATTGCTAAAGTACTCATGTCTATCTTATGCATTCTGAATTCCCCTACTGTTTTTGCCCACCACCTCTGCAGGAGACTGTTCAAGCATCCACTACTCTTTCTGTGAAAAGTACTTCCTCATGTTACCCCTGAGCCTACCCCTTCTAGCCTTAATATCATGCCCCTCTTGTTCTTGTGCACCTTCTTTCTGAAAGATGCTACCCTCCTGTACCTTGTTTAGACCCCTGATGTACTTGAATGTTGCTATAATATCCCCTCTCTTCCTCTCCTCCAGGGAATACAGGTCTTCTAGTTTTTCCTCTATGACTTTTGGAGCAGTCCTTGCACCATTTTGTTGCTCTTCTCTGGACTGCTTCTATTTTGCCTATGTCCTTTGAGAGATGCAGCCTCCAGAACTGGACACAGTTCTCCAGATGAGGTCTCACTAGTGATCTGTTTGGGTTTATGGGTAGATTTGTGGACATCATTATGAGACTCCCTTTTGTTAGCCAGACAACTAAATTTGTCTAGTTTGCAGAAATGTGCATTGAACAAGTCTGCTACTTTCTTGGGATCCATGTGGAACTAGGGCCACAATTTCATCTATGGAATGATATACAGCAGAGATTTCTGTAGCAAGCTAGTAAGGATAGGAGGGGATGTTTCATGGTCACTAAAGAAACACCAGAAACTAAAACTGTGAATAGTGTTTCAGCATGGAGGGATCATGCATAAATTTCATTTATTAATTTTTTAAATATAAGTGAGTTTTACCTTTTAGGCCTAGTTGATGACTTTCAATGAGTAAAGATAGCAGCCATGTTTGTGATGGAAATCAGAGATGAGTGAAGTGGCTCATGATTTCTGCATGTGATATGCCCATATTTCAAATCCCACCACCTGAACTTTTTCAGCTGGGCATTCATTGGGGTTAACACATAGGTCTCAAAACATTTAGCCAACCAGGAAGCAGAAGATGTCCAGCTCATTTTATGTTGAAAATAAAAAAGTATTGGCTGTTGAACTGTACCAGCTGAAATATTATGGGCTTGATTCTCAAACAGCCCTTAGATTGATGTAAGCTGACACCAAAAGGCAGCTTGCATCAAAGCCTGGTGTGCCACAGACCCTACACCCAATTCTCTATTAGGCAGGATCCTGGCGGCAATGTCCCATGGCTTGCAGCAACCCTGGCAGTGCACCAAACAGATGGCACATCCTGGGTCTGCTGCAAGCTGTGGGTGGCTGTCACTGCTCTAGCTAGTCCCAGGTGGCTAGCAGCCTACCTCCCTGATCGATGCCCCCAAAATTAATGCATAAAGCCTTCAAACCCTAGTGGTCTAGTGGACCCCCCACCGGCAGGTGCTCTACACCGCTCCCCCATTCCATAATGGAATAGCGACTAGCACCTTCAACTGCTCACCACCACTGCTAGCTGCCAACTAGCTCTTAATGAGTGTATGCACTGAATATAGGGCCGTGCCCAGTGAGCTGTCAATCACCGAATCACGTACTATACACCGCATCGCGTGCTCATTCAGAGCTCAGTCAATGGTTGGCAGTGGTGGTGGTGGTGGTCTGTGTGAGTCTCAGCCTCCATTACAGGATGGGATGAGCAGGGTGGTGGGGTACTGCCAGGTGGTGGATCCACTAGACCACAGGTTTTTGTTTTTATACATTTATTTCAGGAACATCAGGGATTGGGGGGTCACTAGACCACCAGTTTTTTTTTACATTACTTTCAGGGATATCCAGAATCAGGAGGGGGCTACTAGACCACCAGTTTTTTTTATACATTCCTTCGGAACATCAAGATTGGGGAGGGAGCCACTAGACCACCAGGTTTGTTTTTTACTATATTAATTTCGAGAACATTGGGGCTAGGGAGGGGGACCATGGCACATTGTGGCATACAGGTCAACTCTCCCAGAGGAGAATTCTAGGCCCTAGGCCAGATCTAAGGCTACTTAGAATTTCTCCCTCTGGGAGAGCTCTCAGAATCCCACATTAGGGATATGGCAGCCTGTGTCTGCCACAAGCCCTATAGCGCATGCCACAGCCCATTTTGGGGTGCATGGGTGGCACAAGCCCTGTTTGAGTGGGCAGCCGGTGGTTGATGCAGGCTGCTATTGAGACTCGGCCCCAGTACATCTTTTGGTAACGGGCACTTTGTGCCATTCTTTGTGGCACAGGCTCCTTGTGTCATGCAAAGAGCTTTGAGAATCAAGCTATATTTTGTGAAAGTACAAGCTGCAGTGCACAGGTGCTCTAATAATTAGTGTTAAAGATGCATAGTTAAATAGTATAAATCCTAAGTTTGCCATCTAGGAGAATAATGCCTGATGGGAGGAGTTAAGGCCTGAAGCATAGCTGTGGGCCTAAACCTCCCAGCAGGCATTGTCCTGCCAGAAAGGCCCAAGGATGAGGTCCTTATTGCTATTACAATTTTTTAATGTTCAAATTGTCTATAACTGTTTTACATGTTACTTAGTTCTCTGTAACAACCAAGGCAACTTCCAGAATTATGTTTATCAGATCATTTTCTGGCATTTATTAGCCAATAATGTACGTTTGTTTGACCAATCAGCATTCAGCACACAGTTTTTAGCAGATGATACTGACAAATGGTTTATAATTTTCTTTATAGATTATACCAGAAGACTCAATGATCATAATTTCAATTCATGATTCATTTTCAGTGGAATTAAATGGAACCCTTTTGTTATGCCTCTTCTCTGTAAACAGAATTTTTTAAACTTTATTTATTTATTTATTTATGACTTTGATGACTGGTTAAGTGCTCTGATCCAAGGGACCATTTACAGGCACAACCTGGGCCATAAAGCATGAGCTTAGAAAAGAAACAGAGTGATCAAAAGGTACAATAAAGAAACAGAGACGACAAAAGTACAATCCAAGAGAAATCACAGAGGAACTGTAACAGTAACAATAGTAGATATGATTAAGGTTACTAAGCACAGACAAATCAAACAGTGGTAAAATGCAAATAACATTTCAAAACAAGCAAGCAGAAGTAACAGCAATTAAAGGACAGCAAACTACCCCCCACACAAGCAGTTACATACCCTACCAAGCTAATAACCCCATCAGGAGCAACTGTGACAACAAACTTTTCATTTACAGCAGGATCCAGCTTCTGCACAAGCAACAAATAAATACTAGTAAAAAGATCATTAATCATAAAGACTTACCACTGTAGAGCTGAAAACCATTTCTCCTTTGCTTCCGATGTACTAAAATAGAACCCAGAACAAAGTAAACAAAAAAATAATAAGTGACTAATGGAATTTGGTCATTGTTCCAGGCAATTCAGCTATCTCCACATAATCAATGTTCCTTCCTGGAGTTGAAACAAATGCACAGTCTTTTCCTGGTTCTGTTTTACTATAACAAAAGGAGGCAGCTCTGATGGGCTTTTGACCATGTATCCTATCCAGCTGCATTCAGCAGACAGAGACAGAGAAGAGAAACATTCTGATGCCGGCCGTTAAGCTGATGCATCTGTGCTAGTTGTTTGATAGTGTTTTTGACAGCAGATATGTATTTATTCGCTAGTCTCTCTATCAGCAACAGAGGCGCAATGAAAATGGGCAGTCCAGCTATTAGAAGGTGCTAGTGGGGCTGGTCCCCACTAGGAAGCAGAATTCCTCTGTGGCCATGCTGCAGCATTGTATTGCATTAGGCACATGATACAATACCATAAGTAGCTGCCTGGGTAGCAGTTTGCATCCTTAGCATTCCATCTGGAAGTTTACCCCTCTCACTCCGCCTTACATTTAGTGTCCTAGTGGGCCAGAGGCTACCCCTTTGGCACATCTCCCAGGTAGCTTGGTGCTCCAGTAGTCCCCTCCCACTAGCTCACTCAGACATTACTTATACCTTAGCAGTCTAGCTGACCCCCTTCCTAGTCCCAGTTCACCTCCTTACCCAGTCTAGTTGTATTCCTTCTGAAATCCTTCTCCTGTTCCTGGTAGCTGTTAATGGTTGCATCACTGTGCTCTGTTACTGCCTGCTTTTCCCAGGCAGAAATCTGGGGAGATGCTGGAGGCTGTCACTAGTCTTACCAAGGTTGACACACATTTTAGAATGGTTTTGCAGGTCATCTGCATCGGACTTCCCGCCTTTCCCGACGGTTGCAAAGACTTGTGCAACTGCTCAGGAAGGATTGCAAACTCTATTGAGGATACAGTGGAGCATGGCAGGATGCAATGCACTGTCACAACTTCCAGCAAGACAAGGGGATTCGCGCCACTCAAATTACTCTGTTTCTTGCAATAACTGACAACATAGAAACAGAATTTGATGGCAGATAAGGACCGCTTGGCCCACCCAGTCTGCCCATTTCCTACCTACTGGATAAGCTGCAGATCCTAGTTAACCAGCAGCCAACTTCTTCCTACCCTTCTGCAGTATTCTGGACTGGTGGAATAAGTTGTCCTGTGGCTGGGGCTCTTTGAAGCAGCAAAACAATGAAACGCAGATCCTGACTTTTCTTCTAATGTAAAATATTTCAGACATCTTTTAGCTGAATTTACATGTACTGTATGATCTTTCAATTCCACACAGATTTTAGTATTGTTAAAGGTTTTGAAGTAATTTTCCTTGAAATATAATGAATTATGGCTGCATCCTTATGATTGTCAACTCCACTGTCACCCACCTGGTAGTACCACTTCCCTCACAGTCCACACACACTGTCAGTAAAAAGGCAGTGCTAATAACTTAGCTGAGCAGCTATGTGCTGCCTTGAACTGGCTATTAATTCTCACACTGGGTCCAGTCGCAGCATGGTAAAGAAAATATAGAAGAAATGAAAACAGAGATCATGGGGTTGGTAAGTCTTAGGAAAGCAAATTTAGCAGGTGTGATAATATTTAGATTATCTTTAGCTGACGGGTGACAGTTGAGCAAACAAGATGTGCTGCTATTTTAATGACCCTGTCATTACTGCAGTTGGCAGCTTATGATTAATGTTAATAATAAATTGATGCAGCAGACTGAAGGGTCACCAACGCTGCTACTGATTCCCCAGAATGATTATACTGTGAAAAACAACAGGATCGCATATGAGATAGAATTTCCTACTAGCTGGTTGTCTGGTGTGTTTTCTTATAATGGTGCCAGATAACAGTGTGTACGGTTATTTGATTTACACAACAGTTATCTCTCACGGTGTGGTTTATCTAACAACAATAGGAAACTGTTTTCAGATTAATACATCCTCAGACACTACTCTTACAGTTTTAACAGTGATTTCATGACGTTATTAGGGAATGACAACCACCAACTGAAGGTAGGGTTCTGAACACCCCACAAATGTATGTAGAGACCATTCTTACAACAGTAGGAGTGGTCTCCAAGGATGTGCTAATATATTATTAACTGAGGGCGATCAGCAATTCTCCTTGTGTGTCTGTTTCCAGGGCACCTGTGCATGTGACACTATTTACTGAATTATAAATAATGGCATCATCATTTTATTTACAATCAGGATTATTTCAAAAATTCCAGGTATTCTTATGGCCATAAGAGGGTGTCTCATGAAAATAGTTCTATAATTCTGAAGTTCTAAATTCAGTTAGCACAGTCCATTGCCCATAAAGGGATTCTCTAATATTCTACAAAATAAGACATTTTGATTTAAAATTCTAATTCACATTTTAACTTTACTCTTACTGCATTTTTAAACATTACAGCAATGTAAAACTGCATACACAAGAAATGCATCTGATCCCCTTAGGCCAGGGTTCAATTTATACCTCACATTATTACAGAATACATGAGAAACACCATGATCTATAACAGGTTTAAATGTACAATTCCTGTGTCCTTTATGAAGTTTCTTCTCAAGTCCTTTGTGTGCCAGAACTGTTCAGCTTCGTTTCACAGTTCTTTCCCCAAAGAACTTAAGAATGCACTCTATAACCATAAAAAGACAGCAATTGTGCATATAAACATATATGCATTCAAACATGGTACATTTAAATTAGTCCTGGTTTCTTTCCTGCAATCACATTCAGTCTTCTGATATGCTTTGGTTGTTTTCTTCCTTCTGAAAAAAATTATTATTTAATTTAAAGTTATGCAGTGTGTAGCATTCTGCCTCTTCATTCTGACACTGTTTCTAGGTTTCCTGGACAGTCTATGATATCAGTTTACAGTGTTATGCAATGTTGACTAATCAGTGTGGTACAGTGGGAGCTGACATCACCGAATGTCTGTATGGTCACCTATGAAACAACAACTTTGTCCAAAGGCCTTCATTTAAATAAATGAATGGATGTTCAGGAAACATTGAAACTGGTGTGAATCTAAGTAAGCAATAATACCCAACAGGGTGGGCGGTATTGTGCGTACGGATCGCCAGGGCATAATGAGGCCTGACACCACAGGCAGAGGGACTTATAGCCCCTGGAAGGTCCGAATAGCACAGTACCACCCACCCTGGAGGGTATTATTGCACTTAGAAATGAGCACAGTAAAAATATAAGTTTGCTATAAAATAATTCAGTAAGAAATTAGTTTAATATTATTTTGTAATAAAATAGTTCCTCTGCATGAATTTGAATGCTTGTTTTTTTTTTTTTTGGGGGTTGTTGTCATGGTATTTCCCCCACACACACACAGGAGCCAGATGTTGGTACACTATGGTTTCTTGGCAGCAAAATGGAAAAAGGGGCAGAAAGAGTGATACTTCTGGTAGCTGTATGTGATATAGAATGCTTGCTATCACTGAAGTGCCCTGTCAGCGTTAGCGATAAACTGAGTACCGCATTTAAGTTATTTCTTTTATGTGGAAGCCCAGTTGGGTGGAGCAAGGCACTCCTAGAGCACTTGTGAGCTGTGGCTGGCTGGAATTTATTATATTCTGTTTTATTGAAGTTGGACTGAGTATCATAAGCAGCACAGGCAAGCAGCATTTAAGGAGAGGCTCACGCTGCTCTGGAGAGGCTTGTGCACACTTAAAAAACTCACTTCCCACCACCATTTAGGAAGTGAAGCTGATGTGACAGATGGCTTCCTTTGTACTTTTAAAATTTTATTTTGGGAGATGGTCTAGTCATGGTTTCCATTAGCGGTGTTGCTGGGGTTGTGATTGGGTGATCAGATATGGGACTCTGGAGGCGTGGTCTGTTTCAGGGAAGCAGTCTGTTGGAGTTGAGATGAGGGCAGAGTTGGGAACTAGTGTAATGGTGCTGCAGTTAGGATACTGCAGTCTGCAGTTCAATGAGAACAGCGGCAGCTGCAAAATATTTGGTACAGTTGTGTCTGGACTAAGTACTGTGCATACAGAGCGACTAGTGCTCATAAGCGAGCATTCGGGGGCTAGTGTCTCACTAAATGAGACAAAAATGGTGGGCATTTCAAATTAAAAAGAAGGGGTTTAGCCAATTAGGGAGCAGGTGGGCTTCAGGATTCTTATGATGGGGCAGGCTGGGTTGGTACTTTTAATAGCCGGGCATCTGTTGTCTGATAGGTGCCCAGCTAGAGAAGTCCTCAGCCAATCAGGAGCCTGAAAAGTTTTACCCATTTTCTATTGTGCAGGTAGTTGCATTAACAATACAAACTTACAAATATGCCAGCAGATAAAGGCCTTAAGTGTCCATCTAGTCTGCTTGAGTGTATAGGTCCCTCTACGTCTACAAAGGGGCTGTCCCATCCCCAAATCCCCCTGCCCCACTCATGTTCCTCCTCCTCTCCCCCATTCACCAGCAATTTCTCCATTCATTTTGTCCCACCTCTCTTAAAGCTATTCACCATTTTCACGGGAGATCACCTCTTCTGGCAACTTGTTCCATTTGGCCACAACTCTGTTGGTGGAAACTGCCTGCTCATCGCTTGCTTGAATCTTCTCCCTACCAGCTTTAGGCTATGCCCCCTGGTGGACTTGTTCCCACTAAGACCGAAGGCCCTCTGTAGTCACCCTGTTAATACCTTTAAGGCATTTGAAGGTCTCAGTCGTATTACCCTCTCCCTTCTGCCCTTAAGGGGTACATGTTGAGCCCCTGAGCCTCTCTTCGTAGGTGTTGCCCTGTTAGCCCTGGCTGGTCTTGCTTGCCCTTCTGACTGTCTAGCATGTTAACATCCCCCTTAAGATAAGGGCACCAATACTGCACGCTGTACTCAAGGTGCAGCCTTATCAGTGACCTGTATAACAGTAGTATGGCCTTTGACTTCCAGCTGAAATCCTCTGGCTATGCAGCCCAGCATTTAATTTGCTTTTGCTGCTGTTCTCCTGCACTGTGCTGAGTGCTTCAGGTCACTGGTGATGATTACCCCCAGGTCCTTTTCTTTCTCTGACTTGGTAACCTGCACACCACCCAACCAGTATTTGGTCTCTGGGTTTTCACCCCCAAGTGTATGACATTGCACTTTTTGCACTGAACCTCAGTTGCCATATGCCAGACCACTTTTCTAACTTCTAACATTTCTCCCTAGGTTCCTATCTCCCTCTTCTGTGTCTACCCACCCACAGCTCTGTGTCATCTGTGAACAGACAGATTTTACCCATGATGCCATCTACTATATCACTAATGAAGGTGTTAAACAACACTGGATCAAGCACCTAGCCCGTGGGACCCACTGGTTGCTGGACTAGCTTCCGGATCCCCCCTGACCACCATCTGTTGGCTTCTGTCCTGCAACCAGTTTTTGACCCAGCTAGCAAACTTGACACCAGCCTTCAGGTCTTCAGCTTCCTGACGGTCCTTATGTAACAGAGCACATAATACAAATATTGGGTACTATGCACAAAAACATGTTGAGTACATGCCAAGCGATGTACCCCACCAGCACAGCTCCACACCAATGGACAAGTGTAGCTGCCAGGCAGCCACCTGTCACAGCCACACACACACCCCGGTGCACAGCCATGTGGTCTGGAGCAGGGTGGTGTGGAGGTGGAGTCTGGGACATAGGCAGGCCTCCAATCCAATGTCTGTCCTGGGACCCAAGAGTGGATCACATATGCAGGCATGTGGGGAATCTGCATGGGTGCAGACCCCTGTGGACTTAAAGGGACACTGGCAGAATTCGATAGCTGCATGGACAGAAGGTGCAACAGGCATCTGCGGCACGATGGTAGGTTAGTGGCCCTGGGCTACCATGCATATGGCACCCCCTGGAATGGTGTCCATGGACAATGTCCACCCATGCATTACCATCGCCCAGGGCTGGGCACACCCATACACCAAAACCACTAATTGCATGGGGGCACAGACTGAGGCTGAACCAAACCCTTACCACCCTCGACATGAGGTGCTGTTTACAGGATACATGTTGGGAACTGGAGAACAAGTCAGGTGTTGTAGCGTGTGCAGTGCCCAGATACCCACCACAGATAATAGGTGCTGCATGTCTTGCCAGGAACACCGCACCACGTGAGTCAGTCTGCACCTGCTTGACTTTCCGAGGCTGACCCACTGCTTCCAGCTCGACTGTCCCTCCCAACCCCAGAGCCCATGTGGTCACTGCTGCTGAATTGGGAGCTGTGGATGGCACATACCTCCCTTGACCACCCACACCCCTCTGTCCCCCAGGGAGTGGCACTGGGCTGGCAGCATGGGCACTATTAGACTGTCCCTCAGGTCCCTGTGTCCACCTGCGCTGCCCTGCCCAACAGGACTGCCCACAATGGACCTGTTCCCAGTGTCAATACAGTGCATCATCTGTATATGTTCCACACTGGGTTTGGATGGATCCATCCACGGCTGCCTGGCACCCATCAGCATAACAGCACTACCCCACCCTGATCTGCCCTCAGCCGTTTGAACTCTGTGTCCTTGTTGCCACCCACCATTGCCAGGCATACAGTGCTGACACCAGTGGGGGAGTGTCCTGCACAGATGGGCAAGTGGGTCAGCAGTGCCCACATCACACCACACAGCTCCCTGTGCCATCATCCACACTCCCTGCCACATCCCCAGGCCTGTCACTGAGGGTTGCCTTCGCCACACATACATGGCACGTAGACTACCTGCATAGGACATAAAGGCGCCTTGTGCGTGTATGGGTGGCTGCATACCACAGTTACAGCAGGGTCCCTCCTGATGGAACTCCTGCACCATGTGTGCAGCACTTTGCATGATCCCATGCCTTTGAGAGTGCGTGGGTGTTGGCTTGCCTCTGACCTCCCCAGATCGCCATGGTGCATTGCTTTCCATGTGGCCAGGTGATCCCTGTGCAACTGGCTGGTGCTCTGTTTGTAAATTCCACCAGGGTCTACAGGACCCCGACTGTCTGACATTCCACTTAGGATTGCCTACACACCTCAGATCACGTGGAGCATAGGCAACCTTTTTTGTGCATAGGCACCAATGTTCTGAATAATGCAAGAGTCAAAAATGCCATATTAGTGAATATAGTGAATGGAAGCTAAAAGACTCTGACTAAAGAGAAAATAAGCCTTTTTATACATTTTGAAATGTAAACTTATTTTAATATAATTAGAAATTTAGGCATATGTGAAGTCTGTTTAACACCACTGGTGTATCTGTTTTTGCATTTGTTTTGAAATAGTCTTATTATTGCCTTAATTAGGGTCCCTTGTTCATGCTGCTTCCTCTGCCCAATACTCATTTTTAATTACAGTACTCCTACAAGTTTCAGAACCTGGTGAAATTAGTTGAGCAGAAGCCCTGTAGGGGAAAGATTTTCTGCAGGCTTTTTCTTTTCTGAAGTCACTGGGTTCCAGAACTCTTAAGTAATTAAAATGAATGTTGAGCAGAGAGAAAACAAGGTGGAAACAACACGGCTGAGATTTATTATTTCCTGTGAACTCATCAGATTCCTCTGGATCTAATCTTTGGTGAGTGAAGTCATTACCTTCCATAGGCAGCTGCATTCTGTTGAACCCTGCAGAAGGGAGCATGTCTCGAGATGTTGGTGATACACGCAAGCTGAGAGTTATTATTCCCTGTAAGCTCATTACCTTTCTCTGGATATGATCTATGGTGGATGGAGTCATTTGTCCAGTCTTTGGGACCTGCATTTTGTTGGACACCTAAATGTCCCTCCGGATTATGGAAAGCAGATGGCTAGAGAGAATTGCTGTACTATCCAGTGACTACCATACAGACTGGCAAGTGGAAAACAAGGATAATTGGCTGGCAAGTATAGCCTAGAGGTTAGAGTAATAAGCTAGAAATGAGCTTGGTACAACCAGCAGACCTGGGTTGCTTCTCACATCCTCCAATTGCATACTGTGTGACTCTGAACAAGTCACATAACCTCCTCAGTGCTCCCGGGTTGCCCCTGTAAATGGGCCTTGTGCCTACTGGGCCTTACTTGTCTACCAAAACAAAAGAAAAAAACTAACTCCCCAATAATGGCCCAAACTGGAGAACTTTTCTCCACTTCTCTGTAATATTAAAGGGACACAGTCAACCATTTTTGCGACATACTTTTCCTAGTTGAAAACCCAGATTTTATGATTGCATACCTTCTATAATATATATTGATATTGCTGGTTGTTTGTCTGCTTCCTTTCTTAGTAGAACTGAAATGCATGGTAATGGTGTAATACACCCAACCGTGTTTTGTTTCAAGTCCTTGATCTACTCTTGTTGCATACTATTTGAACATTAGGAACACCCCAAACAGTGCAGCCACTCATGATACAATAATCTCCTCTCCTCCACTACATCATGGGTGGCTAGACTCTGTTGGAAGTGTTCCATAGTCAGAAAAGATGCAGTGGGAGTTGATCAAGGACTGCAAACAAACAGGTTTTTGTGTGGCAACACCAATATGTGGTCAGTCTGGTTCTGACTTTTAAAAAGAAAAAGAATCAGAATCAAACTCAGCTACACCAGCAATTCCACAGAATTTGACCAATCATAACATGTGTTTTTTTTAAATAGGGATACTTTGAGGCCTTAGGGGTTGACTGTGTTCCTTTAATGGTGAGCATTCTGCCAGATTTTATAGTATGCAGCTGTCAGTTTGAAAATGAAGGACAGACTGGCTGATACAAACATACTGCATAGTTGCCATTTATTTAAGCCCCACTTGCAACCCTTGAGATTCTTTGAACTGAGGACCCTATGAAAATGGACACATGTACTTGAGGATCTCGTTTTCCATAAACTTGAACTTAAGAATTTAATTTTACTCGTGAGAACTGGGCCCTTCATGGTGCTTGTCGATATGTTAGAATTGCAAAATCATTTTTGGTCAGTGGCCAACACGGTAAAATACAAAACAAACTGTAGTTCATAAACTTTCAGAACGCACAGCCAACATAATGTCAAAATGCAGACTTGGGGCTAAATATTTAAAACACTTGCACAGAAACATTGGTTACATTTGTGCCTTTTAAATCAGTTTCTTTTGCGGGGAGAAGAGGAGGAGCAGAAAAGTACTCTAAAGTAAAAAGCAGCTCAGAGTATGGCAGAACCGCCAACAGAAACTATTACTTGCCAAATAGAAGACCCTGCTTAAATGCCACACCAACAGATCAGAAAAAGTTGATATGTCAGATAAAAACACTTTTATTTAATGCATTGTTAAAGTGCAAATTCTAAGTAACAGCCGACAAGAGCACACCCAATGTTCTACGTGTCTACTCTTTTCAAGGGTCCTTGAAATGTGTGAAATGTTGGATGTGTGTTCTTATCGGCTGTTACTTAGCCTTGCACTTTTAACAATGTACTGAATCAAAATTATTTTATCTGATCATAGCAATTCTGAACAGTATTTCGCCCCCACCCAAAAAAGTGTTTAGAAATGTGAAGGAGCAACTAGATGGTACATGCAAATAGTCTGAATATACTAATTTATTTATCTTAGAACGTTTGGCTGGAAATGGCAAACTCATTTCCAAGTGTGAACTGGGAGGTTAAATGACTTGCTTAGGGTCACACAGCATGCAAGTGGCAGTTGTGGGATTTCAAACAGTGGTCTGCTGGGTCTCTATGTTCACAGCTCTGTGTTGTTTATCTCTAGGCTATACTGCCTCCCAAAATTTACAGCACCTGGTGATTTATATGCTTCAAAACTGAAAGTAGATACCTGAATGTGATGCGCAGTTAGTTGTTGGCCAGCCGATGACAAAAGAATTTTCAGTGCTCAGTTTTTTCTCAGAGACTTCATCTAGGCAGGTAGTAAGCCACATCTCACATAGGCGTACCTGCTTCTTCACTTTCAGGTTGGAAGAGGATCTGCAAGATGAACACTAAACCTTAAGGCCCTGCAAGAGTTTACCAGCCATTTGTTAGTGACATCCTAGAACATTTGTCAAAATGGCAGAACAGGCCTGTTGGTGATAGTATAGCTGACCAGAGGTCTGAGAAAACTTGGGACCTTTCCTCACCATGTAGGAAACTTGTAAAATAAGACAATTTGAAAGACACAACTTGAAATGCTCAAGGAGTGACCCAAGGTAAATTTGTAAAGAGACTGTGCAAAGTACAGTAATAGAAAATAAGAGAGTTGATGCTTCAAAACAAACTCATCATTGGAGAAAATGTACAGCTAGTCTTGAAACACCACCTTCCTTTTCCCCATTACAGTACTTGTCAGTCTCCTACAAATCAATCTTAAGTCATTCCTGGGGCATTTCATCTTGTGTCTGGTACCACACTGGCTTTTCAGAGCCTACCCTACTTTGTGTAATTTGAAGTGCGTGGAAGGATGAGGCTGAGTCGTGTTACATGACCAGCAGCCCAGAATTTCTTTTGTGGATCTGCATTAGAATACTTTAAGGTTTGACATGCACACCAGTGAAGCCCACTGGCACATAAAAGCCATGCAGAAGATACTTTATTGTGCAACAAGTTATGTATTAAAAACAGTGAGACCTGATCGATCTTGTTTCATGTCCTGCTAATGGTAAACATTAGGTCGGGTAGAGGTCCCACTGTTTCATATTCACAACTTGTTGCATGATAAAGAATCTTTAACTTGACTTTTATATGCAGCTGAGCTCCATAGTTGTGAGTGCCATGTCTTCCTTTGTGTTTGCTGTCCTTTTGACTTTGACACCACAATCCTTTGAAGTGGCCTCCTCTATCCCTGAATACTTCAAGGTTACAGAATTCCATGGCTGGGCAGCCTGCTTCATAGGTCTCCAATGGAGCTGATAAGTTCTACAGTGCCTAAGGTGAGAAAGTCTCATTTGACCACATGCTGGGGCACAGTAGAGTACAAGATAATGCCAGTCATCACTTTTTGCAGCCACGCAGGTTCCTGCAAAACTGCCATAACTGATGCATAGAAAAACTGAGTCAGAATGTCTCAGAATAACATTTGCTCCTGATCAGCAATTTTCTTTCGACATCTGTCAGTCTTCTGCATTCTACATTCTGGTTGACTGGTCTGGTATCCAAACTACCCTGGTCTTGATCGTTTCATTATAGGAATTTATTTTGCTCCAGAATAAATTAACAACTTTTGAATAACTGAAGTGAGAGCATACAGTAATTCTGTGGTAGGTGATACTGTGGTCTTGGTCGGATGGAGGTGTTGGTGAAGGGCTATGGACCCTCTTCCATAATAGCGAGGTACAAGGAGCTAAGCACGTCCTTCAGTACTGCTATGCTATTCACTTTTGTGGGTCATTTGCATGCTTGTGTCAGATGTATGCTCTGCACTCATGCTTATGGAGAAATGTGGCCTGCTGATTTCATTAATTTGTTCATGTTGGGGACTTTGTCACTGCACCCTCAATTTTTAATTAAATTTTGTTTAGTTATCAGGTGTTGGGCAGAGGCCCCAAACATTTACTCATACAGTAGCTGTTAACTAAAAACTCAAAACCTTTACTTGAGGTCACTCTCCTTGTCACCCTCACTTAAGCTATTAAACATTGTAGCATCTTACCTCTGCTAACATTACTCCGTATCAAAACCCTATCAGTGTAACTCTTTTTGACTATAATTACGGGAGGGCCTTAATCCTCCACTAATGGCGAGATGTCTTGCCTATGGATTCATATCGGTGCCTGATTTATCAGTCTCTCTTTCAGTCTGGAATCCAGTGTTATGTGCAGTTTTCAGTATATTGCTGTTACATGATGAATCTTGTATAAAACAGACACAGTATTTATGGAAAAATGTGTGTCTCTTATAGCTCCTTAAATGATGAGGGGTATAATTAGAGCAATTACCAACTCTGTTCAGCGGGCAAAAATACAGACACGTGTGTCTGACTCTGAAAACCATATTCTTTGCTTTGCGGTCTGAAACATGACTTTTTATTTCAGTGCAAAGCCAGAATGTGTTCCATGAAGGATACTACAGAAGGCAGAACATCAAGCAATAAAGTCCAATAAGATGCAAGCTGATAAACTGGGTCATTGGTTAGTCGGACAGACTGGTTAATGGGAGCGTTCATATAGCCTAGCTTTTATATGGACAGCTTCAGAGAGGAAGCATACAATTTGGCACCAAAGTGTCATGTCACGCCCTGCAATGGACTGATTTTTTATTTTATTTAAAAACTAATATGAGAAATATAATTTAATTAACATCCTGTGCTGATATTTTCTTGTTAGATTACTTCCATTTCTCACCCAATGACATTGAAACATAGGGCTCAATTTTCAGAGGTGCGTGGGGCTTATATCAAACCCAGCATCAACCCTGTTCTTTGGTGCAGTTGCACCCGATTTTAGTATATTAGGTGCAGCTGCAACATTTTCCCATTTACAGCAGCTTGTGTCAAATATTTGGCGCAAGCCCTGTAGCGTGGTCTGCAGCATGCCACATGTTAGACAAGAGGAAGCTGGTCTAACATGCAGTATTGGTGCACAGGCGGAAACTCCTGATCTGTGCTGGTAGAATACTGAAAGCCCCATGTGCCATAGGATCCATACACCAGGGGCTTGTGGCATTCTCAGGCTTTTGAAAATCAACCCCATAGAATCTGTGGGCAGAAAGAGACTGATGGTCCACTGAGTCTCCTAATACTATACTACCACTTTCATGGACATAGTATGCTGGAGGTTGCTCCCTCTCACCCTCATCAAAATTGTCCACCCCAGATCCTAGTCAGACTATGAGCCCTCTTGCTCTGTCCCAGCTGTGTCTGAACCCATTTGGGTACCTCCACATGCAAAGAAGCCCCAAGCCCAGCACAAAGCATTATGGTTAGTAGTATGCAAATTTATTTGCATGCTACTACCATATCTTGTCAGTGTTTACAGCTTTTCAGTGTGCATGTGGTTCAGAGAAAAATGCGAAAATGAAACACAGTTTGGCATGTACTCATACCCTGTATCCTGTCTAAAGATCCTACTTGCCACAGTTTTACATTCTAATGTCTATCTCTTGCATGCCACTGTACCTGTGACTGTACTAAATGTCTGATTTTTAAAATTTGGTGTACTCTTAAGATACTTACTTTGATTTGGCTATGATCAGCATGTCACTGAAGAGGAGAATGTGCCTATCCTGGGTCCGAAGCCCCTTGGAGAGTTGTACCTGATCGTCCATGATGAAAACTGAATTCTGGCTCTTGAAAGTGCTGATCAGGGATCCATTATTGGGAGACGTATGGGGAATGGTACCTTCTCTAGAGATTGAGAGAGATAGAGCTAGAGAGAGAGAGAGAGAGACAAAACATGTCAGTAAGTCTATCTGCACATTAGCAAAGTGACTTTTACTTTCTGGAAAGTCTTGTACATTGGGAGGCAGTATGGTCTAGCATCTAGAGCACAGGTTTGGGAAACAAGAAAGAGAAGGCTAAGGTTCAGATCCCACCAGCACCTTTCTCACTGAATGACCCTGAGCAAGTCACTCAAACTCCCTGTACATCAGTCCTCCCAGTTGCAAATCAGAGCCCCACCCACAACAAGAAGTTGTAGTTAGGTTGCCCTGGATAAATAAACTGTAAATAAACAATAACAGTGTCTAAAATGCAATTTTCACAAGGGGATACCTTTTGAGGTATAACACTACAGACTTGCACCATTACAGCATTAAGAGAAGGGTGACACCATGGACATGTCCCATTAGGAGGGTGACAATAGGAACACACTGTACTATCACAGCTTGAGAGAAGGGTGACATCTTAGACATGTACCACAATGGCAGTGTGAGGTCTGCTCTGAGTAGCTTAGGAAAATATCAATGTCTTTGTAATTATTGAAAATATTCTATTATTAGTCTTTAAATGTTACACATTAATAATTGCTTATTTTACTGTCTATTTCAAAAGCATCTGTTCCCAGCTGACCTCATAGTTGCTGTGTATGTGACATCACAGTCTGTGGTAATGGAAAGGATGATGATATCATAACAAGTACACTATGAAGTCAGAAAACCCATACCAAAGCTTTGTACATAGCCTTCATGAACATATAGGCAAAATGAATTGCAAAGCTGGGGAAAAGCAAGTAAACTTTAAGAAGTGTTCTCTAGTAAATTGCAATAGTCAAAGAGAGTATGTTTTGAAATTATGCATGAAGTGGAGAAGAACTCTTAAAATGTATTAAATGCATTAGGTGTGTTTTCTTCCTTATCTCCCCAAAAGCACACCTCTTCAGTCTAATCCCTTTCTGTAGCTCTCACTGCAATATTCATTGCCAGGGGTATAGTCAGGAATTGCTTCGCACTCAGAGTCGACAAAACTACTGCACCCCATAAACACAAACAAAAGATGTACTGCCCCACCACACAAACATTGTTTCCAGCACCTTTTCATCAACAATATGTAGTAAGCCAATGATCCTAATACAGTAGATTCACAACACTGTGTCTAACACACACACTACCAACCAGACAGAAGTTGGCTGGCTTTTAGTTACAATGTTTAGGATATGTTAAAAGCCTCTGTACCACATCAAGGTAGCCAGCCTTATGGAAGTCCATTCACACCAGCACTCAGCCATACATACTCAATAAGATCCCTCATACAATCATGGCCTTTAGGTTTAGCACCCACACCTTCCAAAGATCATTCACAAACTCACACTAAAGCATCCAAGGGAAAAACAGTTCTTCAGGTACATCCGGCTCTGTTTTTGCTTGTTGCCTAACCTGAGGCTCATGTTGTCCCTAGATTTTCACATTTACTGTACTCAGCAAGGTACACTGAGTATGCCTGCTAACACCATGTCTGTTGCCACTGGGCTGCAAAATGTGAAAAGCGCCACAGCTCAATGTTCGATCTGGTCTTCAGTAAAGCTACTGCTGAGCCATAGCTTGAGTTGGAGTCCACCGCAAATCTGACTCATGTAACAAATTAAAGGACTTGTGTGCATTCTAATTTCAAATATCAGTAGGCATTGTAGTCCATGTCACAGAGCTCCAAGCTCAGCTGGGCAGGGACAGACTGGCACAGATGACAATATTTGCCCAGTGGAAGCCCATGACTTAATGTGCCTGGAAAATGTATTCTTCTCTTCCAGACATCATCGAAAAGCAATTTTTCCAAGACAGAAGTACAATAAACAGAACAGTGCCACACAAAGAAAGAGATGTTTAATGTCTTTATAAGTGACATTGCTGAGGGACTGGAAAGAAAAGTATGTCTCTTTGCAGATGACACAAAGATCTACAACAGGATTGATACACAAGGTGGGGTGGAAAGGATGAGAAGGGACTTGGCAAGGTTGGAGGAATGGTCAAATGTATGGTAGCTTAGAGTCAATGCTATGAAGTGCTAAGTAATGCACCTGGGAAACAACTAACCCAAGGGAAAAGTACACAATGGGGGGTCAGATGCTAACAACAACAAAAATGGAAAGAGACCTGGGGTAATCATATCTGATGACCTAAAAGTGGGCAAGCAATGGAGAAGACAATAAGGAGGTTGGGGATACTGGGATGCATAGGAGAGGCATCACCAGTAGAAAATAGAAGGTTGTCATCCCTCTGTACAGATAGTTGGCGAGACCCATCTAGGATATTGTGCAGTTCTGGAGACCCATCTCCATAAGAACATAGACAGGATGGAGGCTGTCCAGAGGATGGCATCTAAAATGGTGCAGAGTCTGCACCAGAAGCCATATGAAGAGAGACTAAAGGAGCTTAATATATATACCCTCGAAGAAAGGGGGACATGATAGAAATGTTCAAGTACCTCAAGGGAATCAACAAAGTCCAAGAGGGTAGCGTCTTTCAGAAAAGAGATGTGCAAGAATAGGGGCACAATTTTAAGATAAGGGGCGATGGCTCAGAGGTAATGTGAGAAAGTATTTTTTCATGGAAGGGTTGTAGATGCATGGAACGGCCTTCTGAGGAGTCATGGGGTCAAAAATAGTGGAGGAATTCAAGAATGCATGGGACAGACATAAGGCAATTCTAGGGAGTAGGAGGAAGTAGGTTGTTGGTTAACTAGGATCTGCAGCTTACCCATTAGGTAGAGAAATGGGCAGACTAGGTGGGGCCAAACGGTCCTTATGTGATGTCAAATTCTATGTTTCTATGTAGATGTACCAAACTGTCCCAGTGCACATGCAAAAAGCACAGAGCAGTAGAAAGAACAGTGCAGGACAGTCTGATTGAGTCCATCCACGGATGACTATCCTGTAGGTACTGTAAACAGAAGCCACCACTTGCATCTTGTACTGTGCTCTCTTCACCTTGTACTGGTGTCTTATACAGTAGGTCTAGTTATAGTTAAACTGTGCCCTGATGTATATACCTGTGTCACCCCTAGGTGGCGCCATGCCTCTCAACCACTCAGCATTAAAAATCATAGCACTGGTCTTCAAAAATCATAGCAGATGGTCAGAATGTGGAGCACTTTCTTACTTTAAAGAATAGTATGTCTACAAATAGTGGACCCCATATAGTTAGTGATAAAAATGTTTCTATTAACTTAGTTTAATGATGTAATAGTTTGTGTGCCCAGGAATAACTCTAGCATTATTAAGAACATCAGTAAATGTACACAGAGCAAGGGTAATTTTGAGGGTGAAATCATAGCACTATCGAAATTCATAGCAGTTGAGGAGGTATGGGTGCTATCCATGAGCTACCACCCCTGCCTGCTTGTAGTAGCAGATTAAGGGCCTAGGTTCTGCAGCGGGTGCCTCCACCCATCCACCAGGAGGTCAGGGTTGCTACTGGTCAAACTAACCTAGGCACAGCCCTCTGGGACACACTAACCCCCTCTTCCCTTCTAGTGGCTTGAGCAATATACGATAATCACTTTCACAGTACCCTTGTACATCATACAGTACCCACACAGTTTGCACTTACCACCAGGGCTGGTTCCTCTGGCTCAACCCTGGGGACCCCTGTAAAACAAGGTTACGCATAGCAAATAGCAACAGTACAATACTCTTGGCACAAGCTGGAACCACAGTCAGGTTAAATGCAGAAAAGTCAGATCTGATTTATTCAGGGGACTTGAACAAGGAAGGGGCGTAATCAGGTTGATTGGTTTAAAAGCTATATTAATCAAACAGTTATGCATGCGCTTTAAGTCCTCACACAGTCACACCTCTGGGTACCCAGGTAGGGGAGGCGAAGGATAGCCAAGAATGTTGCAGCTGGTTGGGGCCTGTGATGGAAGGAAGCAACTGCACAACACACACTATTCGTAATCTGGAGCGGAAGACTCAGTTCGTGAAAGAAAAGGCAACCAGACAATCAGATGACACTTTAGATTTAGCTGTTGTTGCAGGGAGCTACCCTGATGTTCACTCATGATACCCAATACTGGACACAGGCAGGATGAAATCGAGACTGCAGGTTGTTGAGCTGGAGTGCCTGGAGAAGCGGGCCCACACAAATCACCGGCGTCATTTCTGTTCAGAGTGTTGAGCAGGGCATGATCCCCAGGCAGGTCTCTCAGCGATGGCTTTCTCTGTGCAGCAGGTAGTCAGGCTGGACCAGTGTGGCAAGGCCCAGGCCCAATGGAGATGATTTTGAATTCAGTCCATGGGCTGGATGCAGCTTTCAGCAAGCAGAATACAGTTCAAACCACAGTGGGGAACCAAATTGGACCCACTAGCAACACACAACACATTTACACGTAAGGAAATTCTAATGCAGCTTCCAGCAAACAGAACACAATTCAAACCACAGTGGAAACCAAATCACAACCCACTATAAACACACAGCACATTCACTTGTAAGGAAATTCCACTGTACCAGGCAAAGGCTCTCCGGTCGCAATTACTGAGTCCTGCACAGTCCAGGAGTTCAGAGGTGGCTGGAGGTCCAGACAGACTGATCGCATTCAGCAAATCTTCGGTCTTCTTCAGGTAGGAGCCTGGTCACAATTCAGTGACTTACTTCACTCTCCAAGTTCAGATTCAGTCCAAAAAGGAACAAGTTCCTCTCAGAGACAGCAGGCAGGCATGCAAGCCAAAACTCAGGCCTTTCCACAGTTCTCCGTGTGAATCTATGCTGGGGCTGCCACTTGAATCATTCAAGCTTTTATCTCTTCACTTCCCAACTCAGAATTGAAACTAGCTGCAAGCAGCTAGAATTTCCCAAGATCCAAAAGGTTCAGTTTGCTGATCTGTCTGTCAGTCACAACAAGGGCTCCCCTTCCAGGTTATTTTAGGTGCAAAATGCAAAACTACAATTCCTACAAGTTTTGACCCCACTAAGCACCTGTAGGCAGGCTCCATTTAGAGTCCCAAATGTACCGATTGGCCCATTCTGCAGTCCAGGACCAAGATGATGGAAAAAACAGAACTGTCCATACTGCAAAGAAGGCAGGTTAAAACGGACTACAATATTAAAACTACTCTAACAAATGATCAGCAAACAAGCACGTCTTTCAACAGAGCTCCTTTTAGATTAATTATGACTGCAATTCAGGCATCTCTTAAAGAGACAGTACACAGATGCTATACAGGCACTCTCTGGCAATCACATTTAAACTGCAAAAGCGTAGGACACCAGCCTGGCGGTGAGCATTTAGACAAGCTCTAGGAAGACTTTTCAGGAACCCTATTTGTAGGGGTTACACCTGTAACACTGTTTTCTTATTTATTTTTGTTACTTGTCTTATAAGTGCTGTACTGTACATGGACTAAGTCAGAACTATAACCACTAGGTAATGCCATTACCATTTCCTACCCTATTCCCCTTGAAACCTGCTGTTGCACCTGGATGAGACCATCACACTGCAAAACGTCTTAGTCAATAAATGTGTTAGAGTCATTACTCCCCTTACATTTCAGGGCCACCAAAATCTATGGCACTACTGTATTTCATAAAGTAAGGGTCAAAATCAAGAACACAGACTAAACAAACCATAGTCAGTCTGTGCTACATGCCCAACCAGACATTGAAATGAGTTCTTGGCAAGGAAATACAGCTGCAGTATGTACAAAGGAGCAGTTACCTCATACTAGACAGCCATCTGTCTGTGGAAGGGACAGCAAACTCTGGTGTTCTGTCTCAGTCGAGCAGTGACTGCTTTGCAGTACATGATGTAAAGGGTTTTGGTCAGTGAATCAATAAACTATACTTCATCTTTGTGCAACACAAATGTGCAGGGACACTGGTTTACGGGATGGAGAAAGGGCAAATTCCATTTTGCACATTATAAACAGTATTGTCACGGTGTCTGCTAAGCCAAAATCCATTTTACGGTGTTTGGTTTTATGTACTTTATTTAACATTTTTTAACTCTGCTATCATGCATTTTAGCAGTTTTGACCTCCTACTGCACATCCTTCCATCCTTGTACCAATTTAAAGTTATTTTAGGTACAAGATGTGATGAACAACAACACTACAGCCCCATCCCTGAGGTATGATGAAAGCAGCACTATGGCCCCCATCCCTCAGGTGCGATGGCACCAACAGCACTACAGCCCCCATTCCTCTGGTGTGATGGCAGCAGCAACAGCACTGTATCCCCTCCCTCAGGTGTGATGGAAGCAGCAGCACTGCGGCCCCTATCCGTTAGGTGTGATGGTAGCAGTACTACGTTCTGCATTTCTCAGGTGAGATGGCAGTATCAGCACTATGGCCTCCATCCCTCAGGTGGGATGGCAGCAGTACCATTCCCCATCCACCAGTGGTGATGGCAGAAGCACTACAGCCCATGCCTCTCAGGTGTGATGGCAGTAGCAGCAATGCAGCCCACATCACTCAGGAGTGATGGCAGTAGTATCAGCACTATGATCCCTTTCTTAAACACCCCACATGCACAAGTTACAAATTACTTGGTCTCTTTGCTTGTTAGAACTCAGATATGAATTAATCTGAACCACCACCACTAAGGTGGACCACCTTTGTTTTTTCCTATTTATAATTTAACTGCCTGAATTGAATTTCTGCCTGTGACACCACTGACCAGGGTTTGGAAACAGACTTGTGTGTTGGAGGACCAGTGGGGGAGGCAGTGTCAACGACCACTAGCCTTCTCCTGGGAGGAGGTGTATTCACAGCTCAGCATTTGCTGGCCCTGATGGAGGCTGGAGGAATGGCAACACATTGGCCCTCACTGTGGGAGGGAGGCGTGGTGGACATCAGCTAGTGCCTTGACATCATGTGGCCTGCCACACTCCACAAAAATGGGAAAACACCAGCTGGCCACCCGGAGGATGGCTTCTGGTCCCTCCAGTAAGCATGAAGCCCCAGACACATGTGTCTGTTCTGATTTCTGCTATGCCTGGGATACGCAGGAAGCTCTTTAGGGTGATTGTCCTCTCTGTTAGCATCCCACAGGGTAGGGGCCCACCCGATGAGAGGTTACTTGGGTTACCTGGTAGCATGGCTATAGGGGCAGAGGATGCTGGTCAGGACTCAGCAGTGGTGATAGGGAACTTGGCAGGCCTGAATGAGTGGATGGCCAATGGTTAGGTGGAGCAAAAAACACTGCCTGAATTTGCTTCTTTGAAATAAAGTGTCTTCACCTAAAAAATTCACAAATGATTAGTGGAGGACCTTCTAATGGAAAATCATGCATCTCACAAACATGTGGATCCTTTTTCCCTTGGTCTCCATGAAAAGGGTGTCTATCAGTTTTCATGTCTGAGCTCAGATGTGAATTGAGCACCACTCTGCCCACCAACATTATACATCCCTGGGGTCTTACCTTCTGTGTGTCACTGAATGTGCTTTCAAATCCACTGGTCAAGCATAAGCACTTAAACACTTAACATTTGCTTTTATTAAAGCAGACTGTCAGAAAACTTGTTGTTGTCACAGAGACTGAAACAGCAGGTGGGAGAGAAGGTACAAATGATCCCATTCACCTAAATGGGGTGCTAACTGTGAAGTATTTTTGTAAGTAGTAGGGTAGTTTCTTCCTTGTGAACATACTTTCATTCAGTCTAGTTTTCATTCAAACAACTGAGGATTTTGGATGGTCCTGCTGGTCATAAACCTGAATAAACTAATTGGTAACAGTGATCTTGCGCTTAGCAATGTACTACCTAGATGCTCACATGCAAATAATACAATAAAAACCTGACTAAAGTCTAAAAACAAGCTTATAAATCACATAAAATGTATCTGAACCTTTATATTTATCTATACAAAATCACTGCAGCCCGAGTAAAACTCAGGTAAATTACTTGGTACCCTGACTACTGTATCATGTAGTAAACATATATTGATATTTTTTACATATTCTTTGTAAACTGGTAAGGACCACTAGGCAGAACTGTCTGTTTTCAGAGGTGACCCAGGAGCACTGCAGAGGTTAAGTGACTTGCTCAGAGTCACACAGTATGCAAGTGGAGGTTGTGGGAATCAAACCCAAGTCTTCTAGATGTACTCATTTTATCATCATTTGTTACTCTAACCACTAGGTAACCACTGCCAGCCATAACACCCACATATAATGTTTCAATATATGATTTCAATAATCGTGCACAGTACCTACAGTGCAAATTATGAACATTAAACACTTTACAACATTTTACTAAAACTTAATTATTGCCTCTCCATTTACTTATGTTTTCTTACACCAAAGTGGGTGTATAGTTGACAGAGCACTGTAAATAGCCTGAGGTAGCACTACTGCTTGCAATGCCAGGGATTTGGGGTCAAAAGCGAACTCGGGTTGCTAGAGGTCTGGCCAGGGAGTAGGATCAAGCTCTTCTCATCTGGGAATGGTGGCCTACGGGTCCGCTGCTTTACTGCCACCTGGGTGACCACAGGTGGTGGCGCAATGTAGCTGAAGAGCAATCGGGAAGAGAGAAGCTAACCAGGATCTGGAGCAGTGGCATGTCTCTATGTGCCCTACCTCCTAGGATCCCCTCAAATACCAGTGCCCTCAGGGACAGAGACCAGAAAACCAGTAACAATCACCACACATCAGCTGCTGGTAGAAGGGACCTAGCTGCCCCAGACTTCATTGACAGGTTCTATGAGGACCCACTGGGCTGCCTGACACACATTAAGGAGCTGTGGATGGTGACCTGGGGTCCCTCCTTCTCATCTGGGGGTATAACCCAGGCAGGATGGGACCAGGCCCACAGGAGCTCTGAGCATTACCTAGGGTGAAGCTAGGGATATACATCCTAGGGATCTCTGAAAGTGAGACTGACGTTGTGAGAAGGGGCATAGAAGAAAATAAAAACATTTTAAAGATGCTGAAATCTTGGGATTCTTTACAGTGAAATATAATTTCCGTGAGGCACCGGTACAAAATTCAAAATCCTCAAACCAAGCAGATTTCATGATTTTTACAGTGTCACCGGTAAAACAGAAAACCAGGGTCCCTGCAATGTGTCACTGCAGATACCAAAATGCATTTTTATCACCTATTTTCTGATCAGATCAGTATTGACAATTATAAAATGTATACAATGTGAGTGGTGGTCGGCATAGTGGTAGTGCTGCTGCTTGTGAGGTCAGCAACCTGCATTTGGATGCAAGCCTGGGTCATCAGGTGCCGCGCGGAGGTCTTATCATCCTAGAGTGGCACTCCTCCTCCTCCTCTTCCATGGAGACAGGGTGGTCGGCTGTGGCGCAGTACAGCCACCTGGGTGACCACAGATGGCAGTGCACTTGAAGCAGTTTACAGGGCGATGAACCAAGTGTACTGAATGCTCATGTGCATTGAGCTTGTGCACCGCCAGTCTTGGCATCTTACATGGGAGAAAATAGAAAAAAAAACAGGCTAAGCAGTGAGGGTCCAATCCCTGCTTACGCTATGCACCCTAGACATGGCCCTCTTCCACTGACCAGACCCAGTGCATGGCAATAGAAGGGTCTTGTCAGTCCACCACAGGAGTAAGCCATGGGGTAAGATGTGGGAGAGATGGTAAGCTTAAGAAAAGCCTGGTGATGAGACTAGGGCCAGACCAGCATGGGGACATGACCAGGTCAAGTAGGTAAAGTAGATCGACAAAGACAACTGTAAAGGGTCTGAGAAATAGAGATTTCTGATTGGTTACAAACATGCTATCACTCCCTTAACACTAAACAATACAGCATGATCGGGTATATTAATGGTCTTTAATCACCATCTATGGGTGTACTGTGGCACGAGTAGTCAAGTGCTACATGCCCCTACTGGGTAATTAACCAACCATTAGCATACCTCCTGGGAGTGCTTATTGCTATTAAAATAAAATTATTTTTTAGTAGTGTTAAACTTTGCTCAGCATATGATTAGTCTGTATATGTATGTTAAGGTAAGGCTGATAGAATGTTTGCAACTGTTCAGAGGGTGGCGAACCACTGTGAGGAGTGACCACCACTCAGTATGGTTCAAGTTAGATATGAGTAAGGAAGGAGCGGAATCCGCTCAACGGTGCTGGACTTCAGGAGGGCTGACTTTGGAAGGATGGGGGAAGAGGTAAAGGGTACCTGGCCAGAATTCAACCTAGTATGGGCACTAACCAGAGGTGGGGCTCATAAAGCTGGGGATAGTGGGGCAACCAGACCTGCAGCAAGGCCCAGAGCAAGAAGGCTAGGGCAAAGAAACCTGGCTGAGTGAGCAAGGGTGTCATGGAAAAGGTTAGGAGGGAAAACAGCTGCCTTTAGGAGGTACAAAAACATTGAGGGAGGAAGGAGGAGTACCTGAAGGAATTGAAGGAGGTGACAAGGGCAGTATGAGAGCCAAGGTGTCTAGGAGTTCAGGCTGGCACAGGGCATTAAGAAGGTGGAGAAGGATTCTTCAGGTACATCGGGAATAAAAGGAGCTGTGAGGACCATATGGTATGGATTAGGAAGGAGGGTGGGTGTGGGTGAAGCAGGGGTGATAAGGCAGAAGCACTAAACGTTACTTCTGCTCAGTATTTGCTAAGGAGAAGGGTGGGGTGATACCCAGGGGAGGGAGGGCAGGGTGGGGGAGGGTGGCGGATGGAGAAATCACTAAGGGCAGGGTTCTGGAGGGTTTGAGGTGCTGAGGGTGGACAAGGCATCAGGCCAAGATGGCATCACCCCAGGGTACTAAGTAGCTGGCAGAGGTACTGGTGGAACCTTTGAAGATCTATCAATGCCTCCCTACACACAGGGTGTGCCTCAGGATTGGAGGATGGCTTATTGGTGCCCTCAAAAGGCGGACACAGGATGAACCGGGAATTACAGACCAGTGAGCCTCACATCCATCATGGGTAAGCTGATGTAGACTATCCTGAAGCAGAGGCTGGTGGCCCTCCTGGAGGCCAAATGGCTACAGGACAGCAGACGCATGGCTTTGTAAGTGGCAGATCCTGCTAAACCAACCTGGTGGGTTATGACTGGGTAACTAGGCAATTGGACAGGGGCCATGCAGTGGATGTCCTGTACCTTGACTTCAGTAAGGCATTCAACTCAGTGCTGCATGGGAGGCTGGGAAGTAAGTTAGAAGGCACTGGGGTGTGTGCAAAGCTGGTGAGATGGGTAGGGAACTGGCTTCAGGGAAGGCAACAGAGGGTGGTGGTGGGTGGGGAGCTCTCATCCCCAAGGGTAGTGAGCGGTGTTCCCAAGGCTCAGTGTTGGGACCATTGTTGTTTGGGATATTCATTGCAGAGTGAGGCCAAGAAGATGTCCTGGGGTAAACCGGAACTGGAGGGGGTTGCCATGCTTGTTCCCATACCCAAGGGTTCTGCGATGGATGGTGGGCAGTTAGCAGGTTCGGCTGCCTCACCTTATCCTACTTGGGTTGTGTTATGCAATGCCAGGTCGATGAAGAATAAGACTGCCATAATGGCGGACTTGATATCCTCGGTTGACCTCAAGCTTGCATCACGGAGACCTGGTTGGATGAAAATGCTGCCCATTTTGGGCTGCAGTTCCGACTGGTACTCCGTGATACACAACCTGAAGGAGAATCGTGGGGGAGGGGTAGCCATTTGTTTTAAACCAGCCTGAACTTCGGTGCTACCTGTAGGTCATATGCAATTGTTTGAGTGTGTGGCCGAGGGGTGTGGGACGCGTTCCAGGGTCCTTGTGCTTTATCATCCCTGGAGTGCATGGGATTTTGTTGCTGAGGTTGAGGAGCTGCGTTGCGGTCTGCTGCTGGAGTCTCCCAGGTGTTTAAATCTGGGGACTTCAATGCCTGAGTCGTGTGGTGGGCTTTGGGTTTTAGAATGATCTTTTTAGGAAGCATGGGGCTTGGACCTGTCATAAAAAGTAACAACAGCTACGCTTTTCGGGTGGCCACACATTGGATTTGTTTTTATTAGATTTAGATGTTAATGATCTCAGTGTTGATCCTGTATTTTGGTCAGATCCATAGCACCGTGAACTTCATGCTTGGTGGCACCCCTCTAGATGGTCCTGCTCCTGTGGAGATGGTCTGGTACTGCTCATTAAGAGGAGATTCCTCGGCGGGACTATCTGCAGTGCTGGACCTATAAGGTGTTGGGGTGGCTTGCTAGAGCTGGAGCACAGGAAGCAGTGGTAGCCTTAATGGGGGCGGTAGCAGCGGTGTTCGATTCCATCACACCCATTCGTGTCCATCCCTTGTCCACTCACTGGAGACCTCCTTGGTTTGATGGTTAATGATCTCCCTAGTAGCAAGGAGAGGAGGGCCGGACCATCTTGGTCCTTCTGGATCTCTCCGCGAGTGTTTGACACCGTGGACCAAGCAGTGCAGCAAGAGTTACCTGGAAGTCCACTGGCAATAAAGCCAGGTTTCAAGGAATGCAGATTACACATCTCCCCATAATGCAAAGCATTGTAGGAAGTATATACAAATCACCATGAAAAAATCTAGACTGGTTCCACTTTAAGCAAGTGTATGGTGCCAAATGGCTCTCACACACCCTGCACAGGCTGAGAAGAGATGGCACAAACACGTGTTTCAGCCTGCACAGGACTCAAGCTTTGTTCACTTTGGTACCCTGTGAGTGTGCACCTGTGTCTGGACTTATCATTTGGGTGACCCTACAGAGCACCCTCTTATCTACCTCAGTGCGCTTTTGTACTGAGGAACCCAGACTGCACACACAATACATTAGGTGGGGCCTGATCTGAATACCTTATTGAGCTAATAAGCCGTATGCCTTGATTCAGTGCTGGTAGACCTTTAACTCCTGTAACAATCTGAGTTTTAAAACAGAGACTTTGATGGCAGATAAGGACTGCTAGGCCCATCTAGTCTGCCCATTTCCCTACCTACAGGATAGGCCGCAGATCCTAGTTAACAACAGCCTATTTCTTCCTACCCCACAAGAATTGCCTTATGTTTGTCCCATGCATTCTTGAATTCTCCACAGTTTTAGACCCCACAACCTCCTCAGGAAGGCTGTTCCATGCATCCACTACCCTCTCTGTGAAATAATACTTCTCACATTGCCCCTGAAACGCCCTCCTTCTATCTTTAAATTGTGTCCCCTTGTTCTTGCAAGTCTCTTTTTCTGAAAATGCTACCTCTTGGACTGTTGATTCCACTGAGGTACTTAAAAGTTTCTATCATGTCCCCTCTCCTTCTTTCCTCAAAGGTATACATATTAAGCTCCTTTAGTCTCTCCTCATACAGCTTCTCTTGCAGACCCTGCACCATTTTAGTTGCCCTTCTCTGGACTGCCTCTATCCTGTCTATGTCCTTGCAGAGATGGGGTCTCCAGAACTGGACACAGTACTCCAGATGGGGTCTCACCAACTGTCTGTACAGAGGGATAACAACTTCCTGTTTTCTGCTGCTGATGCCTCTCCCTATACATCCCAGTATACCCCCAGCCCTCCCTACTGCCTTCTATTGCTTGCTAACCTTAAGGTCATCTGATATGATTACTCCCAGGTCCCTTTCCTTTTTTGTTGTTATTACTACCTCCCACCCATTGGGTTCTTGTTTTCCCAGGTGCATTATTTTGCACTTCTTTGCATTGAATCCTAGCTGCCATACTTCTGACCATTCCTCCAACCTTGCCAAGTCCCTTTTCATCCTTTCCACGCCTCCTTGTGTATCAACCCTGCTGCAGGTTTTTGTGTCATCTGCAAAAGGCATACTTTTCCTTCCAGTCCCTCTGCAATGTCACTGATGAAGACATTAAAGGACTGGACCCAATACTGAACCCTGTGATACCCCACTAGTAACCCGCTTTCTTCAGAATGGACTCCATTTACAATTACCTTCTGTGTCCTGTTGTCCAGCCAATGTTTTACCAGGCTACCACCCTGGGTCCCACTCCCAGGCTGGTTAATTTGACTATTAATCTTTTGTGTGGGACTGTGTCAAATGCCTTGCTAAAAGTCTAGGTAGGCCATGTCCACAGCCCCTCTCTGGTCTACTACTTTGGTCACCCAGTCAAAGAAATCTATTAGATTCGTCTGACATGACCTTCCGCTGTGAACCCATGCTGCCTTGGGTCCTGTGCTCACTGGCCTCTAGGTACTCGACTATTCTTTCCTTCAGAAGTGACTCCATCACTTTCCCTACCACAGAGGTCAGACTGACAGGTCTGTAGTTTCCTGACTCTGTCTTGGACCCACTTTTGTGAGGGGAATCACATTCGCCTTCCTCCAGTCCTCGGTACCACACCATCCTCCCATGATTTATTAAAAGAGTAGCCAGTGGTTTCACTAGTTCCTCCTTAATTCTTTTAGAATTCTGGGGTGAATTCCATCAGGACCCATTGCTTTGTCCACCTTCAGTTTTAGGAGTTCTTGCAGAACCCTTTCTTCTGTGAAAGGACTGGGATCGCCCCCTATCAAAGAGTGCTTCTGTTAATTGGATTAGGCACTCCCTCCTCTTTGTGAATACTGAACAGAAATATTCATTCAGTATTCCTGCTTTTCCGCTGTCCCCTCTGCCCACCCACTGTTCATTCTATTCAGCCTCACTATCCCTCCTTTGTCTTTCTCGCTCGCTGATGTACCTATAAAGGTTTTATCCCCTTCTTAACTGAGTTGGCTATCTTTTCCTCAGTTTGGGCCTCTGCTATTCTGACTTCCCTCCTGCTTCCTTCTGCCTTAACTGGTACAGCTCTCTGTCCTGCTCCTTCTGTGTTTCCTTATACTTCCGAATGCTATCTTTTTCTTCCTGACTTTCACAGCCACCTCTTTTGAGAACCATAGTGGCTTTTTCTTTCGTTTTGATTTGTTCATTTGCTTCACACAAAGGCTTGTTGCCTCTGTGATGGCAGTTTGATAATTCCCCATTGTTGCTCCACACTCCTTCTAGCCTGTTTGCTAGTGCTTTTCTGAGGCACTCTCCCATCTTGCCAAAGTGAGCCCTCCTAAAGTCCAGTACCCTCACTTTTGTATGATCGACTCTGTAGCTGAGTTTAACGTGAACCACACTGTCTGATGGTCACTTGTCCCCAGATGGCAACCCACTTCTAGATCTGAGATCCTCTCACTGCCCCCGTTTGAGAGTATGAGGTCTAAGATTGCTCCCTCACAGTGGGTTCGAAACTAGCTGTCTAATGCCTGCCACCTGTAGGGCATCAAGAATGGCCCTGCTCTTGGATGTGGCTGCAGCAAATGTGCTCCAGTTAACATCTGGCATATTCAGGTCTCACATCAACAGTATCTCCCTTTCTCTGCCATTCTAAGAATGCCTTCTATCACATCCTTGTCCATTCCTTCCCCTGACATGGGATCTGTACACAACCCTGTGCGGATTGTGGTGCCCTTTCCAGTCTCCAAGGTGACCCACAGTGCCTCCTCTCCTCCCGTTTACTCTTTTGTTCAGTTGCTTTTATCCTTCCTTTACATGAGAGCTACTCCTCCCCTCTTCTCCCTGCCTGTCTCTCCTGTAGGTTATGTACCCTGGTATGTTAATATCCCAGTCATGGTTCTCTGTACCATGTTTCTCTGACTGCTCGATATCCAGGCATCCCTCTTCCATTAAGGCCATCAGCTCAGGAGCTTGTTGCCCAGACTACGGCATTTGTACTCATTACCTCCATTTCCTGATGGCCTTACTCCTTTGCCCCATCCCTGTCCTTCTTGCCTTTGTCACTTTCTCCATTTACCCCTGCCCTTCTCCCTACTCGACACCTCTATGTTGGTGTTTGCCGCTTACTACCGTGATTATTTGGGGCTAGGATTTTCCTGCTTCTTTCCAGTGCCTCCCCTTGGCTAGTTTAAAGCTTGCCAATGAAGCATTTAAACCTATCACCTAGGATCCTGGTTCCCCTCCGGACAGATGCAGCCCATCATGCCAGTATAGGCTTGCATCACTCCAGGTGGACCCCCAGTCCCCAATGAGCCGATCCTGAGCTCCACACCAGTTTTCAACCACTGATTGAATCCCATGGTGCGGAACACCCTGCCTCTCCTATGCCATAGATGGGTAGCACCTCCGAGAAGGTTACGTGCGTGCTACTTGACTAAGGCCCCTCCCCAATTCCACAGACTCTTCCTGCACTTCTCTAATCCCTTTCTTAGCCAGGTCATTTGTCCCTAGGTGGACTGACATCCAGCTCCCTCCCTGTGCAGCTGCTCAGGCAATCCTGAGGATTCGCTTCCTGTCCCTGCAAGCCATGGCACCAGGCAGGCACCTTACCTCCCTAAAGTTCAAAGTTTATTTAATCAGGAAAGCTCCATTGAGCAAGCTCATTTACAAGGAGGTCCTGCTAAAGGCAAACAAAAACAACAATACAGCAAATGCATAGTATAATACTAAATACAAACCAAACTTGACAATACAAAAATCAAGATGTGAAGAATAATAACAATTCGGTCAGTAGGATCAAATATGACAGTAATAAGTGCACAGTAGTGTTAGATCAAGCAGGTGTAAATGACTTAATGAAAATAAATCAGCTTACCCTTTGTAAAGTCCCAATGTAATCACATAAAACAAAAATACTTTTATACATGGTAAAAAAGCGATTTTTATTGGAGTTTGCAGTTCTGTTTACTCATTTCTTACTATTTTTCCAAATGCAAATGACTTAATTTGAGCAAGAAAACTAATTTAATTAGTTTTGGTTTGCATGATATACATTGTTCTTAGAACAACATTTTTATGTTTGCTGGCATGCACAAGAAACTTTATGTGACAGCTTAGGAGAGAAGCGGGTTGGGGAGGTGCGGCAGTGTGGCATCCAACAGCAGCATTGCATTTGGGGACCTGGCCTTGGTGCACCAATGGAGGCACAGTGTGCTGATGACACTGGCTTCCAGAAGGTGTACCAAGTTCTAACATTTTGCTGCAGCAATCACGCAGGCTGCCTCGTCATTGCAGCCTCAGCGATTGCTGCAATGAGAAGTGACCCGTCATTGCTGGGAGGAACATTGCTGGTGTGATATTGTTTGTGAACAAGTCGGCACATTGCCGCCGTGTTCACAACCAATATCAAAGACCATAGTGCTGAGGGGTGCCCAATTCCCTCGGCAGCAAGTGCCCTCCCCACTGATGTGTGTTTTGCCGACGGGGCCCCAATCCCATCAGCATCCATCCTCGGTGTTGACTTGCGGCGGAAGCCCACTCCCCATCGGCAGTAGTGTCCCACTCCTGTGTGATGTGCCAATGGGGAGCCCACTCCCTTTGGCATCAACCCCCAAGAGAAACATGAGAGACAGAGGGTTGCCCAATCCCCTTGGCTCTTCGCCTCATTTTTGTACCAGCGTAGAGTGCTCAATCCTCGTCGGCTACACCCCAAAAACACATATTCAGGTGGCACGCGAGAGCCCACCCCAGCATGCCCAATGCCTCTGCAAAGGAAAAACCATCCCACATGATTTTTTTTTTACAACCTGTAAAACAAAACGGCCCTCGCGGTCTCCCTGGCCCCTCCCCCACAACCTGCACCCACCCACTGTGCACCGTGCCTCCCCACACCCCTCACCCCATACTTACCTCCGGAGTCCAGCACGATGGTCTTCGGTGGACCGGGAACATGTCTGCACTCTTCAAAGCCGACCGCAAACTGAGGAAGTGCCGGCAAGCAGTATAATGGGATAGATAGGGGTTTTCAACTTTTAGCATATCTCAGGCATTTTTGGAATTTTAGCACAAATTTTCAACATGGGGTTTTTGGGATGCCTCCTCATTGATTCTGTCACTGTCCTTGGCATTAATCGGGCCGAAGGGGATTTGTGATCACTCGCAGGAATCACCTTCAGGACTGATTAATGAAATGACAGTGCTAAATGTTCATGAAGTGGGCTCTCAAAAGCTTATGTTACAAATTTGTTGAAAATATCATAAAATGATTGTTTCTGCGTGCGTTGTGCAGTTCCTATGCCCACTGTAAGTTCACAATTTGTAACATTTGCACTCCAGATTTTCAACATTGCCTTTTAGCACACCTACTTATGAGCAGTACAGCTGTCATTTTTCACATCTCACCCAAAATGTGTTTCCAAGCATGTAGCACACAATGGTGCAGTCGTGTGTGAAATCAATGTTTGGGACAGATTAAGAAAATCACAGTGATACTGTTCATGAGCAGAGGTCTTAAATGGCTATGTTGAAAATGTGGTGAAAAAATTCCTAAAAATAACTGTGTTCTGACGTCGTTACGCGGTTCCCTCGCATGCTCGTAACTGCGAATTTGTAACATTTGCACTCCAGATTTTCCACATTGCCATTTTATCCACCTACTTATGAGCAGTACAGCTGTCATTTTCACATCTTGCCAAAAATGTGTTTCCGCACATGTAGCGCACAATGGCGCAGTCGGTGTCTGTGAAATCAATGTTTGGGACAGATTAAGAAAATCACATGAAACTGTTCATTAGCAGAGGTCCTAAAATGACTATGTTGAAAATTTGTGAGAAAAGTTCATAAATGAAAGTGTTACATAGCGTACATTATGCTAGTTTCTACGCACACCTACCTTCGCACATTTACAATATTCTCACTCCAGATTCTCTACATTGCCATTTGTCTGCACCTCCTTATGAACAGTACAGCTGTAATTTTTCACATCCTGGCCGAAATGTGTTTTGCACTTCCAGCAAAAGTGTTGGCCGTCGCTGTGGGAAATCACTGTTTGGGACACATTACAAAATCACAGTGACACTGTTCATTAGCAGAGGTCCTAAAATGCCTATGTTGAAAATTTTGTGATGAAAGTCCATAAAATTACTGTGTTACGAGTGCATTGCAGTTTCCACACACGCTTATAACTTTGACATTTGTAATATTTTCACTCCAGATTTTCAACATTGCCATCTTTCCACACCTCCTTATGAACAGTACAGCTGTCATTTTCACATCCTGGTCGAAATGTGTTTTGCGTTCCAGCATAGAATATAGTGGTTGCTGTGGGAAATCAGTGTTCAGGACACAGTAACAAAATCACAGTGACACTGTTCAGACCACAGGTCGTTAAATGCCTATGTTGAAAATCTGGTGATGAAACTTCATAAAATGACTGTGTTACGTGCATGCGTTGCACTGTTTCCATGTATGCTCGGAAGTGCAAGCATTTTAATATTCCCATTACACATTTTCAACATTGCCATCTCTTTGTACCTCCCTATGGATGGTACAGCTGTCATTCACATCCTGCCGATCTGTGTTTCGTACATGTGGTACAGAATGCCACTGTCAGTGTTAGAAGTCAGTTTTCAGGACATATTGACAAAATCACACTGCCACTGTTCATGACAAGAGGCCCCAAATGCTTTCCTGGAGGTGGGGTCACAAAAGGCCATGTTCAAAATGTGTACTGTGAATACCAACAAACGCCTGAGGCATTACGGTTTCTAACCATAACGTCCTACCCTGTACAGACAGACAGGCATCGGGTGTGCCTTTGGATTGCCAACTGTGCTGCTCATGCCATCCCACCCTGCCCCCAGCCAATGACAGGCATCGAGGTGTACCTTGGACTCTTTGTCCCAAGACTTTACCCCATTCTCCTATGCTGCCATTTCAACATATATGTCCTTATGGAATGGGGTGACTGTAAAACCAAACACCCTAAGGCACAGCTCAACATGTCGGTGACTGCAGAACAGGGTGAGGAGACATGGCTTGACCTTCATGGGTGACAACCCAAAACTTACCTCAAATCCTGTCTGTCTCTACAGGATGGAGGTGGGGTTCATGTGAAGTTCAGTACTTCACTCCCATTCCTATTCTAACATAGAAACATAGAAGTTGAGGCAGATAAGGACCGCAAGGCCCATCCAGTCTGCCCATTTCTTTTCTACCTTATAAATGTGCCATCGGCCTTTGCTCTGTCAGTGACCTATCTATTCATAGTCATTTGTATTGCTCCCTTATACCTATCCCATGCCTGTTTGAAGCCCTGCACTGTATTCATAGCCTACCCTTCTTGTGGTAAGCCATTCATGCATCTACCACCCTTTCTGTGAAAAAGATTTCCTCACATTCCCCTTAATCGGCCTCCTCTAATCTCATGCTGTGTCCTCTGTCCTGCTTTTTCTTATATTTAAACATGTTAGACTCTTTCACCTTGTTTATGCCCTAAGGTGTTTAAATGTCTCGATCATATCACCTCTCTCCTCCTTTGCTCAAGGGTATACATATTGAGCTCCGTTAATCTGTCCTCATATGTCTTCTGATGCAGTCCCTGCACCATTTTGGTTGCCCTTCTCTGGACTGCCTCAATTTGGTTAGTCCTTGTGAAGGTGTGGCCTCCAATACTGCACGCAGTACTCCAGATGGGGCCTAACCAATGTCTTGTACAGAGGATTATTACCTCCCTCTTACGACTTGTGATACCCTACTAATACACCCTAACACCCCCTAGCCTTACCTACTGCTTTAGAGGTCTGCTTGGATGATTTTAGGTCATCAGTGATGATGATGCCCAAGTCTCTTTCTTCCTTTGTGACTGCTAGCAACTCCTCCCAGCCTATAAGTGGCTTCAGGGTTTCTCTTCCCTATGTGCATGATTTTGCACTTCTGCATTAAATCCCAGTTGCCACTCTTCTGACCATTCTGCTAGTTTATCCAGATCTCTTCTCATTCTGCCCACCCCATCTGGATCATCTACTCTGTTGCAGATCTTGGTGTCATCTGCAAACAGACAAGCCTTACCCTCTAGTCCATCTGCGAGGTCACTAATGAAGATGTTGAATAGGACTGGCCCCAGGACTGATCCCTGAGGTACCCCACTTGTGACTTGCATCTCTTCTGACTGTATACCATTTACCACCACTCTCTGTTTTCTGCCAGTCAACCAGTTTGCCACCCAGTTGACCAACTTCTGACCCACCCTGAGCCTACCTAGCTTATTTATCAATCTTCTATGTGGAACAGTGTCAAAGCTTTGCTGAAGTCAAGGTAGCGACATCAACTGCTCCCCTTGGTCACCACTCTGGTTACCCAGTCAAAGAAATCTATGAGATTAGTTTGACAGGACCTTCCTTTTGTAAACCCATGCTGTCTTGGATCCTGTGCCCCTATGGATTCCAGGTGTTGCACTATCCTTTCCTTAAGGAGTGCCTCCATAATCTGCCCACTACTGAGGTAAGACTGACCGGTCTGTAGTTCCCGCCTCCTCCCTGCTACCACTCTTGTGGTGGGATCACATAAACCCTTCTCCAGTCTTCTGGGACCTCTCCTGTGCTCAGAGACTCACTAAACAATTCTGCTAATGGCTCTGCTAGTTCCTCCTTTAGCTCCTTAGTACCCTGGGATGTATGCCATCAGGTCCCATTGCCTTATCCACCCTGAGCTTAGCAAGCTCTTGTAGGACCCTTTCTTTTTGTGAAGGGAGTAGTGCTCACCTCCCTCCCCTGTGTCCATGATGCTGAGCTGTGGGCCCTGCCCTACCTTCTCTTCAGTAAATACTGAGCAAAAGTATCTATTTAGGATAGATGCCTTTACATGGTCCTCCTCCTCACATGCTCCCTTTTCTCCATTAAGCTTAGCAATACCCTCTGGACTTTCTCCTTTCACTAATGTATCTATAGAAAGTCTTGTCACCTTCTTTTACTGTTCGTGCTAGTGTTTCCTCAGTTTGGGACTTTGCCTGCCTTACTGCCTTACCTGCTTCCCTTAGGGCAGTTTGGTATGCCTCCCTATCTTCATCCGCTGTGTTCCTTATATTTTCTGAAGCCAGCCTTTTGGCTCTGACCTTTTCTGCTACTGTATTTGAGAACAAAGTGGTTTCCTTCTTCTTTGCACTTCCTTTTCTGTCTAACACAATAGGATGTTGCTTCAATTATTGTATCCTTAATGCTTGCCCACTTTTGCCTGTACCTCTCACCTGTGTTTCTTTTGCCAGGGCTAGCTTAACTCTGTTGGCCATCTTATCAAAGTCAGCTCCTCTGAAGTCCCATATTTTTGCCTTGGAATGGGATGATTTAGATGTAGTAGCCAAATTGAACCATACCATGTGATGGTCACTGGCCCCAGGTGACCTTCTACCTGGAGATCTGTGATCCCTTCTTTGTTAGTCAGTACTAGATCTAGGATAGCCCTGTCTCTTGTGGGTTGCTGTACCAGTTGTTTGAGGCCCTCCCCTGCAGGGAATCCACTATGTGTCTAGTTCTGGCCGATGTTCCTGCTGGTATTGACCAATCTGTATCTGGCATGTTGAAGTCTCCCATTATCAGAACCTCCCTTTAGCTGTCATGTTTTGTATATCTTCTAACAGTAATGTGTCTATGTCCTCCCTCTGGTCTGAGGGGCCTGTAGACAACCCCAGTTCTTATGGCTGTCCCATTTCCTGTTTCAGGGTGACCCACAGTTCTTCTGGCTCCTTATGTGTATTTTGAATTTCTGTAGCTTTGATATTTTCTGATATATTCTGCTTCTGTCTAACTCCTGCATTTCTAATGCTAATACCAGCAAGCAAACATTCGGCATTGACAAATGCCTGTTAACACTGGGATGAAAAAATCACTCATCGTGGTACCCATTTATTGTCAAAAGCACCCTTCTGCAGTCTCTTGATGCATGTTGATCCCCCCACGAGCTGTATTGTAAACTTCATGACAGGTAGGAGATACAGCATTTGTCAATGCTAAATGTTGTCTTGCTGCTATTGGCATTGGTAGTGCAGGAGTTAGAGATACATGATAGGAATGGCACTGAAGTATTGAACTGACGTCAACCTCACCCCACCCTGAAGAGACACATTTTCAACATAGGCATTTTGGGACTTCCCTCATGAAAACCGCACTGTGATTTTGTTAATCTGTCTGAAAAGTTGATTTCCCACAGCGACACGCCATTCCTCGCCTAATTGCGAGAAACACATTTTGGGCAGGATGTGAAAATGACAGCTGTACTGTTCATAAGGAAGTGTGAAAAATGCCAGTGTTGAAAATCTGGCTTGAAAATACTGCAAATTTGTGAAGTTACAAGGGTGTGTGGAAACTGCACAACGCATGCTTGTAAAACAGTCATTTTATGGACTGTCATCATCAAATTTTAACATATGCATTTTAGGACCTCTGCTCATGAACAGTGTCATTGCCATTTTCTTTTCTCAAACTGTTCAAAAACTGATTTTGCACAGCGACTGCCCGTGATGTGTGCCCTGCATCGCCAACAGTGACCGTGCCTCCAAATCTGCTACTAATGCATTATGTTGGTTGGTTGCGTATGAGCCAACATAAAATGGAAAGAACAGCCCAGACTGGTGCCCCTACTAAATCTTGTAAGTGCATAAGCAATGCATACTGTAGGAATGAGAGAAGAAGCAGTTGTAAGCAATAACACATTACAGAGTGCATCGGCTATATCGATGCATACCCCGGTGCTCTGTGAGCCAGAGTGCCTTCAACCACCCAGAAAGTGTGCTGATATAGCCCAATACAAACCCTAGAGTGTGTTACTGTGTTTATCAAATTATTTTTTAAATATATGTTAATAAAAATAACACGGTTAAAATAAGTAAACGTAAATCTTTGGATAAAGTTTGCTTAAAGTAGATCTTTATCAGCTGGATCTTTACAACTTTTTAGTTTTGCTTTTGGAAACTGTCCCATTGAGGCCTTAAAATTGTTGTTTTGCCTCCATTTGGAATGCTATTTTCAGAGCTGATTCTTTTTTTTTGGGGGAGGGGTTCTGATGTGAGTTTTTCTTTTGATGCACTGTTGGGGCTGGTAATGTGCATTGGACTTGGGCTGCATGGGTGCAGTAATGTGCATGTGACTCAGAGTCTGGGCAGCCCTTGAGTGCAGTAATGTGTGTAGGAGTTAGAGTGTGTGTGGCTACCAGTGGGGACTATTGAGGCAGCAAGAGACAGTCTGTGTTGGGGTATTCATTTGTGATGAGGTTAAGTACCAGGATGACTGTGCATCAAGCTATATTGATACACAGTCATGTGACAATTTCAGCCAATCATTGTTGGTATTTTAACACCCTTTTTCATGTTTGCTTGTAACGGTGCACAAGAAACATATTGAGGTTAGTAGAGCATTGCAGAGGTGTGGCAGTGTTGTGGCCAATCCAACAAATGCTTTCAGGGCTCGTCCCTCAGCCACTAAACAACAGAGAAGCTGCTGATGACAGCAGTTTCAGGTAGTGCAGACTTGAAATAAATCTCCGCCTAATCATGGACGGTTTTGTCATTGCAGTGGCAGATCTCCCCCCTTCCCGCAACCAGGCACATTCCAGCCATGCACATTACAGTGCGTAGTAATGCATGGCTGACTTACAAGCAACACATTTGCTCAGTGTGCCTTTCCCGATGAAACATATTAATAAAATAAATAAATGAGCTGTACTAGGGCTTTGCATAATTGGCGGCTCCTGCCACCCACCACACTCCTCCAAAGCCCGACACCAGGTGCCCAATCCCCATGTCGGCATGTATCCCTCCCCTATTAATGTGGCACACTGGGAGCCCACCCAGTGTGCCAAATGAATTATATTTCCAACAGTAGGATGCCCACTCCTGGTGTCAGATGACTCCCTCCCAAGCCTGAACATATCTTTTGCTGACAACGGGTGCCCAATCCCCATGTCAGCATGCCCCCAAGCCGAACATATCTTCTGCCGACAATGGGATGCCCTCCACCCCACTATTGTGGCATACTGGGAGCCCCCAGTGTGCCAAAGTAATTATTTTTTTCCAACACCAGGATGCCCACTCCAGGTGTTGGATGTGCCCCATGCCCCCTTTTTTCAGCTGACCTCAGGTGCCCAATCCTGGCTCAGCATTGATCCCCTCCTCCACTAGTCTGGCACACTGGAGCCCACCCCAGTGTGCCGAAACTAATTTGTAATATTTCACCTGTAAAGAAGAAAACAGTCCCATGACATATATATATTTTTTTTACAGTTAAACTTTTTATTAATTTTTCATAAGATATACAGACAAACCTCTTACAGTACAGTACAATGTGAGGATTTTTTTTTTTAAGAAATTGAGGCAGCATATAATAAGAACATTGCTACAATAATACAAGGAGCTTTTGGTTTAAAATATAGTAAACAATACAGGTCATGTAATTAGCATATACTTGACATTTGTAGTGAAGTTAAAGCGGATAGTATGATTAGATACGGTTTATATTAAAATGTTACATAATTATTAAGATGCTGCAAAAGGAAAAAAGTACATTCATAAAAGGATTGTGGAGTAATAAAGAACGATTGAGAACAGAGTATAGGAAAGAAAAGATATATAAGAAAGTTAAGTAGAGAGAACAGGAAACTATAAAATGGGAAAAAGCGAGACTACAATGATTTATCAGTAAAGAGGAAAATCCATATATATTAAGTCCATACATTGGTGTTGGAAGATTTAGTTGATTCAAAAAATTAAAAAGCCCTGCCAACAATTGTTATATAACATGAGTTGGTCAGACAAGATATATGTCATACGGTCCAGAGAGGCATATTGCAATAGTTGGTTAATGATACCGGGAAGGGTAGGATTTATGTTGGATCTCAATGCATGAGGTTGTGCGTGTTTAACTTGAAGGAAGAGTATATTTAACCATCTGCTCTGCGAATATGAAATCTTATAAGAACGGTGATTAAAAATACCAAGAATGCAATGTTTAGGGTCCAGTGTAAAGGTTGACCTTCCACTTTCATTGCAAATCTGTGAGTACAGTGCCAAATCTTTTGTTTGAGGGCACAGTGCCATAAGATATGCAATAAATCCTCATGGGGAATCGTAGCACCAGCAATTGTTATTGTTCAATAAACCCATTTTGTGTAATACAACAGGAGTTCTGTACCACAAATAAAGGATCTTGGTCTGAATGAGGGAACTGCATTTATCATTAAAAGATTTGTGACAGGAGAGCCAACATGTGGACCATTGTAAATTGGTGATATTATATTGTAGCAAAGTACTCCATATGTTTTTAGCATTGACAGAGTAGTCAGGAAGGATATCACAAATATCTTTGCAAACAGTGCTATTTAAATTGGATGTTGTTTTATCCATTTAGAGATGTGCTTATCATACAGAGAATTGATAGAGAAGGGTGTGAGGTAAGAGTTGCATGTGGTACGAAGCTGTAGGTATTTCCAAAATCCTGATGTGGAAGATTCCATATATACCTCGAGGTTGGTGTAAGATATTAACTTTAATGACTTGGGTTCAAGTATATCCTGCAAAGAGAGAACTATATTTTTCCAGGTACTACAAAAATGGGGTGATTATCAAGAGATATATGGTGGTTATCCCAGATGGGAGTGTAAGCTAAGGGTTTGGGGTTAGATTTAATATGCTTGAATGATTTTCCAATAGAATCTAGAAGCAGCTATGGTAGGGTGAGACTTTAAAGAATAGGTAAGGTGTTATAAAGGAAAGAAGTCGCCACATTACCAAGACATAAGACGTTTCCATATTGACCCATAAAGGAGACTGGATGTTGGGTTTGTTAAACCATTTAATTGTTTGAGATGTACGGAAAGCCCATAAGTAGGCTTGGAACCAGGAAGGCCAAAGCCACCTTTTGACCAATGGGATCTAAGTTTATTACGACTAAATCTAGGTATTTTGCCTTCCCAAATGAAGCTGCCGATAATTTTGTCTATTTTGGTAAGAAAACTAGAGGAAGTATCAAAGGGTTATTGGAAAATAGGTATAATATTTTAGGAGTTATAGACATTTTAATGGCGGAAATTTTACCATTAAAAGAAAGTTTAAGTAGCTTCCATCTATCAAGTGTTGTTTGGATACTGGTTAACAGAGGAGAGATTAGCATCCCATAATTTATTCAATGTCGGGGTGATCCGAATGCCAAGATAAGATATACCTTGGGAGGCCCAACGAAAGCCTAATGAGTTGTTCATGAGGGACTACAAAGGGTATTCAATGGTAGCGTTTCAGATTTGTTAAGGTTATATATATATTTTTTTAAACCTGAAAAAAAAATGGTCCCTCGTTGTTCCTTCTGGCCCCTCCCCAACAAACACCCTCCATCTGTGTACCACACCTCCTACACCCTCCCTCATCCTTACTTACCTCCAGAGGTCAGAAGCAGTAATCTTCTGTGGACCGGGAACACGTCTGCACTCTTCAACGACCAACCGGGAACTGAAGGAATGACAGTAAGCCCTATAATGGCAGTGAATGGGGGTTTCATTTAGGTTGATATCTCAGCCAATTTTGGAGTTTTGGTCCCAAATTTTCAACATGGGGTTCTTGGGACCCACTTCATGAACACTGACACTGTTATTTTGTTTCTCTGCCCCAAATTGATTTTCATGTTGCTGTGCAGAATCACCTTTCATGACTGATTAATGAAAATGTCAGTGCCACTGTTTATGTGAGGTGGGGTCCCAAAAGCCCATGTTGCAAGTTTGCGAAAAACTCCAAAATGACTCTTCTAAGTGTGCATTGAGCAGTTTATGTAATGATGCTTGTAACCCGCCAGTCTGTCATATTTTCGTTAGATTTTCAACATTGCCATTTTTCACACCTCCTTATGAACAGTACAGCTGTCATTTTTGCATACTGCCCAAAATGTTTCGCACCTGTGGCACAGAATGGCGAGTCGCTGTGTGAAATCAACTTTTGGGACAGATTATTGAAATCACAATGCCACTGTTCATGAGGGGATGTCCCAAAAAGGCCATGTTGAAACTTTGGTGAAGAAATTCCAAAAATTACAGCGTTATGATCGTGTGTTACGCAATTTCACGCATGCTCATAGCTTTGCAATTTGTCATATTTTCACTCCAGATTTTCAACATTGCCATTTTTCACCCTCCTCATGAACAGTGCTGATGTCATTTTACATCCTACCCAAAATGTCTTTTCACACCTGTTAAGCTGAATGGCGCATTCGCTGTCGAAATCACCTTTGAGATTGAGTAACAAACTGATAGTGCCACTGTTCATGAGGTGTGGTCCTAAAAGCCCATTTTGAAAATTTGGAATGAAAATACTAACAACTAACATACTAACACCTGGGGCATTAGGGTTTCCAACCATAATGCTCCTCCCTGTACAGACTGATTGGTGTCGGGAGTGTGGCTTGAGGTAGTCGGCCATAATGCTTACCATTCCACCCCATCATCACTCTTGCAGCCACTGACAAGCATCGATGTGTGCCTTGAGGTCTTCATCCTAAAGTTCACCCCATTCTTCTGTACTTCACCCATCTCAGCTTATTTCCTTATGGAATGGGTGTTTAGGGTCAAGATTCAAGGCACACCGTGACACGTCAGTGTGCAGGGTGGGTGAAGTGGAATGGCATGAGTGTTATGACCGATGACCCAAAGGCACAACCCAATGCCTGTCAGTCTCTGCAAGGTGGGGTGGGTTGGTGTTAGTTCAATACTCACTGCCATTCCTATTATGCATCTCTCTAACTCCTGCAGTACCAATACCAATACCAGCAAGCAAACATTTGGCATTGACAAATGCTTGTTATAAACTGAAACAAAGTGACCTGAAGGAACCCTTAGTGGCAAACAGATCTTGTGGAAGTAACAATGCCATGTGTGCTGGCTTTCTCTCATTTCCCAATTCATCATTCATACCTCTCAAGTGTCCCTGATTTTCAGGAAAGTTCTGATTTGGTCTCCTAAACTTCCTTGGCCCCACTTAAAGCAGCATGCATGTACAATGGAATTTTGACCTCTATTTTTTATTCCATTTTAGATTGCCCTTACCTAGTGCCTTGTATGGTAACCTTTTTTCACCATTTCATGTCTGCTTTATCATTTTTCACATTTGATACAATAAGAGGAGCAATCCTTTTAATATAACTTGATCCAGGTTTTCATCAATAGTTTCAGCTGTTGTTGTACACTTAATTGTTTCACAAGGGCAGGGATATAGTTTCAGGTTACCTTAGCACTCCAAATATCCAACAGAAAGGCACAGCTGTGGTTTCAGTCAAAACCTTTATTTCTGGTACAAATGTAGTTTCCATATTTCAGCCTCTCAGGCAGTGTAGTTTCAATGCTCCAAACCTCTAAACTCACTTCCCAATGCTTCAACCAGGGTGTGGTATTCCAATAAAAGTTTTGACTGAAACAGCAACATTTGCTTTCTGTTGGATTTGTGGAGTGCTAAGGTAACCTGGAACTATTGAACTGCTGGGGCTAGTAACCCTTCCTTTGCACCCAGCTCTCTAACAGCTGTGCACACAGTGAGGAAGTGGCATAAGGTCAGGGAGCAGGGTCTGCTGCATGCTAGTTCATTTTATTCACAAGAAAAGTGATATTAAACAACTGGTATTCAAATGAACAAAGAATTCTTGATAAAACCTGGATGAGCCATGTTAAAGGACACTCCTTTTAATGTTCTCAAACATATTACAACATGTGCTATAGCATACTCAAAATTAGGAAGACACAGTATCACACAAGACAGGAGGCAATAGGAAATGGAACAGAAAAGTGTAGGTAGAAATCTTCATGGCTAACATGCACTGTTGCTTCAGATTTGGCATAGATTTGCAGTACAGCATGTCACTGAGGTAGAGGGATTTGAAGCATAAGATAATGCCAGACATTAATGTCAATGTCTGGATTTCCTTCAGAAAATACATTTCATTCTAAGCTACACAACAGTAACAGCTGTAACAGCTTCTTTAGTTGATTATATCATTTTTACGTTTGCCTGCGCACATGCACAAGAAAATTTCATCACAGCTTAGGAGAAAGTGGAGATTTGGAGGTGCGGACTATGGGGCCAATGCCCCAGTGCCTTTGAGGCTTGGCCCACTTACCCAATGTGCTGGCATACTGCTGCTGGCACTAGTTCAGCCAGCATGCCACCACCTGAAATGAATCCATCGCTGCAATGAGGGAGCAACCTGTCATTGCAGGGCGGTACTTGCCATCTGCATACCTCCGATCCAGTTCATTTGCCAATGGGGCCCACTCCTGTCAGCATAGTGTAACCTCCTCCCCCATTTGTTGTGTGCCGAGCTGGTGCCCAATCCCCTCAGCACTCCCCTCCCTCAGTATGTGCCGACGGGGTTCCCAATCCCAGCACACAGCCCCCAAAGACTCAGGTGGCATGCTGGGAGCCCACCCCAGTGTGCCAAATGTCCCTGAAAAAACCCCACCCCGCAATGTTTTTCATTTTTTTTAAACCTGTAAAACAGTAAACGGTTCTTCGTTGAGTTCGGTGTCCCTCCCCAACCCGCGCCCACCCTCTGTGCACCCTGCTCTCCCACATCCCTCACCCCATGCTTACCTCTGGAGCCCAGTGCGATGATCTTGGTGGACTGGGAACACGTCTGCACTCTTTAAAGCCGACTGCAAACTGAAGAAATGCTGGTAGCTGTATAATGGCATAAATAGGGTTTTCAACTTTGGTGCATATCGCAGAGCATTTTGGGAGTTTTGGCACCAAATTTTCAACATGGGGTTATTGGGACCCTCCTCATGAATTCAGCCACTGTCATGGCATTATTCAGTCCTGAAAGGTGATTTTGTGGTCACTGCACAGAATCACCTTTTGGGACGGATTAATGAAACAACAGTGCCAGTGTTCATGAGGTGGGCTCTCAAAAAGCCTATGTTGCTAATTTAGTGGAAAAAATTCCAAAATGACTGTTTTACAAACCAGCCTGGTGGCGCTGAGGTTGCAGCTGATGCCACACCTCACACTGCACGGCAGCCCAGGTTTGGGAGCGGACTCGGGTTGATTGGGGTCGATGGGGAGGGAGGATTGAGTGTCCCAATGGACGCTCCCTCAGGGAGGATATCAGGGGCACTATGTCGCCCAACACCCTGAGAGGACCAGTGGGTGCACTGGCTCTTTGAGGGGAGTGGTGGCTCCATTCGTTGGAATCGGGAGGGGACACTGTCAAGCACTTGGGAGGACGTGCATCAGCACATCGCCTCTCTGGACTTACGTCCTGTGCAAGCATCCCAGGGGCAGGGAAAACAGGGATACAAAAAGAAAAATGAAAAAAATCCTGGCGGTCCTAGATGACGGCCACCCGAGCCATTCAGACCACCACCAATTCTCGGGATAGACCCGATGTGCAGGCAGGAAATGAGGAGAAGAGGTACTCTATGGGCAGATCCCAAGGTCAGGGGGCTGGAATGGGATGGACGGCCCGAAGGAGTGGACACCAAGGGCAGGCAGGAGGGAAAAAAAATGACTGTTTCTGAGTGTGCATTGAGCAGTTTCCACGCGTACTTGTACCTTCGCGTAAATTTGTAGTATTTTTCACTCCAGATTTTCAACATTGGCATTATTCCATGCCTCCTTATCAACAGCACAGCTGTCATTTTTCACATCCTGACCGAAATGTGTTTTCGCACTTCTGCGCAGAATAGCATGGTCACTGTGGGAAATCAGTGTTTGGGACACATTAAGAAAATCACAGTGACACTATTCATGAGCAGAGGTCCTAAAATGCCTATGTTGAAAATTTGGTGACAAGCGTCCATAAAATGGCTGTGTTGTGAGCATGCGTTGCGCAATTTCCATGCATGCTCATAACTTTGTGAATCTGTAATATTTTCACTCCAGATTTTCAACATTGGCATTTTTCCACACCTCCTTATGAACAGTGCAGCTGCCATTTTCATATCCTGGCTGAGATGTGTTTTGCACTTCCTTGCAGAATAGCGCAGTCGCTGTGGGACATCAGTGTTTGGGACACATTAAGCAAATCATAGTGACACTGTTCATGAGCAGAGGACCTAAAATGCCTATGTTGAAAATTTGGTGATAAAAGTCCATAAAATGACTGTTGCAAGTGTGTGTTGCAGTTTCATATATGCTCATAAGTGCACAAATTTGTAATATTTTCACTCCAGATTTTCAACATTGGCATTTTGCCACATCTCCTTATGAACAGTACAGCTGTCATTTTTCATATGCTGCCTGAAATATGCATTTGCACATCTGGCACATAATGGCGCGGTCACTGCTGGAAATTAATGTTTCGGACAGATTAAGAAAATCATAGAGACAGTGTTCATGAGCAGAGGTCACAAAATGCCTATGTTGAACATTTGGTAAAATAATTCCACTAAATGACTGTGGTACAAGCATGTTGCTGAGTTTCCATGTATGCTCAAAACTTTGAGCATTTTTAATATTTTCACTACAGATTTTCAACATTGCCATCTCTTCATATCTCCCTATGGATGGTACAGCTGTCATTCTTCACATCCTGCCTGATCTGTGTTTTGCACATCTGGTGCAGAATGGCACAGTCACTGTGGGAACTCAAAGTTTGGGACACATTAACAAAATCACACTGCCACTGTTCATGAGAAGAGGTCCCAAATGCTTTCATGAGGTGGGGGTCACAAAAAGGCCATGTTGAAAATTTGTAGTGCAAATACCAACACACACCAGGGCATTAGGGTTTCTAACCATAACGTCCCACACTGTACAGACTGACAGGCATCAGAGGTGTAACTTGATCACGGCTGTAATGCTCATGCCATCCTACCCCACCCTGAATCCAGTGACAGGCATCAAGGTGTGCCTTGCACTCTTCAACCCCTGGCTTCACCCCATTCTGCTGTACTGCACCCATTTCAGCGTATGTCCTTATGAAATGGGGTGACTGGTAACCCGAACACCCCAAGGCACACATCAACACTTGTCGGTGTCTACAGGATAGGGTGAGGTGAAATGCCGTGAGCATTATGGGCAATGACCCACAGGCACACCCCAATGCCTGTCCATCTCTACAGGGTGGAGGTGGGGTTGGCGTGAGTTCAGTACTTACTGTCATTCCTATTCTGCATCTGTCTAACTCCTGCATGTCCAATGCTAATATCAGCAAGCAAACATTCGGCATTGACAAATGCTTGTTCTAAGATGTGACCCTGACTTTAGTAATTTCTCCCTATTTTTAAGCATCATCCCTGATTTATGAGGCAGAAGGATTGAGAGGTACAGTGGGGCTCAATGTCTGGCTTCTTCTTGTCTAGTCATGTTGTGACAGCATTGTCACAATATCCTGTGTAATGAATAAACATTTTTATAGGCAGCATTAGAATTATACCTTATGAGCTTTGGGAGCTAGGGGGCCCACAAGATCCCTATCTTTAAATTGAGCCTGCCTTCTCATTATAAGTCAATGACAGTGATGCGTGAGCTACTGGGGCTCAACTCAGAGCTTGGGGACCAATCCCTGGCTAGTCCCCCTGTTATTCCAACACTGATTATATAAAACACACAGCAATAAAGCAATTAGCAGTGATGTCTCAGTCCCTTCTTGCCTGTTCATGTCCAAAGGTGCTGACTGATGTGACTAGTCTAGACCCCTGAGCACCACTGCGTGCCTTAACTTACAGACCAACTTACTGAACAGCTGACTCTAAATAATCCATATAGTGGCTTGCATAAAATCTCCCTGTCTTCTGAAATGATCACCTGACATGAAAAATGCTCACTGTGTTCCATGCACTGCTGATCTGCTGCCACACACTGAGCTAGCCAGACGTCAGCTATACATGGCATGCACGAGACCACAGGAGATTTATGCTAGCCAGACAGGCAAATGGCTTGGGTGCAAACAATGGCATTATTTCAAACAGTGGCAGTCCAGGTTTGTGACGTGGAACTCGTCAGAAGTATAGTCACTGCTGGCGATTTCTCTTGTGAAATACACAAGAGCCAGACATTGAGGACTCACAGGACACATTTTGAGTGTGTATGGCTATAAAATGAGGTCCAGTTTTTCAGTATATTTATACAACTCATGTGCAGCTGCTAAACAAGACCATAAAACATTATCTCATCCTGCAGCTTGTTATTCAGCTGTGCTGGTAAATGTTAATGTAACATCCCCCATTCTAATGATGCTTCAGAACTTTGAAACAGCACAGAGTGGAACTTGGAGTACAAGCAATACTTGTTATACATATTTGGGAGTGAAAGTGTAACCCTCTCTTTGGTACATTATGCTACTGCAATCTGCCATTTATAACCCTTAATTATTGTGCTTATATTTATAAAACTGCTAAAGATGCCAGCTGCAAATATTACTCTGACTGGATGCCACCAGCCATGCTTATATGTACTTATAAATGCTCAGTGCTGTATTTTCTTAGTCACAGTTTTGAAAACTAGATCATTTCTCAGTGCACTAACGCAATCCATGGTGCAGCATTTGTTGGGAGATGAATAGGCAGTCCTGCCATGTTTGCTGAGGGGTACTCAGCCTATGGCCTTATGCCACAATGACATCAGAGGATAGCCTATATTTTCCAACAGTGTACTCTCTAGCTTGTGTTAGTGCCCCATACTGTATACATTGTGTATATGTAAATTACTTTTCACCAACAACAATGTTTTTGTCTTTATCTGCCCTGAAATATTTAAACATTGAGTATTGTATATATAGGGGATATTCAATAGTCTGACTCAGAATATGCCATTTATATTCATAAGTGAGGGCAAAGGCAATAACCTGCAGAGCCATGGTGATATATATAACCCTTTCTCCTTACAGTGATGATATGTGGCATATTCTAAGCCAGGTAATTGTGTGCCCAATTTATACAATGTATTTTAAATTGCAAATGTTTAAATACATTCTTCTTATAAAAGACGTAACTGTTTCTGTCTGATTTCAGTGCTGTGTTCTAAGTGCAGCAGTGGCCATTGTGATGTCATCAGACATTGTTCAAACTGCTCTCTCATTGGTTAAGGTTCCTGTCCAGGAGCATCACACACTGGCCAGAGGATGATACATACATACATACATATGAACATATGGAAAAGCCAGCAGAAGAAGGACATTTGGTCTATCAAGTCTGTTCGTATTGCAGGTCCACAGCTTGAGCTAATGTCCCTGCCCTCCCGCCCCACTCCTCCATCCTCCCTATCCATGAGCCTTACCTTCCCCTATGCCTATCCCAGCCTCTCTTAAAGCTTTCCGCTGTCTTCAATGAGATTACCTCTTCCAGCAGCGCATTCCAAGTGTCCACCACCCTCTCTGTGAAGAACTGCTTCCTGACCTCCTCCTATACCTCCCACCCTCCAGCTTAATGTAAAGCTTATTGTAAAGCATCATTGATGGATTCCTGAGGTTTGAATCCTAACGCCAAGAGAAACTCTGTTTATAGCAAGCTAGGCACCACTCTAGCTTCTCACTGTGATAACATGTCCTCATTTTGTGACAGATAGTATAATTTATTTTTATTACATTTCTAAATGTATGCAAAATACTAATACTTGTACATAATCTATCCAGAGATGATTTAACTCAGTTTCTCTAAGGTTCCTTTCTAGGGCCATTAGCCAATCAGATGGTCTGCCTGTTTTTCACCAAATAAATTTTCAGTTGAACAATATAGTGGTAATGGCCTGGGTTATCATTGGTTAACTATTTTTGGCCAGTAAGACATAACCTGAAGCTTTGTAAGGGCAGATATGCTTATCCTTCCCTGTACCACGTTTACAGGAGGGACTGGAGTTGATTGAGGAGTTTTAATAATGCTCTGTATAATATAGACAATGGTGTTTCAAGGTCTTTAATTTCCCAAGACTTCAGAGCCATAAAAGAGCCTTGGATTAAATCTGTGTCCATGAGCGTAGAGGCGGCATACAGTTGTGTTTGTATGATGCTGCCCATGAGCGTACAGCATGAGGTGGGATTCTGGCATTCAGGACCTGATTAGGCATTAACTATTACTTCCATAGAAGTGCCCTTAGCCCATATGCCATGGACATGCTTTGCAAAAATATTTTTTGTTGGGCACTGATCTAGGGACACTGACTACATGAAGAGCCTTTTGAAGATGTGCAGCTGGCTTTCATCCCTAACTTTCCTGATTGTTTCTATCGGACACTTCTCTGTAACTGTTTTGATCTCACTGTGACTGCTAGCACCATCGTTGATCGCCAGGATTGCCTAACGGTGCTGGTTGTGATGCAATAAATTTGGAAGCTGCTACTGCTGTTTTAACCGAAATATTTGACATTGATTTATTTGTCCGGAATAGCTTCATTGAGTCAATGCTCATTTGCTAATGGAGCCCAGGTGCACAAGGATATGATTACAATACACATGGCATGCCAACTTGGAGCAACAATACTTGCAATTCTGCATTGCATCTTTCTGTTAAAGGATGACAATTAGGTGAGCCCAGTGAGCGAGGAGGAGATCACTGAGATGCTGCAACTGTATGTGTAAGAGTATACACCAAACATGGTTCTCTGAGACACATAGCCTTCACCCTTTGGCACAGCTCAGAGGGCCCATATTTTCAACAAACATCTTGGCCCTTGAGTATCCTCACCACCAATGGGGGTCTGGGGTTACATAAATAACATCATTTGTTGCACTCCTCAGCAAAGCCTTAAATAATGCCTTTTCCTTTTCAGTTGAATGATAAATACCATCATCATAATCATCAACAATTATGTTTATTTCAAGGAAAGATATTACAAGAAAATAAACACTGAGCCAGGGCTCAATTTCAATGATATCTTTTGACAGTACAATAAGCATACATTAAAAGCATTTAACATGTTAAGGAGCCCCAACTGTGCCCATTTTCAAACATTTCTCATGCCCTGCAGTGGCAGCTTACCTCTTAAGGATTTAAAATTCTACTTTTCTGAGTTTATTTCTGCTTCTGTTTCTAAGGAAAGGGATGACAATTCAGGAGAGCACCTGATCCCAATGCCTTCCTGGTCCTGACTCCAGCAGGTGTCGCCCTGCGCTGCCACGTTTTGTGATGTAATAGGTTTGGAGAGCGGGGCATGCTCCATTGATGGCAATGAGGGTTAGTTTTGAAATCAGATCTTTTATAGTTTGAGGGCCACAAGAGTCAAATCAAAGTCACCACTCAACTAACAAGGCCATTGTTTGGAGCCGTGGCTTTGATTTGATGTCTGTGGTCCTCTAAAATGAAAAACAGGAGAAAAGCACAGAGATCCCACAAATCTGAAGTGCGGTCAGTACTAAACAAAACAGGTCCTAGATTTTGTGTGGTGCTGACCTTACCCCAATGCTCATGAAATTCTCTGTACTTTTCTCAAAATTACAACACTCAAAGGTATGTGTACAAATATCTATCAAAAGTGTGAGCCCACGTGTTTTTTGACTGTTTGCAGTGTTATGTGCAACAGTTGTCAAAACCTGGCTGGACGTCTGGTATAGTCTGATTTATTTTCAAAGGGTACATCGCTGATGCTCAGTGAACCTTGCAAATAGATACTAATGCAGTATAATAGTGAACCTTCAAATAAATATGAATGCAATATAATAGTAAACCTTACAATTAAATACAAATGCAGTATAATAGTGAAACTTGCATATAAATACTAATGCAGTATAATAGTGAACCTTGTAAATAAATACTAGTGCAGTACAATAGAGAACTCGTAAATAAATACTAATGCAGCATAATAATGAACCTTGCAAATAAATACTAGTGCAGTACAATAGTGAATCTTGCAAATAAATACTAATGCAGTACAGTAGTGAACCTTGCAAATAAATATGAATGTAGTACAATGGTGAACCTTGCAAATAAATATGATTGCAGTACAATATTGAAACTTGCAAATAAATAATAATGCAGTACAATAGTGAACCTTACAAATAAATATGAATGCAGTACAATGGTGAACCTTGCAAATAAATACTAATTCAGTACAATAGCGAGCCTTGCAAATAAATATTAATGCAATACAATAGTGAACCTTGCAAATAAATATGAATGCATACAATGGCGAACCTGCAAATAAATATAAAAGCAGTACAACAGTGAACCTTGCATATAAATACTAATGCAGTACAATAGCGAATGTTGCAAATACATACTAATGCAGTACAATTGTGAACCTTGCTAGTAAATACTAATTCAGTACAATAGTGAACCTTGCAAATAAATAGTAATGCAGTATAATAGTGAACCTTGCAAATAAATACTAATGCAGTACAATTGTGAACCTTGCAAATAAATACTAATTCAGTACAATTGTGAACCTTGCAAATAAATACTAATTCAGTACAACAGTGAACCTTGCAAATAACTACTAATGCAGTATAACAGTGATCCTTGCAAATAAATGTCAATGCAGTATAAAGGTGAACTTTGCAAATAAATATGAATGCAGTATAATGACAATTACAAAAACTACCGCATTTTATAAACAATTTATGTGCAAAATGACCTACTAATGTTTTATTTATTTTCAAAGGTAAATAATTAATAGTAAAGTGCCAGTAGAGCCATATCTCCTCCAGTTTGCAATACTGACTTCACATGGCACTTAGTTCTGAGTGAATTAATGTGATTTATAAAATGGGTAGAGAGGAAACCAATCTGATTGGCTGCCAGCCATGTCCTTTTTAATTAAAACACACTAAATAATGAGTCCCAAAACATGGCAACCAGCTTGCAAAGAATATTGTTGTGCAACCCAGCCTTCTGAACTCAAAATCCACTTGTTGCCCCATGTTGTTTCCTGCTTACAAAGAACTAATTTGAAATGGCCAAGGAAAGCAAGTGAAAGTTTAAGCATAAAATTAACTAAATAGACTAGGAACACTTTTAAAAAGTGTAATTTTACTTTAAAATCCTCTCGCTATCCCTCCTGAGCCACTCCCTTTCCTCAGGTATTATAGTGTCTCCGAACTCCCTCCAGAGCTGCAAGCTGAGTGAGAGTGGCAGGAGTTTCATGAAAGTTGCTACTGCAGGTGGTAACTTGCTGCTGGCAAGAACTAACTGAAAATCGTGGTCTCTGCCAGTGACCTGACATAGTAACCTCGCCAGCTCTATCCAGCACCTCTAGTGACAGCAATTAATTTACAGCATCCTTAGCAACTTGTGGAAAGTGGAGGGACTATTTGAGATTGAACCAGATTTTTTTTTATGTTAGTAAATTTTTAAAACCATGATTATAATTTCTCAACATATACCCATTTATAAGCGCAATAACACACTTCAGGGTGTGGGCTATGCTCTGATAAATGCACTCTAGGGCAGTAAACTCACTATGCCTCTAGGTCTGGCGCTTTTAGAGCATAACCTCACCCTGTTGTGTGTTATTGCTGTGTGGCAAATATTCATATCTCACTATGAACCATGCACTATAGCATTCTTTATTGTGGAATTGGGGAGGGGCCTTAGTCAAGTGGCACACACGGTAACTTTCTGGAGGTGCTGCCCATCTGTGGCATAGGAGAGGCTAGGGTGTTCTGCACCATGGGATTCAATCAGTGGTTGAAAACTGGTGTGGAGCTCAGGATGTGGCTTCAATGGGGACTGGGGTCCACCTGGAGTGATGCAAGCCTATACTGGCATGATGGGCTGCATCTGTCCGGGAGGAACCAGGATCCTAGGGTGATAGGTTTAAATGCTTCATTGGCAAGCATTTAAACAGCCAAGGGGAGGCACTGGAAAGGAGCAGGAATCCTAGCCCTCCCCAAATAATCACGGTAAGTGTGGCAAACACCAACATAGAGGTTGATAGGGAGAAGGGCAGGGGTAAATGGAGAAAGTGACAAAGGCAAGAAGGACAGGGATGGGGCAAAGGGAGTAAGGCCATCAGAAAATGGAGGGTAATGAGTACCAATGCCCATAGTCTGGGCAACAAGCTCCTGAGCTGGTGGCCTTGATGGAAGAGGAATGCCTGGATATCGTAGCAGTCACAGAAACATGGTACACAGAGAACCATAACTGGATGTTAACATACCAGGGTACTTAACCTACAGGAGAAACAGGCAGGGAGAAGAGGGGAGGAGTAGCTCTCATGTAAAGGAAGGGATAAAAACAACTGAACAAAAGAGTAAACAGGGGAGAGGAGGCACGGTGGGTCACCTTGGAGACTGGAAAGGGCACCACAATCCACACAGGGGTTGTACAGACCCCCATGTCAGGGGAGGAAATGGACAAGGATATGATAGAAGGCATTCTTAGAATGGCAGAGAAAGGGAGATACTGTTGATGGGAGACCTGAATATGCCAGATGTTAACTGGAGCACATTTGCTGCAGCCACATCCAAGAGCAGGGCCACTCTTGATGCCCTACAGGTGGCAGGCATTCGACAGCTAGTTTGGAACCCACTGTGAGGGAGCAATCTTAGACCTCATACTCTCAAACGGGGCAGTGAGAGGATCTCAGATCTAGAAGTGGGTTGCCATCTGGGGACAAGTGACCATCAAACAGTGTGGTTCACGTTAAACTCAGCTACAGAGTCAAGCCATACAAAAGTGAGGTACTGGACTTTAGGAGGGCTGACTTTGGCAAGATGGGAGAGTGCCTCAGAAAAGCACTAGCAAACAGGCTAGAAGGAGGTGTGGGCAACAATGGGAATCATCAAACTGCCATCACAGAGGCAACAAGCCTTTGTGTGATGCAAATAAACAAATCAAAACAAAAGAAAAAGCCACTATGGTTCTCAAAGAGGTGGCTGTGAAAGTCAGGGAGAAAAAGATAGCATTCCAGAAGTTTAAGGAAACACAGAAGGAGCAGGACAGAAGCTGTACCATTTAAGGCAGAAGGAAGCAGGGAGGAAGTCAGAATAGCAAAGGCCCAAACTGAGGAAAAGATAGCCAACTCAGTTAAGAAGGGGATAAAACCCTTTATAGGTACATCAGCGAAGCATAGAAAGACAAAGGAGGGATAGTGGAGGCTGAATAGAATGAACGGTGGGTGGGCAGAGGGGACAGTGAAAAAAGCAGAGATACTGAATGAATATTTCTGCTCAGTATTCAAAAAGAGGAGGGGAAGTGCCTAATCCAATTAACAGAAGCACTCTTGATAGGGAGTCGATCCCAGTCCTTTCACAGAAGAAAGGGTTCTGCAAGAACTCCTAAAACTGAAGGTGGACAAAGCAATGGGTCCTGATGGAATTCACCCCAGAATTCTAAAAGAATTAAGGGAGGAGCTAGTGAAACCACTGGCTACTCTTTTAATAAATCATGGGAGGATGGTGTGGTACCCGAGGACTGGAGGAAGGCGGATGTGATTCCCTCTCAAAAGTGGGACCAAGACAGAGGCAGGAAACTACAGACCTGTTAGTCTGACCTCTGTGGTAGGGAAAGTGATGGAGTCACTTCTGAAGGAAAGAATAGTTGAGTACCTAGAGGCCAGTGGAGCACAGGACCCAAGGAAGCATGGGTTCACAGCTGGAAGGTCATGTCAGACAAATCTAATAGATTTCTTTGACTGGGTGACCAAAGTAGTAGACCAGGGAGGGGCTGTGGACATGGCCTACCTAGACTTTAGCAAGGCATTTGACACAGTCCCACACAAAAGATTAATAGTCAAATTAACCAGCCTGGGAGTGGGTCCCAGGTGGTAGCCTGGTAAAACATTGCTGGACAACAGGACACAGAAGGTAATTGTAAATGGAGACCACTCTGAAGAAAGAGGGGTTACTAGTGGGGTACTGCAGGGTTCAGTACTGGGTCCAGTCCTTTTAATGTCTTCATCAGTGACATTGCAGAGGGACTGGAAGGAAAAGTATGCCTTTTGCAGATGACACAAAGATCTGCAACAGGGTTAATACACAAGGAGGCATGGAAAGGATGAAAAGGGACTTGGCAGGTTGGAGGAATGGTCAGAAGTATGGCAGCTAGGATTCAATGCAAGAAGTGCAAAATAATGCACCTGGGAAACAAGAACCCAAGGGAAGAATACACAATGGGTGGGAGGTAGTAACAACAACAGAAAAGGAAAGGGACCTGGGGTAATCATATCAGATGACCTTAAGGTTAGCAAGCAATGTGAGAAGGCAGTAGGGAGGGCTGGGAGTATACTGGGATGTATAGGGAGAGGCATCAGCAGCAGAAAACAGGAAGTTGTTATCCCTCTGTACAGACAGTTGATGAGACCCCATCTGGAGTACTGTGTCCAGTTCTGGAGACCCCATCTCCGCAAGGACATAGATAGGATAGAGGTAGTCCAGAGGAGGGCAACTAAAATGGTGCAGGGTCTGCAAGAGAAGCTGTATGAGGAGAGAATAAAGGAGCTTAACATGTATACCCTTGAGGAAAGAAGGGAGGGGGACATGATAGAAACTTTTAAGTACCTCAGTGGAATCAACAAAGTCCAAGAGGGTAGCATCTTTCAGAAAAAGAGACTTGCAAGAACAAGGGACACAATTTAAAGATAGAAGGAGGGCGGTTCAGGGGCAATGTGAGGAAGTATTATTTCACAGAGAGGTAGTGGATGCATGGAACAGCCTTTCTGAGGAGGTTGTGGGGTCTAAAACTGTGGAGAATTCAAGAATGCATGGGACAGACATAAGGCAATTCTTGTGGGGGTAGGAAGAAATAGGCTGTTGGTTAACTAGGATCTCGGCCTATCCTGTAGATAGGGAAATGGGCAGACTAGATGGGTCAAGCGGTCCTTATCTGCCATCAAAGTCTATGTTTCTATGTTTCTATGTTATTATAAATGACTTAATGCAATATGGCAGCATCGCCATACCTCCCTCTGGTCCATAAATTGTCTATTTTATATAGCACTTTATTATAAATGCACTGATGCGATATGGCAACACCCTATTATCTTACTCCAGTCCATGCATTATCCACTCTATATAGCAATTTATTCTAAATAAACTAATGCAATATGGCAGCCTCCTAACTGTATCTCACCCCATTCCATGCTCTATCCATTCTAAATAGCACTTCATTAGAAATTATCTAATGCAATATGGCAGCAGCCTAATATTTCACTCTGATCCATGTATATATATAACACATTATTAGATGTGATCTAATAAAGTCCTAAATGGCAAATTCCCCTCTTGCCTAAGTCCTAAGTCTAAGCCACCTTTGCAAACAAAATAGGTCGGGTGATGGTCCTGTATGTCAGTGTAGCAATGTTAACACAACATAAGATCCAGAGCTGTGACACTATTTGTTTTCTTCTTTCTTTGAAAGGGTTACAGGAGTCTGATGTTTCAATAAACAAAGCTGCAGGGCTGAAAATTATGTGGCTCTCCTTATGGACAGATTCAAGTGGGTGTGTTGGAGTTCATTGTCAATGTAGTATATCAGTTACACTGTTTAGAATATTTTGGCTGACCCATTTTCACAAGATTGAGGTTATTTATAGCCCAATAAAGCCAGATTTGTTTCTTATTCTCTTCAGTGCATCTCGGACCCTAGGCTGTGCCCCCAGATAGTTAGAAGATATTTAGTGCATTATAAAGTAAGGGTTTGCTAACATGTAAATGGAAGAGTCCTTTGTTACGTGGATATTTATTTGTTACAATACTGGCCCCCAGTGAAAGCCTCAGTGTGGAGGCAGAACATATGGGTAGTGATCTGGCCAGCAGTCGTCCTGCCATTTATCCTGTGCTCAGGTAGGGATTTTGTAAACTTTTGGTATTTTGCACTTTTCCAAATTGTATGTGCTGGCTGCATGTCCAGTGAAGTATGCATGTACACTTTTTTAATGAAAGTTCTTCCTTGAGCACTTTAATTTAATAAGCTTACACAACCAGATGAGGAGTTATGTTTGTGACACATTGTTGACAGTCAGAAGGTTGCTGATTGCACTACAGGAGGCATGCTGAGACAGCTTGTGGCTGAACTAATCCACAAGGGGCTATACTAGACCTGGTGCTTACAAATGGGGACAGGGTCAAGGATGTTAAGGTAGACAGCCACATAGGAACCAATGAATGCAGGATGGTGTGGTTCAATGTAACCACAGAGAAGAGGCTAACCACACAAAAGTAAAGGTCCTGATTTCAGAAGGGTCAACTTTGACAATATGGTGGAATATCTCAGGAGCCCTGGCAAATAAGGCCAAGGAGGGGAGGAGAAGCAGTGGTCTATTCTCAAGGGAGCCATAGTAGAGGTAAAGAACCTCTATGTTAAACAGAAAAGCAAGAGTAAGAGAAAAACGACCACTTTGGTTCTTGAGGGAACTGGCCAGGAAAGTGAGAGAAAAGAGGGCCTTCAGGAGATACAAAGAAACACAAAGGAAGAGGCAGGGAGCAGTATCTAGTGAAGCAGAGGGAGGCAGGAAGGCGATCAGGAGTGCAAAGGCGAGAACGGAAGAACATATAGCACAGGCCATAACGAAGGTGACAAGACCTTCTTCAGATACATCAGCCAGAGGAAGAAGACCAGGTGGGATTGTCAGAATAAAGAAGGAGGGAGGAGACCGCTCAGAGGGAGGACATAGAAAAGCAGTAATACTAAACCAATACCTTATTCAGTTTTCACAAAAGAAGGGCAGAAGAAGGTCCACAACTCAGCAAAAAAAAATGACATAAGGGAGGTAGACACTACTTCATTCACAATAGAGAGAGTCCTAGAGAAACTCAGGAAACTGAAAATAGATAAGGCAATGGGGCCAGATGGAATTCACCCAGAATATGAAAAGAGCTCAGAGATGTGTTGGCAGCCCTGCTAACCAACCTATTCTTCAGATCACTGGAGATGGGGCAGTCCGAGAAGACCGGAGGAGGGCTAATATGGTCCATCTCCCAATTGTGGGAGCCAAGAAGAGCCAGAAAACTACAGACCAGTCAGCCTGACCTCAGTGGTGGGAAATTAATGTAGGCACTGCTAAAGGAGAGGACTGTGTCATTCCTTGAATTTAGAAGAGCACAGGATCCAAGGCAGCATGGATTACAGCAAGAAGGTCATGTCAAACAAATTTAATAGATTTCTTTGACTGGGTGACCAGGAAGTAGATCAGGGAAGGGCTGTGGATGTGGCCTACTTAGATTTCAGCAAAGCCTTTGATACTGTCCCACATATAAGGTTGGCAAACAAGTTAGGCAATATGGAGGTGGGCCCAAAGGTGGTAAACTGGATCAGAAATTGGTTGAGGGGCAGGACACAGAGGGTGCTGGTGAATGGTGTTCAATCAGGCGAGAGGAGGTGATCAGCAGGATGCCACAGGGATCAATCCTGGGACCAGTTCTCTTTAATGTCTACATAAGTGACATTGTGGAGGGCTGGAGGGAAAGTACATCTTTTGCAGACAACACTAAGATCTGCAACAGGGTTGACACTCCAAAGGGTATAGAAAAATGAGAAAGACCTAGCAGATTGGAGGAGTGGTCAGAAGTGTGGCAGCTAAGATTCAATGCAAAAAGTGCAAGTCATGCACTTGGGGAGCAGAAACCAAGGAGGTGTACAAGATGGAGGGATACTGGCAGCCACCAAGCAGGAACAGGACCTGGGGTACTCATATTGGATGACCTAAAGGCAGCCAAACAATGTGGGAAGGCTATGGGAAAGGCAATGGGATGCTGGGGTGCATAGGGAGAGGTATCACCGCAGAAAGAAGGAGGTAGTTATGCCACTGTACAGATCACTGGTGAGACCTCAGCTGGAGTACTGTGTTCAGTTCTGGAGACCACATCTCTGGAAGGGCGTAGGCAGACTAGAGGTGGTCCAAAGGAGGGCTACAAAGATGTTGCAGACTCTGCATGAAAAGTCCTATGAGGAGAGACTAGGGGAACTCAATATGTATTCCCTGGAGGACAGAGAGGGGGACATGATAGAAACATTCAAATACCTCAGGCATATAAACAAGGTACAGGGGAGTAGCATCTTTCAAAAAAGAAGATGTACAAGAAAAAGGGCACAAAATGAAGTTAGAGGAGGGAGGTTCAAGGGTAATATGAGGAAGTACTGTACCTTTTCACTGAAAGAGTGGTGGATGCTTGAACGGCCTCCCAAAAAGAGGTGGTAGGGGCAAAACAGGGAATTCAAGAATGCATGGCATAGACATAATGGTACTCTAGGGACAGGAAAGAAAGGGTGAGCTGCAGATCAACTAGGATCTGTGGTTTGTAATAGGTAGGTGAAATGGGCAGACTGGTGGGCCACACAGTCCTTATCTGCAGTAAACTTCTATGTTTCTATGTATGACTGAGTGTTTGACTGTTCTACCTGGATGGTTTGTCCATTCACACTCTGTCCCCTATGGGACTACCACCCTGTTGGGGGTACTGTTGAAGGCAACAGAACCCTCTTGAGGAGGTTCCACCCTTAGAAGGTGCCATGGGCACATATTTCCTTTTAGTCTAAGGTACCTTAGGAAGGCACCCATGAAGAGAAGTGAGCCTTCAGAGGACATACTACAGAAACTAGTGAGCACACCAAGAACCAAAATGAAAAGGAAACACGGAGTTACATGAAGACGCAGAGTCGGCACAAGTGGCAGACCATATGAAAAGTAGGAAGCACACTGCTACAGGCAGGGAAGGCAAAAGACTACATACTAATTTAGAAAGCTGCTGAAGCCACAAACAGAAAGCCCAAAAGCAACAAGGAAAGCAACAACGCAAAAACAAAAGTAGAAAAGTGGCAAACAAAGAGAAGTGGGTGGGGGACAGTCAGAGCCCAGCAGAGCCTTGGCATGCAGCAAAAACAGAGCTTCTGAATGAGGCTGTCAGAAGCTGGTTTAAATAGCCCATGGGGGGCTGGTTGCTCCACTCCAACAACTGCAGGCATTAGCCTTTCAATTACTGAATGGTGTCTTGTGTGCTGCACTTTAACTTAACTCTGGTGTACTGGCATTTAACCACAAGGTGACAGGTTGCCTTATCCAGACCTGGTGGCTACTAATGATGATGATGTTAAAATAGACTTGCAAGACTCACTGAATAAACATGACAAACAACTGCAGTAAGTGCAGTTACTGTTTTGCCATCTCCTTTCGCTGAGGATAGCATTTATTTACATGATATATCTTTATATTCAGCTCTGCTGTCAGGAACCAAATATGAGATACCATGCCTTTATTATACGCATCAAACAGAATAATAGATGGTCAACAGTGCACAACATGGCTGTGTTTCTATCAAGGGAACCTTGCAACCTCATAAACCCCAATAGCAAAACTCGAGTGGTCTATGATACCACAAGGTTTCTCATAATAGGAACTCAGGCTTGTTATACAGTGTCTGAGCATTTGTTATTTTATTAATTTTGTATGTCTCACCACTTGTACTTAAAGAAAAAGCACTTTTAAAAAGCGATGGTTTCTTTTTCAGTGTTTGAGGAATGGAGAGCTGAGTTTGGGAGCTGTTGTTCCATTGATCTGACATCAGAGATTGTATAACAGCATCCAGATGTCACATCAATGGTGCAACAAGGCTGTAACATCACCATTTCCCTATGGGAAAGCTGACACCCCATACACTTTTATCATATTAATTATGGGATGCTATGTCCTATACCCACCTTTTCTTAAAGGTGGAAGGGCAGAACACATGTGAAGGTCAAATATGTTCAGGGTGGCACAAAACAAATCTAAAGTTCTTTTAGGTGTCTTTGGTCCCATGGATTGAATTTGAATCTTCAGCAAGGCCTGAGCCAGGCCTGGTCTCAAGCCAGGCTGGTGCATAAATGACAGAGCATGGATCAGGTGTGGATCTCCAGCAACATTTGGTGGCCCACTGGCTGCTATATAAACAGCTACAAATCATGGTAAAAAATCTGCTGGGAAACCTCTGGTGGATTACATACCTGTAAAGGAGAGGAAAGCCCTTGAAAGGTGCCCCCAGAAATGAAGCAAACATCTAAAGGGGCTGGAGAATGGTTTCCTGCAGTCTGTTCCATTAGCTTAGCAGGTCAGGTACACACTTAAGGGTGTTACCTAAATCCAACCTGAGGGCCTGCTTAAAATACATCTGTCTGACCCTACGGGTCTCTGATTGTTACATTTGCACTGTTGGCTAGTAGTCCTTTGCTCTAGCTAGCCATTCGTCACACTGCCTCTAAGGATTTATTTTAAGGAAAAGTTGACAAGTTCCAGCTCTTTCAAACTGTAACTAGCAGAAATGATAGCATTATGGGCCTTACCTTGACTGGGTTCGGGACTTGCCGAGGGCTTTGCTGATGACTGAGGGCAGACCTTCTTCTGTGGACCATCATTTTCATCTTCTGTGGAATAGGAGATAGGAAAATTCATGAATCACAGAAATTAGCAGATTCCAAATTGAGACTCTTCTTGAACTGAAGAGCAATGAACACTTCAAGACAACTTTGAGAAACATGGGAGGATGGGTTTCAGAATGGTGGACACTGCACTTGTGTCTGTACTTTGGATGAAAACTGCATCCACACAAATCCATCAAACACCTGTGCCTTATTCACAAGACATTTGGATGGATACATGATGATTCCCACAGTTTACAGCAAATTTTGCTGCAGCTGCAGGAATTGGATCCGTTTTCAGATGAAACTGTGGAGTTCCATCCTGGGAGTTAGATCAACTTTCCATGGTTTAACTCCGGAATAGAACTTGGCAGCCACATCTGAAAACTCACATGTCTCTTTAAAAATCCCACCCACAATATTTATTTAATTTTTATTTTTTATATTTGTTAGCTGATGAGCAATATGCTCATTTACACAAGTGATAAGTACATAATTTAAACAGACTCCAAACAAATACAGAAAAACAGTTAAAGGAGTCTAGAGCGAACTGTAATGTGTAATTGAAATATTTTCAATATTAGCATTCCCCTTGTTCTTTAATATTAATGTAGCTGCATAAAACCAGGGTCCTTGCATGTTAGAGTTCATCTACTCTTTATGTTTATTTATTTTATATATTTTAATGGGATAGAACCCTTTAACAGACATCAACTCATATAAATGTAGTACTTGTAAAACAGTATAACAGATAGTACAGTGAACAATACATACAATGCACAGAAAGAGTCAGCTCAGAGCTTCTCAAGTGAAAGAAAACCCAAAGAAATAATGGGTGTCTGATTCAAAAGCTCACATTGTTGTTTAAAAGGACCTTCTACTCCAGAACAAAGCCAAACATTTTTAGCGCTCCTGTGCTCTTTCTCATTTTCACAAATTATGGACTTACTTACATGCAAATACTGCTTTTAACTTTGGAATGTAATGAAATGGGTATGGCTCCTTTAGTAGCTCCTGCTTTTAACGCACACACCTGTGAGCATCAATTCATGCCTTGAGAAAGAGCACAGGAGAGTGCTCGAAAACGTTTGACTTTGTTCTGGAGTAGCAGGTCATTTTAAACAATGAAGTGAACTTTTGAATCAGATACCCTTCATTTCTTTGGGGTTTCTTTCACTGGAGTAGCCTGAGCTCGACTCTTCTGTGTGTAGTATGTATTTTTGTTTGAATCTCAGCTGCATCGTCTGGTTGCCATTTTCCTGAATAATACATACACAATCACTTATTCAGATTTTTGCATTCAGATAATATGTTCAGCTCCAACACACTTATGGGATGGTGGATAGGCAACTGTGCACAACCAGTGTGTTGTGCCACCAAAACTTCTGAATCCCAGTGACCTTGAGAGCAGCTCAATAGGTCCATGGGAATCAGAACTCAGGTAGCACAACACACTGGTTGTGCACAGAGTTACCCATCTGCTATTCTATATAGTGCATGGGCATCCATGCCTATTCGGATATTGCACTTTGTTTCAGTGAATTGGTGGTGGTGGGGGGCACTTGAGGGTTGGCGGTAGACTCAAATTATGACATAGTGTGCTGCAGATGTTTCTGCCATTTCAAGTTTAAAAACAACAACTTAATTGGATAGAGAAATCAAGTATGTGGCAGCATTCCAAGTTGTTCTGCTGCAGTAGTGACATAACTACTGCAGCAGAAAACTATATGATGTTACTGCTGCAACAGAACAAGCATATTACAGGCATAGAATTCCATGCATAACAGCATTCCACCATACACTACAATAGATAATGCTCGAGTAACAGTGGTTAACCACAATATAATCATTCAGCAGTTGCCAGGACAACCAAGTAAACCTCAAGAGCACAGTTTGAGAGGTTTACGGTTGTCATGGCAACTGTGTGAGGTATTATAGATCGTAGTTGACCACCGCTACTCAGGCATTGTATTTAATAGTGTATGGAAAAACTAGCCACTGTGGAGGACAAAAATACATTTTTTTCAAAGTGCTTTGTTCTCCTGCTCGGCTATGAATGCTTCCTGGTTTGAATGTTGAGCAACTGAAGTAGTGAAATTAGCCATTGCGATCTATGCTGCAATGGGTCTGTAACTGTTTGAATGGAATATGTGTGTTCTGAACGAATGTCCAAGCAGCAGATCACCTTTTCTTTCCAAGAATTTTGACAGGTGGTGACATTCTATCCTGTAATCCCATCATTATGACATAATTAAGCAAGGTTTACAGCATACTGATGTCATAACAATGGAATTATCAGGTTATAAACTGATTGAAAACAGGGTTAATAGACATACTGTGGACATAAATGAACAGCAAATTAAATCATCAGACTGGAAGTTTACCACCGTGGTAAATCCTCTGATAACCAATAGCTGTTGATGAGTATATCATCAATATCATGCGGCATAGTAATAAATACAATAAAAACAAAAAAGCAACTTCTTTAATATTTGTATTTTATTATAGTAAAAAAATTTTGGGTATAATTGCAATAAACCACTCAGAGGATGTGGGTTACTGGGGATTTACAACGGCCTGCGAGGATTTACCCAGTTGGCTGCTCCTGTGGCAAACCACTCAGCCGCAGGTAACTCTCTGATAACCCACATCACTTTGTGGCTTATTGCTTAACTGTACATACAGTATAACATGGTAAAATGACTCAGCGGGTGAAATCCTATGACTCAGCACCCATATTTCTACTTTAAACGAGTAGCGGTGAGAGAGATGCTGGGCTATGTAAAAGATCTGGGTAAAACACGAGTTGGTAGCGACTCCTTGGACATGAATCTGGTGGTGATTGCTATTGATGTGCTCATTGTGCTCATCTCCAAAATATTTAATAAATCTCGTTCAGGCTAGATTCCCAGCCCAATGGAAACAAGCGCTAGTGACACCAGTTTACAAGAATGGGACAGGACCAGCATAGCGAGCTACAAGCCCATCTCCATGCAGTCACCACTCTCAAAAACACTAGAAGGACAGTGGCTGATTAAATCACAGAGTACATCCACAAATACCACTTGCAGTGTCCACAAACATGGGTTCAGGTAGAATCACAGCACCACTATAGCACTGATTGACTTCACTGATTATGTTCATAAGGCCATGGATGAGGGTAGGATGGTAGGCTCTGTCTTTATAGACCTTACCAAGGCCTTCAATATGGTCAACCACTCACTTCTGCTAGAACAACTATAATCTCTTGGACTTGCCCCAAATGCTGTGCATTGGTTCAAGGACTACCTGTCCTCCAGGATGCAAAGGGTAAAAATAGGCCAAGCAATCTCACAACCCAAAACCATATCATTGGGAGTTCCCCAGGATCCATCCTTGGCCCCTTATTATTCAGCCTGTTCTTGAATGCCCTTCCTGAGGTCTGCACATCAAAATGATTCTATATGTAGGTGATGTGGTGATCCAATGGAGCCACCAAAATAATTCCCCTACAAACCGGGCTGCAGGCAGCCTTCCACTCGGTAGAAAAATGGATTAGCAATAAAAGCTGCTCCTGAACTATAAAAACTAAAACAATGCTGATCTCCAGCCCTCAGTTAAAAAGTAGGTACCCCTCCTTGGCAATCGGCAATACAAGCGGAAACTACTGGAACAGGTACACTCCTTTAAAAGTACCTTGGTGTCACGGTCGATGATACACTCTTCTTTGGACTGCACATCGATTCAGTGGTCAAGGCAACCAACACCAAAACTGGGCATCTTGTTTAGGCACTGAAAAGAGCCTCACACCTAATGCCTTAAGGACAGCGATCTCTAGCTCTGTGCTGTCTGTCTTAGACTATGGCCTGGGGTTTATGGAGCTGCCACTGATACAGCCTTAAAAGAGTTGAAACTACCCTAAATAAGGCATGCAGACTTGTGCCAGATGCGGATCAACTCATGCACACCTGTGCACTATATGAACAGTGTAATCTGCTGACATGCAGGGATAGGACAAAATTCCAAACTTGCCTACTGGGAAGAAAGGCAATGCTTGGTGATACCCAACCCCCATAGATCTAACCTACAACCAATGAATAAATTCCATTATAATACCAGAGGAAAAGAGCAAAACAAGCTTAGTGTGCCATTCTGAAGGACTGCACTGGGACAGAGATCTTTCTCATACCGAGCCCCACTCTGGCTCAATGAGCTACCTGCAGTAATGTGGCTAGCCAAGGAATCTTTAAAGCTGAACTAAAGCAGCTCCTTGTCAGATGCAATACTTGTGTATGCCAACCAAGAAACAATTAACCTCCGGTGTCCTCCAGAGCATCCTCCTCCCGAGCTAATCCAGGCCACATACTTCCCATGTTGGGCTCACCATGACCCAAACAACTGACATCATCAGGCTGGTTCCCCTCTGGGCTGAGGCAACAGCTATGGCACACTAGTGAATCTAACAAAGGGCAAAACATATGTCTGTGGCCTGCAGTTTTCAGTCATTTGTGAAGCTTTTTGACACCATAAAATATTGCTTAAAGCCAAGCCAAGTGACTGTAAATGCTTTCATAGTTTATTATTTATTATTTTATAATTGTTGACAAGAAAGACACCCTAAACTGAGGTGCATTTCCAGGTGCATCCTGGGAGCACAGGGAAGTTACATCACTTGCTTATGGTCACACAAATGGAAGTGGTGACTGTGGGATTCAAACCCAGTTCTCCAGGTTTGCAGCTCAGTGCTCTTGACTACTATGCTATACTGCCTCCCCTTAGTGATTTGCATACACTACCCATGATGCTTTGCATTTAGTGGGCATGTGTGATTTTCTGTTCCTCACAAATGGTACTCATCACCAGTGTGTAAATCAAAAAACACTTACTGAGTGTGCTAAAAGGGCTGTATAGATGAAGCAATAACAGAATTGGAACCAGTATTAAGCAAACTCTTGTCAGAGCTGGTACAGCTGCTCAAACAGTGAGACGAGTGAAAGAATACCGAAGCTCTACTTCGCATCACTGCTATCCAAGATAATACGCTGACAGAAACTGTACATACGCGATACTCAGCATGCACAGCTTGATTGGTGGCCATCTTGGGCATGGCAGCTGTCATGTCCGCTGTTGTGGGAGAAAAAGTAATGCTCATGGAAGGTGGTGTATTTGTAAGGCCCATGGAGAAGAAGGGCTATTAGAATGAATCACATTGGTACTGTGGCACAGCACTGTGGAAGCATGCTGGAGAACTGTCCGTCATGTGCTTCCATAGTGCCCTTTGTAGAATGTCAGCAATACGTCTGTGGAGCTTCACCCACACCACTGTAAAAAGAACCAGGGGCATCAGTTAGGAGTAGCCACGTGTGGTGGCTGAACCTCCGTAATTGCTTTGCAATCCCTATGATGTCCATTACAATGCAATTCTAAAAACCCTTGAACAAGGTTTCCATAGTATATATGTTAATATGTCCTCTGGAGCCACTCGTTGCTGTATAAGAGTGGTTTCACATGCCTCACAGATCGAGAACAGCCAAGTGAAGCTGAGCTGTTCTGGCTCAAGCTGAAAGCAAGTGAAACCACCTAATGCGGAATGAGTGGTGATGGGGATGTAGTAATATTATTGATCAAGAGCGATCAATAATATATTTTAAAAAACTGTTCCGGGCATCTGCACGTGAGATGCTCTTCACAGAATAAGAGAGTCTGATGCGATGGGGAAAGGAGCGGTCTGATCTGTCAGGAGTGCTTCCTCGATCTATAATCCTTTATATAACATTGGTGTATGGAGGAACGTTGCCATCCCTAAGATTCTGCTGAAATGGATCTTCACAATCCCCATGATTCTGGTGAAATTAGAACACAAAAGAAATTGTATAGAAAAGAATAACTTGGGTTGAGAGCAGTTCTCTTTAACCTCAGTCAATCATTTACTCCCCAAGAGTTACCTGGGCCTTTGTTGTTGTTAGGCGTTTAAACCTTTAGAAAAGAAGTTGAAAAATAAATCTAATTTTGAGGTTTTTATTTGGTTTCACTTTCTGTTCTGCCCATATTTATCTTCTCTCTGCTCCTGTTGTGTTTGCTAAACTAGTAATTTCTAACAGATTAATGGCTGATCCAGCAGCCAATCAGGTTGCTGCTTTTGAGTCACATCACCCTAAGCAGGGTAGTAACTGGGGTTTACAGTCTATAAAACCAGAAGAGGTGTACATACCTGTTTCTGCTGCTTTCAACCACATGACCAACATACCAGTATAATCCAAATATTTTTAAAGGGAAGGAAGCCTTGCAGTGTCCCAGTTTGAATTTACTCAGATCCCACTCTCTTCCATATTTCTCTCTCTCTCTTTGTTTTCCATCCCTTGGTCTTTGAGACTAGGCACCCTTATTGCACCATTACTGGTGTTCCAACCAGTGACATCATTAAAAGGCAATTTGTTATAGCGTCTGATGCTGATACTCAGAGTCGACCTCAACCTTTTTTTACACTAACCAGAAGGAAAAGTTCATTCAAAATTACACAAGCCTACAGATGCATAATGGAGAATTTTGCACACTTACACAGAAAAAATGCAAGTCAAGAAATCTTCTGATTATTGCCAATTTCTCCTGCTTCTATGTTGCTTCTGCCCCCCCAAAAAAGAAAAGAAAAGACATGCTATGTAATATATACACAGCCTGCACCCTCCCCTATTGTTATAAACCATGGCCTCCTCTCTTCCACTTTCGCAGCCCCTTGCCCAGCACACATAATAGTTGCACACATAATAGTTAGCATCATACACCTCCCCACACTCATCCCTCCCATTGGACAAAGAAGAGAGTCAGGCAGAGAAAGGCAGAGAGATACATTCATTCCCCACCCTGTGACCAGCTGGGGAACTGAACTTCCAGAAGGTTTTGGGCAGTGTCAAGTGAGTCAGGGGGTAGATTCAGGATTTCTTTTGGGATCAGGCCAGACAAACCTAGGGGTCTTGGGGAATCGAGAATGTTGCGACATCTTTATTTATATATACCATGCACAAAATAATTGATTTTTACATGCTCTGTCTGTCCCAACAATAACAGCATTTTTTTAGAGACTGCCTTTTATCATCCCAGGGAAACAGAACCCACACATGAAGCTCTGCCACCTCTGTTTTTGTTTAGAAGGACCATGCACCCAGGCATTCCTGTTTTAGCTTTTCAGATTATATATTTTATTAAGGTTTATTTTGTATCACACATGCACCAAAAACATTTTTAGGATAGAAGGACATGCTGGGTGGGATAAGGGTGGGAATGCAGGTGTAACCCCTGCAAATGGGGGTTCCCAAAAAGTCTTCCCAGAGCTTGCCTGAATGCTCCAAGTCTGGGCGGTGTTCGTGTCTGAGCTGTTTAAATGTGGTTCCAAGTGAGTGCTATTTGAGCCTCCAAGTACTGTCTCTTTAAGAGCTGTCTGCTTGCAGACTTAATTAGTTTATATGGGGGACTGTGTAATTAATGCTTGAATCCTGCCACAGAGCAGAGGGCATCGGTTGACAAATGAGGCCCTTGTTAGTCGACCAGTGCTCACGTTTCATTGCCAAATGGCCATTATAATATTAAAAATGATTGTAAAGGTGTCCCCCATAGATTAAAATGTGGTGTGTCCCACGCTCTCCCTGTGATCACGTCAGAAAGTTTGCTGAGCGCGGGTGGTGCGGGGCTGGATCTTGAACCGGAAGTGCCTGTGCCCCAGTGAGGAGGATTTTATGAGTGATATTACTAAAATACAATTCCATATTTTGGGGCAACTATAGATAAAAAGCATTTCCAGGAGGTAAGGCACCGAATTACATGGTGTACAGCTAAGTCTATTTAGCTTAGTGAGTCTCTTTAATAGAATATTTTCTTTGTTTTGAAAGTAGAAAATAATTTATGAGCTCCAAGCTAAGTAGACTATAGCTTTGCTATCAATGACCCTAATTCAGTTTTGGTTTTCTGTCCAATTTTTGTTTTAAAATATTAATTTGATGTAAGCTGATTACCTTAAGTGTATTTTGGTTCCAAAGCTGAATGCCGCCTCCCCCACACACACTTGGTTTAACGTTTTTTGTTTATGGTATTGTAATTTGGTTGTCACTTTTGGTGATGTCAAATAGACACATAGCCCTCAGAGGACATAGTCTGGGGCATACTTTCAATATTTTATTTGTAGGATGCAATTGGTGCCGTTCAGCATTTTAGCACCACGTTTTCAGTCAGAGCCCCTAACCCACATGAATCCTCAGACACACGACTAGGAAGGTTATCACCAGGAGTCAGGCTTGGTGTATGTCTTTAGAACTAAACTGCCACAGCCAGCCTTTCTGTTGTACAAGGAAGCAACCCCTATAGAGGAAATGCTGTTGTAGGACACACTTCATGGGAGAAGAGAAGTCTCACATCAGAAGTTTCACAGCAGGAGATGACTACTAAATTTGGACAATCCCAACTACAGCAGGACCTGCAGCAGCCCTAGCACATTTTGAATGACGTGTTGTCTAATTATGCATTCGAGTGGTAACAGGCACCTATGCTTTGCCACATGTTATTCTGAATTATGAAAACATTGAGTTCCTGAAAATCTTTTAAAAATGAATCCCAAGTGGAAGGGGTTCATTCTACCTGTATATGTGTGACTGGCTTCCATAGATCTTGGGATCTGACCAGGGAAGAGACCCATTGGGGTTGAGCTGGTGTACACATTACCCCATGAAGGGCTACATCGGATGGAAAGTGCCACATCCATGCTTGTGATGGTGGCAGGAGGGCGGACCAGAGGCAGAATTCCTGCTGGTGGTGAGGTGTAAGAGGGCTTCACGAGCGGATGGCTCGGTGGTTAACATCTTTCCTGACCTCGATACGCCACTAGAGAATGGGCGCAAACAATGCGATGGAGTCTGGGCTAAGCTTCAGGAAAGAACATCCTGCATTCACTGCTCTTGCTGGCACATCTCCACACTGTACAGAGGGACCATGTTTACCTTTTGTAACACTCCAAAAGATGCCAGCAAGTGGGTGCAGAGACTAGAGGCAGCTCTGGTGGTCCTCGAATACCCTCTGATTTAGAAGATGGACCAGAGGACAAGGACACTTAAACAAGGGTGCTGTGAGTAATGGCTCTGGAGGGAGTGAAAGACATCATCTCAAAAGGATATCATTTTTATTTTAGTGAGATCAATGCTGGTGCAAAACAAAAGATTTTTCCTGATTTGCAGTAGTTCTAATATCAAATTCTCTGCTCACAATGTTTCTCTGTTTTTGGGTTACCAGCAAAAAGTGATAATTTGGTTTGCTGTTGTAAGTTATTTCTAGATGCATATTTTATGCTGGAGCCTTTAATGCATGTTAAACTCTTTCTTCTCAAGCCCGGCCCTGTGGCGCGGCAGATGAGAGATCGCCTGGCATGCTGGCAACCTGAGCCCAGGATGACAGGAGCAGAGGCCGGCAGGGAGGGCTCAAGAGTGTCCTTTGGATGCTCTTCTCCCAGGAGGTAGGCCAGGAATGCATTGCCCTTTGGCGGCTCCTGGAGGCCGGTTTCGCATCGCGCTTTGTGGCATGGTGACCACACATTGCATGCGCAATCATACCAGGACGCAGCAGTGTGGATTCCAGTGGGCAGGGAATTAAAAAGAGAAACAAAAAATGGCTGCCTAAGCTGCCCAGATGATGGTGGCCCACCCTCCCATCGCTGGGAAGCCCAGGATCCCGTGCTGTGCCCTCACCAGGCCGAGGATTGAAGAAAGTGCCTATCAATACCAGATAGTCTCCCTCCGGTTCCTGCTGTGGGAGGGTGGCCCTAGCAAATGGATATGTTGGGTCAGTCAGGGGCAGCATGTTGAGGGGCAGCGGACAGCCATTGGAAGAAGCGGTGTGGAGGGATTGGTCACGGAAGGAGTGAGCGGATAGGCTGGTGGGGAATAAATAGATAATACAAAATCCTTCCTTCTCCAGTGCTGTAATGATGCTGCTGACAGAGGCGTGCTAGCTAAAGTTTGCACGGCTCCATGTACTCCACCTTGGGCTAACCCAACTGTAGGCTAGTTTCACAACGTTCATCCTAGTTAATCAGCAGGTAGTGCAACTATTGTGAAATTTCTATACAACTGCTCATGCAGTTTGTAATTTGCATACTTGCAAAGTGTGTGCTCAAGTTTTCATTTGTAAAGTAACTACTGTGTTCTGATGTTATCTACCAAAAATCTATTTTCTACTAACATGCGGTAATGTAGCAGCCAAAATTTCAGCTGCATTGGGCACTCCGCCAGATGAAGTGAGGGCGTCCTTTCAGTGGCTTCAGCGCTTCTTCCACAGTTATTTTATTTATTTAAAACATATGTGTGGTGTAAGGGGTCGGAAAGGACTGCCTTTACCTTCCCTGAGCTCCCGACTCTGGGGAAACACCATTAATTTGAAAGTAGAACTGCCACCCACAGGATTCCTGATCTAGGGGATCCTGGGTACTTATCAAAGCTCCAACTGTCATTGGTTTAAATGCTAAACGGCAGTTAAAGCCATTGGGTGTAGCGCGTGCTGGGAGGCAGTGTGAGGCTGGGTAGCACTGCATAGCAGCTCTCAGTACTGATTGGTTATGCAGTCAAGCCTTTGATTTGCATAACCAATCAACAATGCCCCTTAGCCATCTAGTCAGGGGGTCTCCCAGGGTAGCCATGCCCCTGCCCATAAGATAAAAGGAGACTGCCAGGAGGGTTGAAAGCAGTCAGGTGGGGGAGTTTAGAAGGGCAGTCAGGGAGGAGCCCCAGGATGGGTGCCCTGGAGGAGCAATCCATGGAGAAGGAGCTCACTGGAGAAGGAGCTCCTGGAGAAGGAGATCGCTGGAGAAGGAGCTCGCTAGAGAAGGAGCTCTGTGGAGAAACAGCTCACTGGAGAAGAGCTCCTGGAGAAGGAGCTTGATGGAAAAGGAGTTCAGAAGGAGAATTGAGTAAGGGCTTCAGGAGGGACCCTGAAGAAGAATCCCAGGAAGGAGCATCGTGAGACCTGCAGGAGCAGCAGGGAGAGCTCTGCTAGCCTGGCAGACTTTTCTTTCTTAAGGGGCTTAAGAGCTGTATCACTCAGGCTTGGCAATTGACTCTGGTGTTCAGCAGGGGAGGCCGGTGAAGCCAGGCAGCCTTTCCCAAACCCTTGCAGGTACTTGGTGCGAGACTTGGCTAGCAGGTCAGCTAGTGGCATAGCACCTTGGGAGACTCAGCTAGCAGGTTGGCTAGTGGTGCAGCACCTTGGAAGACTCAGCTAGCAGGTTGGCTAGTGATGCAGTACCTTGGGAGACTCAGGTAGCAGTTAGCTAGTGGCACAGCACATTGGGAGACTTGGCTAGCAGGTTGGCTAGCAGTGCAGCACCTTGGGAGACTCAGCTAGCAGTTGGCTAGCAGTGCAGCACCTGGGAAACTCAACAAGCAGGATGGCTAGTGGCACATCACCTTGGGAGACTCAGCTAGCAGGTTAGCTAGTGGCACAGCACCTTGGGAGACTAGGCTAGCAGGTTGGCTAGCGGCGCAACATCTTGAGAGACTCGGCTAGTTGGATGGCTAGTGGCAGATCACCTAGGAGATTCCAGCTAGCAGGGCAGCTAGTGGTGGAGCACCTTGGGACACTCGGCCTGCAGGATGGCTAGTGGCAAAACACCTTTGGAACACTCGGCTAGCAGGATGGCTAGCAGTGCAGCACCCTGGGAAACTTGGCTAGCAAGATGGCTAGCAGCGGACCCCAGCTTGAAAAGACCTCTATCTTTTGCAGTTCTTGCAACAGTCCTTGGGAGGTGTGGCACCCAGAGAGGGAGCCCTGGGGTGGTGGTGTGATAAAGTTCTTGTTGCTGAAGTTACAGTTATATATTTTTTGCTAGTTACAGTTATCAGCCTTTTCTAAAGTTACAGTGATTTTGTTGCTAAGGTTACAGTGATAAGCCCTTTACAATGATTTTGTTGCTAAGGTTACACTGATAAGCCCTTTACAGTGATTTTGTTGCTAAGTTACAGTGATAAGCCCTTTACAGTGATTTTGTTGCTAAGGTTACAGTGATAAGCCCTTTACAGTGATTTTGTTGCTAAGTTACAGTGATAAGCCCTTTACAGTGATTTTGTTGCTAAGTTACAGTGATATGCCCTTTACAGTGATTTGCTTGACCACAGTGAACAGTTTGTATTGCATTGCCCTTTATCCACTAATAGTAAAGGCTATTTATTTTACTAAATTCTGTCTGTGAATGGATATTTTTAACAGATCACGGTGCCTTTTAGCCTGTTTCTCTGGGTGGTGGCAGTGGTATCTTTCAGGGGAACAGTGCCCCCCATTAAGGCACTTTTTCATTCCTGCCTGTGACTAGCTCTCACACCACGCATTGGACGTCCAGCTGTCGGGCTGAACAACTCGACATTGTCCCCTTAGTCAGTTTAAGCCTGCTACCTTGGCTGAGGGTGGTGCCACCAAGGAAGCCTCTTGGTGAAGTTAGCAGACAGTATGAAAAGCAAATTTAATAGAAATAAATTTGTTATATTGGTGGTAGCAGTGGATTTTCAAGCCCACGTGGGGATTTTTCTTGAGAGGTTTTTCCTTTTGTTGATTCCCAGAAAACAGACTAACCAAAACTCTAAAAATAACTGGTTTTCTAATTGGTTAGTAAGGATAACCTGGGACCAGAAGTGATGTTTGTGTATTATTGACTCTGCTAGTGGGGTTGATTCCCAGGCTGTGTACTACCACCGTCTGGAACTGTACAAAGGCCTGCAGGTGGAGCAAGCAAAGGACAGAGAGAACTGTTTTGACTGTCCAGTGGACTCTGAACTAAAATGTATGGTATGGATATTGATCCATGGGGGGGTTGTGAATCCCTTTTGCTTTCAAGGACTTCCAGAAGGACAATGTGGCCACCTGTGTGGCACAAAAACTATGCAATGGACATTTAGAGTTGTGCCACTGTGCCACTGTGATGGACATTTAAAGTTGTGCCACTCTGTCACTGTGATGGACTTCTAAAGAGCAACTGACACCTCAAAGATAACTTTAAAAACATCATAATTCGGTACAATTCTCCTTGCATTCCATTTCTATTTGATATATTTCTCCTTCCCATAATTTATTACTAAAGAAATGTACAAATAGATGATTGTTGTCCTTACAATTCATTTTGAGTTCATCTGCCTCTATAGCTTGCTTCCTACTTCAAGTCATAATCCTCTGCTGTGACAGCACAATCTGTTGCCACGGGTGCAACTGTGAGGTCAGAAGCAGTGCTCTATGACTTCAGGTAGGGAGAAAGCAGCAGGAATAGATGAACTCTTCAGGAGTGAAGATCCTGTTTTCATGCAGATGACCTCACTACTAAATAGTGGGGTGGAGGAATATAGAACTAACAGGAAATACAAGCTGAGCAGTGCCTAAATATTACGCTTTGTTAAAGTTGGCATGAATGTGTCACCAGCTCTTAAAGTTGTGGCACAGTGATGGACATTTAAAGCAGTGCCACTGTAATGGGCATTTAACATTGTACCAGGACACGGGATGTGTCCAACAGAAGAAGGTGGTAGTGTAGCAGCCAAAATTTCAGCGCCATCAGGCCCTCCACCAAAGACAAAATGTAGGTGTCCTGTCAGCGGCTCTGGATGCTGCTTCCACTGTTTTTATTTAAAATGTATGTGTGGTGTAAGGGGTTGGGAGGACTGTCTTTGCCTTCCCGATCTTCTGACTCTAGGGAAACACCATTAATTTGAAAGTAAAAGTGCCAGCTGCAGGAGTCCCGATCTAGTGGCTCCTGTGGCGGCACATCAAAGGCTCCAACTGTCAGTGCTTTAAATGTTAAATGGCAGTTAAAGCCATTAGGGGTAGTGCATGCTGGGGAGGCAGCATGAGGGTTGGGTCACAGCTCATAATGCTGATTGGTTATGCAGTCAAGCCCTTGATTTGCATAACCAATCAGCACTGCCTCAGCCATCCAGTTAGGGGTCCCCAGGAGCCATGCCCCAGCCATAACCATAAAAGGAGACTGCCAGGTGGGTTGAAAGCAGTCAAGGGGAGTCTGGAAAGGAGTCCAGAGGAGGAGCCTGGGGGACCAGGAGGGTGCCCTGGAGGAGCGTCGCATGGAGAAGGAGCTCAATGAAGAAGGGCTCCTGGAGAAGGAGATCACTGGAGAAGACCTCCTGGTGAAGGAGCTTCCTGAAGAAGAGCTGATTGGAAAGAGCTCCTGAAGAAGGAGCTCCTGGAGAAGAAGAACTGGTAAAGGGACTTGCTGGAGAAGGAGCTCACTGGAGAAGAACTCCTGGAGAAGGAGCTTGATGGAAATGGAGTTCGAAAGAGAATTGTGTGAGGGGTTCAGGAGGGACCCTGAAGAATAATCCCAGGAAGGAGCATCATGGGACCTGCAGGGGCAGTGGACAGAGCCCCTGACCTAGTAGCCTTTTTTTTAAGGGGTTTAAGAGCTGTATCACTCAGGCTTGGCAGTTGACTCTGGTGTTCAGCAGCAGGGAGGCTTGTGAAGCCAGACAGCCTTCCCAAACCCTCTCAGGTACCTGGTGGGAGACTCAGCTAGCAGGTTGGCTAGTGCCGCATCACCTTGGGATACTTGACTAGCAGGTCAGCTAGTGTCACAGCACCTGAGAGACTCAGCTAGCAGGTTGACTAGTGGTGAGCACCTTGGGAGACTTGACTAGCAGGACAGCTATTGGTGCAGCACCTTGGAAAACTTGGCTAGCAGTTTGACTAGTGGTGTAACACCTGATAGACCTCGCCAGCAGGTTGGCTAGTGGCTCAGAACCTTGGGAGACTTGGATAACAGGGCAGCTAGGCGGAGCACCTTGGGAGACTCGGCTAGCAGGGCGTGCTAGCAGCACTACACCTTGGGAGACTGGCTAGCAGGTTGGCTAGTGGTGCAGCACCTTGGGAGACTTGGCTAGTGGATGGCTAGTGATGCAGCACCTTGGGAGACTCAGCTACCAGGCTGGCTAGAAGTACAGCACCTTGGAAGACTTGGCTAGCAGGTCGACTAGTGGTGCAGCACCTTGGGAGACTCTGCTCAGGCTGGCTAGAAGTATAGCACCTTGGTAGACTTGGCTAGCAGGTCGACTAGTAGTGCAGCACCTTGGGTGACTCAGCTACCAGGGTGGCTAGTGGTGGAGCACCTTGGGAGACCTGGCTAGCAGGGTGGATAGCAATGCAGCATCTTTTGACACAGGCTAGCAGTGCAGCACCCTGGGATACTTGTCTAGCAAGGTGGCTAGCAGTGGACTCAGCTCAAAAGGCCTGTATTTTTGCAATTCTTGCAGCAGTCCTTGGGGAGGTGTGGCACCCAGGGAGGGAGCTATGGGTGGTGGTGTGATAAAGTTCTTGCTGCTTAAGTTACAGTTATAAGTTTTTTGCTTGTTACAGTTATCAGCCTTTTTCAAAGTTACAGTGATTTTTTTTGCTAAGGTTACAGTGAGAAGCACTTTACAGTGATTTTGTTGCTAAGGTTACAGTGATAAGCCCTTTACAGTGATTTTGTTGCTAAGGTTACAGTGATAAGCCCTTTACAGTAATTTTGTTGCTAAGGTTACAGTGATATGCCCTTTACAGTGATTTGCTTGACCACAGTGAACAGTTTGTATTGCATTGCCCTTTATCCACTAATAGTAAGGACTATTTATTTTACTAAATTCTGTCCGTGAATGGTTATTTTAGCAGATCACGGTGCCCCTTTTAGTCTGTTTCTCTGGGTGGTGGCAGTGGTATCTTTCAGGGAAACAGTGCCTCCCTTATTAAGACACTTTTTCATTCCTGCCAGTGGCTGACCCTGCACCACATATTGGGTGTCCAGCTGTTGTGCCGAACAACATATCATTGTCCCCTCAGTCAGTTTAAGCCTGCTACCTTTGGCTGAGGGTGGTGCCACCAAGGAAGCCTCTTGGTGATGTCAGCAGACAGGTATAAAAAGGCAAATTTAATATAAATAAATTTGTTACAGTAATATCCTTTAAAATGCTCTGAAAAGTGTCCAATTAATGGGTGTTATGCTTTGACTATAAACAGGCTAAGACTTGGGCCAGTCCTCATGTTTCTTTTGGACAGTTAACAATTCAGGTCTACAGCTCATGTGTGTAGCCAACTAATGGTACCATGTGTTTAATGTTTTTACTGTTTATTTCCCCTGATGGATGTACCACAATGTAAGGTGATGCATGCATTAAAATGTCTGCCTGTATGTAATAGTTTACCCTTGTGAAGGGAATGACATGTTGTATATTTACTTATGACATGAATAAATATCAGTAAATACATTTAAAAAGAATCACAATGAAAATTTGATAGCGGCCTGCAAATTGATTGGGGGCATACACTAGGGTACCACGAGCCTGAACAGACAGAGATGTTTGCTCTGGGGTGCTCCAGCAGGATGGAGGGACACGCCTTAAACTCAGAGGTGAGACACTCAGGATAACAATAGGAGGCACTTCTTCTCCCAAAGGATGGCAAACCTATGAAACAGCATGCCACTGAGGCTGTGGGCACGAAGACAGTAAGTCCAGGTGCTGGGAACTGCAACACCAATGGTGCTGAACCGTGCAGAATGTATAGGGCTGCCAACTCCAAAATCAATTACAAGATGTCAAAACCTCCATCATACTCGAGGCAATCCAAGTACCAGACCTTCACGCCATGGATTCCCTTGAGTGTGGTGAATGTTTTGGTATCTTGTGAAGACAGAAAGGCCATCAAAAAGCAAGGACAAATATTTGCTTACTTAAGGAATCACAGGGTACACTGGGCAACAGAATGGGTGGGAATCTTTATAAATTAGTGAAAGTTTGTGCAGCACACTATGATTCCTTTGTCCGAGATACCATTCCCTTCAGTTTTCACAAGCAAGTAAGTTCATCTCTAAAGACTGAAAAAAAAAAAAAATACTAACCACAGGGGATTCCTCAAGTGCATCACCACATCATGTAACGTGATTGGCAGGCCTTGGTTGGTACAAACTGCATGATACTAGTTTAACATATTTTTGCCAGCCAGTTTTAACTCACCCTGTGCAAGCATAAAATCCTCAGTTATTCTTCCAAGATTTTTTCAGAAAACTCACATTACATTCATCTTAAAGAAAACACTATATTAAACATCAACTTTTTCATGCATTTCAGTACTTGAAACAGCCCCAAATAACTCTACTGTCATCATAGACCTACATAATGAGCTGCTTCTCTCCTCTGTTTTGTTGCCATAAGAACAAACACTAGTTTATACTCTTAACATTGCTAGATCTTGTGACTATTCTGCTCCGTATGTGTGCATTATTCATAACTGGCTGCCAGTTTCCACTTATTACTTGGCATTTACAAGGTCTGTAACTCCTGTCCCAAAAATCGCCTCCATGGGTCTTGCTGCACAAGGCAGTTTATGCTTGCTACAGCCTAACTCTTCCCTTTTGCTTTGCATTACTGTGGAAATGTTTCTAAAAGGCACTGGGGATCCTGTGTTGCAGAGGTTTAGTACCGCCCTAAGGAATTTACTGAATTTCTACAGCACACCTTGCTGACCTGGAAAGTCGATTTGTGGGTGTCTCCATATTAGTCAAAGGATAGAGCCAATAAATAGCACTATTACTGGCAACAGCTTTGAATGCCAAAGGGGAAAAATTACACAACATTTGGAGCCTCTTAGCTTCTTTTTCTAGAGCTGTTAATCATCAGGGAGAATGAATAAGCAGAACCAGTTTTAAAAGGAAACAGAACCTTCTCGAATCTGACCTTTTCTAAAATTTGTAACCACAACAGACCTTCCTGTAAAACAGCATTTCTAATCTCCAGCTCTGCAGTGGAGAGCTGTGAAGGACTGCTCTGTCATGTTGTGGATCGAGGTGTTGATCAAGATTTGCACCCCAAGTCCTGGACATCACCAACAGAGGATGGTGGTGGGGGGCTAAGAGCAGTTTTGGAATATACTTTATGAGCTTTGGGAGCTGGAGGGCCATCTTTAAATTAAGCCCCACTTCCCATTATCAGTCAATGTTAGTGATGCATGAGCTTCTGGGGCTCACTTCAAAGCTTGGGGGCTGAGTCCTGGCAAGCCCCTTGTAATTAACGATAGCTAAGAGCATTTGTGGGGATGTTAGCCTTTCTGGGGGTCGGCAGTTTGAAGTGCTGCCCACTGAGTGACACTAGGGGTAGTGTAGTGGAGATGCCAATACCATCATGAGTTACCACATACCACCCAGCTCCCCCAAGTGCAGTGTGTGAGTGCTCAATACAGATAGCCAGGTGGGCCTTAAGGGATAAAACGTACCTTACTGGTGCACCATAATTGCCAGCACCAGTGGTGGTCCATGCCCTGCAGACATGTACACTTCCATTTCCTCCCCATCCACTGCCACTGGATACCTTCATTTTCCCTGACTGTAACAGCAGGAAAGTGCTCCATCTCAGAAGGCAAACAGAGGGCCTTGGCTGCATAGATGGTGGTGACTAGAACAGGAGAGACTTAGGGCCTGATTCTAAGATGGCCAGCATAATCGCGCACACAGTTGAGGATTACGCCAGTTGCCACTACACCATGGACCCTCACATACATTCAAGAAGTGGCGGGTCCCGCAATTGCGACTGGCGAGATATTTTATTTATTTATTTATTTATTGAGGATATCAGATTTACAACCTTTGAGTCAAATACTCATTTACAAAGGCTCCACGTCAGCGTACAATACAGATCAATAATCAGGCAGTATACAATAATACAAAGAGGAAAAAGAAAAAAAAAAAAAAATGCTATGATAAGTACATTCAATAAGGATGTAGCCTATACAATCGGGTAGCTAAACAAATTCGACTAGGAGCTTGTAATTGTCAATGAGCCATACAATCAATTGGGATGGTGAGGCTTATACAATTAAGTAGCTATACAGGTCCAGCTATGGAGCTTGTAATTGCTATGGTGCAAGCAGTCGAGATACCGACATTGTCATTGACACAGTCATTACATTGACAGCAGTAGAATAAAGAGAACTTTGGCCCACACTCTTTCCATGTGGTATTGGTGATACTGAAGGTTTATATGCACCAGCTGGCATCTCCATCCCAGCTCCACCACTGAGGCAGGACCAGACAGATATGCCATGTGTGTGGCGGTATGCGCATGGTGTATCAAAGCCACAGGTCGCATCTTGCAGCGAGCGTCAGGCGGCTCCCAAAGCCCCCACCCTGGACCACCACAGAATACATCAGGGGCATGGGAGGCAAGGACAGATGGCACAGGCATCCGGAGGGTGCTATTGACACGGAACCCGGGGTCCCTCATGGTCGGGATTTCAGTGTCAGTGGCTCAGTAGGTAGCACACTTGCCTCTGAGGCCGGGAGATCAGAGGGCTGTGGGTTCAGTTCCCACATCTGGCACTTGGTTAATATCCCAGTACTGACACTGTAGTGCAGCATGAGAGGGTGCTGCACTTGAGGTGCCGCTCTTCGGATGAGACGTTAAACCGAGGTCCCATCTGCCTGGATTGGTGGTAGTTCAGGTGGATGTTAAAGATCCCACGCACTTATCGAAAGTGTAGGGAATTTCCCGGTGTCCTGCCAAATTCCCTCATTCACTAAAAAATACCACCAACAGCTTAATCTGGTTCAAGGTCAATTGGCATTCATCTGTATCTCTCTCCCGGTCGTGCCTGAAAATAGGCAGGATTTGTCTAGTGCACTTACCCGTCAACAAAAGCTAAATAAATAAATAAAAAAATAAATAAAAATTTGGGGGCAGGGTGTGCTAGTGGGGGCCAGGGGACAGCATGGCACCATTGCTATGGTGCTGTGAGCCTGCATCCAATGGTGCCAGCCATCAGATGCCGCTTATGACAGCTCTGAGCTGTCAGAAGTCAACTACACCACTACGTGTCCTGGAATCGCAATGCGAGTTGTGACAGTGGGCCTTCTGGAACTGGGCTAAGTTGCTGTCGCAACCCACAGTTGTGCCAGGCATTGTGGGCTGTGGCATATGTGTGGTCGTATCTTGCAGTTGTCGCAGCCCGCAGACACAATGGCATAGGTACCCTCCTGGAATAGCAATGGGCGATCGCATGGCATAAGTCACGGGATACACTATGGGATTGGCGATCCCACCCACGCCCGTGTAGCCTCGCTTGGAATTGGGCCCTTCGTGATCAACTAGCAGAGATCCTGGCTGGGAAGTCTCCAGCACAGCCAGGTCCAGATACCAAGCCTGATGGGTGGAGTATACAGTGAATTAAAAAAACTGTTCTAGTGGCTCAGAATGAACATTTGTCTTTAGCATGTAATTAGCATACAATCAGTGTGCAAATATATATATCAATCTCTGCAAATTAGAGGCTTTGTCAAATGATTTGAAATAAAACTCTTCTGGATCCTTTTGGGTTGTCTTTAGAACAGGTTCTGATTAGAAAGGGAAAAGGCTCATCCACCACTAGTAAAGAGTTCAACAGAGCCACAGACACTCAGTACATGTGGGTGTGAATTAAAACTGTGCTAGAGGGTTGCCTGATGACCCATGCTCCCATGCTGGCAACTTGGATTTGGAAAAAGTCTGAGATGCTGGCAACAGGGCATCGCCTGATTGAGGAGTTCTGCTGGTGGCACAGCATTCTTGAGCAAGTTGGTTGGAGCGGGGCTTCCACGGAATCAGTGACTCCTGTAGTAGGGCTTTGGAAGGTTTGCCTTACAGCTGTAGGAGAAGCTGTATGCTGGTGAGGCCCCAGTGGCTACAGTGTGAATTATCAGGTGGTGGGATGGCAGTACTACAGTGGAGCAAGTGGCCTAGTTCCATCCGAATAATGACCGTCTGAATGATGACCACAAGCTGCTGCACTCGGGCCTCATCCCAGGAAGCCCATCATCTGTGGATCCTGAATATGTCATTGGTAGAGGATGTCCTCCCCAAAGACTCCTGTCACTTGAGGGAAGAACTGTGAAGCTGGCAGAAGCTGTGAGGTTAGTGCCAGATGAGTCTGGGTTATTGCCCTAGGACTGGAGGAGGTGATGAGGGCTGGTTCAGGGGAAAAAGTCTCAAGTACAAAACACTTTTATCGATGATCACAATTCGGCATTATAGAATTTCTATTGAACTTTTTCCATGTGTTCGGTGGGCTCCACCATGTGGAGCTGTGCATTTTGTTTGTGAAATTCCATGGCTTTCCTCCTGCGTAAATGGGATAAAAAATGCATTCCTCAGATTCAAATGTTCTATGGAACTCTGCAGAAAAGAATGTTTTCAGGATGCTTATCTTTAACACGTGCACATGTCTCTGAGCTTCAGTGTGAGCTGTAGCTGATCAGAATGTGTGTCAACAACTTATTTTAGTATACTGCCCTTCCCAGAGGTCTTCCAATACAATATACATAGCAAAGGGCAAGCTCAGAAGAGGCAAGCAAATTAAAACAGACAAAATCAATTAAAACTCAAGGCAGACAAACTAACACAGCCAGATAAATTTCCTCCCTCGAGATCAGGGTAACTGCTGATTATCAATTTGGAACTGCAACAGACCCTTTCAAGCACCATCTAGGTAAGGTGAGTGAATGGAAATTTGCAGCTTCTATTCTGCTTTGATTTGGATCCTGTCTTCATCATGGCTGTGACATTTCCACTAAAGATACTTCAGGTCATTGGTACTGGGGTTTAGCAGGTTATGAATAGGGATAAGTGGTACCCTTAACTACCTCTCACCCATCCAGTCAATCCCAACCTCTTCCATCCTCCCCATATCCTCCAGTCAGATAAAAATAAAAAAACTCAGTCAACACTGTGTCATTAGCCAGAAGTGATTGTTTAATCAAATAAATGTCTGAGGAGGTGGAAATGACTATGGGTGATGGGTGGACGTGGACTAACCCTGGACACCTGGGAAGGGCTAAAGTGTTGTTGTTTTTTGTTATTAACTGGCCAAAGCTAGAAGAGATCTTGAAGTGGCCCAAAGGTTTGACTGGGCTGAATCGATGGTAAATATTCCAAATTTCAGTACATTCATCAAATGCACATTTAGCATCTGCTCATTTTTATGTTGGTGCGCTGGCGCAGCCAACATCCCGCGGTAGTGGAGATTTGGAGGCACGGTCGCTGTTGGGCGAATGCAGGACATGCACCAGTAGGTGCGCCCTCATTCCCAATCAGCCTGCATGCTGGAGCCACACCACCCGGCGAAGCACATCTAAGGAAAGGTCTACTGCAATGCAAGCAAAGCTCGTCACACGCAGCAGACCTTCCTACGTGCTTCCCCAGCATCAAACATGGTGGCACAGTGGCGCTAAACTGCCGACTTTGGGGTGCCCAGTCCCCAGTCGGCTAGCCCTGCCCTCTTGTATGTGCCGATGAGAGCCCACTCCCGGTCGGCATAATGTGTCCCCCTCTCCTTTGTTTGCCAAAGGGTGCTCAATCCCCTTGGCTCATGCCCCCGCTTTCGTTGTTTGTCGATGGTAGCCCAATCTCTGTCGGCATCTGTCCCCACTCCTTATGTACCGACGGGAGTGCCCAATCCTCGTCGCACTGTATCCCCCCAAAAACACCTGTAAAAGAAGAAAACTGTCCATAATGTTTTTTTTAACACCTGTAAACAGAAAACGGTCCTCGTAGTCTCCCTACCACCCGCACTCCACCCACTGCACACCCTGCCTCACACCCCCTCACCCCATACTACCTCCGAGTCCGCGCGATGATCTTCGGTGGACCAGAATGCGCCTGCACTCTTCAAAGCCGACCGCGAACTGAGGAAATGCCGGTAAGCTGTATAATGGAATAAATAGGGTTTTTCCAACTTTGATGCATAACTTGGCCATTTTTGGAATTTCTGCACCAAATTTTCAACATGGGGTTTTGGGACACCTCCTCATGAATTCTGTCACTGTTATGATGTTACTTGGTCCCAAAAGGTGATTTCGCAGTCACTGCGCCGGAATAACCTTTGGGACCGATTAATGCAAGGGCAGTGGCAGTGTTCATGAGGTGGGCTCTCAAAAGCCTATGTTGCAAATCTGGTGGAAGAAATCAAAAATGGCTGTTTTAACTAACGCAAGGTCATGCAGTTGCTACGCATGCTCATAACTTCAAGTCCCAATATTTTCACACCAGATTTTCAACATTGCCATTTTCTACACCTCCTTGTGAAGAGTACAGCTGTCATTTTTCACATCCTGGCCGAACTGTGTTTCCGCACTTCGGCGCATAATAGCGCAGTCGCTGTGGAAAATCAGTGTTTGGGGCAGATTATGAAAATGACAGTGATGCCATTCATGAGCAGAGGTCCTAAAATGCCTATGTTGAAAATTTGGTGATGATACTCCATAAAATGACTGTATTCGAGTGTGCGTTGTGCGGTTGCTATGCACGCTCATAACCCTGAATTCACAATATTTTCATGCCAAATTTTCAACATTGTCATTTTTCTATACCTCCCTAGAACAGTACAGCTGCCATTTTTCACATCCTGGCTAAACTGTGTTTCCGTGACTCCGCGCACAACAGCGGTCGCTGTGGGAAATCAGTGTTCGGAGCAGATTAAAAATACAGTGAACTGTTCATGAGCAGAGGTCCTAAAATGCCTATGTTGAAAATTTGGTGATGATGCTCCATAAAATGACTGTGTTACAAGCGTGCATTCGCAGTTTGCATGCACGCCGTAATATGCATTTGTAATATTTTCACTCTGGATTTTCACCATTGGTATTTTTCCACACCTCTTGATGAACAGTACTCCTGTCATTTTACATATCCTGCCCGAATATGTTTTGACACGTCCGCCCAGAATAGCGCGGTCGCTGTGTGCAATCACTTTTGGGACAGTTTGAGGAAATGACAGTGACACTGTACATGAGCAGAGGTGCTAAATGGCTATGTTGAAAATTTGGTGCCGAAGTCCATAAATGACTGTGTTACAACAGGCATTGCGATTCCATGCACCCTTGTAATTTCGCAAATTTGTAATATTTACATGACACATTTCCAACACTGCCATTTTTACACCTCCTTATGAATAGTACAGCTGTCATTTTTCACATCCTGCCCAAAATGTGTTTCCGCACTGCACTACAAAGCCAGTGTCAGCACGACAACATTCGGCATTGACAAATGCTTGTTACATCTAGGGCTGTTATCGTCCTGTTTATTTTGTGGTTTTATTAGGGATGAGTGAATTCTTGCAGTTCTCATTAGAAACCCAAAAGGTTCCAAAGATTCTTGCTTTTAACCTCTTTGTCACCCAGTAATTTGCAGTGACCAGCCCTGCACACTGATGAGGACAGTGCTACTGCTCGTTGCAGGGTACATTGGAACTGCACAGATAAATGGTAGATGCATCTCAATTGCATGGCTAAATGCAACATTATGCACTTGGTGCCAAAAATAAGAAGAGAAAATATGTAATAAAGGAATATAACCTATGGCAAGAAAGTAATCATAGGGGCCATTTGAGCTGAAATCTGAAGTAGGTGCAACACTGTACAGCAGCAGTTAAGAAGGTCGGTAGAATGATAGAGGCATCAAGAGACAGTAGAACTTGCATCAAGGGAAATTATATTGGTGCTATAGGCGCACAGGTAAGCCCTCACTTGAATACTGTAACCTGGTCTGGGCTCCATAGCATAGTAAAGATATATTAGCACAATAGCGGATATAATACATGGTTACCTTGTTTTGACAGTGGTTTCAAAAGTTGTTCTTTACAGATTACTGTTGAGAACAAAATGTTGAACTAGATCTGTCAATTACCGCACAAAAACTGTGAAGAACAAGATTTTTCCCATGAAATCTGTCAGTCAGATTGTTATCACGGTGAGCATGCACACATCTGCAGTTTAAAGTTTGCAAATGAAATGATGCTTACTTTGGTTTGTCTTTGAGTGTGATTTCTTCTGGTTCTCTTACAATAGCTATATTCACCCTAAATCTTCATTGGATACCAAAAACTATGTTAAAATACGAGGCAAACATTGCATTATACAAATAAATAACCCCTAGTGTTAAGGATACATAGATCTTAATACCTCGTGAGTTCTGTTACATCAGGAACTCTCGCACTTTACTTTCAGCTTACGTGAGGCCACAGAACCCAGTCAGTGTTAAGAATCAGCCTATTGTCAACACCTGGGAGTTAATTATTCTATGTACCAGAAAGCAGATGGGATTAGATCCATTTTTTTGTCCCCACATCAGTTTTATACCAAAACTGACCCATAGTCAGTTTTGGCATAGAAACCGCTGTGTGGCAGTAGACAGAAAAGATGGATCTAAACTCTTAGCCAGATCTAAACTTCTTAGCCAGATTACTGCCCCTACTTATGTTGTGCAACTCTCAATGCCATTTTCCCTAAGGAAGTGTCTATTCCTGCTTTGAAAGCCTGAGCCATGTCTAAAATGTTTCCTCAGCCATCCCAGGTAGACTACTAACTATATTAAAGGAACTTTAACCTAGCTAGTCTGGTGGTGCTGAGGTTGAGATCTGGAAGCCTTACCTTGCGCTATGCTGGCGACTCGGGTTCGGGAGCGAACTCGGGCGCTGGGGTCGTGAGGGTAGGGGTTGAGGATGAGGGCTCTTGTGGTGCTCTCTCCTGGGATGCAGGAGGATGATGACCTGGAGTGCCAGCGACCCTGGTGGAGACCAGGGGTGTTGTAGCAAGCTCGAGGGCATGCAACTAGCATGGCCGATGCAGGCAGGGTTGCCATGCACCAGAGCATCGGGGTGCACCATGTATGGGAGGAGAGCACAGAACAGGGAAAACACTGGCTTGTGGGACAGGCCATGGCACCTGCCCCCATGCCCACTGCCGGACTCTCTTGACTGGTCTTTCAGGTCCTCTACCTAGGCCCTTACCTACAAGCCGGAGTCTGATGTGCAAGAGCGCCCAAGAGGAGGGGCAACTTACTCCGGGCAGGTTAAACTGGGGTGCTGCTACAGGAAGGGGAGGAGAGAGGAGACACAGTACGGAGGGGCCTCAGGCTGGCAGAACCGACAGGATACCTGAGAGAGGTTCCATGAGCTGTGACCGAGGAAAAATAGTAAAAAAAAAGGACATTAACCTTACTGCAGCTTTTTGTTTATAAAATTGGAACGTGGGCATGACTGCAGCCACCTTTTATCATGCTATTGTGTTTTCACGTGTTCACATTAGAATAATCCTGTTTTGTTTTTTCTTTTAATGATCCTTAGTTTATTCTGACCTTTCCTGCCTGGTATGAATCTGTATAATTGCTGAGCAGTTCTAGAACCCAATGACATCAGTTGAGTTGATTCCCTACAGTGAAATTTGGACTGTGAGTTTCTGCTCAACTAATACCACCACATTACAGAACTGCAATTATTAAAGTGAATATTAGGAAGCAAAGGCAGCTTCAACAAGGGACACTAAATAAGGATGAAAAGCAAGCTTATTTGAGAGAGAACAAATGAAAAGCATTTTTTTTATTTTATTTATTTTACTTAAATGTTTGGTAACGGGAAAGGCACGCTGAGCCAAGGCTTGTTTACAGGTGCAACTCAGGGACAAGGGTACAGGAATATAAACACATATGAGGTATGCACATAATCAAAAATACATATAGATAACATATATACAAAATTTACAAAAGGATATATACAGGTTGATACTTATTTTAGCCAAATAGGTTTGGCTAGATAGGCAACATTACATAGCAGAGACATATTTAACAAACCTGAGAGACCTGGGTATGAATCCTGTAGCCCCACTTGCATATGGTGTGACCCTGAGCAAGTCCCTTATCTTCCTTGTGCTCCCAGGTCACACCTAGAAACAAGCTTCAGCTTAGTGTGCCTCTCCTGATTAAACAATTCCCTCCTTTCCCATATTTACAATCGGATCCATGAAATAGCCAAAGTAAATTAGCTTGAGAAGATGACAAATATGCAGAATTGGTACTGTGCAGTAAGTTGCATAATGTACATTTGGTAGGAAGTTTAATGTATAATTGGTAGGAAATATACGTATGTAGGAGCTGAGAGGTTCATATGGGACCAACTAACTCTGTAGGTGATGTTGGGAAGGTGAGAAGCAGGAGCAGGTAGGGTGTGGAAGTGAGTGGAGTAGTTGTTTGATGGAGCTGCACGAGTGAGTTTCTTAGGAGAGGGATAGTCGGTTCCAGGGAAGGAAGTCTGTAGGGAAGGCAGATTTGCCGTCAGTCAAGGATGGTCTGGGCAGTGATAAGGAGCAGGTGTCCCATGAATGTAACAAGTATGGTGATAAACAAAACAAGCGCTGTGTCAGCATGGGGTCTAAAAGCAAAACAAAATGGTTATATTAAATGCACGCTGAAAATGGAAAATAGAGTTAAAAATCTACTTCAGGAAATATCTAAAGAGAAAAAAACAAGTTAGTGTAGAGGAGAGGTAAAATGAGAGAGATATATATGGAGAAAGAAGAAAGGGAGGCTCAGGGAGAAGAAGTGATAAATGGTAAGATTAAGAGAGAATCTGCGAAACAAAAAGGTGATGATGGGAAAGATAAAGCATAATGGGAGTGAAAGAGCTGGGAAGTTCCCAGGTGGAGACTAATTAACAGGGCCTAATAAGAAGGCTGAAAGGTGACAAATGTGTGGGAAGGAGACAGAAATGGAGACATATGGTGAAAATGAAAAATAAATTAAATGAGTACAAAAGCAAAATAGACTTTAGGGAAAAAAGGATGGCTGAAAGATGTTAGTGGAAAATAAATATCATTTAAACCAGAGGGCTGCTAGGAGCCAAGGCGGATAATTAGCTTGACTTCCATGTTTTTCTATGGTCAGGATCCCAGAAGCCCTGCTGAAGGACACAAACAGAAAGGTCATAGACATTGTGGTCCCTGGAGATAAAGTGGGATGCAATGGGTTTAGCAGTTTCACCATTCCTGACTGCTCTGTAATGTTCCCTGAAATGGTCAGCAAGCCGCCTACCAGTTTCTCCGATGTAAATAGCTGTACACTTCCTGCAAAGAATACAATACACCACGTTAGTGGAGGTGCATGAGAACTCCTTGGTGATGTGAAAACACCTGTAGGCCCCAAATCTCAGTCACACTGGAAATAAATTTGCAGGTGTAGCAGTGAGTCCTGTTGCAAGGTTTGGTACCAGGGAGGGAGGAACTGTTAGGAGTAGGTAGGCTACTTTTAACCAGGAGATTCCATGGTTGGGTGGCCGGTGGTAGGAGGCAATAGGTGGTTCTGTAAAGGAAGCACCAATGTTTGGGTCAGTTTGCAAAATGGGAAAGTTACTAGTGATGATCCTGTGAAGAGAAGGTGTGCTCTGATGGAAAGGAAGAACTAGTGGAATTCTGTTGTTCCTGTGTGACAGTATCCCTCCTCTGGGGTCAAGGTTACGGGCATGTTACTGACCCGGGAGAGTGCTCTGTCCACTGTGCTTTTAGGGTATCCCCTGTTGATAAAAAACTATGCATTATTTGGGTCTGCTCAGCAAAATCATCCTCTTCACTGCATAACCTAGAAGTCTAAGAAACTGTGAGTAAGGCAGGCCGTTCTTGACATGTTTAGGATGGAAGGAGCTGTGGAGGAGGAAACTGTGAGAGTCAGTGGGTTTGTAATAGACTGATGTCTTCAGACCAGTGTTCTGGACTGACAGCTGGATATCCAGAAAAGGCAGTGTAGAGGAGGATACTTCAACAGTGTACTGAAGGGAAGGATGGGCCATGGTAAACTGGTAAAAAGTATGGTGATAGTTCCACAGCAGATAGCCTCTCTGAGAAGTAAGGAGGTAGCAAGTTAAACCAAATATTAAGGATACTTAGTGTATGTAGTGGCGATCGGTCAGGGGGTGCTATACTGAGGGTGAAGAGGAGAGTGTAATGATGGATTCTGAAGGGGAGTTAGTGGAAAACGGCAGAAGACATAAAGGAGGGAGTCTAGCCTGGCTAAGAAGAAGGCAGGGGCTGTGCAGTATACTACATCTACGTAGCTGAATATAGGTGTGATCATTTTGTCAGTAATTCACATCTCACTGGTAGTGGGAGAAAATCTCTGTTTTGGTATAGCATACCAAGCTTAAGGCAGAGATTGAGTTGATGGCTTCTATGTGGGCGAAAAGTTTAAATGGGGTCTAGCCAGACTCAAGATATTTGTAAGATGAGACAACACTTAGAGGTGTCCCATCCAGGGAGGTGATTGCAGGGAAGGGTGATCTAGATATTTTTTATGTAGTCCCAAAGATCATTGAAACTGTTTTGGAAGTATTGATTTTGAGCTGGTTAGCCTGGAACCAGGACTGCATGTTATGGAAGTCCTGCTGTAGTAGGGATTGGACATCGTTCAGTACTGGCCCAGATGCGAAAAGGATGGTATCATCTGCATACATGTCTTTGTAGATCTATAGCAAACAGTGGGAGGTCATTTATAAATAAGGAGAACAGGATGGGATCAAGTATCGATCCTTGGGGGATGCCTGTGAGTATGGGGAGGAGGAGGAGTTTGCTACCTTGACTGGTTGAACCCTGTTTCCAGGTAGAACTTGAACCACTGAACTGGGGGTGCAAGACCAGCTGCCTCTAGTTTGTTGAGAAGCAGGGGTGAAAGACTGAATCAAAGGCCTTGGCAAGGTCCACAAAAACTGCAGCAGTTAGGTGGCCTTGGTATGAGGCAGAGTGGATGGTTACACATATATCTAGATTTTTAATTGTAATAAAAGAGGGTTACCAACATTTCAGGCCCTTTTAACCACCCTTGTCCCTAATGTCCCCTAATTCTGCCCCTCCCTTTAGTTTGAGGTTATGTCCTCTAGTTCTACCAGTACTCACCTGCACAACATCTGTGCACACTCCGCCTTATCCACCCTTTAGTATTTGGAACACTGTGATCATGCCATGTCTCAGCCTTCTCCTCCCTAGGCTAAATAGATAGTATGTCCAATCTCTACTCATAGCTTTTGCCCCCATGCCACTTACATAGAAACATAGAATTTGATGGCAGATAAGGACCGCTTGGCCCACCCAGTCTGCCCATTTCCCTACCTACTGGATAAGCTGCAGATCCTAGTTAACCAGCAGCCTACGTCTTCCTACCCTCACCCCTAGAATTGCCTTATGACTGTCCCATGCATGCTTGAATTCCACCACTGATTTTGACTCCACAACCTCCTCCGAAGCCGTTCTATGCATCCACAACCCTCTCTGTGAAAAAATACTTCCTTAAATTACCTCTGAGCCACCCCCTCTATCTTCAAATTGTGCCCTCTTGTTCTTGCACCTCTTTTTTGAAGGATGCTACCCTCTTGGACTTTGTTGATCCCTTGAGGTACTTGAACATTTCTATCATGTCCCCCCTCTCCCTCCTTTCCTCGAGGCTATACATATTAAGCTCCTTTCGTCTCTCTTCATATGTCTTCTGTGCAGACCCTGCACCATTTTAGTCCCTCCTCTGGACAGCTTCCATCCTGTCTATGTCTTTGCAGAGATTGGGTCTCCAGAATTAACCTCATGATTAGCCTCACGAGCCCCTGTAGCTGGGCCCTCTCAATCTCTTCAATGCCTATCTGTGCTGAGTTGACCAGAACCAGACACAATCCATGGAAAGTCTAATCAAGGCCTTGTAAAGAGGAGTATCATAACCCTTGATCTGTTCTTTACACCATCCAAATTCATTGCAACATTGTTTTGGCACTCTTGGCTGCAGAAGCACACAGCCACACTGACTTTAGCCTACTGTCTTCAATTACCCCTCAATCCCTCTGCTCTGTTGCACTGTCCACTGCTGAACCCTCAGGGTGTAGCCTTGACTCAAATTCCTTGTCCTTAGGTGTAGTATGTTGTACTTCCCGTGTTAAATCTAAGCCCTATTTCTTAGCCCATGTCCCTAATGTGCACATCTTCTCCTGTGGTGCATCCTCTCCTTCTGCCAAGTCTGCTCTTCTTGCCAATTCCTTGTCATCAGTAAATTGCAGCAGCCTGCTTCTGATCCCTTCTCTTGGTCAGTATAAATATGTTAATGAGCAAAGGGCCCCAGAACCAACCCTGGGGTACTCCACTTGAACCTTTCTCTACTCCAAATGGTGACTATGCACCACTCTCTGCTTCCTACCTGCCAGATGATTGGCTGTCCATTTCCCAGACATGTTGTGGACTCCTGCTGCACCACATTCTGCATACATATTTCATGTGGGATGATGTGAAAGGCCTTGTTGAAGTTTAGAGAGATGATGTCTACTGGACAGCCCTTATCCATTTCCTTAGTCACCATCTCAAAAAGGCGAACAGGCAATCATGTAAACTCATGGGGGTATTCAAACAAAACATATGTAAGCACTTTTTCACAGAAAGAGTGGTGAACAAGTGGACCAAGCTGCCCTAGAAAATGGTACAGGCCAAATCAGTTAGCAAGCTTCATGCAGAGATGGAACAGGCACACGAGATTCATTAGAAAAGGAGGGTCAGAAACAAAGGGGAGAGATGGCATTTAGGCCAGTGCACAGTAAGCAGGCAGGGTGGGAAGACTGGCTTTAGCAAAGGCCTTTTTCTGTTGTCATTGTCTATGTATCTATGTAAGTTGGTTTGGCAGAATCTGAATCTTCCTTTGTGAAGCCATGTTGTGTACTAGAGAACAGCCTATGCTTTTCAATGTGCTGAACCTCACATCATTTATAATTGACTCAAACACTTTACGAGCACCCAAGGTAAGGTTCATAGATCTGTGGTCACCTGGGTCCCATCAACCCTTTCTTGAATATGGGATGACACTGGCCATTTTCAATTCATCTGGCACTATCTGTGTCTGTAAAGAGTATTAGAAGACATCAGCATGGAGTCTAACCAGAGCCACTGTTAACCCCACTATTCTTTACCCATGGGTGGATAGCAAGTGGACCCTGTGATTTTCCTTGATCTACACCCTTTAATACTTACCTACTTATCTTGGCATGATCAGCATGGCTGCCTGTTTGGCCGTCCCCTCTGCTGAAACTTCCTCACCTAGCTCACTATGTGTCTCTACTTCCTGGTAGAATATTGGCACAAAGTAGTTAATCACTGCCTCTTCCATACCCGTTGCCTCAGTAAAGGGTGCTCCCCAGCAACAATCAAGGGCCCCACCTTATCCCTGACTCTCCTTTCATTCCCTGTGTATTGGAAAAAGGGTTTATGATTCCCCTCAGTCCTCTGTGCAAGTCTATCTTCCAGGCTTATCTTGGCTTGTGCAAGGCTTGTTCTGCTTCCCTTCTGTAATGTTCTTTCCTCTATTTCCCTGCTCTGCCCCCAGAATACTTCCCTATTAGAAACCATCTTTCTTCCTTAACGCCCCTGGAGTTCCTTAGACAATCATGGAGGTTTTGCTTAATCCTCTGTCTCCCATGATGGTGCATCTAGCCACTGTCTCCATTATATTTTGTTTCTGGATCTCCCACTTGGAATTAATACTTCCATTTAGTGGTGTGTTTACCAGTTTAGCTATAACCATCTCCATTCATTGTCAAGATCAGTCCACCAGAAGTTACTGTACCCTGGTCTTATTTTTGTTGTGACTACTTCTACTGGGCACCTAAAATTTAATACTACTATGATCACTGATACCTACTAACTCACCAACCCTTGCTGCTCTGACCAGGTCCTCCCACTACTCAGCAGCATATCAAGAAGAAGCTTTCCTCTTGTCCTGTGTTTAACATAGTCATTCACTACTGACAAGAAATCCCTCCCCCCCTCCAAGAACTCCCTAATCTACAGTAAATGTCATGCAGAACAAAATCCTTCTTAGGGACTCCTAGTTGTTGTCCTCTTAATTTAATTTGCCGATTACAATTCATGCTCTGCTGTACTACCTGGTTGTCTGTTGTGCTCTCCTATAACTGTCTTTTTGCCTCTTGTGGACCCTTATTCCAGCCACAAGCTTTCTATAGGACTTCCTTTTCCACTCACTACATCTTTCTTAATTGCTTCTGTCCATTCCATGACATATGATGATACTCCTTCCCTGCTTTGAGCCTCTGTCTCCTTGAAGAAACAGTGCCCATTAACGCCTGCACCCTAGCTTATTCCTCATTCCAACAGGTCACTGTGTGCCCTTCTACAATATATCATAGCTTACCTCATGAGACTCACACTCCATGACCCCCATCTTGTTACTTGCACTTCTCATATTCACTGTATTACAGAAACGGAATCGGCTTCTCCCCTGCCTGCTTTAAAGCCATGTATAGCTGTCCTTTTACCATTACTGCACCTGTCTGGGGCATGTATGTTCTCCTACATCTATTCTTAGCCAGCCCTGTTCCAGTTTGATGCATCCTCCACTGCCTTATCTATCCTATGCAATAGCACCACCAGCCCTTCTGAGCTCAGGTGGACACTGTAGAATCAGAAATGTCTGTTAGCTTGCAGGCATATCTCTCAATCTCCTGCCTGCAAATCAGGGACAAGGCTTAAAAATCAGGGACACATGACCAAAAAGGGACAAATCTTAAAAAATTATAATATCAAATCAAAAAGCATCCTACGTGTGTGGTTTAATATGAAAAGCATTTTTGATAGAGGATTAGACTTTAACAGTAATGTCTGATAGTATTTTATGCTTTGCAGTACTACTTTTCAGTGTCAAATATGCAAATTTTAGGAATGACAGAGGAAATCAGGGACAGCTAAGAGGTGTACTTACAGGGTTACAAAGGTTTGCTCTCAATAAAGGAATCTTCTTACTAGTGCTCAATGGCCCTTGCGAATGAGAAGGAAGTTGGTCAGTTTTACGTTTGCTTGCGTGCATGCGCAAGAGCGTTTAGGAGAAAGTAGCACACTTGGGTGTGCCTCTCCCATCAATGCACTGCTCCCTTGAGCAGGCATGGTGATCCTGCACCAATGGGTGCAGGAGCTCATATGACAGTGGTGTTCCTCTGCTTCAAGGAAAGCACGCTGCCATACTGAGCACCGCTATCACGCCGTCCCCTCGCGTCACGTGCTGCCCCCGCGCCGCGACCACGCCCGCCCCCTAAAGCTTTGGTGCCACGCTGAGGCCCACCCAGCGTATGGCAGCGTTGTTGCCGACCGGGTGCCCAATCCCCATCGGCTCCACGGCCCCCAAGTCATCCTGCTGCCGCGCTGGGAGCCCACCCCAGCGTGGCAAACATCGGTTTCGTTTGCGGCCAGGGTGCCCAATCCCATTGGCTCCTCGGCCCCCAGCCATCTTCTGCCACGTGGGCCCACTCCACGTGGCAAACATCCCACGTCGTCTTTTTTGTAAACCTGTAAAACAAAACGGTCCCGCAGCGTGTCTCCCAGCCCCTCCCACAACTCGCACCCACCCACTGTGCATCCAGCTTCACTACCCCTCTCACCCCATACTTACTCCGGACTCTGGCGCGATGATCTTCGTGACCGGGAACACGCTCTGCACTCTTCAAAGGCGCATCGCGAACTGAGGAAATGCCGGTAAGCTGTATAATGAAGCTAGATGGGGGTTTCAACTTTATTGCATATATCAGTCATTTTTGGAATTTTGCACCAAATTTTCAACATGGGTTTTTGGGACCCTTCTCATGAGTGATGTCACTGTCATGATGTTATTCGGGCCCAAAAGGTGATTTTGCAGGCACTGCGCAGTCACTGCACAAAATCACTCTTGGCCTCGAATAATGCCATGACAGTGACATGATTCATGAGAAGGCCCAAACCCATGTTGAAAATTGTGCAAAAATTCAAAATGACTGTTTTACATACGCGTGAAGTTCACGATTTTCAATATTTTCACCCAGATTTTCAACATTGCCATTTTATCACACCTTCTTATGAGTTGTACAGCTGTCATTTTCACATCTCACCCAAAGCGTGTTTCTGCCCATGTAGTACACAATGGCGCAGTCGGTGTGCGAAATCAATGTATGGAACACATTAAGAAAATCACAGTGACACTGTTCATGAGCAGAGGTCTTGAAATGGCTATGTTGAAAATTTGGTGAAAAATTCTAAAATGACTGTATTAAGAGTCTGCGTTATGCAGTTCCTACGCACGTCATAAGTTCGCTTAATTTTCAATATTTGCACTCCAGATTTTCAACATTGCCATTTTACCACACCTCCTTATGAGCACTGCAGCTGTCATTTTTCACATCTTACCCAAAATGTGTGTTTCCGCCTATGTACTATTAATGGCACAGTGCGAACTCAGTGTATGGGACACATTAAGAAAATCACAGTGTCACTGTTCATGAGCAGAAATCTTAAAATGGCTATGTTGAAAATTTGGCGAAAAATTCTACAAATAACTGTTTTATGAGCGTTGTAGCACTCTCACGCGCTGCGTAAGTTTGCAAATTTCCAATATTTTCACTCCAGATTTTCAACATTGCCATTTTACCACACCTCCTTATGAGCAGTACAGCTGTCATTTTCACATCCTGCCCAAAGCGATTTCCGCCCATGTAGTGCAGAATGGCGCAGTCAATGTGTGAAATCAATGTATGGGACACAGTAAGAAAATCACAGTGACACTGTTCATTAGCAGATGTTTTAAAATGGCAATGTTGAAAATTTGGTGAAAAAATTCCTAAAATGACTGTTTTACGAGCATCGTTGCACAGTTCCCATGCTGCGCATAGGTTTGCAATTTTCAATATTTCCCTCCAGATTTTCAACATTGCCATTTACCACACTTCTTATAGAAGGCCACAGCTGTCATTTTTCATCCTGCCCAAAGCGTGTTTCCGCTCATGTATGCACAATGGCGCAGTCGATGTGACAAATCAATGTATGGGACACAGTAAGAAAATCACAGTGACACTGTTCATTAGCAGAGGTTTTAAAATGGCAATGTTCAAATTTGGTGAAAAATTCCTAAAATGACTGTTTTACGAGCACGCTGCTGCACAGTTCCCACGCCGCTCGTGAGGTTTGTGAATTTTCAATATTTCCACTCCAGATTTTCAACATTGCCATTTTACCACACTTCCTTATGAGCAGTACAGCTGTCATTTTTCATCCCTGCCCAAAACATGTTTCTGCCTATGTGAAAAGAATGGCGCAGTCGATGTGCGAAATCAATGTATGGGACACAGTAAGAAAATCCAGTGACACTGTTCATTAGCAGAGGTTTTAAAATGACAATGTTGAAAATTTGGTGAAAAATTCCTAAAATGACTGTTTTACGAGCATCGTTGCACAGTTCCACGCACGGCTCGTGAGGTTCATGAATTTTCAATATTTCCACTCCAGATTTTCAACATTGCCATTTTGCCACACTTCCTTATGAGCAGTACAGCTGTCATTTTCACATCCTCCCAAAACATGTTTCCGCCTATGTAGCGCACAATGGGGGTATAAAAAGGTCATGCTGACAATTTATTGTGCAAATACCAGCAATCGCATAGGGCATTAGGGTAAAGCACCATATGCGTGCTAAACACCACTGCAAATACCTGCAAGCGAACGCTCGCATTGACAAATGCTTGTTGTTTCTGGAAAGCTACAGTGTGAACTGTGAAATCTGAAGCCTGAGCAGAAGGCACCAAGATCTTATGATATAAGATCCATCCATCACTATAGCACATATTTTGACTAAGTGAAAACATAATGAAGTCTTGAACCATCTTTCTGGCTCTTTTGTGAAGAAAATGAGGGAGAGAGAATGTCAGATGATGGAGAATAAGAGACAGACAGACATTGGTGGATCCTCAATTATTTAGGGAGTGTCAGTTTTGGTCAAAGGAATAATGATTTAATTCTCTTTCAATCTCAAATTAGGGTAACAGCTACTTTTTCAGGCTGAATAGGAAGCAGGTACTACATGCTACATAGCTCAATCTGCAATTAGTGTGAGAGGAAAAGGCAGAATGAGAGAGAGGAAGAAACAGAGGCAAGAGATAGGAAGAGAGAAAGAAAGAAAGTGTAAGAGATGGCTTGGAGATGAATATGTAGTTGGATCTTTTATTTGTGAGAAAGGAAGAGACAATGAAGGAAAAAGAGAGAGAGAGAGAGAGAGAGAGAGAGAGAGAGAGAGAGAAAATGGAAACAGAACCTAACGGCCGAAGGAGACAGATGGCCCATAGTTGTTACTACTTACCCTCTGGCCTAGTGCTGTTGTGGGTTATTTACCCCATTCCCATTCCACTTTCTCTCCTAGTTTATGCAAGTAGGATTATGAGTTCTAACATGTTGTTCATCAATGTTTAAACCCCTTAATGGTCCTTGCCCTCACAGCTTCCACCGTAATCTGTTCCAAAGCTCCACAACACCTTTCAGAGAAGAAAACGCTCTCACATCCTTCTTTAATTTACCCCAGCAATCCTCCAGCACCCCTCTTAATTTCATCTCTAACAAAGAGGTCCTTGCAATTTACCTGATTTATCCCCTTAGAACCCTATAACTCTCTATCATGCCCCTTCTTCCATCTGGCCTTCAGCACGTACATAATCAGGGTTTCTAGCCATTCCTCATAAGATCTGCCTTGCTGGCCCTGAATCCTTTCAGTGACCCTTTGCTGCACTGACTCCAGCCTATCTATATCTTTCTCAGATGAGGACTCCAAAACTGGGCACAGTACTCCTGGTGAGGCCTCACTAATGTTCTGTAAGGGCAGCATCTCCTCCCCTTGCACTGTCAACCCTTCATACAGCTCAGCATCCCAGATGCCTTTGCTGTTGGCCTTATTGCACTGGCTGGTTTGCTTGAGTAAGTCACTGATGAGGACTCCCAGATCCCTCTTCCGCTGGAACGGCCAGCTTGACCTCTCCTGTACAGGACTCATGTGCAGGTTCTTATTCCTTAGTTCATCACCTTGCACTTCTTGGCATTGAATCACAACTGCCAGAGAGTGAGACATGGATTGTAGATGGATATAAAATGTATTCCAAGAGTGAAGGGAAATGATAGTTATGGGTGAGACATGGTACTGTTAAAAGAAAAAAAATGGTTCATCCAGTATATATAAAACTATTCTACATCACTGCTACCAGTAAAGCAGTATTTTGGTGAGGAGTTTTGTGGGTTCTTGTAGTGCCACATGTTTGTGCCTTTGTGTATACAGCTAGAAGAAGAAGAATCAGCATTTATACAGTGCTTTTCATGCACAGTGTATCCCAAAGTGCTTTACAGGCAATGCAAAACTGGTAGTGAAGTGACTGAATGTGTAATGGCGGTCATATTGCACATCAACACCCACACAGCCTGGACAATTACATGATCCAGTTTATGGAAGGGGAATGTTGGCCAGGACACCGGAATGTCCCTACTCTTTGTGAATAGTGCCCTGGGTTCTTTTGCATCCACCTGGACACCCACCAGGATGGGTAGAAGGACCACAGTTGAACATCTCATCCGAAGAATGGCACACCCCAGCAGTACAGCACCCTCCTAATACTGCACTCAGATGCCAGCATTTTAGGTATGAGTCCAATCTTGGTGTGGGACAAGAACCCACGACCTTCTGGTCCAGAGGCGGATGTGCTACCAACGAGCCACACTGACACCTAGCAGCAGCCCTGGTGTTAGTAGCATCCTTCCCAACCCTAATTACCCATAATCCCCTCACATATCTTTTCATTTAAGAGAGAATCAAGTTTCCAATAAATTGCTCCATTTACATCCTGTTCAGGGTCTAGTTTAGGATCCCACTGTTGATGCCACATGTGAGAGTTCTGCTACTGTATCCTCCAGATGAGAATTCCATGGTGTTGTAGCTACATATTTCCCAAACAAAGGATATGGGATTTGAACTTGCAGCCTACTGACTCCATACCCAGCAATCTACTACCTGGCTAAAGGAGCATGTCCCCTTACTGAACTACAGTTGTAGTATCCAGGCTGCTCATTTCTCTCCTTACATAACTCTAACCACAGGCTGTAAGCCCAGTGCACAAAACACCACTGTATGTTCTTCCTCTTTGTGTTATGTTTGCCTTTTTCTGAGGACAAAAACTGAAGAGAAATTGAATTAAGCTTTAAAGCAATGTTCGATGATGCCCATCTAGATTTGTGAATATTAAACTGCTGAAAGTATATTAATGAATAAAGACAGTCAATTAAAATGTTGCACAAGCCAATAACTCCCAGTTTGGTGGATATCACATATTTGCCTACGTGGTAGCATGCATTTAATGAAATTGCAAATCATAACCAACACACAGCTGTGGTGAACATAGATGTTGAGAAGTTTTAATTTGCAGGTGATGTTCCAGTCAAGTTGCAAAATTTGCCTTTGTGAATAACTTCATGAACTGCCCACTTAGCCGCTTCGCATTGAGTTGTTCTGGGAAAATAGCACTTTTCAGGTGAAGTCAGGTGAAGGCATTGTGAAGTTAAAACTGCACCAGCAAATTTTCATGACTTCCCTTGAAAAAGTGATACTGCACCTGCCAAAAATCTTGTGAAGTCAGCACTTTGTGAATTTGGCAAACAGAGTAAATGAATTTTATGAAGCAAAATTTGCCAGCTGCATACATCTCTAGTGGTGAACTGACTGCCAAGAAGTAGAACAAAAGGATAGGTTTTACTGGTTTCTGAGCCTTTCTGGTTAAGGTGTTTTGGCCATGCTTGTGAAATGGGGGAGGTGCACAACTCACAACCAAGTTGGTTTTCCTGCCAAGCTGTATGAAACAATAAAATGTTCACTGCCTCAAATCATGTTGGCAAAACCTAAACTCCTTACTTCACAGTGTTTTGTGGAGGCAGACATGGTGTCCAGTTGACAAATTCTTTGAATATTTGCTCAAAGTAGAAAGATTCCTAAATTTAATTTTTAATGACTTTCAAAACAAGAAAAATTGAAATGTCAACGCTATAACTGCGATAAGTCCTCCCTCATTGGGAATCACCTGATATGGACTGCAACATTTTTAAATTGGCTATGCAATTCTCTGGATATATAATTTCACCAGTAGCTTCTATCTGACAAGTTATAGAAACTGAAACATAGAAACCGATGGCAAATAAGGGTGACTTGGCCCCTCCAGTCTGCTCTTTTCATTGCACTGCCTCTGGTTGGTAATTATCACTTATATATGTCCAATAAAATTAAATTTGAAAGCACTATGTGGGAAGAAGTGCTGCCAGCAGTTTGAGCATCAGTGTTACCATCACACATTCCCCTTCTCAATGAGTGATATGATTTTTATTCTAAAACCTTGTACTGGCATTACTGTAGGATATATCAGAACAACCACCCCTCCCCCATTCATGCCATGCTAGATGATGATAGACTGACGTTGTCAATGCTGTCTTGAGCAGGATTTTAAACTGTGAACTTCTGGACTAGAATTTAGAGAGCTGCCATTCTACTTGAGGCAATGATCAATACCCTTCTCCAGTTTCTGCTGTCCTCTGGTGGTGCAGATGCATTCTCTAATATTTACCCACACTAATATCACACCCCAAAACATACACTCACTTCTATGATGTGGGTGTATTATTCTGCTATACTGTAAGTATGCTATGCTTCCTAAAAGCTGGAAACTATCTTCCTACTATGCATCTCATCACTAACAGCTGTTCCCCATACCCAGCTAACTGACTGCCAGATACCATCTTGGAGGTCACTTGAATCACCCAGCACTTCTTGTCTGGGCTTGATCATTAAAGAATTTCTCCAGGAGAAAAAAAGAAAAATATGTTATGTTCCTGTAGGGTCATGCGATTTGTAAACTGTTTGCATAGTCACTAAGCTATCAAAAATGTCCAAATACAGCATTGTGGGACTGATAGCTGCAATACTATTTCCTAGCTAGAAAGTAACAATTAACTTCAACTACGTATCTCAAAAGCTTACTCTTGTTATAATATAATTTGCTATATTGTACAGATGAGCGATTTAGACTGTAAATGTAAATAAACTTGGCTAGAATATACATATATTTTTCAGGTCTAACAGTACATAATCCAGTCTTTTGCAAATGTTGTAAAAACCTTTAAGTTTCATGGCTACCGATGGCCTAAGGTAAGCATTGCAGATGCACTTAGGTTATGATAGCACTAGAGAGCAAAGGGCATAGTTTCAGGTTTTACAAGTTTGTAGCACAATTTTGAGCTTGCTTTTCTTTCAAGTACTGCACATTTGAAGCCACATACCAGTGCTGTTTGTGGGCAGGAAGGTGAGGCTAACAGAAGATGCCAAGGAGGAGGGTCGGCTGGACAGTGTAGGCTCCAGGAAGGTGGGGGTGGTGGGTCAGGGGCACAGTCCTCAGACAGGATGGGGTTGCTGGGAGAAGGCACCCATTGTACTGGCCAGAGGATGTGTGGGTCCTCTGTAGGGTGGCTGTAAGTTAGAGTAGAGGACCCCAGCAGATGAGGAAGCAACATCTGGTGGGGGACTCCATTATTAGGGTAGTAGATATGGGGAAAGGAAGATAAGGAAAGAGAGAGGTGAAATGCCTACCTAACTCTTTGGCTTAGAGGGATGGAAAGTAGATCCTAAGGATCGCTAGGGCAGTGGAGCAGAAGGGAAAGCTGCATATCATTGTCCACCTGGAGACTATGACTGGGCAAGGGACAGGGCTGGGATTGTGCAGGAAGACTTTAGGAGATGGGGAGTAGTCTTGGAAGGTAGTGCAGTCAGTACTCATGGTTGATGGAATGGTATAGAGAGGAGGAGGAGTTTGGCCACATTGAGCATTGTGGGCTCAATCTGGAAGGATAAGCACCCTATAAAGGGCAATGGCCTGCATCCATCTGGGAAGGGAATCACAGTTTTCAGTGGATGGGTTTAATATTACGCTGATGAACATTTAAAATAGCCAAGGGGGATGACAGAAGAAATCAGGAGGCATACACTGCCCCCTCACAGACTGAAATGGAGATAAGGGAGTACGGGGGTGGTAAATTCCAGGTTGCAAAATAAAGAAAAAGCAAAGTGGTAGAAATGAAAGGAGATGGGAACACAAATTGTAAAAGAGAGGGAAAAGGAGAAAGGGCAAAAGAAGAAAAAGGGGTAGCAGGAAGAGTGGTAACAACATGTGGAAGGCCATGTGTGCAAATGCAAAAGACTAAGAAATAAAATTTCAGAACAAGAGGCCATCATGGTGGAGCAAACCTGATTTTATAGCCATTACTGAGTTATGGTGCACAGGTAACCATGACTGGGATATGCTATACCAGGCTATACTCATTTCAGTAAAGGTAGGGTGAGAAGGGAGAGAGGAGGGTGATGTTGTATGCAAGGGAGGGTATCAAAGGACTGAGACACAGAGAATCCAGGGGGAATTGGGGTTGTAGGAACTGTGGATCACCCTGGAGATGGGCAACAGAACCACTATTCATACTGGTGTGATATATAGACCTCAAACACAGGGAGATAAATTTTATAAGGCACTGATTGAAGCCATTGGCACAATGGTAGGAAAAGGAGATGTGGTGCTAGTGGGGGGACTTCAATCTGTTATATGCAGATTGAGCCTGCTGCTTGCTTCAGCTAGAAGCAAGGACATCCTGCACTCTGCAGGAGTGTTTCAGGCAACTAGTCAGGAGCCCACTTGTGATGCGGCAGTATGGACCTACTGCTCACTAATAGGACAGTATTGCAGACATCAGGGTGAGACGTGACATTAGGACCAGTGATCACTTTACAGTGTGGTTCAAAATAAGGATGGCATTGGAAGTGAACCACACAGGATGAGGGACCTAGACTTCAGAAGAGCAGATGAAAAAGGTGACTGCCTCAGAGACAACCTGGCAGGGCTGGTGGGTGGTGGGGATAACCTGGATGAGGTGGAGGAACAGCGGGCTAAGTGAGACAAAGGCATAGTGAAGGAAACAAACCTCTGTGCAAAGGAAATGAGCAAAACAAGGGAAAAGAGACCATTATGGTCCTCAAAGGAAGTTTCTGAAAAGGAAAAGCTAAAAGGGTTGCTATCAGGCGGTATAAAAAGAGACACGGAGGCAAGAGGACAGCGAGGTGTATCAGGAGAAGCAGAGAGAGGCAGGGAAAGTGGTGAGGAGTATAAAAGTGCAAACTGAGGGAAAAATAGCCCAGGGATGACAAAGGGGACAAGACATTTCTTTAGGTACATAAGTAAAAAAGGAAGACTAGGGAAGGAAAGTGAGGTTAAGAAGGGCAGGTGGAAACTGGTGCTGCCAGTACAGCCTAGTGGTTAGAGTAACAAGCTGTGAATGAGCTTGCTATATCCAGCAGATCTGGTTTTGATTCCCACAGCCTCCCTTGCATACTGTGTGACCCTGAATAAGTAACTTAACCACCCCAGTGCTCCCAGGTAGCTCCCTGAAAACAGGCACATGTGCCTAGTGGACCTTACCCAGTTACCAAAAGAAGAATAATGACTGTATAGAAGAGGATTAGGAAAAGCAGATATCCTGAAAAATACTTTTGTTCAATCTTCACAGAGGAAAGGAAGTGGATGTGTCACGTAAAGCAATAAAAACACTGAGTGTGGGAGGTACACACGAGTCCTTTTACAAAGAAGAGAGTCCTGAATAGATCTGCAAACCTGAAAGTGGCCACTTGCCATGAAGCCAGATAGGGTAGACCTAAGGGTATTGAAGGAGCTCATGGAGGTACTGGTTGCACCTCTTACAACCCCTGGAAACAGGAGTGGTTCTGGAAGACTGGAGAAGGGCAGATGTAGTCCTGTTCATAAAAGCAGTAGCAGAGAGGAGGCTGATAACTAATTCCAGTCCTTCTGACATCAGTGGTGGTGAAGTTAATGAGTCATTGCTAAAGGAAAGGATTGTGGAGTATCTTGAACCGTGGGTTGCAGGACCTGAGGCAGCATGGATTCAGAGCGGAGGAGGTCATGTCAGACAAATCTGATAGATTTCTTGGACTGGGTGACTTGGAAAATAGATCAAGGTAAGGCTGTGGATGTTGCTTACTTAAATTTTAGTAAGGCATTTAACACCATACCACATAGGAGACTCATAAGAAAACTGGACAGCTTAGGGGTAGGTCTTAAGGTGTTAACTAGGTAAGAAATTGATTACTGGATAGGTGACAGAAGGTGGTGGTAAGAGTTCACTCTGAGAAAGGGAGGGCGACCAGCAGGGTGCCTCAGGGCTCAGTACTGAATCATTCCTCCTTAATATTTTTATAAGTGATATTGTAGATAAGCTGGAAGGGAATGTATGCCTCTTTGCAGATGACACCAACATCTGCAGTAGGGTAGACACTGCAGAGGAGGTAAAATAATGTGCAGAGACCTGAGAAAACTTGAGGAGTGGTCAAGGGCATGGCTGCTGGGTTTCACTTTGAAAAGTGCAAAATCATGAACCTAGGGCACAGAAACCCAGGGAGGAGTACAAAATGGGAGAAGAGGTACTGATGGTCACCAAACAGGAAAGGGACCTGGGATGAACCATATCTGATGACCTCAAAGTGGCAAGGCAGTGCAACAAGGCAGTAGGCAGAGCCAGTGGAATGCTGAGGTGCATAGGGAGGGTATCACCAGCAGAAGGAGGGAGGTGGTGTTACCCCTGTATAGATAGCTGATATAACTCTACCTGGAGTACTGTGTCCAGTTCTGGAGACCACATCTCAGGAAGGGCATGGACAGCATGGAGGCTGTCCAGAGGAGGGTAACTAAAATGGTAGAGGTGCTGCATTAGAAAACCCATGAGTGTTTTTGGGAGATTTAAATATGGGTGACACTGACTGGATCAAAGGTACTGCCCAATTAAGCATCTCCAAAGATTTTTGAATTTGTGTGGAGAACTATCCTTAACACAGTCAGTTACAACTCCAACAAGGTGTTCAAACATATTAGACATTGTGATCAATTCAGAAAGTATTACAATAAAAAATAAAGTGGTACAAGCACCACTTGTATGCAATGACCACAGTATGATTTAATTTGACATCATTTCTGAGATTTCCGTGTCTAGGAATGTCTCTGAAATCTTTCTTTATAAAAAGCTAATTTTGATATGATCAATAAAGCACTCACCAATATTGACTGGATGAATTATTTAATAATGCATCAGTGGAAGACTATGGACTATCCTAAATACAAAAAGCTTGCAAATAGCTAACACAAACATACCAAAAATCAGGAAATATTGCTCTGCTAAGAATAACCCAAAATGGCTAACTGTAAAACTTAAAAATTGATTAAAGAAAAAAATCACCTTTATAATAAATATCAAAAAACAAAATTCCGCCTAGATTGGCAGCATTTAAACAGATCCAAAATAAATGAAAACAAGAAATCAGGAAAGCAAAAAGCAGCAGAGTTACAATCGCGGCAGAAACAAATAAAACAACAAAACATTTTACAGTTATATAAACTCCTTAAAGAAACTATCATGTAAAGTAGGTCCATTAGCATTTGAAGATAATGTGATATCAGAACCAACAAGGATGGCCAATTTGCTAAATAATCATTTCTCTAAATATTTTGATACCCCTTCATCTAATACCTATACCATGCAAGATACAATTCAATCTGATATTATTATTTCTGAGGAAAAATTCTATATAAAATTAAACTTATAAAACTTGGTTCTTCCCCAGGCCCAGAAGGCATCTCCATTAATATGATCAAAATTATGCAAGAGCATCTGACCAAACCATTACACATTTTATTCAATCACAGCATTAAAAATGGAGAAGTACCAGCAGATTTGTCAATGCGAATGTTGTCATGCTGGCATTGGCAGTGGCAGTGGCAGTGGTGGAGCTAGAGACGTATAGTGCTGTGATTTTGTTAATGTGTCCCAAAAGGTGATTTTGCACAGCGAAAGCACGCCCATTGTGTGCGCCACAGCTGCGAAACGCATTTTGAGCAGGCTGTGAAAATGGCAGCTGGACTGTTTGATAAGGAGGTGCACAAATGCCAGTGGTGAAAATGTGGCATGAAAGTATTGCAGATTGACGAAGTTACAAGGGTGCATGCAAACTACGCAGTGCAACGCAACACAGTCATTTTAGGGACTGTCGGCACCAAATTTTCAACATAGGCATTTTAGGACCTCTGCTCATAAATAGTGTCACCGTCATTTCCTCAAACTGTCCCGAAACTGATTTCACCGTGCAATCTCTGGCGCTTGGACATGCGAAAACACATTTCAGCCAGCTGTACTGTTCATAAGGAGGTATGGAAAATGCCAGTGATGAACAGCTGGAGTGAAACTATTACAAATTCACAAAAGTCACGAGCGTGAGTGCAAACTGCACAATGTACACTTGTAACACACTCATTTTATTGACTTTCATCCCCAAATTTTCAACATAGGCATTTTAGGACATCTGCTAATGTACAGTGTCACTGTCATTTTCATAATGTGTCTCAAACATGGACTTTCCACAGCGACTGCGCTATTCTGCGCCAGAACTGCGAAAACAGATTTTGGTCAGGATGTGAAAATGACAGCTGTACTGTTCATTAGGAGGTGCAGAACAATGGCACTGTTGCAAATCTGGAGTGAAAATATTATAAGTTTGTGAACTTACGGCGTGCGTACAAACTGCGCAATGCACGCCATAACACAGTCATTTTACGGAGTATTGTCACCAAATTTTCAACACAGGCATTTTAGGACCTCTACTCTTGAACAGTGTCACTGTCATTTCATAATGTCCAGACTTACTGATTTTTGTACAGCGACCAGCGCTATTCTGCTGCGTGAAGTGCCAAAACAAGGTATAATACTACCTTATGTGGTCTAACAAAATATTTAAGAGTGATATTTATATTTGTAAAAGTGCAGCATTTCTGTGTATTTGTCCTGAATAGTATTTGTTTCACACAGCCCTAGTAAACAATGATGAGGAGAATAACAGCATGAGGAAAGATGTCGTAAGTTTGGGCTGTGCTCCACAACATAGCAATTAAACTTTATTGCCAACAAATACAAAGTAATGCATACTGGCAGAAAATATTCTCAGCTAGCATATGAGGCAAGGGACTCAGGGATTATAATATACAGTAGTCTAAAATCATCTTCAAAAACCAAATAAGTTACTGGGGTGTATCAGAAGAGATTCTCACTAATAGCAACAGGAAGGAAATCTTGTCCCTGTACAGGTCATTGGATTAGCCACACCTGGACTACTGCATGCAGGGTTGGAAACCTCATCTAAAGGACATGGAGAGCTACAAACTATTCAGTGGATGGCGACAAAAATGATTTAGGGGCAACAAGGTAGGACATATCAGAAGAGACAAGACAGTCTAAACACGTATCCACTAGTGGACAGGAGGAAGAAGAGGAGGGGCATGATAATAATCTACAGAATCATACTGGGTCATAATGTCGTACGTATAATAGCACACAACATTATGCGAATCCGGACCTATGCGCTCTTACGTGTTGGACCCCTGGAGTTAGAATCCTTAGTGGGAGCTGGTCCGTGGGTGCTGCCCCTTATCAGGGAGTGTGGGGAGCCAGGCCACCCACAGAAAAAAAAATACCAGTGAAGAGCGCAACGCTAAGTCGACAACATTCTGCCATGTAACGGTTTTGACTCCATGCCCTACAGAATGATACATGCAGGACATGAGAGTTGTCAGTGACACCATGTTATTATGTCAACTAAAGAGTAATATGACCATCATAAGACACAACCTTAAACTAGTGTGGAAACTTCAAGATGGACATAAGGATATATTGTTTTACAGAAAGGGTAGTGACTGGGTGGAACCGACTTCCTAGTGATTAATGATTGTACTATTTTGGGGTTCAAAATTCAATGGGATAATTACAAGAGAGGTAATTAGAAACAGACAGAAGATAGAGGCTCTGGAAAGATTGAATAATTTTAGGTATGAGCGCTAGAGACAGACAGCCACAGGAAAAAGCTACGGCACCACACCACAAAGCCTTGTGCTCTCAGACTCCGCATTGCTGATTTCCTACCACACCATCAAGAACTACGTCTGTCTGGCAGGGGTAATCTGGGCACTGAATGGCCCCACCACTGAAGGGTAAGTCTGTGATAACAGGTGGTGGGGTTAAGCAGCAGAAATCACAATATGGGGCTTAGAGATCCCCAGGGTAACAGGGTCCACCACTGCAAGTAGATGCAAAAAAATAAATAAATAAAAAAGAAAGTTGTTATTCCATGGTACTGACATCACAGCCATGGGATATCAACACCTAGTAACATCTGTCTTATTCGTGTTTACTGCCAACTTACTATACAGGTAAGCTTAGGTATGTTTCAATGTGCTTACACAACTGGGTGTGGTGTTGGTTTTGCAACTTGCTGAATAAACTTTGTTGTGGCCATTCACGTCTCTGTGCCTTGGGACTACCATCCTGTAGGGATGCCCAAGGCAAGGAACCCTGGAGGAGGGTTCCACCCCTAGAGGTGCTGTGGAAGGATTCCTTAGGCTAATGGTAGCTTAGGAAAAGCCACCAAGGAGAGAGCCTAGCCGCTGAAGGAGGGGAGGATGGTGGGGCAAAGAAAATTGCTTCTGAATGAAGGCAGGAAGGAGAGTTTTAAATAGGTCAGGCAAGAAGTGGCGTGGTGTGGTTGTTGCTTCAACCATTGAACCACAGGCTTAAGCCTTTAATTCAATGTGCTTATGCAACTTGGTGTGGTGTTGTGCTTATGCAACTTGCTAAATAAACTTTGTTTGGCCATTCGGCCTCTCTGTGCCTCAGGACTACCACCCTGTGGGGATGCTGCAGGCAAGGAACCCTGGAGGAGTTACACCCTAGAGTTGCTGCAGGAAGGATTCCCTTAGGCTAAAGGTAGCTTAGAAAAAGCCTAAAAGAAAGTAGATCACAAAAGCATTGCAGAGGTAATGAGTTGGTATTGAGATTTGGACCTTCACATAGATCTGCAGAGAAATGGTAATGGTTAGCAGATAACTTGAAATGAGTAATGACTTTAACATGGTAGAATGAATTATAATGAGAGGGTATAACTTCCCAAGGAGAGAGGGAACTGCAAAAGAAGGGCCACCATCCATCTCCATCCATCAACGAAACCTACCTAAATAACTGCAGAAACCTATCTAAGTAACCTAGGGAATTACAACTAAAGTAACTAGATATTATTACCTTTGGCACTGAGAAGAGGAAAAACCCTTAGAGGAGAAACCTCTGGGATCCAAGGCCTAGGTCACCTTCCTCCAGGCTAAGGATGTTTTGTTTTAGTGATGGCTCTGCTGTTACAATTTTAGGAACCCAATCCAAGGGAGGAAAATATTTTAATTTGGTGGAAAGCTCTTGCAATCCCTCTAATGTGAATGTGTGAAGTGTCATGAACGATCTCTGAAATATTGGATACTCTGAAGCAAGAGTGGGGCCCTCAAGGTGGGAGGAGGACAGCAATGACCACTGAGGCACTCAGCCAGCCTACCAACTAAAACAGACCAGGTGAACCAGAGGCAGTTGTGGGGAGAATAGCATAGAAGTGCCACCGAACCCAATTCAGCTAGCTAAAGGAGTGCTCTTGGGTATGAGAGTCCCATCCTTCATAGCTGAAGTCTTAAATTCTACATTGAGAGGTGCCATTGATATGGCTACATAGCTAAAGCTCTGCCCAGAGTGAGGATATTCCCACCATGGGTCAGTTGAGAAGGACCCCACCTCGAGTTTCACAGGCTCAAGATGCAGACTTCATGGATGCAGATTGAGACCATCAGCTGCAGGACAGGCCCTGAGCTACAAGAAAGTAATGGTCATGGCTGGCATGCTCCGATTTATGATTGAGAGCATACAGTCAACGCCAGTATGCTGGGCAATATGATTGACTGAGATGATTGACTGATGAGATTGACTGATATGAGCAAAGCCAGTGGAAAGCAAGCCGACCAATTTTATTACAGAAGGCTATGTTAATGGCACTAGGTTATACTGATGTGGGTAGGTGGTAGGAGACTGGTGAAGCCAGTGGCCATTGATTAGCTGCAAATGCCAGAAACTTGAACTGATAAGGTTTAGGTAATTAAACTGATATGGTTTATGCAGGATTACCTTAAATACCATTTATTTATTTATTTAGTTTTTGTTGACCGGTAAGTGCACAAGACAAATTCTGCCTATTTTCAGGCACAACTCATGGAGGGGATACAGATGAATGCCAACTGACCTTGAACCAGATTAAGCTGTTGGTGGTATTTTTAGTGAATGGGAGAATTTGGCCAGGGCACCGGGAAATTCTCAACTCTTTCAAGAAGTGCCATGGAATCTTTAACATCCACCTGAACTACCACAAGTACAGGCAGATGGGTCCTCGGTTTAACATCTCATCCAAAAGATGGCACCTTAGGAGCACAGCATCCCCCTCATGCTGTACTACAGTATCAGTATTGGGATTTAATCCAAGTGTCTGATGTGGGGATAGAACCCACAGCTTTCTGATCTCCTGGCCTCAGAGGCAAGTGTGCTACCTGCTGAGCCACAGATACTGAGCGGTAGTAGGAGAGCTGTAATTAAACTGATGAGGAGTATGCAAGAATATGGCAAAGGAGCAGGGCAAAAGTCATTTAAATTACATAAAGCATGCTCCTGCTACCCAGTCCCCGCCATAGTAATAAGGGAAGCCACAAGCTAAGCGTCATGAGACCAAACAGCTAATTTAAAGACTGAAGGTTTCACTATAGATAGAAATTAGAAACATACTGTTTAAATGCCAGTGGCTATAAGCAGGGCTGACATACCTTGGATTGAATAAATAGGCAAAAGTAATGAGAGTTTGAGCTATGATTACAAATGAATATGAGTCCTGCACATAGGACTAGGACAACAGTAAATTTATGATAGAATGTAACTTGGATAGTAGGGAAGAAAACCCCAGAACTGTAGAGGTGCTCCCTGTTTCTCACTTGATTTGATTGCTTTCATTAGTAGTGCAGTAAGATATGACGTAAAGGAGCCTGGTCTGATAAGCTGTAGCAGAAAACCCCAAAGGAGTAGAAGCAGCACGGGAGAATTGTAGAGTTGGGAGTTGCAGCTGATTAGATGGAGCCAGCACTGAGTAAAGCCAATCCAGGTGCAAACAATTAAGGTGGATGTGCACACTGTTAGAGGCAGGGAGAACATGAGAGCTGGACAGCACACAGATAACAACTGCAGTTGAACAGACAGATTTGCTAAAGGTATGATAAACCAAATGGGAGCCTGAACAGCACAAGGCAAACAAAGGACAGCAGAACACTAGAAAAATTAGAAAAGCCTCAAATGCAAGCAAAGGAAAGAGCAGGTTGCTAGGAAAACTAGAACAACCCCCTCGGCCCCCAAAAAGAAAGAAAACTGAAGAAACACAAGCACGCCAGAACAGTAGAGTAGACACAGACAACAGAGAGAAGCAAGAGCAGCTGGAGGCAAAAGCAAAATACAGACTGAGAAAAGTAGGAGAAACACAAACCAGCAGAACAGCAGCACCAATTAAGCAGAAATTCCAAAAATGTAAGAGGAGGTGGAGTCCAACAGAGACTCTGGCGGCAAAGAAAACAGGCTCTGAATGAAGCAGGAAAGAAGAGTTTAAATATGTCAGCATGGGGAATATGGCTGTGCATCATTTGCAAAGGCAGATGTTGAAAGCAAGGAAGATACTGATATGGTTACTAACAAGAAATTAATATTTTTGCATGGTTTGCCACCAGAGTACACCTCTTTTGGAAAACCCATTTTCCTATAAAATGCACCAATTTTATTTATTTCCCTATCAATGTATCAAAAATCTGAAAATTAAAAAAAGTTTACTTTTTAAGACTTCAAAAATATAGCCACCTATTTCAAACAGTTGGACAGCAACATAAACATGTTTTATTTACTGAAGTTGCACTAGAAGTGTTTATACAAGTCAGTGTACAGTATTTTAAATACTGCTATGGTATTTGTGCAACTTTGGCTGAAAATATCTCCTCAGCCAGAAATGTTAGCAATCTAGGCTACACATAATTAACAAGCATTTGTCAATCCTGAATGTTTGCTTGCTGATATTAGCATTGGAGGTGCAGGAGTTAAGACAGATGCAGAATAGGAATGGCAGTGAAGTATTGAACTCACGCCCCACCTCTACCCTGAAGAGATGGACAGGCATTGGGGTGTGCCTTTGGGTCATCACCCATAATGCTCATGCCATGTCACCTCACCCTATCCTGCAGACACCGACAAGTATTGAGGTGTGTCTTGGGGTGTTAAGCTTTACAGTCACCCCATTCCCATAAGGACATACGCTGAAATGGGTGCAGAATAGGAGAATGGGGTGAACTCTGAGGCCAAAGAGTCCAAGGCACACCTCAATGCCTGTCACTGGCTTTCAGGGTGGGGGTGGGGGTGGAATGGTGTGAGCATTACAGCTGGCAATCCAAAGGCACACCCTGACGCCTGTCAGTCTGTACAGGGTGGAGCGTTATGGTTAGAAACCCTAACACCCCTGGTGTTTTTTGGTATTTGCACTCCAAATTTTCAACATGGTCTTTTTGACCCCACCTCATGCAAGCATTTGGGACCTCTGCTCATGAACAATGGCACTGTGATTTTGTGAATCTGTCCGAACGTTGATTTCCCACAGTGACCGCCCATTCTGCACCAGATGTGCGAAAACACAGTTCAGACAAGATGTGAAAAATAACAGCTATACCATTCATAGGGAGGTGTGAAGAGATGGCAATGTGGAAAATCTGGTGAAAATATTAAAGTCCTCGAACTTATGAGCGCGTGGAAACTGCGCAATGCACGCCAGTAACACAGTCATTGAGTGGAATTATTTTACCAGATTTTCAACATAGGCATTTTGTGACCTCTGCTCATGAACAGTGTCACTATGATTTTCTTAATCTGTCCTGAATGTTGATTTCTCACAGCGACTAGCCATTGTGCACCAGATGAGCGAATACACATTTGGGGCAGGATGTGAAATAACAGCCATACTGTTCATAAGGAGGTGTGCAAATGACAATGCTGAAAATCTTGAGGAAAATATTACACCGGTTACGAGTGTGCGTGGAACCGCGCAATGCACGCCGTAACATAGTCATTTTATGGACTTTTTCACCAAATTTTCAACATAGGCATTATGGGACCTCTGCTTATGAACAGTGTCACTGTGATTTTCTTAATCTGTCCTGAATGTTGATTTCCAACAGCGACGCTGGCCCAATAAGCCAGATATGCGAAAACACTTTTACGGCCAGGATGTGAAAATGACAGGTGTACTGTTCATAGAGTGAAATGGAAATGTTGAAAATCTGGAGTGAAAAATATTACAAATTTGCAAAGTTACGAAAGTGTGCGTGGGAATCGCGCACACATGCTTGTAATAGTCATTTTTGGAAATTTTTTCACCAAATTTGCAACATAGGCTTTTTGGGGAGCCACTCATAAACAGTTACACTGTTGTTTTGTTAATCGGTACCAAAAGCGTGATTCCACGCAGTGACCACGAACTCACCTTTTTTGTTTTAGTCTTTGGTACCGGGCAGGCCCACTAGGCACAAGTGCCTGTTTTCAGGGGTGACCTGGGAGCATTGGGCAGTTAAATTACTTGCTCAGAGTCACACAGTATGCAAGTGGAGGTTGTGAACAGGTTGTAGGGACTGAATAGCCAGATGACAGTGACTGAATTCATGAGGTGGAGTCCCAAGAACCCCATGTTGAAAATTTGGTGCCAAAATTGCAAAATGGCTGAGATAGCCATCTAAGTTGAAAAAACCCATTTATGACATTATAGAGCTTGCCGGCATTTTTTCAGTTCGTGGTCGGCTTTGAAGACTGCAGACATGTTCCCTCCACTGAAGATCATCCGCCCAGGCTCTGGAGGTAAGTATAGGTGATGGGGGTGTGGGAGATCAGGTGTGCAGAGGGTGGAGTGCGGGTTGGGGAGGGGCACGAAGACAGCGAGGGGCGTTTTTATTTACAGGTGAAAGAAAAACAACAAAACATAGCGGGAAGGTTTTCCTTCACAGGGACCCCCAGCAGCAAAAACAGCTGATTGTTAAATGACAGGGTGCTCCCTGATTCCAGCTGTAATTTCTTTCAAGTTGGTGGCATGCTGCAATACTGCTGCCATCAACAATGTGCTCCTCTGTTGGCGCCACAGAGACCAGCCCCAAAAGCACTGCCGGCATTGGCCACAACACTGCTGCACCTCCACAGCCCGCTACACCAGCAAGCTGTCGCAACATGTTTCTTGCACATATGCATAAGCAAACATAAAAGGAAGAGTCCTGGATTTCCATCAATGTATAGTTTGAACCACAATACCAGTATTTATAGTTCATGAGACCGTGGCCCCCAAATTTGCAAAAGTATTGTCAAAGTGTTCTAATTACAGACATGTGTACTAAATTCTGACAGCAACACTGATTTTTTTTATAAACGTTAGCAACTTTTAAACATGTCGACATTACTATAGACTTTAGTTGATGCACAGTAATTTAACACTTCTACAATGCCTGTGCAACGCTGGAGGATAATACCTTCTCAAGCATAAATGCTAGAGGCTCACGCTATATACCATTGAAAAGGGAAGATTACCAACTAAGAGTGAAATAGGTGAAGTACTGTGACTAGCTTTTATAGCTCAAGAGATAGTGGGCCTGTATTCAAAGGTCAGGGTAAGCCCCATGCTAAGTCTCTTGTGCTAGCATTGTTGTGTGCAATACACAAAAGGTGGAATATTTGTACAAGGTAGGTAGGTAAACAAAATTTCATTAGGATATGAGTATTAGGACAAGTACTATTTACAAAATCATTCCGAAATAGGCAAGTTACAAAAGTATATATAAATGCAATACATATAAATATCACAACAGCCTAACATACAAATAACACCGACTGATACTTATCCTAACAATGTACGCTGACATGCATGCAGTGGCAGACTAGTAATGTGGCTATGAAACTGCTTCATTGTTTCAATGCTTCTCAAATAAGGAGGAAGTTTGTCCCAAGTTACAGCAGCCTTGTATGAAAAGGTCATAAGGCCAAACCTTGAATTTGTTTTGGGTATAACTAAACCACAATGCTTAATATCTCTTCAAAATACATAATTTTCACGTTTGGAAGTCTGTCAAATAAATGACAAGGGCTTCCTGTTTTAATTATAGTGCGGAAAGCATGTACAAATATACCCCGAGCACAGCACAAAGCTAGGTGCTGACTTGTTTACTGAGACACAAAGCACAATACCCTACTGGTCAATGTAGAGTATGACCTGGATATAAAACAGTCAGCCCAAGCGTAATGTATCAGTTAGTATATCCCAAACATGTTAACACTGTTACACAAATGGGATTGTATTTGAATATCCCTATATGTAAATGAGGCCATTCCCCAGCCAAGGTGCTAATGGGTCATTACAAGGTGATCATGCAGTCATTTCAATCTCATTAACAGGATTGTGCTCCTTGGATCATGGGAAGCCTGGACCAGAGCCCAGTGTTAGCAGATGGCTATGGAACTACAGAACAACTCATTACTAAGCCTTGGTCTCCTGCCCTTCTTACGCCCTGGCCGTGCTGTAAATATGTTTACACACACACCTTCATGCCTTATTGCTTACTTATCATCACTTGAGGCTGGTCACAAAGAGCTCTTAACCAATGGGAGGCAGCTTGAACAATGCCTGATGACATCACAGTGACCTCTGCTGCACTCAAAACAGCAGTGAAATCAAACAGAAACAGTTTATTCTTCATTAGAAAGAACAAATCTAAAAGGTTTACAATTTAAAATACATTGTATGAATTGGACATAATGACTTCACTCAGAATATGGCCTTTATCATACCTTGTGAGGGGCAGGACTTCCATTGCTCACTATGGCTCTTCCACTCGTGAGCTGTGGTCCTGCTCCCTCACTCACAATGATAAATGGCATATTCTGAGTTGACTATATATATATATATATATATATATATATATATATATATATATATATATCAGCTTCTCTATGTCTTCTGTGCCTCAAAGTCATGTATGGGCTGTTTAAAAGTGTCCTCCATATTGTGCACTGAGTTTAAACATGCCTCTCAAACGCAGTAATTTGTGCAACACATAACTACCCTTAGAGCCTTCACAGTGCTTTGAATATAGCTTAGCCCACTGTATGCAAGCCCTCCCACTCATTTACATTTGTGCAGTCCCTAACTTTATGCCACCACCCGCAAATTTGTGACATGCAAACTGATGCTTCAAATAAAAGAAACCCAGTGCTAAGTCAAACTCAAGGTGGCACACCTTATTTTGGGCTGGGCAATGTCATTGTCGTGATTTTAAAGCTTTGACTATCTGGTCTATTGTCCTCTAAAATTGCAAAGATATTCTCAAAGTTTTTAAAATACACTGATGTGTTTAAGCTACTTCCACAGCAACACCAATGTGTATAAAATGCAAGACATATTTATTTTGATATATACTTTGAGCTCGAATTCCCTCTTAGAACCTCTACAAACTCCATTTTAGTTGAGATTATCCTCACCTCTCAGCTCACCATTTCCTCCCAGAACCTCAACAGATCCCTTTTTTAGCTAAGATTATCTCTCCATCTGCCACCCTGGTGTTACCTCTCAGAAGCTCAAAAGACTCCCATTTTTTCTATTTGTCTCGTACTCTCCTAACTCAGCATTCCTCCCAGAATCCCAAAATATCCCCCTGTTTATGTTGTCTTGTGCCTGTGCAAGAAACATGTTGAGGTAACTTTGAATGTTGTCTTGTGCCTGCACAAGGAACATGTTGAGGTAACCGAATGTTGTCTTGTGTCTGCACAAGAGAACATATTGAGTAACTTGAATGTTGTCTTGTGCCTGCACAAGGAACATATTCTGTAACCGAATGTTGTCTTGTGCCTGCATAAGGAACATGTTGATGTAACTTTGAATGTTGTCTTGTGCCTGCATAAGGAATATGTTGATGTAACTTTGAATTTGTCTTGTGCCTGCACAAGGAACATATTGATGTAACTTTGAATGTTGTCTTGTGCCTGCATAAGGAACATCTGATGTAACCAGATGTTGTCTCGTGCCTGCACAAGGAACATGTTGCGGTAACTCAGAATAGCACGTTTGGAGGCACGGTCCTGTTGTGGCCTGTGGTATCGCTGCTTTTGGGGCTGGGCTCTGTGGCATGAATTAGATTGCATGCTGTCTATGACAGCAGTGCAAAAGCGTGTCCACCACCTTAAAGGTTTTAGCCACTGCAATGAGGGAGCTCCACCTCATTGCAGGGTGCCTGCCTAGTGTAAATTTTGGTGCGACATGGCGGCGCTGTGCTGTCCACCTTGCACAGTCCCCAGAAAAGCCGACTTAGGAGGGGTGCCCCAATCCCTGTCGGCATCATCATCATGCCGCCCTCCCCAGTTCATCTGCTGTGAGGGAGCCCAATCCCCATCAGCATCATCCCCACACTCTTTTTATTTGCGTAAATTGCCCAATCCCATCAGGCTACAATCCAAAAAGTACCTGCAGGTGACACCCCTCCCCAGTTCATTTGCCAACAGGGATCCCAATCCCCATCGGCATCATCCCTCAAACACTCTTTTTCTATTTGTCGCAGGGTGCCCAGTCTCCGTCGGCTCCAGTCCCAAAAAAAAACATACAGGTGACACACTGGGAGCCAACCCCAGTGTGTCAAATGTTCTGTAAAAACAAAACCTTCCATAATTTCCCCTCTCCCAGTAAAGTAGAAAACAGTCCGTTGCAGTCTGCAGCCCCTCCCCCCAACCCAGCCCACCCACTCGTGCCCACCTCCCCTCACCCTCCCCACCCCCTACTTACCTCGAGCCCAGCGAATGATCTTCTGTGGACTGGGGAACACATCACTCTTCAAAGCCACCACAAACTGAAGAAATGCCGGTAAGCTGTATAATGGCATAAATATTTTTCAACTTTGATTCATATCTCGAGCATTTTGGGAGTTTGCCACCAAATTTTCAACATGGGGTTATTGGGACCCCTCCTCATGAATTCTGTTACTGCCATGGCATTATTCAGTCCCAAAAGGTGATTTTGTGATCACTCAGTGGAATCACCCTTTGGGACCGATTGATAAAGCGACAGTGCCACTGTTCATGGTGTGGCCTCTCAAAAAAGCCTATGTTGCAAATTCGTGAAAAAATAAAAAATATTGTTTACTGGCGTGCGTTGCCTAATTTTCATGCACGCTACCTTCGCAAATCTGTAATATTTTCACCCAGATTTTCAGTATTGGCATTTTTCCACACCTCTTATGAACAGCATAGCTGTCATTTTCACATCCTGGCCTAAATGTGTTTTCACACTTCCGGCACAGAATAGCGTGGTCGCTGTGGGAAATCAGTGTTCAGTGAAAATCACAGTGACACCTGTTCATGAGCAGAGGTCTAAAATGCCTGTGTTGAAAATTTGCTGATGAGCGTCCATGAAATGACTTTGCTATGAGCATGCGTTGCGCGAGTGTTCACACACTTTGTCACTTTTCATATCCTGGCGAAATGTGTTTTCACATTTCCAATGCAGAATAGCACAGCTGCTGTGGAAATCAGTGTTTGGGACAAATTAGGTAAATCACAGTGACTCTGTTCATGAGCAGAGGTCCTAAAATGCCTATGTTGAAAATTAGGTGACAAATGTCCATAAAATGCCTGTTTACAAATAACTTTATGCGAATTTCACGCATACGCTCGTAACCCGATAATTTTTAATATTTGTACTCCAGATTTTCACCAGTGCCATTTTTCACACCTCCTTATTAAGAGTACAGCTTTCATTTCCATCCTACCTGAACTGTGTTTTGCACATCCGGCATGCAGTGGCGCAGTTGCTGTAGAAAAATAATGTTCAGAACAGAGTAAGAAAATCACACTAACACTGTTCATGAGCAGAGGTCCCAAAATGCCTATGTTGAACATTTGGTGAAAAATTCCATAAAATGACTATGTTACAAGCATGCATTGTGCAGTGTCCATGCACAGTCATAAGTTTGAGAATTTGTAATATTTTCACTCCACATTTTCAACATTGTCATTTTGCACACCTTCTTCTGAACAGTTCAGTTGTCATTTGTCACATCCTGCCGAAATGTAGTTTCCACATCTGGCACACAATCACATGAGTGCTGTGGAAATCAACGTTTGGGTAGATTAAGATAATCATAGTGCCACTGTTCATGAGCAAAGAGATTCCAAAATGGCTGTGTTAAAAATTTGGTGAAATAATTCCAGTAAATGACTTTGTTACAAGCGTCCGATGTGCAGTTTTCACACCGCTCATAACCCGGGAATGTTTAATATTTTCACTTCAGATTTCCCCACATTGCCATCTCTTCACACCTCCTTATCAATGGTGCAGCTGACATTTTTCGTGTGGTGCAGAATGGCGGTCACTCTGGGAAATCAATGTTTGAGACAGATTAACAAAATCACAAGGACGCTGTTCATGAACAGAGTCGCAAATGTTTTCATGAGGTGGGGTCACAAAAGGCCAGGTTTTAAAATTTGGAGTGCAATACCAACACACGCCCAGGGCATTAGGGTTTCTAACCATTACATCTCACCCTGTACAGACTAACAGGCATCGGGGAGTCTTTGGATTGTCTGCTGTACTGCTCACGCCATTGGTCCTCCATCTCCACCCTGCAGCCACTGACAAGTATCAAGGTGTGCCTTGGACTCTTCAGCCACAAAGTTCAACTCATTCTCTATGCTACACCCACCTCAATGTACTTCCTTATGAAATGGGGTGAGCATAAGGCCAGATGACCCCAAGGCTACATGCGACACTTGTCAGACTCTGCAGGGTAGGGTGAGGTGAAATAACATGAGCCTTATGGCCAGCGCCCAAATGCACACCCCAATGCCTGTCATTCTCTGCAGGGTGGTTGATATCGGTTCATACTTCATTGCTACTCTATTATGTGTCTCTCAAACTCCTGCACTGCCAATGCCAAACCAGCAAGAAACATTCTGCATTGGCAAATGCTTGTTAATTTAGATATATCCCTTCCAGCTCTACATTTCTTCTTAGAATCCCATAACACTCTGATTTAATTTAGATTTATTCCTCTCCTCCCAGCTGTCATTGGAAGATAATGGTGGTTTTCTGTTAAAGAACTACAGTCAAAATTTACAAAAACAAAAATATGTTGTGCAGAGTGGTTTGATGTGTATGTGTAACCGTGAGTGCGTTCTCTCCTTAGTTAGCTGTTAGGATTTTTTTAATTAGCTACTTGTTTTATATCCTCTCGGGATCTCTAAGTCTCCTTTTGTTGCCTTTCCTTTTACCACAATACATCCTGTTCCATGTGACAGTGCTGCCTTGGAGACCATTGATTCAGTGAGTGCTGGCTTACTGTCTTGTCTGCAGCAGCACTATGCAGTTAAGAGTCTTTTGATCTGCCTTCAGATTAGTAACTCTTTCTAATCCAATCATTTTGTTATGTTTGCTGTACTTGCACACTAAATGTTTTGTGATGAGTACAAGGGGATTTTGGGGGGGTGTCACTGCAGGCCATTGCAGTTGAAACTGCTAGGGGCTTGGCAGTCTAGACCAATGACCACGCAATGCGCATTGTGGTCCTGACACATCTCTGATTGGGGGTATGAAACTGCATGTATTTCAAAGGACTGAAGCTGCTCCAACCAGAGAGGGCTTGATCCTTTGATCTGCATGAAACCCAGCCAGCAGACAGCTGATCAGCTTCAAAACAGTTACAGCTGCACACTGGAGGTTTGCTACGGACCTTACCAGTGTGCAGCTGCTATAGCAAGCCTATAACAACAAAAATGTCTATTGATATCTGTTGCTGGTGCCCATGTAGTTCTTTCCCCACCTGACCCTCCCTCTTAGTACCCACCATCCCACCCCCAAAAATAACACTGACACTGGGGTTGCCAAATCTGATGTCCACCTCATAGTTTTTTTTAATATTGCCTGCAACAGAAAACCATTCACTGGTGTCTGTAATTGGTGCTCCTGTAACTCTGTCTCCCCACCCAACCCTCCCTCTCAGCACCCACCACCTCACAGTTCCCTCTCCACAAACATAACACTGACACTGGGGGTGCCCAATCCCAGTGTCCACCTCATAGTTTTTTTATATGGTTTGCAACAAACAAAACCATCCGTTAATGTCTGTGGCAGCCACTGCTGTAACTGCAGCCCCGCAGTTTAGTTATGCACCAGTAAAGCCCATTCCCGGTGCTACCAATATAACACACTGACACTGGAGCATCCAATCCCCAATGTCCACGAAATAAAGAAAACACACCTCCTATTTTATTTTTAAAATAGCCTGTAAATAAGAAAATGGTCCATCGATGTCTGCAGCTGCCACCAAAACTGCAACCCCCCTTCCCGCCATTTATAAAACACACTGGGGAGCCCAATCCCCAGTGTCCAGTGAAATAAAGACAACATCCCTTGTATGTTTTTTATAGCCTCCAAAAAAAGCGGTCCATTGATGTCTGTTGCTGGCCTCCTGTAACTGTCACCCCCACCCGACCCTCCCTCAGCACCCACCACCTCCCAAACGTAGCACTGACACTGAGGTGCCCAATCCCTCAGTGTCAAAACCTGAAATAAAGAAAATCTTCCCTTTGCTTTTTTAATAAAGCCTGTAAAAAAACGTTCATCGATGTCTGTTGGGTGGTTAGTTCCTCCCCACCTGCCTCCCACTCAACACCCACCATCCTACACCTTCCTAAGCCCTTACTTACCCACCGAAGTCTGACACCGTAATCTTCTCTGGAGCACAGACCGTCTTCACTCTTCAAGCCAGATCATGAATGAGGAACTCAGGTATGCAGTTCGATGTATTTTAGTGGGTGTTGAACTTAATAACATAGCGTGGCCATTTCTGGGTATTTTTGCCCCATTTTCAACCTGCCTTTATTGGGACCCCCACCTCATGAACAATTACAGTGACTTTAGGCAAATCTTTTCTGAAACATGATTTTGCAGTTGTTGCATGAAACCACCTTTCAGGCAGGAGTTGAAAATGTTCTCTGCTCTTGTTCATGAAATGGGGTCATAAAAAAGCATATTGAAAATTTGGTGTAAAAACATTAAAAAACAACAAAGTTATGAGCCTACATTGAAATTTGCAAACACAGGCTCCATAACTTTGGTAATTTTCTTTTTTAATTCAGTATACTTTATTACTTTTAAGAATCATACAGGATAGGATCCAATACAAGCACGTCAAGAAGCTGCATCTAGAACAAAAGTAACACACATAAAGCGATACAATACTAAAACAAACACACAACACAACTTTGGTAATTTTCCAAATTTTGACCCCAAAGTTTCAACATAGCCATTTCTTTACTGTACCATATGAATGTGATCGCTGTCATTTTAAAATCCTGACAAAATATGTTTTGTACCTGTGGCACAGAATGACATTTCAGTGGTGTGGAATAACGTTTTGGCAAAGTTTGAAAATCTTCACCTGCTGGGTCCATTAGGTGCGGGTAATAAGAAGGCTATGCTGAAACTTTGGTGTACAAATATGGTAAAATGCCCAGGCTGACTGAACATTACACTATTTAATAATTTCATTAATTTTGAATATTTTGACTCCAAACTTTCAGCATAGCCATTTTTCCACAAAACCTCATAAACATGACATGCATCATATTTTAAATCATGGATGAGATGTGTTTTCACACCTCTGGTGCAAAATGACATTTGGCCAATATACTATACATGGTACATGTCATGTCTACAGCACAAGGCAAATCCTAAAACAAGTATTTTTAAAAGTTGAGGTCAAAATGAAAAAATAAAAAGGTGCATACCAGCAGCAAACATTGCCATTGATAAATGCTTGTTTCTTTGGGTGTGTGTGTGTGTGTGTATCCAGGTTTAGCCAGCAGGAGTGAATGTTTCATTTTAAAGCTTTACTTTTCATCAAACCACACACAGCTGTAAGCAAGCATTCAAATCATCCTGGGTTATCAGTGCTATAATTAGTGAAGATGTTAGCTGAATAGCCCATTTAATTATCCTCAGATACTTGCCAAACTGTGAGTATAGCCTTTATGAATGTTCACTGGATGAGGAGAAGCACTTAAACACACAGTTCCAGTGCTGCAGACAGGACAGTAACAAGCACTCACTGTCAGGAGTCATAAAACAAGTAGAAAATTTAGAAAAAAAATTCCAATAGCAAACATAGAAACATAGAAACATAGAATTTGACGGCAGATAAGGACCGCTGGCCCACCCAGTCTGCCCATTTCCCTACCTACTGGATAAGCTGCAGATCCTAGTTAACCGAAGCCTACTTCTTCTTACCCCACCCCCAGAATTGCCTTATGACTGTCCCATGCATTCTTGAATTCCACCACTAATTTTGACTCCACAACCTCCTCCGGAAGGCTGTTCCATGCATCCACAACCCTCTCTGAAAAAATACTTCCTTAAATTACCTCTGAGCCCGCCTCTATCTTCAAATTGTGCCCTCTTGTTCTTGCACACCTCTTTTTGACAGATGCTACCCTCTTGGACTTTGTTGATTCCCTTGAGGTACTTGAAAGTTTCTATCATGTCCCCCCTCTCCTCCTTTCCTCAAGGCTATACATATTAAGCTCCTTAAGTCTCTCTTCATATGTCTTCCGGTGCAGACCCTGCACCATTTTGTCCCTCCTCTGGACAGCTTCCATCCTGTCTATGTCTTTGCAGAGATTGGGTCTCCAGAACTGCACATAGTACTCCAGATGGGGTCTCAGCAGCTGTCTGTACAGAGGGATAATAACTTCCTGTTTTCTACTGGTGATGCCTCCCTGTGCATCCCAGTATCCCCCAGCCCTCCTTGCTGCCCTCTCACATTGCTTGCCCACCTTAGGTCATCTGATATGACTACCCCAGGTCCCTTTCCATTTTTGTTGTTGTTAGTATCTCACCCCCATTGTGTACTCTTCCACTGGGTTTTTGTTTCCCAGGTGCATTACCTTGCACTTCTTAGCATTGAATCTAAGCTGCCATACATTTGACCAGTCCTCTAACCTTGCCAAGTCCCTTCTCATCCTTTCCACCCCACCCTGTGCATCAACTCTGTTGCAGATCTTAGTGTCATCTGCAAAGAGACATACTTTTCCTTCCAGTCCTTCCGCCAATGTAAACTTATAAAGACATTGAAGAGGACCAGATAATACTGAACCCTGCGGTACCCCACTAGTAACCCTCCTTTCTTCTGAGTGACTCCATTTACTATTACTCTCTGTGTCCTATTCTCCAGCCAATTCTTTACCCAGGCTGTTATCTTGGGACCCACTCCCAGGCTGGTTAACTTGTATATTAATATTTGTGTGGGACTGTGTCAAATGCCTTGCTAAAGGAAGGAACCCCACTAGGACTACACACACCTTTCAAACACTGTGCACAACATATTTTTGTAACTTTTGACTGTACTTATTCTTTAACAGGACAATGTCTTTCTTCTAGTTTTACTTACATTGACATGTTTTGAATTGCTCGCCAACTTTTGCTGGATCCAAATCTAAACAGCTGCTATTTCTCATTGTTATGTTTTGGAATAAAGTTGATGAGTTTTAATCATGCACGTGACTCCAAGGGAGGCATGGGGAGGAGCTAAAGTCCTCAAATTCTATTTTTCATTGAATTATGCCATTGCTCTTCACCAATAATAATTATCAATTAAGTCCCTCTGCTCTTTAGGTGTAGAGCCTCCCTTGGTTTCATTTTATACTGGTTTATTTGCATGAAGAACACAAACATTTAAAACCTTATAAAGAATAATGGGTGTGTGTGAGCCTTTTCTCATTCCGCACAGAACTAGAATGGGCAAGTTTTACTGACCCAGTTTGAATACCGATCCAGATACTCAGGAGTTTAACCCAGACATACATACATACAGACATACATCACAATATACAGTGGCGAGAACATAAGTGCCCTGGAATGATACAAAGGGACTATATGCATGGCCTTGAAGGCACATAATGATGACATTACAAGCGTGATTACCTAAAATAGAACATGTTAGTTAGGCAGTAATAATATTGCTTGGTTGGGGACCCATGTCTGAGGCAGGGTCAGATCAAGATTACATACAAGACTTGACTAACACTCTTGGAGACCCCAATAAGAAATTAATGGCTACCTCTAAGTCAATTATAACAAGTCAGTGAGGCCTTGAAGTACTCCTTGAGCATTGCCTTTGCAGGCTGGAAACTGGAGATGGTAGGGAGTAAGGTGGGAAGGCTATTTCATGTGTGAGGAATTCTGTATCTGATAGAGGTTTGATCCACATTGTGTCTTCAGTGAGGAATTTGGAGTCTATTTCTCTCTCTGGCTGTAAGTGATAGGAGGAATTAGAGCAGGGTGTAAATAAATCACTGTGGTACCCCAGTAGCTTACCCAACCAGTGTTTGATGCCTTGCAGGACAATATGGAGAGGCGCCTCATAGGAAAGGGGCTCAATCTGAGTGCCTGGTACACAGTATAATGGTGGGTTCAGGGACAGCAGGCTAAATCAAATATACAGAGGTTGTTGAAAAGGGGGGAGCTTAGATAAGGCACTATTAGAGTCTCTGGAGAATACCATCCCCATAGTTTTAGCAGGGGATGATCAAATGTGCTACTACAGTTTTCCTAGTACTAAATGGGAGACAATGTTTAACCCTATAGAGGGCCCCAGGTTTAAGGAAGCACTTTTCTGCTATGTAATTTATGTGTAGGAAGTAGTCGAGATGATGGTCTAGGCTCCTGCCAAGGTATTTTTAAAAGGTTACGGAGTCAGTGGGGTAGCCTGATAAGGAGTGTAACTTCAGAATGTAAGGGCTGATCTCAACCAGTGAGAGTTGCTAAACAGCACAGTAACAGTTTTCTTATGATTCATAATTAGTTGATTGATGAGGAATCATTTTCCTTTAAAGTCGATCTGAAGTGATTGCTCTGTAAAGGGGTGGGGGTGGGACCAGATTATGGTATCATCAGCATACATGTGGGACTTAAAGACAGTTAAGGAGCTGGGGAAATCATTTATGAATATCGAGAAAGGAAGGGTCTATAACCTCTAATGAGATAGAGACCTGAGGGAGATTGACAGTCTTAATTTAACTGACTGGGTCCTGTCTGAAAGGTAAAGAGGAGGCAGAGACACAAGCATAAGGCTAATTAGTTTGGCTAGGAGCAATGAGTTATTAACTTATCTAAGCTTGTCCAAGTCAGTAAAAGAATGCACCGTTTCCTGGTTAGTGTCCAAGTGTGAATGGATATGGTAATTGGATATAATCAGAATCTTTTTCTGTAGTAGCCTTTACCCTGGCTGTAGAATTAACCTTGGTTGAGAATGAATACAGATGAAAATATAATGCAGCCTGCCTACCTACTGAAGATGAGCTGGCGTAGCTCTCATTTTCAGTTTTCTGAAACCAATACCACTAAATAATGAAGGAAAAAATAAACCTGGTCTGCTCCAACTTGACCACAGCAGCCACTGGGATTACATAAAAATGTTTGCCCAACCACTCGGCTATCTAACTTTATGTAATGTTATTTTCTGATTCTCCTGCTTTTGGTGAGACAGTGTGAGAGAGACTTTGCTCATTCTTTCATAGCTCCTTTGCTCTGTAAAGAATCCTTGCAGAAGTCCTTAATGGGCAGACTAGGTGGGCCAAGAGGGTCCTTATCTGCCGCCAAATTCTATGTTTCTAAATCACTGACTGAAATCCTACTTGAAGTAAACTTCACATTTTATCTTGTAATGTGCTTTCTCATTCTTTCTTCATTCTGCTTTCTGGGGGCAATGAAATGCCTCCAAAGGAAAACCAAGGCAGCTGACAAGGGGTGATATGGAAGCTGGGAAAATGGATAGAGTTGGTTGAGGCAGTAGGGGCACAGGCAACGTGATTTAACACAAATATGATCCTCAGGGGCCAAAATCATTGCACAGTAATTATAGAAAATAAAACATGGTGTGATGTGATTCAACTTGAAATTTATAAATACCCTTGATGCGTGATGCTTTTCTTGAGCTTCATTCTTGGGAAATACATACCTCGTTTATGTATAAAATTGTCATTACTCACACCACCTTGCATTATTCTATATATAAAAGAGCATTTGACTGCCCCAACTGACCTCATAGTGACTTTTATGAAATCATATTGCTCACCATGACAACAGAGTAAGGGCTGCATTTTCAAAGTCTTGAAACATGGACAATTACGAATGGCACAATTATCAATTTTCAGCTGTGCCTGCATCAAAATAAATGTGCCAAAACATTGGATTGCTATTTTCAAGCATTTTGGCATATTTATATTTGAGACACCTACTGACTTTACAACAAAAATCAATGCATGTGCCATTATTTTGATACATGCATAATTTTCTTTCTATTTTTCCACATCCTGCAACTGCAATGGCCTCACTCCTTCAGGCGGTCAAACAGGATCTTCCCCCGTCAGCCCAGGTGGTGTCAGTTCTGCTGCATATCACCCATCAGACCCTTAAGTCTGAACCATTAGGCACCCCTGTTGAATCTGACTGATCCCTGGCAGGAGGCTGATCTGGGGATGTTGGCAGGAGGGGCAAGAACAGCCTATGCTGCATGACCTGGGTGGCATAGGGAAGCCTACCATAGGCCATCATCTGGGGCATTGGCAGCTATTTTCCTGTTTTCTGGGACCCCACCCACCTCCTCTGCTATTCAGTCAATGCCACATCCTGGGGCAGGGGTGTTCAGTGTGTGGTCATTCATGCCAAGAACAGCTCCCAGAGCCACCACCAGGATCCACCACCAAAGTGACGAATAGCAACCCACCTACCTGGGAAGGAAGCAGCCAAGAACACTCAGAACTCCCTCCTGTTGGCCTCCACTCCTGGCATCCAGGATGGGGCATGATCCAGGGTTGCCAGCATGCCGAGCAATGCTCCATCACTTGATGCCACAGAGCCAGCTTATGTTATTTTCTGAGCGCATCTTGCAGCATGTGCAAAGAAGAAGTAAGACCACGCTTCATGTGGTCTAACATTTTAGTGCAAGTAGGGCAATGGTGCTACAGTTATGATGCAGGTTGTCATGTGAATCTAGAGGGTCTTTGAAACCCACCCTATGTCTTAGCAGTTTTGAGGTCAGTCAAAATCTTTTTAAAAGGGTCGTAAAATAAGTACTGTATTATCTGAAAAGTTGGTAGACCAATAAAGGAGAATGGTAAACTAGAAAACACAAGGTAAACATAATGGTTGTAAATATAGTTTTTAATCTTTTAGTTTAGCAGTTACATGCTTTTAAATGTGATACAGTCACTGTTATGTGGCAGAAGGGAAGGCAAGACTGACCACAAATCCTTTCCTCGCAACTATTCTGTGCTATTACATTATGTTAACAAATAAGTTGGCAAAATATTATATAAAACCTTGAAAGTGAAAATGTAATTAAAAAGTGTTCTCTACAGTAATATGTAAGAAATTAAACAGAGTGCGTTTTATAAAGTTGTTTGCTAAGGGGATATATGTTCTGTGAGATGGAGACCAGGTGGTATCCCTGCTAATTCAACTCCTGCTATGCCACATATAGCTCCACAGGTTTGGAGCCACCCTCTTCTTATGTCATTGCATTTTTGATCCTCGCATCCACTGAAAATACTCATCATGTGACGGGACACAGAACACACGTCTCAAGAAGATAGGGCCTCTCTGTTATCTGTTCTTTGTCACTCACACACAGTCATTCATTTATACCTTAAAGGCTTCAGTCTTGTGGTTCATGCCCTCTATGTATTGCAAGAAAAATGAACTAAAAGTCAATAAATAAATAAATAAAACCAAAGTTGACAGCAATGTGTTGAAGGCTAATCTGTGGCAACCATAGCTGAACTCTTCAGTGACACTCAGGAAATTGCCACGCAAATTGGCATACTTGTTTTGCATCTGTAAAAATCTGAAAGCCATTTCTAGTATTCAGTGGGCCTTAGTTGTAGGTGGTTTGAGAATGAGACTCAGACAGCAAACGGCAGTGGTAGGTGGCCAACACTCAACGCAGGAAGTGATATAAGCTTCCTGTATCAGCTGCCTCACTGCTTGTGTTTGTTTCCCAGACTCATTGAAAACTACCCCTTTTCCCCAACTTATTTTTCTGCTCCCCAGCACGGAACTCTCTCAGGCCACTCCTCTGCTTGAATCCACTCTACTGCCGCTGTGAACCCTGCCATCTCCATTATACATTACTTTCTCCCAGAGCCCCAGCCTCCTTATGGGCCAGAGGAGACAGAAGGGGCAGTGGTAGGGAATCAGCATTGAGCATGTGGTGGAATGGCACTGGGAGGGCACGTCACCTATCTGGGCTGAAGGGGATTTTTTTCCCATAGTTGTCCTTGCTCCCTCCTCCCACCCTCCCTTTGCGTGGTGCACCCCTGATGCCATGGTGCATGGCAACCCTGCAGCATCAGCCGCTACCAGACATGCAGTCCACATTCTGCAGTACCCCCGCTCTCCACAGGGGTCACTGGAATGCCAGACAACCCCAGAGGAGAACGGCCCAGCAGATGCTCAATCCTTTCCCTCCCCTGCCGACCCCGGTGCCCAAGCTCGCTCCTGAACTCTGGTCACGGTGTGTCGTGAGGTGTGGCATCCAGCACCTCAACCCTCAGCACCACCGGGCCGGCATTGAAAACTACCTATGACTAGAGTCTATGCAGAGTTACAAGAGCTTTCTGTCTCATTTAGTAACAGGCAAGACATTCCCTCGGACTAACTGGGACCAAACATGGTTCTAAAAGGTTCTTGCTTTTGAACCTCTTGCAGGGATCCTAGACCTAATGAGATTCATGTATTTTACAGGAAAGTTGAGCCATCTAAGTTAATTGCTATCTCAACTTGTGCTGGTTATTCAGGAAATCAAGACAATGAATCCTTCATAATGCAATGTATAGAAAATACAAGAAAATACCCTTGAAGTTGCAGGGAAAATGTCAAGCTGAGCTGTGAACCCTGTTCTTTTCTAACCCAGTAATGCACCTGCATTTACATACTCATGATGATGTTTGCTAACTACATGCTGATTACTCATTTTCATATTCATGCAACAGTATTCTAACTACATGCTGATTGCTCATTTGCATATTCATGACATTGTATGTTTACTGCATGCTGAGTACTCAGTTGCATTTGAACCCCTAGAACTGAGTTTTTTTTTTTTTTTAAATGGAGTAGTTCTGTTTGTCTTAAATTTTGCAACCTGTCAAATTCTTTTGGGCTCTCAATTTTTGTTAGTATACCTGTTCTGCCCATTCCTTCTTAAACAGAGTACTTGTATCCTTTTAATCCAAATTGTTAATTGAGGATGCAAACACAATCACCAGGCTGATGGGATTATTTATTTATTGAATTTTGTTGACCGGTAAACCCACTGGGCCTATAAGTCCCTTTTTCAGGGGCGACTGGGGGATACAGATGGTAAGCAACTGAAATTGAACCAGATTAAGCTGTTGGTGGTATTTTTAGTGAATGGGAGAAATTTGGCCAGGACACTGGGAAATTCCCTACTCTGCTTTGCCTTGCTGGTGGCAGGGCGCTGTTTGCAGCCTGTTGGGGGCTGCTCAGTGTGCTTCTGGATCGTGATGGAGGAGGAGGTTGCAGTTTAGGCTCGTCTGAGTCTGCTATGGAAACCTAGATGAAACGGAGACTCCTTTATGGGAAACTGAGTTTACACAACGAGGTGTGGAAATGCTACAGACTGAGTCTCAGTCTTGTTCTAGAACTTCTGGTTTGGAACCAGATTTGGAGGATGTGGGAGGCTTTGTGGTTTCCTCAAACTTGTCTACGAACGACTGATGCAGCAGTCAGCTGCGGGTCTGGAGGAGAAGAGGTGCGCTGTGTTGGAAATGACAGAGGAACCAAGACAGTGGTACTTCGGGTTTATGTTCATTGGATCTTCAGAATGCGGCTCCCTCGCTTGGCCTGCTGCGATGAGTGCTTCACAGGCAGTAAGGCAACAGTTTGGGTGCCACAGAAACTTTCCTTTCCTCACGAAGGATTGGTTGGCTGAAGGGGCTCTGCTTGACTCTGGATGGCTCGGACTGCAGCGGGACAATGGATCCCTGACCCAGAATGGAAGGACTTTCCGACAGCTTCCCAGTTTCACCAATGCATGCCAACACTGTTAATGATCTGAGCTCAGGTATGGACTGCCGTGAGGGTTCTGGGGATATTGTTATGGCTGTGCAGCATTTAGAGGCGTTCCTTGGCCTTTTCTAGGCTAAGTGCATTTGCAAATCTAACAACAATGTTTCTGGTTTACAGGAAGGTATTGCTCTAATTCTTCAGAGGTAAAGACTGGTCTGCAAAAACCTAGAGTGCCAATGTCCGACTTGTTTAAAATAAACTAGAACAACCCCAGAAGGAATGCGGTTAGACTGCATTATAGGGGTGGGTTGCAAGTCCACCCTGATAGATATTATGTTGCCAATAATTTATTGAAGGGTTCTATGAAATTTTTCCAGTCAATATCTTTGCTTTAATATGCATCTCTGGAGAAGACTCCTTTGATGTCAGTTTTAAAACATCTCGTGGTCTGGAGAAATTTTGGGACAAATACTCACACTGAAATCTACCCCTCTTTGGGTCCCTTTCTACGCTCTTCCTCTTACAAAACCTCAAATTAGACACATTACAATTATGTTTAGAAATGAAGGGGTGAATGTTGGCAATATCTATCATTGGTTGTAGAATAGATGCAATATTTTAGGTCCTCCTGAAGCCATTCTGGATTTAGAGGATCTGGACTGGTAGTTGGAGATTTAAGGTAAAACTGTTTCCAGGTTAATAGCGAGGTTGTACATTTACCAAATAGTTTTTGGGGGAAGGATAGAGGTTTGTTTTTACGGCGACAACCTCCTGCTTGTTACAAATGTGGGGCTAAAACTCATATTAGTAGTTCCTGTGATCTATTTAAATGCTCTCTTTGTGGGGTATGGGCATTCAGTGGATAGATGTGAAAATATTTTCAGTGTAATTTGTTGTGGAAAGGGCATGCTTTTCATCAATGCCCTTGGGCTACACATAATAAATTGGGAGGCTGGGATCAAGAAGATTTGGTACATAAAGCTCAGGCAAGAGAGGATTGTGCCCTCACACACACTCTCCTGAGGCTGATGCAGGAACTGCACAGGAGAATGAGGATGGCCTTCACCCTGCTGCAGAGGAGGTGGCTCTCTTGGTTCCTGTTTCTGTGACCACTGTTCCACTGCCCTCTGTTTCCCTGATATTCAGGATTCAGTCTCAGCTCCAAAGCCTGCAACCTCTTCCATGCCTCCGCCTTTTGAAACTGTTAAACCCAGAAGGTTCACTAGGGCCTCTATTAAACAACCAGTAGTTAGTCCTATTTCTATGGAAAATTATTTTCTCCTTTACAGAGTGAGGAGAGAGAATCAGATTTGGAATCTGCTACCTCTCATCGCTCTGAATTGATTCGGAAAGCGAGGACAGTAAGACTACTGAACTTGCCAAGGAGAAAAAAGGTAAAAAGGTAAACAAAGAAAGGCAGGCTTTAGTCAAAAGAGTAGATCCTGAAGGTAACCTTTTCTATCATGGCTACTTTAAAATTAGTTTCCTTCAATGTGTGTAGTATTAAAAATTTTAAGAAGAGGCTTTCACTCTTTTCTTTTTAGTACTCTACAAGTTGATATCATTCTTCTTCAGGAAGCCAGATTATCCTCGCTTGCTGAAATTGAGCAAGCGAAGAAGAGATGGGTTTGGGGCCCTTCTTTTTGGACTTTTGGGCCTGATGTGGCAGATGGGATAAGGATTCTGTTAACCTCCACCTTATTCAGGATTTCTAAATTGGTTGATATTTGCTCTGGCCGTGCTTTACTTTTGGACTTTTGTTGTCAAGATTTTGACTTTCGTCTTGTTAATATTTATGCTCCACAACAACACTGCCCAGATTAAGTTATTTGATGAAGTTAAACCTTTTCTTTTTACCAGAAGGCATATTATTTGGAGGAATTTAATTGTGATATTGACTCTAAATTTAAGGGTGACTCTCAGAAAAAAATGTACTGTGATTCTCTGACTTTGCGCAGACAGTTAAGGATGCAGGCCTTACTGATGTGTTTAGGACTCTGCATGCTACTGGAGGTGCTTCTTATCATAGGAATGTTTTTCCACTCATATTGATTTAATTTTTGTCTCCAAATATTTGACCTCTTTTTCTCAGGTTAGACCAACAAAATTTTGGACCATCATATTCTGACTTGTTATTTGAGTTTAGCTGGGATACCTCCTAAGGTGTTTTCAGCTGGTCCCAGGCAGCTTGAATATGTCCCTTTTGGAGGCTGGGGATTGTGTGGAAGGTTTGGAAGTTTTATTTGCAGCATGATATTCCACTATTTGTTTATATGAGAACCTATCTGAATGGTGGAAGGATACTAAATCTGAGATTTGGTCCTTTTACTTTCTAAAGGAAACACAAAGCTAATTCTCGATATGTTACCTACTTACAATCAGCTGTATAAATTAATGTCTTTTCCCCTAGAGATAAACTACACTTTCAATCACAGATTACTGAAATTAAGAAACAAATGTCCCTTTATCAATATGATAGGGCTAAATCTTTAGACATGGAGTTTAGATATGGGTTACGATACTTGCCTGCCTCCAGTCCTTATAAGGCCTGTAAACAGCGCCTTGACAAAACACTGATGACAGGGTTATTGTCTCCTATGGGTAAAATGGTGACCACTGATTTAGAAGTGATGAATATAGTAAATACCTTTGTCTCTGACTCTTTTAGTGGGGATCCTGGTTCCGCTAAGCCTTACCAGCTGAATTTCTAGCCCTTCTCCCTGCTATGGATGCCAAGTTTTGAAAAATTTTAGCACAGCCTATTTCTTCCCTGGAAATGGAAGGAGTAATAAAGGCCTTAAATACCAAAACTTGCCAGGTTTAGATGATATACCTAATGAGTTTTATAAAGAATTTCTTCCTGTTATGAGTATTTTTTTTGCCACTGGTGTTTAATTTTATGTTAACCTCTGACTTAGGCTTTCGGTTCAGTATTTCTTTATTGAAATTCATTTATAAGAAAGGTGATTCTTCTTTATTGACAAATTGGAGCCCATTAGTCTTCTTAACAGTGATTATAAGATTCTTTCTAAAATTCTTACCAATCGATTGGCATTAGTTTCCAGTTCTCTTATTCATCCTGCACAAACTTGCGCTATTCCTCAATGCAAGATTCAGACATAATCTATATCTGTTAAGAGAATTATTTGAGAGTAGTAATATGGGGTGGGGATCTGGCTTTATTGTGGCACTAGATCAGGTCAAGGCTTTTGACAGAGTTAGACATCCTTACTTGTTTAATTTGTTGCTTCATTATAATATTCCACGTCCCTTTGTGCAGTGGATTGCTATGCTTTATTCTGATGCTACAGTACTCCGTTGGTGAATGGTTTAATGGGGTCAGAGATCCGGTCGTTAGAGGGTTAAGTCAAGGCTGTCCTTTAAGCCCTCTCTTGTATCACGTATGTTTTAGACCCTTTAATTCGTTATATTCAAGGAATTAGCTGTATTGCGGGATTGCCCAGATATTTCTCTGCCTTAGAGAAAATCACTGCATATGGATGATGTGACCCTATTGATGCACAATGAGACTTCCTTCAAACTGCACTACACTGTTTCCAGACTTGGGGAGGTTATTCTGGAGCTGAAATAAATACGACTAAGAGTTTTATTTTTTCTTTACATGCTGCTCAGCAGTGTCATTTTGACACGATGGGTATTCCTTTGTATCTACACCGTAGAAATTTTGGAGGTTTGGTTTGGCCCTGGTGATTTGGTTACTTTCAACTGGGAGCAGCAGTTAAGTATAGGTGAAGGTAAAGTTAATTTTTGGAAGCAATGGAAATTTGGGAAGAAAACGTGTTTTTATCATTAAAAATTCTGTTACCTGTCTTTTATATTTAAGTTATCTCTACCCACCTCCAGTCAATTTAGAAACCAGACTCTATAGTATTTTTTTCAAATGGTATGGGGCAATAGACTGAATCCTGTCGCAGATACCTATTTGCTGGTTAAGAGGGTTGGATTGGCCATGATTAACCCGATTGTCTTTATCATTCCATTTTTTATTTAATTCCTTTAGTTATTTATGGGGACCGATAACTTTAGCTTGGCAGGTTTGGTCACACTTTGGGCTCGATTCTTTCAAAATGGACTGTTTTGCCCTAAAATCTTAAAGCAGGATCAGTTACGGTTTATGGGATTTCCACTTTAAAGAAATGCCATCAATAGAAGTGTTGTTTCATACTTTGATGTTACATTCTAGAAATCTTTTTATACATATAGTTTTTGAAGTACAAGGCGTGATTTTGCTTTTTCGAGTGTGTTCCGACCAGAATGACTTTTGCCCTCCACAAATTAACTGACTTTAGGCTCCCTGCCTTTGTGTGGGATATAGTATGGATGTCTGTTCAGGGTAGGTTAGGGGTGTGGCAACCTCAAATATAAACCTTTAATAGATAGATTTTGTCCAAGACCATTATGTATTAATGTAGAAGAAAGTCTTTCTCATTTTTCATTACTTGCTCTTTTGTTAAAAGTTTTGGACTGGCGCTGCTGTTCATTGGAGGATGCCTTTATTGTCGAATATTACTTATAATACTTTACTTTTAGGGGATTACACTGGGGCTTGGAACATTTATCATCCTAGTACTTTGAATGTTTTTTTTTGCTTTACTTCAGTTTTATTTATGGCAAGCTAGATGTCAATTTATATTCCAACAACAGCTTGTTTTATCTTCTACTATAATCTCTCAGGTTGAGGATGGTTTGCTAACTGTTAAATGCAAAGATCATGAGATTTACTGAAGTTAAGTTTTGTTCCTTTTGGAATCATTTCTTTTTATGATTTTGATACCTTCTGTTTACCTTCATATTGCTTATGTGACCTATTATTATTAATCTTTTGTATGTTTGCATTGTATCCTGATTTATGGTGATGTTATGTTTTTTTGTTCAATAAACTTCCCTACTCTTTTCAATAAGTGCCATGGGATCTTTAGCATCCACCTGAACTACCACCAGTCCAGGCAGATGGGACCTCAGTTTAATGTCTCATCTGAACAACGCTGTCTTATCTGTTAGTCCTATGGAACCTATCCATTTTTCTTATTAAAAGTGCATTTTTGCCTAAGCATTTTGAGAATGGCACTGAGATATTTGGACATTCCTCATTTCAGCAGTCAGCATCCACCATGCCATGCTGCCATACTGTAGATCCCAAGACATACATCACACCTCATTTCAATCTGACTCAACAAGGGCATTGTCAGTTGAGCAGTGGCTTTGATTTGTGGCGATAGAGCCTAGAGGTTAAAGCACCAAGCGCTGAACCTGGAGACTTAGTAGACCAAAGTAACCCTTTCAAAGGTAAGGGAGCTTGTATTATATTACATAGAGCCAGGATATTCAGGAAAGTGGACTCTTGTGAAATTTCTGAACTTGTCTGGTATGGTCCTGTGATCAGGAATGGGTGAGCTGGTGAGGATGCAGCTTACAGAAGAGTCAAGAGTTCAGAAGGTCTCCTTTGTGGATTTAATGACCATGTTTTTATGTTGTGTGCTGGGGCCGTGAGATGTAAGCACCCCAGTTGCTGATTTTGTTTAAATAGGGAAGGGTCTCCCCAGTGGCTGAGGAGAAGCCCTGATTTTCCAAAAGCTGTGTTTAGATCTGTGTGCTGGGTCTCTGAATCAGCAGTGTAGGAAAATAGAGGAGGTATCTCTAGCAGTGGATAAGGACGTCTTTATAAAGTCTTCAACCTTCCATTTTATTAATAGCAACTAAAGATATTTGTTTTTTAATTTGCCCTTAGGCTCCTGTGACACTATGTACCCTGCCTGTGAAAACAAGCCACATGCATTTGAAAACAAGAATGTTTTCACTAGGGGTGTGCATGGGCTGAATAGTATTTTCTGAATACCATGAATAGTAGGCTTCCTGAATATTTGGATGCATTTTCTGAATAGTTCACTACTCGGCCACTATTCAGTAACTACTATTATATGAGATTTGCAAGTCTCGCAGAGCTTTATTAGCCACTCAAAATTGTTTCTTGAGCTCAAAGCAAGCACACCATGTGACTTCCTCACTCTGAGCTGGTAGAAGACAGGAGACAGTAGTTTCTGAGAGCTGCTCTGCAGTACTTTTGAGACCTTAAACTTACTAAAAAGAAATGCTTCTACAGGTTTTCTTGGGTCAGTATAGTTTTTGATCAGTGTCAGAAAAGCTATGTTTGGCTTTCTGACAGGTATTTTGTCCTTATTGCTGTACTCAGTTACAGGGACTTGGAGGGCTATCTGCTAACCCCTTCTCTGCTGCTGTCTGACATAGCTCCAGTGTGATTTTTGGGGAGAAGACATTTTATTTTTGTGTTTTGTTTTTTCCTGTTGTCTGGTTCCAGGCTTGATTCCCTGCATAACTGATGAGGGTGTCTGCTAACTCCCCTCCTGCAGGTCACTGCTTATAATTTGCTGTATATGTGTAAAATATTTGATTTTGTGAGGCTTCACCCTGCTTGTGCATGCTTAATATATGTTTTCATGAGGTAGGGCCACACATGTGCACAGCTGTGAGCACACAGATTACAAAATAAACTTCTTCAGTTCTAAGCCAGTCAGGCTTGACTCACTGAATTAGTATTGTTAGTCTCCTCTGGTTCTGGGATCCCTGTACATGAGGAAGAAGAAGAAGAATCAACATTTATATAGTGCTTTTCATACACAGTGTATCCCAAAGCACTTTAAAAGCAAAGCTAGACTGGTAGTGAAGTGACTAAATGTGTGGTGTCAGCCATATCGCACATCATCACCACACACAGCCTGGATAATTGCATGAACTGGTTTATGGGAAGGGAATGTTGGCCAGGACACCAGGAATGTTCCTACTCTTTGTGAAGAGTGCCCTGGGTTCTTTACTTCTACCTCAACACCCACCAGGACAGCCCAGGATGGGCAAGGCGACCTCGGTTTAACATCTCGTCTGAAAGATGGCACCCCCAGCAGTACAACACCCCCAGTACTGCATTCGGATGTCAGTGATTTTTAGGTGCAAGTCCCTGTCCCAGTGTGGGCGAGAACCCATGACCTTCCGGTCCAGAGGCGGATGTGCTACCAACTGAGCCACGCTGACATGGTGGCCGACTCCCCACTTCTACAGCACACCGCACACAATTAAGCTGTGCTTGTGAAATATATCCCCTGTGAGTCTGTGCTGTGTGTGTGTGTGTGTACAGTTGTGCACATGCATTTTTGTTTTGTTATTGTTTTGTTAATTAAACCATTGCATTTAGTGGAGCAGGCTTGTCTCACTGTGTTAACTGTATGTCATCTGTCTGTTCCTTGCTCGGTTCCATATTTGACTAAATAGGTTGCCCTTTTCTTCCCTTCTTAGTAGCAGTGTTTTCTTTACTGCTACTTTTTTGTGGAGCAGTATAACTGGAAAGGTTGATGTACTACTGGCTCCACAACCTCTAAGTAAAGCATCACACACACAGGTACTACGTAGTAATAGTTTGTGTTTACCCAGTAACCAGTAGTGACCTGATCTATCATATCTTTAGCAATCTTGCAAACGTGCTTCTTGGTCCAGCCCAAGCAAAGCGTCTGCACCACTGGCCCCAAGTGGTGAGGACAGGATGATAGACCACAAACATACAGCACATCCACACAATTACTGCTAGTGTTGTCTCTGGGCTGCCAACCCCCAAACAATCTATGTAGAACAAAAGAAGCACTCCAGTGGGGTCAAGTAACAAAATACAGTTAAGAGCAGCTGGGCATAAAGTTGCCAATACATTTGTTTGTGCTAAGGCTGGAGAATGCCAATACAGCCCTGGTGCTTTGAACCTGGACTTTGTCAGGGTGCATATTAGAGCGATACAAACACGCTATGAATATACAACCCTTAAAAAAATACACACTATAAATAAATGAAGTTAAAATGAATGAGACTGAGATGCCCTTATAACAAAACAATCCACAACTAACATACCCAAGGATGAAACACTGCATCAAGATTATAGAACATAGTTCATACTGTGGTGCCAGACAGTACATAATACAATGCAGTATTTTGCAAAATTGCTGTAAATGCTGCAGTATGCTGCAAGGAGCAGTGTAGTTTAATGGCAATTAAGCCTCCAGTCATCCAATATTTTGTGGCATATCATTTACTGCAAAGTACTGAAATGCATCTTGTTTTGCTCCACTGTAAATTATTGATACATAATACAATTCCAGAGAAAGTGGTGAGATAGACTACATAGACAATGACATATAGGTGTCTCTCTTTATTCAATGGGCTCCGATATTGTTTCTCCCAAGCAAGCCTTTTTAGTTCTTGTAGCATTGGTAATAGTACTACTACCACTAATACCGTTAGCAGTACTACTACTGCTAGTGTCACCACCTGTCCACCTGTCGTTCATTGTCACATCCTGTTGTGCAGTAGTAGAGGAATTAGAGCATACATGCTTTGTACAGCAAGCAGCAGACACCACCACCAGTGTCCCCACTGCTACCATTATGGCTGCTACATCCACAGCCAGTGTGCTTCCCACACCACCAGTGCCATTCTTGCAGCAGCCACCCTTTCAGCTGTCACCACCTGCAGCTACTGCTACCACTATTCCTATTCCCATAGCTGAAGCACCTTTACCCCTGCGGTTCAGACCATGAACACCCTCTAGTGCTGACCCAATGCAATGCTTGATATTGTTTTCAGAGTGCTATGTGTGTTATGTGGGATCAAGTGGTGCTACATGAAGCTTGTGTTGCATTAGTGAGAGCTCAATGTTGGTGGCTAAAGTGTCATTAAGGTGTATATGGTATACCATGTTCAATGGGTAATTAATAGTGTTGCTGAAGTGCTGAAGTGCTTTTTAAAGTTTCCTTAAAAAACACCTTTTCTGGCGAATAATGAATACCAAATTCTTGGGACGAATACCAAATATTCGCGAATATTTGGGAAAGATATTTGCAGAGCCCTAGTTTTCACATGACACATATGTTTTTCCATAGTAAATAACTGGAAATGAAAACTTAAATAACTTTTAACAGATTAATATTTTTCACCAAACCTTCAAAAGGCACATCTGTTGGACAATAGCTTTCAACCCTGGAAATTTCAGACCACAATCAACAGCCGCTTCTGAGAAATGGCTGTTGAAGAAATGGAGAAAACTCTGAAATATTGCGTTTTCACCACTGTGTCTCTAAAACCACAAAAGGAATTCATACAAAATTTGAAATGTCAGGAGACCTGCCCCAGCTAAAAGCATGCCAAATTCCATGTGGATCTGTTCTACTGTTGCAAAGTTATTAAAGTGCAAAGTTTGAGGTTTAACATTAAACTGTCTGGCCAACCTTAATATACTGGTGCTGCCGCTAGTATTAAAAACTATGGTACTACATCATTAGGGTTCTAAAGCTGCAAAATCAGGGAAGTATGGTGTTAGAGGTTTTGTAACCCTAACTTTAATACCTCACCCAGTCCTAGTCTTGTGAACCAAGGTCAAGCTACAGGTCTGGGTTTGTTCCTCATAGGTCTGCTTCTTCAAGCTACAGGTGTAGAACCATGCCCATAAGGCTGCTGCTCCATGTGGGGCCCACAGAGTAAGATTGTTCATGCCTTACTTCATGTAGGGCCCTGCATGAAGCTCAAGACCAATCATAACTTTTGTAGGATGAAGGCCCTGTGGGCCCTGTGAGAAACAAGAGGTAATTTTCTGCATGCAGCACCCTATGAAGCAAAAGGTGAGTTGTAGCTTTCTTTGTACAGGGCATCAGATCTGTAGTTAGAAAGAAACAGACCTGAGGGGCCCAGCTTCAGACCTGAAGCTTGAACTAGCAGACTTGTGGGGCATGGCACTAGACTGAGAGCTTGACCATGGGTCTTGAGGCTTGGGTCTGGGGCTACAGTTGAAAAAAAAACATTGCCACATTTTCCTGCTTTTGCAGTTTGTAACCCTAATAATGCAATAATATCATAATTTTTATAAATGAATGTTCTCACTTTTGAGAAAGCAGAGTCATAACTTGCTCCACACAGGGCCATGAGGGCCCTTCATGAAGTAGGAGGTGTGTCAAAACTGGTTTTGCACAGCATCATTTAAAAGCAGGAGATACATACAGTAACTGTCTTACTATCTTGTTAGTGTATGACTAATTAAACTACTAAATTGCATTAGATTTTTTTCCGTTGTGTTCTCAGCTGTTTTTTTTTTGTGCTTTTATGCTTTAAACATTTTGTTTATATTGGATTTAGTACATTATTGATTCTTTAAAAATTTTGTTTGTGAAGAGACGTATAAATTTGTTCAAGACTGATTATGGCTTAAAACAATTTGTGTAGGAAATAGTAAATTTTTTGTGACAGTTTTGCCTTTGCTCATGTCTTCTAACCCATGCTATATCTTATGATCACACATTTGGTTCTTTAAAGTCTATCTCAATTTTTTTTAATTTGCAAAGTTTTAACTTAATATATCAATTATAAATATTTTTACAGGCTCAGAGGACTTGTTAGACTGTCTTCTGACTAACCATGCCAACAACAAACCTTTACAGTTAAGTATTTTTTACCAATTTTGTGCTCCTAAGGTTTTTACATGTCCAACCTTAACTTGGAACAAAAGCTTTGTGTTTTTTCAGTATTTTTTTCAGCAGTCTGCACATGTGTGAGTTTTTAAAACTTTAAAACCATAGAATTTTAAAATGACAAAGATTTTTTCAGCCACAGAAAGACCCATTTCTGGAACATGTTCTAACAAACTTGTAAGTTTCATCATTTAAACTGGCGTAGTTTTTTCACTATCTGATGGAAAAAATCTTAATTTGGGATTTTTTAGACAGTTTCACAAAGAATGACTTTTGAACTGTGGAACTGATGTTTGTGAAACTTGCCAAAAATTACACACTAAGACTGATACTGTGAGCAAGGAATTTCTTAGTTTTGGAGCTAAGACCACCAATACATACAGTAGGCTGTACAAAAAACATTTTTCCCTTTTTATGTTGTCTTGAACACATAGCACAAGCAACACGTTGAGGTAAGCTTAGTGTGGAGTAGCAGGTTTTGGAGGTGTGGTCATGTTGTGGCCAGTGGCACCACCGTTTTTCAGGCTGATCTCTGTGGCCTGAATGAAACAGCACACTGTCTATGACAGCACTGCAGAAGTGTGCCACCAACTAACAATTTCCACCGTTGCAATGAGGAGCTCCCGTCATTGCAGGTTGTGCTGCCTGGTGTAATATTTCAATAAACATGGTGGCAGGTGTTGCCATCTGCCTCTCACAATCCCCAGCAAGCCAACCTGGGGTGCCTGATCCCCCTGTTGGCAGGCCCCTCCCAGTTCAATTGGTTTGCCGATGGGGAGCCCAATCCCTGTCTGCATAATGTTCCCTGCTTTAAATTGTCTGCTGAGGGTGCCCAATTCCCTCTGCATCATGCCCTCCAACACAGACACATTTTCTTTGCCAATGGGTGGCCAATCCCCATCGGCTCCAGTACCCCAAAACACTCAGGTGGCACACTGGGAGCCCACCAGTGTGCCCAAAGCAAACCTGGAAAATAGAAAACCTTCTCACAAAGTGTTTTGTTATCACCTGTAAACAAGAAAATGGTCCTCGCTGTCTGTTGTAGCCTCCCCAAACCCACCCACCCTCTGCACACCCACCTCCCCACCCCCCTCTCCCCATACTTACCTCCAGAGCCCGGCAAGATGATCTTGCGTGGAGCGGGAACACGCCTGCACTCTTTCAAAGCCAACCGCAAACTGAGGAAATGCCAGTAAGCTGTATAATGGCATCAATGGGGGTTTCAATATAGGTGGATATCTCAGCCATTTTGCAACTCTTTTTATTTATTTGAGAAAATCAGAATTACAACCCTTTGAGTCATAGACTCATTTCCAAAAGCTCCACGTCAGATAAATAGTAACAATAATAAACAATAAGAGTACAAGAGTGTGCAGGCAGGTAAAGAGAAGCTGTGAAATTACAGGTGATGAAATGAGGCCTATACAAGCAGTAGCTAAACAGTGAAAAATGACACAGTCATGAACAGGCATATTGTTAAAAAGAAAAAAAGCGAACAGCTATCAAACCTATACAATTGGTAGCTAATAGGTTAACAGTGGGTAGCCATTAGGAATTGACCTATATAATTAATGAAAAGAGGCATCAACATATAGGAAATCTATCTTGCGGTGAGCAGCCAAAGGGACTTTGTCTGGAGAATAACATACTGAGTCGGAGTAAAAATAGTGAGAGTCAGGGGGTTAACAGGGAGACTAAAGATTAAGCGGTGACACTGGCAGTTATGAGAGGATAGAATATGGGCTCTTAGGGCGTTTAATGCACCTAAAGTGGTGATGGTTTGTGATGTCAGGGGAGGGCATTGTACCAAGACAGGGCTCTAAATGGGAAGGATCACTGCGCTAGGCGGTCCTGAGTCTGGAGATCTTCCATATTGCCTTAGAGGCTGCACCGTGAGCGCAGAGTGGGTGGTTGCCTGAAGGGAGGCCATGACTCCACTGGGGTTAGCCCCAGGTTAGCCCCAGGTGGATTTTCTTGGTGAGGGGCAGGTTTGGTATAGTAGTACTCTCTTAGAGTGAGAGAACATTGGTAAGTGCGTGAAAGTGCAGGTGTGTGTACTGCGGTCAGCACCAGAAAAGAGCCAACAGGCCTTGTTAATAACTATTTGGATATGGTGCAGTGCTGTAGGGTTAGTGGCGGCATAGATTGTAAGACCGCAGTCTGCCAAGGATAAGACAACTCAAATTTTCAACATGGGGTTCTTGGGACCCCACCTCATGAACTCAGTCACTGTCATGTCATTATTCAGTCCGAAGGTGATTTCACGATCCTGCGGAATCACCTTTCAGGACTGAGTAACAAAATGAGCAACATCACTGTTCATGGTGAGCTCAAAAAGCTTATGTTGCAAATTTATGAAAATATTCAAAAAAATGACTATTACGAGCATGTATTGTGCAGTTTCCACGCATGCTCATAAGTTCGAGAATGTTTAATATTTTCAATCCAGATTTTTAGCATTGCCATTTTTCCTCCTCCTTATGAACAGTACAGCTGTCATTTTCACATCCTGCCCAAAATGTGTTTCGCACATCTGTTGCACAATGGTAGCGGTCGCTGTGGAAATCAACATTTGGAACAGATTAAGAAAATCAGTGACACTGTTCATGAGCAGAGATCCAAAAATGCCTATGTTGAAAATTTGGTGACAAAATTCACAAAATGACTGTGTTACAAGCGTGCATTGTGCAGTTTCCATGTACGCTTGTAACTTCAAAATTTTAACATTTCGCTCCAGATTTTCAACATTGCCATTTCTTCCACCTCCTTATGACTGGTATAGCTGTCATTTTCACATCCTGCCCAAAATGTGTTTTCCACATCTGGTGCATAATAGACGCGATCGCTGTGGGAAATCAATGTTGGGGACAGATTAACAAAATCACAATGCCACTGTTCACAAGCAGAGCTCCCAAATGCTTTCATGAGGTGGGGTCACAAAAGCCCATGTTGAAAATTTGTAGTGCAGATACCAACAAACACCAAGGTGTTAGGGTTTCTAACCATAACATTCCACCCTGTAGAGACTGAGGCGTCAGGGGTGTGCCTTTGGATCGTCAGCTGTAATGCTCATGTCATTCCACCCCACCGCCACCCTGCCACCAGTGACAGGCATTAGGTGTGCCTTGGACCTTTCAACCCCAAAGTTGACCCCATTTTCCTATACTGCACCCATCCAGCGTATTTCCTTATGGAATGGGGTGAGCGTGAGCCGATGATGACCGCAAAGAACTGTAGCGAGCAACTGTCAAGTCTGCAGGGTAGGTGAGGTCAAATGGTATGAGCGTTATTGCCGATGACCCAAAGGCACACCTCAGTGCCTGTCAGTCTTTGCAGGTGGGGTTCACGTCAGTTCCATAATTCACTGCCATTCCTATATGCATCTCTCTAACTCCTGCACTACCAATGCCAGCGCCAGCAAGACAACATTCAGCATTGACAAATGCTTGTTTCCTATACATTTTATTTCCTAGCATCTGGAGGGGTTGCTCTTCAGCCCAGTCTCTGCCCCTTCACCAACATTCCTTACCACCCCAGCCACCTATCTGGTTGTATGATTTCCCAACAAGCTTCCCCTCATGGCAGGGCTGAGGAGGGAAGGCCATCCTCCCTTCCGTTTAACATATCCACAGCAGACCAGGATGGTGACTGGGTGGTGATGAGGTATGGAGCAGCAGCACTGGGCTTCACTGAGCCCCTCTGATTCCATTTTCATATTTTCTCACCCACTGCAGGCTTCCTTAGTCATGCATGGCGTGTCCCCACAGTTCTCTTCCTTACGTGCCTCCCTAATGCTGTTCTACTCCCAGACCTCCACCTGGGGCAGGCTGAGCCAAGCTGATATGCCATCCCTCCCAGGAGAGGACAGCAGTCCCTCAGATGCTCGATCCTTTCTCACCCGGCCAACTCCGGTGACCCACATCTGTTCCTGAACCCAGGTCACTGGCATGGGAAGAGGTAAGGCACCAGGAAGCGCAGCCCTCTGCACCACCAGGCCAGCACAAAAAGCATTTTGACACTAACACTAACTCAACCCTAACATACAGGTGCTGCTGTGCTTGTATTATCTATCTGTCTGTCTGTCTATCTTTGTCTGTCTAGCCATCCATCCATCATCTGTCCATCTGTCTATCTATAGGTCTATCTAGCTATTCATTGCAAAACAAATCGTACATTTTCAAGTTAGGATTTACTATTAAAGCCACAAAGGTAAGAGAATGCAATGGTATTGTTTTAAAAGCCTAACTCTGCCCATCCCTATCCACCATCCCAGTGAATCCCACTGAATTGAATGCCAAAGTACAACCCAGGTTTTAAACATGTATTTTAGCATCATAACTAAATAACGTAATATGAGGAACACAGTTACACCCCCATGATGAGCACTGCACTCGATATGTTACCCTATGGGGCCAAGAGATACATACCATGGGAGGGATGAATAACAGTGATTATTTATCCCTGCTATTCAGCTGTGGGGTAAACAACATGTTATTCTCCCAGTAGCTCTAGTTTATTCTCCTTTGGTGACATCATAATGATGTTGCAACTCTTCTAAGTTCCATGGTATACACAGGGCATCTTATGGGAAATTCTGTAATAATTTTTATTCATTCTGAAATCGTGCCAGTAAAGCCAGACTAGCAATTGTGGCCTGCCTCTCTTTGCTAATCAGTATTATTGGCAACAGTTCAGAGTACATATAAAGCTTATTCCTGGAAGTCCTGGAATATCCCTACTTGTACAACACTGAGGTGAAAAGTGTGCAAATAAATTAGTTATTTTAGTTGATGGAATTTGCAACCTCTAAAATTAAAAATTATTTTAGATGTTGCATATGTCAAAATAATTTTACAGATTACATATGTCACAGTCATTTATTTTAGAGTTGCAAATATCACAACCACACATTCCACAGTTCAGAGAGCAGCTTTTACAGTGCTGATGGGCATTAAAGTAACCTTGTCCTGCTCTAAAGCCAGCTGCTGAACCTCAAGAGAAAGAAAAAAAATCTTCACACAAGCAGCTGATATAAAAGTGATTAAAATAATGTTGTATAAATTGAATACACAATGGTCTGTCTCAAAATACACACTTTATATAATAACTGAAAATATACATTTTACATAACTCACTCATGGCTTTGTCACTTGTGAGTTGTGGCCCTACCCTCACTCATGAAGATAAATTGTGTATTTTAAGTGTATCCTAATTTATCTATCTATCTATCTCTCTATCTTAGCCATTTTCCAAAATGCTGTACAGAAACCAGACAAGAAACTGTACACTTTTATACTCTGAACCCATTTGCCTTAACTTTAAATCCTTATATCACTCATTGCTAGACTGGGTCCTCTCTTCTCCACCCTTATCATATTGTGGATGCTGGCATCCTTCCTGATGCCCCAATAACTGTCACATGGTTATCTGTGTGCAAAGTGCATCGTCCTAAGGCCCCCTAAATTTATTCATCTCAGATTCTTTAGCTCTTTAGACCTGTACTCTCTCCTAACTGATTTAGAGTCAACTGATTGGTCCCTGCTCTCTACTTCCAATAATAAATCTGGCTCCAGAATACTTTCAGTCCAAATTCTTGGCTGTTTGGGATCATTATGCCCCCAGAGTCTGGGGCTGTCACCTTCCCTGGTTTACAGAAGGCGTTATGGCATGCCTATGTACTATAGAGCTTGCCTGGCATTCCTTTAAGATCACTGGCTCTCCTGGCGCTTTGGCAAACTCTCATCGACTTTGTAATTCTTGCACCAAAGTTGTAAGACTTCTTAATCGAAGTATTTTGAATCCACACTTCAAAACAATATTGATCACTCCTCTAAGTTCTGGAAGGTTATCCACTCCTTGTTCTCCTCCCCAAACCAGACTTCCCTCTTATTCTCAGGATTGGTGGCGCCCTCATTTCAACCCCTTTATTGTTTGGCGTCTATCTTTAAATCGTATTTTACTACATGTGCCTTCTCTCTTATTACTTCTTCTTCCCCTTCTCTCCCTTTACCTTCTTCTACTACTAATCTCACGTTTCCTTCTCTGCTACCACTGTCGTGGCTACATTTAAGTCTTTGCTTGCTCTTAATCCTCACAGAAGTGATAGCCCTGATGGCCTTGATCCAAAACTTCTTCTTCTCTCTGCCCCAGCCATTGCACTGCCACAGCCAGACTCCCAGGATCGTAAACTTCGTAGCTGTGATGCAAGGTGCCCTGCACCACTTCAGTTTAACACAGGCACCTTGCATCAGTCGGAGTTTTGAGGCTAGAGCCTCCAATCCTCATTATTTCTGGGGGTGGTGTTGGGGCGAGGAGGCTAAGCTGGCATTTATGTTCAGCTGGGTGGTGATCTTGGGGCTCAGTGACCAATTTTGGTGATGGGGGAGGGAGGCAGTTTTCCTTAAGGAATTTAACCCAGTGGCCTTGATTCATGGACAGCTCCTGTCTACCATTCTTTCTGAGTATGATCAGGGAAAGAAAAAGCGTGAGAGAGACAGTGAGAGTCAGTGTAGGTAACATAACCATTGAACCATCAGGTGTTCACCTGGTTAAATAAAGATTGATTGATTGATCTGTGAGGAAGTGCTTTTGTCTAACAAGACTTTTGCAAACAGCTGTACAATATGGAGACTATTTTTGTAGGGCCAGGCATTTTGTTAACCCTACAAAACCAGATTGTGTAGACACGTTTTAGAGAGTACAACCTTTTACTGGGATTTAGGGACTGATCAACAACAGTGGCCCATATACATGCCAAAGAAGTGTATCTTGACTTAGAAAATGGGTTACAAAATCCTGTAACCTGATTGGTTTACAGCAGTCACAAGGAGGCAGGTATCAGCCAACACTACCCGGAGAAAAAGAGCCGATATGCAGCTTACATTTCTACGGTGTAGCTTATGCTAACACTGGAAGCCCTTTTCTATCTTCTATGCAGCATTCGCCTGGCTCTGCTTGCAGTGCTTAATAACACCATTCTGTCACAGTTAGAAAGCGAGTTGTGCTCCACCAATGCTGCCCATTTTCTAAGTGCGATAAGACCCTTCTGGATATGCAGTGGTGAGGAATACCTACACTTCCAGAGCTGTGAGGGCCTTCTACCTGCAGCATCAGGCCTCGTTCTGGACATGCAGATATCCTTCAACTCTACACAACCTGTTGGGTCTTATTGCTTACTTGGATGCTCCACACCCTTGGATTAGCATGCCTTTGGTGGTATCCACAGCCCCAACCTTCCTGCTATGTACATGGACAGAAGTGTGGAGTGACCAGGGGTATGTCAGGGGGAGAGAGGCGCTGATGGTGGGCATCCATTTCATTGCCTGGACCAGCACCAGAGTGGATCCCAGTATGTAAGCTAAAATACAAAACTGTTAAGTCCCCACAGCCCTCCATGCCAATTTAGAGGGTTGAGGCAAGTGGCTGCCACCTAGTCAGGCATCTGGAAGTTTCATTCATGGAGGGTGGGGGATTACACTTTGGCAGAGGTGCACAGATATTACTGCAGCCCCAGGGTTACAAAATGCTGGTGCTCTCTGAAACCTATCACTGGTGCATAAAATACTTAAAAGAATCACATGAATGTATGTCCCTGCCCCTGCCCCTTTCAGGCGTGGCTGCCTGCATACACATGTGAATGACTCCAGGATTGGGTGCAAAATGGGGACATACCCTGAACTGTGGCTGTCCTGAGTACCCCAGATGTACAGCATGCTCAGATGGGGTACTCAACAACTTTTCCTGGAACTCCACCAGTGTGGAAGAACAGGGTCACTTTTGTAGATTGGGCCTATAGAATCCTAGTCTTTCTTTTCCACAAAGCTTTTGCCCATCATGGTTGGCATGGCGGCTCTTAGCCTGTCCTGCCTCCTCTTCTGGCATCTGTATCTCCCATGGTACCCCTCTCCCGAGGGAGGAGTCATCTGTGTGGATGCTCAATCCTCCATCCCTCCCTCCCTCCCTGGCTGACCCCGAACAACCCATGTCTGTTCCTGAATATGGGTCTTCAGTGTGGTAGGCGGAAAGGGCCAGTGCCTCAGCCCTCCATACCATGGGGCTGGCCCCAGGACCCTTGTCTTTCCATGGACAACCCTGCCTCCCCTATTTCCTGAGTCAGTAACTGTGTGAAATTTAAAACAGAAGTTTAAAGTAAACCACTTGACTGAATATAGTTATCCAGTGTTTGGTAAAAGAAAGAGCAGTGAGGAGTATGTTTACTTAAGTTTAGTAGCTAATGACATAACTGGAATTTCAATACAAACTCACCCTCTTTCTGCCAAATCTATTAATGCACTTCTGCAAATGAGTGTAAGCAATCAATCAGGGCGAAGATTATTGTACGCACTGTAGAAGACAGAACACCAGCAGTCAAACTGCTAGTTGGGACAATGAAGCATTTACTGCTCAACTCTGATCTGAATTATTTTTTGTTTTACAATTTATTAACTCAGAATAGTTCAACTGTAACAGAATGGTGATTTATTGCTATTGTGTTTACCGAGGGTCTTACGTCTACCCTCGTGGGTCTTACCACTTACAAAAGAAGATAAAGGTGTTATTCCACTGCAGCCTATCACGCATTACATTCATGCATACAATATATATTCATATATTTATAAAATAAGTGAAGACATCACAGCGATCTGATAGGCCAAGAGAGTCATTGCCTCTCAATTATTACAACACAACCAGACACCTCAGATTTTCCATTAAACATGTTTTATTTATTTTTATGACTTTTTATAAGAGGAATGACACAATTCATGGTTTTCCATTGTGCTAGATAAATGGACACATCCTGTGGTTGAAAAAAATGGTGGACACCTGTATCTGTTATAGATAAACAATGGGTAGGGAATTTGTTGGATCCTGATAGGCTGGATCCTGTGCCTTACGTGGTGATAACCACTGATCCAAAACCCTTCCAGCAACCAGGTTGCAGCTCACTAAGATATCCATGCCTGCCAAAAATTTCAGTAAAAAGATTTCTGGCAGCCATGTTGATAAAGTCACAATCTATCCATACACATTAGTCATCACTTCAAAAAAACAGCTGAAACACACATTTCTGTAACCTACATCCTGTCACCCACCCCATACAACACAAGTATCTACAGTACATTTAATGTAAACCCCTAAAGTCATCCTCTTACCTTTTGTTTTTAAACACTTTCCCTCACAGTCCTCATAACTCCATAGAAACATAGAAGTTGATGGCAAATAAGGACACAAGGTCCATCTAGTCTGCCCATTTCTTTTTCTACCTTTATGAATGTGCCATCGGCCTTTGCTCTGTCAATGGCCTATCTATTCATACTCATTTGTATTGTTCCTTTATGCCTGTCCCATGGCTGTTTGAAGCCCTGCACTGTATTCATATCCACCACTTCCTGATGGCCTATCTATTCATACTCATTTGTATTGTTCCTTATGCCTGTCCCATGGCTGTTTGAAGCCCTGCACTGTATTCATATCCACCACTTCCTGAGGTAGGCGTTCCATGCATCCACCACCCTGTCTGTGAAAAAGAACTTCCTCACATTATCCATTAATCAGTCTCTCTCTCTCTAATCTCATGCTGTGTCCTCTTGTCCTGCTATTTTTCTTATATTGAAATATATTGAGACACTTTCACCTTGTTACTGCTCCTTAAGGTGTTTGAATGTTTCAATCATATCACCTCTCTCCCTCCTTTGCTCTAGGTTATACAAATTGAGCTCCATTAATATGTCCTCATATGTTTTCTGATGCAGTCCCTGCACCATTTTGGTTGCCCTTTTCTGGACTGTCTCAATTTGGTTAATGTCCGTGTGAAGGTGTGGCCTCCAGTACTGCACGCAGTACTTCCAATGGGGCCTAACCAGTGTCTTGTAAAGAGGGATTATTACCTCCTCTTCTGACTTGTGATACCCTACTAATACACCCAAACATCCCTAGCCTTAGCTACTGCTTTGGTGGTCTGCTTGGATGATTTCAGGTCATAGGTGATGATGATGCCCAAGTCTCTTTCTTCCCTTGTGATTGCCAGCAACTCCCCTCCCAGCCTATAGAAGGCTTCAGATTTCTCTTCCCTATGTGCATGATCTTGCACTTCTTTGCATTAAACCCCAGTTGCCACTCTTCCGACCATTTTGCTAGTTTATCCAGCTCTCTTCTCATTCTGCCCACCTCATCTGGATCATCTACTAGGTTGCAGATCCTGGTGTCATCTGCAAACAGACAAACCTTACCCTCAGTCCATCTGCAATGTCACTGATGAAGATATTGAAGAGGACTGGCCCCAAGACAATCCCTGAGGTACCCCACTTGTGACTTGCATCTCTTCTGACTTTATACCATTTACCACCACTCTCTGTTTTCTGCCCGTCAACCAGTTTGCCACCCAGTTGACCAACTTCTGACCCACCCGAGCCTATCCAGCTTGTTAATCAATCTTCTATGTGGAACAGTATCAAGCGCTTTGCTGAAGTCAAAGTGGGTAACATCAACTGCTCCCCCTTGGTCACCAACAGTCAAAAAAATCTATGAGATTAGTTTGACAGGACTTCCATTTGTAAACCCATGCTGTTTTGGATCCTGTGCTCCTATGGATTCCAGGTGTTGCACTATCCTTTCCTTAAGGAGTGCCTCCATAATCTTGCCCACTACTGAGGTAAGACTGACTGGTCTGTAGTTCCCTGCCTCCTCCCTGCTACAACTCTTGTGGAGTGGGATCACATGAGCCCTTCTCCAGTCTTCTGGGACCTCTCCTGTGCTCAGAGACTCACTAAACAGTTCTGGTAATGTCTCTGCTAGTTCTACCCTTAGCTCCTTTAGTACCCTGGGATGTATGCCATCAGGTCCGTTGCCTTGTCCACCCTGAGCTTGTCAAGCTCTTGTAGGACCCTTTCTTTTTGTGAAGGGACTAGTGCACACCTCCTTTCCCCACCTGTGTCCATGGTGCTGAGCTGTGGGCCCTGCCCTACCCTTTCTTCAGTAAATACTGAGCAGAAGTATCTATTTAGGACAGATGCTTTACATGGTCCTCCTCACATGCCCCTTATCCCCTTTGATCTTAGCAATACCCCCTCTGGACTTTCTCCTTTCACTAATATATCTTTAAAAGTCTTGTCACCTTCTTTTACTGTTTGTGCTAGTGTTTCCTCGGTTTGGGCCTTTGCCTGCCTTACTGCCTTCCCTGCTTCCCTTATGGAAGTTTATCCTCCCTATCCTCATCCTGCTGCGTTCCCTTATATTTCCTGAAGGTCATCCTTTTGGCTCTGACCTTTTCTGCTACTGTTTTGAGAACCAAAGTGGTTTCCTTCTTCTTTGCACTTCCTTTTCTCTCTAACATAATGGGATGTTGCTTCAAGTATTGCATCCTTAATGCTTGCCCACTTTGCCTGTACCCCTCACCTGTATTTTTTCTGCCAGGGCTAGCTTAACTCTATTGGCCATCTTATCAAAGTCAGCTCCTCTGAAGTCCCATATTTTGCCTTGGAATGGATGATTTCGTTCTAGTGGCCAAATTGAACCATACCATGTGATGGTCACTGGCCCCCAGGTGACCTTCTATCTGGAGATCTGAGATCCTTTCCCTGTTAATCAGTACTAGATCTAGGATAGCCCTGTTGCTTGTGGGTTGCTGTACCAGTTGTTTGAGGCCCTCCCCACAGGGAATCCACCATGTGTCTAGTTCTGGCAGATATCCATCACTGAACTGACAGAAATCGCCACTCGCAGGGTTGTCCAAGGGCCACCTCTCACTAACTCTGCTCCCTTGCTCACTCATTCCTTACTCCCCATCACCTAAATCAGCCGCCGACTAGCCCTTGGCAATATTTATCTGACCCCCATGGACCTGATCATAGTCACTATAAATGTTAAACCTGCAGCAAGAGCTAATGGAATTTCCTGGCACTTTCCTAAGCAAACATTTATAGCACCTGTGCTCCCCCCACCTGCTTGAAAGCCTGCAATTCATTCAAATCAATTCCGTTTTCTTACTTGGTTTTCATTCCATCATTTTAACATTTAGAGAGGATCTTGGTCTCATCATTCGGCCAAATCAAGATCAGCCTGACCACCGACGGCAAGGTGAAGGTTATCCATGCATCAGTCAGGAAACTACACTTTAAAGTTTAAAATGCTAATATGAGCTGAGATCCACTTCTCCCCTTTTTCATGTATGAAACCTCCCTGGCTTCATTTTCTGACTTTAAATTTTCCCATGCTACTATTTCCCTGAACACTTTAAAGAAGCTGCACGAAATTCATGGTCTGTCTCTACCAATCTCTCTCTTCTCATATTGTGTCATTGCGACATTGTGCCTCATAGCATGCTTTGTCTGTATACTTTTTTCTTCTTCTATAGAGTTGTTTTCTTTCTCTGCCTCCTATCGACCACTAAGGTGATGGCTGCCAGAGTTCCATCACTCCGACTTCTCCCAGGGCTTACTTCACCATATTCTGGTGTCACCTGAATCTCTGGGTGTGGGGCCTGGAGGTGCCCGAGTCATCCTGTCAGCCATGGGTGGTGTGTGTGTGTGTGTGTGTTTTCCTCCTTAGTTTTATCCCGTGCCCCCAGAGGTTAGCATGATGCGGGCATGCAAAGTGAAGTTGCATCATATGCTTGTACACCTGTACCTGGACATCAAACAGGCAGCCGCATGCTGTGCTACTTCCTCTGCTAGGTGGCAGCCAAGCAACGTGCTATCACTCCTCCCACCTACCCCCAAAGAAAGGAGGCTGTCTCTGAGGCTCAATCCTCTTTTCCTGGCTGGCCCATGAGTGACCCTGGCCCATTCATGAACCTAGGTCACCGGTGTGGCACTCTGGCCACAGCCTGCCATGCCACTGGGCCACCTTCTTTCTATCCCTTTAACAGCTGACATCTTTCTCACTATCTGTCTAACTACAGTCACCACATTGTTCTCACCTAGAACCAGGTTCTCTCTTGCTTTCAGTTCAATTCGCCACTGCATCGTTCTCTCACCTAGAGCTAGGGTCTCTCACTCTCCATCTAACTGCAGTCACCACATCCTTCTCACCTAGAGTTGTGGTCTCTCTCTTCCTTTCAGTCAGCCACATCGCTCTCTTCTCCCACCTCACTGGCTAATAACAATTCAAAATGAATGTTCTCCCAGAGCTATGAGCTAATACTTTTGAAACTGAAAACTCATAAAACAAACAAAACAGCCACTGTTATTTTAAACAAAACAATAAAAGCCATGGTGTGAAAAGATATACACAATAGCTTGCACCAGTTATACATACTGGCACGAAGCTGAAACAGGGCTATATTTCTTTTTGCAATGTTTTGTGGGTCTTTGTCTTTTATATATTCTTTAAACTTTTTTTTGTTTTGTTTACAAGGAACCGATTTTATATGAATAATAAAACACTCCAGAGATGCTGGTTGTCATGGGTTAAAGCATTTACAGGTGCTGAAGGCACTCAGTGCAATTGCATTGTGCCTTACTATGCACCTGGTTGTACATTAACCTATGGCATCCAATACCCCAGTCATGTTTCATTTCTTAGGAGTGGGGGTAAAATGACAACGATAAAGGTGATATCTTGACTAGTAACATCAGTAACAGTGGCATATCAAACATAGTTAGTTAGTTAGTGCTGAAATACAAAGCCACCAAGGTAGAAAAATGTGACATTATGGTAAAAGTCCCTGGCTCTGGTAAATGTCTGGTGTGGTGTTCCTTAGGCTTTCAACAACTCGTCAAAGCAGTGTTGATATTACTCTCACCGTGGCACCCTTTTCTCAGTGGATTGATGTGTCTATCTGTCAAGCATGGCCACTTATCAACAAAAATGCTTTGAAAAGGGTTTTAAAATGTGGGAGCACCAACACTGCTTCAAGCAATCATTCAAAACCAAAGATACACCATACCACAAATTCACCATATGTCATGGGAGTTTTTACCCTAACATCACATTTCCCTACTTCTGTAACTTTGTGCTTCTACACTAACTGATGTCTAACTGTAATAATTTGCAAGTAATGTCCATCATTTTATTAAAGGATGCTTAGTAACAAATGCAAATTAATTTGTATTGACAGGGTTGGCCTTTGACCAGCATTGTCAACACTTTTTGACTAGCAGTTCCTGGTGTACATTACCTCACTGTGACAGGGAGCTCCTGCCACTCTTGAGGACCAACCATTTCTTAAATCTGTTGCAACAGTTCTTCTATTTCTTAGTCTAATCTATCCTTTACAATTTTTAGTCCATAAGGTTGGCCATCTATGGGCACCCCTTCCCTTTCTTGACTATGCTATAGTGCCCTCTTTAATTTTCCTTTTCTCTCTAGGTCCTCATACAGAGGCGAGGTTATTGTAGTGACCTCTGAGCTGATATAAAACAGACTGTGTTCCTCATTGTTGGATTTAGTATGCAATGGCACTGTCATAAAATACTTTAATGTATATACCTTATGTGTATAAAACCTGTAAATGTTGAAAATATCATGGCACTAGGTGTTTTTGACAAAGGTAAAAAGTACTAGGTGACTGCATATTATAGAAATTAAGTTAGTTGTGCTATTTGAAATGCATGTAAATTATTGTAAACTGAGCCAGTCTGAAATGTCATGGTGATTTGCATATATCCCACGATGCTTTGCATTAGGTAAGTATGTGTGATGTTGTGTTTCTTTGAAAGTTGGGGCTCATTGTCAATGCTCTTTAGGGTAAGCCATGTTTCATTGCTTCTGCACTGAAGTTCTTTGTCTTTAACTTGTTTTTATATTTTTGAGCCCCACCACCCAAGCAAACAAGGCCCACATAGGGTTGGAGGCTGATCTCAACTGTTGCTAGATCAAAGATCACTGAGTTGGTAGTGCTGGTTAAGTGCAGCAAAAGGACATGCATAGTCTGTTGCTGCAAACTGATGTACTGAAGAAGAGATATGCCATTGCTTATGGTTATCTCCTGCATTTTGAATAAACATCACACAGAGATTGTGTGTTGAACATGAAGTTCAGTGTCTGGTCCATCTGTTATCCCACAACCCTCTACAGACTTGGTGTCAGAGGTGGGATAAATTGCTGGAAGCATCTGGACTGGCTGAAGAGGGATGTTTTCTGGTGGATATTGCCCAGATATCCCAGGTAGACCAATGCAGCAAGAGTTGCCAGAGGAGAACCTGGAGAAGAAAGTCCATGGGTTCTGACCAGAACCATGGCTGACAGACTGGGAGAGAAGCTGCGCCTGGACTGGACCTGGGAGCTCGGAGGATGGCTTAGCCTGAAGATGGTGAAGAGATGCAAAGGGACAAGGAGCTAATGTGGGGTTGAGGCAGACCTGAGGTGCGAAGACAATACCCAGGAGGTGGAGACCTTGATGAGGATGATCCACTGGATGAGTGGGCAATGGCTGGAGGCAGACCGACTATGCAGAGAAGTGGAACACTGGTGCCAGGTGCCTGAGAGGTCCCTGCCGGACAGTTTGGACAAAGAATCAGAGGAAGACCCCTGACTGAGCAGGATATTCCTTTTTGCCTGTGTTTCAGGATGTTACATGTCGGGGGTCAGAGATGCAAGTATGGAACTTGAATGTGAGACCCCAGGTAAGATTGTGCCTAGTGATATTGTGCTATGGTTGGAGACTCCAAGCAAGCAAGAAGAAGCCTATGAGGCTGAAGGAATTTCTCTTGTATTGATGCAGCTAAATTTATTAACAGTATTGACTGGAGTATACCGCATGCTACAAATGCTAATATTGCCTAAATGTTACAATATGTTAAGATCAAAGAGGTGGTACATGTTTTATTTTTTGATGAAAAATCTACAAAGGAGGAGATGGATGGAAAATGGATAGGAACCTGTTTTGGGGTAACACATAGAGTGTCTACTCTCAGGTGTCTATATCAGTAGCAAGTGAAATTAATGAATCAAGAGACATAGTGGATATATGTAGAGGTTGAACCTAGGACTGGGCCCTTGCTTAAAACAACACGTCTAGTGGGGTTGGAGCAGGTAATTACTCCCCCAGAGTAATTCTTTTTATGGTACTGACTTTACAGCCATCCAGATTTTCGGTCAATTAAATATGACAAACTTTCCCTATAAGGAGATGAGAAGGTAGCATTAGTCTCTGTTGAGAAATGTGTTAATGCCTCAGGATAAAGAATGATGATATCCACTATGTTTAAGATGGAATGTTTTCATTAATAGGGACCATGAGACACAGCTTCTGAAGATGGATGGGTGGAAGCTCCAGGAAGGTGGTAAGCAGTCTGCAATAACTGCTTCCCTCTTAAGGTGGGGGATGTGTGATAGGGAGCTCCTGCCACTCTTGATGACTGATCTTTTCTTAAATCTGTTGCAACAGTTCTTCTATTTGTTAGCCTAATCTATCTTTTACATTTTTAGTCCATAAGGTTTGCCACCTATTGGCACCACTTCCCTTTCTTGACTATGCTATAGTGTCCTCTTTAATTTTCATTTTCCCTCTCAGGTCCTCATACAGGGAATTTATTGTAGTATGCAATGGCACTATGTCATAAAATACTTTAATATATATACCTTATGTGTATAAAACCTGTAAATGTTGAAAATACCATGGCACTAGGCGTTTTGATAACAGTAAAAAGTACTAGTAACTGTGTATATTATAGAAATTAAGTTAGTTGTGCTGTTTAAAATGCATGTAAACTGCTGTAAACTGAGCCAGTCTGAAATGTCATGGTGATTTGCATATATCCCATGATGCTTTGCATTATGGAAGTATGTGTGATGATGTTTCTTTGAAACTTGGCTTATTGTCAATGCACTTTGTGGTAAGCCATATTTCAGTACTTCTGCACTGAGGTTCTTTATCTTTAGCTTTTTTTTTAAGCCCCACCACCCAAGCAAACAAGGCCCACATAGGTGTGGGCTGATTCTCAACTGCTGTTAGATCAGAGATCAGTGAATCAGTAGGTGCTGGCTAAGTGCAGAGAAAGGACATACATAGTCTGTTGCTGCAAACTGATGTACTGAAGAAGAGATATGCCATTGCTTAGGGTTATGCTGCATTTGGAATAAACATCACACAGAGATTGTGTTTTGAACTTGAAGTTCAGTGTCTGGTCCATCTGTTTTCCCACAACCCCTCCGCACTCACCACTCCCAATTACCAAAGCCTATGCTAAGCAGTCCCTGTCAACCAGTGGCAACCCTGCCACATGCCAACAATCTACCCCTCTCTTGCCCTGCCAAATGCTAAGCAGTCCCTGAGACCAGTGGCACCCTCTCCCTCTGTCACCTTGCCAGATGCCTAGCAGTCCCTGACACCCAGTGGCACCCCACCTCATCCAGCCAGATGCCAAGCAGTCCTTGACAACCAGTGACCTCCTTCCTCCCTCACTCTGCCAGATGCCTAGCAGTCCCTGACAGCCAATGGCACCCCTCACCCTGCCAGATGCCAAGCAGTCCCTGAAGACCCATGGCACTCCCTCTGTCACCTTGCCAGATGCCTAGCAGTCCCTGACACCCAGTGGCACCCTCCCTCATCCCACCAGATGTCAAGCGGTCCCTGACAACCAGTGGCACTCCCTCCCTCCCTCACCCTGCCAGATGCTTAGCAGTCCCTGACAGCCAGTGGCACTCCCCCACACACTGCCAGATGCCTGGCAGTCCCTAACAACCAGTGACAGCCTTCCCTCACCCTGCCAGATGCCTAGCAGTCACTGGCAACCAGTGGCACTCCCTCACTTACCCTGCCACATGCCAAGCAGTCCCTGATGACCAGTGACAGGCCCTCCCTCACCCTGCCAGATGCCTAGCAGTCCCTGATGACCAATGGCAAGGATATCCACAGGCCTAAATGACCAATATATAATTGTACCTAAAAAAAGTAAATGCAACGTATTTTGCATTGTATTGTTTTTAAGGATAGCATTCTGTTATGAAAATACAGACATAGAAAAAGCCAGCAGACTGAGGCCATTCTGTCTGTCTAGGCTATTCATATTGCAGGGTCCTAGCTTACACCACTGAACCTGTTCCCCTCACCAGTCCTCCATTCCTTTCTATCCACCCCCATGCCCTGTACTTTCCTGTATGCCTGTTCAGCCTCTCCTAAAGCTGTCCACTGACTTCACTGAGACCACTTCCTCTGGCAGCATTCCAACTGACCACCACACTCTCAGTGAAGAAGTGCTTCCTAACCTCCCTCCTAAATATCCCCTCCAGCTTTAGACTGTGTTCCTTGTAGCTCGGCTGCTACTTAGTTTAAAGACCCTCCTTGTCCACCTTTTTATTCCTTTTAAGTACTCAAAGGTCTTTATCATGTCTCTCTCTCTCTCCATCTTCTCCTCCAGAGAGTACATTTCAGGGCCCTCAACCTCTCTTCATATATTTTATCCTACTGATCCACAATCATCTTAGTTGCCCTCCTCTGGACCACCTCCAGCAGGTTGACATCTTTCTTAAGGTGTGGCACCAATATATTACTCCATACTTCACATGTGCCCTCATTAGTGACCAATTCAAGAGCAGTATAACCTCCCTCCGCCTGCTGCTGATTCCTCTGGCTATGCATCCTGGCACCTTGTCTGCCCTTGCAGCTGCCTTTTTGCACTATGTGGAATGCTTCAAGTTGCTAGTGATCATCACACCCAGATCCTTCTCCTCTGTTGCTGCTACCAGGATCCCCCGGTAGTTCTCTGTCCTTAGTTTCTGGCACCAGTGTGCATGACTTTGCACTTTATGGCACTGATGCCTAGCTGCCAGATCTCAGACCAGCACTCACGGTTTCTCAGGTCTTCCTGCACATCTTGTATCCCTTCTCTGTGTCCACCCTCCCATAGAGTTTGGTGTTGTCTGCGAAGAGGCACATTTGCTCAGATTGGATGAAGACATTGAACAACATAGGCCCTAGCACTAAACTTTGGGACCCCACTTGTTACTTCCTGGTGCCAGATACCTCCTCCCCACCACCACTCTCTGGGTCCTGTATCTCAGCCAGCTTTTACCCACCTGATCATCTTCACACCTGCCGAGATTGTTATAGTTATCTTCATAGAACCAGTGATCTGAAGTTTTAACTATGTCACAGGTTGTCCATGGAACTCTGAGCATGGTTCTGATGGGACAATAGCTCATGCTTAGCATTCTGTACACAAACCATGACATAGTAAAAAGTCCAAATTACTGGCTGCATGAAGAGAACTCTGCAGAATGTGGTCCACTGAAAGGAAACAATTGAAAACACAGTTTTTCACATTTTATTCCTGGTAGTTAAATATGGATCATATGGAGGTATAACTTTTATTTCTGTTAAATTCCCCCCAACACCCAACTTCTCCATTAGCTCCTTATATTGTTTTGCTACCAGAGGGAGCCTGATTAAGTTCGAACAATTTGCTCCCAATACCTCACTTGTCACATTTTACTGCTCTCTAGTAGCTGTTTTACTTGGTGATCACCCTCATCACCCCTCTCCAATCGGTAAAGCTATCCCGCCATTGTGCACTCCCAGATCAGCCCTCCTCCTGCTCCTGTCAGGCAATGTCCACCCCAATCCCGGCCTGGCAGCACTGGTCCTCCCTGAAATCTCCTGGGCTGCGCATTGCTTCTATGAACATCTGTAGCCTCCTGAAAAACTGGACTCTCTACACTGCTGGGTGGCCTTCATAAACCTGATATGTTGTTGCCCTAGTTGAAACCTGGCTGTCTCCCTCCTCCTAACTCTCATGTCTCTCTCCCCGGCTACACTCTCCACGGTTGGACCGTGTCGGCAGGAGAGGTGGGAGCTGTGTCTTCTTTGAAGGATTCTCTCCTGGGCTACCACTCCCCCTGACCTCGACCATGAGGCCCAGGCACTTACTCTAAAGCTGTCTCCTGACCCAGCTAGAGGCCCATTATTCTAACACGTAGCCTACAGACCCCAGAACCAATCCCAGGCCCTGGGCCCACTAATTGACTACCTCACCTCCCTACCCAACTCGTCGGACCAAATCTTGGTGGGCGACTTGAATATAAACTGGCTCTGCCCCTCGTCCTCCTCCTCCCACCGTGAGGCTTTGATTCAATTGACCTAACTCAACTGGTTACACAGCCTACTAGAAAAACCCTATCACTGTTCACAACTTGTGATTACATTTTCAATTTCTGCTTTTGCAGTTATGACTATATTGTTTACTGCTGACAGACAAGTTCAGTATTTGTAATGCATTTCACACTTCCTGATAATAGGACAATTAGAACTTTATAATTTCAAAGTATATAGATCAAAACACAGCAAAAGCATTACCTCTTTCTCTCTGTCTGAACTTCGGACCCTGAAAATCTCATATTTCAATTCCCCATCATTTGTTAGTTTTGCACAGTGAAAAATGGTCTTTAAACATGTTGCCACTGTTCAAATACCTGTGATTACCTTTTAAGTGTTCACAGCTGTGTGATTACATTTTCAGTTTCTCCTTTTGCATTTGTAACTGCATTTTACTGATCAAAGTAAAGTACTTATGATCACATTTTGCACTTCCTAATCACAAGATAATTAAAGCTTTCTAATTTTAAAGTATCCAGATCCAAAAACAGCAAAAACACTACTGCTCTGTATCACTATCTGAATAACCTAAAAGTTTCATGTTTCAATTGCTTATCGTTTTCAGGTTGTCATGGGAGAAAAGAGGGTCTTAAGAAATGTTACTACCAGTCAAATATCTGTGACTACATTTCTGACTGTTTACAGCTATGCAGCATAAATTTCAGTTTCAACAACTGTGACCAAATTTTGAACTGGTGCATGAAAACATCATATAAATGGAGTCATAAAAACACTCTGGTATGTATGCCCAATGTAATTTAAAATAAATGTAACTTTGCCATTTCTAATTGTTTTATTCCCCCAACATCCACAACACCACCTTTGGGACAGAAGCTAATAAATCTGAATATTTCAGGTTTTAAATCCTTGCAATTTATTAGTTATTAATGAGCACAAAAATGACTGAAAAACACACTTCTTTCCATTTGCTATACATTTGGAAACTCAAAAATTACTGTGCCATATTTTATGAAACCTGTCAGGTTCTCAGATCCTGCCACAAAGTGTGTGAATACTAGGCTTAAAGACAGCTAAGCTCTAAGCAACTAAAAATTAGGACTTAACATTAAAGTGTCTACTCAAGCCTAATTATAGTGGCATTCCCCTGCTGCTATGAGTTATGTATAGGGGTACAGAATGGCCTGATTCTGAATATACCTTTTATCTTCACTAGTGAATGAGCAGGGTTTGAGACTCACTGGGGTTTCATGTAATGAAAACTTTGCTGCTACTTTATTTTGGCATTTCGTTTTTATGTGCCTTTATTTTAGTACTCAGTGCAGGCAGTGTGGCCTGTTTGCTTTTCTTGTCATAACTCATGGTGATGAAGCAACAAGTCAGTTATGAATCCTGCCCTTTCATGAAGTGAAGATAAATGGCGTATTCAGATTTAAGCCATTGTGTGTTCAATTTATACCACATCTTTTCAAATCTATAGCTTTCAAATGAGATGTTTTACAATGTACTGCATAGCTCCATCATTCTGATGTCATCCAGCATTATTAAACTGCTCTCCAATTGGTAAAGCAGTCCACTTGCACCTAGTCAATTTAGAATTTTCAAGATAACGAGCTAACCTTTACATAGCTTGTTATCTAGAGGTGAGGTAAATCTCGAGCCAAGATACACCATGTTATCTTTGTATTTTGTGACACACAGATTTTGCGTAAGTAGGAATACATAATAAGATCTACAGTTGTAGGTAAGTAACCCTAGGTAAGTAACCAGTCTTTTTTATCAAGAAAGGTGTTTTAGCTGGCCCACTGGCACAGTGGCATCAGTTACTGATTGCCGTGCTGGCAACCCAATTTCAGCAGTGAACTGGGAGTGTCAGAGTGTCACCAGGAAGAGAGGATAAGTGTCCAATGGACTGATCTCCTTCTTTGAGAAGGGGTTTACAGCTCGATGATATTCCAACCCCTGGCAGCAGCTAGGGTGGGTGAGCCAGGGACTGACATGAATGCAAGGATTGGTTGAGTGGTAGACATCAGCATGTTGGGTGTGGTAGCATGTCTGGCATGCCAGGATGTCATTGCAAGTCCACTCTGCCAGGGTCTGGAACCACAATGTAGTAAAGCCCTGGATCTTGTAACAGAATGATGCTGGGAGAGCCTCCACTGCCTGCCGAGTAACACCTCGAACAGTCTGCTGGAGAACCACAGATAGAGCTCAGTTTCTTCCTCTAGCCCCCAGGGAAGCCCTGCTGGGTGAGGAGCCAGAGGCCATCTCCTGTACAGGAGAGCCAGGGGATGCTGGTTGGGGTGGAGGCGAAATCCAGAGGGTCAGATATAGGGATATCCTACAGGGGTTCAGTGAATAAAGAATGTTAGAAAAAATAAGAAAAAAGGAGTTCTTCGATGAACTGATGTTCCAGTATAGCACAACAAGATCCTGGAAGGCCATAGTACCAGATCTGTGTTTGCTGTCGACCTCCTTGAAGACCTTGGGCGGATTTTTCCAAAGTGAATGAATACGCCCAAGCCCTCAGTGCACTGAACATACAGTGCATGGGGCTTCATGGCATTCACCAAGGAAGATAATCGGGAATTTCCATCCCTTGCACCCGGCATGGGTCCTTAGACCACAATATTGTGGTCTTACTTCACCGTCCTCCAGGGCAAAGTTACAGTGCTTGCACCAGAGCAGTGGTGCAAGCAGCCGTAAATCATGGAAACTGTTGCAACTGCATCCGAGAATGGAAATTTGGGTGTAGTTGTGGCAAAAGGATAGCACACCGCAATATTTAAAGTCCCGTGGTGCAGAGCTAGATGCAAGCCCTCGCCTCCTTTGGAAAATCAGGCCCTTTCAGTTTAGCCATCCAGCATGAACAGATGTTAGTATAATCTAGGAGACTGCTGTATCATGTTATTCTCACTCTAGGTTGATGACAGAAAATATTATCACTCTAGGGTCTTCAGAATACAAGCCTGACATCATTTAATTCAGGACTTGACCGTACTCAAAAGGTCTGTTTCTTAGAACTGTAAATGTTACTTTGTTGAGACAGCAGCATATCTAGCTGATTTAACTGTTTTACCACACAAACCCATGCCATTCCATAAATCAAGTGTGGCATGGTCTAATGAAAATATCGTCAGATTTTACATGACATGTGTGACCCCTGTGATATCACTTGTGGTTTCACCTTTATGATGTCATGGCTCATGGTTTCCTGGGCCACCTGTATAATAACAGATGTATTTTTATTAGGTATATGCCATAATCTATGTAAGTGATAAAATCCTCCAGGGTGTTGGGTGTTGAGGGATACTCACATGCCCAGGGGGCGCAGGAGCCCAACATCGCAGGCAGAGGGCCTTACAGTCCCTGGAACTGTAGGTATCCCCAACACCCCACACCCTGGAGGGTCCTATTGTGTTGAGAAAATGGGCTTTAACATCAGTTTTGCAGTAACACAATTACAAAACTACTGTATGTATTTTAAAACATTTTTAAAAGTTTTGTATGTAAAATTATCCTTAGGCAGGTACAGTGCTGGATCTTTTTCTTTAGAGGACTCTGTTAGCTGATTAATGTTTTTTAATGTGGTCAGCCTATCCAGTTTCAGGATTTTCCTAAACCATTTTCTAAATATATCAATCAATATATCTACACACACATAAATATATATGTATTTGTTTTTCCTCTGTGTTTTGTCCCCAGATCTAATGGCTGGCTACTATTCCAGTGCTCATAACATATCTAGTAGCAACCACACCATGTGGTCCTGATTGCATTCTGCCATATGCATTAGTGCTGTCTCTAATATTGAACATGGCTGAAGAATCCTGACAAATGTTTTTCCTCATTTTCTCATTTCAGCACATTATTCCTTTTTAGCAGCAGCGCGTTTGCAAACTGATTTAATAAGGCACAACTTTTTAATAGCACACTAATGCTCATTTATCATGTCACACCCCATGAGGCGATGAAAACCCCAGTGCAACCCAGTGCGTTTCAGATCGTGAGTGCTTCTTCGTCAGGGTGTGCATCTGAACACTGCTTCATTAAAGAGTCCCTGATACTGCTGAGACATAACAAAATGTACTGTTTATGTAGACACAGTTCGGCACTTATTTTTCTGCAACTCTACCCTTTCTTCCTCATTACTAGGAACCGTTACTGCGAAAACAGGGGATGATTTTCAAAGCCCTGAGAATGCTGTAAGCTCCAGGTGTGCCAATCTCTCAACCAGTGAACAGGATTTTCAGTCCCATGTGCCAAGTGGCACAGGTTAGACTAGTTTTCCCGGTCTGACTTGTGGCTTTGAGGAACCTTTTATGGGGCTTAGGTCAAATCTTTGGCTCAAGCTGCCATAAACTGAGAAACTGTCACAACTACACCCGACAATAGAAAGTCAGGTGCAGCTGAAGCAAAGGAGTTTGGCACAGCTGTGCTAAGCAGCTTCAACACAGGGACTGATGCAAGCCCTGCATGAGTCTTGGAAAACTGAACCCAGGATCTCACCTACCTGCTCTGGCTGCTTATCTATACCTGACATCACTATTCTGTTTATAGCATCCCAGTCTGTTTCTGTGGAACTAATGATGATGTCATTAACCAGGAATTATGATGTTAGGTGTAAACAAGCAGCCAGAGCAGATAATATCTAGGAGACAATACACTTGTTTTCATGTGATTGTCCTCAGTGATAAAGAAATTACTAAAACATGTGAAATATAATCTGAATTGTGTCTAAATCTGACTTTTTTCAAAAGTTTCCCAATGGTGTCCGAGTCCCTTTAAAGGGTTCATGACCAATGTCTTGGACTGTGTGGAGGCATATGCAAGGCTCTTCTAAATAAGGTATAAGAGCCCACCTGTGGGTGTCAGCCATCCAGAAGTATTCAAGTCTGCCCTATACTGATTCAAGATTGCCATTATTTCATGGAATCTTGAGACAGCAAAGATGATGTTGTGAGCGGGGAAGATATACGCCTAAGAACACCAATCCCCAAATGTGACATCACTTGTGGTCTCAAGATTCCATGAAGCATTCTTGCTTGAATCAGTATAGGGCATGTTTAGTAATGCAAATATTCAGACTGTTGCAAAATGTAGGAAAGCCCAGAACTGTTAGTCTTTCACACTATGAAGGAGGGAGCAGGACAAGTGCTTTAGCCTGCATGGTAAATGTGTTGCTAGTAAATCTGGCGGCTCTGCACTGTTCAGACAGATGTTGGGCACAGGAGCAGATGTCTAATTAACCGGCAAGGTATTGGGGGGTACCATGAGCAAAGCTGAATGTGGAGCCCCATGGAGGTGGAATTATCCATCAGTGACCAAGCTGCCCTGGAGTTCTCTTACTGATATTATTACACTAGGTGAGGCATTTCAGCTGTATTTTTAATTTCTTGAGGTTTTAATATAGGCTTAGACCTTTCCTGAATACTACTTCTGAAATCAGCCTTGGTACACCAGAGTTAAAAAAACTGTGAGTTTAGCCCCAGCCTTTGAGGCACAGGCTATGGAACTTTGTCATCCAAGCAATACATCCAACATCCAGTTTCTGGATGTGGTTGCCTCACAGTTTTGAGGACACATTTCTGTTGTACTGCTGTGATAGTGAGAGGAGGGAGAAGACTTTTTTCTCGGTTGGCGTCTCCATCTTGTGTGGCTGAGGTGCAGATACCTCTCTCACTCTAGGAATAAATGCTGCTGGTATGGCTATGCTGATAGTTAACTAGTTGGAATACAGAGCTCTATAAATACACTATTGCATACGTGAAAAGCAGTCTGTGAGTAGAGTCATCTGGATGTGAGATGCTGCAATAACAGGGTTCTATAGTGTCAAAGAAATGTAACAATACTGCTTTCCAGTTGTGACAGTGCCCCCTTTAGCTCAACATGTCAAGCCGAAACAAGAAAAAGACCATTACAGCGACAGTCACTGTAATGGTCCTTTTCATGTTTCACTTTCCCCAGTGTTCTTCCCCTCCCGGACCAACTCCGACCTAGAGTTGATAATCCTAAAGTCCGGAGTGCGGAGAGAGCCCCCACATGGAGGTGTGGGGGCACAGTCCCCACAGAAAACACTTGGACATTAGCGCACAATACCTGCATCGGTATTGTGCCATTGCTGTGTGAGAGGTCAGCATTTTCACTGTCGACCTCCCTTGGTGCTTCCACTTGTGAGATGCTATTTATAACTTTCTTCTTTTTCTGTTTATATACCCATGATAGCTGAGCTAAGATGCAGTATCTAATTTTCAGTGGGATCTTACTTGTAACCATGTTTTCAGTGGCATGGACTGGAAGCACTGAGAAGTGAAATTAAGTAACTTACCCAAGATCACACAGTATTTGTACAAAATAATGGGAAGTAATGGGAAAGTTAGATGCACTGTGCCTTCCCAGCTAAAGATACTTTGCCTTTAGCTGAATGGTAAATTACTGACTTCAGGACTCAGGGACCCAGGATAATTATTCCAAGCAAGAGCTGGAGAGGAGTTTACCAGTGGAAGAGAGACTAGTACTGAGTGGATAGCAAGCCATGTATTCATTCATTCACTCATTCATTCATTCATTCATGTGTTTATTGATTAATTTAAATATTATGGACGAGAGATTACACTGAGCATAAGCTCATTGTCAGGTGGAACCTGTGGGAAGGTGAGAATGGCAAGGGGTGGGGTGAGATAAAGGATATTTCATACATGGCTGCACAGCATAACATGCATACATTCATTTAGGGTAGTGCAATGCCAAAACCACTAACAACACTAAATAATAGAAACAAGAAAGTATGTCCACAACTCAACCCCAGTCACTATCTGATCTACCTATATGTAGGACTTCTCAGACAGTCCCGGCCCAAGGTATCTGATCCATTTAGCCTGGATGGTGGACATGGACAGTGTCCTCTCACTCCATATCTGCAGAGAGTTCACGATCCAAAAACTGAACAGTGGCCACACAGTATTAGGGTAAACATAAGGGCAGGATTTCCAAATGATTGGTTGTAGCACTTACATAATTTTTTCTGCCAGTAGCTACATCACTGTAAATGTGTCAGAATCTTTCACCCAGTTTGAAAACATTCTGTTACATTTATGACATTTAACTCACTGTAAGAGTGGTGTTCCCTAAAGTCAGTACTAATAAAAGAAACAACTACTTCACTGTTTGCACTGCCCATTTGTGGAACAGATTCCCTTATGATCTGGTAAACATGTCATCATTTACCAGCTTCAGACATAGGCTTGTTAACTATTTACTTTCAAAAGGCAATAAACACTAATTCACCCACTGAGGTGGGAGACAATCCTAATGGGCCTATGGCCTTCTCTTGTCTTATGAAACCAAGTATCAAGTATAGTATGACACAAAAATTACACATGCGTCAAATATGGACACATGCGTCATTTGAGATGTGTAACTTCTGGTAACTGCATCCAGAAGTTAGCCCCCTTCTCTGTGGTCTAACAGACATGACACAGCTAGCATAACTGCTGCAAAATAATGATACAGTTCTTTGAAAACCCAGCTCCATATCATGTATCAGTTCTAGCCTAAAAGGAACAAAGTCATTGCAACAGTCAGCAAGGCAGTTATAGCATGCACAGTTTATAATGTTAGTGTTGACCCAAAGTTCAAGTTCAAGGTTCAAATTTTATTAAAACACATGTATATAAATAACTCTTTGTTACATGTAAAAGGGAGACATACATATCAAACAAGCATTAAAAGCATTATCTAGCATAACTCATTTATGAGAGTAAATTTGAGTTACGATTGTTACACACACCTATTGTTAATCATATAGCATCTACTGGCACAATAACCACTGTATTTGTCTTTATCATGCCTTAGCAATTGCCTCCTAGTGCCATGTTTACTAGCTACATACTGTAAGACAGATTGTGCAAATTTTGCAATTGCAAACATTATTGGTTCGTATGTTGAATTAAAAGACTAACAGTCCTTGCCCATACCTTCCCCTTCTACATAATTCATTAATGGAAGAATCCATCTTTTCCTTAAATTACCAAGACAGGGCATTCAAAGATTATATGGTATCTCCTGTTTAATATTTTTGTTACAGTAGCATGATGTTGGGACTGCCACTCCACCTAACATATAATTTAGCCCAGGGTTAATTTGCTCCATCCAAAATCTTCATAGAGCTTTTTGTGATTTATATTATCACAAAATAGCAGATATTTTCTGTTGAAAATACATTTTCAATCTTTCATATATCTTCCCTTCCCAACACTCATACAAGGCCTCTAAGCTTTGTGTAGCCGCCACACCTACCAGTCTTTGAATGGCCTGACTCTTAAATAGAGAGATACCCCTATATGGATGCAAAATATAATTATTCTCTAAACCAAGTTTATTTATTTATTTAGCTTTTGTTTACCAGGTAAGCACACTAGACAGTCATGTGCCTATTTTCATATGCGACCTGGTAGAGTTACAGAGATACAAGCAATAACAGTACAGAGGCTAGCATCAAGTTACACAAAGGTACAGTCAGAATACAAGCAAGAAGGACCAGCGAAACAAAGTAAAGGCTTGGGTCCAACTGTCAGGCAAGGTACAGACAGGTATAAGCAATCAACTACAGTCAGGTAACAGGCAGAGAACAATTTTAGTGCAGTTCAGTATGAGGCAGAACAACCCAGGAGGGCAGCCAGGAAAAATTAGAGCCAGTGTCAGCCGCAACAATATTTGTGAATATTGCTTATTTGTTATTTGTTTTGGAATAAGTGCATGCCTGCAACCAGGATTTCTTTCTTTTTTTTTTTTTTTTTTTTATTTCAGGCACTTCACAGGGGAGGGACTACAGGGGACAGAGGCAACTTGAAGCTTGTTTTAGGTAATCCCAAAGGGAGGACCTGAAGCAACTGTGGGTGGGGGCAGTTCTTATGTGAGAAGGTTCCAGATTTTGGGAGCAAGAGCTGCAAATGCTTGATCCCCACAAGGAGTGAGTCTTCAGGACCATCAGTGCCTGGGATTCAGTGGACCTCAACTGATAGCCAGAGGGACAGGCTGGAGGAGGTCAGCAAGTGCTGGAGGGAGTAGATGATCGGATGATGTTATCCATAAAGTTGCCCATAAGGAATGAGCGATGGTTACCTGGGAAAAGCCAACCCAGTCTAGAGTAAAATAGACACTAAAGGGTGAGACAAGGGGCTGATAGGGCTAACCGACATATGTTGTTATACGAGGTGTCCCATTTGGAGAGCCAGGCTTTGGGGGCATTTGTGAAGGAGGTAAGCCCATAACAAAGCGAGGGAGGAAGACCCTTGCCAGGGCAAGTCTGGCAGCTGGGGTGAGGCAACTTTTGTTCTATACGCAAGTCCTAGTTTGTAGTTGGTTGCCTTACAGGAGTTAAGTATGTGGGGTGAGATCCATTTGTGGGTCAAGAGTCACCCTCAAGTACTTGAGCGATTTCACCACCTTCACAGGGGTGCCGTCAGTGCCATCGACTCTGAGCATGGCTGGGCACGCTCTCACCTTGGGAAGGAAGCCGAATAACATTGCCTGCATCTTCTGAAAGTTGATGACCAGCTTACTTGCCTTGAGCCAGGCCTGGATGCGACCGAAATCCAAGTTGAGTCCATAGTTAATGTCATCAATACTTTGTGAACTGGCAAGGAGCACCATATCATCAGCATATAGAGTAACTTGTCCAAAGGTTGGGATTAAGGGCAACTGGTTTATAAAGAGGGAAAACAGGAAGGAACCAAGGACCGACCCTAGGGTACCCACAGACTACTGGTGATGGGACGGATATGGCATTTTGGAACCTCGTGTACTGTTTCCTACCTGAGAGATAGAGCAGACTTCAGCTTGACCATCCAAATGTCTGCCCCACGGATATTGCATCAGATTCCTCCAGAAGTGAAAAAGCGCTACAGGTTAGGTACATTAGAAGTGATTATTTGAAACCAAAATGTATTGCTCTTTTTACTATCCTTGTTTTAATAATACGCACAATCTCTGCTCTAAAATAGTACTATGGGTGTACATAGAAACCCCAAGAGTTTTAACAAGTTGATTTTAGATTGCCTCTAATTCATTTGTTACACAGAGGATTCTCCCGATCTCTGAGGCATAGAGAAGATCGCATTAACTTTTGCCTCAAGGCACCTTATTTGTGCCACATACGAATTCTCTGCATACGTATGAGCAAATCTTCCTATTACTTGCAGAGATCTGGTTGTCTTTTCCTTCATTTTATAAAGATGAGTTTTCCAAGTCAGTTTCTTAGAGAACCAGGGCCAGATATTCAAAATGTTGCCCAGGGCTAAATTAGCACTGCCCAGTGTGCAAAATTGCCTGGACAAATAGCCCCGCCATATTCAAAGGAATAGCCTGGTGCTAATCCTGCTGAATATAGCATGCTAAGGAAGCTGGGCAAACTGGGCTGGGAGTGCAGGGCAAAAATAGCCCTGGAATAAGACAGCACTGAATATAACAACAGGGAAGTGCACACTGCAACTGCAGCTCAGTAGACTCTGGAACAAGCCAGTGTTGCAGGTGGAGAACATTGTGTGTGATTGCACAGAGATGTCTCACATCTACTGCAAACAACAATGCAAGCCACACACTGCAGAACTGTACTGTGCTGAAGTGTGGTTTGCCTGGGGCTAACCCAACTGCACAGTGCTAACACAATAGCCCGGTGCAAACTGGTTAGCCAGGGCAAGCGTGAGCTATATTCAAAGCTCCCACAAATGAGCCTACTTAGGTAATCCGTGGGCAAACAGGCACATTGCATCTCATTATGTGCTGCTTAGCATACATTACCATGCAATTTGCCTGGTGCTACTGCATGGAGCACACAGCTCCACCTTTTGGTCGGAATGGAAGTACAGGCTGGACACTGCAGGCCAAGCATGCTCACAGCATCCCCTGTTGGTCAGAATGGATGTACAGGCTGGATGCTGCAGGAAATGGGTGTTTGCAGGCACATTCAGTGCATACAATGCACCCATGCATCTGTGCAAGCGGACCTATATAGATATATAGATAGATAGATAGATAGATAGATAGATAGATAGATAGATAGATAGATAGATAGATAGATAGATAAATGGAGAGATAGCTACACACAGACACACTGCCCAAGGCCATACATGCCCTAGAGCAATAGTTCTTAGACTTTGTCACAGTGAGCCTCCCAAATCCATGGAAAAGATTTGAGCTTCCCCAAAACTGAAAAAATCTTGAGCCTCCCCAAAGAAAAGTAACATACTGTACTGCGCGGTATACCATGAATACATTGAAACCCTTCCTTTGAGTACTTGGCTCACATTCAGTTCTTTCATTCAGTTCTTTGTCTCATACTGATGTGGAACTTTTGAAAAAGAGCTCCTGTGCTCAAAGGTGTTATCTGAATAACAAATAAATAAAATAAATACTATTATTTAGCTTATTGTGCACCCCAGCCACACACACACACACACACACACACACACACCACACAGGCCAGCCTACTTGCTCCGCTATTTTCATTCTTGAACCATTGTTACCACTTGTTGCCTTACCTTCATGGGTCAGACTACTTTCTCTGTTTCCTCTCTAAATGAAATAACCTTCTACATACTTTGCCTCTCCTCCTCCTCCTTCCCTTCTCCTAAGCAATTTCTCTGGGATTACTTTGCTCCTTCTTGCTATTGCTCTTAGCACTTCCATGCTCAACCCTTGTATTGGGCTGCTCTGCCATCAGTCTACAAATTGATCAATTACCACCACTCAGTATTAGTTTATTGTTCATATGTGTTTGCACTATTGTTCATTGTGTATTTCTTGATTGTTTTGCAGTTACTTTTTGAAATGTATTCACTACCTACCCTTCTCTGGGTATACCTGAAATGAGCTTTGGCTCATTCACCTTCCTGTCACCTATTAGTAAATAAATACATACAATTCACATACTACTATCCTCTTTCAGTTTGCTTCATCTCTTCACACAAAATACATAAAACTCAAAATTTAAATACAGTACTTTTCAGACTTGCTGAGCCTCCTGGAACAGGTTGGGACCTCCCCAGGAAGCTGGCCTCAGCATTTGAGAACCCCTGCCCTAGAGGATGTCCCTCAACAACATAGGTACCTCACTGTAGTAGTGGGTGGAACACAGTGGGGTGTCCCATGAATGCATGGGGCAGGCATAATGCAAACCTGGGAGGGTGGGAAGGCTGTAGGCTGAACGCTCCCTAGGATATGCAACATAACCACGCTGTAGGGCACCGGGCAGACTGGCTGGGCCAGGCAGGCCTTCCCTGCCATCATGGATCCTATTCCCATGTGTGCCAGTTACACTCCCTAGTGGTCCAGTGGTCCCTCACCCCCACAGGCATGATCCTGACCCCGTAGTAGTACAGTCCACATATGCCCTGGTAGTCTAGTGGTCCCCCCACCCCCAATCACAATCCGGCACCAGTTCAGATCACCATACCTCTCAGCAGTAAAGATCCATAGCACTGACCTTCAAATAGTATAGCAAAGTGCCAGGATTTGTAGCACTTCGTATTCTAAACAATATTATGTCTACAGATAGTGGGCCCCATATAGTTAGTGATGACTCATCACACTCACATTTACCCTCCGTCCTCAGGTGTACTGATGTTCCTCATATTATTAGAGCTATATCTGGTCACACAGAGTATTTCAGCATTGCACTATGTTGATAGAAACATTCCCCATCACTGGATTCATAGCGGTTAAGAGGTATGCCAATCACCTCAATCCGTCCCTGGTAGTCTAGTACCCCCAGATGGCAGTATCAGCCCACTGACAGCCCAAATCGAGCTGGGTTGACTGGCTCCAGCCTCCTCTCACCTCCATGGCCAGCTGCGATTGAGGTATGACCGATCATGTTCACGTGCACGGCAGTATGTGAGCGCGATCGGATCTTTTCTCAGTTGGTGGCTGGCCATGGGTGAGAGGAGGATTGAGCCAGTCGGCTCCGACTGGGCTGTTGGTGAGGCTGGCACTGCTGGGTGGGGGCACTAGACTACCAGGGACGTGATTGTGGTGCCTCGGACAGGTGTCGGGATCATGCTGGGGAGCACTGGACTACCAGGGATGTGATGGAGGGGTCTGGATTGGGTGTCGGGTGTGCTTGGAGGGGCACCTTCTTGCCATGGCGGGACTACCAGCCTGTGTATTGTGCGCTTTGGGCATGCTTTGAGGACTGGGAGTACTGCCTCCCTTTTAGCCCAGTATTACTGCCTGCTTTCTGGTGGTGGTATTGGGCACCGCACCCACAGGTCGTGCCATACACTGTAGTGTGGCACTGTCATTTTGAATATGCTGGTGCGCCCAGGTGCATGGCTCCTCCCTCATTACCATCTCTGCATATATTATCTGTTAGCGTCAGCAGTATTGCAGCATGCCAGCACTACATGGCCTTTTGAATATTGCAGCGGGTGCAAACTCAGCACTATTTTGGTGCAACAGGTTACGCGCGGCGCTACGCTTTGAATATCTGGCCCCAGACTCCAAGATAACAGACTAGGTTTACCTCCTCAAAGTTTTTATCTTCTACAATCCATTTGTTTGGTTTAGAATTACCAGATTCAAAACCAAAATCTTTGTCTTCTCTGTATTTAACTTCGAGGTCAACCCACTTTAATGAATTTATAACCGAAGATAGCGCTCTTTTTAGCCCCAACAGGGTTTGAGACAAAATAATTGCATCATCTGCATATAACATCATTTTTACTGGTAAATTATTTGTTCTAGGAGGAAAAGATTCAATTTCTTGCAGTTTTCTACTACGGTTTTGACATATATATATTAAAAAGTGTTGGTGCCAGCAAGCAACCTTGTCTAACCCCATACTTAATTTCCATGTGGTCGTACAAGCTCCATCTTTACCATATCTTATCACTATCTTGGTGTTAATATAAAGCAACTTAATCATACTGAGTAATTTCCTCTCTATCCCTTTAATTTCCAATATCTCCCATAAGGAATTTCTAACACTAACAAATGCTGATTTGATAATTATAAATGCTACATACTATTTCCCTTATTCTTTCTTACATATTTATTTACTAAATGTGCCAGTGTAAAAACTGGATCTAATGTGGATCTTTGCTGTTTGAAACCAGACTGGAATAAGGACACTATATTATTTTCCTCTACCCACCACTCCAGTCTAGATAATCAAAGTCTCGAAAGATTTTGGAGGTAATGCTTGATAGAGTGATTGGTCTATAATTACATGGTTCCTCAATTCTACCTTTCTTATGTATAGGAACAATCATGCCCAGAGTCCAACTAAAGGTACTTTTCTGCCTTCACCAGATAATTAAACATTGTCGTCAGTAACTCTGCCCACCAGACTGGATCGGAGTGATAGATCTCTGCTTCTGTCTTATCCATACCAGGGGCCTTGTTGTTTCTTTGTTCTTTTATTGCTATAACTACCTCCTCTCCTGTGAAATCATACCAAGCTTCATTCTTGGAGGATTGCCTTCTACATTTCTCTAATACCAATTGTCAGGCATGCTGATGGTTCTTACTCTACTCTATAGATTTTTTTAAATGTGCTATGCTTCTGGAAATATTTGTGCCTCTATATTTAATCTAAGATTACCTGTCCCATGCGCCACTAAATTCCAAAATAATTTTGTATCTTTTTCAACTATTGAAGCCTTGAAGGGTCTGCCAAAGGGTATCTGAATATTTTTGTTTTTATTGTTTATTAAAACCCTATATTCTTCTCTTAAAAGGTGTAATCAATCCTATCTTGTAATTCTTTTGTACTTTTAAATCTTCCCTGCTTAGCCAGCCTTGCTTTGGCCTTTTCACATTCTCTGTGATACCATTCAGCTATTCCTTTTCCCCATTCGTCTCATATTTCTACGTGTTTGGCTTTCTCAGTTTAGATAACACCATCCTCTCACACACCTCAGAGTACTCACTCTCTTCAGTTTGACCATTGTGATCTTCTACAGTACAATCACATTAAACTGTCCCACCAATGAGTTGGTTTAGCATTGTTTTTACAGTTGGCAATGCATTGGCAACTAATACTGCATTGTTTTCAGTGCTTAACCAGCTCAAGAGCAATGCTTGTAAAATGTTTTTGCAACTCAGTTGAAATGCATATACAACCCAGCCACAATGCAGTGCAAAACTGCACTATAACATTAAGGAACAGTTTGTGCAGGGCTTTGTACTGGATCTAGCAACCCTTATGCAACGCAATCAGAAATGCTAAAGCAACTCGTTGGAGGAGCAGTTTAATGTGACTTGTGCTGTACTTGTTCCATCTGATTTTCACACCCTTTAATACCAGCCTCAAATAATTCAATATTTATTCTTTTTCTTTGCTGGAGAGAAATTTCCTGTATAAGGCTTTGCACCTTGCTTGTGTTTCTAGTGTCCATTTTATTCTCTTTTATCAGTCACCATCATATTTTCATTTGCTTTACTCAGATTCTCTTTATTCTCTGTTCTGAGTTTCCCAGTAAGAGACTGAGCTAGGCTTAAAGCTAATGGGAAACAATCACTGCCCCATACTTCTAGTAGTTCCATCCTAATTGCCTTATCAAAGAATATGCATCCACTATAAAGTAATCCAGGATACTACCTCCCTTTTACCCAGATAGGTACATTTTCCCTCTCTATCTCCTGGGCATCTGCCATTTACAATTCTCATACTTGCAGTTTTAATACCTTCAAGAAGACCTGGCCATATTTATTGATTTTGGGGTCTAGTAGAGACCTTATGGGATTCCTAACGCCTCATCCAGGTTCCAGTTATTACAGGGTTCCTCCTATAGCGCCCAGTTCTTGCATTCAGGTCCCCACCCAGTAAAATAGCAGTTTCTGGAAATTCTATATGCATCTGCAGTAAAATCTCCTGATTGATGTCCATTTTTTTGTAGTCGCAGTTGGTATAACTTTAGGTACCGCATAAGCATTTAATATTATGCATATAGACTTTCCATCTCTATAGAGAGCAGTTCCTAATATATTATCACTCTCATTCTTTACCACATTTAGCTTCTATCCTTAGCCTAGTCTTCACTGGTACGGGATCATAATGTCATAGAGACATTATGCTCATGACTTAAATCACGCTGCCAATGTTAGCGCTATTTATGCCATGCGCATAACTCTTTTTTCCTGTGAGGGGCTCTGCCCCCACACACCCCTGTTGAGGGGGTTGTGCTCCCGGACCTCCCACTAAAGATTCTTAACTCCAGGGGGTCCAACTTTGGGAGCACACAAAGTCTTTAAAATAACATTTCTGGGACTGAATCAAACCCAGTCCCAGACACAGAGTTTGGGTACCTGCTGTGTCTCTATCCAGTGAGCCATGGCAGTTGCTTGATAGAACTCACTCCCCAGCAGAGGTCTTACCTCTGCCTGGGAGTGTGTGAATGGTGCAATACCGCACAGCAGTACACGTGGTATTATACCATTCGCTGTCCTAGACAGTGTTATTTCAGGTTAGCTATAATGTCGCACGCTATTAAGCATACAAAATTATGACCCAGTATGGTCTTCACCAGAGTACATATCCCACCTGACAGCCTTCCATAGGCTGACCATTTTGAGCAGGCACGCCCCAACTTTGAAAGCTCCTCAAATAGGTGCCCCGCTAGTTACTCAAGTTTCTTGCAATAAAATTATTATGATTTAGAAATAAAGTTCCATCACCCAATAACTTTCATTTTATCCCCAGCCCTGTTATATTCCACTATATTACCTCAAGGCCATTTCCATTCTGTTGGGGAGTGTCTCTTTTTCTGATTTCAGTCAATTGAGATTCACTTCTGGTTCCAGTGGGTAGAATCTATTCCCCTTGTTACTTCCATTGATCTAGAGCACAAGCCTATTACAGAGCTATCCTTACTCCCCAATATTAGGCTGCTATTTACTCTAGGTCCTCTAATTTTCCATCCTCTAATTGTTCTTTCATGATTTCATTGAAGTCCATTATCCTGAAGTGAGCATTCCTTTTGTATAAGTTCCAGGTAATTTGTTATTCTTTTCTGAATCTGCACTTTCCTTACTCGGTATAGTCCTTTCTCTTAATCCCTACTTGTACTTCCTCAATTGTTCTATTGTTTTCCTTCTTCCACCATCCTGCAGACATATAGTTGTTTCTGCCTTTACCCCATTTTTTGAAATCAAAATTGCATCCAGTATCATCTGCTTTGTGCCAATCTTTTGGGTAATCAGGCAGACCCATCCCTTTTCTTTCCCATGTAGTATCTGTATACTGAGGCAATATCAACCCACTTAAACTTATTCCCAACATGCCCTTACAAATGTTATATATTGCAGTCTTTTTTTTCCGAATTTTGTTTATTCCTCCGTTCGTGGAACTCTCAGGCATCCTCCAGTACCCCAACTCTATGTCCATGCCTGAGAAGCCTCCTAATTCCTGGCACCAGCCCAGCTATCCCCTGGCTCTGAGCCCCCCAAGGTAGGGCCGCCCTATCCACCCAGGGTGCTCTATCTGAATTCGGGTCAGGCTGGGCTCGGCCCAGGAGAGGAGTGCAACCGCGATGGAGTGTGGTCGGAGAGTGGAGGTGCTTTAGCCTATCCATGAGGCAGGGTATTTCCTAGTTATGCCCCCAGACTTGGGACATGCAATGCTGCACAGCCCGCAATGTGAGTGCTCCCACCACGCCCAGAAGACAGCCGCCCAGCGCCTACTCCTAGTTGTGAGCCCTGTGTGCTGCAGTGTCTCCGGTCTCCACCGGGGCCGCTGCTGCACCAGGCTCCCCTGATCCCTTCCCAAGAGAGGAAAGCAGTCCTCCAGATGCTCGATCTTCCTCTCCCTGCCGACCCCTGACGGACTGGGCTTGTTCCCGAATCCGGGCCGCCGCCATGCGAGGTGTGGTGTCCAGCACTCAACCTCAGCGCCACCGGCTGGGCATATACTGCAGTCTTGAGAGTCACTAAATTTTCATTCTTTGGTTTGGGGATCCTCTGAAAAACATTGGATTTATTAGCCCTTTCTGATTTTCTCCTCTTTATCACTCGGTCTGTTACCTGACTAACCAGCTCTGTTCTTCCTTCCTTATCCTTTCCATAGTTTTCCCTTCTTCCCATGTTACTGTATGATTGTTTAGGGGTCCATCTCTTTCCATCCCTTTCTGCCTGCCTTTTCTGAGTCCCTTGTTTCCCGAGGCAGAGGGCAGAGGGCATATATGTTGGGATTAATATCCCATCCTCTCCTTCTAGATATACTTTCCTCTTTCCTTCTCCATGTCTAGTATCTGTTTTTAAAGCTTCCTGACAGTAAATGCCCCTTCTCTCTTATCCTTTCTGTTGCCCCTTTCCTCTTACTTTCCTTTTTCCTTGTTCTCTATGTTGTTTAAAATTGTTTTGTGCTTTTAATTGTTTTACTAACTGTTGTGTTTCCATTTCTTCTTTCCTTCCAACTTGTTCTGTTATCTCTTTATGGTCTTTATTGCATTATCATTCTCCTAGTACCAGCTCTCCTAACCTCTCCTTTTCCTCTGTCATTTTGAGTCAAGTTCTTGCTTAACATACCTATATCAAGGTACCTTTTTCGCATGTTATTTTTTTAACAAAGCCAGTATCTCTAACAGTAGATTGTTACCGTATGCGAGTTTCTGCTTTATCTCTTCCATGGTATTGCCTTTCCTACCTCCTATACCTGAAACAGATTGATCTTTCCTTTTGCTGTTCTAGCATAGGTTCTTGTTGCTTTCTCTTTTTCAAAGTCCCCTAACAAGGGAGAAGAGGATGATCCTTCAGATTTCTTTCTTTACTTTCCCATAGATGGGTAAGATTAGGAGGGCACACGGAGGGTGGGTCTAGTAGCAGTCTGTTGGTATATGGGGTCAGGAAAGCCTCAAACTGGTTCGGAAGGAGCCCGACCTCCTCATGGTCCAGCCCTGTATTGAGCCCATTCCAGGCTCTCCCTACTTTCTTGTTCATATTTACTCATATCTTCTCCTCAATAGCCTCCTTGCTCACCTCTCGAGTCATTTCCCTATATTGAGTCTGGCTTATATATACATAAATCTATGTTCTTTCTGTTCCAGGTTCTTCTTTTCAGTAGATTCTTTTTCCAGCTCTCTAATGTGCTGTACCAATGGCTACTCAGCCAATTGCGTGTTAACTGTCTCCTTTACTGGAGATGAAGTTAAAGTTGACTGTCTTGTGCTCTGAATCCTTAGAACCTCTCTTCTCCCCACCAGGTCCGTCTGATTCCTTGGGGCTAGTAAATAACTAGTAATCTTTTTTTCTTGACTACTCATATTACTTTTGTTTTCCTTTAACTCTTGTTTTCCTTTCATAGCAAGGTAAAAAACAGCAACTACTCAGCCCACCTAAACTATGTCAGACTTTAACACAATTAGTCAAACTGCAGGCCCGAAAACTGGGCAGCTGGCCCCGCAGCATCAAATCGTGGTGCCGTTGTTCTCAATAAAACTCAATACCGCTAGTAAAACTCTAATGTCCAGAGTCCAGATTCCTTCTCTTCCTCCTTTCACCGAGGGCCCTCTTAATGTAGAAAATAAGCTAGTATTACAAGTGTTTGGTAATTTCTTCCCATTATATCTTTCTTGAGGTTAGTCCAGGTTTTATTCCTCTATATTATTCTCTCTTAAAGCCAACCATCGAACAGAGATTTTCAGGGTCAGTACTAATTTCCAGGCTAAGTTGTGTGCTTCATAAAACTTCCAGGACCATCCCTTATATAACCTGTAAGAGGCACTGAAAAAGAGAGAGAAGACAGCACTCTTTAGTAGTACACGCTTAAAACACGCTGCCCACATCTTTCATTTTAATCAGACCTCAGGTAACAATATACACAGTCTAACTATTCCTATGTTTGTGTGTACTAATATTCAACTCTTATTCTTGCATGGGAACCCCAACCGTGCCAAAACAGCATAAAAAATATAAATTCAATGGGGACTTACATTTCTGTGTGTGTAAAGAGATACAGATTACGACCTCCAGCTAAAATTAGCTGGAATCAGCAAGCCTTCCTTCTGCCATGCATCACAACGCAAAATCTGCCAACTAATTTTTCCCAAAAGCATGGGAAAAGAGGTGCCAGGTCAATATCAATAGCTTGAGCACCACTCCAATACTAATAGTGTGAACCAGCCCGTGCTAGGTTACTAAGAACAAAAAGTGCAGTGCAAGATCGCCATAGCAAATAATCCAAGCTCAAGTGCCACTACATGTAATAGGGAAGCGGAATAGCGGAAGAAAAACAATGTGGTCTCAGAGAATACAATGCTCGCTGCTCCTGTTGGCATCTGCCACGAGGAATGGCTCACACAACTAACGCTCAAGCTAGGTGATCACTTAAATAGCAAGAAGTGGTCACCTGACATATGATGCAGAATAAGGCTGGTGCCAAAGTTCACCAAGTTATATGAACTAATACATTTTAAATATCTTAAAAATCAGTGGGCCTGGAAATGTAGTCGCTCATCTAAGAAAATAACTAAAATAATAAAGTACTTAAAAATGCTTAAAATTAGTATAGTAAATAGCCAAAAGCAGAGTAATTCATAAAACTACACTACTCTGCCACATACAGGCTTACGACTTGAAACTAATCCAAACTTTGGGAGTAAAAAGGACACAGAGTTTAAAATATAAGCATATAATACAGAAATTACTAGACTACTGTCCTTTTCCTTTCTTCTCCCTTTCTCCCTTCTCCTTAACTGCAATACTAACTTTTAACTTGACTTAACTTTTAACTGTGGCTGTGGACTAAAGAAGGAGAAATCACCACATTTAGCACACAGTCTTTCTCCGGAGCAGCTCCATTTTTGGACTAACTGACAATTCAGTTATTTTGGTACAGCCGCCTTTTTCCAGTCCTGGCTTCCAAGGCCACTGCCTCAGATCCGCACCCAGACTGGGTCCACACTGTGCTCACTCCACTGTGGCATTCTCCCTTCAGCCCTCGAACTCTACACTTCCAGACAGGCTTCTCTCTCTCTCTCTCTCAGTAACTGAGACAAAAAGACAGCGGAAAGAGCCGATGATGGGGACCGCATAAGATTTTCTGGTAAGGAGACAAGCATTATAGGCAGCAATGGCTTACCTTTATAAAATAAAGCTAGTGTTGTCTCACTGCTTCTCCTCCTTACTCCACAAGGGAAGACAGCGACAGCATTCAGCCATCTCCTCCAGTCCCAAAGGGAGGGATCAGACCCTAATACAGACGGTACTGAGTTCCATAATACAGTGCCTTGTAATAAACAGAGGACCTACCCTATGTTAAATGTCTGTGTTGATTGACACACCAATAAAAACATCGTAACCAAAGTGCATTTCAAACTTGGGTTATTTTACAGCTACAAAGCCTGCCCTCCACCCCTGTCCTCTCTCTTTCTGTCCCTGTCTTTTGTCTCTCTCTCTCTCTCCCTTAATACCAGGCGAACCTGCCCTCCAACTCCTCTGCCAGTAACAGATTATGGGGACAACACAAGCTAAATGAATGAGTTCTCCTGAATTAGTCTCGATTGTCAATACTAGGGTCATCAAGAAGAAAAATATTCAGATTTGTCCTCCTCTGGCTAGCCAGGACACTCCATTGTGACCTGTATGCTAGATGAGGCTGGCTAAAGATGTATTTATTTATTTAAGAGTTTTACCAGGAAGGCATGCTGAGCAGAGTACCGCCGATTCCAGATGCATCCTGGGGCAGTGCAAAAATAATAGAGAGCAATGATAATAGCAATAATAGTACAGCAATGGTAAAACACAGTAACAATAATACAAGTGCAGCTGTGCAAAATTAGAACAATGGCAGGATAAAACCAGCAAGTAGTGCAGCCACTACAATGATACGATAAATAGAAAAAGGTGAGACATTTGACGAGTGCTTAATATGATTAGATTGATACAAATAGTGGCACAGAGCAAACCCAGGAAGGGGTAACTGGCCCAGGATCTGAGGATGTGTTAGGTGCATGAGCAGGTGGGGAGAAATGCACTGAGAAGAGGCCATTGAGGTGTTGAGAAGGAGAGGTGTGATGAATGTCTGGAGGAAAGGAGTTCCAAAGCTTGGGCATGCAGTAACTGAAAGCTGCCTGGCCTGCTGAGGTGGACCTGTGGGGAATATGTAGTAGTCTAGTGTCATTTTGCCTGAGCTCGCTGGCTGGGGAGAGTGAGCAGACAGGATTGAAGAGAGGTGAGGGGCAAGGACTGGGACCAGAACTTGGCAGCGAAGGGTGTGCAGTGTGACGATCTGCGGTCCTGTAGGGAGGGTAGACCCAGGGGCTGGTAGAGGGTACAATGAGGTGCAGTAGGGACAGTCAAGGCAAACTACAGAAGAAATGGAAGAGGAGTCCAGTCTGGTCAGGGCAGACTTAGAGGTGGCACTGTAGATCATGTCTCTGTAGTCAAAAATTGGCAGAATCATTTTCTGTACAATGGCTCGGCGAGCCTTCAGCAGGATGCAACCACGTTGCTATAAAAGGCACCAAGTCTGGGGTGGAGTTTTTGCGGATGTCATCAATGTGTACAGAAAAGTCAAGGTGCTGGTTGAGATAGACCTCGAGATATCTGAAGGAGGGAGTATTCCAATGAAGTCCAGTCCAGGGTATGGAAGGTCAGGAAGAGGGAGCCACGAAAGTCTCTGCCTTGTGCCAAGGTCATGGAGATGGTCTTCTGGCATTGAGCTGAAGCTGTTTGGAGCAAAACCAGAGCTGGACACTGTTGAAGTCCTGCTGCAGTCTGGTCACCACATCAGAAGCGGAGGGGCTGGATGTATACAGCACTGTGCTGTCTGCATACATGTGAATGAAGGTGTGTGGGCAGGCAGAGGGCTGGTTATTTAGGAAGATAGAGAACAGGAGTAGCCCTAGGACAGAGCCCTGCAGCACTCCCAATGTGACAGGGAAGGGATCGGAGGCAGAGTTACCAAGCCTGACTGATTGCATCCAGTCAACTAGATAGGAGTGGAACCAGTCAGTGGCTGAACTAGAGAGCCCTGCACTAGAGAGCTTTGTCAGGAGGAGGAATGGGATACTGTGTCAATGCCTTTGCAAGGTCGACAAAGATAGCTGAGGTGATGTCCTCTATCCATGGCAGAGAGGATGGAGTCCATAAGCCTCAGCAGGGAGGTGGTGGTGGAATGGGACTTCCTGAAACCAGACTGGTGAGGAGTGTAGAAGGATGAGGAGTCGAGGAAGGAGGAGAGTTGAGAGATGACAAGTTTTTCTTGGAGTTTAGCAAGTATGGAAAGGAGGAAATGGGGTGGTACTTGGGGCAGAGAGATCACCGCTTTGGGGAGTGGGATGACCATGGCATGTTTTCACCAGCTGGTATCAAGGCTAGAGAGAAGGATAAGTTGAAAAGTGCTGCCAGGCGGGCGGCAATGGCAGGGCCTGATAGGTACAACATTTTGGCATTGAGGCCGGAGGGGCATTTACCCTTGGTCGGATTAAGAGCAAGGAGGGCATTGTACACCTCTAGTGGTGTAATAGGGTGGAAGAATAAGGAGTAGGGGTGTGGTGGGACTTGTTGAGCATGAGGAGGGGTGGTGGTGGGTATGGGAGAGAGGATAGCAGTGCAGCTGTACAGTTAGTGAAGAAGGAGTTGAAAGCTGTGGCTACAGCTGGAAGTTCAGTAACCATAGTTGTGCCTATGTTTAGGATTGGTGTTAGTGGCTGGGGGCGGGGCAAAAAGCATTTTGTAGCCCTTTTAGAATTTAGCAGGATGGTTAATGTTTGTGTGAAAAGCAGTATTGAAGTACTCGGCTTTTGCCTGGTGGATTAGCCTTTTGCATGCATTGTGCAGAGTACTGTACTTTAGATAAGCTAGGGGTAATCCGGATTCCTTTACAGTTTTCCAGGCCAGGTCTCTCGCTTTAAAGTTGGCAGTGATGTCAGCTGTGATCCAGGAGAGGTGGGCACCATGCACACTTGACTGTCTGAGTGGGCGAGTGGTTCTAGACAGCAAGGAATCTAGTTTTGAAACCCTCCAGAGCAGCTTCAGTGGAGATAGTTTGGTGGATGAAGGAGCAGTCTGTAGTGGCCAGGTCATGTAAAAGAGAGGTGAAGTCCAGGGATTTGTAGGACCAGGTCAGCAGGATGTTGGGGGAGCCTTGGGCCTGAAGATAACACCAAACAAACACCTTCACTGGAGCTGGCTGTTTCTCAGATGCAGATGAAATGCCATCCACTACTACATAACCTGCAGTTCCACTCTCCTAGCCTGAACCACCACAGCCTATCATCGTCAAATAGTATAATCTACAAAACTCTAAGTTCAGGTAAAACTAACTAATGTGAACAAACTGGGGATCGAGTGATCATGCAAGGAGTGGGTCATCTCAGTTAGGGATACTATGAAAAACTAAAAAATCACAATATGAAAACTGGGACCATAGTGGACCATATTACATTCCAATAAACTTATAGAAGGCTACAGGGACATATTTGACGGGATGTTAGTAGCGAACAAAAGCTGACAGTATCTCTTTAACTGATACTGTATATTGGCTAGGTTCAAAATCCCATGATGCAACACCTAGGCACTGTCTGTGACTTCTGCATTTTATGGAGCATACTATAACCCCCACCACAACCTCTCTTGAAACAATGCAAACCTGTACTATGGCATTTTGTAAATATGCTACGTGACATGTTTAAAGGCAAATGTATATCACCATGCCATCTCACTGTGTTCTACACACTGTTTTGTTCATATATGTTATACCAAATGAGACAGCCTCATACGGTACTGTATAGTCATTGTACCTTACTAGGTCTGCTTAGCATGCTTTTTTCCCATAGAGGATTTTCTCCATAGTCATGCTCATCATTCAGAAGTTCACCGTGTTCAGGCCAGCATCTTCTGACCTTCTTCCCCCCTCCCAATAACTCACCAGGTACACCCATGGCTTACACTCAATTGCAGAGGCTTGGAGAAAGGCCCTTCTCCCACATGTAGTAGTCCACTGCATGGAGTAGGACCCAAGGGGAAATCCCAGAGGCCCAAATTGTCATATAGATGGACATGGGATTTTCTGCCCTTTAGGTGCCTCCCACAACATGAGCTAAACCTTCTGTGTGACCTCACATGCACACAGCATGTCCCCGCAGGAACAAGCTCCTTAATCCAGCCAAATGCTCTGATGCTGGAGCTAGCGGTCAACCTCCTCAACTGAGGCAGTTTGCCATAAAGTAGCTGCCTCAGCCTGTCCTGTCTTCTGATCGAAGACTCAGATTCACTCTGGAACCTGTCACCAGCATGGCATCCCAAAGTGCTACTGCTGGCTAGCGGGCTGGTCTGCATTGTGTGTCTGAATGGTAGGCACAATGAAAGTGGATTACCATGACATAATCCAACCCCTTGCCCATTCAGCATGGGGTGAGATTACCTCATGATAATCTGTAGTAACAAAAGGAAACCAGGATGCCTCTTCTTTAGAAAGATGTCTTTAAGATTGGATTTAAGTGTGCTCCAGCTGATAAGAACTCTGTGAATACGAAAATCGGGCTCACTCAAATTTATCATCCGATTCATTTATTCTTTGAAGATCCAAAATTTGCCGGACCAATCCAGGCAGCATTTTGTGATCATCCACCACTTTGTCAGGCCCAACAAACAGTGTTCTGTCAGTTCTTTAGTTGTTTGTGCACAGGTCCTCTGTCATTTCATCCTGATCAGAGGCTAATCCAGACTGCTACTCTAGGTCTGCATGTTTTTAAGCACCACTGATAGGATCCAGCAGCACCACACTGTCCACCTGACCTTGCACACTGTTGGAAGTCAATAGCTTTCAGTAGTGCATGGGATGTAAGCTGGATGGTGTGGTGCTATATCATAGCAATGGTGCTTACAAACCATGCATAAAAAGAGTAGCAATCTGGATTAGCCTCTGTTCAAGTCGTTTTTACAAGGTTTTAGGGCAGAAAATAACTACAGTATTATACCAGGAAGAACTGCTGTGTTCTTACAGTTACCTATGGATAACCCACCCCTTGAAGTTGACTTACTGCTGTTATGAAATGTGGCAAGGTATTTGGGCACTGTTATCAAATTTTGTAATAAAAAAACATACTAACAATTCTGGTGTGCACCTCTGCATTGCACAATGACAGGGTATGTCCAACCCATATAAATACCATGTGATAATCACACAGAGCTCAGCAAATCTGAAGACTGGATTTCTCGCTGCAGTTTTGATCTGTTTCTATTATCTGTAATGTACTATTTGTACCAACTTGTTGCTGCCTGGGTATGGGTAAACTGGCTGTGATTCATATTCTCCCTCAGATCATCTAGGTCAAGTTCGGATGATCTGATACAATCCAGGCTAGAATCTAAGCCTGGGATTTCCATATCCCAACATTTGGCCTGGTTCAGATTAAGATGCAGATCCCTCTGCCTTGACTAATACAAGCTGGTTTGACTCATCCAGGTCAACATACAGCCAGACACTAGGACAAGAAGGGTTGTGCTCAGAGGTAGGGCCAAGGTACAGCTAGTGGGGTTAGCCAAGCCCCATACAACACAAACCAGAGCCAAAATGTATACCTCAACCTACAGCCAAAACCTGGAGCCGCAACCTCAACTAAGTTAAAGTTGACTAGCCCATCCCTACTGCTGCCCCTTGGGATATCTCCTTATAAATGATATACAGCATCTTGAGAGGCTCTATCCTGGTGGTCAAACCTTGAAATAAATACATAAATAAAGACTGTGGAATGCAGAGCTGAAGGCAAAGGACAGCAGTCTTGTAACGACTCAACTGTTGTTCCACTAGCAAAGAAGCAGACTGTAAGTCCAATGTCTCTTTCTAAATGTAACAATCAGGGTGCCAACAATGAGAGGAAGGAAGGAAGGAAGGAAGGAAGGGGGAGAAGTGAAGGTCAGCGCACTAGTAGCAGCAGAAACTGCTGCTGTGACAACGAAGGATGCCGTAGGGAGGCTAGTCAGGAGACAGCATCTGTTTCTCAAGCAGGGTTGAAATAAGCAAGGCAGCTTAGTTTCACCAGAATCCCACCTTACATCTCTCCCCTCAAAAACACAAGCCCTGACCTTCAGTGTGAAACACTAAAAACAGTGTGATGCAGTATAGCCTAGTGTTTAGAGCATAGAACTGCAAACATAGAGACTTAGTATACCTGGATTTGAATCCCACAACTGCCACTTGCATACTGTGTGACCTTGGGCACATCACTTAACCTCCTCCTGTGCTAATTTCCTCTTGATCATACCAGGAAATGGGCTTCAGCTCAGTGTGGTATCCCTGAACAATTAAATTGACCAAAAGGGAATCACAGGGCATCACAGAGAAGAAATGCAGATCACCTGCAGGTCAGTAAAACAGTATGAACATTCAAAGAAGTGATGCCATTTTCCAGCTTGAACAAGTGAGTATTTTAGGGTATATACATTTAATATAGACTAAGTTCTGACAGGGAAATATATGGTTATTTAGACACTGAAGGGGTTCTTGTGACTTCACAGAACCATAGAGCAATGTTGAATGGTCATGTGCTGACTACAGGAGGGGTGGGTGTGACCCCAGAGTTCCCCAAGTTTCTTCTGTAAACTGGTAATGAGCCCCCACCCCTGACTGGTATCCAGTGATATTGGTGACCATGATTGGGTGCTTTCAAAAGGGTGACTCAATTCGGTGCCTGTCGACAGGGCTACTGAGGAGGGAGGCGATTGGATGGGAGGCTCCGTGAATATAGCGACAGGATATCGTTATATGTACACATGCGCTGGGGGAGTGAGCATGCGGAGTGATGGGCGGAAGGGATGGAGGGTTTGTGTGTGTGTGGTGCAGCAGTGGGCTGCTAAGCTGGCCCCATGGCATGGTGGGTGGGTGGCAGGCTAGGTTGCAAGGGTGCTAGGTTCGGATCTGGGCCCACATACATTTTGTTGCACCCTGCCCAAATTCTTTTCCTGTTTTGCACCCTCCGACATGTACACCCCTGGAGTTGAGAATCCTTCAGTTGGGAGGTGCTGGGGGCACAGCAAACAAAAACTAAGTCCTTGGTGCCCTTTTTGTTGTGCTACCGGAGTGTATGTTGCCGAGCTCGATTTTCGCAATGTACACTCACCGTAATGGCGATCGCCTTTCTGTGATCACCGTTATGACATGGAACCCTGACCTATAGGTAAGCCCCCATGGAAAAGTAAAAGACATCACCCCTATGATGTCTCTAGAACCCGAGGTGCCTTAGACACCTTGTTAAACAAGGTTGAAGTTTTTGTGATACATGAATTGCCCATTTTGCAAACACAAACCTAATTTATTTAAACATGGAGATGGGGAATTTTCAGAAGTTGTCAAATGGATGCAACCCCTAGTTATGTCAGTGTCAGGAACTGTTCTATCTTAGTGGAGTTATTTTCAAATTGTGGACTTATTTGTAACATTTCAAATAGTTCTACAGTAGTTTGCATCCAATTTGGGAGTCAAAATGGCTATTTATACATGTTAATGATTGACAAGATTACACTTGGTCTGACAAGTGTGTTCAGGTATAACTGCATTTCAACACTGCAAACTGGACATAACTCAGAGTGTTGAAAATTGAACTTCACTATGTCAGTGTCTTGGGGAGGGTGGTATGTGAGTCTGCAGGGCTGTGCCTCCCTCAAATTCCTAGTCAGGTGTTGCATTTTGGGCTAAAGAAGCCCACAATAGTGCAATTCAGTGCCCTTTACATTCATTTGTAATGCTGTGGTATGCTTATGTGTGTGTGTGTGTATGTGTGTGTGTGTGTGTGGTCATAAAAAAAAACAAAGCCAGATAATAAATGCCTTCAACACAAACATCCTGTTTTAGTTCTGATTCAGAGTGAGACACACTGTGTGGTAACCTGACTTTTTATTTTAAAAAGCAGTCCCACCTGTTTGTTTTGCTGCTACTGCATTCCTATGAAGAGCGCCGTGATTTGGAAAAATTATCTTGGTCTGTATTCACATCCTTATCTAAGGTCCAGTTTCTACACAGCGGAAAGAAAGACATTGCGGCAGCTCCCTAACCTGTCACTGACAATTGTGATTTTAAGCGGTATGCTGTGGTGGTGGGGTTCAGAAAGCATGTATAAACAAAACATTATATAGTGGTGATGTAAGGCTATATAAACTCACTTATATATGAAGCTTGGCACAGAGGACAGAGATTTTGATTTATAAGTGTTTACAGCCAGTTTGTCATGTTCTTTTATTGTTTTTTTCCTCCAAACAAGCTTGTTTGACATAATGGTGTCAGTCTGTACTGTTGAGTACACAAATTCACTGAGCCACACACAAAGCATGCCTGAATGAATTATTTCTGTTTACCGTTGTTTTATGTTTCCCCTAGTTGAACTGCTATCTTTTCTGCAGGTATGCTGAATGTTGGTGGTCTGCCTGGTGCCACTTGGGCCTCTGTGCAGATGAGATCAGAGCCCCCAGCCCAGTCATTTGTTACACCACCAGAGAAGGGCAGAAATTAAGCAATAAGGACTTTATGACAAAGTGCATGTTATTGTAGGACATTACCACACCTTGGGTGGTATGGTTACATGAAGTAAAGCTGAGTGGCTTTAATATCCCATATGCCACATTGTGGAGTACCTTATTGCAATTATACAGTGGAATCCATTTTCAAAATATCAATAACAGGAAAAATGGTGAAAACACCCTCATATTACATGGTGAACTCCTATTGTTCACAGATTTTCAATGGCTAAAAATTCCATTATTCATTATTAGCAGCAAATAACAGTGTGAATAACAGACTATGAATAACTGGCTATGACTAACATCACACAACATAAACAAATACTCCGTTACCCACTGCAAGCAGCAGATAACACACTTACTTGCAAAGCAACTATACCACTGCACACCCCTACCACTAGGGAGCTCCTTATTCACATGCAGTGAGCACTCCCAAACACATTGTTACATGGAAAAGTTACATAAATGCTAGCCCAGTTCTTACAATAAAATAAAACAAATTACACACAGCTGCCTGTGAAAAACTTGGTGGCATCTTCACGTTGACTGTGAAGAATTTGCTGGTAATCTCCATCATGTGAAGCTTGGAGCTATAGATGCTAGTTCTCCACCCAGCTTCACTCAATGAAATCATCACATTGTTCTTTACAGACACCTATGCATAATTCTATATTTATTTTTTTAAGAAAACAAACTGTTTAGTTACCGTATTGGTCCTTGTAAGAACAGATCCAGAAGCAAATGGTTTGATACATTTTATTGGATCAACAAAGATGTTTTTTCTTTTTATAACATCTTTTTTTTTTTTTATCCACTCTTTTTCCTCTGGTCGCCAGTCCTGAGGCATCCCTCAGGTATCCCCAGCTTGTCCCGCCCGGCCTGAGACCCCACCTACTCCAGGTCCCTCGAACCCGACCCGGCACCCTGAGCCACTGTGTACACCCTGGATTATGCCCCCAGGGTGGCGCTTCCTCCTTACTTGGCGCCCATTCATCTAGCTTGGTGGTCTGATGCGAGCTGGAGGATATCGACTGGAGGGGCGGGCTCCCATGGTGGCCATGTGGCTGGTGTGCCGTTGTCTTCGCAGGAGCTGGGGTATTTCCTTTTACATGTACAACTTCATGATGGTCCCTAGAGGTGCAGATGTGCAATGACATCCAGTGTGAGCTGAGCGTGCTCCCGCACCCACTTGTGATGCACTCCAAATCTCCACTGGGAGTCGCTGCTGCCAGGGCATTGTGAACCCACCCTCCCCAGGAGAGGAGAGCTGCACTCGGACGCCTAATCCTCTCCTCCCTGGCCGACCTGACGGCAACCCAAGCTTGTTCCTAACAATGGGTTACCGCATTGTGTGAGGTGTGGTGTCCAGCACCTCAACCCTCAGCGCCACCGGCCAGCTCTTTTCGTAACATCTTTGTTGGTCCAATAAAAGGTATCAAACCATTTGCTTCTGGATCTTTTTTAAGAAAGCAACACCTGAGCAGAATGTGTACTGTGCAAGATTCCAAACATAGCCTTCCTTCTGGGATATCACCAGGAAATTAATCTTTATTGTCCAATCATAGTTGCAAGGTAACCTAATATTGTGTTGGGGAAGAATCAGGGCCATCTTGTCCCCCACCACACAGCAATGACTACTGCAGAAATATTTCCTTCTCGCCTATCTATGTCATTCTCCCTTAGAAATCTGTCTAGTTCAGAATTGAAATCTGAAAGGAGTTAGTGTCCACTGCTTCAACAGGTAGGCTATTCCACATTTTTATTTATTTTTATTTAGTTTTGTTGACCAGGTAAGTGCACTAGACAAATCCTGCCTATTTTCAGGCACGACCCGGGGGAGGGATACAGATGAATGCCAACTGATCTTGAACCAGATTAAGCATGCTGATCACCATTTGTGTGATAGAATGCTTTTGGCTGTTTCCTCTAATTCTGCCTCCCCACCACTTTGAGTGCACACCCTGCAGTTCTGCATGCACCTGCCATGTCAAACATTTGTTCATGTTCCACTCTGTCTGTCCCTTTTAATATTTGGAATACCATCTTTGACATTGACATCGGTGATCATGACGCTAGAAGCGTCAAAGAGAGAAATAAAAAATATATATAATGCCTGCCTTTAGATTTATCAGAAAATGCTTTGAACAGCCAGCCCGGTGGTGCTGAGGGTTGAGGTGCTGGACGCCACACCGCCTCCATGCCGGGCGACCCGGGTTCGGGAGCAGACTCGGTTGCTGGTGGTTGGCTGGGGAGATAGGCTGGAGCATCCCATGACTGCTCGCCTACTCTGGGAGGGTTGAGGCCACAGCCTGCACACTTGCCTGACACTGAGCGGAGACTCGGAGTACTGCAAGCCCCTAATGGTAGGGGATGGGTGGCTGGCAATACAGCATGACGTCGGCACCCAGTGCCTTGACATCAGGGGTCTTGGCGCTGTAGGGAGGGAGAAAAGAGGAAAATAGCCTGCTATTATCGGGAAGATGGAGCTTGGGAGATGTGCCCTCAATGTGCCTTCACCCACTCGACGGCCCCGGACTAATGAAACATAAGGTAATGGGGTAAAGGGCTCTGCCCCATCCCCGCTTGAGGGGTAAGCCGTAGCTCCATGAGGTTCCAGAGGTCATTTGGGTAGGGTGATGGCCGAGGGATGTGTGCCTAGGGGCCCAATGGTCGGGATGGTAGGCTGAGTCAGTGGAATAAATAGAGGATTTTAAATAAATAAATAAATAAATAAATGCTTTGAACATTTTAACGAGAAGGCATACCTGTATGATCTTGCAGCTGATGACTGGTCATGTCTGAACTCAACACCTATGGTAGAAGATGCTGCCATGTATTGTAATGTTTTCTTACTTGTTATAGTTAACAGAAATGCCCTATAATTACAAAAAAAATGAAGACCACATCTTTTGTCCTGTGTTTACACATAATAAAATAAAAAAGGCACTACTTGCTTGGTATTCAGTAACTCTGCAGTGGTATTCAATAACTCTGCTAATGCTTCAGGTCTCACTATAAATAACAGTTCAGAACCAAATAATTCTGAAGTTAGAGCCACTCCAGACTTTTATTTTAAAGCTATTACAGTAAAACAAAGTCTTAAACTCTTAAAGGAGAACTGCCCTGAATCTATATGTCATTTTTATGTTGATTGCACGGATTCACAAGAAACATGTTGTGACAGCTTTGCAGAAGCAGGTTGTGGAGGTGCGGCAGTGTTGTGGCCAATGCCCCACTGCCTTTGGAGGCTTGGCCCTGTTCCCAATGGGGTGGCACGCTGCTGCTGACACTAGTTCAGCCAGCATGCCACAACCGTGAAACATTTTAGCCGCTGCAATCAGGGGCCACCTCATCACTGCAGCGTTATCTGCTGCAATGAGGGAGCGCCTCATTGCAGGGCTTGCCGATGGGGCACCCAATCCCCGTGAGGCTTCAGTCTTCACTTCACCTTGCTGACGGGGAGCCCTCCCTGTCAGCATAAGTCCCCCGCCATTCTTGTGCCGAGGGGGTGCCCAATCCCTCGCTGTGTCCCCTTTGTATGTGCCGAATGAGGTGCCCAACTCTGTCAGCTACAGATCCCCTAAAGAAACACTCAGGCGGCGTGGCCCACTGGGAGCCCACTCCAGTGTGCTAAATGCCCCTGAAAAGAAAACTGTCCCATAATGTTTTTTTATTTTATTTTTTAAACCTGTTAAAAGAAAACGGTCCCTCACGGTCTCCCTACCCTCCCCAACCCGCACCCAACCTCTGCGTGCCGCCTCCCCCACACCCCTCACCTCATACTTACCTCCGGAGTCTGGTGCGATGATCTCGTGGACCGGGAACACGCCTGCACTCTTCAAAGCTGACCGCAAACTGAGGAAATGCCGTAAGCTGTATAATGGCATAAATAGGGTTTTCAACTTTGGTGCATATATCAGGCATTTTTAGGAATTTTGGCACCAAATTTTCAACATGGGGTTTTTGGGACCCTTCCTCATGAATTTAGCCACGTCATGCGTTATTCAGTCCCGAAGGTGATTTCACAGTCACTGCACGGAATCACCTTTAGGACTGAGTAACGAAATGACAGTGCCAGTGTTAATGAGGTGGGCTCTCAAAGTCTATGTTGCAAATTTGGTGGAAAAATCCAAAATGATGTTTTACGAGCGCGCGGCTATGACAGTTGCTACGCACTGTAATTTTGCAAATTTGCAATATTTTCGCTCCAGATTTTCAACACTGGCATTTTTCTGCACCTCCTTATGAACAGTACAGCTGTCATTTTTCACATCCTGGCTGAAATGTGTTTTCGCACTCGGTGCAGAATAGCGTGGTCGCTGTGGGTTGGGAAATCGGTGTTCAGGACACATTAAGAAAATCACAGTAACACTGTTCATGAGCAGAGGTGCTAAAATGCCTATGTTGAAAATTTTGTGATGACAGTCCATAAATGACTGTGTTACACCATGCTATGAGTTTGCACGCATGCTTGTAACTTCACAAATTTATAATATTTTCACTCCAGATTTTCAACATTGCTATTTTTCCATACTTACTTATGAACAGCATAGCTGCCATTTTACAGAACCTGGCCAAAATGTGTTTCGCACTCCGGCACTGAATAGCTCGGTTGCTGGGAAATCAGATTTCTGGATAGACTAAGAAAATGACAGTGACACTGTTCATGAGCAGAGGTCCTAAAATGCCTTTTTGAAAATGTGGTGACAAAATTTCATAAAATGACTGTGTTACAACTGTGCATTGCGCAGTTTCCACGCACTTGTAACTTCGCAAATTTGTAATATTTTCATGCCAGATTTTCAACATTGGCATTTTTCACATCTCCTTATAAACAGTACAGCTGTCATTTTTCACATCCTGGCCAAATGTGTCTTTTGCGTCTGGTGCAGAATAGCACAGTCGCTTTGGGAAATCATTGTTTGGGACAGATTAAGATCAAGCAAGTGAGAGATGGGGAGTTACCGAGCTCAATTGAGCTCTGTTGGGACTGCTGCAGATTTCTTTGTGGGCAGAAAAAGGCACGCAGACAGGAGCCCAGCAAAAAGGGCAGCCAGTAGCACTGGGAGAAACAGAACTAGCGAGTGAGGGAGGGAGCATGAGGGAGCTCAACGGAGCTCTGTCGGATTGCTGCAGATTTCTTTGTGGGCAGAAAAGGCATCAATGCAGGCAGGAGTCCAGTACAAAGGGCAGCCCGCAGTGGCAGGAGAAACAGAACGAGGGAGTGAGAGGGGAGTGAGCAAGCTCAACGGAGCTCTATTGGGACTGCTGCGGATTTCTTTGTGGGCAGAAAGACAACAATGCAGGCAGAAGCCCAGTACAAAAGGACAGCCTGCAGCACTGGGAGAAACAGAACGAGCGAGTGAGAGGGAGGAGTGAACAAGCTCAACAGAGCTCTATCGGGACTGCTGCAGATTTCTTTTGTGGGCAGAAAAGGTGCCAATGGAGGCAGGAGCCCAGTATAAAACAGCAGCCTGTAGAGCCAGGAGAAACAGAATGAGCGAGTCAGAGAGGGGAGGAGCGACCTAAACGAGCTCTTCAGGACACCTGTGAAATTTTTTGGGGTTGAAAATGTGCCAATGGCAGGAACCGAGTACAAAAGGGCAGCCTGCAATGCCAGGAGAAACAGAACGAGCAAGGAGAGAGGAGGAGTAAGTAGCCTAACGGAGCTGTGTCAGGACTGCTGCAGAATTTTTGTGGGCAGAAAACGGTGCCAACGCAGGCAGGAGCCCAGTACAAAGGGCAGCCTGCAGCTCCGGGAGAAACAGAATGAGCGAGTGAGAGAGGGGTGAGTGAGCTCAGGAGGTCTGTCAGGACTGCTGCAGATTTCTTTGTGGCCAGAAAAAGGTGCCAATGGAGGCAGGAGCCCGGTATAAAAGGGCAGCCTGCAGCGCCAAGAGAAACAGAATGAGCGAGTGAGAGAGGGGAGAGGGGAGTGAGCAACCTCAACGGAGCTATGTCGGGACAGCTGTGAACTTTGTGGGCATAAAAGGCCCCAGTGCAGGCAGGAGCCCAGTACAAAAGGGCAGCCTGTAGTGCCGGGAGACACAGAACGAGCGAGTGAGAGGGGGAGTGAGCGAGCTTAATGGAGCTATGTCAGGACTGCTGCAGATTTCTTTGTAGCCAGAAAGGTGCCAATGGAGACAGGTACCCAGTACATAAAAGCAGGCCTGCAGCGCCAAGAGAAACAGAATGAGCGAGTGAGAGAGGGGAGAGGGGGAGGAGCAACCTCAATGGAGCTCTGTCGGGACAGCTGTGAACTTATTGTAGGAAGAAAAAGGTTCCCAATGCAGGCAGAAGCCTAGTACAAAAAAGGCAGCCTGCAGTGCCGGAGAAACAGAACGAAGGAAGTGAGGGGGGAGGAGCAAGCTCAACGGAGCTGTGTCGGGACTGCTACAGATTTCTTTGTGGGCAGAAAGGTACTCAACACAGGCAGGAGCCCAGTATAAAAGGGCAGCCTGCAGCCCGGGAGAAATAGAATGAGCGAGTGAGAGGGATAGTGAGCGAGCTTAACGGAGCTCTGTTGGGACTGCTGTGGAATTCTTTGTGGGCAGACAAGGTGCCAACGAGGCAGGAGCCCAGTACAAAAGGAGCCTGCAGCGCCGGGAGAAACAGAGTGAGTGAGAGAGGAGGAGGAGCGAGCGCAGCTCAATGGAACTGTGTCAGGACTGCTGTAGATTTTTTGTGGGCAGAAAAGGAGCCAATGAAAGCAGGAGTCCAGTACAAAAGAGCAGCCTGCAGCCGGGAAAAATAGAATGAGCGAGTGAGAGAGGGGGGAGGGAGCAAGCTCAATGGAGCTCTGCCAGGACTTTACAGTTGCCCACCCTCCCGCCCAGGTTCCTCTGTGGTACTCTGTTACAGCAGGGTCTCTGGAGTGGAGACAAAGCAATGATTGGATACTTCAGGATTGCTGTAACAATAATACAGATTTAGTTGTTCTGTTTCTTCTTAACTGAGCCAAGTACTGAGCTATACTGTTATGATTGCTGTAATAATACATATTTATTTGTTCTGTTGGCGCTGGACACTACATCACCAGCCACACTGGCAACTTCCAGTTCGGACGTAAGCCTGGACCACCAGGGGTTGGCAAGGGAGGGATAGGATTGAGAGTCTGGAGGACTGCTCTCCCATCCCAGCCGGGATCCAGAGACCCACCGCTTTGTTGCGACCCTGGTGATGACCGCAGGTGCTACTACAGTGGTGTAGTAAAGGGTGGCAGAGTGTGGCTTCACGTTGGTACGCTTGTACCTAAGTGTCATTAGATGCCCGCACCTGCAAAGGGAGAAAATGGAAATGGCCACGGTCAGGCAGTGCTTCCCGACCCCCCTGCCTGCCCTGAATGGTGCCACCTCACTGGATCCTGCCAGTGGGTTGACCTGGGAAGCTCCTCACCACCCCACCATGGGGGTAATCTGTGGAGGTGAGCAGGTCGGTCTGATGTCGGGGCAGGGCTAGGGGTCGGTCAGGATGACCAAGCTGACCATAGCCCAGTGAGAAAATAAGTAAAAAAAAGGCAGGATTAGAGGGTATATCTCTACTAAGGTGGATTTAAACAAATGGGGGTGTCCAAAAGACTGAGGTTGGTAGAAAGGTCCGGACAGGGGCCTGATGAGGTCACCGCTAGATATAGGATAAAGGCGGAGATGTAGTAACCCTGGAAGGGGCAGGCAGAGTGGTCTGGAGTGTAATACAGAAGGCACCACCACCAGGTAAGAATAAGGAGGAGAAAGGCTGCGGACTACCGGGAAGAGGGACACAGGCCAAGGAGGAGAAGAGTGAGGAGAAGGAGGAGTGCGAGGTGGAAGGTGGCCTGACTAAATGGATAGAAGAACTGGTTACAGAGGGAGGTGCAGAGGGTGGTGGGGTGGGATAGCTCTCGGCATTCAGAGCAGTGACAAGCAGGGTGTCGAGGGTTCAATGCTTGGCCCAATGCTAGTTGGGCTCTTTATTTCTGATATAGCACATGGAGAGGGAAGCAGGGTTAGTCTGTTCACATTATACCAAATCAAAAGGAAACAGTTATAGTAGCAGAGCCCCTCCCCACTCACACACATACACACTCCTGAAAAGCTGCTTAAAAGCCTGCAATCCATTCAAATCAATTCCATTTTTCCACTGGGGTTCAATGCCAACAAATGTAAAATCATGTACCTAGGGCATAGGAACCCGATGCTGGTATAGGATGGGGAGAGGTTCTGATACTCACTAGACATGAAAGGGTCATTGAGGTTATTATATCAGAGGACCTCAAGATGGCAGTACGGTGTGACAAGGCTATGGGCAGGGGAATTGGATTCTGGGGTGCATAAGGAGTGGCATCTCCAGTAGAAGGAGGAGGGATGTTGTGCTGCCATTGTATCACTCCCTGCTATACCCCAGCTGGAGCACTGTGTCCAGTTTTAGAGTCCACACTTCAGAAAGGACATAAGGTGGAGGTTTTCCAGAGGAGGGCAACTAAAATGGTTCAGAATGTTCACAGGAATCCCTACAAGGAAATGCTGAAGAATCTCAACATGTACACTCTGGAAGAGAGGAGGGTGAGAAGTGACATGATCAAGACCTATGAAGTACCTCACAGGGTAAAGAGGGTACAGTTGGGGAGTTTCCTTCAAATGAGGATGAGCACCCAAACCAAGGGAAATATAGGAAGCTTGGGGGTATTCAGATAGATGTGAAGAAATATTCTTTACTGAAAGGGTGGTAAATGCTTTGAATAGACTGCCAGGAGAAGTGGTGGAAGCTAAATGGTGGGGGCATGAAGCATGCATGGGATAAATATAGGGTATATTAGAAAAGGGAAGGAGGGGTCAATGGAGATCAATTAGGCTATGGAAGTGAGTAGGTTCAAGTTCATTGCAGGAAAATCCATTAAGCAAGTTCATTCAGAAGGAGGTCCTGATGGACACAGGCAGAATAAGACATGCAGTAACATATACAGGTAGAGTTACAAGTAGGTAGAGAACACTTGGGCAGACTGGGCAGGCTGATTGGTCCTTTTCTGCTGACAAATTCTATGTTTCTATGGCACCATGTGTTATTTCAGGTGCAGTGTTTATTTAAAGTTGGGCCTACCATACATCCAGATATAAGGTACAGTAAATTAATGAATTAGATGCAGCCCACTTACAGTACAATAAACAGAACCCCAGTGCTTCGAGAAGCCTTTACTCTTCATAAGGCTGCTTAAAGAGCTGGGGTTCTATTTGCAGTGTCCACACCAGTATGCTGACCTTAAAATCGATGCTGCATCTGAATGACTACTTGATTCTTGCTCACCCATTTCTTCTCCTCTTGAAACCTGCTTGTCCTTGTTTTGGCTGGTAGCACCCCGCCTGTGTTGGAAGATGACCAATAAGCGGCACTGAAAGACGCCAGACTTCACAGACTGTGAAGGCAGCTGCTCACAGACAGACAAGACAATTTACTGGGGAGTAGGAGGAAGTAAGCTGTTGATTAACTAGAATCTGCAGCTTATCCATCAGGTAGGGAAATGGGCAGACTAAGTGGGCCAAGTGGTCCTTATCTGCCATCAAATTCTATGTTCCAATGTTTCTCATCCACCATCTTGGCAAGAAGAAGGCTGCAGCTGTGGCCACTGATGACTGTTGGGGTGTGGGGATGGGGAACCAAAGGGGACAGGCATAAGGAGATAAAATCATAATAAAAATTGTGAGACCTTCACCAGCTTTCCAAAATGCTTACCAGCAAAAGAACACTCTATGAAGTTTTTCAAATGGCAACACAATCTGGTGAGCCCTCTGTCTGCCATCTGACACCAGGCATCAACCAGCATAAAATTGCCTAAGGAAGGCAGTGAGGTCATGTGGTTACTGAAATACTGGAGATTACAGATTTATAAGAACAGAAGAATATCACACAGAAGCTGGCACATGTGCCTATAGCAGCTGTCTCCTGCTTCTCAGTAGTTATATTTATACCCTTGAGGTACTTAAATGTTTCTATCATATCCCTCTTTCCCTTCTCTCTTCCACTGAGTACATGTTGAGGCCCTTAATTTCTCCTCATAAGTCTTGTGTTGCAAGCTCTGTACCATCTCATTCGCCTTTCTGGACCATCTCCAGCCTGTTAATATCCTTACCAAGGTGCGACCTCTAGAGCTGCACACAGTACTCCATGTGAAGCCTGACTATGGTTTTACATAATGGCATCACTACCTCCCTCCTTATGCTGGTGATACCCCTGCTCTATGCACCCCAGCATGTCACTGGCCCTCCCAGCTGCCTTACCACTTTGACATTTTCAGGTCATCTGAAATAAGAACCCCAGGTCCCATTCCTTCTTTGTGACTATCAGCAACCCCCATCCTGTACCTTTCCCCAGGGTTTGTGTGTCCCAGGTGCATAATGTTGCACTTTTTGAATTAAATTTCAGTTGCCAGTCCTTGGACCATTTTCAAGCTTCCCAGGTCCCCCTCATTTTCTCCACCTCTCTGGGGTATCCACTGTGTTACACATCTTGGTGTCATCTGCAAACAGGCAGACCTCTCCTTTAGCCCTTCTGCAATGTCACTAATGAAGACATTGAACAGGACTGGCCCCAGGACCACCACTGCGACACTCCCACCGTCACCCTCTCCCCAGACTGCACCCCATTTCCCACCACTGTCTGCCTCCTGTCTGTTACCCAGTTTTAACCTCAGTTTACCACCCTTTCCCCATGCCCAGCCTACTCAGCTCATTTATCACGCAAGGTGGAACGGTGTCAAAGGCTTTGTTACATCAAGGTCAGCGTTGTCCACTGCCCCACCTGACGATTTCCCTTTTCACCCAGTCAAAGAGATCAGCCAGATTTATCTGACATGACCTCCCCACTGTGAATACATCTTGCCTATGGTCCTGGGCTTTGATGGCTTCTAGATGCTTCACTATCCTTTCTTTAACCAATGTCTCCATGATCATGATCTTCCCCACCACTGAAATGAGGCTGACGGCCTATAGTTCCCGCCTCCTCCTTACTGCTGGATTTGTATAGAGGGACCACATGTGCCCTCCTCCACTTCTGGTACCACCTGTGTTGAATGACCCAGTGACCATGGCTGCCAGAGGTACTGCTATTTCTTCACAGTTCTTTTAATATACTTGGGTGTATGCCATCTGGTCCCATTGCTTTGTCCACCTTCAATTTACTCACCTTCTGCAGGATTCTTCTGCCTGTGAATGGACTATTGTCCACCTCTTCACACCTTTGTAACTGCCGTATTGTTGGGGTCTTGCCCCTCCCCTCTGTGAATACACGGGGAGGGGCACATGACAGTTCTTAGGCATGGTACTTCCACTTCCAAATACCTTAACAGCACATATAAGTAATCAACATTCGGCATTGACAAATGCTTGTTTCAAGTAGAAACTGTTTTAAAAAGCCTGGTTCAAATTCTATTATTGCTCTAGCTATACAAGCGTTTCAGTTTTCCCAGTGGGTGTTTCTGATTCACATGCTGCTGGTAACAGCCATTTTAGAACTCCATAATGTAGTTTATGTCTCTGTTCTGCTCTTCTATTGTTGGCATTATGCATCTATGTTCTACTACAGAACTCTGTGATTGTTTGGAGGGGGTGCAATACCTTATCCCAATATTTAGCCAAATATTCTTGTTTGGTGCCTGAATATTTGGGTATTCTGTATTCATTATTCATGTATTTGGCTGTTTTGCTAATACACTAAAAACATACCTTTACCCTCCCCAACTGCCCAGGTCTAGTCTTCTGCACCCCCATCCTTCCCATTTTATGTTTGCAAGGTATCCCACTCATCCCCCTTATTCCAGGTCCAGAGTTAAACCAAATGTCACACTGGCATATTGTCATCGTTTCCTGGCACACTGCCTGGAGCAGACACCATCATTGCATTGTAAACTTTCTGGCAGAATATTAGTCCCTCCCCACAGGCCTAAACACCACCTAGCTACATTCTGCCCTCAACCCCTTCTTGCCCTGATCCTGGTAGGGGTTAAGAAAAGTAAAACTGGCTAGCCAGTCAGACCCCCCCCTCCTCAGAAATGCATGTCCTTCAGGGTCGTAAGCCGCTGAATTGAGGCTTTCAGAAAGTTTCAGTTTCTTGTCAATGAATGTAGTGATGAGTGTATGAATCACAGGGAGGGGCTGGAGGGAGGAGCATCAATAGTGATGCTAGACAGCATCAGTAATGATGCTCCTTCTTACCCTGTCCCTCCTTTATGATCATATACACTTGTCACTACATTCTATTGACAAGAAGCTGAAACTATCTGAAAGCTTACAATCAAGCAGCGCTTAGGGACCTGTAGGAAGTGTGCTGTGAGAGGTCCGACTGGCTAGTCAGTTTTACTTTGTTTGTCCCCCATCAAGGATCCAGGCAAGGGGTGGTTTAGTGGCAGAATGTAGTTACGCTGTTTGGGCATATGTGGAGGGACTGATACTGTGCCAGAAACCTTTATAAAGCAATGATATGCCAATATGGCATTGGTTTAGCTCTGGGACATGGGATAAGTGGGAGGTAGTGTGAGACCTTGTAAAGATAAATGGGAGGGCAGGTGGCCAGGAGGTTAGCCCTGACACCTGGGGGAGGCACTTTCAGAAGATGAATACTTAATAGTGACACTATTCGTTATTCAGATTCAATAACAAATAGTGCATTATTTATGGTTTGTTGAAATACTATTCTTTACTCGCAGACACTCCTAGTTGTTAACGCATTTAAACTACATCATGCAGTTCTAAAATTGTACTTGCCACCGTATTGTAAAGCAGAAACATTTAGGGTTGCTAAAAGGCCTGTATAGACAGAACAATAACAGAACTGGAACCAGTACTTAAAAAACAACTTCTATTGGGAAATATTTTAGCAGTTTCAGTGCAGTGCTCCCTTAAGTGAACTGGGCATCAAAAAGTAGCCCTGCTCCAGCACAGTGGCGCTGAGGGGTTGAGGCACTGGATGTCACACCTTGTGCTATGCCGGTGACTCGGGTTCAGGAATGGACTTGGGTCATTCGTGGGTCGGTCGGGGAGGCAGGATTGAGTGTCCCAATGGAAGCTCTCCTCCTCCTCTGGGGTGGGTTACAGAGCAACAATGCACACAAGCGTTGTTGCCTGTGGAAGCATGGGCGGTAAGACACAATAGCTCCTTATGGGGAGTCAGGGGTGGGAGGGCGCTAGGATGCTTGACAGTGGCATGTGCAAGCACGCCATCTGTCTGGATGTAAGTCTCTGCATTGGCACCCTCAGGGGTAGGGATGAACCAGGAAAAAAACAAAAGCAAAAAATCTCCGGTATCGCAGAATGATGCTGGGACCACAGTACGTTGGGGCCCAGCCAAAAGACCGAGGACAGCATTCCTCTGGGCTGAGACCAGAGAAAAAAAAAAGTAGCCCTGTTGGGTGCTCTATTCCTGAAAATAGGTAGGAATATTATAGCAACCCCTTCTGTTCATCTGCTTAATATGCCCCATTCAAACAAATTAATTACCAGCTATCTGAAAACTGCATGCTTGCCTTCTTTGTTTAAAGCTGTCTATTCATCTGATTTAAACAACTATTATCTCCTTTCTAACCTATCAGTACTGGCAAAAGGATTGAATAGCAGAAGTCAGAAGTAGTCTGCTTGTTGGACAGCTCATCAATGAAACCATGGCTGAGTCCTGTGTAGGCACTGGAGCCCACTCCAGAGAAATCTCTGTGATAAGTTAGAAGCAGTACAGCACAGGGCACCAAGGTGATCCAGGGTCTGGGTGGCATGACTAAGAGAAGACATTGCAGGACTTTTAACACATAGGAGAAAGGGGGAGACCGTGTACAAATACCTGCACAGGATAAACTGAGTTGACTTCAATGCGATATTTTCCTTGAGCACAGTTACAGGGTGAAACGAAATTCTGTCAAATTAGCAGGAGAGAACTTCAAGAAAGATATCCATAACCTCTTTTCACTGAAAGAGTGGTGAACAAGTGGAACAAGCTTAGCAGAAGAAGTGATAAAGGCCACATCAGTGAGCAGTTTTAAGGTGGTGGGGGTAGGACTGGTATATGGGCTTAGTCAGAAGATGGCAAGGGTAAGACAGGTATATGTGCTTAGTCAGAAGATGGGGTGGAATTATGACTGGATGGCACTAGGGCCAGAGCAGTGTACTCAGGTAGGGTGGGCAGACTGGATGGGCTGGTTGGTCTTTCTCTGCCATCAATGTCTATGAAATTTAATAAATGATCAGTTGACAATACAACCCCTTCAATCCAGTTTCATAGTCAAACACAACACTGCATCAGCACTGGTCAGTGCAACTAATGACATGCTGACTTCATTAGATCATAAATCTCACTATGGGGAATTATTCCTAATCTATGTATTTCAAACTATGGATCACAATATGCTTTTTGCAAATTAAATAACATAGGGATTAACCTCACAACCTAGCCTGCTTCACCAGTGATATAACTGGCAGACACCAACAAGTTAAGATTAATGGTATCATCTCCTCTTGCTCGCCAATCTGTAAGGGAGTTACTCAGGGCTCAGTACTACACACCTTATTGCTTATGCTGTGTATAACTGATCTTGGGGATGGCATTAAGGATGCTAAACTACATTTCTATGTAGATGATAGGGGGTTGCATTAAGGCAGGGAGCAAGGGGAGGGAAGTGAGGGCAAAACCCAATCTGGACAATAGGTCATGGGTAGCGAGGGTAAAACTGGAAGACAGGATGAACCAATGGTCATTTTCTGCTGACATTATTTATGTTTCAAAGTAAACAACAAGCTGCAATATGCCTTTGACATCCTTCAGGAGAACTTGATACAGTGAGAAAACAGGCTGCTCCTTAACACCTCCAAAACCCCAATACTGTTCACTCAATGAGACATGAAATCCTGCAATCCATCTAAATTCTGTCACTACTTTCCTGGGTGAGTTACTGGATGTAGTACTCTCCTTCAAGTTCCTTGGCCTATGGATTGACAAGAAGCTGCCCTTGAAAATCATCAATTACCTCTGTAAAAACACTCAGGATGTGGTTTAGGTTCTTTACAGGCATGACAACTGTTTTTCTATGAGGCCAGGAGGTGCCTAGTGCAGGTCACTTTCTTACCACGGCTGGATTATGGTGACTTTTTACATGAATATCACCTATTTTCACATATCTAGAGTGCATGAGCTGAACCACAGAGCCATTCAATTCAGAAATGGACAGCACAACAGAACACACCACTCCTCCCTAGCTGCTGCCCTGAACTGGACCTGCTTGGCCACCAGCAGGCTAAAGAACCACTACCTCTGAATCTCCAAAGCCATTAAAGGTGAACTGATCGTTATATCACACATCTATTTAGGGATGTAGGCACTACATATGCTCTTAGAATCACCTACCTCCTGCTTTGTGAAGCTTCAATATACTGCACCCACTTAAAACAAGCATTTGTCAATGCCAAATGTTGATTGCTTTGGTCCGTTGAGGTAGCTCAATGCTCCTCTGTCATGTGCTCGTTCTGTTTGTCCCAGTGCTGCAGGCTGCCCTTTGTACTGGGCTCCTGCCTGCATTGGCACCTTTTTCTGCCCACAAAGAAATCTGCAGCTGTCCTGACAGAGCTCCATTGAGGTGGCTCACCCCCCGCAACTTGCTCATTCTGCTTCTCCTGGCGCTGCAGGTTGCCCTTTTGTACTGGGCTGCTGCCACTGTTGGCAGCTTTTTCTTCCCACAAAGAAATAAGTAGCAGTCCTGACACAGCTTGTTGAGTTCGCTCAGTCCTCTCTTCACTCACTCATTCTGTTTCTGCATGTGCTGCAGTCTGGCCTTTGTACTGAGCTCCTGCCTGCATTGCCTCCTTTTTCTGCCCACAAAGAAATCTGCAGGAGTCACTGATAGAGCTCTGTTGGGCACAAGCACTCCCTCTCTCCTTCGCTCATTCGGTTTCTCCCGCCGCTGCCAGGCTGCCCTTTGTATTGGGGCCCCATGCATTGATGCCTTTTTTCTGCCCATTGGAAGAAATCTGCAGTAGTCTCAACACAGCTCTGTTGAGCTCACTTACTCCCCTCCCTTAGTCGCCATTCTGTGTCTTCCAGCTGCAGGCTGCTCTTGGTACTGGGCTCCTGTCTGCATTGGCGGCTTTTTCTGCCCACAAAGAAATCTGCAGCAGTCCCGATACAGTTCTTGAGCTCGCTTCACCCCTGCCCTCTCACCGCTTATTCTCTGTTTCTGCCACGCTGCAGGCTGGCCTTTGTACTGGGCTCCTGCCTGCATTGGCACCTTTTTGTGCCCACAAAGAAATTACAGCTGTCCCGACAGAGCTCCATTGAGGTTGCTCACCCCCTGTCTCACTCGCCATTCTGTTTCTCCTGACACCGCAGGCTGTCCTTTGTACTGCTCCTGCCTCTGTTGGCACTTTTTCTGCCCACAAAGAAATCTGCAGCAGTCCCGACAGAGGTCCGAGTGAGCTCGCCACTGCCCCTCACCACCGCCATTCCATTTCTACCAGCAGTGCAGGCTTCTTTGTACTGGGATCCTGCCTGCATTGCTGCCTTTTTCTGCCCACAAAGAAATCCACAGCAGTCATGATAGAGCTCGCTGAGCTCGCCACTCCTCTCACTCGCTTGCTCTGTTTCTCCCACTGCGCAGGCGCCCTTTGTACTGGGCCCCGCGCGCATTGCTGCCTTTTCTGCCCACAAAGAAACCGCAGCAGTTCCAACACAGCTTCATTGAGCTCACTCACTCCCCCTCCTCCATCGCTCATTCTGTGTCTCCGGTGCTGCAGACTGCCCTTTTGTACTGGGCTCCTGCCTGCACTGGTGCCTTTCCTGCCCACAAAGAAATCTGCCTGTAGTCCCAGTAGAGCTCAGTTGAGCTCAGTCACTCCCTCTCACTCACTCCAATCCTAATCTGTCCCAAACGCTGATTTCTGACAGCAACTGTGTATTCTTGGCGCTGAAAGCGTGAAACACATTTCAGCCAGGATGTGAAAAATGACAGCTGTACTGTTCATAAGAAGTTGCTGGAAAATGGCAATGTTGAAATTCTGGAGTGAAAATCTTGCAATTTGGCGGTTATGAGCATGCGTAGGTGGAAACTGTGTAACACACACGTAACACACTCATTTTATGGACTTTCATCACCAAATTTTCAACTTCAACATTTTAGGGCCTCTGCTGATGAACAGTGTCACTGTGATTTTCGTCATGCATCTGAACACTAATTTCCCACAGCGACTTCAGCCACTATTATGTGCGGAAGAAGCGAAAACACATTTACGACCAGGGTGTGAAAAACAGCTGTACTATTCATAAGGAGGTGCAGAAAATGGGTGATAGCAACTGCACAGTGCACACCATAAAACAGCCATTTTTGATTTTTCCCACCAAATTGGCAACATACACTTTTTGAGAGCCCATCTCATGAACACTGGCACTGTCATTTCGTACTCGGTCTCGAAGGTGATTCTGACAGTGACCGTCAAATCACCTTCGAACCAAATAACGCCATGACAGTAGCTGAATTCATGAGGAGGGGTCCAAAACCCCATGTTGAAAATTTGGTGCCAAACTCCAAAAATGCCTGAGATATGCATCAAAGTTGAAAAAAGCCAATTTATCCCATTGTACAGCTTACTGGCATTTCTTCAGTTCACGGGTCACTTTGAAGAGTGCAGATGTGTCTCCGGTCCACCAAGATCATTGCATCGGACTCCAGAGGTAAGTATAGGGTGAGGGTGTGGAGAGGTGGGTATGCAGTGGTGGGCGAGGTTGTGGAGGGGCAGGAGACCGTGAGGGATTGTTTTCTTACTTTACAGGTTAAAAAAAAGACATTGCAAGACTTTTTTATTAGGGGCATTTGGCACTGGGGTGGGCTCCCAGCATGCCAACTGACTGTTGGGGGCCAGCTGTAGCCGACGGGGATTGGGCACCTCACAGCACAAAAGTGGGTGCAGAGCCGAGGGGTTTGGACACCCCTCAGCACAACTCTCACACTACTATTTGGGAGGGGATTATACCGATGGGGAGTGGCCCCCGCCGGCAAGTCAACTATCACTGGGATGGAAGACGACAGGGATTGGGGCCCGTCCGGCAAAAACACGCTGCTGTGGGAGGGAACATGCTGCTGAGGGGGATTGACACCTCTCGGCACTGGGCTTCATTTATCATTGTTTGTGAACATGGCAGCAAGCCAACGCCATGTTCACAAACAATATTACAGCATCAACGCTCAGCCCAGCAATGACGGGTCGCCCTCATTGCAGTGGTTCCGCTGATGCTGCAATGACGCAGGCGGCCCCTGGATTGCAGTGGCTGAACAGCCTGAAGGTAGGCATGTTGGCTGGAACCAGTGTCAGCAGTAACATGCCACCCCATTGGGGAAAGCTGACTAAGTTTTAAAGGCTGTGGGAGCACTGGCCACAACAGTGCCATGCCTCCACAACCTGCTTTCTAGCAAGCTGTTAATATGTTTCTTGTGCATGCGCACAATCAACATAAAAATGGTATCTGGCTATAACACATCCACCCTTTGGAATAAATGACAAAGTACATTAAAGGTAGAAGAGGATTTAAGTTATATTTTTCAAAGCCCTTTGAGATTCATTGTAAAGAGAACTGTAACTGTTAGTTGTACACAACATATCAGGGACTGTAATTTCCATAGTGTTGATCATTGTCTGTCAGTATCAGTGGTTTCCATATTATTTGCATTTCAGATGCTGTAGTTCATGAGCATTATCATATCTGTAAAACATTTTGTTGGCTTTGCTGTAACTGTGCGTGTATCCAGAACCTCCGTTAAAATGAACTGTACTAGCTGGCCTCGCTGGTGCAGCAGTAGTGCTACTGCTAGCAACGCCAGTGACCCGAGTTCAGGAACAATCCTGGGAGTTGGAGATCCAGTTGGGGAGGGGAAGCTTGAGTGTCTGACAGACAGCGCCTGGCTCCTGGGGGATAGAGCAGGGCGGTGCTGGTCTGCCCTCTGGTGGAGGCCAGAGGGGCAGCAGCCTGATGCCTCACATGGTGGGGGAGCATGGTAGGACACTGGCATATGTGCCTGATGTCATGGCGCAATCACGACTCTTGGGAGAAAAAAGGAAAAATGGAGCCGACTGAGCTCCTCCGCAGAGGTGGTGCCTTCACCACTCAACTTGTGAGACCACAATGGGGGCTCAAGAAAACAAGAAGGATTTAGGTGTCCCTCCACCCCAACTCTGCCTGGGGGCATGGCCATACATATGGAGCACCTGACCGGTGGATTGCAGTTGAGGTGGGTTGGGGAAGCTGGTTGGATCCAGGGGTAAATGCATATAAAAAATAAATAAATAAAATGAACTGTACTCTGGAGTTTGTCCTGGTAAAAAATTATTTATTTATTTAGTTATTTGTAATTTTGACCAGAGGAGGCACATTAAACTGTGGTACCTTGTTTCCTGCAACATCCTGAGGAGGGTGGGTTGCATGGACCTGTTTTGTTCATGGCAATGGGAATCTACCCTGCTATATATTTGCTACTTGTCTGTGCCTTGTGCCTCTCAACCCATCTGGGGTGTGTGGTAATCATAGCATTACCACACACCCTGTCATTATACTATTGCTTGCATAATTACTGGCCATCATTTTTAATAGCTAGATACCCATGTTGTAAGTTTTGGTTACAACTGGTCTTGTATATCTGCAAGCTGTGAACCAAACTTGCACTGCAGATGTTACATGCCCTCAGTAGCACAACTGCCTCTCAATTCAAATAGAGTCCTTTCAGAAAAGCGTGCTGAATAAACAAGTTAAAGTTTACATAATTGAACTATGAGTATCACAATGAGTTTATGTAACTGAACTGTCTCTATGCCTCTCAATCCCTCACTTTTTAAAATGTTGGACAGTAATTGTAAAAATCAAAACAAGTGTGTGTAACACGGACATTTATATACACCCTCAGTGTGGGATGCTTTTCACTCTTGGGTTTATGTAGCATTCCACACCTCAGGTGTGTATAAATTCTGGTTACACATGCTTACCCATGTATTATTCTCTATACAACCACACTTTCTGAGTGGTTGAAGGCATCCAGAGAATGAGGTGATATAGCCCAATGTACACACTGCTGCGTGTTATTACTTACATCCCTTGCTCTCAGTATAGCCTAATATGGGTCTTTATGATCCAGTCCATCTTCCCAGTTAAACAAATTAAAAAAATAAATACAGTAAATGTCATACTGTGCCTTTGGTACACATTGTATCCCAAAGTGATTTATAAGCCACAAACAGCAGCAGCCAGTTGGTGTGCTCCTGGAGGGTAAGTGAGATTGAGAGAGGTTAAAGGAGAACAGCCTTTGTCCTGTTTTTGGTAAGTCAGTGTTTTCGCAGAAGATGTGCTTCAAATATCAGTTCACATTCTGTTATTTCCCCATCTCTTGTGTTCTTTTAATAATTGCAGTGAATGTTTCTGACTGACACACTACTGGTATGGGCCATTTTAGAACAGCAGTGACATAGACTATGTCCTTGTTAAAGAGCTAGTGTATTGCCTAAAATTAATATTAACTCTCAAAGTTATTAGCTGTTACTTCTCATACCTGGAAAAAATGTTTCTCTTTTGATGGTTAGAAGATTTGTTGCCTGCATAATACTGGTGTGATGTGTGAACAGTACTCAATCTGGAGGCTAACATAGCTCGTTCTGTTCCTTCTTGTACTTCAACAGACCTGTCACCTCATTGACCATGACATAACTACTGAACAAGAAGAACCAGTCACCTACTGACAGACTGGTTATTTGTGATTTCACAATAAGTGAGATCACAGTACTGATGAGGTACATAGCGGACTAGAACTAGATAGGTCAGTCTCTAGGTAAAGCACTGTTCTTCACATCACACCTAATATAATGCGTAGAAAAACCTAATAATGAGCCAAGTAAAAGAAAATACTTCAGAAATAAAAAGTAACAGCTGACTATAGGAATATACATAGGAGTATAAGGAACACAGAAGGAGCAGGACAGAGAGCTGTACCAGTTAAGGCAGAAGGAAGCAGGGATGGAAGTTAGAACAGCAAAGGCCCAAACTGAGGAAAAGATTGCCAACTCTGCTTAAGAAGGGGAATAAAACCTTTTAAAAGTACATCAGAGAGTGTAGAAAGACAAAGGGAGGGATAGTGAGGCTGAATAGAATGAATGGTGGGTGGGCAGAGGGGACAGTGAAAAGCAGGGATACTTAATGAATATTTCTGCTCAGTATTCACAAAAGAGGAGGGGATGTGCTAATCCAATGAACAGAAGCACTCTTGATGGGTGGGGTCGATCCCAGTCCTTTCACAGAAGAAAGGGTTCTGCAAGAACTCCTAAAACTGAAGGTGGACAAAGCAATGGGTCCTGATGGAATTCACCCCAGAATTCTAAAAAGAATTAAGGGGAACTAGTGAAACCACTGACTACTCTTTTAACAAATCATGGTAGGATGGTGTGGTACCGAAGACTGGAGGAAGGCGGATGTGATTCCCCTTCACAAAAGTGGGGCCAAGACAGAGGCAGGAAACTACAGACCTGTCAGTTTGACCTCTGTGGTAGGGAAAGTGATGGAGTCACTTCTGAAGGAAAGAATTGTTGAGTACCTTGAGGCCAGTGGGGCCGGGACACAAGGCAGCATGGGTTCCCAGCGGGAAGGTCATGTCAGATGAATGTAATACATTTCTGTGACTGGGTGACCAAAGTAGTAGACCAAGGAGGGACTATGGACATGGCCTACCTAGACTTTAGCAAGGTATTTGACACAGTCCCACACAAAAGATTAATAGTCAAATTAACCAGCCTGGAAGTGGGTCCCAGGGTGGTAGCCTTGGTAAAACATTGGCTGGACAACAGGACACAGAAAGTTATTGTAAATGGAGCCCACTCTGAAGAAAGAGGGTTACTAGTGGGTACTGCAGGGTTCAGTACTGGGTCCAGTCCTTTTAATGTCTTTATAAGTGACATTGCAGAGGACTGGAAGGAATGTATGCCTCTTTGCAGATGACACAAAAGATCTGCAACAGGGTTGATACACAAGGAGGCGTGTAAGGATGAGAAGGACTTGGCAAGGTTGGAGGAATGGTCAGAAGTATGGCAGCTAGGATTCACTGCAAAGAAGTGCAAAATAATGCACCTGGGAAACAAGAACCCTGGGGAAGATTACACAGTATGGGGAGGTAGTAACAACAACAAAAAGGAAAGGGACCTGGGGATAATCATATCAGATGACCTTAAGGTTAGCAAGCAATGTGAGAAGGCAGTAGGGAGGGCTGGGGTATACTGGGATGCATAGGGAGAGGCATCACCAGCAGAAAACAGGAAGTTGTTATCCCTCTGTACAGACAGTTGGTGAGACCCCATCTGAGTACTGTGCCCAGTTCTGGAGACCCCACCTCCGCAAGGACACAGACAGGATAGAGGCAGTCCAGAAAAGGGCAACCAAAATGGTGCAGGGTCTGCAAGAGAAGCCGATGAGGAGAGACTAAAGGAGTTTAATATGTATACCCTTGAAGAAAGAAAAGGGGGGACATGATAGAAACTTTGAAGTACCTCAGTGGAATCAACAAAGTCCAAGAGGGTAGCATCTTTCAGAAAAGAGACTTGCAAGAACAAGGGACACAATTTAAAGATGGGGGCAGTTCAGGGCTATGTGAGGAAGTATTTTTCCACAGAGAGGGTAGTGGATGCATGAAACAGGCTTCCTGAGGAGGTTGTGAGGTCTAAAACTGCGGAGAATTCAAAATGCATGGGACAGACATAAGGCACTTGGTGGGGGTAGGAAGAAATAGGCTGTTGGTTAACTAAGATCTGCAGCCTATCCTGTAGGTAGGAAATGGGCTGGACTAGGTGGGCCAATCGGTCCTTATCTGCCATCAAAGTCTATGTTTCTATGATTACTTTTAAACATTAATAATGTTTTCTGCCTGTTATTTTTGTTGCTACTAGCTCTGTAAGCTCTTCCGTTGTTGTCACAATAGCATCCATGTTCTATTATTGAACTGCACTTATCACCAATGGAAAAAATAAAAGAAACACCTAGTGAGCTTACTCAAAAGGCATTAAAGATGGAACAATAACCTAATGTCACCCAGTGTGTAAAAGAAATGGATTCTACATGGAAAGATGACTTACAAGTCCAAGGAACACTTAGAAAGATTAAAGAGAGAGAGAGAGAGAGAATTTAGTAGGGAGGTTAAGTGACTTGTTCATGTTACACAGTAAGTGGTAGTGGTAATCTTTTATTGTTTGGCTATCTGGCTTTGCTTCTATAAAGCAAGGTATTAAAACTGCTTTTCAAATGACAGGACATACTCACTTACAAAATGCTTTTCCAAAAACATTGAGCACCTTTACAACTGTAAGATAAAGACCACTGAAGCTGTAACTTTATCCAGTTTTAATTTATCCCTTTTATGTTGATTGCGCACATCACAAGAAACATATTGGCACAGCTTGCTCGGGAAGCAGGCTGTGGAGGCGTGCACTGTTGTGGCAAATGCCCTCACAGCCTGCAAAGGCTTGTCCCGCTCTCCAATGCCATTGCATGCTGCTGGTGACACAGGTTTGGAACCTTTGCACCAACTTCTGACAATTTCACCACTGCAATCAGGGGCCACCTCGTCATTGTAAGCGTCAGCCATTCACTGCAATGAGGGAGCAGCTTCCGTCGTGCAGGGTGGAACTTCAAACCCTAATATTGCTGTGAACATGGCGTGCTTGCTCGTGTTCACCAAACAACATAAACCCCCCACCATGTTTATTTGCTGATGGGGGCCCCCAATCCCCATTGGCTTCGGTGCCCCACTGTTGATTTTGCTGACAGGCGCCTCACCTCGTTGGCTTTCTGTAACCCCCGCTTATCATTGTCTGCCGGCTGGGGTGCCCAATCCCGCCGGCATAATCTGAGCCCCTCCCTTCGCTGTGTGCCAACGGAGGTGCCCAATCTCCAGTCGGGTACTTGGCTCCCCCAAAGACAGAGTCGTTATATGGTGGGGTCCACCCCAGCTGCATTCCACATACCCTGTGAAAAAACTGTCCCAACATGTTTTTGTTTTTTACCCTGAAAAATAGGAAACTGTCCTCGGCACTCACCCTGCCCCCCACCTGCAACCCGTGCCCACACACTGCACACCTTGTCTCACCACATACAGACCCTCACCCGATACTTACATCCAGAGCTCGGCGCGACGATTCGGTGGACTGGGAGCACGCCTGCACTCTTCAAAGCCGATAGCTTAACTGAGGAAATGTCGTAAGCTGTATAATGGAATGAATAGGGTTTTTTTTCTAACTTTAATGCATATCTCAGTCATTTTTGGAATTTTGGCACCAAATTTTCAACATGGGGTTTTTGGGACCCTCCTCATGAATTTTGAACTGTCATGGCGTTAATCAGTGCAGAAAGGTGATTTTGTGGTCACTGCATGGAATCACCTTCTGGGGCTGATTAATGAAATGACAGTGCCAGTGTTCAGGAGGTGGGTCTCAAAAACCTATGTTGCAAATTTGGTGGAAAAATCCAAAATGACTGTTTTTGAGGGTGCACCGCGCAGTTGCTACACACACTCTTAACTTTGGGAATTCGCAATATTTTCATGTTAGATTTTCAACACTGGCATTTTGTCACACCTCCTTGTGAACAGTATAGCTGTCATTGTTCACATCCTGGCAGAAATGTGTTTACGCACTTCTGGCGCAGAATAGCGTGGTTGCTGTGGGAAATCAGTGTTTGGGACAGATTAAGAACATGACAGTGTTACTGTTAATGAGTAGAGGTCCTAAAATGCCTATGTTGAAAATTTGGTAATGGTACTTAATAAATGACCTTGTTACGAGCGCATACAAAGAAGCCTGCACGCATCGCTCATAACTCGCAAAATTATAATATTTTCACCCAGATTTCCAACATTGCCATTTTCCCATACCTACTTATGAACAGTATAGCTGTCATTTTTCCCATCCTGATCAAAATGTGTTTTGCACTTCTGGCGAGAATAGAGCAGTCGCTGTGGGAAATCACTGTCCGGACAGATTAAGAAAATGACAGTGATATTGTTCATGAGCAGAAGTCATAAAATGCCTATGTTGAAAATTTGGTGATGATAGCCCATCAATGACTGTGTTACAAGTGTGCATTGCACACTTTCCATGCACCTTGTAACTTCCGCAAATTTGTAATATTGTCAAACCAGATTTTCAACGGTGGCATTTTTCACACCTCCTTATGAGCAGTACAGCTGTCATTTTTCACATCCTGACCGAAATGTCTTTCACAGTTCCGGGCGAGAATAACGCGTGGCTGTGGGAAATCACTGTTCAGGACAGATTAAGAAAATGACAGTGGCACTGTTCATGAGCAGAGGTCCAAAATGCCTATGTTGAAAATTTGGTGATGAAACTCCATAACATGACTGTGTTATAAGCATACATTGAACTGTTTCCATGCAGCCTTGTAACTTCACAATTTTGTAATATTTTCATGCCACACTTTCAACAGTGTCTTTTTCCACACCTCCTTATGAACAGTACAGCTGCCATTTTCACATCCTGGCTAAATATGTTTTTGCACTCCTGCCGCAGAATAGCACGGTCGTTAGGGGAAATCACTGTTTGGGACAGATTTAGATCAAACGAGTAAGAGGGGGGAGTGACCGAGCTCAACTGAGCTCTGTCAGACTGCTGTGGATTTGTTTGTGAGGAGAAAAGGCCCTAACGCAAGGGCCCAGTACAAAAGAGCAGCCTGCAGTACTGGGAAAACAGAATGAGAGAGCGAGCGATGGATGGGGAGTGAGCGAACTCACCAAGCGCCGTCAGGACTGCTGCAGATTTCTTCATGGACAGAAAATGGCGGCATTGCAGGCAGGAGCCCAGTACAAAAGGCCAGCCTGCAGTGGTGGAGAAACAGTATGAGTTAGTGAGACAGGGGACTGAGTGAACTCAATGGAGCTCTATCAGGACTGCTGCAGATTTCTTTGTGGGCAGGAAAGGTGCCAATGCAGGCAGGAGCCCCATACAAAAGGGCCACTTGCAGCCCAGGACAAACAGAATGAGCGTATGACAGAGGGAGACTGAGCACCTCAGTGGAGCTCTGTTGAGAGCTGAGGATTTCTTTGTGGACAGGCAAAGGTGCCAACGAGCCAGGAGCCCCATTCCCAAGCGCAGCCTGCAGAGCCAAGAGAAGCAGAATGAGTGAGGACACGGGTGGGGAGTGAGCAACCTCAATGGAGCTCTATTGTGACTGCTGCAGATTTCTTTGTGGGCAGAAAATGTGGCAATGCAGGCAGGAGCCCAGTACAAAAGGCCAGCTTGCACGCTGGCAGAACGGAATGAGTGAGTGAGAGAGGGGAGTGAGCGAGCTCATTGGAGCTGTGTCGGACTGCTTCAGATTTCTTTCTGCTCAGAACAAGCCACAAATGCAGGCAGGAGCCCAGTACAAAGGGCAGCCTGCAGCAGCAGGAGACACAGAACAAGTGAATGAGGAAGGCGGAGGAGTGAGCTCAATGGAGGTCTGTTGGGACTGCTGCAGATTTGTTTGTGGGCAGAAGAAGGCAGCAATGCACGAGGGATCCAGTACAAAGGACAGTCTGCAGTGGCAGGAAACCAGAATGAGTGAGTGAGAGCGGGGAGTGAGCGAGCTCAACAAAGCTCTATTGTAACTGCTGCAAATTTCTTTGTGGGTAGAAGAAGGCGGCAATGCAGGCAGGAGCCCAATAGAAAAGGGCAGCCTGCAGCACCAGCAGAACGGAAATGACTGCGTGAGCGCAGGGGAGGGAGTGACTCAACTGAGCTTTGTCGGGACTGCTGCAGATTTCTTTGTGGTAAGAAAAGGCACCAACAGAGGCAGGAGCCCAGTACAAAAGGGCAGCATGCAGCCAGGAGAAACAGAATGAGTGAGTGACACGGGTGGGGGAGTGAGCGACCTCAACGGAGCTCTGTCGGGACAGCTGTGGATTTCTTTGTGGGCAGAAAAAGGTGCCAACACATGCAGGAGAACAGTACAAAGGGCAGCCTGCAGCGCCAGGAGAAACACAAGCAGTGAGAGAGGGGAGGTGCGAGCTCAATGGAGCTCTATCGTGACTGCTGCGGATTTCTTTGTTGGCAGAAAAGGCGGCAATGCAGGCAGGAGCCCAGTACAAAAGGCCAGCCTGCAGCACCCGCCAGAAACAGAATGAGTGAATGAAAGAGGGGAGTCAGCAGGTTCAACAGACCTGTGTCAGGACTGCTGCAGATTTCTTTGTGGGCAGAAAAAGTCACCAACAGAGGCAGGAGCCCTGTACAAAGGGGCAGCCTGCAGTGCCAAGAAAAACAGAATGGCGCTGAGAGAGGGGAGTGAGCCACCTCAGTGGAGCTCTATTGGGACAGCTATGGATTTCTTAGTGGGCAGAACAAGGTACCAATGCAGGCAGGAGCCCAGTGCAAAAGAGCAGCCTGCAGCATCGGGAGAAACAGACTGAGCGAATGACAGAGGGCAGGAGCTAGCACAACACACCAACACAATCAATATTCAGCATTGACAAATGCTTGTTCTCAGTTGTTCTGCCTTATGGGCAAACTGTACCACTTTGCTCTATCCCCCTCCCCACAATTAAATGGGCCAACAGGAAGACAGGATCTGTTTGTAGGACACCCAGTATGGGTGTGAAACAAACTCTCCTCTACTTGCACTGTGGAAAAATAAGAATACAGTATACTGTTATGTTCTGAGGTTTTACCTTATTACATGAACAGGGGCAAAAACTGTTGTTCCCTGGGAATATTTCCATACATCGCCTGGTTATTGCAGTCAGCATTGCCTTCTTTCTCAATTTACAGAATGCCTCAGCCCATTAGGTATGAAAAATCCAGGGTATAACTAAAGTTCCAGTGACTGATCCTTATTTGTATGTTACTACTTCCCTCTCCCCCACTCCCACACACACAACACACTCCCTGAGCCACTGGTTGCAGTATAAGAGAAGTTTCACACATTTGGTGCAGAAACAATGTCAGATGAGGCTGAGCTGTTCTGTCATGAAGTGAGCACCAGTAAAACCACTCTTAATGGACACTAAATCCTATTGAATAGCTAAAACCCCACTTTCTGATTGCTTCTCTAAAATTCAATATCTGCTTCATTTCTCAGCATAACTGAAATGCATGCTAGTGGTGTAATTATACCCCAACCTTATTTTGTTTCCAATCCTTGATCTACTCTTATTGCATATTTCCTGAATATTAGGACACACCCAAACAGAACAGCCATTCATGATGAAATGACCTCCTCTCCTTCTACTGCATCATGACTCATGAGTGGCTAGACTGCAGGAGGAATTCCCAGTCCAGGAAGGATGCAGTGGAGTCTATCAAGGACTGTGAGCAAACATATTTTTGTGTGGCAACACCAGTATGCTGGGCAATCTGTTCTTCAATTTTAAAAAGAAAAAGGAATAGGATTCAAACTATAATCTACATCAGCAATTTCTACAGAATGTGACCTATCATGAAATGTGTTTTTAAACTAAAGACACACTGAGGCCTAAGGGGTTGGTAGAGCTAGTGCACTGCCTAAAACTAATATTAGTTTTTAAAAGCAGTCAACTATTACCTTTTACACTGGAAGTAATTGTTCTTTTACTTTGGTTAATTAGAAAATGTTTTACCTGATGTTATTAGGTGTGATGTGTGAACAGCACTCTGCCTGACCAGCTAACATGTCTAGCTCTGTTCCTCCATCACATCATCAGAACTGTGACCTCCTTGACTGCGACATCCCAGCTGCTCAGGAAGAGCCACTCAGTAGCTACTAGGTCAGTCACCTGTGATGTCACTGTCAGTGAGGTCACACTGCTGATAATGTATTGGGAGGAAAAAAACTAGATATACCAGCTTACAGATGGGATGTAATTCCACATATCCAACACAGTACAATCGCAAAGAAAACTTTCCAATGAGTGAAGGGAAAATATTTCAGGAATTTAAAGTAACAACTAATCACTTCCTAGAATTTATAACATTTTCCTGTCTGCTATTTTGCTTCCACTAGCTCTTATACACTGCAGTGAGTGGCCCTGGGGTGTTAACTTATTACTGGAAAGGGACTGCTGCCATGTTTTACAATTTTAAAATAAAATGAAAATAGACACTTCATACTTGCCCATTTGAAAGCAATTGCGCATGAGACACTGTTAGCTGAATAAGAGTGTCTCACATGCAGTGGAAATGGGCATTCTGATTGGTCGGCAGTGTTCCATTGACCTACAAATTTAATTTGAAACAGCTCATTGCTAGAGCACCAACACGGTATTCTGGGGACTCTGCTTCAGTTCCCAGTAGGTCACATTATTTGCTTCTCAGTAAAATGTGCATTTAACTGCTAAGCAATGGCTAATTCTGTACCAAACACCTGTCATGTTGATTGTTCCTAGTTACAGATATGCAATACTAGAGAATGGAAGTGTGTCTGGGGCTGTAAGTCCAACCATGTTAGTCTATGGCTCAGTAGAGCGCCAGGGTGGTATTTTTGGGCCTGGTTCAATTCTCAGCAAGTCACATTATTTCTTTCTCACTACAACTTATGATTTCATTACTAAGTGACTTATACTGCACCAAGCATCAATTGTCAACTGAAAATAAGGAGCTACATAGACCTTTGTTTGCTGCAACTTAGCCAACTCTTTCTGCTTGTATACAGTATATCAATGACATGTTCTTTAATCCTTCTAATCAAAAGGGATCTAATGGCACCCTCTTGGTTGCACCAGCAATATCCCAGCCCAATCTAATATATTAAAAAAAATCCTTACTGAGGTGTCCGACCATCAAGCAATAAAAATCACAGTTGGCATTAGCAGAACTAAATAACACTACTTTCCAGGGAAAAAGAAATTCCTTTCTTTATTACTAAGCATTTACATGAAAACAGAAGTTTTGCTCCTGATGCTTTATTTAAAGCTGAAGCTGAATCTGGAGTGAAGTCATAATAATCCCTTACTGAATGACATCATAGTCCTTTCCACAGCACTAGACTGTGATGTCTCAGCAGAGAGGCTGTGACTACAGCCACAGACTAAGCCCCAACTGCAAGAGGACTGTGAGAGACAAACGATCCAGTTTTCATGTATAGATTCCTAATGAGAAAGAAAAGAATATCTCCAAATTAAACAGACATGTTTAGAATGTTCTGTAATTGAGTTCAGCTGATTCTAATTGCAGTTATTTTTTCTGGTGACTGGTGCCCTCGTCAGCTGTCTCTGCCTGGGAAAACCTGTAATGAGTTTAAATGATTCTCTACTATCTTTCATAACACAACCTCGGTGATACAGTGGGTAGGATAGTTAGAGCATTTAGTTAACATACAGCAGTAAGTATGCTGCTATGGTGAGATAAGATTCAAACCTGTATCTCCAGGTTCAAAGCTCTGTCCCTAAGCTAGACCATCTCCCAATGAATTTCTATGAGTAGATGGCACCTCAGTTACTGTGAAGCCCTGTAGTCCAGAGGACTAACTAGCCCTTTGTGGGTTACCTGCTTTTAATCAGTATTTGTGTCCACTTTAAAGGCATTTGTGGCTACCTATACCTTCTCAATGCATGTAGATGGAAATACTGGGACTGTCTATGACGCTCCAAACTCTGAATGCAGCACTGCAATGCTCAGCACCCTGGGTTCTGAACCAGTGACACTATTGATGTCCATGTTCCTGTTGCCAGTCCCATACTATGTAAGGAATTGCTTTCAGGATGGCAAACTCATTTCCTCAAGCTGAAGAACAGAGACCCAAGGAAATGAGTCATGTTGTCTTGAAATTATTTGACAAGAAAATGGGATCTATAACCCCTCACACTTTAAAGACACATGCATTTAAGGAGCAACTACTTACCTGTAACTAGTAACTGTAGTATTATTACTTTTTTAGCTAGTAATATTACTAGATTACTTTCAGAAAAGGTAGTAAGTAACTGTAACAATATTTTACATTTTCCTAAATGGATTTAGTAATCGTAATGTAGTTTTTATGTTTGCTTGCACGCATGTGCAAGAAACATAGTGCCATCATCCGAGTTTTCAGAGGTGTGTCACCCTCTTCCAATTCAGTCAGTGTGTTGGCAGTGTGGCCCCAGTCCTCCAATGCATGCTGGAGCTGTCTATGACAGCTCCAGAAATGTGATGGCTTACAGTTGAGGGGGAGCTACGGCTCAGTGAGCAGCGATCAGATATCGCCTGCTTGTCGCAGCTCCCCACACACACACACAAACACACACATGCATACTGTGTGCTGCCCCATGCACACACTGTATAGCCGACAGGGCTGCCCAATCCCCTCACGGGCTGTGCTCGCGCCTCCCCCAAAGCTTCTGCATGCCACGCCAGGTGCTCACCCCAGCGTGGCAACTCATGTATAGCTGACGGGTGCCCAATCCCCCGCCGGCTCCACTGTCCTCCCTCTGAGTACAGGTGCCACGCTGGGAGCCCACCCCAGCATGGCAATAGATGCTATGGCCACGGGTGCCTAATCCTCCTGTCGGCTCCACGCCCCCAACCAGTTCATTTGTGCCACGCTGGGAGCCCACCCAGCATGGCAAATGTCCCGCATCTTCATTTAAAAAACCAACCTGTAAAGAAAAAATGGTCCCAAGCAGTCTCCCTGCCCCCCACAACCCGCACCCACCCACTGCGCACCCTGCCTCCCCACACACCCCTCACCCCATACTTACCTCCAGAGTCTGGCACGATGATCTTCGTGGACCGGGAACGTGTCTGCACTCTTCAAAGCCGACCGCGAACTGAGGAAATGCCGTAAACTGTATAATGGGATAGATAGGGTTTGTTTCAACTTTGTTGCATATCTCAGGCATTTTTGATTTTGCACCAAATTTTCAACATGGGGTTTTGGGACCCCTTCTTATGAATGCTGTCACTGTCATGGCATTATTCGGCCCAAAGGGTGATTTGCAGTCACTGCATGAAATCACCTTTGGGACCGATTAATGAAACGACACTGCCAGTGTTCATAAGGTGGGCCTCAAGAAGTCTATTTTGAAAATTTGGTGGAAAATTCTATGCATGCTCGTAAGTTTACGAATTTTCAATGTTTTCACTCCAGATTTTCAACATTGCCATTTTACCACACCTTCTTTTGAGTAGTATAGCTGTCATTTTTCACATCCCACCCAAAATGTGTTTTCGCTATGTAGCACAATGATGCAATCGTAAAGTAAATCAATGTACGGACAAATTAAGAAAATCACAGTGACACTGTTCATGAGAAGAGGTCTTAAAATGGCTATGTTGAAATTGGTGAAAAATTCCTAAAAATGACTCATTTACAAGTTGATGCTATGCAGTTCCTATGCATGCTCGTAAGTTTATGAATTTAATATTACTCCAAATTTTCAACATTGCCATTTTATTATACTTCCTTATGAACAGTACAGCTGCCATTTTCATATGTCACCCAAAATGTGTTTTCGCACATGTAGCTCACAGTGGTGCTGTTGGTGTCTGAAAGCAATGTTTGGGACAGATTACAAAAATCACAGTTACACTGTTCATGAGCAGAGGTCTTAAAATGGCTATGTTGAAATTTGATGACAAAAGTCCATAAAATGACTGTGTTACGAGTGAGCATTTCGTAGTTTCCGCACCCTCGTAAGTTCATGTCTTTGTAATATTTTCAGTCTAGATTTTCACCAGTGGCATTTTTCCACACTTCCTTATGAACAGTACAGCTGTCATTTTTCACAACATGGCCAAGTGTATTCACACTTCTCAGCGCAGAGATGCGTGGTCGCTGGGAAAAATCATTGTTCGACAGATAAAGAAAATTACAGTGACACTGTTCATGATCGGAGACACCAAAATGCCTGAGTTGACAATCTGCTGTAAAATCCCCAACCTAGTTATATTACGGGTGTGCGTTGTACAGTTTCATGTACGCCGTGACTTTCACCAGTTTTTTTAATATTTTTACTGCAGATTTGCAACATTGCCATTTTTACACCTCCCCATGAACAGTACAGCTGTCATTTTTACATCCTGTTCAGAATGTTTTTGCACCTGTGGTGTTAAATGCCGTGAGTCGCTGTGCATAAGCAGCTTTCAGCTAACAAACTGATATTGCCACTGTTCATGAGGTGGGATCACAAAAAACATGTGGAAAATTTGGAGTGAAAATATCAACGAATGCCTGAGGTATTAGGGTTTCCAACCATAACGCCCAACCCTGTAGAGAATGACAGGCATCAGGGTGTGATCTGGGATTCTTGCCTGTAATGCTCATACCATTCCACACCCTGCAGCCAGTGAGAGGCATCGAGATATGCCTTGGACTCTTCGGACCCAAAGTTCACCCCATTCTCCTATATTGTACCCATCTCACCATATTTCTAATGGAATGGGTGCGATAAGGGCCAAAGACCCTAAGGAACACCGTGACACTTGTCAGTGTCTACAGGGTGGGGTGTGGTGAAATGGCGTGGCGTTATGCCTGGCGACCCAAAGGCACACTCCAATGCCTTTCACTCTCTGCAGGGTGGTGGTGGGGTTGCTTCAGTTCAATACTTCACTGCCATTCCTATTATGCAGCTCTGTAACTTCTACACTACCACTGCCAATGACAGCAAGCAAACATTCGGCATTGACAAATGCTTGTTAGTGTCTACTTTAGAGCTGCTTACATATCTGATAAAACTTTGGAAAACATAATATTATGATACATTTCAGCTTTGTATTTTATATATATTCCAATGACATCCCACACTTATTTATTACTGAGGATTTGGATGAAAACACGATTTTTAACCTCAGACCTCATGTGCTCTACAACTTAATCCCCATGTCAAGTCCTAATCCTCTATTGTGAGTCACAGTCTGTTGCCATAGAATAGCTGTGATGTCAGAAATAGAATGTAATGACATCAGGTGGGATAAAGCAATGACAACAGATGAATTCTCAAGGAGCAAACTCCCTGTTTTCATGCATATGACCTCAATGATAAATAATGGCGTGAACAAATATCAAGCTAATGTGAAACAGAAATGGAACCGCATTCAAATATTACATTTTTCAAAGTTCTCAGGAAGTATAGCTTGTTTTGAAGTGGGCTCAACTGTCCTTTCATGGCCATAGCATCACACTTTTTACCAGCACCTGATAAAATACCATGAATTCAGAAGTAAATTCATCTGGTATTGAAGTATTGCTCCACAAAATGCATTTCCATAAATAAAATTCACATTAAATTCTGCAGTCTTCAGAAGACTAATTTCGAAACACAGGTATAATACCTATAAGGACAGGCTTATGGATCTGGGTCTGTTCTCATTAAGGTATAGAAGAACAAGGAGAGACATACTATTTTTGTTCAAGATCATACCAGACAAGCAGTTCTTTACTGACATGGATTTGAGCTATGAACAGCCTAGTTATAACCTGAGAGGTCACAATCTGCAGCTGGTTGAGAAAACGCCAAATAAGAATACTAGGAAATATGCATTTTACCTAGGGTAATCTTATCATGGAATAAGTTACTGAAGGAAGTAGTCTCTGTAGACTGCGTGTCTGGAATTTAAGAATAAATTGGATAGCTTGATAAAAGATGGGTGTTTATCACGGCTGGCCCACTGAGTAGTTAGGGGGGCAATGATAATGGGCATATGCCTGCTATTGCTATACTACCTAGTATAAGACCTAGTAAAATAATGAAAAGAACCACAAACAATAATCACTATTATAGTTAATTATTACTTTTTGAACAGTAATAAGTAGCTGTAATATACTGTAAATATGTTTGATTAATAAGCAAACTGCAATATACATTACATTCATTCTTCAACATTGTACACACAATGCAAGCATACAAAATCAAATATACAGATACAGTGATGCTCATTGTCAGGTTCCCTCTTGTCTAGTCATGTTGTGACACTAGTTTAACAATGCACTGAGTGATAACTAGAAGTAATGATTGGAAATGCATAGTAGTTAATATTATTATAATTGTTTTATTTGTAATTTGTTAACCAGGTAGGACCAAGAGCATTAGATGCCCATTTTCAAGAGGGATGCAGAGATGTAAACAAAAGCAACAAAACAGAATAAGCGTGCAATACATTAAAGTACACAGTAATTGGGTAGCATAATGCTTGCACACTGACAAATCAGACAGTATCTTTTCAACGCTGTAACACTACCGCCCTGGCCAAGAATCACCATCCTGCAACCAGGGCCCCTACTTTTACTCAGACAAGGCAACAAACCACAAGTTGGCAGAAAATAAGTACCACCCTGGCATTAGGGGTAAATACTTGGCCGGCATCTCAGAGTTTGGAGGTGGGGGGTTAGTGCTCAAAACAGCATTCTATTTTACCCAAATCTGGGAGAAAGGTTCCAGGGCTATGCTGTGTCTTCCATTTGAGGGGCCCCAAATCATCACTCAGTCACTCAAAGATGAATTGTCCACAATCAGGAATTTGGGATGTTACTGTATGAATTTTTATCCCTGACACAAGGTTAACAGTGAATAAAGGTGGTGCCCTGAGGACTCACACTGTACAGGACAGATGACACTTCAGCAGGCAAAACATTTCCACACTTTCTTTCAGGTAAACTGTTCTCTTCCCACAAACATTTTACCACACCATGTCCAGCCCTATTTCAGGGTTCCCTGGACTTCCATAAAACTGCTTCCCAGCCCTACAGTATTTCAGGGACCTTGGACTTATGAAATCTGCTACAAGTCATATCTCAGGATTCCTGGCTTACTTAAAGCACACTAGGTGACTGTAGTTAACACTTACACACATTTTTCCTCTGGGTAACCAGTTAGAGCCATTTGCACTTAGAATGAGGGGATAGCTCCTCTGGCCACAAACTAGATTATTTCTGCCATTACTTTAGGACTTCTGGATTCTTCAACCCCACTGGGCTGCTAGGAGACATCCTTCTTCCAAATGTTGGGCTAAGGTCCATGGCACCTGTATCTGACAGACAGCAGAACCCCCACCAAATAGCTAACATTTCACAGTCTTGTTCTTCAGGGTCCATGGCACCAAGTATCTGACAGACACCAGAAACCCACCCTTAAACAGCTAACATTTCACAGTCTTGTTCCTCAGGGTCCATGGCACCAAGTATCTGACAAGGCACCAGATAACCCCACCTAAACAGTTTACATTTACACACTTGTTCCCTTCAGAACTCTTGGAAAGTACTTGAAATCTTGTTCCTATGAATTAAAATTACGTTATGCCACACTAAGCTTTATAGATAGGCTTGTACATTGCTTCACTCCTCCTTGCCTTGCTGGTATTGTTCAACATCATCTCCTCGACGTACCCTCAGATCTACCTCCTTGCCTCTTCTCTCAGTGCCAAACTTACTACTCTCCATGGCTCAGAGATCATTTGCATTTCATGCTGTGCCATACTGGAACTCTCTACCTCCTTCTATACTTGTCTGCACCTCCCTCTTTCAATTTCAAAGTTTGCAGTTATCTCACCTAACCGCTCCACCTTGCGCCTGCTTCCGCTGACTCCTAACCCCTGTTCACTCCTTGCACAATTGTCCTAGCAAAACTTTCCACTCTCCATCTCCTGTTCTCCAAGACAAAAAAATAATGTAAATGATGTCTGTATGTATGTAAGGTTTTGTTGACTGTGCTTTAAATTGCTTATTTTGAATAACTGAATGTAACTGATGTACTCTCTTACTATATGACTATTCCTTGTCTAATTGCTTGCATCAATGAATGCACTATCAATGTACCATACTTCCTGTGTCACCTTGAAAAACGGACTGTCTTGTCTCAGAAGGCCTACCCAGTTACCAAAATTCAATAAAATAAAAATAAAAATAAATCCTCAGAGCTCATGCAAGTCCATTTCTTTAACTTGTACAAACAACATCTTTACAAATTGGGCAGTGCCGATAACTCTTACAGTCTTTTAGGGGTTGCCCCAAAGTACTCACTGAACCTCAGTCCCATTCCTCTTTTTCTGTGAAGAATCTTCACCCCCTTGAGCTTCACAGGATCTGTTAGCCACCATGTCACAGGAAACCACCTTTGGATTACTGTACTACAGCAGAAACACAAACAGAGGGCCTTTCCTTTGACAAGCGTGCACAAGCAGCTCTTGTCCTCAGAACTCTCAGTGAGCTCCTCTCACTTCAGATTACACTGACAGCTCCAGCAACAGCTGTTAGCCAAGTGTGGCTTATGCTGCTGCAAGAGTTCGAACAGCATTACCTCATCCTCTGCTCAGCAGAGCTGAGTAAATGGTGATGTAATGTTTACAGTGAGCATTTAATCCCTCTTAGCAATGCCCAAGCTATCTGCCTGATCTAAAACTGATGGGATTCTAGTAACCCTGGAACTGGCTGGTTACAACACTGTTTTGAAGGTATTCTGTAGGTCGATAGTGTGTAACAAAGCAGGTAAATTGTTCCAGAATGTAATGGCTTTATAAAAAAAAGAATGTTGATCCAGGGAGGAATGGAAAAGTGGGGTCTTATGAAATGGGTATGAGCATTTCTAGTACTCTGGGAACCAGCATGTGGACTGGCATCAGCCAAGAATCAAAATCTAATAGGACGTTTTAGGAAACATCTAAAATTGATAAGGGTAAAATAAGTTAGTAAATTAAAGTGAGGCCAGCCAAGGTGATTTTAAAGAGAGCAGTGAGTTAAGCAATTAGCAATGATGGCACTGTCCTTCTTGCGGTTCTTTCTGAAGGTGCTAATTGACATGACTAGACAAGAAGGAATCTGACATTGAGCACCACTGTACTTGTCAATGGAAGAAGGGATTAGCTCTCCCCTCATCATAGGTAGAGCGCCCAGGTTGTTTTAGTGGAATTTCTGAAGTTTAGAAAGCTGGAGAAAAATACAGGAACAAGGATGGAGCTCTAAAGGGCCCCAGAGAAGATGTGCAGGTAAGAAGATAAGGCATTGCAAATGTTTTTGGGTAACTGGAAAGGCCCACTAGGCACAAGGGCTGTTTTCAGGGATGATCAACCAGTGCAAGGGAGTTAGGTGACTTGCTTAGGGTCATACATAACGTAGGTGGAGGTTGGGAATAAAACCCTGGTCTGCTGGATGCACAAACTCATTCACAGCCAGCACCTCTAACCTCTAGGTTATAGTGTTAGCCCATTTCTATTCTAGCTCTATCTTAGAGTTCTAGGAGGTAGGGTCTCAGGAAAAACTTGATAGACCTAGAGTCTTTTTGTGCCCTTACTGTTTATATTTCTATATAAAAGAGGCAGAAGGGAGGGAGGAAGGGGTGATGGAAAGGAAGGAAGGCAGAAGGGGAGGGAGAGGAGGGTGATGGAAGGAAGGAAGGAAGGAAGGAAGGAAGGAGGAGGAGAGGAGTACAAGAGATGAAGAATTGATTAAAAGCATTGGCAACCTCAGGTGGATCAGAGACAAGTGTGCTCCTTAGCTTGTTGATGGGAGAAGATGACTGTGTAGGGCAGTCAAAGAGGTGTCACATAACAGGTGCCCCATAGAGGGCTTCAGGGAAAGTCATCCCACCTACCCTGCTCTGCTAATTTGTCTCAAAACTGTAACAGAGAAACTGCCTTGTAGATTAGAGGGCAGCTCAGAATGGATGCCATGCTCATTCAATCCTAGGCCTGTCAGGTGAGATTGCCAACAAGGGTACAACTGAGTGCCAGCCACATTGGTGACTTTTTCTGTGTACACACTATCGCCAGGAACTGGACTTCACATAAGCCACTGGGCAACCCACAGATGATAATGACTTCTTGATACTAGCAACTCAGGCTGAATTTAAACCTGTGACCTGGAGGTGAAAGGTTTTAGAGTACTTAGAGTTTCTAACACAAGAATTTCATATTTCACTCAGCTGCAAATCACTTTCTTTGTGCTCCTCTGTTACATCTAAGCAGTAGACATGGATCACATTTTCAGGTTAGGCAAAAGGCTTTCTATAGAACTGGAGACTACAATATAGTAGCAATTCCATTTTACATACCAGTACATCATACAACATTTCATTCATTTCACCTGCAAACATGGTACCGGTCAGTACCATGCAAGAAGAACAGTGTAGTATTAACTGCGCTGTGTAGAGCGATGGATTTATGGCAATAGGTGTATAACAGCGTAGGGAATTATCGCTTATCCCTGTTACTGTACACTTTTCTTGAGAAGGATCAAGTTACTATGTGCAGAGTGCCTGGTTGAGCCACCCTGTGGTGGAGCGCCAAGGCACCAGCACATGGTGGAATGGGAGACCTGGGACTGTGGTTCAGTTTCCCACAGCTGCCCGTGTTTACAACTTTTTGCAACATTTTTTTAATAAAACAAAGTTTTTCCCCTCCCAAGTTTCTCCCCATTGTCTAAGTCCACCCTCCAGGAGTCCTGTTACATAAATTCCTGGGGATGTAGAAAGCAAAGTCCCCATGTCAGGGGGTGCTGGGAGTGATGCCCCACAAAAAAATAAGGAATCCCATTGTTTGTAAGGGCATGTGCTGTTCGGTTGTGTCGATGTTTTACCCAAAGTTATTGCAACATATGCCCTTTGCTTGTGGCATTGATTACACATAGTTTTTATTTTAGGCAACATGACCCGTGGCCTGCAAACATAGCCTTCAGCTGCAGTATTCTTCTTCGCACTCAACCTGCTAGCATTAATTTGTTTGCCTGGCCAGGTGACAATGGGGTACTGTGATGAACTACCAAGCAAGAGACCTGGGTCTGAGACATGGCCCCAACTTGCACCCTAGGCTGGATTTTATTTATTTATTTACCTGTATTGCATTTATGACTTTGTTTACCGGGTAAGTGCACTGATCCGAGGGACCATTTTCAGGCACAACCCAGGCCGCAAGGCATGAGAGAAGTAGGTTACAATGAGTAAGTGGTACATACAATTACCAGGCAGAGGTTTTAGCAAAATTACAAAAAGCACATGGTACACACAATAAGCAGACAGTGATAAAAACAAATACATTGAAAGTAACAGAATATAGAGGAGTTTCACACCCAGTGTACAAGGAGCAACACCAAAGAACCTCCAATCACCCCAAGAGGGCTGTCTCCAGAATGCAGTGTGGAGACAGCCCTCTCAGGGGTGGGGGGAACTGTGGGACAGAAAGTCTGGCTGGCTGCTGATGGGTGATGTCATATAACTTCTCACATTCATTGACATGTCTGTGGCCCTAGGAGCCAGCCTTAAACCACCCTCCACCCACTTTCTGGATCCTGAAAGAGATACTGGCCTCGCAGCTGAAGGGATGCAGCAGATTCACAGTGATGTGGCAGTAAAAGCAGTATAGAGACCAGAGTTCACTGACCAGTGCTAGGGTGGGAGATAAATCAGCAGAAGATAGATTGCAGTTGCCCAGGGATGAAGACAATATATATATATATATATATATATATATATATATATATATATATATATATATAGATACAGTAAATATTTATTATACAGGCATGGTAGCACCTGTATATTAGGGTTGCATTGGGATTTCAATAAACATTGTCATTTTCAGAGCCTTATATCTCAGCTGTTATAGACCCTAGGACTGAAAAATATGGTACCCACTTTCTCAGTCCTATGTCTCTTAACCCATCAAATTTTATGGACATTGCTTTTGTAGTTATGAAGATATAAGGGCTGAAATTATATATTTTTGCCTGATTTTCTACCTTAGTTTTTGCATTCATACAGCTAAATAACAGTAAAGAGTTGAGGCATGTAATTTACAGGTTTTGTAGGTTATCATATGGGAATAGGTCCTTTTGGGGTTTGGGTAAAAAAACATTAATTCATTTTTCAAGTTAATTACAATTAATTGTTCACTGATGTGTGTTAAAAACTCTCCAAGAAAATAGATAGAATTACATGTCAATTTTTTACATGTTAAAGCTCAACACAAACAAAAACATTGAGATAAGATAACTTATTAATTTGGTAAAAGTCAAGGGTGATAGTACAGTGTTTGTGAGGGAGGGTTAGTATGAGTTACACAATGTGTTTTTTTAAGAATTAATCAAAATAATTAGTTATCTTTTATTAAAACGAAAGTCTTTGCAAAGCAATTCTTCATGATTTTTTTCTGTAAAATCTATGTGTAGCACGAATATTGAAAACAGTTTCAAAATGTTCCTGCTGACCAGCTGCTTTTTTGTCCGTGTGAACATTTTCAAACTGATTGTGAGGTCATAAAGTGTTGCTCATCATACTCATACTATACAAAGGTTTTCCTGTTTTGGATGATATATAAAATGATTGTGCAGTAAAAAGTATTTATGATGATTTCTAGAATATTTACTTATTTATTTGCTTTTGGTAACTGGGTAGGTGCACTTGGCATAAGAATGCCTATTTTCGGAACACGACCGGGAGGATACAAGTTGAAATATATCGAGTATATCATGTGACGCAGCACATGAGATATGTAACACAAGTGAGGAGGGGGATCAAATGCAATCAACTTCAGGGTCGGGAGAAACATAGTTCAGAACAATGTCATGATACAATCAATGCAGTTTGGACAAAGTCAAGACACAAATGCAGAAACATGTGAGAAAACAAAGCACAGCAAAAGGAAAAGTATATACAGTATATAATAAATGCCATTATGTGGCCATTGGCTTTGGGAGAGTAGAAAACAGGGAGGAGGGAGGGAAGTAGTGGGAAGCAGAGGAAGAGGGTAAGGGATGAGAGAAAAAGCATTTAAAGGAGGGTATTAAAGAGATGGAGAAAGGTGTCAGAAGAGTAGGTTTAGGGGCGCTGAAGGCAGGGAGATAGATGATCTAAGTGGATGAAAGGCAGGGGCTAGTAGCACGTAAATGATCACAGTGAAGTTTCTTGAAACCAGCATGGGTGGGAGCTTGATGAATAGTTTGAGGTTTGGAGTTCCAGTATTTTGAGCCGTGTATGAGAAAGCTTGTGCACCTTATTGGTTTTGCATCTGGAGATGTAGAGAGGACTTGGTCGGTAGATTGAAGCTCATAGGAGGGATTGGAGTGAAGTAGAGAGGCGAGGGATTGTGAGGCCTGATCTGGCAATACCATCACTAGGAGAGCCATAGGACTGGAGTTGATGGGCAGAGGGGCAGGGCCATTTTAGGTCAGCATAGAGCTGGCAATGGTGTTTATACCATGGGGATGCAGAGGCATAGCAGCAGATAATATTATAGGTGGTGTTCCATTTATGGAGAGAGAGGACTTTGTGGCATATAGGTGGGTATTGAGCCACTTAGGCCAGGGCTAGGAGCAGAAGGCCTTGTTAACTGTGTTGTTAAAGTTAGCCAGATTGCAGAAGGTGATGAGTTTTGAGGAGGAGATGGTCTACTAGTGGAGCACCAGATGCAGTAGATTGGGGAGTGATCACTTATTGCATCTGTGAGGGTACCTGCACAGACTATACTGTCAAGCCAGTTTGTAAGGGCCCAGGCATCAGTGTGCTGGACCGGTGGGGGAGCCATGACCCTAGTTGGGTCTGTAATTAGTTGGTGAAAGTTGTGGCCTTGTACCATGGTGTGAGAGGACTGATTTGATTTTCCAGTCCAGTTTAAATTGAGGTCCCCAGTATAAGGATTTCATTTTCGACTGATGGTATTGTCCACTTGGGAGAGGAGTTCCTTGAGACTGGTGATACCACCACCAGGAGGGTTATAGGCATAGACTATGTGTAATTTCTTTGAGCCAAGTTGTAAGGTTGCTTGAATCGCTTCACAGTGAGAGAGGGTGGGTGAGACATTACAGGATAGTAACAGATGAGATTTATAGAAGATAGCAACACCACCTCCATTGTTTTGATGAGGGCCATCTTGCCTGATTAGTTTGTAATTTGGTATTGAGCAGAGGAGATCAGGGTGGATGGTTTTGGCCATGTTTCAGACAGGCATAGGATATCAGCGTTATATTAGACAACCCATGCCTCAAGTTCAGTTAAATTATGAGGAAGGCTCCTAATATTCAGGTGAACAATGCGGAGGCCCTTGTCATCCTACCAGGTTGTATCAGAGTAGGATAAGTTACTTTCAGGACCAGGTTTAGTTCAATGTCTCCAGCTAACATTAATGCTAGGTGGAGCAGGTACCTCAGTTTACGATGGATGAAAGGGGTAGACAAGGTGAGGTTGTGGAGAGGATTTATGGAGAGGGTAGGCTAAGTGGTAGATGAACCTGTAAGAGACAAAAGTGGTGAGGTGGCTAGAGGCATGTGAGATTGCATAAGCATGTTGGAGAATCTAGAGTCCTCAGGATAGGTGTAGTGAGGGTTCATGGAAGATGGGCAGTATAATAAAGGGAGCCAGATGAGGGTAGCAAGAATAGAAACTAGCAGGAGCATTGAACATGGATTTATGGCCATATTGTTGTTTAATGAGGAGACCATTTGTGTAAATAGGTATGTAGGAATGTAGGGACTTGGCTTAAGTAGAACAATTTTAGAGCAGGTTAATGGGACTTAAGGCAGAGACACACTATTTAGGGTTGATTGGCAAGTTTATGATTTAAGAGGCAGGAAGGGTTAGAAGCAAAGATTCAGACTCCCTCTAGTGGTAATGTAATATAGCCTGCTAATGGAAAAGTGAGGAGATATTTAAACTGGGCATGGTCTAACCTATGCCTCACTCTATATAACTGATGCCAGCTAAGGGTGGAAGTGGTGGGGTGGATGGGAGCAGCAGCATAGCGGCTGAAGGAAGCAAGCACCGAGAGCAAAAAGACAGTTCTGAATATAGTAAGTGGGCAGTGCAAACTGCAACAACAGCCCAGTGCACACAGAGGTGGAGTAAGGCAAGTTTGAACTGCATGGCTAATATGGATGCTACCAAAGAAGTAGTGCACAACAACTGCAAACAACATTGCAGGTTGAATACTGGAAAACCATGCTACGGTTCTAAAAGGTTTGCCTGGGGCAAACTCGTTTGTCTGATGCTAACAAGTTTGCTCAGGGCAAAATTTTGCTATATTCAAAGCTTCTATGCAAATGAGCCTACTTAGGCAATCCAAGGGCAAACAGCCATGTTAGCATTTCATTACAACCTGCTTTACATACATTACCATGTAGATTGCCCGCGCTATTTCATGGTGCACACAGCTCCACCTATATGTCAGACTGGAACTACAGGTCGGTGGCTTCATTCTGGTTTGCACACAGCACCTCCTATATGTCAACCTGGAACAACAGGACAGTAGCTGCAGGCTGGGTTTGTACACAGCAGCACAGACTATTGTGGCCCAGGAGACTAGCACCACAGGAACAGGTGGCTGTGCTGCATGCCATAGACATATTGTTGTTCCTGCTGCAGTATGTATCAGATGATACAGCACCACAGTAGCCGTATTGTGAGGGACATAGCAATGCCTATGGTGTGTCAGGCAACAATGACTGCTGCTATCCATACAGTTACATGCACAGCTGGCAGGTGTGTTCTGACAGTGGACACCACAGTCATGCTGTCCTGTGACCCACATATGCTGCACCAATGGCATGGGATTCCTACACTAACATACATATGGCTGGCCATGTGTGATGGGAAGCCTGGACAGGTGTGTGGTATGTGCCCAGGGGAGCACACACATACCATCATACAGGCACACTGATGTTAGGGGCATTCCTGTCACTGGCACATTTGCACTGTGGTGGATCACCCCAACTGTGTTGCAGCACCTACTATGTGGTGCAGCCTGGCCACCTGTACACCTCCCTCAGCACCCTCCATTCTCCCAGTGCTGCATGTATGTACTGGATTGTGGTGGTGCACCTATGGGGGACTGGAGCTGTGTGCTGCATGGACACACTGACAAAGTGTCCATTACTGGGGCACCCACAAATGCCTGGCAGAGTTGGGACCGGTGCCAGATGATGGCAATATAGGTGGTGCCATCTGTGTACAGCATGTCTCTTCCATGGTATATGGAGTGGCCCAGGTGGCCATCTGCCCTCACTGCCTCCTCATTGGCTGCAGTCATCAGGTGCACCATGCTACTGTTATTGCATACAGTCTTGTAGCCTGTTGCTGCTGTGTCCGCCTCATCCTTATTTTGCCCGGAGTTAAGACTACCTTTTATAGGTGGTAATTTGTGTCATGCTACCTGTCGTGCTAACACATGTTGCATGGTGCTATGGCTTTGAATACCATTGCACCTGTATGCACTGCCTCGCCACTCATTTTGCCCTGTGCATACATTATCTTTTAGCACCAGTGCTAACAATGCTATGCTGGCACCATCTGTCCTTTTAAATATGGCAGTCCAGATCAATTGTGGTGCAGTCCGTGCAAGCGATTTGCGCCTGGCGCAATGTTTTGAATATCTGGCCCTTGAACAGTAAAAATACTTGTGAAAAATGTTCATGATGTACCATGGTTTTCATGTTTAAATGTGTGAGGTTTGCATATTCATTTTAAAATATCGTGCTTTGCATATTAATTGAAATAATGTATGTATTTATTGCACTTTTAAGTTGTATAATGTTTCAATAATTGAAAGGATGACTAGTACAATGTTATATGGGATGAGCACATAAAGTTACTACACAACTTTCTTAGAAAATAAGTAAATTTATGGCAAAAAAATACATTAATGCTCATAGGGGTTGCTACTGCACCAAATGCAAACTGCACAAAGGTCGGAAATAAACTATTAGAGTTGCAAACACAATGTCCATAAAGTCTGGAAATATCCTATTAGGGTTCTTATGTCTAACTCCCACCCTCCCTACTGTGGCCCCACCTTCATGACCCAAGGACAGTCTACAGGTACAAGGCCATAGACCAATGGCATGGTACCTGCGTCAGGGTCCACATATTAAAAAGTGGCACATAGCAACCCTAATCCCTCTCCCTCACCTTGTAACCAGGGTGAGACAAATCAGTTAGTCATACTACCCAACTGAGTACCTGAGCATGAAGTCATTTTGAGCCCTAAAAATGACGTCCCACTAAAAATATTTAGTCAGCTAACGATTTTGAAACCTAGCTGAACTGATCTCTAGGTGACAAACTAATTTCTTCCACCATGGTGGTGACTCAAGGCAAGCTACAGGTCTACCACAGTCCTATGAGGCTGTGCTGGAGGGTTGTTTATTCAGTTACAAGACCTTGCATAAAATAGTATACATATCCCAGACCTATAACTTGCTTTGACTATTTCTAAGTTCAGTATGTGTCTTAAAAGAAAGCAACTGACAACCATGCAATGTGTATAGTACTTTTAAATTTGTAGCAATTCTGCTGCTTTGTGGAGGGTGTCCCATACTGTGTGTCAAGTAAGGCACAGGTTATAATGGATGAAAACCTTCACAGGTATGCACCCTAAAAACATTCTAATTACAGATCTACAATGTTGATGATGATGGATGTGAAGTCCTTCTATACTAATACCCCACATACTGACAGAATTTCAGCCTGTTTTAAATACCTACAAGAGAAAGGACAGCACTGAGACATACACCCAAAATTCATTGTGAGAGTTATCAAAATTTATTCAGACCCACAATACCTTCAGTTTTAGACAGTAACACTGTGTTCAAACTATGTGATCAGCAAAGGGCACTTGGGATGGCTGTACAATATGCCAGTCTTCTCATGGTGAATTGTGGAGGATTTCCTGAAACAATGTACAATCAAACCACTTGCATATTTCTGATATATTGATGCTATACTGTATTTATAATTCGGATGGAAGGTGCTCACACACTAAAATAATTTCATCAGGAACTTAATATTCTCCACCTGTCCATTAAACTTTCCCTGGAATTCCTTGACATCAGCATCAATTTCCTGGACACCACAGTTACCATCAAAGACAGAACCTTACAGACCTGTATCTACAGGAGACCAACAGAGAGACAGAGATACCTACACTAAAATAGCAATTACCCTAGGCACACTAAAAATATATAATGTATCAAGCACTTCAGCACCACCAAATCTGTTCAAGTAAAGAGGACAGATATCTTGTCACACTGAAAAAAAAAAACATTTACTGAAGAGGACACCTTCTAGAGAAATTGACAGCTATGGAATGTGCCATACTTATGCCAAGAGAACACCTACTACAATATAAAGAAAAGACCACCACTAACTGGACACCCTTAGTTGTTACATACAACCTGGATCTGGAGCCCCATGAAAAATTATTAAGGATCTATAACCAATATTTAGTAAGGATGACACCTTGAAATGTATTTTCCAAGAACCTCCTTCACTGTCTTTCAAACAACCATCTAACATATCCAGCATGATTGTCAAGAGCAAACGATACCTGACCAAAATGACAGAACACTAGGAGGCATTATACCCTGCAATATTCCTAAATGTAAAACGTGAGCACATTTCAATTCAAACTATCAACCTCCCCCACCCCAAAAACAAGCATTTCAATATACAGGGAATTGTACATGTGAGCCTAGAATGTCATGTAACATCCAGTGCAAGAAGTGTCCACATACAGGCTATGTGGGGAAACCAGGCAACCTCTTCGAACAATGGGAGGCGATGAGTACCAATGCACATAGTCTGGGTAACAAGCTCCTGAACTAGTGGCCTTGATGGAAGAGGTCACTTGGATATCATGGCAGTCACAGAAACATGGTACACAGAGAACCATGACTGGGCTGTCAGCATACCAGGTCACACAATTTATAGGAGTGACAGGAGGGAAGAGGAGGAGGAGTAGTTCTCTCACGTAAGGGAAGGGATCAAAGCAATGGAACAAAAGGGTAAACAGAGAGGAGAGGAGGCACTGGGTTACCCTGGAGACAGGAAATGGCACCAGAATCCATACAGGGTTGTATACAGAGCCCGTCTCAGGGGAGGAAATGGATAAGGAAATGATAGAAGGCATCCTTAGAATGGCAGGAAGAGGGAGATATTGTTGATGGGGGACCTGAATGTGCCAGATGTTAACTGGAGCACCTTTGCTGCAGCCACATCAAGATAGGGTAATTCTCATTGCCCTACAAGAGGGCTTGCCTCAGACAGCTAGTGTTGGAACCCACTCAGGAGGAAGCAATCTTAGACCTGGTACTCTCAAATGGGGATGGAGAGAGGATCTCAGATTTAGAAGTGAGTAGCCATCAGGGAACAAGCGACCACCAAACAGTGTGGTTCACGATAAACACAGCCATAGAGTCAAGTCACACAAAGGTGAAGGGTATTGACTGAGGTGAGGGTATTGGACTGGAGGAATGGTCACAAGTATGGCAGCTAGATTCAATGCAAAGAAGTGCAAAGTAATGCACCTGGGAAACAAAACCCAAGGGAAGAATACACAGTGGTGGTGGGGGGAGGTATTAACAACAACAACAATGGAAAGGGACCTGGGGTAGTCTTATCAGACAACCTAAAGGTAGGCAAGCAATGTGAGAAGGCAGTAAAGGAGGCTGGGGGGCTACTGGGATGCATAGGAGAGGCATCACCAGTAGAAAACAGGAAGTTGTTATCCCTCTGTACAGATAATTTGTGAGACCCCATCTGGAGTACTACGTGCTGTTCTGGAGACCCCATCTCCGCAAGGAGATAGACAGAATGGAGGCAGTCCAGAGGAGGGCACTAAATGGTGCAGGGTCTGCACCAGAAGCCATATGAAGAGAGACTAAAGAGCTTAATATGTATACCCTGAGGAAAGGGGGGCATGATAGAAACTTTCAAGTACCTCAAGGAATCAACAAAGTACAAGAGGGTAGCATCTTTCAGAAAAGAGATGTGCAAGAACAAGGGAGCACAATTTGAAGATAGAGAGGGGGATGACTCGAGCAGCGTGAGGAAGTATTTTTCATGAAGAGGGTGGTGGACTGATGGAATGGCCTCTTCCTGAGGAGGTTGTGGGGTCAAAAACAGTGGAGAAATTTAAGAATGCATGGACAGACATAAGCAATTCTAGTGGGAGGTAGAAGGAAGTAGGCTGTTGGTAAAACTGGGATCTGCAGCTTATCCAATAGATAGGAAAGGGCAGACTGGGTGGGCCAAGCGGTCCTTATCTGCCTTCAAAGTCTATGTTTCTATGAACCTGAATAAACTCACACAGCCATGACATAAAAGTGAAAAAGACTGAAACCCAGTGGGACAGCATTTCTCTCAATCTGATCACTCTATCTCTGACCTCTGTCCTGGTTCTCAGAGGGTGCTTCCGAACCACACAAGAAAGGTGGGCTTATGAGGTCAAGCTTATTTTCTTCTTTATACAATAAATAAGGGAATGAATGTAGACCTTAGTTTCATGACCCATTACAGAATTCAAACTGACAACTGCCTTTCTCTTGCCTCAGGTACAGGTGCATTTTCTGTGCATATTATTTTATATATCTTATCTCTTATATTTGATACACAGTTTTAGTATGCCTTTATACATTAGCGGGTTCTATTCATATGTCTGATCATGCTTTTTGTCTGCTGTGTTCTTTTCTTGGATATATATGTGTTTAAGCAACACATATACATTTATAAGTGCTTCTGAGCTCACACACACACACACTCCCACCCCACACACACACACACATATAGTCTGCTTTTAGGAGACTCTTAGGACATCAGGATTTCACAATTTATAGGCCTCCTGTCGTCACATTCCATCCATGGAGATGATCTGATTTATACCTAACTAGGATTTCAAAGACTGCTTTTGTGTCTACTTAAAGTACAGTATAGCCAATTATTTACTTCCTTATCAACAGAACTGTCACATCCATGTGTAAAAGTTTCTATTTTTATCCATTCTACCCAATGTTTTAAAGGTTGTTTCTCTGTATAGACTGTCATTTGTACCTGATGAAGGGCTCTTTGTGTAGCCTGAAATCTTATATTCTGTAAATCTAAATCTCTTGTTGGCCCAGTAAAAGGTATCAAATCATCCACTTTGTTCCTCTTTTGTACAAAGACCAATATGCTAAAAATACTGCGTTAGATCTACAATGTATATGAAATACCAGGCATGTGTGAGGAAGTATTTTTTCATGATGAGGTTCAAGAGTTCAAATACCTCGGCATCACCCTGGACTGCTCACTCTCTTACTCCTAGCACACTGGGCAAGTTGCTAAGTCTGCCAACATACGCCTTGGCCTGCTCCACAAGTACAAGCACTGTATGACCTCCTGATGCCCTTAGACTGGCCATCCACAGTTCTGTTACCTCCATAGTCATCTATGGCTCTGCATCCCCACTGCCCTTGGAGGATATCTGTGATGCTCAACAAGGCCTGTAGACTTCTCACGGGGCTGACCGCCCAACACACACTTGTGACCTGTACGCCCAGGCTGGATGACTACCACTCATTAGTAGAATACAATACCAGACCTGTCTGATAGCCAAAAGTTCTCCTTGGACTCATGCCACCAGGTGCGGCTAGGCTCCTTACTACTAACAGCAGCACCAAGCCGACACGTAGTTCTCATGACGGACTTTCCAGGTCCCAGGCTCCGGACCTCATTGGGTCAGAGATCCTTCTTACAGGGCTCCTCAGTGGTTCAACACCCTTAACAAAGAAACTCTTGCAGCAGTAACACTAAGCCCCTTTAAAAGGCAACTACGTCTATTCCTCCCCCTACCACACAGTGTGACTGCCTCCTAAGCATTGCTCTACACCCCCTGCCCTAACAGTAGCTGTAACCTGCTTTTCCAGCCTTGCTTTCATGGCATCAGCCCCCTTTCCCTTTTGCCCCTGCTCACCCACCCATCCCTCCCTAAGGACACACTCCTATCTCTGGCCTCTGGCCCCGCCCCTCGCTCTTTCCATCCTTGACTGACAACGGCACCTACCTGCCAGCTTCTTCCTGACTTCTTCCTACAAAGATACTGTTCTACCATGAATTCTGTTAAAAGCTAGCTTATGTTGTTCTACTTCAACATATTGACTGTACTATTTAGGCCTTAGTAATCGACATGTTAAGTTTGTAACCACTGTTCACCTTTGTGTTTATATCACCCCATCCTCTGACATGGAACTTTTGTAAATGAGCAGTCCCTGCTCAAAGGTACTGTAATCCTAGAGTTTAAAAATAAATAAATAAAAATGAAGAGGGTGGTGGATGCATGGAAGGGCCTTCTTGAGGAGGTTGTAGGGTCAAAACAGTGCGCCTTTATACATTAACGTGGTTCTCTTTATATGTCTGATCATGCTTTTCAATCATGAGGGTTGGGTGGGGAAGGGTGGGGATAGCAATTTTAGTATGTGGACTCTGTATGAGGTACCATATCATTTATTTATGGCCTTGTACCTATAGACTGTCCTTTGGTCATGAGGATAGGGGCTGTGCTATGGTGGGTGGGAGTTAGACATAAGAACCCTAATAGAACATTTCCAGACTTTGTGAGCATTGTGTTTGCAACCCTAATAGTATAGTTACAATCTTTGTGTGATTTGCATTTTGAGTGGTAGCAACCTTAATGAGCATTTTCTTTTTCTCTGGCGTGGATGCTCGGTGCGGCTTCTCCCATCCCCTGAAGCCTCAGCTCCCTGACACTCTAGTTGGGCCCTTTCTCCTCTTTGCCTCTGCTGGCTGCACAACCCCTGGCTCTGAGCCCCAGGGCGGGACTCGAACTCCTCCTGGCACTCTATCTATAATCTAGTAGAGGACTTGGAGGAGAACTGGATGCAGGGAGGCTGGGAAGCCCAGCATTGGACATGGGGCCGACCACTGGTCCCGTTATCGCCTACTGGCAGGTAGGGATATTTTCTTTGTTATGCCTCCATGGCATGGCATGCAATGGTGACAGCACATGGAGGATATGATCCGCTCCCTCCTGCAGTCGTCTGCTACTGCCATCCCCATTGGCTGTCCACGATACTGTGGATCACCCCCAGCCACTGCTAGGAGCTGCCACCATACGGGAATCTCCCAGAACCCACCCGAGACAGCAGTCCACTTGATGCTCAATCTTCTCCTCCCCTGCTGACCCCGGTGGCCCAAGTCTGCTCGAACCCAGTTCACTGGCGTGGCGGGATGTGTGTCATCCAGCACCTTAACCCTCAGCACTACTGGGCTGGCAACCCTAATGAGCATTAACATGGTTTTTTGTCATAAATATATATTTTATTTGAAATTTTGGTAACTGGAAGCTACACTGAGCTGGAGCTCATTTCCTGGTGTGATCCGGGAGGGGAAGTGGAGAAAATGCAATAACAATACAGAGGTGCATACATGGCAAAAGGTACAATAAAATACAGTATGTTTTACATAATATATACAATAAAATACAAGGAATGTTGCAGATGTGTACAATAAATACAAGTGCAAAAATACAGTGTTATATGATCAGGATGATGTACAGGAGCAAAGTGTAGGGGACCACAAATGAGTGGCTAGAGAGTTAGGAGAAGAGGTAGGAGGTGGGGGCAGAGGATGTCATGGGGGATGAGGAGGAGGTAGGAGCAGGGGGTGGGGAGGGGTTTCAGGTGTTTTTAAGGGATGCAGCAGTGGGCAAGATTGAGTGGGAAGATGGTTCCAGAGAGCAGGGAGCCTGAAGGCAAAGGATACCTTACTTGATTGTGAGTGTGGTAGAGGGAGGCTGAAGGAGTGAGGGTCTCAGGTAAAAGCGAATAGCCTGGGTTGGTTGAGGAGGGGCAGGAGGAAAGTACTGAACCAATATTTTGTGATGAAGGTGGCACAGTGGGCAAGGTGATGACTAGCAAGTAAGATGAGGAGAGAGCCGCATACAGGGAGCAGTGGTGTGTTTGGTAGGGAGGTTTGAAGCTGGCGACAGAAGTCATTGTAGAGTTGGTCCAATTTAGAGAGATGATTGGGGCACAGAGCTGTAAACGACGCCTGCATAGTCTATGGATGGCAGAATTAGTTTGGTGACAAGCTCTTTCCTGGTAGGGAGCGAGAGACAATCCTTATGTCTATGTAAGGCACCAAGTTTGGGGTGGAGCTTAGCATGGATCACATCAGTATGGCGTGAGAAGCCCAGCTTTTGATCCAGCCAGATTCCTGGTATTTGCATGATTCCACAGTTTCTAGTTTTGAGCCATCTAAGGTGTGAAAAGGGGTAGGGTGGGAGCTTAACGTTTCTATGCAATGCCAAAAGCCATTGTGACAGTTTTCTTTGTGTTGCATTTGAGTGAGTTTTATTGAACCAGTTTAGTGCATTCACAAAGTCAGCCTGAAAGGAAGCCTGTACCTGTGGGAGGAGGGAGGGGCCCGAAGCATAGATGAGCGTGTCATCAGCGTACATGTGAATGTGTGAGGAGGAGCAGGGCAGGTGCCTGTGTCATAGACGTAGCCTTTTGGGAAGGGCATGAATGTTTCAAATGTTTAGGAAGATGTTAATGAAGGCTGCTAGTAAAGAGTCAACATTAGATGCCTTGAAAACCCCAGACCAGTCTGCCAGGAATAGGTTAGACAGAAGTGCTTGGGTGCTGAGGGACCTTAGGGGTGGAACAGCATATACTTAGGTGGGAGCATAGGGGGAATTTCTGAAGCTGTAGGTGGCGAGTGGTCACGAAAAAGCATACATATTGTGTATTAGAGATGAGTAAGCACTTCTATATTTAAACCCTGAATTTTGCACTTTAATAACTCTGCTCCATTCGACTTATTTGCCTGAAATTTGGTAGGCTTACAGTCCAGGCCCTGGAACCTAAAAATTTTGTGTCAGTTGGTTCAGCAGGGCAAAGTTACAGAGGTGCAAAAATAGTAAATTCACCCAAATTAACCCTTTTTCTTTTCTTTCCTGTAGTTAAAATTATTTTTTAAACCTGAAACTTAGCTTTGATAGCATTTGACCCAAGGTATATGCTTTTACAAGTTTAAAGTTTAAAATGATATAGTTTTAAAATATCAGTTAAAAATTGTCCCTTTTCTAAGCAAACTCAATCTCAGCTCAAAAATGAACATTCTAAGGACAGCTGGGTTTTGTGTTAGTGAAAATCATGGAGCGACAATCACTTTCATCACTCAAAATCACTTTCAATGTTTTCACTAACAAATGTTTTCGCTAATGTAAGAATCACTTTTGCAAGAATTGCTTTTATGATATGATAGTGAAACACACAAAAGCAAAAATTCAGTAATGAAACATATGAAACTGAAAATATTACTGAAAAACATGACATAATTTTGAAACTTCAAAGTTGCAAAAACATGTACGTTGGCTTTCTGTGGGCCCTGTGGTTTCAAGCAACTAAAGATGCAGACAAGCAGGTGTCTCAGAGCCCTGTGCTAAGAGAAGAGTCCATCTGGCTCCTGTGCAGCTATGAATGCAGACACCAAGGACCCCAAGACAAGAAACTATAGAGATGTCCATAGGACTGCAAAGGTGCAGGGCCTTTGGGCCTGCACTGCCATGTGACTATAGATGTATAGAAGCAGGCCATATGTGCCCTCACCAAAGGGAAGAGTCTATTCAGGCCCTGTGATTCCATGCAGCTATGGATACAGATGCAGGGCCCTTCACACCTAAGAGCCACATTTGTGTTTCTTTTCCATTGATTTCTATTTAATTCAGGTGAGAAGGAATTACTGTTAATGTGAAGAATATTTACAATTTGTCATTTAGGAGTATACATACAAACTCAGTGGTCCTATGCATCACCAGTCTACATATGTGCCACAAAGGGCTTTACCAATATTCCAAAGCATGCCATTCCCTCACTACTAGCTGGACATGAAGGCTGGGATTTACTGTCCATTTACTGTCCATGATTGGACAGATGCGTAGCTCTCTGTTTCGTACTATATGCAGTGCAACCTGGGTGGCCCCATCTCAGCTGGACTATTGACTTTCAATTTAAAGGGTCAAATGGTCTTCGCCTCATGAGAGCAAGGAATATGGTATATAACACTCCATGGAAGGACTGTCTCATGTTAGCAGAAGTCTCTCTGACTTTTCACAGACCAGAAAGGATGCTGTGAAATGAATGATAGGAGTAACCTCCTGCTTTGTGTTGGGTTTTGAAAGCCATGGAAACTGAAATTACTGCACAAATTTCTTAAAGTAAGATAATTTATGGCAAAAAATGTTAATGCTTATTAGGGTTGCTACCACACAAATGCAGACTTCACAGAGGTGGGAATAAGCAATAGGGTTGTCAACCCAATGCCCACAAAGTCTGGAAAAGTGTTATTAAGGTTCTTATGTGAAGCTGGCCCATTGGTGCTGAGGGTTGTGACACTGGACACCACACCTTGCTCCACACTGGCAACCTGGGTTCAGGAATGGATTCAAGTCACAGGGGTTGGCAGGGAAGGAAAGGACTGAGCATCAGGACTGTTCTCCTCTCCAGGGGGTGGGTTCGGGTCTCGCTTAGCTCCTTAGCAGCCCCCATAGAGATCAGGGGTCTTACAGGAACTGGTGCTGTATGGGGTTGAGTGGCGGCGGAAGTCAGCAGCATGCCTGTGCAGACATCATTGCACGTCTGCGCTCCAGGGGTAAGCAAGAAAATGATCCTGACCCTTGGTAGGCAATGGTAGGTCCAGCAGCTGTCCTCCACACCCAGTGCCAGGTCCTTCAGCCTGTCTCTCAGCGCTCCCTTCATTCCCTGGTCACCCGTTTAGATTTCAGATAGGTCACCAGAGTGTTGGTGGTCCCGGCCTGGGGGCTTAGATCTGGGGTCAGGGGATCAGTGGAAGTGAAGAGCTCCTCCCCACCAGAAGGTAAGACTGGGACTTCAGGTGGGTGGGAGAGGGTCGTGCCAGGTGTCTACACCAGAGAGAGTTTGGGGTCAGAGATGGAGGAGCATAAAGAGAGCTGAAAAAAAAAAGGTTCTCCACCCACCCTAATATGTTCCCTACTCTAATTACCCATGGACAGTTTACAGGTACAGGACTATACATCAATGGTATGGTACCTCATACAGAGTCTGCATATTAAAATTGATCTATAGTAACCTTAATTGCCCCATCCCCCCACCTTCATGACCAGGGTGTGACAAATCAGTTAGCCAGATGGCCACTGGCTAATAAAACTGTTGGTTTTGCTACCACATTTTGATATTTACTAGCCAACTGGGTATCTGCACTTGTAGTGTTTTCTGAGCCTTTAAAAATGATGGCCACTAATAATATTGAATTGGCTACCATATTTTGAAACCTACAGTACTAGCCAAACTGACCACCAGCTCACAAACTGATTTCTCATACCATGGTGGTGACCCAAGGCCAAGCTACAGGTCTAGTATCATCCCACAAGGCTATGTGGTTATGTGACTTCTCCAAGGTTCAGTGGTAACTGCACACTTACCATGCAGTTCTGTGTTTGTGGGTGCATATTATTCTGAACCCTGTGTTTAGTATGAAACACATTTAGCAGCAATATTTTATTTTTATGTCATATATTGTGTGTGTGTGTGTGTATATATATATATATATATATATAGATATATATTACCGTGCTACCATAGTTAGGGTTGAGGAGCCATTTCTATGTTAAACCCCAAAACTTTGCACCTTAATAACTTTGCAACTGTTTGATGGATTTGCCTGAAATTTGGAATTTATGATTAAGAACCATAGACCTTGGGATCTGCCAAGTTTTGTACTGGTCGGATATACAGCTGCGGAGTTATTAAGTGTGATCTGTGCGCGTTCGCTTTTCTGAATTCTGTGGTTGCGCCTACAGGTCGTGCGGTTTGTGTGACCGCCCAAAATCTTCAGGGAACCTGCAGTTGGGGTCCCGATGTGCCTTTCAAAGATTTCATGAAAAAATATTAAGCGGTTCAAAAGTTATTCAAAAACAGTTTCCCATTATAAGTCAATGGGAAAAGTTAACAAAAAGTTCAACACTTTCAAAATGCATTTTACTTTCATGAAATGGGCCTGTTACTTTCACAAATCGGCCATTTTGTTTTCAGTTAGTGATCAGAGAAATGGTTGGCATTTAAATTTGGGACCCTCAGCAACCTAATTTTTTTGTATTCACCTAGTCGGGCCCTGAGGATGCTTGCCATGTCTTTATTTTGTGGTAAAACACCCCAGAAATATGTTTTTCAAATTTCTGAAAAAGTACTTTTGCAAATTACTAGAATCATTTAAAGTGTCGTAAATTTTTTTAGAAAGCTTTAAATTGCGCCAGTAATTTCTAGTCTGTGGGAAAATGACAGCAATTCTTTGGCACTGCACTGCAAAATAACCGTTGGGAGTTTTGGGCTGAAATTTGGAGGAACGCAGCCGACATCTCACAGATGTGCCTTTCAGTGTTGTATTGAAAAATATTACACGGCGGAAAGTTATGGCACTCCAAAGTTGACAGTTTTTCCCATAGGATAACATTACTGCGCAAGCATTACAGGAACCTTTGGCACCCTGCTGCAAAATAACGGTTTGGTCTTTTTCCTGAAATTTGGAGGAAGACAGCCAACAGTACACAGATGTGCCTTTCAGTAGTTTGGTGAAAAATATCACATGGCAGCAAAGTTACGGCACTCCAAAATTGACAGTTTTTCCATAGGATAACATTACGGCGCCCGACACTTAACAGAAATCATTTGAGCTCTGCTGCAAAATAACGGTTTGGTCTTTTTCCTGAAATTTGGAGGAAGACAGCCAACAGCCCACAGATGTGCCTTTCAGTAGTTTGGTGAAAAACATTACAGGAGGCAAAGTTCTGGTGCTCCAAACTTTTCTTTTTCCATAGGATAACATTCCGGCATTATTTCGCCTTTCAGGGCCCGTATCTCGGAAGCGGTCTGAGATACGGACTTTCGTTGGAAAATTTCTTAGCCTCATAATGGGGCTAAGATTCAAATTAGCCAGGACAGTTGTAAATAATATGACTTTTAAATTTTTTTTCTCGTCAGACGGTTCCTGAGATATAATGTATTTAGTATTCCAAGATCTCATTTTCTGCGATACTCATTATTTTGCATACATTATTTGTACTCACTGTCTTTCTCAATGCAGGTTTTGGGAAAAACCAGCCTGTGCGCTTACATTACTGTTACTGTTGCCCTTTCCGCTATGGATCTGTACCCGTTCACTTACCATTGACGCCTGCGCCACCATAAGTATCTCATGCTTTCATTTGCGCTATGCTTTCTGTTATTTTGCCATTTCTGTCTACAGTACTGTTTATCTTACTGTTTCACTTTACATCACCATCCCCATTGACATTTCTGTTTGCAGGCACCATGTTACAATGTGACAACACATCACGTGGCAGACCATTCTCGCCACGCACCATGTGCGCTCCTTTCTGTTCTCATTCGTGCTTGTGTTACCATGTGCGCCACTGTTAGCATTTCTGTTTATGCTTCTGTCCCTGTTAGTATGCCACAACACATCATGGTGGGAGCGTGGGGCCCAAAGGGCCTCACGCCCCCGCTGCATTACATTCACTATTTCGCTATCATTCTCAAAAGAGGAATTAGAGGTGCATTTAATTCATTGTTGGGTTAGCCAGCGACAGTGAGGAAATTGCACTTTGACCCCCCTCATTTCATTCTTTCACCGGTATTGGTGTACATTGGGATTGCCAGCCCAACTCTCACCCCATGACATGTGTAAAGCAGCAGAAGTATAGGAGAATGGGTGAGAGTTAGGACCCACGATCTCAATGCACCCCAATGCCGGTTGGGGGGTGGGTGGGGGTCCAAGGGGGTTTTCAACCCTAACAGCTAATTTCCTCACTTTTGTCGCTGTGGAACAACCCTAACTAATGCATTAAACGGAGTTTTTCCTCTAATATATATATATATATATATAACATATGTACCATCATCTTGCAACTTGTTTTATGCAGCTACAAGACCCTACATAAAATAGTATACATGTTCCAAACATGTAACTTGCTTTTGACTATTTCTAAATACAGTATGTGTTTTAAGAAAGCAACTCACAACTATGTTCTGTCGTTTGTATAGTACTTTCAAATTTGTAGCAATTCTACTGCTTTGTAAAGGAGCTCCAATACTGTGTGGCAAGTAAGGCACAGGTAATAAATGGATGTAAACCTTTGCAGGTATGTACCCCAAATAATCTACTATTACAAATCTACAGCATGTACCATATATATGAAACACCAGACCTGAGAGGCATGATTCCGGACATAAACCTTGCCCATCAGTCATGAGGGTGGGGGGACAGGGATTAAGGGTGCTCAATACACAATTTTTATGTTTGCTTGCACATGTGCAAGAAACATTATGTGACAGCTTAGGAAAGAAGCGGGTTTTGGAGGTGTGGCACTGGGCGGCCAATGACCCCACTGCATTTTGGGGCCTGGCTGTGTTTCCCCAATGCAGTGGCATGCTGCTGGCACTAGTTCAGCAAGTGTGCCACCAAGTTAAAATGAATTCACCGCTGCAGTGAGGGAGCAACCCGTCATTGCAGGGCAGCGCCTGCCTGGTGTAACATTTCAAGTTACATGGTGGTGGGTGTCATCCACCTCAGAGTCCCCATAAAAGCTGACAGGGATGGCAATCCCCTGTCGGCATGCCCTCTCCCAGATCATTTGCCGACAAGGGAGCCCACTACCCATTGGCATAAAACCCCCATACATTTTGTTTGCCAAAGGTGCCTTATTCCCTTGGAATCATGTCTCTCCCCCAAACACAGATCCTTGTTCCTTTGCTGACAGGGGGCCCAATCACTGTCGGCTCCAGTTTCCCCAAAACATGCAGGTGGCATGCTGGGAACCCACCCCAGCATATCAAATCTACCCTGCAAAAAGGAAAACCTTCCTCATATGATTTAAAATGTTTTTTTTAACCTGAAAGTTGAAAACGGCCCCTCGTTGTGTCAGGCCTTCTTTCCCAACGGCACCCATCCTCTGTGCACCCCACATCCCCGCACACCTCTCACCTCACACCTACCTCCGAGCCTGCATGACGATCTTCAGTGGACGGGAACACGCTCTGCACTCTTCAAAAGCTGACTGTCAACTGAAGAAATGGCAGTAAGTTGTATAATGGCATAAATGGGTTTTTCAACTTAGGTGGATATCGTGGCCATTTTTGTGAATTTTGGCACCAAATTTTCAACATGGGGTTCTTTGGGACCCCACCTCATGAATCCAGTCACTGTCATGTAGTTATTCAGTCCAGAAAGGTGATTTAAGTGGCCACTGCATGGAATCACCTTTTTGGGACAGAATAATGAAACAACAGTGTTACTGTTCATGAAGTGGGCTTTCAAAACCCTATGTTGCAAATTTGTGAAAATTCCAAAATGACTGTGTTACAGCATGCATTGTGCATTTTCCACACACTCCATAAGATCAAGTATTTTTAATATTTTCACTCCAGATTTTCAACATTGCCATTTTTTCACACCTTCTTATGAACAGTACAGCTGTCATTTTCACATCCAGCCTGAAATGTGGTTTCACACATGTGGCGCACAATGGCGCTGATCGCTGTGGGAAATCAGCATTCAGTGCAGATTAACAAAATCACAGTGACACTGTTCATAAGTGGAGGTCCCAAAATGCCTATGTTAAAATTTGGTGAGAACATTTCACAAATGACTGCATTACGAGCGCAGCATTGTGCAGTTTCCATGCATGCTCCTAACTTCAAACTTTTAATATTTTCATTCCAGATTTTCAACATTGAAATTTTTTCACACCTCCTTATGAACATCTGGCGAGAATGGCGCGGTCGTGTAGCAAATCAACATTCGAGACAGATTATCAAAATCACAGTGCCACTGTTCATGAGCAGAGGTACCAAATGCTTTCATGAGGGGGGTCACAAAAAGGCCATGTTGAAAATTTGTAGTAAATATCAACAAATGCCTGTGGCGTTATGATTTCTAACCATAACATCCCACACTGTACAGACTGACAGGTGTCTGGACTGTGCCTTTGGATTGCTTGCTGTAATGCTCATGCCACTCCACCCCCATCCTGCGGCCAGTGACAGGCGTCGAGGTGTGCCTTGGGTTCTTTGGCCCCAGAGTTCACCACATTCTCCTATACTGCACCCATTTCAGCATATTGCCACATTCTCCTATACTGCACCCATTTCAGCATATTGCCTTATGGAATGGGGTGACTGTAAAGCTAAACACCCAAGGCACACCTCAACACTTGGTGTCTACAGGATAGCGTGAGGTGAAATGGCATGAGCGCTTTACGCGATGACCCAAAGGCACACCCCAATGCCTGTCCATCTCTGCAGGGTGGAGGGGTTGGCGTAGTTCAGTACTTCACTGCCATTTCTATTCTGCATCTGTGTAACTCTGCACTTCTAATGCTAATACCAGAAAGCAAACATTCGGTATTGACAAATGCTTGTTATATGTTGACCCTGTATGAGGTACCATACCATTGATACGTGACCGTGTACCTGTAGACTGTCCTTGAGCCATGAGGTTAGGGATGTGGTAATTTATCTTCATATATGAGGGTACAAAACCATACCTCATGACTCAGAGAGTCACAAGTGAGTTACAGTGTTATAGTCCTACCCCCCACAAGTGATACACTTACTGTATAAAATGGCAAAACATATCCAGGAATTTGACTGGCTAATGAATGTTTCAACCCATTTAATGATCTCATCATAATTACGTATTGGGCCTTCCTACCCAATCCACCCCTCATATTTTATATTGTTACCCCTCAAGACAGCTTTTAATGTATTTCACTACCATTATTTTTAAGAGCTATTTTAAAGTCCATAAGACACTTCTGGAATGAGTTAATACAGAGCATAATTGTACTTCTCGGTGTGTCTACAGATACTTGGCTGCAGCTTCTGCATAACAATACACCTGGGGCATGTGATTTTCACCCATAATGACACACACACTGTCGTGGTTTTGTATCCCAGATCTGCTTTCCATTTCCTCCAAATGCTAATCAGATCTTAATCTGTGCATTGTAGACTCTGAGGAAGTTCCCTATAGTGTGAATGAAACCAGAGTTCCAGTCCGCCCACCATCAGTGAGTGGAATGCTCAGCTGCTATGTTGTCTGGCTAGGATAAGTGAATTATCCCTTCCCTGGTGTTTCTTGTTGACTGTACATGCTAGATTCATGCTGCAGTTGTATTAGGATGGTTCTTCCGCATGTTTCTGATAGTAAACAGCACAAACTGTTTAATTTTTTCATGGTGGATGTGGTATGGGTGTGACATGGGCATGGGAACTTATAACACTTCAAGACCTCATCTTGGTTCAGGAATGAAAGAGAGCGAAAAGAAAAGTGCGCATCTTGATATTTTTGCCAGACAAACCTTATTACTGAAAAATGTGTATGGTTACTAATAAATACTGCTACTTTAATACAATTGCTCAGAATTTTTCTAAAACTGAGTCAGTGTACACACTATGGCCCAGATATTCAAAGAATTTGCGCCATCTGCGCAGCTCAGGGTTCGCATACTTAAAGTCAAAATCGCCATTCTCGATATTCAGCAGGAGGCAGTTCGCCACTGGCACCAGGTTGCGAAGACAGCAATGCAAATGAATGCATGCTCAACAGGAGGGGAGGATCCATGCATAACCTGCTAACCCGATATTCAGTCGGTTGCGCGAGTTGTGGCTGCGAACCCCAAGCCGCGCCCGCATGCTTCTTGAGCCAAAAAAAGGCTTAAGTCGAGGGTCACCCACAGGTGAGCTGCTGCATTGCAGGTGCAACACAGCAGCTGCCACCCCTGGCTGGCCCCCAACTCGCCTCTGTGCCCTCACCAGCCCGATCGCGGCAGTACACGCATGTCCCCACATCCACAGGCCGATCACTGGCAGAACCTGGTCTCGTCCCCAGTGCCGATCACGGGCAGAACTGCTATAACCCCAGTGCTGATCGTGGGGCAGAGTGGTTCCTCCTCTCAACTCGATTACTCTCGGTGAGTCCAGTGACCGCAAGCTTGATCGCAGAACGTCACAGCACACCCCAAACATTCCCTGCGTCCCAGGTCCCCTACCACCACGTCCCTTCCACCGCTTCCCGCCGGGCGGGCGGTTAGCATGCCACCTTCGCCTGCCGCCTGCTGCCGCGCCGACTGTTCAGCTGCAGCCCTTTGTAGAGCTACAGCCACTGGCGCAGCCTATATCGTAGATGACAGTCCGTATTTGTGATTCATACCTGACTGTCATATGGTATGTGGCTGCACGCCCATTGGCTGTGTGCCCACCAATGGGCGGCAGCCCCACCGACAGTCAGTCGGTGGGCGGCGGGCGCAGGTGGGTGGATGCTGTCGCACCGCCGCGGGGGAGCGGGGTGAGGGCTGTGGGTGGGTGGGGGACACTAGACACCAGGGAGATGTTTGGGGGTCTGCTGTGACATTCTGCCCGCTGATCAGGCTTTACGTCCACTGGACCACCAGGGAGTTATTCGGGTTGGGGGAGGGTTACATTCTGCCCGCGATCGGGCACTGGGGGTTTACAGGTTCCCTGCCCGCGATCGGGCACTGGGGTTTACAGGTTCTGCCCGCGATCGGGCTGTGGGTGATGTTGGGGGCGACATGAATGTGTTCTGCCTGGCGACATCGGGCTGTGGGAGGTGTGGGGGGTAGGGACTGTGATGCCCGCGATCGGGCTGTGGGAGTGTGGGGGCATGAACTGTGATGCCCGTGATCGAGCTGTAGTGTGCGCTGTCCTCAACGGCTGCTGCCTGGCAGGTGGCCAGGAGCTAGTCCGGGATCGGCGCACCTACATGCAAATGGCATGCAAATGGGGCCATAAAGAGATGCAGATGGCCCCCTGCGCCTTTTGCATAAATTATGGCCCCATTTGCATGTCACCTTGAATATCGGAAATTGCGCGATGGCGCAATGGTACTTGGCGCCACCGCAAGTTGAATGCTCAACTCTGGCAACTTGGTAGCTCAAGGTTCCACTGCACCATCTTGCCAAGTGCTGTGGCTGGGGGCGATATTCAAGGTTGCTCAACAGCGCTCCTTTGAATATCACCCGACCCACCCTCTGCTAACTATTTTGAGCAGCGCAGGGCTGCGCCTCAGACTGGCGAGTTTGAATATCTGGGCCACTATGTGTACATGGTATACAAAAGCATGGTCCTCGTGGTGGAAGCTTTTATGTCTCTCTTCACTTTAATGGCACTGATCTAGTTAGCACCACCACTTTCAATGAGTGGGGCGCAATTTCTTCTTGCCCTGTCTTTAAAATACTAAATCTGTTGAATATTATGATACCTTGTATTGCACCAACAAAGAAACTGTACATAGATGTTACAGCACACAAGCTTTTGAGAGCCACATTGGCCCTTGTAAGGTGTGAACCAGACACCCAACAAAGGGACCTGTGGGGCCCTAAGGTTTGTGCACTGTAACATCTATGTACAATTTCTTTGTTGGTCCAATAAAAGGTATCATAATATTCAAGAAATCCAATTTAAAATAAAAATGCAACATGACTCTCGGCAACTCAAAACTGTCGAACATATTTTGGGAAGATTTTATCATGGGCTGTTTATTCATTTTCAGCACAGCTGCAATGAGACATGAGGCATGGGATGAAACCTAGTGGTACACAAGCAACAAAATCAATGGTACCCTTCAAGTATTATTATTTTTTTTAGAGACTGCAGCAATGTAGGTACAGTACAAAATAAATAAATACAACACAAACAGAAAAGAGTAAAAATACAGCAAGAAGTGATGACTGCACAAGTCAGTGGCTTCCTGACTGCTCAGAGCTGATCAAAATTTATGAAGGATGACAGGGAAACTGGTACTAGGCAGACAACACCATAGTTTGGCAGCAAACATAAAGCATGAATATTTAGAGGGCCAGCCCAATGGCATGGAGGGTTTCAGCATCACTCCTTACCTCCTACCACACCATCGACCCTTGTTCTCATGCGGATGTGGGTTACTGGGGGTCGGCTGGGGGATCGAGCATCCAGAGGATGGCTGTCCTCTCCCGAGGAGGTGGTTTGGCAGTTCCACCATATAAGTGCCCCAGGTGGGGTCTAAGGGTTGGACAGGTTGGGGATGCCAAGAGAAGGAGGGTGCTGCAGGACTCCATAACGTGCATGCCTCCATGTACGCAAGTTGTTGTGTCGTGCCCCAGCAATGCGGAGGGCAGGGAAGAAATGGAGGAAAACTTCCCAGATGGCAGGATGATCAACCAACCTCCAGAGGCCCTGCACTGGTGGCTGGGCACAACTATAGTCCCCGGGCTGAGGATGACAGTGTAGGTAAGTTGCGGGGAGCCGGGTGGACGGGCTGGTGGTCAGTCAAGACGGGACCGCAAGGAGAGTAGGGAGGAAATACAATATTAAAAAATGAATATTTAGGGAAACAATAAGCAATAACAAGGTGTGCATTAAAGGATTTGTATTCATGTCCCAGGAGAGTGAGGCACAAGGCCAAAGGCCGAGTGTCCTTAAACTCTTGGGAAGTACATTCAGATCCTTTAATACACACCCTGGAGTGGCTTATTGTGCTTATAAAATGGCTCACTGCTCTTGTATACTTTATATAAAATGAAACATTCTTAGTGTAATTTTTTTACATAACTCAATTTTTTAAATTACATTTTAAATGAAATACATACATGAAATGGTTCCTGAATTTGTAGGCAATGAGGCTTTCTTGCCTCAGTAATGAGATTTTGCACTTGACTGTGTAGTGCTAGGAATATAATGCATGGTTAGCGGAGGTCTCTTAGCCAATGAAATATCTAGACTTTTTCTTGCCATTTTATAATGATGTTTAATGAGCATCTCTATTAAAATAAAAAGCTTACAAAATTGGATTTACAAAATGTATGTATAACTTTAGCATTTTCTAGTTTGTTTTACTTTTTTTTCCTGTTGCTGGTCAAATATTTCAGAAGATGCAAGCGCATTTCACAGTGTCTTTAAAAAAAACTATGACTGTCCTCAACTCATTCCACAAACTGCTGTCTGTGACATTATGGTTTGTTGTCGTGGCGAAGCACTATGATGTCATAAACAAATGCACTATGTGGTCAGTTGATGACAGGCAGATGCTTTCTGTACAGACTTTTTTGAAAAGTTATAAAGATGGGTTACAAACCTTGGGAAGGCCAACTGAAAATAAATAAAACATGTTCTGTAGTAATCATAGAATCATAGAAGCCTGATGGCAGAAAAGGACCAGTCTGCCCTTCCCTCCCACACCTCCCTCCCTGCCAGCCCCTGCCCTTCCCCGGTACTCAGCCCCATATGTTTGTCCCATACCCTCTTGAATTCTTCCACCGATTTAGCCCCCACCACTCTTTCTGGTAGTCTGTTCCAGTCTCCACCTCCCTCTCCGTGAAGAAACGCCCTCTCATTGCCCCTGTATCTTTTCCTAGCAGTCTGAGGCTGTGCCTCTAGTTTTGACCCCTTCTTTCTCTTGTAAACCCTCTTCTCCCACTTTATTGAGCCCCTTTACATATTTAAAAGTTTCAATCATGTCTCCCTTTCTCTCTGTCTCCAGCGTGTACTGATCCAGCTCCTTACACCTCTGCTCGTATGACTTTCCCTGCATACCCTGCACCATCTTGGTTGCCCTTCTCTGAACCCTCTCCAATGCATCTATATCCTTGCAGATGAGGCCTCCAGAAATGAACCCCATACTCCAGGTGTGGCCTCACCATGGCTTTGTAAAGGGGCATTATTACCTCCCTCTTTCTGCTAGTAATGCCCCTGCCTATGCATGCCAGCATTCCACTGGCCTTTCCTGCCACCCTGCTACATTGGATTCCTACCTAAAGGTTTGAGAGACTATGATCCCCAGATCCTTCTCCTGTTCTGTTACTTTAATTTCTCCTCATCTAGGGTGTACCCTGCTCTTCTGTTCTTACTCCCCAAGTGCATCACAATGCACTTCTTGGCATTACATTTCAGCTGCCACATCCCAGACCATTTTCAAACATCTTTAAGTCCCCCTCATGTCCCCACCCCTGGGGTGTCCACTAATTACATATTTTTGTATCATCAGCAACAGGCACCCCCTCCCTCAAACCCTCAGCAATATCACTGGTGTAGATATTGAACAGAAGCAGACCCAAACTGACCCCCTGTGGCACTCCACTCTTCACCCTCACTGTCCCAGACTGCACCCCATTTAGCACTACCTCTGAGTTCTTCCTGACAGCCAGGCCTCCACCCAGCTTGTTATTTTCCCACCCAATCCCAGGCTTTCCATCTTGCTCACCAGACTCTATGGAGATGGTGTCAAAGGCCTACTGAAGTCCAGATAGGCCATGTCCACCCCTCCCCCGGTCAATCAACTGAATCACCCAATCAAAGAACTGAATAAGATTTGTCTGGCAAGACTTCCCTTCGTGAAGCCATGTTGTCTGCTGTCCTGCAAACCACTGTCCTCCAGGTAATCCACCACACTATCCTTGATTAATGCCTCCATTACCTTCCCCACCACTGAAGTGAGGCTGACAGGTCAGTAGTTCCACTTCACCTCCTTACTACCTCCCTTGTGTAAAGGCACCCGTCTGCCCTCTTCCAGTCCTCCAGCACTCTCCCTGTATCCAGGGACAAGTTGAAGAGCTTTGTCAAGGGTGCGCCAACTCCTCCTTCAATTCCCTGATCACCCTGGGGTGTAAACCCATCAGACCCCATTGCCTTGTCCACCCTTAATCTATCTAGCTGTGCCCTAACCCTATACACAGTGAATGGACTCAGATCCACCCATTTTCCCTCCTTCCCATTCAACTTTAGCGCAGGTCCTTACTGTCCTCCTCCTCCATGAATACTAAGCTAAAGTATTTATTTAATAACTCTGCTTTTGCACAGATCCTTCCCAATTTTATTTCTCCTCCCCTCAGCCTAGTAACCCCTGCCTTGCCCTTCTCTTCTCCTCACATATCTGAAAAAGGTTTATCCCCTTTGGCCTTTTAGCTATTTTCCTCTGTATCTGCTTTTGCCCTTCTGATCTTCTTCCTGCTATACTCTCATCCCTATACTCTTCCTTATCTACCTCACTGAGTGTCCTCTTAAATTTTCTGAAAGCCCTCCTCCTTTCCCTGACTGCTCCCGCAACCTCCTTTGTAAACCAAAGCAGTCTCCTCCCTCTTGCTCTTCCTAACATTTTTATGCACATTTCCACAGCTTTCAGTACCTTCCTTGATAGCTTGCCATAACTCCTCCACTGCCACTATATTCTCTGTACCCTTCATTGTCTCCTTACTATCCTTCTCATCTCATCAAAGTCTGTGCCTGAAGCCCCTGACTATAAAACTGGTTTTACTTGTCTCCTCCTGCCCTGACCCTGAACGATACTGTGCTGTGGTTGCTGTTGCCCAAGGCTTCTCCCACCTGCACCTTCTCCACACTCTCCGGATTGTCAGAACCACATCCAGCTGGTTGTTGCCCTTGTCGACTTCCTGACTAGCTGTTGAAGGAATACCCACTGAAGTGCAGGTAGTATCTCCTGCTTCTTGACGGTGCTGCATCTAGGATTTCCCAGTCTACATCTGGGAGATTTAGGTCCCCTACCAGCAGTAGTTCTCTTTTAGGGACAGCCTTGTGACTGCCTGAATCAACTGTTGATCACCTCCTCCCTTGTGTAGGTGGCCTGTATACCACCCCAGTTGCAAGGATTCTCCTGTCCTCCCGCGTAATGCTACCCACAGTATCTCAGACTTTCCATCCTCCTCTTGTCCTTCAGTTACACTTATGCCTTCCCTAATGTATAAAGCAGCTCCTCCCTTCTTACCCTCCCTATCCCTTCTGAACAGTCTGCAACCTGGGATAGTCATTTCCCAGGTGTGCAACTCTGTCCACCAGGTCTCGCTTATAGCTACTATATCTAGTCCTTCATCCACCATGATGGCCTCCGAGTCCACTGTCTTGTTTCTAAACTCCTGGTGTGGCTGCTAAGCCCTTCCACCAGATTCTCTCACCATCCCCCTTCTCTATTCTCCTCATGCCCAGTATTTCAGCACTATCCTGGGGGAGGCTGGTAGCTCCCCTTTCTCCTACCTTGTGGTGTAGATTTTCCTACCTCTCCCAATCTTGTTTAAATTGTAGGTTTCTTGTATGAACCTTCTAAAATGCTTTTAGCACTGCCACACCTTCCCTATTCAGGTGCAGTCTGTCTGGAGCAAATAGACTGTCATTCCTCAACGTGAATCCACAGTCCCCTACTAACCCATACCCCATTTGCTTGCACCACCCTACCAGCCACTCATTAAACTCCTTAATCCTCAGCCTCAAAACTAAAACATTATGGTTATAAAAGTATTATACATGATGGAAGTGCAGAGTTCCTCTTAAAACAGCTGAAAGGGGGTATAGGTATAGATATAGAAGCATTTGTAGATCCGAGATCCTGTTGTGGATGATGTGCAAAGTAATTAAGTGTTGCAAATAGTCTATCAATAATTACGTGTGTCATGCAGAGATGTGCAGAATTTTCATCGGAAGTTTAATTCTGAAATTTAAGTTGTGTGATGTTGACTGCATGAACCATTGTCTGCAGTTTCTGTAGTAGCAGTAGTATTACCTTTTATTTATACTGTAGTTGGCACCCTTCACCGAATCTCAGGCACCATTCCAATAAAGCGCAGCAGTAGAATACACAGAGAAAATAATCAACAGACCAGTACAGATAAAACAAAATTAATATAATTTCCTAACTACTCTTTAGCAGCATCAGTCACAGAATCAGTAAATAAATAAATAAACAATGAAACAAATAATTACAAAAATAAATAAATAAATACAAACTGGGATATGCACTGGGTAGAAAACAGAGAATTATTCCCAAAATGCATGGTGGAAGTGAATGGTCTTAAGAGCCTTTTAAAGGCCTCCATTGAGGGGCCTCCTCAGACCCTCAGGAGTGAATTCTGAAAGACCAGGCCAGCAAATCCTACAAGCTCATTCTCCCAAAGTTTTTGACCTGGCCCTGGGTATCATAAAGAGGTCCTTCTCAGTGGAGTGGAGAGGGCACGAGGTCACGTATGGATGCAGAAGGTTAACCAGATAGTCTGAATCCAACCCGTAAAGGGCCTTATATGTTATCCATGGAGTCATTTTCCACAGAATGTGGATTACATGTAACACCCCTACAAATGGGGGTTCCCAAAAGTCTTCCTTGAGCTTGCCTAAATGCTCACTGCCAGGCTGGTGTCCTGCATTTTAGCAGTTTAAATGTGATTACCAGAGCTTGTATAACCTCTGTGTACTGTCTCTTTAAGAGCTGCCTAATTGCAGTTTAAGTAGTCTGAGAGGGAGCTCTGTTGAAACATGTAACTATTTACTGAAAATCATTTAGAGTGATAATGATAATGTAGTTTGTCTAACCTGCTTTCTTTGTAGCAAGGACTGTTTTACTTGTCTCCACTATCTTGGTCCTGGACTGCAAATTGGACCACACAGTACTGGTGGGACATAAATGTAGCCGGACTACAGGAGCTGTCTGAATTCAAAATCTGTTGGAACTTTAGTTTGGAGCTTTTTGCACCTTTTTTGCAACTGAAGGGGAGCTCTTGCTTTGACTGACAGCCAAATCAGCCAACCAAATCTTTTGGATCTTGGGAAGACCTGGGCTACTTGCAGTTTTCAGTTAGAACTAAGCTGGAAGCTGAGCAAGAAGGAGCTGAAGTGCTTCTGAGCAGCTATCCTGAGTGGATCTGCATGGGAGAACTCTGAAAAGGCTAAGTTTTTGACCTACATGTCAGTGTGCTGCTCCTGAGAGGGAGAGAAGAGAATTATTTTGGACTAAATCCAAGTTTGTGTGACTAAAATAAGCTACTGAAGTGGGCCAGGCTCAACCTGAAGAAGACCGAATATTTTTGCTGAATGCTATCAGCCTGTTAGGAGTTCCAGCTACCCCTAAGCTCCCAGTGTGTGCAGAGACTTTGTGATTTTGCCCAGGGAGCACTTTGAATGGTACAGTATAATTCCCATACATATAAATGTGCTATGAGCTGCCAGTGGGTTGTGAGTTAATTCCACACTGTGTGAACTGTGTTCTGCTTGCTGGAAGCTGTATCTAGCCCAAAATGGACTGCTTCCAAACTTGTCTCCATGTGGGCTGGGCTTTGCCAGACTGGCCCAGCCAGACTACCCACTGCACTGAGAAGCCATCGACGAGAGACCTGCCTGGGGATCAACACCCTGCTCCATGCTTGAACAGGAACGACGCTCTGCGACTTGTGTGGGCCTTGCTTCTCCTGGCATTCCAGATCAACCACCTGCAGTCTTGATTTTCTTCCAGCCTGTGTCCAGTCTTGGGTATCGTGAGTAAATACTAGGTAGCTCCTACAACAACAGCTTAATCTGAGTGTGTCATCTGATTGCCTTGTTGTTTCATTTCCTTACGAACTGAGCCCTCTGGCTCCGGATTACAAATATTGTGTTCTGTGCATGTTGTGTTTTCCATCACAGGGCCCCAACCAGCCGCAACCCCAGGCAACTGTCCTGGCTAGCCCATCTCTTCTCTACCTGGGTACCCAGAGGTGGACTGTGTGGGAGACTCAAAGCGATGCATAACTGCTTGATTGATATAACCTATAAGCTAATTAACCTGATTTTGCCCCTCCCTTGTTCAAGTCCTCTGAATAAATCAGATCTAACTTTTTCTGCATGTAATCTGACTGTGGTTCCAATTTGTGCTCAAAGTACTGTACTGTTGCTATTTGCTGTGCTTAACCTTGTTTTACAGGGGTTCCTCAGGGTCGAGCCAGAGGAACCAACCCTGTGGTAGTGCAAACAGTGTGGTTCTTGTGTGGTGTACCGGGGTATTGTGAAAGTGATTATTGTACAGTGTTCAGGCCACTAGAGGGAAAGAGGGGTTACAGTGTCCCGGAGAGCTGTGCCCAGGTTAGCTTGACCACTACCAACCCTGACCTCCGCGGTGGAGGCACCATTTCAGAACTCAGGCCCTTAACCTGCTACTAGCCAAGCAGGCAGGGGTAGTAGCCCTGGGATAGCGCCACCTAGAGGGTTACAGGATCAGCAAAATGTTATTCCATGATTTACATAGACATGCCTTTTGGAATTCTGTGGAATTAAAATAGAGATTTATTTATTGCTTGGATTACAAGACCTATGAGCCAGGGAAGGAGACAATAAACGCAGACAATTCAAACAGCAACATATACATCAGATTGGATATAAAAATACCAGGTAGCTATAACATAAATGACAATTCTGGGTAAAGTGGCAGTAGTATAAGCAATAATTGTTTAAAAGATTCAGAACATATAAGACAGGAAAAATAAATGCAGCATATTTTGGCCTTGTCGAAATTGAAACTTGGGTAGGGCAAAACCGGGGGTAGGGGTAAGGGTATGAGGCAGGAATGGGGAAGTAAGGGAGGGATGCTACTGGGTCACTTTTTATTTGTGAGAGGAAGAAATAGAGATAGGAGGAACCTTAAACATTACTTGCATGGGCGTAGGAGCGATTTGAGAGAGGGCAGTCAGCTGCTAACAGAGATGAGGTGCCGATGTAGTTCACATTTGAAAGGGCCCAGTTTTGGCACTGCTAGGACTGCAGCAGGGAGGTCATTTAGCCATGTGGGCGCCCAGTATGCAAAATGACCACTGCGCCTGTTTTCTGTTTTCACCCAGTGCAATTCATAAAGTATTTTGGGAGTGGAATTGCCATTCCGCATTTGCAGTCTCTGAGCTCTAGTGCAGTAATATAGGTGAGAATAACAGAATGCAGCAGCATATGCTCATAGTGACGCTCTGGGTTACAAAGGCTCCCTTGACTTTCGGATACACTACAGCCCGTAACAGTAATTATCACTGTGGTTACCCACATGTCACTACAACATGTGAAAAGTTTGACTCCCAGCTGAAATAGCCTGATATATGGGGCCTGCAACATCCAACGTGATGCAAATGACTAGCCCATGGTTCTGAGAGTGGTCACTTACATTGGCATAAGCTGCCGCATGCATGTTTTGCTGAATTGGGAGATGCATACCTTTCAAATGTCCACATTAGGAAGAACTCTCATTTTACCTGTCAAAACCCCTTTGTCCATTCCTCTCAACTGGCCTACATTAGAAAGGATGTCCCTTTTCACCCTCAGAGCATCTCTATCCACACCTTTCAACTGTCCCACATACCCTTCAGAGCCCCTGTCCATTCCTCTCAACTATCCCACACTAGGAAGGAAGACCATCCTTCATCATACCCCTCAGAGCCCCTCTGTCCATTCCTGTCAACTATCCCAGATTAGGAATGATATCCCTCATTTCCTTCTCAGATCCCTCTGGCCATTCTCTCCACTGTCCCAAACTAGCAAGAACATCCTCATTTTATCTATCAATTCAGAAACCCTCTGTCCATTCCTCTTAACTATCCCACATTAGGAATGCCATCCTCATTTTACCCCTCAACCCCCGCTGTCTATTCCTCTCAACTCTATCACATTAGAAAGGACATCCCTCATTTTATTGATTAGAACCCCCATCTCACATGGAGTAGGTCCTGTCCCACAATAGGAAGGCATCCTCTCATTTTGCCCTCTAAACCCCTGTCTCACATTTTGTGGTCCTGTCACACATTGTACACTTTGATTTAAAGCAGAAGTTCATAATAAATCTTGTTGCTCAATTAACAGCAAACTTCATGTACATGGAATCACCTATTCTCCCAGTGTTCTCAGTTCCTTCAGTAACTCTCTGATATGATAAAGCATCCCATATTTTACCTCCTTTTCACAGTGTGTTCAAGATTTGGGTGATAAGAGGTTGTGAGGTAAAGCCGTGACTTTTGAGGGATTTATGCCCGAGTGAGACTCAGAATTATCTCAGCGGTTTCCATGAGTATTCTAGACATCTTAGGAATGCACCTGTGTGCATAGTGTCAACTCCTGTTATCAAAGCAGCAACGGCACTTGTTCAACTTCACTTGGGAGGTCACACCTCTCCAAGAAAAGAGTAAGGTCAGAGGCAGTGAAGTCCAGTGACTAGAGTGCCATCTTGGGAACCAGGAGACCCAGGTTCAAATCCCACCAGAGCTCTTTTCAAAACTGGGCAACCCTCAGCAAGTCACTTAACCTCTTACTGCTTCAGTCCACCCAGCTGTAAAATTGGGTAAAAGAAGGAACCCACTAAAAAGAGATGTTGCATCTCGCTGCACTTTTCTGGGTAAATAAATTGTAAAGCTATATATGTACAGTATATATATATATATATATATATATATATAGAGCATGGGCTTTGCTTAAAAGTATAACCGCCTTTAAAAACAAAGCTCATGCAGTTTTTCCCCACAGACATGTCAAATACATATTACGTGTATTGTAGCCTCCTGATCCTTAAATTAAAACACAGCTGCACTGCCTTTTATAACAAAATGTTTCGACATGAGGAAATTGGCAAATGATGAAGAAAACAGTGAGGCAAGTCAGTGATGCCAGAGGGACTAGGAAACGGAAAACTTCAGATTGGACTCGGCTTGTAGTAAATGTAAATCAGGATTCTAATAAAAGCTAATGGCAGTTTTTTTTTTTATTGTTTGCAGAAAGATACACCATCCCCCCCCACCAAGTGCCTAGTAACAAAAGTTAATTTATTTTACTCGCCAAAGCCTGAACTTTGAAAGACTGTAATGCTTATGATAACAACACATCGGTCAAATAAAACCATTATCAACAATTTTGCTTTCAATGTATCCCTTCATTTATAAGGCAATCTATGTTTATCTCTATCTATCTATCTATCTATCTATCTATCTATCTATCTATCTATCTATCTATCTATCTATCTACAGTATGTTCCAGTTTAGCCTAATGGTTGGAGCACAGACCTATAAACCCGAGACCCATGGTGAATCCTACCATCAATACTAGTTACTCAAGTTCAAATATAACCTGAAACTAGTACTTTAAATTCTCAATCACACAAACTGAGTTACACGAGTGTGTGTAATGGAAATTTGTCCCATTCTTGCACACAACACCAAGCAAGAGATACCACAGCTGCAAGGAAAATGTACTTTTGTTTCCAGTCCCTTCCTTTCCTACTGCTGACAGAAATTCTATAACCAGTAAATATATAAAATCAAGTATGGGCCACAGTGAAGCCTTGTATTTTATACACCCTTAGTGTGTAATACCTGACCTTTAGTCTTGTGGTTTACGTGACATAGCACTGTCATACATATCACTTGTAGTTTCAGCATTTTTCTTACAGCACTTCTAAGGTTTGTAAAAAATGTTCCACACTGTTACCCATACATTATTCTCTATGTAATACCTCTTTCTCTCTCTTTCTTATAGATTGCTGTACTGTTTGAGCCTTCTAATGGCCCTGTGCATTAAGGGGTGGAATGCCATCATGACATCAATCTGTGATGTGTAGGCAAGCCAAAGTCTGACTGTTACACATCAGGGGTCCTGCAGACCCCTGGTGACATTCACGGATAGGATGTCCACCAATTCAGCACTTGATTCTCCTGGCCATTTGTGCAGCTACACAGTCAGATGATCAATTTACGATTCTATAGATTTATATCTATTTAGAATTTATAGGCAGATAGATTTACAGAGGTGTGGAGTGCCATGCGAGGTGTGCTAAAATATGGAAGCAGGGGTCCTGCCATATCTTTGTATGCCCACCATGGAGTATCCCAACTGGCCATAGGAACATAAGGACCCCCACCATGCTACCCTAATCCTCTGGGCAGGAGGGAGGGCTAGGAGAAGTCATTTGGGCACTTGCTCCTCAATTCTGAAATTTACAGTCCCTTACCATCCCACAATCTCCTGCTCCATGTAGAGCATAGTCTCTACTACAGGACCAGGATGGCATCCATTGATGCCCACCTTAGTCCTCCCACCCACCTCCCAATGATCCTGCATGGGGAGCGGGGCCATGAACAGACACCCAGCAGTGGCCAGCATTCGGAATAAGAACCACCACGCACCTATAGGGGTGCAGAGCTGCACAGGCTGGGTACAGGCAGCAGTAGCATTCTTTCCTCTCCTGGGCAGCACAGTACATTGGGACATAATTTAGATGAAATGCACTACAAAAGACCACATTTCTTTCTTGTCTCTCTGTCCATTCATCCATCTGTCCATCCATATATCTGTCTATCTTTCTATTCACTTTTACCTGTCAGAAACAATATTCAGCCCTTACTTTTGAACCTTGGAAGTAAAGAAAAAAAAAAAAACAAGAGTGCTGTGACTAACAGTTCAGTTTAGACTGCAGGAAACTGTTCTGTAGAGGGCACTGCCATCCAAAGGAAACATTTTACAGATACCCTTTAGTTTTTCCAGGACAGAAGGGGAAAAATGAGTGAAGGAGAAAGGATGGAAAGATTTTGCAAACAGAAGAAACAGTCTGTAGAATCTGTGAAAATTATAAAAATATTAAATATGAAAAGTTTAACTTTGTTAAATATCAAGAAAATGAAAATAAAGTTGAAAACACAGGTCACGGCATAATCTGTGCTCCCTTGATACCGTACTGTAATAGTGTGGAAAATATTCAAATGTTTAACCCTTGAAAAGGCAGTTTGGATAACCTCAGGATATTTGTACTTTGCTAGGAGTGTGTTACTTGTTAATCATTGCATGTTCACTCAAGATCAGTAGTAACAGGTGACAATTGCCCAATTATTAATTACCCCCCAACACACACATACAGTATAGAAACCATCATGTAATCCTGACTACTTGTGCTATTCTCGGCAATTGTTTTAGATTTTGACTTGCCTTTCCCTCTGCTGTATTCTGGCTCTCAGTTCTTCACCTTCCCCTTTGGAAGGGTATTCTTCTGCTGAGGTGTCATCTTGTCTAAGCAATCCTTTTGCATTCATTATTTCCAGCTTCACATATCCATTCGGGAGAGAGGGGGGAAAACACTGAAAATGTCCAGCGTCAGTCCTTAGTTCCACACTGGGAATTGCACTAAGGCAGATAGGGTATGTGATATGTGTGTGTATGTGTGTATGCATGTGTGTCTGTGTGCATGTGTGGGTGTGTGTGTGTGTGAGTGTATGTGTGTGTGAGTGTATGTGTGTGTGTATGTGTGTGTATGGACAAGGAGACTGAGCTATATGCTCTTTAGCCTGACTGGAGTGTTGAGCTGAGAGTGGATCCAGCCCCACTGTGTGACTAAATAAGGGCATCCCTCCTGCTTCCTCCATCATTTCTGTTCAGGACTTCCCACAGCCTTGTTCCAGCTTCCTTGGAATCAGATCACTTTAATCTGGGTGTATGTTTCTGTGTGTAGGGAGAAAAACAGAAATCATGTGAACATGCACTAGTCTTAAAAAGTATTTTCTATTTATATATAAATATATAAAGAGTCAGAACAATTTACATGTGTTCTTGGAACAAAGTTAAGGAGTATTTTGTGTGAATTTAAGAATTTAACATATGGGCATTTAGTTTTCTGTTCTTACAGACATAGCTACATAGAGGAGCAGAAAAAGGCTCTTGGCCCATTCCATCTGCCCACCCTCCTAGCTAATCTGCTTACCCTTTGGGAAATCCTTCCTTTCTTACTGTTCCCCTTTTCTAAATAAATCCTCCAGCCTGTCCCATCCCTGCTTGAAACACTTGACTGACATGGCCTATACCACTTCTTCAGGTAGCTTAATCCACTTATCCACCACCCTTTCCATGAAAAGTGCTTAGAGATGTCCTTTTGAATATCTGACCTTCCAGCTTTAATGTGTTCCCCTCATTCCTGTGTTTGAACTCAAGGAGAATTGTTCCTTAGTGTTCACCCACTTATCCCATAGAGGTATTTGCATGTCCTCAGTCATGTCACCCTGCTCCTACTTTTCTCAAGGGAGCAACCTCTCTATGTACATCTTGTCCCAAAGGCCATGGATCATCTTAGATCTTGTTCAAGGATACCTTTGCATTAGGCCACACCTTTGGAGCTATAGCTGGATCAGTGCTGGGATCACACGGAAACTTTTTGCTTAGCCAGGGGCGGCCCATGGCCACATCATGGATCAGCCGTCCTGTGTAAACGTGATGACCCCACCACTACTCAGATCTTTTCCCGCTATTGATCTGCCTCATTAGACCTGTGGTTAGAAATATCATCAACTAGCCAGTGCCGTTTATCCTTTAATTGCTTTCTACATACTAAAAGCAAGCAGAATAGGCCAAATCGTCTGTCTTGCCTGCCTGAAAGCCAGCAATCTAATGGCTGCCTGCCTCACCAGTGTGTTTTATTTGTCATCTCTGCATATCACGAAATCTAAAGATGCTTTATTTTGGTACTGTAAGTGCAAAGATAAAATTTAAAAAAGACACACATGAGGTCTGTGTGTATTGTTTGGGTCTATCTCACACGCAAGGACTTGTGAGATCTGCCAGAGCTTTAACCAAGCTACAAGGCGACACCACAAGAAAACTCTAGAAAATGTCCTTCTCTTGAAAAGCTTAGCAGCCATGCAGAAGAACAAGGCCCAAAACCTGTGTCACCATCCATACTGGCTGAGCTGTGGCTGCAAAGTTGAAGGACCAGGACAGGAGGGTAAGCATCGTGGTCTTTCATTGTCAGGCCATAAGCACAAGCAAACATATAAAGAGAAGTCTGCTTCCCTGACGAGATCCTGGTCATCACTGTAACAAGATAACTCTACAATGGCATCAACTGCTCCCACGGCATTAACGACAGCACCCTCCACCGTTGCTGCTGGTTTGCCTCTGCTGGCTGTTATTCTGTCAATAGGGATCACTGTCTCTATCCCTGTCAATGACATTTTCCAGTGCACAGCAAATCCCTTCTTTCCAACCACTTCCGGTTTGACTTGCACGCTCAGTGGCTCTATCATTAAGAAAAATGCTTACGCAAGATTGAATATAATTCTGACCTCATGATGATGGAGTATTATGAAGAGAAGTGATATGAGGAACAGCAGTATATACCAAAATCAAATTCTACCATCTCCTCCTGCAGTGAGGACTCAGTGGTGTATACCCCAGGTACTCTTCCTGAGGACATATTTTTCAGTCCATGAGGTGAAAATTCCAAACTGCAGTTGGATTTGCTGTGAGCAGGAAAACTCCACAATAAGGAACCTTATGGAGTTTCTGGAGGTTCCTTGTACTCCTTCTGTGATTATTCCATGCCACTTTTGCTCTATGGTACAGACCTAACTTACTGCCTGCAGTACCCAGAAAGGCTGATAAGCAGTATCCAGTCCATCTGCTAAGCCTTATTATGCTAACCAGCCAGAAACTGACTCTGTAGTCATAATAGCTGCTCATGATAGGTCAAAGCACCCAGACGGAGCAGTACTTGCCTCTGATAAAGAATCTATGAGGTTGGATGTGATAGGGCACACATATGCCTCTGCCTCACTAGGACTTTAAATTGTAAATTACCAGGCCTATATGATCAGATATCAAAACAGCATGTGGAAGGCTATGAAAGCTGCAGCACAGGCTTTGGCCTGAGGCTTCTGCCAAGAATGAGTAACTTGAAACTTTGATATCTGGTGCTGAGCTTGGCAAACATTTGCTCGCTCAGGCTATGATGCCTCTGATGCTTCTGCCAGGGCTGCTGCCTCTGGCATTTGTATTAGGTGATATTCTTGGCTCAGGGTTGCTGGTTTTGCATCTTATACAAAAGCAGTTTTAAATGTCTCCTTTAAATGAACACAACTGTTTGTTTATGATGTAGAAGAAGCCAAAGAGGTCTTCAGACATCCAAAATGACTCTAAGGTCTGTTAAGTCCTTTATCCCACTCTAGTTGGGGGTCTTGGGAGGGCTCCTATCACCAGCTGCTGTCTGAAGTGGCCATGCCTGCCAGCAGCAAGGCAGAGGAGGGAGGTAGCACCCTGCCAGGTCCCCTTCCCTCAGTTGCCCATGCAAAGTACCCAAAACAGTAGGTACCAGTGACACTGGCACCACTGGTTTTGTCATGACTATTGTGGAGTATACCCCACTCCAAAGGTTACATCAAGAAGTGGTGTGGGGCAACTCTCCTTGTATTTGAAATAATAAAGGGAGATTATGACATTACAAACTATCATTCCTGTATCATAAACAGGGACTGACTTTGTTTCCTTTACATGACAGAGGCATATTGTCATGTCAAGATCAAGACAAGCTTAAAGGCAATAACTCCGCTTTTGTCCTGGGAGGAGTACTACCAGTTCAGAGTCTGTTCCTTTGGCTTGGCTTCTACACCATAGGTCCTTACCACCTACTTGGCAGTAGTGTCAGCAGCCCTTCAAGGGAAGGCCTGTATGTCTTTCCTTACCTGGATGACTGGCTGTTGGAAAGCCAAGTTCCAATAGACATCTTCCATATACATTTGTCTCGGACAAGGAGCTTGTGCGAGGCTCTGGGGGTCACAGTACTTTATCCAAAGACGTGATGACTCCCTGGCAAATGACTACAGTAATGCCAGGAGCAATTTTGGACACAGAAAGGGTTATACATTTCTGCCACAAGACTGGGCAAAAACCTTATTGCCTCAGTACAACTGGTATACAGGAGTCTCCTAAGTCTCCTAGCTATGGCCATAGGGATGATGCCACTGGCCAGTCTTTATCACGAGAATCCCTCAGTGGACACTAGGATTCTAGTGGGCATTGAAAGTATGGTAATGGAATCTGTTCTATGGCCTACATATGTCAGCTGGGCATCTCCCAGATCTCTAAAATGTTTTAGCAGATGAGTTAAGCAGGTCACAGTTCAAAATTCCTAAATGGGAACTGTTAGGCTTCATGATAAATGACCTCTTCACAAGATGGTGTCATCCGAGCTGGATCTTTTTGTGTCCTCACACAATGCATTTCTGCTTGCTTACTATTGGGCTTGGGTTTTCAGGCGAGACAAGTTGCTCTTCTTTTGAAAAGGAACTTCATATTTGCATTTTCCCCAATTCTACTAATATAGAGGTGCTGCTCAGACTGCAGAAGAAGAGTGCCACTCTCAGCCTCATTGCTCCCTTATAAAGCCAGATATGGGGCTCGATTTTAGAAGGGCTTTGGGTCAATGCAAGGGATGTGCATCTAAGAGTTTGACGCAAGGGCAACTTGCATCAAACATTGTAGCAGTGCGATTTTGTAATGAAGCCTGCATAAACACTGATGCAAGTCCTTGCACCACAAGCTTCAAGTTAGACAAGCTCCCGGTCTAACTTTGCACCATTTGGGGACCCATTTTATGGGCGTGCCAAAGCTTTGGCACAAGATGCTGTAAAGTGGTGAAGTGGCAGCAACTGTGCCAAGCGTTCTAAAACTGGGTGCAAGTTACAGCAATGTGTTTGGCGCAGTTCGTCAAACATTGGGGAGTTGACACTGGGCTTGGCACAAACCCTGTATCAACCTTTGAAAATTAAATAGTGGTTTCCCACTTCTGCAGTAAATGACAGTGAACCTCCTGCTCCCTCCCAATGTATCGGGGTCTATTGTCACAGGACAAGGGGTCCTGGTCCATCCAGACCTGATGTCCCTGAATGGAAATATGAGATGGAGGTGGAAGATAAATGGGGTTGGGGCTATATTTTATATATTGTGAAACAAATAGACATAGAAAAGTGGCATCACAAGAAGGCCTTGCAGTCCATCATGCCAGTCCAGTATGGAGGTACCTGACCACTAGAGGTTCATGTACATCCACCCCTCCTTCCCTCATCACTAGCCCGCTATGCCTATTTCACCATTTTATTACCTTTTATTAAGCTTTCCGCACTATATTGACTAGTATCTCAAGAATGTTACTCCACCCTTTCACTACCCTCCCTATGAAATAGTTCCTCCCAGGATCCCTCTTAAATCTACCCATCTCCAGTCTGCTACTCTTTCCCTGTTGGTCTGTTTTCCATTGACCTTGAACAGTTCACTGGAGCCCACTTTATTTATGCAATTCATGTATTTGAATGTTTCAGTCATGTCCCCATCTCCCACTGGCCTTCAGTTAGGTCATGTTGAGACCATCTAGTCTTTGTTAGAGGTGGGTGAATATTATTTCCAATATTTGGCCAAATATTTGTCAAATATTCATATTTGGGGCTCAAATATTTGAATTTTGCTACTAGGTGTACCTGTGGGAGGAAAAAAAACCCACCCTCCTCCCCAGCCCAATCATATTAAAAATACCCCATCTCTCACCTTCTGCAACAAGCCTAATCCCTCCTCCCTCCCCACAATTGAAGCTTTCATTATAGATTAATGAAAAACTCCCACGATGAGTGACCGGCACAACTTTCCCACCTCCACGGCCAGCCACTGACTCTTCTTGCCATTCTTTTAATGTAATAAATCATTGACACACTTGGCAGCAGCACCCCAGTCCCAACCTCCTCCCGCAGCACCCAATTTTCAGAAAATTAACTAAGTCTCCCCACCAGATATGGGAAGGTGATCAAAGCAACCCACCCTCTTCCACGGCTGTACAGTTCAGCAGTTAGTTGCAAACCTTGAAGAAATACTCACAGGCTTAGGTACAAAGTTTCAAAAGAAAAGTGTTTATTAGGCCCACTGCTCTGTCCCTTTGAAGCCTTGGTTAGAGGTGAAGCACTAGGGGTTGAACCTTGTTCGATGACTGGCAAACAACTCAGCAAATTTAGAGCAGTTGGGTCAATAAACACTTTTCTTTTGAAACTTCATACCTGAGTCTGTAAATATTTCTTCAAGTTGTGGAACTAACTGCTGAACTATATTGACTTTATTGGGTTAGCCACCCTGTTACTGCCCCTCGAACTATTGAATGCGGTAACTCCTTTCCTGAACCCGCTCTTCCATGGCTGGCTGCTGTCTTATGAATGGCACTCCTGCGCTTGCTCATATAGTAAAACAACCAATCATGTGATCAGCTGTTTACTATGTGAACAAGCAGAAGAGTGCCAGTCACAGACGGCAGTCAGCTATGACAGAGGGCAGGTTGTGTCACTCACCTTTCCATCCCTGTGGGAAGACGTAGTTAATTTTATGAAATTAAACATAGAACTAGACATGGTTCATTTTACAACAGAGTAGGACAATTCTGGAATCTGTTGCCCTCAGATTTAAGTGCTGAAATGACCTATAAGCAATTTGCATAATCTCTTAGATTGTACTTGATTAACTCTTCTTTTGTTGCACTTGTCTTAAATGAATCTGTAAACAGGTTAGGAGAAGTAAACAATCTGATTGTTACTTATGGTGCATTATGACAGAATAATGCACTAGAAGTAAAACATACCAGCCAACATGACTAACTACAGAATGCTGATGTAAGTTGAATCAGTACGCCACCACAAAATTCTATTTTCCTCCCATGGTTGTCATTTTTCTGCTATCTTTGAAGACTTTCTTCAGTGTGCCCTATGCCATAGAAAATATTATCCCCATGTGTCAAATACCAAATAGTGACTCTAAGCAGTAGCAATAACATCCAGCAACAGTTCTTAACATTAAGAGCACCCAGTAGCTGAGCTCTGTTTGTCAGTAGTTTAGATAACTGACTGTGCCTACACCACACAGCTCATTTAGTCAGAGCATGTATGGGGCGAGCAGTACTTTTTATGAATGCTGCAACTACAGATGGTAGCGTGCCGTTGGCGAGACCATCTGGCAAGCATGGTCTTGCGACAGCCTTACTTGCAGTTATGAAAACTGCATGTTCATGATCGCTGGCTTTAGAGGATTATCATAAATTGCTACTGATCATAAAATGACCTTAAATAAGCCTGTTAAATTAAAAAAATATTAAGAAGAACTCATAAATGGACCAATTGATCCCTGACTATTGTCACTGTGTAGTGCTGTCTCACCCGGTAGCTTGGCACTACATAGAATGTAACAAGCACTACACATTACAACTTTGAAATGTTTGAAAGGCACCATTTTTCTCTGTCAGCATTTCAAATAGATGTTGCTATTTTTCACCTACATCACTTGCTAATTGTATCTCAAGTTTAAAATGTCTCATATGGCCACTGTCACTGTAAACTTTGATTATTTTCACCACCCCTCCCAAAGTTGTGGGACTATTCTTCTTCCAAGTTAATTAAATTGATTGATAACATTTGACTTTTTACAGTTTGGGGTGTCACTTATTCTCCTAATTAATTTTTATTTTTAATTTTCAGTTTTTGGATTTTTCCGTTTTCTCCCTGGCTCCCGGGTCGTCGGCATGATGCGAGGTAAGGTGTCCAGCACTTCAGCCCTCAGCACCACAGGGTCGGCCTCTAACCCATTTTTAAGTGCATTGAGACTTTGGTATTTTGGTATTTTTGGACAAAAGAAGGCGAGATGCCCATCACGATATGTCCTCCATATACATGGATCATTTATTGGGTCCCTACTCAGACAACCATTTATCTAATTTGTTTTAAATATTAAGATGTTATGCTGAGTCAACCAGGTCCTGTGGTAGCCTATTCCAGATTCTTGGTGTCCTTATGGTGAAATAGTTGATTCGTTTGTTGGTCTTTGCTCTCATAATTTCTAACTGTCTATTGTGTAGTCTGGCCACGGTTTTTCTGGTGGAAAATTTGATACCACAGATCTGCATCTGTTCCTGGCTGCCTAGTATTTTAAATAGTTGTAGCAAGTCCCTCTGAGTCTTCTTTGAGACAAAGTGTGTAATCCTGTTTTAACTAATGTAGTACTATAGTCCAGGTTTGATAATGAGGTATGAGCTTAGTGGCTCTGTGCTGAATGTTTTCAATTCTGTTGATGTCCGAGATCAAATAAGGGCTCCAGAAAGAAGAGCCATAATTTAAGAGTGACCTTATATGGGATCTATAAAGGGAAGAAGACATTGTTCTGATCTAGATATGAATGTTTTACTTATTCTCGAATTATAGCATTTGCTTGATTTGCTATCTTGGTGCAATGGGGAGTTGAAGATAGTTTTTTGTTCACCGATATTCCTAGGTCCTTTTCCACTGTTGAAGTTCTGATAATAGTATTATTCAAATGGTATGTATGTAGCGGATTATTTTTCCCAAGTGTAGTACTGCACATTTAGAAATGTTGAAGCACATCTCATTAGTACATGCCCACTGTTCTACCAGTGATAAGTCAGCTTATAACCAGATTTATTATTGTATTTTATGGCCTTTCCCCAAGTTTTGTGTCGTCTGCAAATTAACCATTATGTTACTGGTAGATATGCATGTCATATAAACCGATTGAGCAAGGTTGGCCCGAGCACCGAGCCCTGGGGACTCCACTGGTCACCCTTCTCACACTGGACATTGCATTGTTTACCCTGACACTTTGAGTTCTTTCATCCAACCACTGGTTTATCCATGAAACCAGTATGCATGAGAACCCCATGTTGCTAAGTTTGTCAATCAGTAATGAATGGGAAACTTTATCAAATACCTTACTGTAGTCCAGTAGGATAATGTCCATAGGTGTATTGCAGTCAAGTTATAGTTAATGTATTCGTAAAAGAGATCAGATTTGTGACACATGAGAAACCTTGTTTGAACCCATGTTGATACATATCATTAATATTTAAAGTTAACATTTCATTTTCAAGTTTACGTTTAATAATTTTTTCCATAAGTTTACGGTATAAATGTGAGACTGATAGGTCGGTAATTTTCGTTTTTGAATGGGAACCTTTTTAAAGATGGGTGTGACTATTGCAGAGCACCAATCTTTTAGTACCACTGATTCATGTAGTGATTTGTTGTAAATTATTTTTAAAGGTTGGATAACAGTATTTTTGTTTCTAGTAAAAACCTTGAAGTAACCCGTCTGGACCTGGGCTGGTGTGTTTTTTTAGGATGTTCACTGCAGTTAGAATATCTTGCTCTGTAATCATATTTATTTCAACCTTTGGGGATACCGTAATAGGTAAAGGAACTGATTTGTGTGCATAAGCGGATGATAAATAGTTGTTTAGTTGGTTGCTGTTTCAATGTCAAGGTTATTGTTTGTGTTTATAATTAATGGCCCAATTGAATTGTTGCAACTCTTTTTCATTTAGGTATGAATATAGAATAGACATATGAATAGACACTCAGGGTTGTAAATTAGGCTGTCATAACTGTATTCATATGGGCACTATTACTCAGCTTATGGCCTCATGCCTAACTATGCCTAGAATTTGCAGTTATCACTGCATAGTACACTCCCATTGTGTCTTGTTGCTTACATGTATATTTGCTATGTGATATTTGCATGTTTTGTGCTTTGTATGGCCACCTATGACAACTGGCAATTTGTCCATAGGCCTTCATTTTTAAATAGATATAAATGAATAAATATGAAAATTTGAGTGTGTGGTAGGGCTTTTAGTTTAGATAGGGCTCTTAGTGAGGAAATAGTAGGAACTAGTTGCTTATTGTGGTTTAGTGTTTGCAGTGCAAATCCATTTCAGTGCTATTTGAGTGCAGCCATGCTTCAGAACCTTATTAAAACTGCTATAGCGACAGCAGATTACTTTTAAGGTAGCTTCTGGTTAGCAACAAGTCAATATTCCTAACTGACAGTTTGGAGCGTAGGATTCTGGTAGCACTCACCATCTAGTGTCCGTGGATCACAGGCCAGTTCTCTTATGAGTGGTATGCTGAGACCGGTGGAACAATCAGCTCCATCTGCTAGTGGTGCTATGCTTTTGTGGCACAAGCTGAAAGGAGGACCTGACTACAGGGAAGTGTCAGATTTATTCCCAACCCAGGGAGAGCCACCAGTTGTTTGGAGGGGCCGGAGATGGGGGCTGAGACTGATGAATCTGACAGTGCCTAGCCCAGCCTGTTTATGTGGATTAATAGCTATGTTCTTGTTGGGATTTGGGAAGCAAGTACTGAAGTCAGTGACTGAAAGAAATTACAGGCAAAAACAGAGAGGGAGCCTGGAGGTGGCGAGAGAGCCAGTCAGTTCACCTGTATTTCCCCTTGCTTGCTACCTTTTATGTATTTACTACTGTAGCTGCAGCAGTGGCAGGACTGGAGTTCCAGCACTCTATCTATACTTATTTATTGTTCAGCCCCTGGTGAGAGCAGGCTGTGAGCCAGGTTTATCTATGCTGACATTCTGAGACAGATCTCTTTTGGTTATACAACTGGAACTGCATCTGCTGAATTTAAATGGACATTGCTAAATGCTGAACATCTTTTCACTTAAATTGCTCATGGTTAAATGAATAGCTGAGGACTGTTAAAAGTGAGAGTGAGGGTGGGTATTAGAGTATTTATTGTTATTTGTCTATATGGCATATAGATGTGGTTGTTTGAAATTATTAGGGTTCAGGCTGGGCGTTGTGTAGTGATTAGGGGATTTATATTTGGAGAGGGATTGTGGTGGGGAAGGGTTTTAGTATCAGGATTACTAGGAGTGTCATTTTATTGGCATCAGGATGTGTCTGAGGACTGAGGACCCTAGGCTGAGCTGTTCCTGTCCTACATCCATGACCTCTGTCCCTTCTAGGAGCTCCTTGTCAGTGGCAACATATCATCAGCGAAGGGAGGGGGATTGCAAGGAGGCATGGTGATTGCTTGCCAAGTTCAGGGGAGGTCAGGGGAGGGTATTAGAGTATTAGGATAACGAGGTCCAGGAGATGCCGGGGTGAAATGTAACAAACAGCAAGACCAGTTGTGGTTGGTTCCCAACAAACTGTTCCCACAGGACCAAGTGGGTGGGTAGCTGTTTTCTGTCCACCAACCAGTTTGTCACCCAGTTAACCAACTTCTAACCCACTCCGAGCCTACCCAGCTTATTAATCAATCTTCTATGTGGGACATATCAAAGCTTTGCTGAAGTCAAGGTAGGCAACATCAACTGTACCCCCTTGGTTCACCACTCTGGTTACCCAGTCAAACAAATATATGAGAATAGTTTGACAGGACCTTCCTGTTGTAAACCCATGCTGTCTTGGATCCTATGCTCCTATGTATTCCAGGTGTTGCACTATCCTTTCCTTAAGAGTGCCTCCATAATCTTACCCACTACTGAGGTAAGACTGATTGGCCTGTAGTTCCTGCCTCCTCCTGCTACCACTCTTGTGGAGCAGGATCACATGAAACCCTTCTCCAGTCTTCTGGGACCCCTCCTGTGCTCAGAAACTCACTAAACAGTTCTGATAATGGCTCTGCTAGTTCCACCGTTACGCTTTAGTACCCTGGGATGTATGCCATCAGGTCCCATTGCCTTGTCCACCCCTGAGCTTAGCGAGCTCTTGCAGGACACTTTCTTTTGTGAAGGGACTAGTGTACACCTCCCTCCCTCCCCCTGTGTCCATGGTGCTGAGCTGTGGGCCCTGTCCTACCTTCTCCTTGTAAATACTAAGCCAGAGTGTCTATTTAGGATAGATGCTTTCCTTGGTCCTCCTCCACACACTCCCTTTATCCCCTTTGATTTTAACAATACCCCTCTGGACTTTCTCCTTTTACTAATGTATCTATAGAAAGTCTTGTCCTCTTTTACTGTTTGTGCTACTGTTTCCTCAGTTTGGGCCTTTGCCTTCCTTACTGCCTTCCCTGCTTTCCTTAGGAAAGTTTGGTATGCCTCCCTATCTTCATCCCACTGCATTCCCTTATATTCCTGAAGGCCAGCCTTTTGGCTCTGACCTTTCTGCTATTGTTTTTAGAATCAAAGTGGTTTCCTCCTTCTTTTGCTCTTGCTTTTCTCTCTATACACAGTGGGATGTTGCTTCAAGTAGTGCATCCTTAATGCTTGCCCATTTTGCCTGTATCCCTCACCTGTATTTCTTCTTCCAGGGCTAGCTTAACTCTGAAATCCCATATTTTTGCCTTGGAATGGATGATTTAGTTCTAGTGGCCAAATTGAATCATACCATGTGATGGTCATTGGCCCCCAGGTGACCTTCTACCTGGAGATCTGTGATCCTTTTCCCATTAGTGAGTTCTAGATCTAAGATAGCCCTGTCTCTTGTGGGTTGTTGTACCAGTTGTTTGAGACCCTCTACCTGTGGGGAATCCACTATGTGTCTAGTTCTGTGGATGTTCCTGCTGGTATTGACCAATCTGTATCTAGCATGTTGAAGTCTCCCATTATCAGAACCTCCCTTTAGCTGTCATGTTTTATACATCTTCTAACAGTAATGTGTCTATGTCCTCCCTCTGGTCTGAGGCCTATAGACAGCCCCAGTTAAATATGGCTGTCGCATTTCCTGTTTGAAGAGCGACCCACAGTTCTTCTGGCTCCTTATGTGTATTCTGAATTTTTGCTAACTTTTATATTTTCATTGACATAAGGGCCACCCTCCATTTTGCACCTTGGTCTCTTCTGAACAGTACATAGCCAGGTACTGAAGGCTCCCAAGTGTGGTACTGGTGAACCATGTCTCGCTAATGGCTACTATGTCCGGTTTAGCCTCTGTCATTGTTGCCTGCAGGTCTGGGATCTTTGTTTCACAGACTGTGGGCATTTGTGTACATGATTTTTCCATTGGCTAGATTTCAGTGTATTAGTTGTTGGGCAAGGTCCAGCGTTTTCCTGTGCATTGTATGGGAGCTAGACTTTTTCCTTCCCTGGTGATGCAAATGAACTACAAACACGCAGAACTCCTATTTGATCAGGTAGCTGAGGGAGGGGTGTTCTTCCTGTTCGATGTATCGGGTGCTGCACCTCTCCCCATTTGCTAGTTTAAATATTCTGCAAAGACATCAAACTTCTGCCCCAATGCACTAACTCCTCCTTAGTCAGATGCAGTCGATCAATTTAAAGAACTTTTACTCCCAAAACTGTTGCCAGTCACCTACAAATCTGTGTCCTTTTTCCTGGCACCAGCCATTGAGCCACATGTTTAGCTCCCTATCTCCCTTCTGTGACCTTTCATCCATCTGCCCCTCTCCCCAGACCAGCAGGATTTCAGAGAAGGAGATGCCAGATGAAATGGATGATAGTTTATCTCCAGCCTGGTCAGGTGTTCCTTGTCTCACACTGACCAGCTGGCGAGACTATTAAGTACCTATGTGTACCAGGACATCAAAGTTTTCTCCTGCTTCCTGCACAATTTAGCAATGTGTTCAGTGTCTTCCATGCTGATGTACCTGAGAGACATCTGACCATTACCCCTAGCCAGAGGTAGGTATCAACTCCTCGAATCATGGACTCTCCTATGATCAGAAGTGTTTTGGATTTCTTTAACTTTTATCATTTTGGTCCTCTTTTTGGGCAAATTTTGTTGTGCTAGCTCCTGTGCTGCACTGTCCTGTTCTGCAGTGGCCTCTGCCCTTTGTTTGATTTTGGAAATAGAGACAGATACCTGTTTGTAGTTTTTATATGGTTTGTGGAGGTGATATGTTGGAGAGCATTGAGTGATGGGACACTGATTTGCCCTCCTAACCACCTGTCAACCTCCGGACCAACTACCCTCTGCAGTTGAGGTGCTTCCATTCGATGTTAGGGAAATGGCTGGCGGTTCTTATAATGTATTTCCTCCTGAATGTGCAATTTGAGGCACGCAGTCTCTGCCTTTGATGAGTCCCTGCAATCTGGTTTTAAACCAAGGCACAGCACTGTGACCGCATTGGTCAGGGTGTGAAGTGACCTTCTCAAGGCAAGGGATAGAAGTTAATAGTCAGTTCTCATTCTTCTGGGTCTCTCCTGAGCATTTTACACAGTAGTCCATGGCTGCTGTTGGATCATCTAAAGGAGTATGTTGGACTCACTGGCAAAGACATCTGCTGGTTTAAGTCCTACCCCAGGGATAGGACTTAGAAGGTTGTGATGACAAATTTCTCCTCTTGCCCTATGCCCCCTGCCCTGTGGCATACCCCAGGGGTTGGTTCTATCACCTATGTTGTTTGCTGTGTATATGTTACCCTGAGTAACATCACTGGACAATATAGTGTCAGTTTCCACTGCTGTGCAATGATATCCAGCTGTATTTGTCAGCCCAGACATGACTTGAGATATTGGTGAGGCTGTACTGGGTGCTGCTGAAAAGTGATGGGCTTTGGCTCAGATTTTCTAGGCTGAGGCCTCCACTAAGGTGGAAAATCTGTGGATCATTCTGGATAGGGGCTAATGCTTGTTGCTCAGGTGTCATCCAGAGTGGCTTTTACCATCAGAGGAACATCAGCCAGATTAAATCCCTCATCCCTTCCGAGGACCTGGCAACCCTGTGCATGCACTTGTGGCATCCAGGGCGACTACTGTAATGCCCCCTTACCTTTGGGTCAATGGTACACCTTACAGTTGCCTGCAGTTAGTGCAGAATGCCATGGCCAGGTTAGTGACAGGCCTCTGAGGTTGTGCCACTAGACCCTGGTCTTGCTCAAGCTGCACTAACTGCTGGTGAAACAGTGTGTCACTTTTAGCATTGGATTGTTAACCTACAAAGCCATCCATGGGTTGGGCCTGTGCTATCTGACCGAGCTCCTGTTTTCATTACAGCCACCCTCACCCCACCCGCTTCCACTCCACTGACATGGGTCTCCTGCTGGTATCCAGGCCCAGATTACAATCTTCATGTGACTGAATGTTTGATGAAGTCATTCCTGTGCAGTGAATTTGTTCCTAAGGCTTTGAGAGATGCCACCCGGTGAAGGCCTTTAAAACAGATCTCAAAACCTTCCTCTTAAAGAGGCCTTTAATAACACTTGATGTCTACTCTAAGTGTTTGACTGACGGTGTACTGATGTCATTTTATGTTTTTATGCTGTTTTATCTGGGTTTTATTTGTGCTTTATTTATTTTGGGGCTGGAGTGGTGGTGGTAGCAGAGAAGTTGTGGGACGATAGGCAGGCAGAGTCTGTAGTAAAGGAGGAGTGATAGGGTGGAAGTAGAAGGGGCAGTAGGCAGGTTGAACAGAAAGAGTAGTTCCAACAGGAAGACGGCTGGGTAAAAGGAAGGGTGACACTAGTATCATAGTACTGGGGACTCAATAGTGAAGTGGATTAGATGGGCTAGGAGATGGGGTGAACAACAAGGTAGGAAAGTGCTGCACCTTTGGGGTTGACAGCAGAAAGCATTCGCCCAATGCAGAGCCCACTCACCGAGGCAATGGAGGGAAGCCACATGTGGTAGTTCACCAAGGTACCAATTACTTAGCTTGATGCAAGGTAGGGACAGTGTAGGAGAGGTTCAGGGTGATGTCAGACTTGTAGGGGGTAGGCTAGATCAGTAGCCTTCTTGGAAGTGCCGCCAGTACCTTGAGCCAGCACAGCTAGGAAACACTTAATAGCTGGCTGAAGAAATGGTGCTGGGAAAAGGTATTTGGGCATATAGGGAACTGGGAGGGAACCTGGGATGGTAAGATCCTGTATGCACCTGACAGGCTGCATTTGGTGGTGGACCCGGTCGCAGGACAGAGGGGTTGAGGACTGATCTCCTCTCTGGTTTAGTCCTTGGGGGCTCAGATCCTTACCTCTGAGCGGGTGCATGACCTGGGAGTGGTGCTTGATGATGGCTGACCCTTTGTCATCAGGTGTCGGCAGTCATCAAGCTGGCCTTTGCCAACTTAGAAACATTGCTAGGATCAAGCATCTCGTTATGGCCAGTGACCTGCCTGTTTTGGTCCACGCCTTTGTGATCTCGTGCCTTGACTACTGTAACTCCTTTACCTAGGGCTTCCTGGGCTTGACATCCACCACCTGCAGCTAGTGCAGAACGCTGCTGCATGTTTATTGACTGGGGTATCTAGAGATCTCACATTAACCCAGTGCTGCACAATCTGCACTGGCTGCCTGTTCAGTGGTGGATCACCTTTAAGGTAGGTTTATTAACTTATAAAGCCCAACATGGACAGGGTCCCAGCTCACTTGAAAGAGTTCCTGGTTCCTTATGTAACCCCTACAAATGGGGGTTCCTAAAAGCTTCCCCGGAGCTTGGGTGAATGCTCCAGGCCTGATTGGTGTTCGCCTTAAAGCCGCTTAAATGTGTCACTAGTGAGCTTTTGAAGCCCCCGTGGTGTTGGTCTCCCTTTAAGGGCTGCCTGTTGCATCCATAATTAACTGAAATGGAGGGGGCTGTGGGTTGTATGCCTGAGTCCCATCTGGGACACTGAAAAATTGCTCCGCTTCTGCCATATCAAGTTGTGCAGAGGGAGCTCTGCTAGGGATGTGATTGTTGCTGGAAATAACGAGAATGATAATGATAATGTTGTTCTGACCTGCTTTCTTTGCAGTAAGGACTGTTTCGACTGCCTCTCCATTTTGGTCCAGAACTGCTGAATTGGACCAATCAGTACCTCGGACCCTACAGAGTCGGCTGACCAATGGAGGGACTGCTTGTATTTTGGAAAGGTATTATGGGCTATGGCGCTTTTTCACACCACTGAGGGCAGGAGGAAATGACTGGCATGTTCAGCCAGCCAATGGAAGCGGGTAGCGCCCGATCTGTAAGGAGTGCTTAATGCCGCCAAGGCCAGATGCGTTGTGGCTGGTGAGAAGATAGGAGCTCTGTGCTTCTGCACTAGTGGAGTGTTCGCGCTGGAAGCGCGTGGAAGGCCCGCATCGGCCGCTTGGTTCTGCCGCTGAGGGATTCAGATTAAAATCCGCCGCGCGGCGTCGGAGGAGGCTGGTGCCAGCCCAGCTACCCACCAGGCTTGACCTGTCTGGAGGATTGAGAATCTGCTGAATCGCGCTTGGTCCTCAGGAAGCTGAAACTGCCGTTGCAGCACACCAGCCAGCTGAGTTCATTGCAAGCCTTGGAGGCTGCGGCCTGCTGTGGTACCCCTCTGTTGTTTGCCATATAAATGTGTGATGAGGCTGGTGAAATTCAGGCTCAGCCTGTCCGTCGAGAAGAAATCGTTACTTTGTGGAGGCGTGAGTACTAAATCAGGGTAGCTCCCTGCCAAGTGTGCCAAGATTGGTTTCAAGTCGACTTGTCTTCTACTGACCGCCTAACTGAACCTTTGCTCATTCTGACCTTCTTATGATCTTTAAGTTATCTGTGTAGGGCCCCAACCAGCTGCCATGTTGGACTAGCCGTTAGGGCTTGGGTACCCAGGGACAGCAAATCTTAAGGGTAGGCCTTGCACAGAGCCCTAGGTAGATAATTGTAGTGATAAGCCAATTAACCTGATTTCCCTTTCCTTGTTAGTGGCCCCTTGAAAATCAGATTGTGTGTTGCAACTACACCCTGGCTGGTTTGTGCATCCCTGGTGAACTGCTGTATAGTGACTGTGATATAACTGTACCTTACTTTACAGGGGTCCCCGGAGTGAGCTGAACGATACAATCCGGGGGTAAGTGTACTGGTGAAAGGAATTGTTGGTACCCAGTGTGAGCCACTAGTGGGACAAAAGGGGTTGCAGTAACCCAGAGGGCTGTAACCGAGGCAATCTCGATCGTAGACAACTCGACCTTTGGTGGGCACCGTTAACGGATCTGGGCCCTCACCCTGTCTCAGTGGAGGCAGGCAGGGTAGTAGCTCTACGGTAGCCTGAGTTACACTTACACCCCTTGCAAAGCTCCGCCAGCTGATGAGGGGTTGCTGGAGATTCCGAGGTTAGTCTGACTCATCTGGGGCCCGTGCCTTTGGGTTTGTTGCCTACCTCTGGAATTCTCTGCCTGTCAGTATGGGAGTACAGGACAGTGGGGTGCTTTAAGCAGGCATTGAAGACCTTTTATGGGGTAAAGCCTAATCCTGAATTTCTTTGATTTTGTTGGTATTTATTGTATTTCCTGAATTTTATATATTTGCAGTGCCTTGATATTTGAAAGGTGCTATATTAAATAATGTTTATTATTATTATTATTACCTAAGCCTGAGGTGATCAAGGATACTTGAGGTATGACTTGGGGAGTATATAAGCAGGAACTTGAATTTAAACTGAAGGGGGGTCAGCAAGGGCACAGTACCTAGAGTTTCAGGAGGAGAGGGCATGCTTGAAAACACAGAGGGGCTTAGAGAGGGCAGGAAGTAAGGAGAGTGGAAGGGGCATGAGGGGGGATTTTCTGAAGGAGGGCAATCAAGTAAAAAAAGTATATGGTGTCAGGAAAGGGAGAGGGTGGAGGGAAAGAAGATGGTTGGAAGGAAGGAAAGCATCAACAGTACAAAGAAGAAAGTGCTGCACATCAGAATAGTGAGGAGATACTAAGCTAGACTTAAGAATGATATGGGATGGATGAAAACTGGACAGTGATCAGGGAAGGGATAGCAGCCGCCACCAACACCAGCATTTGCGAAAAGGAAAAACCCAAAGCCAGGAGGCCATGTTGGTTCAATAGGGAGTTGGGCCAGGCAGTGAGAGAAAAGAGGGCCACATAGAAAGTGTAGGAAGTCCCTAAAGGGATGAATATGGGGGTGGGGGCTACTTAGAGAAAGCTAGGAGGCTAGTAGGATGGTCATTCAGGCTGAGGCTTTCGAAGGAGCTGCAAATCTGCACAGGTGATCAAGGAGGGAGAAAAACCTTCTTCAGGTATACCCATTGAAAACGGGAACATGAAGGTAGGCATAGTGACATTAAAAGAGGAGAGGGGTAGGTGGAAGGCAGTAAACAAAAGGCAGAGGTGCTGAACAAATATTTCTGTTCTGTCTTTACTATGGAAAAGGATGGACCAGTGCAGCAAGGGGAGGAGAAGGAGAAGGAGGAGGTGGGGGACCTGTCTGAGGACAGGATAACAGAGGGCAGGGTTAGGAAATGGCTTATGTCTGAAAGTAAACAAGTGCCCAGGTCCAGATGGCTTGTACCCCAAGGGTTTTGAAGGAGCTGGTGGTGGAACTGGTGGGTTCACTGGCAGATCTGTTCAACAGCTCACTAAGCAAGGCAATGCAACCCTATTTATAGGGCGCTAATTCCGGAGGCTCTGAGCACCTTAACAAACTCAATACACTAGAAAGACACATTTAAAATACAATAAAACCCCCCCCAAAAATACAAAATTATAATAATAAACTCAGCAATTTTAAAGCGTTTGCCTGACCAGGCAAACTGGACAACTAGATATGGGAGGATACCACAGGAGTGGATAATCACACATGTGATACTACTACTACTTCTCAAGAGTGGGCCCAGAGGTGACCCTGGAAACTACAGGTGGGTCAGTCTGACCTCCACTGTCAGTAAACTATAAGAGACCATTCTGAAGGAAAGGCTATTTATGTTCCTTATGGCAACTGGGCTCCAGGATGAGAGATAATGCTAGTTTCTGTCAAGGAGATTCTGCCAAACAAACTTGACCAGCTTCTTTGACTGGGTAGTAAAGCCAGCAGACAAGGGCCAGGCAGTTGACATTCTATACCTGGATTTCAGCAAGGCCTTTGACTGCGTATCCCACAAGAGGCTGATCAGGGGTGTGAAGCAGATAATCATGGTGGTGGCAAATTGGCTTAGTGGTAAGACACAAAGGGTGGCAGTGGGGGAGATCTCAGGTACATGGAGGTCACTAGTGGTCCTGCAGGATCAGTGTTTGGCCCAGGGTTGTTTAATGTGTTAATAAATGACATTCCAGATACCATTAAAAGCAAAATATGCCTATTTGCAGACGCCAAGCTCTGTGGGAGGGAAGACATGGATGAAGGAGTGCAGGACCTAAAAGAAGCACAAGCAAAGCGGGAAAGGTGGTCTGGCATGTGACATCTCAGGTTCAATGTGGAGTGCAGGGTCATGCAAATAGGAGGAAAGAACCTGAGGATCAAGTACAATCTAGGGGTGTCAAGGTCACTGAATCGGAGGAGAAAAGGACTTGGGGATAGCCATCATTAGTGACCTCAAGTAGGCTACTCAGTGTAGAAAGGCAGCAGCCAAGGCAGAAGAATGTTGGACTATATTGCGAGGAAGGTTCATGAGCAGCAGGGAAGAGGATATACTGATACTGTACAGGTCTTTGGTGTGACCACACCTGGAGTACAGATCATACAATACTGGAGCCCCCTACCTGAAAAGCATATCAACCAGTTTTAGGCAGTTCAGTAGAAGGCAACAAAGATGGTTCAGGGACCGCATGGCAGGGCATACGAGTGTAACCCCTAGGTGGTGCTATCCCCAGGCTACCACCCCTACCTGCTTAGCTAGTAGCAGGTTAAGGGGCCTGGGTAATGAAACGGGTGCTTCCACCCGGAGGTCAGGGTTGTTAGTCGTTTAACCTGGGCAATAGTTCCTCCAGACACTATAACCCCCTCTGTCCTTTTCTAGTGGCTGGAACAATACACAGTAATCACTTTGCAATGACCCTTATTCACCATTCAAGTATCCAGACTGTTTGCACTTACCACCAGGGCTGGTTCCACCAGTTTGACCCTGAGACCCCTGTGAAACAAGGTTGGGCACAGCAAACTACAACAGTACAGTGCTTTCAATACAAACGGAACCACAGTCAGGTTAAATGCAAAAAGTTAGATCTGATTTATTCAGGGGACTTGAACAAGGAAGGAGGATAATCAGGTTGATTGGCTTAAAGGCTAAATCAATCAGACAGTTATGCATGCACTTCAGAGTCCCTACATTCACACACTCTGGGTACCAATGTAGGAAAAGGTGGGCTAGCCAGGAATGTTGCCTGGGGTAGGCCGGCATTGCAGCTGGTTGGGGCCCTGTGATGGAAAAAAGCAACATGCACAACACACACACTATTTGTATTCTGGAGTCGGAGGACTCAGTTCGTGACAGAAAAGACAACAAGGCAATCAGATGACAACACTTTAGATTTAGCTGTTGTTGCAGGAAGCTACCCAGATGTTTACTCATGATACCCAATACAGGACACAGGCAGGATGAAATTGAGTCTGCAGGTTGTTGAGCTGGAATGCCAGGAGAAGCAGGGCCCACACAAATCACTGAGGCATCGTTCCTGTTCAAGGCGTTGAGCAGGGGTTTGATCCTCAGGCAGGTTTCTCGTCGATGACTTTCTCTGTGTGGGTATTCTGGCTCGGCCAGTGTGGCAGGGCCCAGGCCATATGGAGCTGAATACGGATTCAGTCCGCTGGTGCTGGATGCAGCCTCCAGCAAGCAAAACACAGTTCAGCACACTGTGAGGAATCAAATCGCGACCCACTAGCAGCACACAACACATTTACATAGAAGGAAATTCCAGTATACCAGGCAAATGGCCCTCCAGTTGCAATTATAAGGTCTCTGCACAATCCCGGAGTTCAGAGGTGTCTGGAAGTCCTGACAGCCCGATCGCATTCAGCAAATCTTGATCCGACTTCAGGTTGGCAGCCTGGTCACAGTTCTGTGACTTATCTCGCTCTCACAATTCAGATTCAGTCCGACTAATCTTCAGTTTCCTCTCCAGGGATAGCAGGCATTCAGGCAGGCCAAAACTCAGCCCTTTCACAGTTCTCCCATGTGAATCTACGAGGATGGCTGCTCGACTATCTCAAGTTGTACACTCTTTCACTTCCCAACTCAGACCTGACTGTAGCTGCTCATCATGCCCATTGATCGGAGCACAACAAAATGGTTTTGGAGATGCAGTCCAAAATAGGCTTCTCTAATCTCTCCATGTAGGAGAGCCGAAGGCAGGCAGGCCAGACTCAGCCTTCCTGCCAAGTCCCATGCTACTCCGCTGGGCAGCAGCTCCTCGAGCCAGAGCTGCTCACTCTTCCAGCTCCAACTCACTTCTGCCTCTCTCTGCAGGCAGCTTGGGAATTCCTCTGATCCAACAGGTTCAATTGGCTGATGTCTTGTCAGTCACAACAAGGCTTCCCTCCAGGTTCATTCGGTGCCAAAGCCCATACTACAATTCCTACAGAATTTTGCTCCCATAAGACCCCTGGGGACAGGCTCCATTTTAGAGTCCCCAAAGGTGCTGATTGGCCCATTTTAGCAGTCCAGGACCAAGATGGAGGTGATAAACAGAACTGTCCATGCTGCAAAGAAAGCAGGTTAGACAAACTACAATATCGTTACCACTCTAATACATAATCAGCAGATAAGCACATCTTCTCATAGAGCTCCCTTTGCTAAATAACAATGGCTGAATGGAGCGATTATCTGCAGCCTGAGTGAGACTCGAGCATAGAAACACTCAGCCTCCCTGTCAGGTTAAATAAGCACCAAATTATAGGCAGCTCTTAAAGATACAATGCACAGAGGATATACAGGCACTCTGGCAATAATGCTTAAACTGTTAAAACACAGGACACCAGCCTGTGAGCATTTAGGCAAGCTGAAGGAAGACTTTTCAGGAACCTCCATTTGTAGAGGGTTACGAGGACAGGCTGAGAGAATGCAACATGTACTCACTCTAGGAGAGGAGGGAGACAAGGACATGACTGAAACCTTGATGTACCTGAAAGGTATAAACAAGGTGGAGATCAGGGACATCTTTTGTCTCCGTGGAACAAGGCCATGAGGGGCACTATTAGCTGGTAGAAGGAAGGTTCAAGAAGGAGGTCAGGGGATATTTGTTTACAAATCAAGTGTTGTCAAGATGGAATAAACTCCCACTGGAGGTTGTCACTCAAAGACGGTACATGGTTTCAAGAGAGGATGAGACAGGGTGAAGGGGCGGGTCAGAGTTGGCAGGAAGGGGGACAGGGCCAAATGTAGTCACTGGATCGGGCACTGCAATCGAGCAGACTCGACAGACCATGAAGCCTTCTTCTGCTAGCTATTTGATAAGTTTCAATGCTTTTGCTGGTGAGTTGCTTTATTTGTTTGATCTCTAAAGTGCCCTGAGCCTTAGGGAAGGGTGCCATATGAATAAAACTATTAGTACTACTGCAAATGTTAAAAGCATTGGACCAAGTACCAATTCCTCTGGGACCCACTAGTGATCTCTTTCTTGTCCGAGTATTCAGGGTCAGACTGGGGTAATGGGGCCCACCTGGAAATTAGATACAGGGCTTACCTGGAAAATCAATAGGGAGGGCCCAGGGTGACACACATATGTCAGTATTCCACTTAAATTTGATAAATTAGCTCAGTGTTTACCTCTTACATTTCCTTGAAATGCCAAAAATACTCTGTTTAATTAGAATATAGAACATAAATATAAAGAGTTTAGAGTTTAGAAGGTGACTGGGTACCCAGCAGAGGGGTACCCACCTGGAAATATCCAGGTATCCTGGTAGGAGAGTCCAACTCTGTAAATATTTTCCATTAACCACCACCACAGCTGGCTCCATGGTGCTGAGTGAGGGGTTCGCTCAGCACGCTGGTGACTTCGGGTTTGTGCCCAGCCCAGGTACCAGGAGTGGAGATCGGTAGGAGGAGTTCCAGAGCATCCACTGGATGCTTCCCTCTGGGGGAGCTGGGTAGGGCCTCAGTACCTGCAGATGGATTGAGATGGGCTTGGGGAACATGCAGCCTCGACATGCCCCATGTCCCGCAGCAGGTCACCACTCCCTGAAGGCCCAATCAGGGGTTGAGTGGGCTGGCCAGAAAACACAAAAATGCCTCCTGGCTGACCAGATGATGGCCACCAGTGTCTGGCATGCCACAAAGCTGGGATAGCCCCATGCTGACTGCCCCACTGCTGATCCCAGGGCAACTGGTTGTGCCTGTGGGTACTTCTCTCTCCTGGAGAGGACCCATCAGATGAAGGGTCATGTTGGGTCACCTAGGGGATCAATTGGCAGTAGTGGGTGGCAGTAGGATGGTGGCTGGTGGAGGAGGGTAGCCATGGGGCCCTGGTGGTCCAAAGGAGTGGCCTGCCAGGAGGATGTGGGAGGAGCAAAAACACAAAACACCACCTTCTATCTTCTACCTCCCAGCCAACTGCTCACCCACATAGGCAGTTTGTCGCCCACACCAAGGTCCTCCATCTTCTAGATTATCCTCCAGAGAGGGACAGAGTCCAAGGCTTTGCTGAAGTCTAGATACAGAATGTCTACTGCCTGGCCCTGAGACAATAGCTTTAGAAGATAGAAACATAGAAATTGATGGCAGATAAAGACCGCTTGGTGCATCTAGTCTGTCCAAAGACTATAGTGTTTTTCCAGTAAAGGAGAAAAACACAATTTTTCTGTTTTTCCCCCAGCACTCTGAGGCTATGGGTGATTATGCAGTAAATCAAAAACACTATGTGTCTCAGAGAGATGAGGCGATGCAGTTCAGGGCCCTAACCCAAATCTCTGAAAACAGCAACATAACTGCACTCAGCCCAAAATGCATACACAGCAGACTTCTTTTGCAGATGAAACATGGGGTTTATTTCAGTCTCAGACAATCAAGGACCTGTCCCAGCACTTCGACCAGCAACTGGTCTTTGTCGGGGGTCACAGACCTGATGAAGACCAGCTGCCAGTTGAAGTGCTGGTAAGTCTTTGATGGTCAGAGACTGAAGTAAACCCCATTTTCATCTGCAAAAGAAGCCTGGTGTACGATTTTGTGCTGAGTGCAGTTCTGTTGCTGTCTTCAAGGCTATTAGTTATATCTGTCCTTCATCCTGTGAGTAGACCATAGCCCTGTCTTGGTATGTTTTAGGGATACAAAGGGCCCTGGTGGTAACAGTTGGAGAGTTCAGATGTTTTGAACACAGCTCAGCAGGAGATCCAGAGCCACGGGGTTTTCTTCATCTTGTGACACAGGCTATGACATGCTGTGGGGATCTACCAGGCTGAGGAGTAACATAATGGGTCCTGAGTCTGGAGTGAGACATAGGTCTCCCATCAGGTCAGGTCTCTGCTTCTGGCCCTGTGTGGTGGGAGATCACCATGAAGTGTGGTGAGTGGCCTCTTGAGGCTCCTCATCAAGTGGGTAACAGATGGCTGCACAGATGTTCTGTGCACAAGATCCCCAGTTAATGTTTGCTTGCCTGGTAAGCTGGATGAGAGAGAAGTTGAACCAAACATACAGCAGGTAATTGAGTAAGTGTATGAGTCAGGAAGGGTAGGAGCTGCTGGGCTGTGGATTGCCTATGAAAGGTACTCTGAATGGAAATGGGAGTCAAGAGCTATCTGCCTATAAGGGTACACAGGATCATGTCATAAGTACAGTGCCCATGAAATGAAATCATACTTGGATCTTACTTTACCTATGTCTGACTTGGATGTCTGGATTTTCTCTGTTTGATTAGCAGGGTACTTTCTCTGTCAAATTGTTGTGTAGGGTATCTTGCTGACAGGAAGGCACTCATCACAGCGGTGGGTGAGAGCTTTTAGCTGATTGTTTTGTGAGGGCACAGTTTAGGCCCAACCCCTTCCCACCCCTCACCCCACCCACCCCTGAAATAGTTCCTTTATACCTGAGGTTCTGACATCATTTCCTCAAGAGTGCAAGGTGCATATCACTGTCATATCCTCTCTAGCACACTGCACTGACAATATAAGCACACATTGTATAATATATATATTTCTATATAACCAATCACACATAAGCACACACACACACACACACACACACACACACACACACACAATACAAACAAACAAACAAAAAAGTAGATAAACATGTGGGGAGTAGTGCAATGTAATGGCTGTGGGGCAGCAGTCTTCCAGGAGTCTTTCTGGAGGCTGAGATGCTGCCCCATTTGCAGACAACTATCTGCCCTGAGGGAGGAAGTTGCCTGTCTTCAGGCTGCACTGGACAGTAGTAAGGAAACCTTCCCCAGGCCACACTGGACAGTAGAAGGAACCTCCCCATCCAGGAGCACTAGCGCCACCACCACTACCTCAGAGGTTGTGAAGAAAGCACAGCAGTTGGACCACAGTGGGCTCAGGGAGGGTGAGGATGGTGGAACAGAGGCACACCCAGTCAATTGTTCCACCCACAATCCACACATTCATTCTGGGGGAGCATAGCTCCCCTATGGATGCACCAGCAGAGAAGACTGATGACAACTGTCACAAGGGAGGCCCACAGGAAGGAGGCAGAGGACACCACAGGAAAGGAAGCAGCTCCTGGTGGGGACTCAATTATTAGGGGTATAGAACTGGGGGAGCTGGGAAAACTGAAGTAAGGTGCCTGCCTGGTGCCATGGCTTGAGGGACAGGAGCGCATCCTCAGGATCATGAGAACAGCTGCAAGGAGTCTGAACTGGATGTAATTGTCCACCTAGGGACAAATGACTTGGCTCATCATGAGATTAGAGCAGTGCAGGAGGACACTGCAGAGTTGGGGAGGGCCTAAGACAAGTAGCACACACAGTATCCTTCTCAGAGGTGCTGCCTGTCAAAGGCATGGGGAGGTGAGGGTAATTAGCACCATGCAGTTTAATGAATGGTTGAAAAAATGGGTGCGGAGCACAGGGTTTGGCTTCATTGGGAACTGGGGTTCCACCTGGAGGACACCAGCCTATACTGGCAGGATGGTCTGCATCTTTCCAGGAAGGGAACAAGTCTTTTGAGCAATCGGTTTAAATGTTTCATTGGCAAGCTTTTAAACTAGTCAAAGGGGAGGCACTGACAAGCAGCAGGAAAATCCCAGCCTCTCCCTACAAAACAGGGTACTAAATGAGAAAAAGACCGAGGTAGAACGGTCAGTGGAGATGCTGCAACAGAAGGTAAAGCTATCAAAAATGGAGAGCAATGAGTACCAATGCCCGTAGTCTGGGTAACAAGCTTCCTGAATTAGTGGCCTTGATGGAGGAGGAACATCTGGATGTCGTGGCAGTCACAGAAACATGGTACACACAAAACCATGACTGGGACATAAACATACCAGGATACACTATCTACAGGAGGGACAGGGAGGGTAAAAGAGGAGGAGGAGTAGCTCTTTACATAAGGGAAGGAATAAAAGCAACAGAACAAAAGGGCAAACAGGGAGGAGAAGAAGCACTGTGGGTAAATTTGGAGACAGGCAATGGCACCACAATCCACACAGGGTTATACAGAACCCCCTCTCAGGGGAGGAAATGGACAAGGAAATGATAGAAAGTAACTTAGAATGGCAGAAAAGGGAGATATTGCTGATGTGTGATCTGAATATGCCAGATGTTAACTGGAGTGCAGTTGCAGCTGCCACTTTGAAGAGTGGAGTTATTCTAGATGCCCTATAGGGGGCATGCCTTGAACAACTAGTACTGGAGCCCCTTCGAGAGGGAGCAATATTAACTTGATTCTCTCAAATGGAGATGGAGAGAAGATCACAGATGTAGAAGTGGGTAGCCATCTGGGAACTAGCGACCATCGAACAGTATGGTTCACAATAAACACAGCAATAGAGTCAAGCCATACAAAGACAAAAGTACTGGACTTTAGGAGGCTGACTTTGCTAAAATGGGTGAGTGCCTAAGGAATGCACTAGCAAATGGGCAGGAAGGAGGGTGGAAGAACAATGGGGAATAATAAAACTGCCATCACAGAGGTAACGAGCCTTTGTGTGAAGCAAATAGACAAACAAAACGATGTAAGAAACCACTATGATTCTCAAAGGAAGTGGCAGTGAAGGTTCAAGAGAAAAGAAAGCATTCAGGAAGTACAAGGAATACGTAGAAGGAGCAGGACAGAGAATTGTATCAGTTAAAGCAAAAGGAGGCTGGGAAGGCAGTCAGAACAGCAAAGGCCCAAACCGAGGAAAAGATAGCCAACTCAGTTAAGAAGGGGATAAAACCTTTATAGGTACATCAGGAGCGAACGAGACCAAGGGAGGGATAGTGAGGCTTAATAAAGGGAGGGAGGGTGGGCAGAGGAGACTGTGAAAGGGCAGAGATACTAAACAAATATTTTTGCTCAGTATTTACAAATGAAGAGGGGAGGTACATAAACAAACAGTAGAAACACTCTGGATACAGAAGTTGATACCAGCCCATTTACAGAAGAAAGGGTTCTGAAAGAACTCTTAAAACTGAAGGTGGACAAAGCAATGGGGCCTGATGAGATTCATCCCAAAATTTAAAGAACTAAGGGTAGAACTAGTGACACCACTGACTACCCTTTTAACAAATCATGGGAGGATGGGGTGGTACCCAAGGACTGGAGGAGGGCAGATGTGATTCCCTTCACAAAAGTGGGAGCAAGCAGAAGCAGGAAACTACAGACCTGTTAGTTTAACCTCAGTGATATGGAAAATGATGGAATCACTTCTGAAGGAAAGAACTGTTGAGTATCTAGAGGCCAGAGGGCACAGGACCCTAGGCAGCATGGATTCACAGCAGGAAGGTCATGCCAGACGAATCTGATAGATTTCTTTGACTGGGTGACCAAAGTAGTAGATCAGGGAGGGCTGTGGACATGGCCTACCTAGACTTTAGCAAAGCATTTGACACAGTCCACACAAAGATTAGTATACAAGTTAGCCAGCCTGGGAGTGGGTCCCAAGATGACAGCCTGGGTAAAGAATTGGCTGGAGAATAGGACACAGAGAGTAATAGTAAATGGAGTCCACTCAGAAGAAAAGAGGGTTACTAGTGGGTACCGCAGAGGGTTCAGTATTAGGACTGGTCCTCATCAATGTCTTTATAAGCGACATTGCAGAAGGACTGGAAGGAAAGTATGTCTCTTTGCAGATGACACAAAGATCTGCAACAGAGTTGATGCACAGGGTGGGGTGGAAAGGATAAGAAGGACTGGCAAGGTTAGAGGAATGGTCAAATGTGTGGCAGCTTAGATTCAATGCTAAGAAGTGCAGGTAATGCACCTGGGAAACAAAACCCAGGGAAGAGTACACAATGGGGTGAGATACTAACAACAACAAAATGGAAAGGGACCTGGGGGTAATCATATCAGATGACCTAAAGGTGGGCAAGCAATGTGAGAGAGGGCAGCAAGGAGGGCTGGGGGATACTGGGATGCATGGGAGAGGCATCACCAGTAGAAAACAGGAAGTTATTATCCTCTGTACAGACAGCTGGTGAGACCCCATCTGAGTACTGTGCAGTTCTGGAGACCCAGTCTCCACAAAGACATAGACAGGATGGAAGCTGTCCAGAGGAGGGCACTAAAATGGTGCAGGGTCTGCACGGAAGACATATGAAGAGAGCGAAGGAGCTTAATATGTATAGCCTCGAGGAAAGGAGGGAGAGGGGGACATGATAGAAACGTTCAAGTACCTCAAGGAATCAACAAAGTCCAAGAGGGTAGCATCTTCAAAAAGGTGTGCAAGAACAAGAGGGCACAATTTGAAGATAGAGGGGGTGGCTCAGAGGTAATTTAAGGAAGTATTTTTTCACAGAGGGGTTGTGGATGCATGGAGCGGCCTTCGGAGGAAGGTTGTGAGTCAAAATCAGTGGTGGAATTCAAGCATGCATGGGACAGTCATAAGGCAATTCTAGGGGTGGGGTAGGAAGAAGTAGGCTGCTGGTTAACTAGGATCTGCAGCTATCCAGTAGTAGGAAATGGGCAGACTGGGTGGGCCAAGCGGTCCTTATCTGCTGTCAAATTCTATGTTTCTATGTTACTTGGATTTATAGAGACAGCAAAAGCCACAGGCCCATGTATGCTGCCCCTCTTTAGTGGTAGTAATCAACCAGTTCATCCAGTGATAAATACCTATCTAACCTGTTCTGAAAGATATCAAAGTCCCACTTTCCACCACCTCTAAGGGTAGACTGTTCCACATGTGCACTATTCTCTGAGTATAAAGCTTCTTACATTTTCAGTTTTAAAGTTTTCTGTCCGTAATTGCTTATTGTGATCCTTAAATTGTGAGGAGTTTTGAATTTAAATTTCATTCCCTGCATTAAATTCTTATTGTTTATTATTTTGTACATTAAATGCAGATCCCCTAATGCGTCCGTTATGCAGCATATTTAATTTGAGTTCTTTTAACTGTTCGTAATAAGACATATTCTCCAATCCCTTAATTGCCCTTGTTGTTCTTCTCTGTATGCGTTCCAATTTCTTCCTGTCACTGTTATCCACATCTCCCCAAAATTGTGAGCAGTTGTCCACATATGGTCTTATGGTCCTGTGCCCCAGATTTCAAAAGATCTATGGCTTCTACTATTCTCTCTGTCTCCCATTTGGAAACAGAAGTGCTGACTAATCTAAATGAACAAACGGGCAGAGGATAGCACTATTTGTTTGCCATACTTGAACCCCACTGCAGACCCCTGACATTAATCACTATACTGCTGCTTGTAATCCAAATGGTGCAGTATTTTCCTGATCTAGACACATTGCCCTGGACTTGAATAACTAGAGAGCCTGTTCCTATATGGAGAGTTGGCACTCTTTAAGCAACTGGACTTGAATAACTAGAGAGCCTGTTCCTATATGGAGAGTTGGCACTCTTTAAGCAACTGTCACCAACTGTATGTTCCATTAGAGAAGTCTGATTGCATCCAAGGCCTGAGCATTTATTTGTAAATAGTCTTGTTCTCATGTTTTGCAGTTTGAAGTCTAGTATGCTTCATTTTTGTCTGCCTAATGCAATGAACAGAGAAGCCAATGGTGCTGGGTGATGCAGCAAAAAGTAAAGGTAAATTGGTGAACTGTTTGCATGTTTGATCCCACCACATAGCCATATGGAGTGCTTCAACTGTTAAGCCAGTACCTGCTAATGCAGAGTTACCCACCACCCACTCCCAGCAGAAGTTGATGGCAGGTGCTACTGTACCATGCCATGTTGTAAACATCCTGAGAGACAGCACTTCTAGATATGCCCTAAAAGGAGTCATCACGTGTGGGGGCACAATGCAACTGGAATATCAGACTTACAACAATCAGCTCAGGGACACCTGCCTGATGGGACAGACCTTCAAAGCCCCTTATTATGCATTTGTGCCAGGACTTAGCCAACCCTTGTGGGCAGGAATTACATAACTGTACACACCATTGGGATCAGTTTTACTTGACATTCTAATCCAGAGGACACTTGGCACCCCTGGGGAAAGTAATTTTCCTTGGGGAGAAAGCATGCAAATGTTGCAAGGAATAACCAAAATGGCTATAAGGACACTTGAACGAGAATTCTTATGTATGGCAAAATTCTGGAGCTGAGATGTTTTTCTAAGAAGATACAGGGTGACCAGGAAATGGAGCATGGGTAGTAAAAGTTGATAGCACAGAGACAATTGTCGGGTTAAAATACTGCAACTGTGGTGTGAGGCGTGATTCATTTTATTTATTTGAAAATTGGTGACTGAGAAAGGTACATTGAGCCAAGGCTTGTTACCAGGGTGACCTGGGGAAGGGGGCAGGGGCTGAAAATGCATTGTACTGATACAGTTCACAGTTGCAATAAAGTGCAATCAGAGAACATGATTTAAAACAGGAATAAGTGCAAAATGAACTAGCAACAAAATCAGGCATTTCAGCCATACTTACACCAGGGTAGGAGACAAATGCAAGGGAAGCAGTAAGGCAGAGGAAAACAGGAGAAGGGAGAGGAGTTTCAGCTGGTACCTAAGGGATGCAGGGAAGTCAGTGAAGCAGAGGCAGGAGGGAGCTGCACAAGGGTTAGCACAAGAGATGAAGTGGTCAACACTTTTGTTTTGGTAACAAGGTGAGTACAGTTGACAATAGATGACTATTTTCAGGAATGACCTGGAATGAACAGAGTTAAGAAGAAGAATACACTGGTAAGAAAAAGGAGACACAATCAAGAACAGTCACTTCATCACAGACGTGAGGACAAATAATCAAAATAAGAGTCAACAATAGTTCAGCAACAAGTGCAGTTAGACAGGTCACGATAGTACCTAAAGAGATCCAGTTTGAAAAGACCATATGAATTTGAGCACCTAACCAGGGAGGAAGAGAGTTCAGGAATGTCTTTGCAGGAGCTCTGAGTGCTTGAAGCCCCATGTTAGTAGAGCATGTATGTTTATGAATGGACAGAATTTTTTAGAAATACCACTTCTCTCTGTGCAGTTTAACCCTTGCAAGGTATACATATTTTAAATCAAGGATGGCAATGGGAAAGGAAAAGTGTGGCCTACTGGGATTTAAACCTCAGATCTCTGGTATGCCATTCCAGCACTCTAACCATTAAGCTACAGGCTCACTGGTCAAAGCGTCTGAGGAATTTCCTTTACAGCCACATACTCTTTTCTCTAGTGTTGCTGAATTATGCTACTAGGAACCAATTTTTTAGAAATACCACTTCTCTCAGTACAGTTTAACCCCTACAAGATATACATATTTTTAAATCAAGGATGGAAATGGGAAAGGAAAAGTATGGCCTACTGGGATTTGAATCTCAGATCTCTGGTATAAACTGTTCCTAGTTGCATAATTGCACAACAGTAGAGAAAGAAGTGTGTGGCTGTAAAGGAAATTCCTCAGGCACTTTGACCAGTGAGCCTGTAGCTTAATGGCTAGGCGCTGGAATGGCATACCAGAGATCTGAGGTTCAAATCCCAGTAGGCCACACTTTTGCTTTCCCATTTCCATCCTTGATTTAAAAATATGTATACATTGCAGGGGTTAAACTGCACTGAGAGAAGTGGTATTTCTAAAAAATTGGTTCCTAGTTGCATAATTGCGCAACACTAGAGAAAGGAATGTGGCTGTAAAGGAAATTCCTCAGACACTTTGACCAGTGAGCCTATAGCTTAATGGTTAGAGCACTGGAATGGCATACCAGAGATCTGAGGTTCAATTCCCAGTAGGCCACACTTTTCCTTTCCCATTTCCATCTTTGAATTAAAAATATGAATGGACAGGACAGCACAGGAGTGGAGGCTGCATCTTACAATTAACCAGAATTTAGCACATATTTTCCAGTAGTTTCTGACTAGAAAGAGAGAGAGAGAGAGAGAGAGTTTCATACTTAAACTTAACAAAACACAACTCTTTATTTCTACCTTGAACTTCGTCCAAAATTGTAGAGGCTTTTACTGTTATCCAGTACTAGCAGCTGTACTGGAAATAACAGTGCATTATGCCCAGAGGTTTGTTCTTCATCCGTGTTTAGATTACTATGGTTATGCAGGTGTTGAGTGGGGTGTGGAAGCAGCCAGGACTGGATATTCAGCCCCTCATGAGTACACAATATACCATGTCATTTATGAGAAATCAAACACTGGAGATGACCTCCAGATCCATTTCCAGGTTTCCTTGAAAAGACCTGTTTCAAGGAGAGAAATTAGCACTCCAGCATGGCACAGAGGAGAAATGACTGTGGGTGCACAGATGCCAGTAACTAACCTTCAGACTGTGCCTTATATCACTGCTCAGGGTAGTGGTAGCATTGTCTGTGGCTGTAAATTGTTGCCGCACTGGAGCAGGTGCTTTTTCTCTTACCACCAGAGCACTGCCAAAAGCCATGCTTTGCCACCACTAACTACACCAGTGTCAGCACTAACTACACCATCATCATCCATTACTGTGGACTCATTTGTGAGGAAAGAAATATGGACTGAGCTGATGCCAGAGATAGTGGGTGAGCCAGAGCCATCAGTCTGCCTTCTCCCATGAGTAGTGTTTAAGCAACCAAGGGTGAGGGAGGTGATCAGGATCAGTGAGATGTCTAAAGGCGTAATCAAGGAAGAGTTCATGGAGAAGGAGGAGGTGGACCAGCCTTTGCCAGTGGCCAAGGTAGAGGTAAAGAGAAGGCTTTGGAGCCAGTAGAACTAGAGCATGGAGGTGAGTGAGACTGTTACTTGCATGAGGAAAGCTGCTCAGGCTGGAACTGTAAGTCTGAGTGGTCTGCAGCGATGATTCTTCTCATGCATCATGCCCCTCAGAGGAGAAGCTTAAGAAAAGCAGGTTCCCATATGACTGAAAGAAAGGGCTCTTCCTTGGTGTCCAGGCAGTGTTTTCCAGTTGCTAAAGGACACTGACAGTGAGAATAAGGAGGCAGAAGAAGAGACTCTGGAGAGTTTTTCTTGGGAGCAGTATGGGCCTGGAAGCCATGTGGAAGGGCTCAGGAAATCATATGAATGGTTCACCCTTAGTATGCCATACCACCCAGAACTTGGTTAAGAAGGTACAGGAATTGTGGGAATGATGTACAGTACTTCTTGGAACAACAAGCCAGCGACAGATGCAGGACAGAGTATACAAAGTGGCATACCAAAGCTGGCAAGGGATTTCTGCCTCAAGTCTTATGCCCTCAATATAATTGGTAGGAGTCAAAAACAGTTACATCCTTAGAGAGGTAGAACATTCATCGCATTTTAGCGTGCAGAGCGTACCTCTCAAGTGTCCCTCATTACTGAGGGACATCCTTCATTGCCCATAAAACTGCTCTGTCCCTCATCCATCCCTCATGGAAATGGTGCTGCTCACTCAGTGAATGTGCTGTAAGTTTAGACTTTAAAGCAGAAACACTTAATATTCTAAAATAGTAAATCCAAAATAAACTTTATACAAGTATGGTTTTCACGGTGTTCTGAGCTTGTATCTCCATGTTTGAGGATGTGTCCCTCATTATCCCTCATTTTGAGTGTCCAAAACTATCCATGTCCCTCATTTCAGTGACAAAAGGTTGAGAGGTATGTGCAGAAAACTTTTACTTGTGAAAAAAACCCTCAAACACACTTCAAATAAGACACAAAAAGGTTTTAATGAAATCAGTATTTATTTGATTTCATTGCCAATGAACAACTCTTTTAAAACATGTTAAACTTCAAAGTTAGTAATGCCAGAGATCCAGGAGACCTGTTTTCCTATGGCATAATAAACAGTGTGGGAAGGTGCCTGCTGAGGACGAGAGAAATCAGCAGTATGTGGAAAAAAGCAGCACTTTCACTCATGGTGCGTATGAATAGTAACTTGGTTTACTATACATGTTTATCTGTACAGTTTCTGTGTCTGTTGTGGTTATATGACTGCATTCTCAAGATTTTGGGTGAAAGAATGTGAAGCATAGCTGAGCAGTTGTTGCACCCAAATGACCTGAGAAATGTAAAACATGGAAAACATATATGCACAGAAAAGTGACAGCAGAAGGAGACCAAAGGTCCATTGAGTCTGCTTTAGTAGAAGAAACTCTTAGAACCATAAGAGACTGAATATCATAAATCATGGTGACGATTTTAGTTTTATAAAAAGGACATGTTTTACTTTGCAGAAAATTAGAAGACCCTGTGAGGAAATGGACAATGCAACTGAACTTATAACTTTAGAATTTCAGAACTACAGTAATGGTATGAGTCACCTTCTTATGGTTATAAGAGTACCTGGAATACTTAGAAACAAACAATCCTGATTTGCTAAAAAAAATAACATAATTTATTATAAATATCTTTGCTGGACACCAAATAACCTGATGTTTTGTGGTTATATGCCACATCTTCAAAAGGTGGTGTTTCTAGTGCTTCAATTTACAGTATATGTAATTTAAAACAGTTTAACCAGAAAACAATCAGTCAAAGCCTTCATAAAACTCACCAGTGTATCGGGGGCACAGCCCTGTGAACTAATTGTTCTCCAGTTGGACTGTCTTAGAAACATACTGTAGAAACATAGAATTTTACGGCAGATTAGGACTGCTTGGCTCACCCAGTCTGCCCATTTCCCTACCTGACAGATAAGCTGCAGATGCTAGTTAATCAACAGCTTACTTCCTCCTCCCCCCACTAGAATTGCCTTATGCCTGTCCCATGCATGCTTGAATTCTCCCACTGTTCCTGACTCCACAACCTCCTCAGGAAGGCTGTTCCATGCATCCACAACTCTCTCTGTGAAAAAATACTTTCTAACATTACCTCTGAGCGTCCCCTCTATCTTCAATTTTGCCCCTTGTTCTTGCACATCTCTTCTTCTGAAAGATACTACCCTCTTGTACCTTGTTAATTCCTTGAGATACTTGAAAGTTTCTATCATGTCCCTCTCCCTCCTTTCCTCAAGGGTATACATATTAAGCTGCTTTAGTCTCTCCTCATATGTCTTCTGGTGCAGACCTTGCACCATTTTGCTGCCCTCCTCTGAACAGCTCCACTCTGTGTATGTCTTTATGGAGATGGGGTCTCCAGAACTGCACACAGTACTCAGATGGGGTCTCACTAACTGTCTGTAGAGAGGGATAACAACTTCCTGTTTTCTACTGTTTTTTTTTTTTGAAATTCAAGTTTATTGATTTTACAGAGCCAACAAATATAACAGAGTCAATATCTAAATTAAGCCAGTCATCCATACATGGTATAACGTAAAATAATAATAAAAAAAAAAAACAACCAACCTCATCCCTCCCCACCCCCACATCCCTCCCAACCCCATCCCCCTAATCTCAAACTCTCCCTCCCCCAACCCCCCAATGAAGTGTGCCAGACAACCATGTAGCTAAGCTGGCTATTAAGTGTAGCAACATCTCAAAGGTAACCTTGCCTTCCAGAGCAGAGAAAGCAGGTATGAAGGATAGGAGGAACAAGGAAAACTATTGTGGGCATCAGGGAGGAAGCCAGGAGATCATTGGTGCAGATATAGCATATAATTTACCCCATTTTTATGAAATAGGTCCATACGATTAGCTGAGCTGGCTACCAATCTTTCAGTGTTAAGACAGGCAGAGAGCTCAGTCAACCATTCAGAATAGGACAAAGTCAATTGGTCAGTCCAATGCCTAAGAACTAATTTCTTAACCACAATAGACACAAGGGTAATGTGTATCGTTCGACACAGTTTATGTTAGCGTAATCTCCTAAAATGCAAATTTCGTGAAAAGGTTCGAGAGACCGAGTAGGGATCCAAATTGTCCTGGATGGTAGACCACAGAGGGACAACCTTATTACAGCACCAGAAAATATGTAGAGAGTTCCCTTCACTATGTGAGCACCTGGAGCAAAGAGGAGGGCAAGTATTTTGAGCCGAAAAGTTTCTTGGGGTGTAATACATATTGTTCACAATATAGTATTGTAAGTCTAAACCTGTCCTGGGTGTGATATCTGTGCAGGTCCCTCCTGATGTGGGACCAATTTAGAGTGGAGTCAGGAGTAAGGAGGACCAAATATTGAGCCTGCAGCAGGTTCGGGAATTTGTAATTCAATAAGAAGGAATATATTAGCGAAATGGAATGTGATTTAGAAGCAAGAGTTAGAATTTGAGAAAGAAAGGGTAGGCTATGGGTTCTTTAAATTGAGTACCAAACTTCTCCACAATAAGGTGCCTCAATTGATATACTTTAAAAATCTTGTTATTGGAAATACCAAACTTATCAAGCATGTCCGAGGAAGAAAGGAGGGAGCCTTAGTCATAGTAGTGTTCTAAATTGGTTTCTTTAATTTGTGGAAGCCACTCAGGAGTGATCATCGAGTTGTCCAGCTTGATGTTGCGTTAAGGGTGACAGGCTGACCCAGGTCCATTTTCGGAGAGATTTTTAAGAAGTGTAGACACTGGAAGAGGGATTTAAGGGATGTGAGGATTGTATGATCAGTTATCCACTCGAAAGTACAGAGGTGGGAGTATCAAGAATTGCATAGGGATCCAATCTAGATTCGAAAGAATTGACTTCTCAATTTGAAGCCAAATCGGGGAGAGGGGTCAGAGTGAGTTAGAAACCACCTCCTAGTTTGGCTAGGTGAGCAGCCCAGTGGTACAACAAGAGGTTGGGAAGCCGGAGACCACCTTTGTCTCTAGGGAGGATAGTTTGAGAAGCAGTGCAGCTCCCTTTCTCGCCAGATAAAATTTGAGAAAATCGCATGAAACTGTTGCAAGTAAGAGAGTGGCAGCCAGAGGCCCAGTAAGTTGAGGGGTAAAAGATATGGGGAGGACATTCATTTTAATAATATTAATCCTACCCCAAAGGGAAATAGGAAGGTTGGACCATCGTAGCAAATCTTGCTGGATGAAAGTTTTGAGATCATCCAAATTGAGTTTTCTGAGTAAGGAAGAGTCTGTTGAGAAGTGAATACCTAAATATTTAATCGATTTGGACCATCGACACCAAATTTGATATGCTTGTAGGTATGTATATTTAATGGGAAAATTTCGATTTAGAGATATTCAATTTATATTGGGAGAGGTTACCATATTGCCTGATGAGATCCAATGCATGTTTTAGGGTGCTGGTGCCGGATGCGCAATATGCAAAAGTATATCGCCGCATAAGCGGAGAGGACCAGCTCATGCTGACGCACCAGACAGCCTCTGATAAGCAGAGAGGACTTGAGCTTAATAAGAAGGGTTCAAGATATAGATTAAACAAGAAAGGTGAGAGGGGCAGCCTTGTCTGGTACCAGTATGAAGCTGGAACAACGAGGAGAAAACTCCGTTACAGTATATCTTGGCGAAGGGGTTGTAGAGAACCTGGATCCATTTGAGAAAGGAATCCGGGAAGCCCATCCTGGTCATCGTAGCCCAGAGAAAAGACCAATCCACTCGGTCGAATGCTTCTCTGCATCTAACGAAATTAGGGCCATTGGGAGCTGGGATGTACGGGCATAATGGGAGATATGAGAGAGAGTTCTAAGGTGGTCTGATGGGGAGCGAGAGTGCACAAAACCAACCTGCTCTGGGCTGAGAAGATGGGTCCAGATTTTCTTAATTCGTTTGGCCAAGATCTTAGAAAGGATTTTCATATCATAGTTTTGGAGAGATATGGGTCGGTAACTTGCCGGATGTGGGAGCTTTGTCCGCTTTAAGAATTAGGATAATGGTGGCCTCAAGAAGGGTGGGGTCTCCGTGGAGAGGAAAAAGGTAGTAGTAAAGTTTGAGAAGTAAAGGGGCTAGCTCTTTGGAGAAAACCTTGTAAAATTCATGGAAATCCATCTGGACCGGTGCCTTATCAGAGCCATAGAAGCAATGACGTTCTCTATCTCAGAAGAGATAGAGGCAGTCAGGATCTCTTTATGGGCGGCTGGAGTTGGGGAATGTCAATATCGGCTAAGTATGCTGAGATGTCTGAGAGAGGAGCGGGGGATGGAGGTACACTATAGAGGTTTTATAGTACTTCTCAAAAATCTGTGCAATTTCCTGGGAGAAGTTTTTGATGGAGCCAGCAGGTGATTGCAAGGCCGGGATTATTCTGGAGCTTTCTAATGTACGAGTCTAGGGCCAAAAGCCTTCCGGCTTTTTCACCATGCTCAATATATTTAGCTTGAGTTTTAACGAGACAATACTCAGCCTTTTCCTTAAGGAGGTCAGTATATTCATTTTGGCTGCCAAGAGGGCTTCTAGGAGGACAAAGGAGAGGAAGGGAGGTGGGTGCTTCCAGTTCCTTAATTTTGTTCATTAGAAGGAGTGCCCGTGATTGACGGGCTCTTTTTCTTGCTGAGGCAAGTTTAATTAATTCACCTCTAAGATAGCATTTTAGGGAACACAGATGATATCAGCCCTTGAGGTAGACCCAAGGTTATCCTCCAGAAAGAGACAGATTAGGGTCTTGATATGAGTCACTGTATGGGGATCTTTAAGAAGTTGGATATTAAGCCTCCAGGTAGTATCCTTTGAAAATTGGGATCCGAGAGATTTTGCCCAAACAATTGCATGGTCAGAGAGAACAATCGGTTCGATACCAGACTGGAGGAGGCCTGGAAGAAGGGTTTTGCTAATCAGGATATAATCTATCCTAGACCAGGATCCATGGGGTTGGGAGAAGAACGAGAAAGCTTGGAGGGAGGGATTGGAGAGCATTCAGGATCACATAACCCTAATATATGCAGGAAATCCTGTAAAGCCCTTTGTATCAAGTAAGCGGCCGATTTGACTGAGGGTCTTTGTCTAGAAGATAGGAAGCGAGACATTCCAATCCCCACCCAAGATGAGTTGTGAGGGAAGCAGGGCACTGATTTTATCTGCAAGGGTCATAAAAATTCAGAGCTACCCCTATAGGGCCATAGACTGAGCCTAAGACCACGGTGCCCCCATTGAGGCCTTTAGCCAGTATAAATCTCCTCTGGGTCCGCTATTGTTGTGTCTATCAGAAACAAAATATATTTTTGATGAGTATAGCTACACCTCTGCTAGAATTGGATCCATTTGCAACGTAAACACGAAAAACCAGATCGAGACAACCACTTAACCTCAGTTATTTAAGTGGGTTTCCTGTAGAAATAGGATATCTATCTGAGATAGGGTACAATGATTAAATATCTGAGTCCTCTTGACTTTCTCCCTGAGCCCACGTACATTCCATGATGCAATTTTAACAGTATTTATAGCCATTTTCAAATACAGGATGAGAGGAAGGCAGGTACCAGAGCAACCAAATATGAACCACAAGAAAAGGCACACTAGAACCCAAAATCCATCCCACTACAACCTGCCAGAAAGAATTTACCAAAAGTGATAATGATTTAGTTAGGTTAATTGAAACTGGAATGAAGCCATAGAGATAATAAGGCAGGCAGGCTAAATCATCCCACCCCACCCCAAATACCCCCTAAATAAGGCAAACCAACTATATACAGCCTAATTGCCAGGCCTGAAGATTACCAAGACAAGTGCGATAACACCAGAGGCCTGGAAACCAGATCCCATTTCTAGAACCAGAAGCCCTAATCCATAGGGATCCTCCAGAAAAAGGAATGACCAGAACACCAGAAACCATGAGGGGAACCATTCCCAACCCAAACCAAAGGAGGTAGTGAGGACCCTATAGAAGGGACTGGGTTAGCAAGCCCCTTCCATAAGCTCGTAAAGTAGCTACCAATAGCACGCAAGGGCCTCAGGAGTATACCCCCCACCACTAACAGACTGCCTGTCTTATAAACAGGGCATAGGAATTACTGATCCGCTCAAAATAAACCCCATTATTGTCTGAAAAAAGAAACCCAAGGAAGAGGGTTTACTCACCCTCTGGAACAGGTGAAGAGGAAGGGGCCGGAGACTGGGAAGGTAGGGTCGCGAGGTAGGATGCTGTCCCAGCAGAGCGAGTTGTTTCCGGGGAGTTATTTGGTGGTGGGACAAAACAGGTCCCTCGCAAGAGAACAGTAACCCAAAACAGCAACCACCCAAAATTAGGTTCCGGGAAGCAGCCGAAGACAGCACCATCGCTGCCTAGTTTAACCTCCGCCTGACCATCCAGGATCCTCGCCAGCACAACGAACCCAGAAGCGGCCAGACAGGTAGGTACATCAAAAACAAATAAGGGGAAAGACTAGCAAGGTACCAGGTTCCAAAAAAAGGCAGATCAAGTCCACATCTTAACCAATTACAGCTGGTGACATTAAATCAACTGTTCAGTTTGAAGAGATTAGGAGTTTAGCAGCAAGGTCCTTGTAGGCCATGTCCGGGGAATCAAAGCTATGAGTGCTGTCGCCGATGGTAACCTTGAGGTAGCAGGATACACCATTCGAAAGGGAATAGCCGCGCTGATCAATTTCTGAACCGGGATGGAATGCAGCTCTCTTAGATCCTTGTCCTTAGGGAGATCCTGAGCAAGGCGTGGTTGGCGACCCCACATAATCGATTGCAGCTCACGAGATTTGATGAAAACATGCTGCCTTTCATTATAGCTGGAGGAATTTCATGATTATAGGCCGTGGGGGAGCCGTGGAGGTCTAGGTCTTAGCGATCTGTCGCTCTCTCCGGTGGTAGTGGGGTTAAGAGGTGAAGGGCCCACTGTTTAGAGAGAAATTTTGTAGAAAGACAACAAGATCTGGCCCTTCCTCAAACTCCGGCAACCCCAGGATAAGTAGATTGTTCCTTCGACTGACCTTCCAGGTCTTCGGTTTTAACTGGAGCTTCTTGACTTGTTGAGCCAGCACAGACATCTTAGATTCGCGTTTGCTTTCCACTGCTCGAGAGAAAGATCTTGGCCTCAGGTCAGACACCCTCGTGGTAAGGAAGAGAGGTCACCCCGAATAGATTTTTAGGTCGGGGTAATATTATGGAGAACATCCTTTAGTGGAGCCAATTCCTGCATAAATTTCTCTTCTGTGAGAGGGCTAGGCGGTTGAGTCTTGTCGCTAATTTTCTCGGATGCAGTACCTGCTCGGTTCCGTGACTTTTTGGGCAGCTTTCTGGAGTAGCAGGCGGGCGTATGTCCTGTCATGACCTGTTTTTTCCTCCGCCTCCATCCCCTGTAACCTGAAGGGTTTGATGAAAAAAACACCCTAAGACCGACAGGCGGAGTGTAGGCGATCCGGTACAGGTTATATTATTAAGTTGGCAGCCGGGAGGATCGAGATTATAGCAGATAAGTTGGCAGGAGGAGAGCTCTAAGCCCTGCTGCTGTTCAGCAAGCTGACATCACGTGATCCCCTGTTTTCTACTGTTGATGCCTCTCCTATGCATCCCAGTATCCCCCAGCCCTCCTTACTGCCTTCTCACATTGCTTGCCCCTTTAGGTCATCTGATATAATTACTCCTAGGTCTCTTTCAATTTTTGTTGTTGTTATTAACTCACCCCCCATTGTGTACTCTTTCCCTGGGTTTTTGTTTCCCAGATGCATTACCTTGCACTTCTTTGCATTGAATCTGAGCTGCCACATATTTGACCATTCCTCCAGCCTTGCCAAGTCCTTTTCATTCTTTTCCATCCCACCTTGTGTATCGACTCTGTTGCAGATCTTTGTGTCATCTGCAAGGCATACCTTTCCTTCCAGGTGCTCTCCAATGTCACTTATAAAGATATTAAAGAGGACTGGTCCCAGTATCGAACCCTCGGTACCCGCTAGTTACCCTAGTTTCTTCACTGTGGACTCTGTCTACTGTTACCTTTTACGCCCTGTTGTCCAGCCAGTTTTTATCCAGGCTACCACCTTGGGACCCACTCCAAGGCTGGCTAACTTGTATATTAATCTTTTGTGTGAGACTGTGTTGAATGCCTTAAAAATCTAGGTAGGCCATATCCACAGCCCCTCCCTGGTCTACTACTTTGGTCACCCAGTCAAAGAAATCTATTAGGTTCATCTGACATGACCTTCCTGCTGTGAAACCATGCTGCCTGGGTCCTGTGCCCAACTGGCCTCTAGGTACTCAACAATTCTTTCCTTCAGAAGTGATTCCATCATTTTCCCTACCACTGAAGTCAAACTAACTGGTCTGTAGTTTCTGTTTCTGCCCTGCTCCCACTTTGTGAAGTGGAATCATATTTGCCTCCTCCAGTCCTCAGGTACCACTCCATCCTCCCATGATTTGTTAAAGAGAGTAGTCAGTGGTGTTACTAGTTCTACCTTAGTTCTTTTAGTATTCTTGGGTGAATCCCATCAGGCCCCATTGCTTTGTCCACCCTCAGTTTCAAGAGTTCTTTCAAAACTCTTTCTTCTGTGAATGGACTGGTATCAACCCCCTATTCAGAGTTTCACCCTTGTTTGGTTTAGGCACCCCTCCTCATCTGTTGTGAATACTGAGCAGAAATATTCATTCAGCATCCCTGCTTTTCACTGTCACCCTCTGCCCACATTCCCTCCCTTTATTAAGTCTCTGTATTCCTCCCTGGTCTTTCTTTTGCTCGCTAATGTACCTATAAAAGTTTTATCCCCTTCTTAACAGAGTTGGCTATCTTTTCCTCAGTTTGTGCCTTTTGCTATTCTGACTGCCTTCCCTGCCTCCTTCTGCTTTATCTGATAAAGTTCTCTGTCCTGCTTCTTCTGTGTTTCTTATATTTCCTGAATGCTATCCTTTTCTCCTTAACCGCCTCTGCCACCTCTTTTGAGAACCATAGTGGTTTTTCCCTTCGTTTTGTTTTATTGATTTGCTTCACATGAAGGATTGTTGTTTCCATGATGGCTGTTTTGATTATTCCCCATTGTTCATCCACCCTCCCTCTTGCCCATTTGGTAGTGCTTTTCTGAGGCACTCTCTCATTTTCCTAAAGTCAGCCTTCCTAAAGTCCAATACTCTTGTTTTTGTATGGCTTGACTCTATGGCTGTGTTTATTGTGAACCACACTGTTTGGTGGTCACTTGTTCCCAGATGGCTACCCACTTCTAAATCTGAGATCCTTTCTCCTTCCCCATTTGAGAGTACCAGATCTAAGATTGCTCCCTCCTGAGTGGGTTCCAACACTAGCTGTCTGAGGCATGCCCTGTAGGGCATCAAGAATGACCTGCTTTTGAATGTGCCTGCAGCAAAGGTACCAGTTAACATCTGGCATATTCAGGTCCCCCATCAACAATATCTCCCTTTTTCTGCCATTTTAAGGATACCTTCTATCATTTCCTTGTCCATTTCTCCTGAGATGAGGGTCTGTACACAACCCCATGCGGATTGTGGTGCCATTTCCTGTCTCCAGGGTGACCCATAGTGACTCATCAACTTCCTGTTTACTCTTTAGTTCTGTTGCTTTAATCCCTTCCCTTATATAGAGCTCTCCTCCTCCTCTTTTACCCATGCTGTCCCTCCTGTAGACTGTGTAGCCTGGTATGTTGACTTCCACTCATGGTTCTCTGTGTACCATGTTTCAGTGACTGCCACAATATCCAGGCATCCCTCTTCCATTAAGGCTACTAGTTCCAGGAGCTTGTTTGCACAGACTACAGGCATTGGTACTCATCACCTTCCATTTATTTTTATGGCCTTACCTCTTTTAGTCCCATCCCTGTCCTTAACACCTTTTTCTGCATTTATCCCTGTCCTGCTCCCTACTGACTTCTCTGCCTTGGTGTTTACCTCTCTAACTACTGCGCTTTGTGGGGAGGCTGGGATTTCCCTGCTCCTTTTCAGTGCCTCCCCTTGGCTAGTTTAAATGCTTGCCAATGAAGCATTTAAACCTGTCACCTAGATCCTGATCCCCTCTGGACAGATGCAGACCATCGTGCCAGTATAAGTCTGTATCCTCCAGGTGGCTCCCCAGTCCCCATGAAGCCAAACTCTGAGCTCCACACCAGTTTTCAACCATTCATTGAATACCATGATGCAGAATACCTAGCATCATCCTTGCCATAGACAGGCAGTACCTCCGAGAAGGTTACTGTACATGCTACTTGTCTAAGGCCCCTCCCAACTCCACAAACCCTCTTGCACCACTCTGATCCCATTTACAGCCAGGTCATTTGTCCCTAGGTGGACAATGACATCCAGCCTCTCTCTGTGCAGCTGCTCCAACGATCCTGAGGATTCGCTTCCTGTCCTTCCAAGCTGTGGCGCCAGGCAGGCACCTTACCTCCCTATCCCTTCCTCCCCACGTCTACCCCCCTAATGATTGAATCCCCACCAGGAGTTGTTTCTTCTCCTGTTGGGTCTCATGCCACCCTCCTGTGGGTCTCCTTTGTGGAGGTTCCCAGCATCCTCCTTGGTCTCCACTGCAGGTGCCTCCATAGAGGAACCACTTTTGCCAGAATAGCATATGAATTGTGAGAGCCACAGCTGGAGGGATGCACCTCTGTTCCACCACCTCTCCCTCCTTGAGCCCACCTGGTCCAGCCGCCTCTTTCTTGGCAACCTCTGAGGTAACAGTGGTGGCCTCTGGTGGTCCCTGGGTGGGGAAGAGGTTCACTGAATCCTAGCCAGATCAGCCTGGAGACGGACAACCTCCTCCTTCAGACCAGAGAGGTGCCTGCAAACAGGGCAGAATCGCAGCCTCCAGAATGTCTCCCAGAACACTGCTGCTCCACAGCCATTGCACTGCACCACTCCCATCTTGACTTATTTTGTGTCCCTCTCTTGTTGCTTTGTATGCTTATTGTCTCCTCCTCTATGTATTTATACACTTACTTTCCTATTGCTTGTGCCCTTACAGCTCTCACCCTTCCTGTTCTGGGACAGGAACTTTCTGTAGTTTTCAGTAGCCTCCTTCCTCCGTGCTTGATTCAGACCTCCAGCAGTAAGGGGTAAAGAGTTTTGTTTTTAGGTCCCTTCAAGGTTGCTGAAACTAATGATGTGTCTCAGTGATCCTTTCCTTCCTACTGCCAAACAGGAAGTTCCTGTTGTCAGTCAAATTCAGTGGCTATAAAACTAGAACTGGTTTTGGGTGGGAAGGAGGAAACTAGTAAAAATCTGTAGTTCTGAACTGTTTCTTGCTCTGCAGCCAGTCCTCTTCTGCTAGAAACAGCGGAAGCTGTAATTGGAGACAGCTGCTTTTGTAGACCTAAGCTGCTAAGCCACACCCCAATTAGATTCACTCTCTGCTCTCAGTAAATTAAGGTGATACTGCCCTTCCTCAGAAAAAAAACACTTTTTTTACTTAAATGAGACCCCTTCTTCTAATAAAGTATATTTTGCTTAATCCAAACAGGTACTACTCCTGTTGAGAGAGATGATTAATTAGAAAAAATCTGTAGTTCTCAACTTCTGTTTCTTGCTTTGCAACCAGTCCTCTTCTCATAGAAACAGCTGGAAGCTGTAATTGGAGACAGCTGCTTTTGTAGACCTAAGCTGCTAAGCTGCACCCCAATTAGATTCACTCTTGCGCTCAGTAAATTAAGGTGATACTGCCTTCCTCAGAAAAAGAAAACACTTTTTTTTACTTAAATGAGACCCTTCTTCTAATAAAATATATTTTGCTTAATCCAAACAGGTACTACTCCTGTTGAGAGAGAATTGATTAATTATTAAAAATCTGTACATTTGATATGTTGAAATAACAGGAACACCATCTTTTAAAGAAGTGGTATATAGACACAAAACATCAATCTGAAGTTTGATATCTGGCTAAGATATTTATAATAAACCTACTACTTATAAGCACCACTTGTGTGTGTGCTGCCTTTCTCCACATGCTATAAACTTTAATGTCAAAAGAAAATTCAGCTTCAAAATGTGTTATGCAGCCAGTCTGAGGAGATCAAGAAACTCATAAAAACTCCCTCACAAATAAAGCAGTGATCAAAAAATACTTGACTAACCACTCACAAGAAGGCTTTACGTTAGCAAACCTTTATTGTTTTGTAATCATATTTTATTGAGTTTTCCTTAATACACATAAAGACAAACAACATTTACCATCAATAATAAGCACACATGTCCATTATTATGCAGTGTACTATATTAAGACATTTAACAGCATCAAGATTATCAGTGGATCTATATAGTTCTAAAGGGAGGTATTGATCAGGTGATGTGACCTATCCCTCTCTTCAGGGATTCACTCTTTCTTTCCTAATATCTTATTTACCTTTCTCCATGGTTTAAGGCAGAAAAGAAGGTCTCTAGCCATAACATATAGAACCCAGCAGTTCCACCTATTCCGCCCTTATCTACCTGGTTCTGAATAGTATAAGTCAACATTTTTAAAGCATTTCAATGTTTGGTGAATAGCATATAGTGTTTGTGCATACTTTAGCTTTGGCCTGTCTCATTTCCCACCCTCAGTAGAGGAGCCAGGTGGCAGTTTAGGGAAGATAAGGCCCAGCATGAGGGTGAGTAGCGTGCCAGAGAAGGAGAAGGAGAAGCAGGATGGAGGGAAACAAAAGCAAATGCGACATATAGATTACTGAGAGGGCTGGCTTATATTTGGAATGTGAGGAGTTATTCACCTACATTGAACCATGGGCTTCAGCCCTCCTATTCAATGTTTAGTGAATAGTATATAGTGCTTTGCATTTTAACTTTGGCCCTTCTTTTTCCCACCTCAGCAGAGAGCCAGGCAGTGGTTTAGGAAGAGAAGGCCCAAAAGAGATAACCTCCTGCAACTCATGGAGAGTGTGGACAGTAGCACACAGGAGAGGAACCCCTGTGGAGGAAACCTCTGAGGACCCAATGCTACTGACCTGCCTGTCCTCTAGGCATACTAAGAGGAGATAACCTAAATGCCTGATTATATTCCTTGTTCCAGATGTAGAGAAGGTGCTCCATGTTGGATCTTCTGTTTTGGTGAAGGAGCAGGTTGCTGCATTGATGCTGTTGATACTGCTTCGATTGAAAAATTAGTGCTTTGATAAGTGATGGACTTGAAGCACGGTCATGGAAAGTTCTCAGGTACTTTAGGACAATGTGGTAGACTCTGATGGATGATTATTACAAGTCAGAAGTGTGCAGCAAATTCTAAGTGAGTAGGTGAGAGGATGTTGAAGGAGCTGATGATTAATGGTTCTTCATGGTCAGGAATAAGTGTGGTGATGGTTGATGTCAAGATGTACAAATGCTAGTGACTGAAAGGATTAAGGTGTAACCCCCTACAAATGGGGTTCCCAAAAGTCTTCCTTGAGCTTGCCTAAATGCTCACTGCCAGGCTGGTGTCCTGCGCTTTAGCAGTTTAAATGTGATTATCAGAGCCTGTAGAGACTCTGTGTACTGTCTCTTTAAGAGCTGCCTGAATGCAGTTTAAGTAATCTGAGAGGGAGCTCTGCTGAAAGATGTAACTATTTACTGAAATCATTTAGAGTGATAATGATAATGCAGTTTGTCTAACCTACTTTCTTTAGCAAGGACTGTTTTTTGTCTCCACTATCTTGGTCCTGGACTGCAAATTGGACCAAACAGTACTGGTGGGACCTAACATATGAACTACAGGAACTGTCTGAAATCAAAATCTGTAGGAACTGCAGTTTGAACTTTTACGCCTTTTTTACGCTGAAGGGGAGCTCTTGCTTTGACTGACAGTAAATCAGCCAACCAAATCTTTTGGATCTTGGGGAAGTCCGGGCTGCTTGCAGTTTTCAGTTAGTTCTGAGCCGGGAAGTGAAATGCGAAGAGCTGAAGTGATTATGGGCAGCAATCCTGAATGGATTCACATGGGAAAACTGTGAAAGGGCTGAGTTTTGGCTCGTATGTCTGCCAGCTGCTTCTGAGAGGGAGAGAAGAGAATTATTTTGACTAAATCCAAGTCTGTGTGACTAAAGTAAGCTACTCAAGTGGCCCAGGCTCAACCTGAAGAAGACCAAGATTTTGCTGAATGCGATGGGCCTGTCAGGAGTTCCAGCTACCCCTAAGCTCCTGGTGTGTACAGAGACTTTGCGATTGTGACTGGGGGCGCTTGCCTGGTACAGTAGAATTCCCGTGACATGTAAATGTGCTATGAGCAGCTAGTGGGTTGTGAGTTAGTTCCCACTGTGTGAATCAGTTCTGCTTGCTGGAAGCTGTATCCAGCCCAAATGGACTGCATCTGAATTTGTCTCCATGCGGTCTGCCTTGCCAGACTGGCCCAGCCAGACTACCCACTGCACAGAGAAGCCATCGACAAGAGATCTGCCTGGAGATCAGCCCCTGCTCCACACTTGAACAGGAATGATGCCTCTGGACTCATGTGGGCCTGCTTCTCCTGGCATTCCAGATCAACCACCTGCAGTCTTGATTTTCATCCAGCCCGTGTCCAGTCTTGGGTATCATGAGTAAACACTAGGGCAGTTCCCTACAACAACAGTTTAATCTGAGTGTGTCATCTGATTGCCTTGTTGTTTATTTCCTTTACGAACTGAGCCCTCTGGCTCTGGATTACAAATATTGTATACTGTGCATGCTGTGTTTTCCATTACAGGGCCCCAACCAGCTGCAACCCCAGGCAACAGTCCTGGCTAGCCCATCTCTTCTCCACCTGGTCACCCAGAGGTATGACTATGTGGGGACTCAAATCGCATGCATAACTGCTTGATTGATATAACCTTAAGCTAATTAACCTGATTTTGCCCCTTCCTTGTTCAACTCCCCTAAATAAATCAGATCTAACTTTTTCTGCATGTAATCTGACTGTGGTTCCAGTTTGTGCTCAGAGTACTGTACTTTTGCTATTTGCTGTGCATAACTTTTTGTTTACAGGGGTCCCCAGGGTGGGACCAGAGGAACCAGCCCTGGTGGTAAGTGCAAACAGTGTGGGTTCTTGTGTGGTGTACCAGTGGTATTGTGAAAGTGATTATTGTACAGTGTTCAGGCCACTAGAGGGGAAAGGGGGGTTATAGTGTCCCGGAGGGCTGTGCCCAGGTTAGCTTGACCACTACCAACCCTGACCTTTGGTGGAGGCACCCATTTTAGAACTCAGGCTCTTAACCTGCTACTAGCCAAGAGGCAGTGGTAGTAGCCCTTGGGATAGCGCTACCTAAGGGTTACAAAAGCAAACATCAACATAATACTGCTCAATAATATGAGGGAAGGTGGATGAACTGACTCATGGACTCATGTTCAAGATGACAGACCGCACACAGATCTTTAAATTCATTGTCTACATCACTGATAGAGACTCGATAAAGGATGAAGTTCTAACTGAGTCCAACTAAAGAGAGACAGACAAAGGCCTTCTAATGGCAAAGTGGTATGACTAAAGGGAATGGCTTGATGGGAGATGGCTAAGTTGGTGCTTCATTAGACATCAGCCTGATTGGAGAAAATGAATGAGCATGAGTACTGGATAAACTCAAAGGTATGACCGAATGGCACAGTGACAAAATATCTTCCAAGCAGTAATGGGATGTTATTTCAATGGTCCTGTGAAGCTAATTTCGTAATAATCTTATAAAGTGAAGTGATAAGAATGGAGACCGAAGGAGCAGGAGAGTCACCATGAGGCTGTTGTGAATAAATGATGTCCCAAGTTAGCATTAAAGTACAAACAGCTGTTTCTTTAGTAGAATTTAAGAAGTCAGTGGAAGGATTATGTTAGATGTGATGAAACAGGCCTTGATGGGGCTACAATGGAAAGCAATGAATCCTTGCTTGATGGATGTTGAGCAATGTTGACTGATGATAGAAAATTGACAAAGTCACAGATTGCAGAAATTCTCAAGGCAGTGGCTTTTACGGGTGGTTAGGAGGAGAAGAAATTATGACGCTGGTCTGAATTGTATATCTGTGGCAGCATCAAGAACAAGTCATGTATTGTTCTGGAACATGGAATGCTAGTAGAGTGATTGGCCTTGAATAGGGTGAACCCTGATGTTGGTGATGAAATATGGTGCCTTATAGAAACAGAGAGAACTGAAGCAGAGTTCAGGCTATCGTCACATGGGAGCTACGACCAGGAGAGCTGATAACGAATTCCATGCACATGATGGTATAAAAGTTGATGATTGAGAACATATACTGAGATGAAGTTGTAGGACACATTACTTCCTTTCAGGAGGAGAATACCTGCTGCCTAAGCAGGAAGACCATTTGCACTGAGATGGTTCAATTACATGTTCTTCCATTTCAAGTAGATATTTACAGGTGCGATTTGTAGGAGAGAATGGATGAATAGCTCGAGAAGAATAACACAGTGAATAGCTGAAATCTGATGTTGCTGCTTGTTCTGCCAGAGAAGGGGTGCTATGTATGGCAGGCAGTTGAAGAAAATGGAGCATGTGTACAGAAGGCAGCAGGATTGAGTGCCTCAAAAAAAAGAATGATCTCAGAGCTGACTTTTGTGGGATCCCAAGTATCTTCTAGATGCAAGAGGAGACCAGGGATAGCAAAGGCTTCATGGGACAAGACTATAAGAGTCAGTCAGATTGGTGTGTATCAGAGGAAGTCCAAGGGTCATATGGGCTGTGTCAATCAAACTTGAAATATCAAGAAAAAGAGCTGTACATTTGCATGAGTATGGATGGAAACATAATTGGAGAGTGGAGCTTGTAGGAAGACATCTGAGAGGACTCCAGCAGACCGCTCTTTAAGCAGAGCATGTAGGAAGCTGTCCAAGAAAACTCCCTGAAGATCAGCTTAGGGCACCGATCCCCACTGTAGACCTCCAGGAGGAACAAGTCAGATAGGCGATGCCCTGAGGGCTGTTAGTATGGGCTGGGAAAGGGAACGAAGAAAAGAAGGAAGAGCTGCTACAGTGGTACTGAACAAATCTGGTTAGAGTTCAGGCTACTGACAATGGGACGAACACCAGGATTAGAGGGTTAACTCCTAGGAGTCCACATGAGGGCCACTGGAAGACTATTGTTGATGTATGGATGTGCAATCTACAATTTTATACATAAGCTGGAGCAGACAGGGTGATATGAGGAAGAAGCATGGTAAACTTGGTGGTATCATGAAGACACGCCGCTTCTTCTAGCCAGTGAGTTATGACACTAGAGCAGAGGAGATGCTCAGCTGATCAGAATTGCTATTTGCCCCACCTGGCAGGAGGAAACGATGAATTAGATAGCATTGCATAATAAAGGAAAGGCATTGTCAGGAGCCCAAAAGAGAGAAATATGAAAGATGTGTGACAAATCTAAGGCTAGATGAATCCAGGGTAAATGCAACCAGAACAGTGGAGAAGGGGATCAGAGTTTGTAAACTGTGTGGGCAGTACTTATGGAGCAGAACGACACCCAGGATAGCACAAAAGAACTATAGGAGTTCAACATTATCAGAGATGCACTGGTACCAAGGACTCAGAGGAAGAGAGGAGATAACAAGGACTGGAATTCCTGTAGACATGCAGGAAGAGAATCTGGAGATAGCATACTGTCAACTGGCCATGATGAAGAACAACAGTGTAGTCACCCGAAGGTTCCTGCATCCATCAGCCTTACAGAGCCATGTTAGAGTGCTTAAACTATCCAGTCTAGTAACAACTGCAATGCAAGAGGCAGGCAGCGACTGAGGAGGTATAGACATAAGGCCATACAGATCAACGCCCCATAACTGTGAGCTAGGGTTACTATTTACCAACTGCAGTGAACAGCTCTTCCATTGCATCCACAGACCACCTGAGGATCATCTCATTGCAGCATCTTAGCAGTAGAAGAATCTCACATATACCCTGTAAATAGAACAATGACTGACATAGGTATGTAGCCTCAGCATGCTAAAGGGTGCAAACTAAGCTGAGTAGGTAATAGCAGAAGTAGAAGTGTAGGAGTAGGAGCAGCAGGAGAAAGGCACAACTATGTGGATTCAAGAGAAGGGCTTGGTCTAATGTATACCTCCATGGGAACCAGGTGTAGGACTGCAGTGAGATAAAGCCACTGGTTAGAGGGTGACCAGGCCAGATGTTTGCCCCAACTCAAATTGTGAAACACAGGGAGCAATTGATCCATAATGGAGCAACTCTTCATGAAATGAAGGAGGTAACAGGCGGAATAAGTCAGTAATGTAGCAATTAGGACCAAGCAGGTTACGAGTAAACAACCAACCCATGCATATGCCTTGAGTAACAGAAACAAAAACGGATGCATGTTCATTGAAATTCAGGAGGTAGGCGACATCAATGAATCCATTGCAAAGTCCATTTAGTTGTGATGCATGCCTGGAGATAGAGTATGGTGCATTCAGTGTCAGTATTCAAGCAGGCGGCAAGCTAAGCAGTAGCAAATGGAGCTTGAATGGGCTGATGCAGACCATGTTGCAAACCCGAAGCTCCAATGGAGGGAGGGGTGGTGGCTCTGAAAGGAGCAAAAGCCCAAAAGAAAGCAAGACAAAACAGGGACACACAAAGATGAGAAGCAAAATACTGACAAGGCAAGGTGGGGGGACAGTGAAACCATAACCTCTGAAGACAGAGGCAGAAGCAAGGAAGAGAAATGAGCAGGAGAGGGGACAAGAAAAATACAAAACAGGATAGTGGGGAGGGGAACAGGCATGAAACAAAGAAGCAATGGAGGGAGAGCAGGAGGAAGATGAGAGAGGACATAAGCAAGGAACCAGGAGCAGCAGCCACAAATGCTGAGAAGGATACTAACAAACAAAAGCAGGGGAGACAGCAAGAGCAAGGGTGAAGGGAGAGACAGGGTGAGAAAGAACGCCCACAAGCTACACAGCTGCCAGGCTCATAAAAAAAATGTGGCATATAGATTACTGAGAGAGCTAGCTTATATTTGGAATGCTGGAGGAGCTATTCATCCACATTGAACCATGAACTTCAGCCTCCCAAATAGAACTTACCAGTGCTATCCATTCCTCCAATGTGGGTGCCTAGCTTCAACCTAGTATTTGTGAGATATTTCCTTGCTACTCCCAGTAGAATGCCCAACAGGTATTTGATTGCAGGATCCTCATTCCAAGTGGATATAGGGTTAAAAGAAACAGTTCTCCGATAAGGGTTATTTGGGAACTGAAAATTTCATGCAGCGCTCTCTGAGCTCTTGAGAGAAAGGAGAATATTTGGGGCAATCCCACATTATATGGTAGTGAGTGACATGGGATTCACCACAAGGCTGTCAGCACTGTGCCATTGGGATGTCCTCATGGACCTGCTGAACCAGAGTAATGAATAAAGAACTATTTATTTCCAGTTTAACTCCTTCCATATCAGTGAGGAGGACACTGTATGCATGCTCTGGCAGGCTGTTTTCCATTTGTTTTGTTCTAAATGTGGTCCATCTCCTGTTCCCACAACCTACAGACCCTTATCAAAGGGTATTTACTTAATTCCTGCAGTGCCCTATAAAGGTGTGAGATGTGGTATGGTAAGGATCTCCTCTTAAAGCTCCCATGAGTATCTGTAAACAAACTGGGAGAGTCTAGCCAGATTCCTCTTTGAACTATCCTAGTTAAGCAGGCTCATACTTGGAAGTACTGGAACATGTCCACCCCCCCCCTTCGCTTACTCCTTCAAAATCTTGACCCTTGTATTCTGGCCATCCTCTCCAGGGTGACCTCCATTGCTCAAGTTGCCTTTTCTTATAGTTTCCCCAAACTCTGGAATTCTTTTTCTCCTGCCATCACAAATGCCACATCCCACTGGGCCCTCTCTCTCCTCCTTTGTAACCCTCCTGCAGCTGCTCATAATCCTCTATACCTCTCTCCCTCTCCAGTAATTCTCCACTGTACTGCTTTCATCCCTATCCCTCCTAACCTGCCACTGACCACAACACACCCTAAACACCCTTTTATGATTTTAACCGCTATATAATAGCTTGCACTCTTCTTTATATCTGTTGTACATAGTTTGCTATTTGGTGCCTATCTTGTATCTTCTTGTACAGTATATAGGTACACAGGCTAGTACATAGTTTCCTAGTACCTGTCTTGTATCTATTTACACATAGGTCCTAGTTTGCATTTGATTGTACATATTACCTTTTCTTGTTGGTGTTATTTTCATTTTGTATAGATCTTACTCCTGTTACCCCCCACCGGGTCACACCTGGAAACAAGCTTCTGCTCATGGTGCCTTTCCTGGTTACCAACTTCTAAATAAATAAATATCTACTGTTCACATACCTTATTCTGCTCCTGGAGCTGCTCCACAGCGCAGCTCTCTCACTACTAAATTTTCTGGCTCACCATATTTACTATTTGACTACTTCACACTGGAATTCCTCCTGCATTGCACTTGTAATTCCTGTTTACTGTACTTTAACGTGTTTGGATTGTGTATTGTGATTGTTACCATGTATTCTTGTTCTGTCCTCTCCCTTACACTCCCAGGAATCACCTGGAAAGAAGCAATACCACTCAGTATGCTTTTCCTGGTGAAACCTTTTAAATAAATAAAAAATCTGTGGGATTCCTAAAGAGTCTTTCCTTCACCATTTGGAAAGATTTAACATCCTGTCCCTGAATAAGTTGAAAAGGGAATCATAATCCTCTATAATACCAAGTTTTATATTTCATAACAAGGGTAACAGGGACAAGGTCTGTGTACATGTGGAGAGGAAGGAGATGTAATAATTGCTGAGATCAATCCTTTAGTGACCCACTTCTTCCAAACTTGTAAAGTGATGAGGACAAACATGGACTTACATCTATAATGTACAATAAATTGCCAGGCATCCGGCAAGCCATGCTCTGGGGGTTGTGTAGGGGTGTTCTCCCTTTCCAACTGGACCCACTGCTAATCAGGAGAATTCCTGAGGCAGTACATTACTGGTTGCAGCTGTGCAGCCTCGTGTACATTTTAAGGTCTGGTAACACTAGGCTGTCCTGGTTCTTTGGTCTACAATGCATAGAGTAAGCAATCCTGATCATTGCCCTTGCCAAAGAAAGGGCACAATTTTGACTGTTCCAGCATGCCAATGCCCTCTGGGGACTGGGAGGGATAGATTCTGAAGGAAATACAGAAATTTGGGAAGAACCAGCATTTTAATTGTTGCCATCTTTCGGGACAATGGCAGCACTGTCCAGTGGTCAAGATCCTGTGCAGCTGCACCTGTAGTGGGGCATAATTGGCCTCATATAGTTGTGAGACTGAAGTTTTGAGTTTTATCCCAAGATATTTCACCTGGGACAAACCCCATCGGAAAGGGTATTGGGTTTTTATCGCTGTAGTCAATGGCTCAGTAGGTAGCACACTCGCCTCTGAGGCCGGAGATCAGAGGGCTGTGGGTTCAGTTCCCACATCTGGCACTTGGGTTAATATCCCAATACTGACACTGTAGTGCAGCATGAGAGGGTGCTGCACTTGAGGTGCCGTCTTTCAGATGAGATGTTAAACCAAGGTCCCATCTGCCTGGATTGGTGGTAGTTCAGGTGGATGTTAAAGATCCCATGGCACTTATCGAAAAGAGTAGGGGAATTTCCGGTGTCCTGGCCAAATTTCCTCATTTGCAAAAATACCACCAACAGCTTAATCTGGTTCAAATTCAGTTGCTTACCATCTGTATCCCTCCCCGGCCTCTGAAAAGGGACTTCTAGGCCTGTGGGCTTACCAGGTCAACAAAATTCAACAAAACCCCTAAAACAAAATACTGTACTGTCAATTACTTCTGTTTTACTCTCATTGAGTTTGTAGCCTGATAAAGATCCTCATAGCTCTGCAGCAGTGACCAGACAGCCGGAAGATCCATCTCTGGGACTGTCGGATACAGCATCGCATCATCTGCATATGGAGCTATACAGTGATCCGTGCTCTCTGGTCCTGTATAGTCCTTAATGCTCTCTTCCCTCCTATTTTTCTTCCTCCATCTGTGCTTCCTCCTAATGTTCTTATTCCTCCACAACTCTCATCTAAAATCCTTTTAGTCCCCACTGCTCTACCTCCACTTGTCAATCAGCATTCTCTTCCGTTGACTTAAACTGTGGAATGCGCCCCCTCCTATCCATAATGCCACCTCACAAACCTCTCTCCATCCTCCTATGGCAACACACAAATGCACCTGCTTCTGCCTAGACCCATCACCCTCTCTCCCCACGCTACCCCTCCTTCTCCACTCCTGACCTATAGTCCAATGGCATGGCCTTTGTTGGATATGCCTCTGGCTATGTAGCAGCCCTAACACCTCACAATCTGCCTGCTATCCTCTGGTCTTGGACCTTACTTTGCCTCTCTTTTCTAACTAATTCTGCTGCTGTCCTAAGTTTTGATTCTACTTGTCTAATTGCCTTGTTATTTGATGCACTTATGCCTTGTTTAGATTCTGCCAGTGTATCTTTAATGCAAATACTTTTGTAAATTGCATGTACATTTTGATTTATATGTACTTTGTCTAATTGTGTACTTTTTACTTGTCACTTATCCTCTTTGTGTGCTTGTGATTTGTATTTCATTACGAACTATACTGTGTACTTCCTCATTTTTCCCTTTCCACCAGGATGCATCTGGAAATGAGCTATTCTGCTCGGTATGCCATCCTGGTGAATCACTTGAATAAAAAATAAAAATTCCCAGGTGATGTCACATGGCCTGCACCAAAGGTTCCATGTGCATGGCAACAATAACAGGGACAACTGATAGCCTTGGCGCTGGCCCCACGCTGTAGAGGGAAAGACAAGGAGAGATGGACATTTGTCCCTGCCTGAGCCCTGGGACACCATAGAGATGAGAAATTAAGTCCTGAAACTCAATACCTCAGTTGGGAACCCAAATGTGTGTGATATAGTTTGGAAAAAGGCCCAAGATACCTGGTTGAATGCCTTTCCACATTGAGAATCAGGGTTAGGAGACAGGAACCAGAGCTTGAGGCCTGGGCGATATAGAGAGAGTTCTCTTAATGCTATGCATAGTTTGGTGGATCTGAATGAAGTTAGTCTGATTGGGGTGAATGATACAGGGTAGAATTCCATTGAGCCTCTTGCCAGTATTGACATGAAGACTTTATAGTCCATGTTTAGTATTTAAATTGGACAGCGTGTTTCGCATAGTTGGCTGGCTTCTCCGATTTGGGATTATAATATTGTTGCATAATTTCAGGATGATGGGGGAGGGTCAGGACTTGTCATATATCACTGGACACTCTAAGAAGAAGTGGAGTAACTTCAGAATAAATCTGTTGTAAAATTCTGCTTAATAAATATCAGGACCTGGACATTTTCTGTTTTTAGGTGCCCGATGGCTTCCTGTAATTCTGTTTCAATGGCAGGGGCACTAACGTACTCCTGTGTCTGGGAATCCAGTCCTGGGAGGCACAGAGAGGCCACAATGGATGTTAAGGATATTAACAATCCTTTAAATAGCACATACTGCAGCTATTTAAAATAAAAAGCTTAACTTATTATATTTACAACTATATTTCACTTGACTGTTTTCTACGCCCTTTTTACTTTCTCCTCTTATTGGCCCATTAAATATCTCATAAAATATTTCAGGTAATGCAGCGCTGATTTCAGTGTTTTTTTAAAACACCTCCTTATCATCAACTGACTGCACACTTGCTTGCCTGTGACACCACAGTATGTTCTCATGGTGGGCACTGTCACATTATAAATAAAGTCACTATGCGGTTAGTTGTGGAGACATGCTAGAAACCCTGAAATGTAACTTGAACATTGAAGAAAAATGTATTCTCTTAGAAACTGTAATAGAGGAAACAATATGTTTAGGAAATCATACAGAGGTTGCTCAGTTTTGCATTTAGGGCAAACAATAGATGTTGTAATTACACACAACATGCTTAAAAATGTATCTGAGGAGAGGGTCCATGGCATCATCATAACCAACAAGATAAAGCATAATGTGCTGAATCTGGAACAAAGGCAAGCAATGCACTAGGGTTGTATTACATTCAGTGGTGCTCAGATAGTGCTCAGAGGGTTCCAAACACCCTCTGATGCATCACCCCACTATCTGTCTTCCGATTTGACCTCCATCCAACCAAGGCAGTAATTTGAATCCCCAGTCAGATTTTGGTGCCCTGATGTTGGATGAGTAAGATGTCTGGATTTGAGGATTTTGGATTTGACCTCAGATAGTCGTGGATCCATTTGGATCCACCCATCAGATCCTTCAGATCCTATGGTTCTGATTGGATCCATTCATGGGATCCAAGGAGATCAGACCCTAACTGGATATTATTATGTTATGACGAGAGGTGCATACCTGCTCTTAAGGCAAATGGCAATTGTTTAAAGGGTACATGAAATGTATGTCAATTTGCAGTCTCTTGTATCTATTTTTAGAAATTATATTCATAGCCCCCAAATTTAACTCTACCAAGATTAAAGTTAAACTGTAAGCCATCTTTCATTGTTTTCTTCTCATGGACAACATTCCGTACAGTTCTCTACGTGGAACCAGCAATATGAAGTTTGACTATGTCACTGCATGGACTCAGAACTTTGATTATGAGCTGCTGGCCTACAGCAGTGCTAAAAGTTCTGACTAGGTGCAATGACATAGGCAGGATTCCAAATTCTTGGTTTCATGAAGTGAATTGTATGGAATGGTGTCCATATTATGAAAATACAGCTTATCACAATTTGATCCAGTATAGTCAAATATGATCATTTGGTGTTATGAATATCATTTCTGAAAATATGAACATTAAAACAGATGCACATTAAAAAGATAGTTTGCAGTCCCTTTAACACCTGTGTTTCTGCCTATCGCTTTAATTTGTGGCAGACAGTTTCCTAAAATGTTGACAGAACACACAGCAACACATTAATTTATTGTGGTACATCATATTAAATTACTGGCAAGTGTTTGTTCTTTTCTTATATTTTGGTGCAATCAATCATACAAAAATAAACCAGTACATGGTGCACACTAGTGGACTCTTGCTACAGCAGCTGTGTTTTTTTTCCATATCTTATACTCTCTCTCTCCCTGTTACCCCTTGCAACTAACCCCCAGCCCCATCACCTGGCTCCTCTGGGACTTACTTTACATGAGTGTCCTCCGATGGGACTTGTGGCTGTGCCCAGTCACCGTGCGGAGTCAGTCTTCATCCTGCCTCAGGAGAGTCTTTCCACCGATGTTTCTCCCTTTATTGTCCTGAAGCCTTGGCCAACATGATCACACATGCACGTGAAGGAGTGCATGCATGCCAGCACCGACAACAACCTCAATCCACCCACCTGGCCTAGCGCCAGCCCTCTCCAGTGCCTGACGTTACCATTGCGCCCACTCGGTGGCAGCCAAGAGCCAGGGAGGCCTATTCCCAATCTGGGAGAGGACAGCTGCCTGGTGGCCGCCTATCCACTCCCAGCCTTCCCCACGCCGACCCCGCAACCCGTGCTCGCTCCTCAACATGGGTCGCCAAGCATAACAGCAGTATTTGTTTGTCTGACAAAATGTTATCACAATTGTTTTAGCACAAATAGATTTCTGACATCTTTAGATTGTTTATCAGTGTATTTTAATTTCCACAAACATTTGTAAAACAGCTGCTATTACCAATTTCACAGTTAATGATGCAAGTCGATAAATACGGTTGCCACTAGCAATTTTATAAATATCTTTCACTGAGGCTACAAACAGATGGTGCAATTACACATAAGTTCATACTATGAATGAATTAGCATGGTGCTAGTGCATGTTTCTAATGCTAAACAGGACAGCATTACACAAAGATGTTTAGTTTTTTACTGGTGCATGGAAAGAGCAGAAACATTTAAAATCTTCAAAATTATGCTTTCAGTTCATGGATGAAATGAAACACAATAAAAGAAAAATGGGTATATTGATGCATTTGTCAGAAATATGTTTTGTATTGGCTTTACTAGAGAAAAGGTTTCATTGAGCAGTGCTCATTTACAAGGATGTCCTGGTTGGGACAGTCAGCAGTACAGAGACATATAGGTATTACATTACCTAAGCCTTGCTAACATATTAACTACAATAAAATAAATAAACAAAAGTCAGTTTGGGAGTACTCTGGTGTAATACTATGCTACATCTAAAAGCCAGATTGTCTCTAGCCATCCAACTGCAGCTACGAGGTAAGGCAAGGCACATTTTACTTTATCTTGCGTCAATCCCTGAGGCTCTGGGCACCTTACAATAAAAGGCAGGGTAGATATAGCACAACAAACAATAAAATTAGAATAAATACATAAATAAGTCTTGGCATGGCTAAAAATTTCATAAAAATTAGTACAGGCTAGTCACCCTTATCAGGGATGCCAAACAAAACAAGCATTTGTCAATGCCAAGTGTTGCTTGCTGTCATTAGCAGTGGAAGTGCAGGAATTAGATAGATGCAGTATAGGAATGGCAGTGAAGTATTGAACTGATGCCAACTCCACCCCCACCCTGCAGAGATGGACAGGAATTGGGATGTTGCCTTTAGGTCGTAACCCATAACTGTCCACAACTTCACCTCACCTCTACCCTGCAGACACTTACAAGTGTTGAGGTGTGCTTTGATGTTCAGGCTATGTTCCACCTCATTCCATAAGGAAATACATTAAAATGGGTGCAGTATAGGAGAATGGGGTGAACTCTGGGGCCAAAGTGTCCAAGGCGCACTCAATGCTTGCCACTGGCTGCAGGGTGGAGGGTGGAATGGCATGAGTATTACTGTCGACAATTCCAAGTCACACCCTGACACCTGTCAGTCCCTACAGGGTAGGGTGCTGTGTAAAAACCCTAACACCCTGGGTGTTTCTTGGTATTTTTACTCCAAGTTTTCAACATGGACTTTTGTGATCCCACTGCATGAACAGTGACACAATCAGTTTGTTAGCCAAAAGGTGATTTTGTTCAGCGATTGCACCATTTGGTACCATAGATGCGAAAACACATTTTGAACAGGATGAAAATGACAGCTGTACTGTTCATGAGGAGGTGTAAATAATGGCAATGTTGAAAATCTGAGTAAAATATAAAAATCTGGTGAAGTCACAAGTGTGCATAGAAACTGTGCAACACACACCCATAATGTAATTCGCTTTGAGATGTTTTACAGCAGATTTTCAACACAGGCATTTTGGGACCTTTGCTCGTGAACAGTGTCACAGTGATTTTCTTAATCTATCCCGAACACTGATTTCCCACAGCGACTGTACTATTCTCTTGCGCGGAAGTGCGAAAACACATTTGGCCAGGGTGTGAAAATGACAACTGTACTGTTCATAAGGAGGTGTGGAAAATGCCAGTGTTGAAAATCTGGACTGAAAGATTACGAATTCATGAACTTACGAGGATGCGTGGAAATTGCACAATGCACACCTCGTAACGCAGTCATTTTATGGACTTTTTCACCACATTTTCAACTATAGCCAGTTTGAGACCTCTGCTCATGAACAGTTTCACTGTGATTTTCTTAATTAGTCCGACATTGATTTACATGAACCGACACGCTTGTAAGCTACATATGCGAAAACACATTTGAGATGCAGTATGAAAATGACAGTTGTACTGTTCATAGAGGTCTGGTAAGTGGCAATGCTGAAAATCTGAAGTGAAAATATTAAAATGCACTCAAGTTACGATCGTGTTTAGAAGTGCACAACGCACGCCAGAAACAGTCATTTTGGGGAATTTTTCACCAAATTTTCAACATACGGTTTTGGGGACCTAACTCATGAACAGTGTCACTGTGATATTCTTAATTTGTTCTGAACATTGATTTTGCACACCGACTGCACCATTGTGCGTGAACAGCGGCGGATGGATGGGGGTGCTCGCATCTGAGGGGTTAAGTCCAGAAGACGCCTGGGCGAAATGGAGTGCTGAACAGGATCTCCTTTTTGGTCACTATACCCAAGTGCACCACCTCTGTAAATGGTGGGCAGGTGGTTGGGGCGCCCCAGGAGTTCTATCCAACCCGAGTTGTGTTTCTGTAATGCCAGGTCCATTGTGAACAAGACTTCCATTATAGCAGACTTGGTGGGCTACAGCTGGACCTGACTTGCATCACCAAACCTGGTTGGACAGTAATGCTGGCCCAGTTGTTGAGGCAGCAGTTCCAGCTAGGTATTCGTGTGATACACCGCCTCGAGATTGGATCGCAGGGTGGGGGTTGTGGGTCTTTCAAGACCGAATTGGATCTCACTAGTGTTCCAGTGGAGGAGACCAGATCCTTTGAATGTGTCATAGTGGCGGTGGGAGCTATAGGATAGCACTTGTTTATCGTCCACCCGTGATGAGAAGCTATTCCTTAAGGAAGTGGCAGACTTCGCTGTTGACCTGATATTTGAGTCACCCAGGTTGATGGTGCTGGGTGACTTAATGCCTGGATTGACGATGAACTCTCTAATTTGGTCAGCACTTCCTCCAATTGATGTGTTCATTGGGCCTCTCACAGGTGGTTACCTCTGCCACTCATAAACATGGCCATTCGCTGGATCTGGTCTTCTTGCTGGGGATGGAAGCCTCCGATGTGGGGTGGAACCTGTCGGTTGGTCTGATCATCACACTGTGAGATTCAATTTCTGCACCCCATGTGAGGCCTACCCCTGTGGAGATGGTCAAGTACTGCTCTTTATGGGATGTTACTCCTGAAGGCCCAATTGCGGTTCTTGACCTATCAGAACTTCCTGGGATGAGCTCTAATCCTGAAGAGTTGGTGCTAACCTATAATAAGGCTGTTACCACTGCTTTGGATTTAATTGCTCCCACCTGCGTGCACCCTCTCCCTTTGCCCTCGATCCCTTGGTTTGATCATGATCTGGGGAGATCTGCGGCGACTAGGGCATGAAGTTGGAGAGGGCTGGCAAAAATCCAGCTTAGATCTGACCATCTTAGACTCCTAGAGCACTACAAACTCTATCAATCAGCAATTTCTCATAAGAAGGCAGTATTCCATTCTGGAGAAATTGCTGCTGCAAGATCGACCAGCCCAGCTCTTTCGAACAGTAGATGAGTTGTGCAACCCACCTGTCTGCAGGTTCGGTCGAGCCTTTTCACAAATACAATGTGAACAGCTTGCTCAATTCTTTGCAGATAAGGTGGCTGACATCAGGCTCTAGACTTCACAACACCCGTCATGGGAGTTGCTGTGGTCCAGCCTACGGTTACAAGTACCCATTCACCTGGAGTTCCTTCGAAGGCCGAAAATTGATGGTGTTATGAGGATTGTCCAGGGTATGCATACCACAAGCTGTGGTTTAGGCCGGGTCCCACTGGCCTGATTATGGGCTGTGGTGAGGTTATCATCCCAGTTCTAGCTAGGATAGTCTGGTGCTCCTTAGACTCTGGTGAATATCCCGCTCTTTGAAGGAAGCTGTGGTGACACCAGTGTTGAAAAGGTTCTTTGGACCCAGACTCCTAGCTACTACAGACCTATCTCAACCTCCCTTTGTGGGGAAGGTTATCGAGAAAGTGGTGGCAGTCCAGTTGGACAACCATTTATCTATCCATAACATCTTCGACCCTCTTCAATCAGGTTTTCGAAAGAGACATAGCACTGAGACTGTGCTGGTTCAGGTGCTCAATGATCTCCTGATGGCAGAGACCAGAAAACGGTCCATTTTGGTCCTTCTGGATTTGTCAGCAGCATTTGACACCGTGAACCATGGGGTGCTGCTCGAGCACCTGAGATGCATCTGTGGGTTGTCGGGTGTGGCACACATATGGTTTACCTCTTTCCTCACAGGTAGAACTCAGAGGTTTATATCAGGGATATTTTCCTCCCTGACCTGACTGCCCTGTCCTGTGGGGTGCCTTAGGGCTCTGTGCTGTCCCCATGTTATTTGCGGTGTACATGCTTCCTCGGAGACATTGTAAGATGATATGGGCTGGAGTTTCATTGTTATGCCGATGATACCCAGCTCTATCTGTCTTTGCACCTGACCAGAATAGAGCACTCTCAGTGTTTAACAACTGTCTCAGCGAGATCCAGGGTTGGATGAGGTCCGCTGGTTGAAGTTGTACTCTGGGAAGACAGAGGTGATGGTTGTGGATCCTGGCGCGGATTGAGGGCGGGGGCAAATCAAACCTCAGGTTTATTCCTGGGGATGTGGAACCCCAGCTTCTGAACAGTGCGAGACCTGGGGTGATCCTTGATGATCAGCTGACATTGCGGCGCAAGTGTTGGTGGTTGTTAAGGTATCTTTACCATCTTAGGAACATCGCCAGGATCAAGCACCTTATTCCATCTGGTGACCTGCCTACTTTGATCCACGCCTTTGTGACCTCCCGTTTGGACTACTGCACCCTCTACTTTGGGCTTCCTGGGGTTGATATCCACCGCTTGCAGCTAGTGCAGAACTCAGCGCCTGGTTGTTAATGGGATTCCACGTTATTCCATATTACACGGGTAGCTGGCGGATCTGCACTGGCTGCCTGTCCAGTGGCGGATCACCTTTAAAGTCGGATTACTGATATATAAAGCCCTACCGACTTGGGCCCTGATTACCTGAAAGATCTTCTGGTGCCTTACCTTCCGATCGACCACTCCGCTCAGCCAGCGAGGTGTTGCTAGAGATTCCGTGGGTAGTTTTAAAATCTTCCGGCACCGGCGCTTTTAGCTTTATGGCGCCGACCCTCTAGAATTCTCTCCGTTGGATTAGAGATGCAAGACGGTGAAGGGCTTTAAAAGGGCCTAAAATCCTTTTTATGGAAACAGGCATTTGGTGATGATATAGATTTTAACTAATGCTGTATACTTTAGCTTGGATTTTAATTTGTTGTATGATGTTTTATGACTGTTATTTTTAATGTGCCTTGATTTTAGAAAGGCGCAAAAGAAATAAAGTTTATTATTATTATTTATTATTATATTGTGCTCTACATGTGCAAAAACACATTTCAGGTGAGATGTAAAAATGACAGCTGTAATATGCATAAGAAGGTGGGTAAAATGGCAATGCTGAAAATCTGGAGTGAAAATATTAAAAATGCTCGAAGTTACATGCATGCATAGGAACTGCATAACGCATGCTCGTAAAACAGTAATTTCTGGAATTGTTTCACCAAATTTTCAACATAGGGTTTTTGGGCCCTACCTCATGAACTGTGACACTGTTGTTTCGATAATCAGTCCTGAAAGGTGGTTCCACGCAGTGACTGCAAAATCACTTTTGGACGAATAACAAAATGACAGTGATTGAGTTCATGAGGTGGGTTCCCAAGAAATGCACCAAAGCTGAAAAAAATAATTTATGCCACTATACAGCTTACTGGCATTTCTTCAGTTCACGACGGCTTTGAAGAGTGCAGACTTGTTCGGTCCACGAAGATCATCCCAGCTGGGCTCAGAGGTTAAATATATGGGGTGAAGGGGGGTGTGGGGAGGTGGTGTGCAGTGGTGGATGCAGGTTGGGGGCATGAAATACCCTGAGGACCGTTTTCTGTTTTACAGGTTTTACAATAAATAGCCAACGTGGGATGCTTTATTGCATGCTGGGGTGGGCTTCAGCATGCCGGCACACCAGGGTGCTTCTCTTTGGGGAATGCTGGAGCCAATGGGATTGGGCACCCCATCAGCCATACACTGTGCTTGTGCTTGGGAGGGAGTGTGCATTAGCAGAGGGGATTGGGCACCCCTCAGCACACAACAAATGAGGGGGCATCAAGCCGACAGAGATTGGGCTACCCTGTCGGCGAACCCGCGTGGAGTGCATGCTGACAGGAGGATTGGGCACCCTGGTCAGCTTTCTGTTTATTTATTGAAATGTTTCACCAGGAAGGCACACTGGGCGGCCCGGTGGTGGCTTTCGTTGGCTTCCTGGGGACTGTGAGAGGCCGACAGAGAAGCCGGGTGCCATGGGTTCACCACCAATCATTGTTTTGGTAGCTTGTAATGCACTAAAACAGCTGATTGCATGGTGACATGCGCCTGAATTTCCTGACACATTTAGGCATTCTCCCTAACTGTTGAAAAATAATGTTTCTTGCACATGCATGCAAGCAACATAGAAATGGGCCTTTAGCCCCTTTCTGAACAGCTCAACTGTCGGGCCTCCTGATAGCAGATAGTAAGGTGTTCTGCAGGGTCAGCTCAGCGCACTGAAAGCACAGTTGCACAATGTTTTTAGCCTAACCCTGGGAACAGCAAAGAGGCCCTGGTTGAGGAGCAGAGGAACGGGCTAAGGGGACAGGTTTTAGGAGATCAGCCAGATAACCAGGGCCCAGCTGCCAATTCTAGAGTATGGAAGCTGTAGTCTACCAGAATGCAAACAACCATTTACTAGAAAGATTAAATGTAACTTATCACAAGAAGGCAAGATTCATCCTCAGAATCACATGGGAGTAAAACTCTCGATTTTAAAACCACACTACAATCAGAATACACTGAAGACTGCAACTGTAATTACATTGTAATTGACTGACTGAATGATCATCTAGGAGTGTAAAACGCTCCCAGGCCGATAGCTGCTGCATAGGTTCAAACTTTGTGTCTGACTGTCTCTCCTATTTTGAATGTCAAAATTAATCTAATGTGTTTAACCACAAGATAACTTTGAAAAATAGGCCCATGGTGGTCCTAACTGTTCTTATCCTGTCTAAAATAAAGATTTCTACTACAGTTCTACTACATGAAGGTTACAAAGTTCAGGACCAACATTTACACATAATATACAAAGAGTGGTTAGTAAAGAACTATTTGAAGGCATTTTCTTTTGCCAGCTAACAAATGTTACTACTTGTCTTGCTTCATTTGAGGTAAGTGATTATACTTTGGAGCCAGACATCCCTTTGGAGTGCAGTCATGTCAGAAACTAGAACCTAAAACCAGATAAAAAGTTATATGTTGCAGGAAATCAGATTAGTTGTGGAATTGTGCCACTTGGACAAGAATGAGGATGCACTTGGGGAGGGTTTAACTATCTGCAGCTGAACAGAAGTATAAATGGTAGTGGGGAGGGGAGGGTTGGATAGGCAGGTGGACACAGACCAACACAGGAAACGTGGTTTGGGTCAGAAATATTGTTTGCTGAACAGGCCAGGAAATGTTATGCTCAGCGCTCAGGTTAAAGTCAGGTCATTAAACGTAGTCACCCTTTTCCTTTAAAGCACACTCATTTTTTATTCAGCATTTAGCATTTGTACTTTCAGGAGTTTCTGTTTTAGCATTAATACTGAGGGAACTAAGGTACAGTCTTGTTATAAGTGCACCCTACATGTCAAGCAAAAATGTCCTTATGACTGGGATGTTCTTATAAAGGGCTTCACTGAAATCAGTGAAATCCATGTAAAATCTATGGTTAACTCATGAATCTGGGCTCACACTAATTTTCAGAGAATCAATTATTAAGAGTAATAAAATGTAACTTTTTGAAAGAGCTCTTGCCCAAACATTTATGATATTGTTGTCAATCTCATTCAGTGTCACAGCTAACCATGAAAGAATACATGCTGCCTTATTCATAATGCATCTTACACACACCCATTCACTATGTTAGTGACTGTTAAAGAAAACTACATGAAAACATTATAAAAACACACGGGCTCGATTCTCAAACAAGTTAGAATGCTAGCCCGGGTGCACTGAAGCTAATCACGATGTGACTTGTGCCATTCCCTCATTGGCAATTGGGATTCTCCATCCCACGTGCTACATGCCACAAGTTAGACCAGCTTTTGTTGGTCTAACTGCAGACTCTTTATGGGGTTTGTGCTAAATATTTGGCATAAGCCACTGTAAAGGGTAATGTGTTGCAGATGCATGCGACTTTTGTGAATGGGCACAACGGTGTAAGCATGTTCAGGGCAGCGCCTGGTTTGACGCAGGGCTTGTGAAAGCTCTGCATCAACCTTTGAATCAAATGAATCCATATTGTTAATTGGATTTTCATTTCTCTGGTGATCCCTAACGTTCTGTTGCCTGTGTCTGTAGCAAGTTTTTTTTTCTTTTCTCTGGAAGTTTATGGCCCCTGGGTAGCTATTCACTCTTCTTTTTATTGCCATTAATCTGTTGGAATTTTCCCAGAATGCCTCTGGGAATGATATGAATAGACCTTGCATTAGAACTAAGAACCCAGGATCCTAGTTATAATGTACTGTAAAACATGAAATTTTCACTGTAAAATAATTTTGGTATTTTGCTGAAATACTAATTTGTGCTTAAATAAATTTATGCTAATTGGTGTTATTAGTATTGCATTTCTGTTTGCGCTAAAATTACTTTACTAAAAATAACTAGTTTTGCAGTAGTTACACCATCTAAATGCAACTGGTTGAGAAAGTTAACTGCTTTGAATAAGTGTTTGCCCTCTCCCCAGCCAAAGTCAGATTTTTTAAGTACCAACTGCTGTTATTCTGGATGCCTTTGATAATTGGGTAAGTCTTTTTTTTTTTTCTTGCCGATTATCAAAGACTATTCTGATGGCAAGTTTCTTTGTAAAGTGCTGTTACTGTGTGATTATAAAGCCAATTCACCTTCAAAGGTCTAATTGACATAATTTCCAGGGACATTCTGAGAATATTCCAACAGCTCAAAGGCAATAAAAGAACCCTACAAAGGCTAGCCCAGATGCCATAAAACTGATAGAGAAAGTGGAAAAAGATAACCTAGTCACAGACACATGGAACAGAATGCCAGGGGCTATCTGAAAACAAAAGCACAATGCACAGCATGTGTTTTTATAATTTGCACATGTAGTTTTCTTTAACAAGGAAACTTTTATCACTATTCATCTCAGGCTTAGGACACTCAGAGGTGATAACAACCACCTGTCACTACCACTGGGAGAAAATTCTTCTTATATCTGGGCTTTACTGCCATTGAAAATAATGGGCAAAACTTGGACATCCAGAAAATGTTCTTATAAATGGGATGTTCTTATATCCGATGTTCTTATAATATGGTTCCACTGTATATGTAGCTTTGCATTTGAGCAGAAGGATCTGGGAGAGTTACATTTCTTAGTTCACAGTTTATCACTGCCACAGAGCACTATGACAAATCTTTCCCTCTGGGCTTTGGGCCACTTCTGATACTCATGTTTCCAACTGAGTATGTGGCTGTCCAACTCCTTCTAAAGAAACCCCATGTGGCATTAGTGGTTCAGGTTTGATTCAGGTGTTTATTTAAAAATATATACAAAATGCTAAACATTTATAACATACATAAAATGCCCACATAAATATTGATAAAATATGTTCTTGAATGAGACTATTGAGCAGACACATCTCTTACTAATTCATTTTACAGACACCTTATATGCAAATGAAGACATAGCATAAACTGTAGATTCTGAGGTGATGAACAATAGATTTCTGAGTTAATTTATCTGATTATATTTTCCTATGGCTTTGGGTAATAATGGCATAATCCACTTTTCTCTTCTGTTCATAAGTTTACAATCAAATACCACATGAGCAACAGTCAATCTTGTATTATTATAACACTGTGACATCAATGGTGCCCTGGAGTTTGCCCCACATTATGTGGAGAAACATTTACAGTTGCTAAGGGCCAGTGGGCAGCACTAATGATGATGGGTGTCCATCATTGGCAGAACCGGGTGCTTTTTGCCCTTTGCAAGTTTCACCAGTACATAGGAGTCAAACATTGCAAATAACAGCACTAAGTGCAGGCATAATTGTGTTAGAAACAGGAAAGAGGGACAGAGGCTAGGGATTGAGTCTCCACTGGGTGGTACAGGGGCAAATAGGGGTGGGGCATGGATGGTTGCCAGAGTGGTAGGCTGGGCTCACCAGTGGTGGACGGAGATGAGGAATGGGTGGCGGGTGATGTGGGGAAGCAATGCAAGGTAGGCATTGTCAGATGTTCACATATGTACTATATTGTATTAATGCCCAGGACCACCTTGAAAATGAGCTTGCTCAATGGTGTTTATGCCTGGTTAAATAAAGTGATTAATTGATTGATTGATTGATGTAGTTGATGGAGTGGGTGAGCTGTGGGAGGTTGACAGTTTATTGTAGTGTAGACTATGCAGGTAGGTATTTTGTGGGTAGGGGTTTGTTGAAGAGAGGTGGGAGGAGGTGCGGAGGCAGTGGATGGGTGGTTAGAGCCAAGGGGTGGGTGGGATAGCATAAGGGCCCTGAGCATGGTCTAAGTCGCGACAGACAGATTTTGTTTAGTTCTAGCTGAGAATGAAGCCTAATTTTAGTTGTCTGAGCTTGGTGCATTCTAAGATTATTGGTGGGCAGCTCATTGAACCACTTTGGGCCAAGAAAGGCAAGTGATCTCTGTGCCATTTAGTACATGAATGGCACCTGGAGTCCCCCCACTCCTAGTCTGCTTAAGGGTGAACACTTTTGCAAAAAGCCTGTTAGTGGACTCAGGCAGCCCTTAGCAAGGCTTTTTGATAAGCATGCAAGGTTGGAGTTGAGCTCGGAGGTGGAGTGGGAGCCACCCTGTCTCAATGAAGAGGGAAAGTGTGGGTAGAGAGATCAGCACTCAAGGTGAAGTGACAGGCCTTGTTTAGGAGGTACTGACTCTCTTGAGGGCAGTGTCAGAGCCTGCTCCATAGATTGAGGGCCCATAGTCAATGGTGGCTAGTACTGAGCTACTTATGGCTAATTTCAGAGCCATAGGTGATAGGGGTGCTGTGGTGGTACAGAACATCTAGTTTCATGTTGGAGGTCTTGATTCGTGGTCAATATGACTGGAGAAATTGAGAGTGTTGTTGAGTAAATTCCTAGGTATTATACTCGGAGACATGTTCAAGAGGGTCTCCTTAGGGCTCAGGATTTGCAGTGGGCTGAACTTCTTTTGTTTGGGGAACTGTGAACAGCATGCTCATTTTTTGTGGTTGAGCAGGAGCTTGTTCTTGCAGAACCAGGATTCAAGCTTATGGTAGCTGTCCTGCAGTTCAGTGGTGATGGGATGCAGGCCTCTGCCTGGGGCGGATATGACAGCATCGTCAGCATAGAGGACAATGTGTGCAGGGCAGGCAGAGGGAGGGTATTTATGAACAGACTAAAGAGTAGAGGGGCTGAGGATAGATCCTGGGGACTCCTAGGCTCATCTCCGTTGGCTCTAGTATTGTCTCCTATTCTGAGTTGTTGAGTTCTATGGGAGAGATAACTTCAACCAGTCACCATGCTTGGAGATAGCCAGTTGATGACAAGCTGCTGAGGAGAAGGTGGTGATTCACTGAGTCAAAGCCTTTGTGAGGTCTATGAATATAGACCCCACTGCCATCCCTTTATCCAAAGCGTCATAGAGCTGGGAGGTGTATTCGACTAGTGCTGAAAGGTGGAGTGTTTTTATGGAAACCATGCTGTTGAGGGCTGAGCAGATTATACTTCTCCAAGTACTCAGTGAGCTGGTCTCGACCATCCTTTCCAAAGCTTTCGGGGGATTAAGATTGGCCTGTAGTTAGATGTGTTAGTTCTGTCTCCAGTTTTGAAGACCAAGGTAACTAGTGCCAGCTTCCAGGCATCTGGGAACACACTCGACATAAGGGAGGAGTTAAAACCTTAGTGATGGGGTCAGCTATCTCCTCCTGGTTAGGGTGACCAGCTTCAGGTTGATTAGGTCACTCCCTTCCTGGTCTTGCCTAGGACCTGCTTGACATATTTGATTGTCTCAGTTCTTGAGATCTGCTTGAAATAGAAGCGGTGGTAGTCCGCAGCACCTGTAGGTGTGGGTGTATCCGGACCTGGGGCTGCTCTGTTGGTGGCACAAGATATTCACCATTAATACACCAGTCAGATCCATGAATGCTAAATTGAAGGTGTTCACGATATCAAGGGGTTCCTGGAGCATCCCAGTATTTGAGGTGATCAGGTCTGGTGGTGCTCTCAGGGACCAGTTAGTGATTTCAAGAGTGCCAGAAATATTTACCCAGCCCCATAATTTGTTTAGTTGGCCCTTATAGTAGCTTGGTGAACAAGTCTTGTGCAGTTGTTTCTGGCAGCCCTATAGGCAGACAAGTCAGCATGCTTGGCTGTCAACTTGGCCTACCAGAGATTGTCTCTTTGGCACATGAGCACAAGTAGTGAGCCTGAGAGCCAGGGGTTTGTAGTACCTTTAACCTTCTTGACTCTGATGGGGGCAGATATGTCACAGGCCTGGGTGAAGGTCCTGAGGAAGTAGTCCAGGGCCTGGTTCCCATCAAGGCTCTGTCGACTCAGGGACCAATCAATCAGTTTTAGGTGTAGTTTGAAAGCTTCCAGAGTCCGGCTTTTAGGGTGCGGTTCTGAAGGATACTTTGGAGGTTGCTAGAGAACTTATTTGTCCATATACACAAGACTGGGGAGTGGTCACTGAGGCTGTCTGGTAAGACAAAATCCTCAGAGATGTGTTCTGGGTGGGAGGATAACAGCCAGTCTATGAGTGTGTTGGTTCGGTTCGGTAGTTGAGGCGGGTGGCTTGTGTTACCATTTGGGTAAGGTAGAGTCCAGAAATCTGGTGTCATGCGGAGCTTCTCCTGAGAAACCTAGTTGATGTTAAAGTCACCGACTATGACCTGTTCCACTTTTGCCCAGCATCTGCTGGTTCCTATAGTATTTAAGGCGGTGGCTTGCTGACCTGGGGTTATGTACACTATGGTAAGCATAAGGACTTTGTTTTGCTGCCCTATGGAGAGTTTTAAGTTTAGGATTTGAGTCTCTTTCAAGTGCATACTGCTATGCATGATCTGGGATTTGATATCACATTTGACATAGACTAAGCATCCCCCCACGCTTAGACAGTCTCTCCTGCCGCTAAGAGGTGTGTACCATTGAGGGCGATAGTGGCATCTGGGAGATAGTGGGGTCCAAAAGGAGTAATATTCTTCTTTTGGACCCCATCTTCATCATCCATTTCTTCTTCCTCTTCCTTTTTTTTGAAATTCAAAATGCTTAGTATTTTTAGGCATATACACAGAACAGGACAAAATACAAGACATTACAATACACACCCTCAACTCCCCATGGCATCAGCTTGTCTAGCTGTTAGAAAGCGATTCAATACCCTATATCGGGATGTTTATACAGAGTACAGGGTTTGCAATTTGCTCAGAATCTTCAAACTTGGGCAAAACAATTATTCACACTAGCAATGATCTTTTCCACAGATAGGTTAAACAGTAATTCTGCAGCCACTGGGAATAAGGTATGTCATCCCCATCCAACCAGTGCCTAAGTACCAATTTCTTCACTGACATGGCTATCCTTGCTAGGTGAAACTTCCTCTCTATAACAGGTATGAGAGAGTAGTCCCCACTAGACAGGCTAGTGGTTCTATATAGTCCGCTAGGCCCAGTAAGGGGTCCACCCTCCGTTTCATGAGGACCAGAGTGGTGCTATCTTAGGGCAGTCCCAAAAAATGTGGTACAAGGAACCAATGCCTTGCTTGCAATGGTTGCAGGTTGAGTTGGGGCCCTACCTATTTAGCCAGTTTTGCTGAGTATAGTACATGTTGTGAATAATTTGAAACTGCATTAGCAGCAATCTGTCCTGAGTTATAAACCTGTGAGTATCTCTGCCAGATTTTGGTCCAGTTGACCGTATTCCTGGAAACTGAGCGATCCAATATTTAGATGATCTGTCCAGTTGTGGGAATGCCCTCCAATAGACTGGAGTAGATTCTGGAAACTACATGTGATTCTATGGCAAGTGAGCTTATGTACTGAAGAAACCTCCCTCTTCCACTGCTTCCTGCATTAACTGTGAGTTAGCTATCATGTGCCTAATTTGGAACACTTTAAAGTTCGAGTAGGGACCTAAGTTATAACCTCTGATAATATCCATTGTTGCATGAAGCTGTCCATTTTCCCACAAGTCTGTTATTAGTTTCCCAGCCAGCTGTGGAAGCCAGGAGATGTTAACCATTTGCCCTCCTATCTTGAAATTTGGGTTTCCATTAAAGGTTGGTTCAGGTCCTGGGTATGTCTATAAGCTAGAGGTACACATCTGAGCATGAACTTTCACGAAACTCCTATTGGATTGTCTTTCAGTGCTAAAGGAAGAAGTTTGCGGTATATGCAAGAGAACAGGGGGATAATCCCATCCTTTATGAGATCCTTCAGTAGTAACCATAAGGGACTGTACTGGCCCGGACCTAAATCTGCAACTTGACCTAACCATCTCAGGTATTTTAGCGTGACTCACCCAGTAGCAAAGTTTGAAATGGGAAAGTCTCAGCCCCACTTTAATTTTAGAGGCGGTTAGTCTGCTATAAGCCATACGGGCCTGCCTGTTTTCCATATAAATGTGGTGATCAGGAGTGTAACTTAGAGAACCATGAATGTGGCAACCACAAATTAAACATGTTGAGGGATAAAATATTCGAGGAGTATATTCATTTTGACTAGACTTATTCTGCCCCAGACCGACAGCAACAACTTCATCCATCTGTCTAAATCCTGTTTGATGATCTGAGCCAGCACCTCTAAGTTACAATCCTGGAGGTTTGCATCTTTTGTTAGGAGTAATACCCAGATATTTAAATTTTTGTACTCCCACTGCACTCCTAGGCCTTCCACTACATTTTGGGTGACCATATTTAAGGGAAGACTCTAGTTTTCTCAGTTTAGTTTGTAATTTGATAATACTCCAAATTCCTGGATCAGTTGTAGGGCTCTGCACACTGATGCTCTTAGGCTCAACAGATGGAGGAGTATATCATCAGCATATGCTGACAGTTTAAACTCTCGAGAGCCAATAGTTATCCCCTGGATCTCTGGGTCTATTTTGAGTAAAGCCAGGAGGGGTTCCAAGTACAGGTTAAATAAAAGAGGAGATAGCAGGCATCCCTGTCTGGTGCCCAAGTAGAGAGGAAACTTAATGAGAAGGTTCTATTGCAATATATACAGGCACTAGGTGTAGTGTATAAAGATTGGATACATTACACGAAGAGAGAGGAGGAAGCTGAACCTATGTAGCGTTCTAAAAAGAAAATTCCAGTCCACTCTATTGAAAGCTTTCTGCATCCAGAGACATCAATACAGCAGCAGATCGTTGTCCCAGGATGCAGAGAATATATGATCCAATTTCTCAGGTGATCTGAGGAAGACCTGCCTTCCATGAAGCCCACCTGTTCTGCGAGACTAAAAAGGCATAACCTGACCAAATCTAGTAGCCAAGATTTATGAGTATCTTAAGATCATAATTCAGGAGTGATATTGGTCTGTAGTTCTGAGACTAGGTCTGGGTCCCCCCCTCTTTTTCAATACGACTATCAGGGCTTGAAGAGGTGAGGATCACAGCCCTCTCCTGTTAATATGGATTGAAACAAATGGAGCAACCATGGAGACAGTTCTTCTCCCAGTTCCTTATAGAAATTAGGAGAGAATCCATCCGGGCCAGGGGATTTATCCAGTGGTAGGTGTGGATTGCTGAGCGAATCTCTGCATCTGTGAGAGGAGAGATCAGCAGGGCCGTTGTTCTTGGAAAGACTAGGTGAGGCAGTCCTTCCAGGTATGTGTCAATTCAATCTACTGATGGGGTAGGGCCTGATACTGTATAAGTCTGTATAGAATTCTGGAATTCTGCCATGATATCCCCTGGGCTTGTTTGAGGGTACCATCAACCTGCAATTTAATTGCATTTACCAATCTTGAGGCTTCCTGTTGTTTGACCCTTAGTGCTAACAACTTTCCTGCCTTCTCTCCCTGATCTATGTATGTAGAGTTTGTTTTAGAATGCATACTCAGCCTTTTCCCCAGCAAATCATTATAATTAGCTCAGAATGAATAAGCTTCCTGCTGTGTTCACTAGTGGAAGGAGAGAGATTTTTCTACTTCTCTAATACTCCTCAATAGTTCTTGCAACTGTTGTTCTATTTCCTTCCCTCTAGAGGCAATCTTTATAGTTCATCCCTCAGGAAGCACTTCAACCCCTACCCATATCTGCTTGGCCTGTAGTATTCAGGTTATCTTTTTTTTTTTAATTTTTCTTTCCCACCCCACCTCCTGAACTCTTTCAGGAGTGGTCACATGTTCCTGGTCCTTATCCCACCCATCTGAAGCCCCTCTCACCCCTTCCATGCACCACTGCTGCTGCCCTCGCTCGCTCTGAGTCCCTAGAGGCAGGACCACCAGATACACTCTTCCTAGTGCTCTATCTATTAATCCAGTGTGGCAGAGCATGGTGGATGGGAGCACACAGGCAGTGAGAAGAAGGCCCGACCCTGGGCATGGTGGACCGACCCCCATACCTTCCATCACCTATCAGGAGGCGGAGGGTTTTCAATTTTCCTCATTCTGCCCTCCGCCACCCCCAGGCAAAGCCGCGACATGCAGTGATGCCAGGAACATCTTGTCATGGCTCTGCAGCCCTCTAGCCAAGCTGTATAGTGTTGCAGTTCCTCCGGTCTCCATGGTCCCTGGATCCCCGAGGAAGGAGAGCTGTTATCCGGATGCTCGATCCTTCCTCTCCCTGCCAACCCCTGGAAGCCCAGGCTCGCTCCTGAATCCGGTTGCCAGTGTGGCGTGAGATGTGGCATCCAGCGCTTCAAACCTCAGCGCCACCGGGCCATAGTATTCAGGTTATCATCTGTAGTGTTTAATACAGGACTTTAACCTTTCCACTACCCATTTGTCTTTTAGTAGACAATTGTTAATTTTCCAGACTGTCTCAATCTGCTGGTTAGGGTTTAGAGACAGGGTACAGGTCACTAGTGAGTGGTCTGAGATGACTTCTGGAGAGATTTGGCATTCCATGAGGCCTGGGAGGAGCTGTTTACTTATTAAGAAATAGTCTATGCGGAGGAGGTCCCATGCACTGGGATCAAAATGTATTCCCTCAACTCCGGATTTAACACCTTCCAGGGATCGCTTAACCCGGTTTGTCTGTCAGGTCCCTAATGGCTCGCTGTGCTGGGATAGTCCAGCCTTTGCTTTGCCTGTTTTGCCTGCATCTGGGGAAAAGGTAAGTTCAAGTCACCACTTAGTGGAACAGGAGCAGACAGAAAAGGCAGCAGAATATTGAGCAACTCCATAAAAGAGGGGGTATCTGTATTAGGTCCGTGAATGGAGCCAAGAACTATGCTAGTCCTTTCCACTGTACCAATAATAAATAAATATCTTCCCATGGGATCTCGAATACATTGACTGCATTGAAACCCTACATTTCTTGTTAATAAAATAGCAACCCCTCTGCTCTTGGTGGATGACCCAGCTGCATAAACCTGACTAATATGTAGCTATCAGCATGTTGTTCTGTTTCAAGTAAGTGTCTCCTGAGGAAGAAAATTTGTCCTTTGACCACTTGCAGATGTTTTAGAACTCTGTACCACTTGTTTTGCTGTGCATCCTTTTCACATTCCAAGAAATTTCCTATAACTGTTAGCCATGTAATTCTAACTCATCTGTCCTTGGTTGATCAAATATAGTACAATAACAAGAACTCCCTTGCCGATGCCATGGTGCCCCCACCCCACCTTTCCCCAATACAAAACAATATACACCATCCAGACCTTCCCCATCCCCACACCCTCCTTCCTTGCATGTTGTGAATACATCTTGTATGTATATTCGCCTATATCGAGCCAGCCCCAATCCCCTGTTAACACTGATCCGCTAAATTGACCGGGTGGTGGTCAGGCCCCTCCTCGATACGTGTGTGATACTGCAAGCCTCAGCTTTCACCATCCCCCCTTGCCTCCTTCACACCCATCTAGTAAGCTGAAGGAGAGAATTAACTCATCTCCCCATGGGCACGGGGTCAAAATGCTGTAATCGTTGTGAAATTTCTCTTTTTTTGTTGTTCTGTGGGGGCTCTGCCCTACACCTCCGTTACAGGGGACTGGTCTGGACTCCCCCACTAGGATTCTAACTCCAGGGGCCAACTCAGAGTGCACAGGTCTGGTACAGCCATAATGCCATACGCTATTAAGCTGACGACATTATGACCCGCACGCCTCAGTGGATAGCTGATCCCTAGATCCAGAGGAAAAGTCAGCACTTATATTAAACTAATCTGAATACAGTAGATAACAATCCCCACAGGGAACAGCATGGGGGTGCCTCCCCACCCCTAAAATGCCTCAGCTTGGGATTTTCTGTTACCCTGGCCACTTAGTCAGGCCTGACTGAAGTGATGTCCAGATGGATCACTGCATTTGCACAAGGAGAAAACTACTGAATTATCCCCTTCCCACCTAATGGTATCCATAATAATGTTTTCTCCCTTATCCTAATATTGATATCAGTCTAATAGTCCTGTTCGATGCCCAGAAATGCTAGGAGGAGAAGAGATCCATAAATTAGTAACCTTAGTAACAATAAACTTTGTGGAAACATTTATAAAACATTCCCAGTCAAAGGCAAAACTCAGTGATTTACATAAAAAAACAAACTGTATGAGCACTATATAACTTCTGCAACTGAACGCACAACTTTTGCACTCTAAACTTTGGTGTCCAGCATAATCAAAGTACTTATATACAGGCTGGAGGTCTGTTCATATCACAACCTTTCTGCAGCCTTGCAAGATTGCACTGCGAGTGGATAGCATGCCTGCAGTAATGCTGTGGCTGCACTAGGATGATGGTATGTAGCAACACGGTGCAAGGAGGCCAACAATGTCACTGGCGTTGGTGCACAAACTGTAAATGCACAGTCCCGTTATGCTGCCAGTTCTCTCTTCCTGGCTGATGTTGAATCAGTACTTTACAGGGTGGTATTAAGAAACAGCCGAGATCTTACAATCCATTCCAGCAGTGATTTGATCCCACTGGACTGTAATGAGTTAGAGCCAGACCTCCTGGGCTAAAAATACAGTTCTGTCCACCCAATATCAATCCACGTTTGGCTATAGAAATATGTTGCAGTCCTTAAGAGGAGAGCACTGTTAAACCCCTTTTCATTACCTTGCAAACCCTTAGCAGCAGCTTCTACACAAATAGACTCACCCTCTATGAGAAGAAATCACTTAAACAGGTCTGACAGTAGCGCTGTAGATCTTGAACTGGCTGTTCATTCGACTCAAACATGTGCCACTTGTCTTGTACTCTGACTTGAAGCTGACCTGGGTACATCATTCAGAAGCACACCCAAACGGGATGAGGTGGGAGACAGTGGATTGGAAAGACCCCAGTTTCTGCATACTGATGCTGGCAGATCTTGAGATATGCAAATTTTGTGGCCTTCCACTTCACCTTGTATTTCTCATCTTCATCAGGATGTGCTTGTCCAAAAGTTCATCAGACATAAAATAAATGGACAGGGGTGGGCCTCGAAACTGGCTTGGGGTGCAGAGCGTGGGGTGCAGCTCCACTATGTATGAAGGCCCATTAGAGAGGGGCCTGCAACTTTTTCAATTAGCTTTTGAGTGAATACAGTGGGAGAGGGACCTCTTCATCCTTCAGGAGGCTGATGACTACCAAATTGTTTTGGCGACTCGTCCCCTAAATCCTCCAGCTGATTCCATCTTGGACATTTGCGTTTAATGGCTACCATATCAGGGTCCATGACTGCTTTCCACTTTTCAAGTGAAATTACCCGCTTCCATGTCTCCTTGCTTGCTGGGTCACATCTACGAGTGCTCTTTCAGTGAGGATACTTGGGATGTTAGTAGGGCAAGAGTGTCTTGGAGTGGCTTCATCTCCAGAAGAAAGCTCCTCTGAAAGAGGCATGATTGCCATTTTGCTTGGTGGAGCCAGAGCTGTTTTAGAAGCCTGCTGTTCTAGCTTTCTTTGGGCCTTGTCCAGGAAGGTGGAGGAGTATTTCACGAAGCTCCTGCTTCATATTTACCTCCATTTTACGGGTTGGTGCGTTTTCCAACAATCGGCACCCAGGTAAGACTTTTAGGTCTTGTCTTCTCTTGTTATCGCTGATACAGCTGGTGATTTAAAGCTGAAAATAGGAGTGGGGAGTGGGAGGTAGGAGAAAGGTAGAGACACTGCTTACTCTAGCCAGACATCATGGACTTCCCTTCCTCCTCTTCTGACCAATAGCACCAGACTCACCACTTCCACCAACATCACATTTCCTCTGATACCATAGTGTCCACATGCTGCCTACATTTTGGCATTGCTTTGTCCTTACCACCACTACCATAAATAGATCCTCTTTGGAATAGCTGCTCTGCCTTCCTCATGCTTTCAATGCTCACCATCAGATTGTCCATCATCATCCTCTTCATCATCCTGCTGTAATACTAGCAGAATGTAGTCAACATCCATATCATCATCTAGCCCATCTTCCTCCAAATGTCAAGTTCAAGTTTATTGTTCTACAATTAAGTCATTACAAATTAAAATTAAAAACAGAATACATGAAAAACATAAATACATCTTAAAAAGCCAAAGAAAAAGTCACCGTAAAGTTATATTACACAGATATCAAAAAATAGTCTTAGAGGTTATTGCACAATGGATTGTACAAGCAGCACTCTTTTCAATATATTTCAGGAGCTCATACAGATTAATCCTATTTCTATTTATGCATTTACTACATGGTCTTTAGCTATGAACTCTTAGATGGTAGATTACATCAGCACACTTTTCCCCTAATATGTTTTAAGCATTTGGTAATCAGGTTAATCTAGCTTCCATTTATGTTATACTTTTACTTTGAAATCTTTAGCTATAGGAACTTTCCTGGCTAAGTTACATGAACTAGACCAATTCATCTCAATAGACCCAATCTTAGCTTTCCCATGATCTTTTCTAATACAGATTATAACAATCTCACATCAGCCTTTCTTGCCTTAATCGAGACATTGTGTACAAATAAGTAGTTAAAGCTTTAATTGCTACTTCATCTTTATTGTATATCAAGATTTTCACCAGTAAATGTTTATCAACAGAGATTTTTTCCAGTATCATCAACATTAAAATCGTTTTAAAGAGCAAATATCTTGGTCCATTATACCAAGGACAATTACACACACATGAATAAGGTTCTCTGGTTCACCAATATTGCAGCCGCATTAACTTTGTAGTTTATATCCTTTTTATATCTCCTACACAGTATATTACTTGGAAAGTTTCAAATTTATAGATCTAAAAACAGCTCTTAATTTAAGATCTACCAATATTTCCAAGTATGGTTGTATTCTAAAATCATCCTCATTGTTATTTACAAACCATGGTGAAAATCTCAAAATTTTAATTTTCTCTTCATCTATGGTATTCCAATAGTATTTAACTTTTTGTTGATATATTTCTCATACTGTGGACTTAGTGTAATATTTTTGATACATAATCTCTCAAGATATTTATTTTGTATCTCACCAGCAATACATAGATTATATTAAGCCATAGGGACTTGTAGCAATCTGTTATTATCCAATTTTGTTTTCCATCAAACATATCTTAGTAATTTTCTCACTAGACTGCCTAGTCAATCTAAGCCAAAATGTATGTTTTTATATCTAATAGAGCTTCTATATTGTCAAGGCCTAACTCAGCTGTAATATATGGAGCTGGGAAAGATCCAGGAACCAAGAGAGTCTTCCTCAGTACCTTATGTATAGGTACCATAAGCCTTTATCTTTTCTTTGTATCCCATATTTCAGATGCATAAGTTATTTGTGCTATATATTTGGCTCTGATAGCTAAATCATTGGTCTTATTGAAAAGCCTCCATAGGCTGCATTAAATTTTCCAAGGCCAGAGCTGTATTGTTTTGTGAGAGCACCCCTTCTATGTGTTTATTCCAAGTACCTTTTGTTGTCATTGTTAAACCAAATAGACATACAATTTTACTAGTCTATTTTATGGATCCCATTGTCCAAGAACCTGATGATTTCTTTTTCCAAAAATAACTATCTGTGTCTTTGCTTTATTTACCTGTAATTGAGATCATTAGATATTTTAAGCAAATGATCAATCTGGTTCTGAAGATTTTTCTAGTCAAAGAAAATAGTAATATATCATCCACAAATGCTAAAATAGAACATTTTGGATTGAGATTTTGGACAATCATATCATATGTCTCAAGTTTCTTATAAGGGTATCAATGTATATTGAAAATAGAATCAGAGCTAGGACACATCCTTGTCTCACTCCTCTAGTAGTCTCCATGTGTCTGGTTAACTGACCATTTGCTCCATATCTGATTTTTGTCACTGTATTTGTATAAAGCGTTCTAATTATATGTATAAGCTGTGTATCGATACCCTTTTGCATCATGGTGTTCCACAGCGTACTTCTATTAATGGTATCAAAGGCTGGTTTAAAATCTATTAATATTACATAGATTTGTTGTTTTCATATATTAAGATATTTTTCAAGTATTTGGAAAATATATAACAATTATCAATTGTATTGTATCCTGCCCTGAAACCGCTTGGGACCTACTAGTTCCTCCCATACTCCAAGTCAGTCAATAATTTGTCCAGTATAATTTTTGAAAATATTTTCAAGGACACATCAAATAGACTTATAGATCTATACATGGCTGGGTCACATTGGTTCCCTTTTTATGAATTGGGAAAGGAATTGCTTCCTGCCAAGTGGAAGGGAGAAAAGAGTCCCAGAGAATTTGATTAAATAAGATAACAAATAAATTGATCTAAACAGAGGGTTTGCCAAATACACCTCTGCTGGGATCAAATCTGGTCCTGGTGCTTTGTTTTTCTTTACAGTTTTAAGAGCCAAGTATATTTCCTGGTATATAATATTTGTATTTGAAACTTCGCTTTTCCATATATAGCAGAATCCATTTCAGTAGAGCCACCAAAATCCTTCAAAATACTGGACCCATTTTTGTTCATTGACATATGTATCTATTTTGGTTTTGTTTACACTTGTACCCTTTGAGACTAATGTCCAAAATTTTTTGCTGTCAACTTCATATAAGATACACAACATCTCATTCCATTTATTCCACTGATATTGTTGTTTTTTATTTTTAGGAACACATTGTAACTTTTCTTTTGCAGATTCAAATGTTCCATTTATTAGTGTCATTAACTCTCCTAGTTTCCTAATTTTAGCATTTAACATATGCTTCTTTATTTGACACTCTCTGTCAAACCAGGTATTAGGTAAGTTAGAGTTATCTTTAAAAATAACTTGCAAATATAGTTTTGTTTTATTACTCTGAAAAATATCTACCACCATGTTCCATAGTTCCTCCAAGTTTTGTTCATGGCAATCTCTCTCTAATATCTTACAATCAGAACTTCTGTTTGTATTGCAAGTTCAGTTCCAATTGAATGTTCCACTTTAGCCTTTGTATTATATCTGACTTCTCCATAGGTTCTTCCTCTAAACAATCAATATTAGTTTCATGTATTTGGGCCATTTTCCTAGCAGAATAACAGGTAGGTGATCACTTTCTGGCCTAGTTACCACAAAGAGATGGTCCCAAAATCGATATCTCCTGTCCAATACATCATATCAAGCAGGAAATTCCTGTTGACTTGATGTAGGTACATTGGCCCTGCAAATCACCATTCAATTTCCCATTTAGGGGTATACATTGTAAGTTTCCAATATTTCAATTAGCTTCTTGCCTGCCTCATTTATTTTCATGTCCATTGTACTTCTAGCCATGGGTTGCAATTCTTGTTGTAAATTAAAATATGTTTTATCCATTAGACCATCATAGTCCAATTCTCCTCATTCTCCGTGAACACAGAACAGACCATGGCATGCATGCCAAACGCCTGTCAGCCACTAAGGGTGGTGATGGTGGGCACTTTCTTAACAACCACCTCAACATGCCTAAAGATGTATCTTTTTGTTTGATCAGCTGGCTCAGACTTAGAAACAGGGATCTAGAGAGAAGCACCAGCTTTAGTAACTTTAAGTAGTAGCTGCTTAAGCTTTTTAAACAGATCAGTGTTTAGTCTTCTTCATACTAACAGAAGCACTTTCACTGACATCACTGCCAGATACAAAAGGCTGGCCCTGAAAACTCTCTTCCTCCTCCTCCTCCCTGAAACCTCAGCAACATGCTATTCTCTACTGCCAGACATGATTAATATTCTTAAATACATTTTTATGACTGGATGAAGTGTAATAATCATTATACAAATGACACACTGTTCAGTGATTGAATAAACAGATTAAATGCATGGTGTGAAGGCAGAAAATAATGTGCTGAAAAGACATTAGAAAAGATTCACAAATACAGATTCAGAGCAAACAAAACAAGACACATTACAGAGAATATTCACAAAACTGTCAAACAATACTGGTCCAGTGCTAACACCATCACTAACAAACAACAACACAACCAGAAAGAAAATATGTTGTACAGTCACCACTTCTCAAAAATGCATGGAGAATAGCACCATCAAGCAGGAACAAATCGGTGAAAAAACATGCCAAGTGCTGGAAATATAGGGTTTCACACCATTTATACCAGTGAACAGCATGGTCTGTCTTCATTGTATGCCAGGAGACACTAACTGTGATGATGAGCCACCAGAGCAAACAGGAAGTGCAGGCAGTCACTTCCTGCCTAGCCACATGTGAAAGCTCATGGATCCAAATGATACATTGGTTCTATTAGGGTCCACAGGTGGATAGTTGAGTTCCAACCATCGGATCCACAGATCTGACCATCAGATCTCACAGATAACTGGGATCCATGGTTGGATAACATTGCTATTTGATGGCGTCCGACATATGACGCTTTGCCCACTATCCAATGGTATCCAACTTGTTCAGAAACTATCAGAGCACCACTAAATGTGACTTAATCAAAACTCAAAATTCTATAAAGACACAGGTGCAATCATACTATGACTGCAGATGAGTAAACTCATGTCCCTATGACTCTTGCTTAAAGAAGAATGGCGCTTGAACCTGAAAGCCATTTAGCCCAGTGGAAGCTGTTTTAGATACTGTGTCCAGTTCTGTTATTGTTTCACACACATGGGCTTATTTGTAACTCGTGTTTGTTTCTGATTTGCATTACTTAGATTCACTTAGATTATTAGAGCACAGAAAAGGCAATAACCCAAGAAACAGCTCCTTTAAGAAACTGTGTAAAACACATATTTCCCCATTTAGATGTATTTATCCAAATTCCTTTTGAAAGAATCTTTGTTTTTGCTTATAACAATAAATTCAGGTAATCTATTCCATAGGTTAGCTGTTCTTGAGTATAAAAATGTTTCCTCTTGTTGGTTCTATAATGTTTAATTTTTATTTGAAGGGTTGTCCCTAGTTGTAAATGTGTTCATTTTAAATTCTATATTAATATCCGACATTAAAATTGTGTCATTTATGATATCATAATATAATGAAATATCACCTATCCACCTTCTTAATTCCAAACTAAACAGAACTAAACAGTCTCTCCTCGTATGGTAAGTCCCTTAAGTTCCTAATGCATTCTAATGTTAAGTACAGTACCATTTTAGAACTGTATGATGTAGTGTTTAAAAACAGTGTCAGTGTCTCAGCAGGTTTGCACACTCACCCTCTGAGGCTGGCAGATTAAGAGGCAATGAGTTCCAGCATCCCTACACCAAGAACTTGGGTTAAAATCCCAATACTGACACTGTGGCGCAGCATGAGGAGGAGTGCTGCACTCCTGAGGTGCTGCCATTAGGATGAGACATTAAAACAAGGTCCCATCTGCTTGTTCAGGTGGATACTGAAGATCCCATGGCATTTCTTGAAAAGAGTAGGGAAACTTTTATTAAGACACAAAATCATACAGGGTATATACTTCATTCATTGAAAGAAAGCATAAAAAACAATACAAAAACAAATGAATTATTTACAATAATAACAAAGCGGAACAGGAGGAAAACAGAAAAGTTACAATGAAATACAATAAATAGCAACAAACATCTAAGAGTGCACAAAATTCCCCAAAGGAAGCCTTATGGTGAAGCACTGGGGTGAATGGTGGCTGGTAAGTTGGACTGTGGTTGGTCTCAATTTTTAAAAGTGTTCTGGTAGCTGTAATTTTATGCACTTTAAATGTTCATTGCTATTTTGCACAAATAAACCTGCTGTTGGTTTTGGAACTCAATGTGCTGTTGTTTGACTTAATTTAGTTGTCTGACCTACCCTGATTCTCACCTTTTTCATTGTGTATGTTACACAAAGGGAGTCATATGTATTGTTTGTGAGCCTAACCTGGATTCACATAGGTAGAGCACCTCTACATTCATATAGAGCACAGTTTTTTTCACACTGTGGATGTGGGCAAATTCTCTCTTTAATGGCCTTATATTTATGAGAGCCTTTAGCTGGAATTTTTCTGTGGATACCTAACCATGCCAGGTCCCACATTGTACTGTAACTGATGTTAGCTGGCATAAAGCCACAGTAACTTTGTTCGAAGGACAAAACTTTTGCTCTACTGGAGGGCAAAAATTCATAGAGATAATGTACTTACATAGATTTACTCTACTTCAGGATTGCATATCAGTTGGTTTCAGTTTTCATATTTTAATTTTATGAAAACCAAGTGAATGTAATGAGGGATTAAATGAGCAAACTATTTTCTAAGACCAAGAAAAGAGTCTTGTTCCATAGTGTACAAAATTGGTATCAGCCATTCTTCTACACCTGAAGCCTATGCAACAGGTGAATTACACAATATATAGCAAAGTTCCAACTGAGGAAAACATTGTATAAAAATACAACCAGATAAAGCATATGGACACCTCCTTTATCCAATATATTATAAATAACTTCCTGTTTAATAGGATTTAGCCTTGACCCTCATAGACCATTAAAAATATACTATATATTTTTTGTCTCTAATTGCACTTTGGGGTGGACGTAACTGAGGAAAAGAAAACAGGTAATAATAAAGTTTTAATTCAATAAACTCTTTTCTTTTAGAAAGCAAGCTATTTTTCCATACAGCTAGTTGTTGTTCCACCTTTTGGATGCAAACCTGCCAGTTTAAGAGCTCAGAATCTGTAGAAGAGAACCATATTCCTAAAATCTTAACATAATTTGTTTGTAGTGGCATATCTGCTATATGTAATCTGGAAATATCTCCTTTGGGCCTATTAAGTGGTACTGCTACACTTTTTAAAAAAAAGAATCGTGAACCAGAAACCAAGAGAGTAAACATTTAGTACCTTTCTAACACATTTACCTGAATGTTTGTCTTGTAGGACTAAACAAAGGTCATCCCCATATGCAAGTACTTTCAGATTCTGAATTTCCAGAGCCATGGGGATCCCTTTAATGCTCAAATTGGTTTGTAGTAAATGCAGTAGGGTCTATTGAAAAATGTACAAACAGGGACTTAAGAGACACCTTGTCTCACCCTATTTAACTAGTGTTGGGTACCATCCATTCACATAAGGAATCATAGAAGCCTTCCATGTAAGGTCAAAAGCTATTGTAGAAAATCTGCACGATCCCATATCTTTCTAGAGTGGCAAATAAAATAAATCAAGATTTGCACAATCCAATGCTTTTTGATTGGCCCAGAAATAGGACATAATCTGATACAGAGTTCCTTTTTCCCTTTCAAAAGTTCCCATAAAATTATTAAATTATCCTGGCATGGCGCTACAGGATGCTACATATGCTTGTGCTGGCAAGATGACTAAAGGGTAACCAGTGCTAAATGCTGTGCTAATATTTTAGACAGAACTTTTGATCTGTGTTCAACAAACACAAGGTCTCCAACTCTGCAGCAGAGTTCTATCCTTTTATAAATAAATATTAAGACCGCTCGTAACATAGAAGGGCTAGTTCATTTGTCTGCAAAAAATAGTTGTATAAGAATCGTAGGGTAGTACTTAAATAAGCTTTGAATTTTTATAAAATTCCAAGGAGAGACCACTCTGTGCCTGGAGCTATATTATTCTGTAGAACATCAATGGCTGTGTCAACTTCCTGCAATTATATAGGTTTAATGAGTTCTGTTAAAACACTGTCTGGAATAGTGGGAATTGTAATGTACCCAGTGTGTCCCACAGGTTAGACTGTTTGCTGGATGTACCAAAACTGTCTTTGACAAAATCATCTATGAGATGTAGAATGTTGTTTTATTTGAGGCCTGAAAGTGTCTATTAAATGCCCTAAGATTGTTCATATATCTGGATTGCTGTCTTTGTTGATTGGCTTTAAAGCTTTCTAAGGATTGATTTTTGCACTAGGTTTCAAATTTTGTTTCTTTTGGTAAGGATGTTGCCCTGTCGTACTACAAGTTCTTCATGTCATTTTTAAAAGTATTACTCTGATCCAGTAAATCTTCCCTGTTGCGTACATTACAGAAATTAATCAATGTACTGTAAGTGGGATCTAAGACTTAAATATTTTAGATATTTATGTGTCCTCCTTCTAGTGGCCCACTGCTTAAGAGGGGTTTGAAATCTTGTTTTGTGTCTTTCCACCATTGTGGAATATTGTCATATGCCCCAAACACAGACTACCTATCCTGAACAAGCATTTATCAATGCTGAATGTTGATTGCATTGGTCTGTTGAGCTCGCTCACTGGCCCTCTGTCACTCCTCAGTCTGTTTCTCCCAGTGCTGCAGGCTGCTCTTTTGTACTGGGCTCCTGCCTGCATTGGCAGCTTTTCTGCCCCCAAAAAATCTGCAGCTGTCCTGACAGGAGCTCCACTGAGGTGGCTACCCCTCCCCTCTCCCTTGCTAATTCTGTTTCTCCTGGCGCTGCAGGGTGCCCTTTGTACTGGGCTCCTGCCTCTGTTGGTGGCTTTTTCTGCCCACAAAGAAATCTGCAGCAGTCCCGACACAGGTCTGTTGAGCCTGTCCACTCCCCTCCTCTCACTTACTTGTTCCGTTTCTGCTGGCTTGCAGGCTGGCCTCTTTGTACTGGGCTCTGCCTGCATTGCCACCTTTTTCTGCCAACAAAGAAATATGCAGCAGTCATGATAGAGCTCTGTTGAGCCTGCTCACTCCCCTGTCTCACTCACTCATTGTGTTTCTCCCCTGCTTGCAGGCTGCCCTTTGTAACTGGCCTCCTGCCTGTGTTGGCACTTTTTCTGCCCACAAAGAACATGAACTGTCCCAACAGAGCTCTGTTGAGGTCGCTCAGTCCCCTGTCTCACTCACTCATTCTGTTTCTCATGGTGGCTGCAGGCTGCCTTTTGTACTGAGCTTCTGCCTATGTTGGCACCTTTTTCTGCCCACAAAGAAATCTGCAGCAGTCCGACTAAGTTCCGTTGAGTTTGTTCCTCCCGTCTCTCACTACGCTCATTCTGTTTCTGCCAGTGCATGAGCTGCCTTTTCTACTGAACTCCTGCCTGCACTGGTCCTGTATCTTCCCCTCAAAGAAATTTGTAGCAGTCATAATAGAGCTCCATTGAGCCTGCTCACTCCCCTCTCCCTCACTCACTCATTCTGATTTTCCCGCCACTGCAGGCTGCCTTTTGTACTGGGCCCTGCATGCATTGCTGCCTTTTCTGCCCACAAACAAATCTGCAGCAGTCCCAACAGAACTCCGTTGAGCTCACTCACTCCCCTCCCTCTCTCGCTTGTTCTGTGTCTCCAGCTGCTGCAGCTTGCCCTTTGTACTGAGCTTCCTGCCTGCATTGGCCGGCTTTTTCTAGCCACAAAAATCTGAAGCAGTCCGACACAGCTCCGTGAACTCGCTCACTCCCCTCTCTCCTCACTCATTCCATTTCTGCTGGTTCTACATGCTGGCCTTTGTACTGGGCTCCTGCCTGCGTTGCCGCCTTTTCTGCCCACAAAGAAATCTGCAGCAGTACATAGAGCTCAGTTGAGCTCGAGCACTACCACACAGTCCTTGCTCATTCTGTTTCTCTTGGCGCCTGCAAGCTGCGCTTTTGTAATTGGGCTCCTGGCTGTTAGCACCTTTTGTCTGTCCACAAAGAAATCTCAGCTCTCCGGACAGTGCTCCGTTGGAGGTCACTCAGTCTCCCTCTCTCATGTGCTCTTTCTGTTTGTCCTGGCACTGTAGCTGCCCTTTGTAGCAGGGCTCTTGCCTCTGTAGATTGCCTTTCTGCCCACAAAGAAATCCACAGCAGTCCTGATAGAGCTCGCTGTTGAGGCTCACTCAGTCCCCTGTCTCCTTGCTCATACTGTTTCTCCCACCGCTGCAGGCTGGCCTTTTGTACTGTGTGGCCCCTGCCTGCATTGATGCCTTTTCTGCCCACAAAGAAATCCGCAGCAGTCCTGACAGCGCTCCGTGAGTTTCTCCTCCCCTTCCCTCACTCGCTCTCTCGTTCTGTTTCTCCCAATGCTGCATGCTGCCCTTTGTACTGGGCTCTTGCGTTGGGGCCTTTTCTGCCTGCAACAAATCCGCCGCAGTCCCGACAGAGCTCAGTTGAGCTTGGTCACTCCCCCTCTCACTCGCTCTATCTTAATCTGTCCCAAACACTGATTTTCCACAGTGACCGTGCTATTCTCTGGCAGGATGCAAAACATATTTTAGCCAGGATGTGAAAAATGACAGCTGTACTGTTCATGGAGGTGTGAAAAATGCCACTGTTGAAGAAAATGTGGCATGAAATATTATAAATTTGCGAAATTACAAGGTTAGTGAAACAGTTCAACGCATGCTTGTAACACAATCATGTTATGGAGTTTAGTCACCAAATTTTCAACATAGGGATTTTAGGACCTCTGCTCATGAATAGTGCCACTGTCATTTTCTTAATCTGTCCCGAACACTGATTTCCCCAGCGACCGCATTATTCTGCGCCTGAACTGTGAAACACATTTCAGTCAGGATGTGAAAAATGACAGCTGTACTGCTCTCAGGAGGTGTGAAAAAATTGCCAGTGTTGAAAATCTGGCATGACAATATTACAAATCTGCGTGGTTACAAGGGTGCGTGGAAAGTGCGCACGCACACTTGTAACATATCTTTGATGGGCTATCATCAGCCAGATTTTCAACATAGGCATTTTAGGACTCTACTCATGAACAGTATCACTGTCATTTCTTAATCTGTTCTGAACAGTGATTTCCTAGCGACCACTCTATTCTGCGCGGAGATGCGAAAACACATTTCAACCAGGATGGGAAAAATGACAGCTGTACTGTTAATAAGTAGGTGTGGAAATGGCAATGTTGAAAACCTGGATGAAAATATTACAAATTTGTGAAGTTACGAAAGCGTGCAAACTGTGCAACTGCACTTCATTACACAGTCATTTTATGGAGTATCATCACCAAATTTTCAATACAGACATTTTAGGACCTCTACTCATGAACAGTGTCACTGTCATTTTCTTAATCTGTCCCAAACACTAATTTCCCACAGTGACCACACTATTCTGCAGAAGTGTGAAAACACATTTTAGCGGGATGAGAACAATGACAGCTGTATTGTTCACAAGGAGGTGAGAAAAAATGCCAATGTTAAAATGGCATGAAAATATTGCCAAATTCAGCGAAGTTCTGACGTGCATAGAACTTCTTAGCATGCAGCTCATAAAACAGTCATTTTTTGGATTTTTCCACTAATTTGTAACATAGGCTTTTTGAGAGCCCACCCTCCATGAACACTGGCACTGTCATTTTGTTATTTGGCCCAAAAGGTGATTCCGTGCAGTGACGCAAAATCACCTTTCGAGGCGATTAATGCCATGACAGTTCCAGAATTCATGAGGAGGGATCCCAAAAACTCCATGTTGAAAATTTGGTGCCAAAATTACAAAAACAACTGAGATATGCATTACAGTTGGAAAACCCATTTATTCCATTATATAGCTTACCGGCATTTCCTCAGTTCGCAGTCAGCTTTGAAGAGTGCAGGCGTGTTCCTGGTCACGGTCGTCGTGCCAAGCTCCGGAGGTAAGTATAAATTGAGGGTGTGGGGAGGCAGGATGTGCAGTGGGTGGAGTACAGGTTGCGAAGGGGCAGAGAGACCTCCCGAGGGACAGTTTCCTTTTTACAGGTAAAAAAAAAAGACATAGCGGGACCATTTTATTTTACATGGGGCATGTGGCATGCTGGGGTGGGCTCCAGCATGCCACGGCTCTCTTTGGTGGGGCAAGGTGTAGCCAGCGGGAGATGGGCACCCCGTCGGCACACAACAAAAGGGTGGGGTGACATTATGCCGGCGGGGACTGGGCACCCCATCAGCAGAGAATATAAGCGGGGGGTTACATAATGCCGACAGGGTGGGCTCCCGTCGGAAATATAAACATGGGGGCACTTTAAGCTGGCCAGGGATTGGGGCCCCGTCAGCAAATAAACATGGTGGGGAGGGTTAATATGTTTGTGAACACGGCAGCAAACCACTGCCATGTTCATAAACAATATCAGTATGTGAAGATCCCACCCTGCAATGACGGATCACTCCTCACTGCAGTGAATGACACACTGCAATGTACGAGGCAGCCCCTGATGGCAGCGGCTGATTTTTTTACAAGTTGGTGGCACGCTGGCTGAACTAGTGTCAGCAGCAGCGCCCCATGGCATTGGGGATGCTGACAAGCCTTTTAAAGGCTGTGGTGGCATTGGCCACAACAGTGCCATGCCTCCACAACCTGCTTGTGGAGAAAGCTGCCGCTAATATGTTTCTTGCACATGCATGCAATCAACATAAAAAGTTGCTCACATTTTAGAAACACCTGTGGGTCTTCCAAAAGATTGGTGTTCAGTTCCAATGTTATGTGGGCAGTGGAAAGTCTTGTCCTAATGCACAATGACATACCACAGCGAAATAGCTGAAGTCTTGACTAGAATAGTTCTAGATCCTGTGCCAGTGATTTTATTTGATACCAATAAGAATATCTATAGCGTAGCTAGAGAGCCTTTATGAAAGGAAGTAGTACTGCTATGATGTACATGCGCACTGTCACCCAGATCTGCTACAGTTATCACATGATTGCAGAAAGGCAGAGCCATAATATGTTTTAGATGTTTTATTATTAGAAGCAGCATTTGGCAGACTGCAGTTAAAATGGCCTCAAGTATTACTGCCCTGTGGGTGTGTAAATAGGGCCTAACTTCTTTAAACAAAGCAATTCTACCTGCTTCAGTCTGAGTTGCGTATCGTATAATGAGACTTAGGTAAGTGTTTTCAAATAAAATGTCCAACAATAGAGCCCTGCTTGGTACTATTTCTAATAGACATTGTACAGTACCTGGAAAGAAAAGGTCTTAAATAAAATACCAACACCGTCACTTTTGTCAGGACCTTGTGACCAGAATGAGGGTCTTACAGACCACAATTGTTTTGTTGCTGATAATTCGTATAAAGTTTTCAATTCTGTGTCTTGTAAAAGATGATATTGCCTGAAGGGTGGATATGAGGAAAGAACTATCATTCTCTTTTTATAATTCTTTTTAGAAAATGGGGTGGGAGAATTCCAGTTTCCGATTGATTAACTTCCTGAGGTAGCAGGTCCAGTATCAGGAAACAGAGACAGGGAAATAATGAGTCCCGTCTCTGACTGCCTGATAACCTTGTAATATCACTATCTCCATAGAATTTTTATTTCAAAATCTGACCATTTTTTCTGTCTCACTTAGCGAGAGATACAGTTCCCTCTCCCAGTGCTCATTTTTAATTCTTTGCCATTTTACATTGAAGCGGCTCACCACCTTCCCTGTCCCACTAGTCTGTGCTGTTTTAAATGAAAACACAATGAATCTAAGACAACTTGTACCTCAGTACTGTATTGTGGGTGCCAGCTGATCATTGGTGTGCTTCTGCGTCCCATTCTCTCTTGATTCGCAATGTACTCGCATCTCTTCAGAGTGCTGTACAAGTCTACCAGGGACAGGCATGCTTAAAACAAAAAGAACAAAAAAAAAACTCTTCCCATTCTTTTAAAGCAAACTGTGTTACACTGAAAAAGTAAACTTGCCACACTGCTACCAGTCGTTATTTAATGATTTCCAGGTTGACTGAGCCGCAGGACTGAATGGGCTAACAGCAGGCTAAGAATGGGGGCATGCTTCTAAAGTCCCATTCCTCTCAACTGGCAATGCCCTGCATCCGTCTGACTACTGTGCAATTCTAGCAGGGACAGGCTTGGTTTTAAAAAAAGAACAAACCAATTTTCCATTCTCACAAACTGTGTTACATATAAATAAAGTAATGTTTCTGCACTGATTCCTGTCATTATTTAGAGACTTCCATGTTGACTAAATGGCAGGACTGACAGGCTAAGAACGGGGTCTGAACAGAGAGCGGGAAGGTAGTTTTACAGTGGAACCAGAATTAGACTGCAGAAATGTCTTGGCGGGAAGAACTTCACCAAGCACTGCAACTGCTTCTCAAATAATTGCTCAGCCATCGGTCCTGACTGCACTCTCAGTAGTGCTCACTCCCTGGGCTCACACACAACAGCACTGCCTACAGACTACAAAATAATATAAATAAAGAATACTTTATGATAGTCCTTTTCTTGCCTTGCACCAGTGTGTGTGTATGTGTGTGTGTAAGTGGGGGGCACTTTGAAAAGACACCAGAAAGAAACTAAGAAAGAAAAAACTCTTGTACACAATAGTGCCCTCTAAACATCATTCTAATGCAGGTGGAGGAACTATTTTATTACAAAACTTACTTTAAACAAATTTTTATTAACATTTTTATTAAACTTTTTTTTTTTTTACAGTGCCCATTTTCTAAATTAATAATACCCTCCAGGGTGGGCGGTATAGTGCTATACTGGATCTTTCAGGGCTGAGGCCCTCCACCTGTGGTGTCAGGCCTCATTATGCCCCTGGGGAGTTCGGTATATTCACACTGCCAACCCTGTCGCATTATTGCTTACATACTGTCTACATTCAAGGTTAAAGGTGAAAGATTGGGACCTAGACATGTGATATATTAGGGATGTGGGTCTGGAACCTATCTGGTTTGTGATCTGGCCCTACACCACTTAGGTATTGCTTCAGAGGAGTTGTCTTCTTGATCAGACCCTGATTCTCACAGAAGAAATGACAGAAGAGACCTCAGAGTCCTCAGCCTCTTCTTCAGAATCTCCTCATTGTGGTGTAGTGGATAATGCCGCATACCTGTTTACAGTTTCTACTACTACTTCAGGAGGGGCCATTTTGGTCCTGTTGGTACCACAATGCCTTGTCTTACGAGGTTTAACCATTGTCATCGGTTGGTCTTGTGGAGGGGAAGCCATAGATGAGGGGTCAGACCCTATCTGCATAGGTTATGGAACTGAACTAGAGGACTCAGCAGTAGATCCTCACTTTGATGCATGTGTATTGCATTGCAGATCGGGGAGGAGAAACCTGATTACTGGCAGTGCTCAGACCAGGAAGGGGCAGTAGCCTGATCCTTAGACATTTCAGGAACAGTAGTTGGTTGTACAGGTATACCTGCTGTATTAATGTGAGCTGACTGGGGGTAGCAAATCTTTTGGCACTAACAGTTGCAGCCCCATGGCCTGACCTCTGGCAATGTTATCATCCTGATCCCACAATCCCGCCTTATTGTGGTTATCTCAAGGGTATCTTCTAAAGAATATCCTTGGTCATCACATAAATTGGACCTAAATGGGTTAGGACAATTGTGACTAAGGTGACCATATTCTAAACAATTATTGCATTGTGTGTCTCGTGTTACATGCAGAGGTGAAATGGGTTTTGAGCCATATTTTGGCAAGATTTTGATTAGCCTGGATAGAATCAGATGCCCCTATCTCACCCCCAAAAAAAGCTACTGGGTAAATGACAAATACCATTCTTATTTTGACATAATTTTACCTGAAACTTCCACCTCCAATCCATATCTGTTCGCAGTTAATAATGGAAGTGACTTATTGAGACCCTCACACCATTGTTTTAGCCAGTAACAGATGTCAGAAATATGAACTCCTTCATTCTGAAACATAATGGTGATAGTTTTGACAGCAGAACTGGTAAGTGGAATGACCTGAAAAGGGACCATAGAGGAGTATCCTTAAGTTGATCTTACTTGTTCCAAAATCCAGCTAATGCTTGAAAGGATGAAAATTAAATATTGTAAATATACAACACAGCATATAAGTTAGCAATAAGACACGAGGGGTGTGCATTAGACATTTCTAATGCACGGTCAGAAGCGTAATAAGGCACGAGGCCATGAGACCAGAGTGCGTTAGTCTCTGACCGTGCATTAGAAATGTCTGCACAATTCTCGAGGTCTTATTGCACTTATAAAATGGGATCTGCATTTTATGTATATGTAAAAATTAATATGTGTTGCTTTAAATACTGAAACAGGTAACTCTTGTATGTATTTTGGCCTAATATAGTTCCTCCGCCAGTTTTTTAGTTTGTGCTTTTGTCCTGCTGTGGCCACCGTAGCTGACTTTGTATCTAGGGTTGCCATGGTTTCCGGAGCTACCACCGTTAGTCGTTACTTCATTATGATCGCTATCATATCTCAAAACAAGTACAACTGATGTAGGATTAGCTTTATTTTTGTGAGATGTATCAGGAAGGGTAACTTGTACCTGAAGAGTGAGAATCACAGTGAGGGACAGCGAGTAAGTGGCAGGTAGGAGCCAGTGTTGAGTATTTGTGAGTGGCTGTGAGCATCTGACAGGCAGGTGGGAGATGTTAACTGAAAAAAAAAAATGGAAATCCGTTATTGTTAAAAATAGCTTAGAGCAGTGCTGGGATTGGGAAGTGAACATGCATCAGGAGAAAGCCACCAGTTGTGAAGTGATCGTGTTGCGAGCGCAGATTTAAGAAAGAAGCCAGGTGTTCCGAGTTTTAGTGAACTGTATTGCAGTTCAAAAGGAGATGTTTAAAAATATTAGGAAAAAGAACAAGTAGTGAACAAGCAGAAGCTGGGGAGATGGAAGCACAGAGAAGCACAAATGGTGTTGCGACAGTTAGAAAAACACATGAATGACACAGCTTTGCAATGTAATATATGAAGGGAATGAGTCAGTTGGGTCAGATCAGTGTGACGGCAGACAGTTATTTTTTTTTTATTTAACATGGGGGTATTGTGTGGTTTTGTGTTCTAGATGACAAGAAATATTGTAACTTGTGTGTTCTAGGGAGTTTGCCATCTCATTACCTTGCTGAGTGGGAGGAAAAAATGGTGGCTATTATTTTTTAATTCTAAACTAGCTGCTGGCTGAAGGATTTCTCACATTTTCTACGGTCAGATTGTCAGCACTTGTTTTACCTGTGCATTAGACAGATCTAATGCCAGGTAACAACCAATCAGGGTGAAGGATTTTCCCTTACCATTTTATAAATCAAAAGAAAAGAACCCCATAGAGATTTTCATCAATTTTGTATGATGAAAATTCTAACGGAGTCTCCTTGAGAGCCACCTGAATATTTCAGGAGCACAGCATTACACCTAGGAACTGGTTCACCAGATGCAGAGAAGAGACTCGACATTTGAAAAGCTCAACAACTGTAGCCTGCAGCAGTGTTAGTCTCTGTAGGAATGTGTTCCTCAGAATCATCTTCGAATCTGAGAGCAAGCCCTGTGCCGACATCTGGTGTGGAGGGCGAGGGTCTTTCTGTGCCCCTGTGACTGAGGGCCAGAGACACTGTCTGCTGCCAGAGGTGTACTGTTCTGAGTCTGGTTCTAACCCCCCCATGGCAGCAGAGTTGATGGCTGAGATTGAGACTGAGAATTGCCACTAACAGTTTTATATGTTCTCATGAAACACCATTGTCAGCTTTTTCCATCCTGCTGCCAACAAGGAGAGGCTTCGACTGACCATTTCTCCAAAATTTGTATAGCAGCTGTGGGCTACATCTTATGCAGGGCTGGTCTTAACCATTCTAGGCCCCTTGCAGCCCTTGTTGGGCCCCACAACTCCATTCCCTGCCCCCCAACATCCACCATTGTCACTAACTGACCCTCCTGTCCTGTATTAATAAAGCAGTGCCAAGTCAACTAGTTTAACCAGCATCTTTTAATTACTGCCACTGACTGCACTGAATTATTGACTTCACCGTTGGAAATGAATCTGACTGAGCCTGGAGCCAGAACTTAAGTAAGTGCGGTACTACACGTATTCATTTCTGTAAGGACAGGGACATCGTCACTGGACACTCAGACATCCAATAATCTGATTTACAAACAAGTTAAACAATTTAACTTTTCTGGAGGTGTGAGTGAGAGAGAATAGACAGAATTATCGGGATTAACTTGTAAAGTTGCCAACTGTCAGTTTTTTTACCTGGGGATCAGGTTTCCAGGGTTCCTATCAGGAAATGCGGTTTACTCTGTGCTGGTCAGGTTTTTAAACCATTTTTAGTGCTCACATACTTTTGAAACAGACTTTGTCATATCATTCTTTGTTTCAGCTGCATGTCTAGGTTACAATCAAGTTCTCTTGTCAATATAGCCCTTTGTTTGTGAAAGCAGTCAACCTGGGAGGTGTAAAGTATGGCCATTAACACCATTAGCACTACTGAACCTAATCTTTTCCACTGCATCTTAAAGTGGCATAGCAGTAAAACTGCCCCCACCTTTTGTAACAGTAACAGAGCTAGTCACGTGTTCCACTTTCATTTGCTGGTAAACTTTTCATCTGTAACATAATTTAGGCAGTTTTAAATATTTTTAATTATTTTTCTCCTCAAGAAAAAGTATGGGCTCCAAGGTGCAGGGGCACAGCTTGGACATAGCTAAGGCGGCCCTGGTCTTAGGCTGAGTCTCCGATCTGTATGTGCAATTTCTGATGTACTGGCTCCCACATTCACTTGTTTTTCTGTGCCAGATTCTGTGCTTTGTCAGTGTTAGCAGAGGCTAGAACTGTGTGTTCTGTGGAGGATGCTCTTTGCAGCATTTTCACAGGATTTTCCAAGATGTTAGAAACAACTGTTTGAATTGTGTTTGCTGGCTGGTGGTGGGATTTACAGTGGCGCCTGCATAAACTCTTTCCCGCCCTTATCCTGGTAAATAGAACTGTCATCTCCTGTAGGAGCAGTATCAGAGTTTTGTTCAGTAGCTGAGTTAGGCAGAAGTAGGTGCAACCCAATATTCTCAGGCACATCAAAATGAGCAGTAAAGCAAAGGGCAGCTTACCAGTAGTAGATGGGGAATCAGCTGAGTCAGCAGCCTTTGATGCTGCTGCGTCACCAGCTTGTGTTAGAAGCAGCTGATTTGGCTTGTCAGTTTGAACTCACGGGGAAAGATCAGTGTTCTCCATCATTTTATTCTGTGCGCCTGCTTCAGAACTGCTGTCTCCTTTAAAAGTACATTCCCCTCCTCCATTAATTGCAAGAAGTTGCTTCTTTCTGTTTGCTAATATCAATTGCAAATGGTGAGTCTAAGACAGACTGTTCCAGTTCTTTAATAGCGGTCATAGGAACAATCCGAAATTCCTCATTTTCAGCTTGATCTGCAACAATTTCCATCTCACAGCTGAAGAAATAACAGGAGCAAAGGTAGCCTCTTGTAAAATAGAAACAGAGGAGGAGGAGGCTATCTCCCCTGCTTCTCTTCGTCTAGCATTGCCTCCTCCGAGGAGACAGAATCAGCCATCTTGGCAGATGGCAAAGGGTTTTCCCCTACTGACAAGAGTTGGGGAAGTTCTCCAGGAGTCTGGGCCAAATTTCCCCATTCACAAAAACAAAAAAATACCACCAACAGCTTAGTCTTGTACAGAGTGACTTGGTTTCCATTTGTATCCCCTCTCTCCTGGGATGAGCATAGGAGGATTACCTAGTCCTCCTTCCCAGTCAAAAAACTAACCAACAAAGTAAATAAAACGTCTCTCCCAGCCAGAGAGTTCTATAGTTAAACATGCATGCATTGTGCCAACAATGGAAGAGCCAAACAAGACCATAAACTACATCATACAGTTCTAAAATGATATTTACTACCTGTGTGTAGATCTGAAACACTCCTAAGATAACAAAAATTCATTAGAGATGGAAAAATAACAGAATTAGAACCAGTGTGTTTAAAATCAACTTCTAAAGGGAGATTGACTTATTGGTTTGGCACTGTGATTATCAGAGCTATTTTTCAAGTCCAGCAGTTCTCCTTGATGTACATAGATACATATATGTTGGCGGCAGAAAAGGGCCTATGGCCCACCTAGTCTGACCATTTACACATGTAACTGTGCTTCTACAATCTTCCCTAGAACTAGGTTTTCCCCTTCCCCAACTACCAGGATTCCCTTATACCTATTCCATGCATTCTTAAGTCCTGTAATCATTTCTTTCCCAACCGTTTCCTCTGGCAGGGCATTCCATTTGTCCACCACCCTCTCTGTAAAGTACTTCCTCACATTCCCTGTAACCTCCTCCCTCAGTTTCATCCCATGTCTCCTAGTCCTGGAGCATCTTTTCTATGAAAATTTTGTTTTCCTGCCCTTGTTCATCCCGTGAGGTACTTATATGTCTCAATCCTTATCCCCCTTCTCCTTCCTCTCTTCCATGGAGTACATATTAAGGTCTTTCAGCCTGTCCTCATAGGTTTTGTGATGTAATCCTTGCACCAACTTGGTTTGCCCTCTTCTGAACTGTCTCCACCCTGTCTATGTCCTTACATATTTAGGTCTCAGAACTGGACACTGTACTCAGGTATGGCCTCACTAATGTCTTGTATAGTGGAATTATGACCTCCTTTTCCTGCTAGTGATACCCTGCCTATGCATCCCAGCATCCTGTTTGTTTATCCTGCTGCCTTGCACACTGACTCCCTACCTTGGAGTTATCAAGATGATAACCCCTAGGTCCATCTCCTGCTTGGAACATTCTGTGCCCCCCAAGCTGATTTGCTGTTCCTGGGTTTTGTGCTCCATGTGCATTCTTTTGCATTCCTTTGTGTTAATTTTCAACTGCCACTTCCTTGACCAGTCCTCAAGCTTCTGTAGATCTTTCTCATTCTATCCACACCCTCCAGCATGTCCGCTTTGTTGCAGAGCTTTCTGTCATCAGCGAACAGGCAAATCCTACCTTCTAGGTCATCCATAATGTCACTGAAAAGATATTGAAGAGGACTGAACCCAGCACTGATCCCTGTGGCACCCCACTGGTCACCTTTCCCTCTGTGGGTGACAGCCATTTACCACCACCCTCTGTGTCCTGCTATCCAGCCAGTTCCTCACCCACCGCACTGCCATCCTACCCACTCCCATGTTCCCCAGCTTGTTTAACAGCCTTCTATGTGGCACAGTGTCAAAGGCCTTGCTGAAGTCAGGCAGGCAACATCCACTGCCCCCCTCCTCTAATCCACCTCCTTGTCACCCAGTCGAAGAATTCAATGAGGGTAGTCTGGCACAACCTCCCACCAGTGAAACCATGTTTTCTTGGGTCCAGCAGACCATTGGCAACCAGGTGTTCCACTATTCTTTCCTTCTGTAGTGTTTCTATGATCTTCCCTCTACTGAGGTCTGGCTGACTGGTCTGTAGTTTTCCTACTTCCTCTCTGTTCCGCTTTTGTATGGGGACTACATCAGCTGTTCTCCAGTCTTTGAGTACCTCTCCTGTTTCCAGTGACTGGCTGAACAGGTTTGCCAGAGGTTCTGCCACCACCTCTTAGCTCCCTCAGCACTCTGGTGTGTACCCCATTTGGCCCCATAGCTTTATCTACTCTTATTCCTTCTAGTTCATTTAGGACCCTTTCCTATGGAAAGGACTTGTATCCATTCCGTGCCCTTCCTACCCTTTCTACTCCTTCTGGCCCATTAGCTGCTCCCTTCTCTGTAAAAGACTGAGCAGAGGTTTCGTTCCATATGTCTGCTTTGTGGATGTTTGGACTGGGGAAAGACCCCATGACTTGTCTTGCTGGGGGCCCCAAAACTCTAAAGCCACCCTCCACCCTGCTTCCATCCTCCCCTTTCAGTCTCACTATCCCTCCTCTTGCCTTCCTTTTTTCACTGGCGTACCTGTAAAAGATTTTGTCCCCTCTGACCACTGATTTTGCAATGCATTCATCTGTTTGTGCTTTGGCTTCCCTTACTGCCCTCCCTACCTTTCCTACTTCCTCTCTGTTCCCGCTTTTGTACAGGACTACATCAGTTGTTCTCCAGTCTTTGAAGTACCTCTCCTGTTTTCCAGGAACTGCCTTTCTGGGGAGATTGTTGGGGCTAAAACAGTGGGGAATTCAAACATGCATGGGACAGACACAAGGCAATTGTAGTGGGGTGGCAGGAGTAGGCTGTTGGTTAACTAGAATCTGCAGCTTATCCAGTAGGTAAGGAAATGGGCAGACTGGGTGGGCCAAGTGGTCCTTATCTGCCATCAAAGTCTATGTTTCCTATGTTTCTATGTTTCCTTTGTTTCTCCTGGTACTTCTCCTCCCCTTCTGCTTGTGTTTTTTGTACTATTTGAATGTGATTGTTTTGGCTTTTACTTTCTCAATCTCAGCTACCTCCCTGGAATACTGTAATGGTCTCCTCTTCCTTTTCCCTCTTGCTAACTTGTTTTACATAATTGTGTTGCCCTTGTTATCCCTGATTTCAATGCGCCCACTGTTCCTCCCTCTAATATCCTTCCTATTCTAGTTAGTGCCTCTTCCAAGCATTTCCCAATCTTTCCAAAGTCAGCCCTCCTAAAGCCAAGGATTCGGTATTTTTATGTGGCTGGGTTCTGCCCTTCAGTTATGGGAAACCACATTGACCAGTGGTCACTGTTCCCCAGGTGCTCCCTGCTGTGACCCCTGTCACACTGTTCCCGTTGTGAGCACCAGGTCGAGTGTGCCTTCTGCTGTATGGGCTCCATGACCAGTTGTTTAAGGAAGGCTTCCTGTAGGGAGTCCAGGATAAACCTGCTCCTGGTTGATGCTGCTGCTGGCAAGCTCAGTCTATGTCTAGAATAATGAAATCGCTAACTAGCACTACCTCCCCTTGGAGTGCCATCCTTTGGATAGCCAGCATCATCTCCTATCCATCTCCTCCTCCTAGGCTGGTGGTCTGTAAATTACCCCAGTGCAGATGGCTGATCCTGTTCTTCTTTCCAGCTTAACCATAGTATCCCCCCTCCTTGTTCCCTGCATCTCTGTGGCCTTTATGTTATCTTTCACATAAGTGCCACAACTCCCCCTTCCTGCCTGGCCTGTCCCTCCTGAATAGATTGTAGTCTAGTATGGCCATCTCCCAGTCATGGTTTTCATTACACCAGGTCTCCGTGATGGACACAATGTCCAGGTCTGACTGTGTCGTGGCTGCCTCAAGATCCACCATCTTGTTACTAAGGCTCGGGCATTGGCACTCATGGCTGTCCAGGATGTGACCTCCCTCCCTGTTTTGTTGCCATAAGCCTCCCTTTCCTGGGCCTCTTATTCCCTGGTTCTCCTGTCTTCTGCCCTCATGTTGAATTCTGCCCACTGTCTGTCTACTCCTTGGGTATTTGCATCCATCATGTGTTCAGGGGTGATACTAAACCTCCTGTCCTTCCTAGCTCCCCCCTTGTTCCTTCAAATTTTAGATAATTGCCCTTGATGTAATCCTCAATGTTTTACAGAATTATCCTTGGTGCCCCCTCAACTGTACATTCAGTTGCCAGGATTCCCCATCCTGTCAACTCTTCATTCCTGATTGTACCCTGGCTGTGAGATCCAGTGGTTAAAGCACTTTTCTAGAAACAGGAGATCACAGGTTCAAACCCTGCTAAAGCCAATTTCTCATGATGTGGCCTTGGGCAAGTCATTTAAATTCTCAGTGGCCCAGTCCACCAGCTGCGAAATGAGTAGCAGCAGGGCTCTGCTGGAAATGAGATGTTGTGTCTCAGCTGGGCTATCCTGGGTGAATAAATTGTAATAAAATGAATAGAACTAAATTAACTGAGTTTAATAACTCCCTAGCCTTTCTATATCCATTATACAATTGCTCTCAGTGGTTTACAAAATTCTTCATGGTCTGGCTCTTTCATAGTTATCCGGCTTAACTTCATTCCTATTCTACCACTGGAAGCCTTTGCTTCTCCAGCCTTCCTTCTTACTTCACTCCCTAGCTCCTTGCCTCTGTAGCACTCATTCTTTCTGTTTCTCTGCTCCTCATGTGGGAAATAGCCTATTCCACTCATTAAATCTGGCCTTAGAACGATTTACTCTCTTTTGTCTACCAAATCCTCCCAAGTCTATCTATTAAAGTATATATGCCAATAGGCCTATTTTATCTACAAGTAGCACCAATTATGATATTATCATTCATTATCAATTAGTATTTTCTTTATATGTTAGTAATACCTGTTAAGCCATTATAGAGTTTATATTATCCACATTTTATTGTTCAGCATTTTAATTTACTTATTTTCTTCTAACTACTCTTTAAAAGCATGTTGTGATACCTTGTGTGAAAGATGCTCAACAAAAATAATTGTTTAGTATAAAGGAAAACAATTCTTCACCTTAGCCTTAATGCCAGCAGAATGAATTATGGAACATTTGAGGTATGAATATCATTTCTGAAAACAGGAGCATTACAAATGACTGCACATTTACATAAGATTATTGCTGGCTTTAAAAACATCCTGAAAAAAGCAAGATGACAATTTAAATGCAACTAGCATTTAATTATTATGAAACATATGTAAATGTCTGGGCTCAATACAAAGTTCAAAACCAAAGTCCTTTAGAAACTTCCTATGGGACTCTAAATAGATGAGTTTCTAATTAGAACTAGAAGGTTTTCCCATCTTCACTTGAAGAGAAATGCATCTTCAGGTGGTTTAAAAATCACATTATTAACCTTAATGGTGGTTGAGTGATGCTGTCAAGACCCTCATTCAGGCCAATTAAAAGTGTGTGTGTGTGTGTGTGTGTGTGTGTAAGGTGTGATAACATGGTGCCTTTCTTTCTTTTTTTAAACTGAATTTTGTTTAGAGGCTTCACAGAGAATTACATTTTGTGTTTAAGCCAGTATCAACTCTTTCACAATAGTTTAAAAGGGCAAAAATTGTTCTGTTGGGGTTGACAGTATCTCTTTTCAGGATGCCAGCAAACTCCGCATGTGTTTAGCTATAAGACAGTGTGGTTCATATTCTGATGAGCCTCAGCTGAATTTTAATAGAAAGTGTATACCAATTCATCAGCATGTGGGATTCATAAAGTTAATGTGGCAGTGAGAGCAAAGGATGGTGTCACTGAAAATGTTTTATCTCAAAAAATATTTCCATTGAAAGTCTTTGCTACATTAATTGGGGGCCAAATGTAAACACGGAGACTAAATGTCTTCCAGATGAGCATACTTTGTAGTCACTGGGTTTCCCAGCACTAAAGGAAAAGATACAGTGGTAGAGGAGGAAAAGGTCATTTAATAGCAGCAGAATGAGAGGTTCATACAGATATTCTCTGCATTCCCTTCCCTCAGTAGCAGCTCCTTGATTGTGTGCAGCAACACCAATGACTGGTGATGCATCCGTAGCACAGAATTAAGGACCAACCCTGCTCTGTAATTATTTTTTCCATATAGTTCTTCCTGTCCCACAACAATGTTGCATTCACAATCACAATGGTGGCACCTTTCCTATAGCTGGGATGGCAGACAAGTGTCACATTTAATGCTGATACTGCTCCTTCATTGACTGGCTGGGGGTGGGTGAATGCCAGCTGATTCAAACCTTCCCTCTCAGGGAGCTGCATGCCTCCCCTTCGTGACACTCTCTGCCCCAGTGAGCCCCAGAGTGGGATTAGAGGACTTGCAAAAGTCTCTTGGTCTCCCAGGTGGCAAGGTAAGCACTGCCACCATGCCACTGAGACAATGACCTCATGACTTTATGATGCCATGTTGAAAGTTTCTTTGCATCCCTCTGATGCCAACTTCTCCAAAGAGTGCTGTTTTCTTAGAGCACAGTGAGGTAGAATCAATATATATCTGATAAAAAAAAAAAAAAAAGTTTTCAGTTTCAGAGACCACTCAGGCAGGACCCTAATATAAGTTCTGTTTCAGCGACTAGTGCCTTGGGACATTCCTGAGGGCAAGCAACAAGATTTGGAACCACAATCCTCAGTTCTGATGACTGTCTCATTTGCTATAGTAAATGTGGATGTGAATGATGCACTTGTATAAAGAAATCACAAACTCTCATGACACAATGACTTTGTGAATTATTACAGGATCCTGGGTCCACAGTGGAATAAACACAGAGATGGCATGCAACTGTCAGTGAATCACAAATATATGAAGAACAACCCAAGTCTCCGAGCTCCAAGTTATGGTAGGTATTGCAGCAATGTATTTCAGTGCATTAGAATTCAGTTTGAGAACACACAGTCCTTTTGTGTTCAGTAAGAGGTCGGCTGCACTGCAGAAGAATATGTTGACCTCTCATGAGGATGGGGGGCACCAACCCTGGACATACAGCACCCACTGCTATCCGACTTGCAAGCAGCATTGTCATTGACAGTGGGTTTAGCTTCATGATGGTGTAACCATGCCACACACCAACAAAGGGGACCAAAAGGCAGTGTAGTAGAGGAACCCAATGTGAATAAAGACACTGGGTGAATACCACAATGAGATGATCTCAGGGCTAAGAGCAGTTCATGAAGCTCTTCTACAGGATGCCCCTGCAGAGGTCTTACTGTACAGTATCTAGTTATCTCACCTTGGGCAGGGCAGCCATTAAAACTGAATTGCAATCCATCTGAGTACAATACCTTGTGTATGCATGGTGTTGGCTCCTGTATTCTAGGGGCAGCATCATTTGACTCACAGATGCCACTTTGTTACAAATATGCACTAGTTTCTGGTACACTCCTAAAATGGCCTCACTGCTTTTGACATTATCACCTCAAGTTTCCTGGATCAAATGATGGAAAACAGATGCAAAGAGGCTAAAATCCCCTCACGTATCTGGGAATTCCCTCTAGAGGAACTTTTCATGTTCATATCTCAGGTAGAAGTGTCTATAAAGTTAGAAATTATATGATCTAATTCAATTCCCACATCATGCTTGTAAAGTCCATATTGAGAATATGGCCACATAATAAACTAGCTAATTTCAGCCCTTCTTGAATCAGATTGCATCCTAACTTGGCAGTCATATCTGAGGGGTATCCTCACCTTTGTGAGATATCACTTACTTTAACTTACAGAAGCTGCAGATTGTGTCAGTTTTGTACTTGTTCACTCTATCATGACAGATCATTAAGTTTATTTGGGAGTGCTGGACTGAGAATCCACATTAAGATGGGCCCTGACTCTTCACAGAAAACAGAGGGTATTTAACAGCACTCTTCTCACAAGGGTTTTGTTAGTTGAGAACTGGCTTTTTTTTAGTTACGTTCTTTATGCCCACTGACACCAGCTATAACCCTTCTGACTGGCTAAGCTGCAAGAGAAGCATGTCTACACCAGTTTCTCCAATATCCTATCCTTCACTGATTTCCTCTTCCCATTTATGTATGGCTTCTGGAAGCACCATTCACTGTCTCCTCCCTGTTGTGTGTAACTGTTATAGTTTTCTTAGGGATGGATCAGGTGCATGTCAAAGGTGTCATTCTCATTGATCTAGCCAAGGCCTTTGACTCAGTGTCCCACCCATGTCTCCTGGTTAAGCAGAGTTCTGCTGGTCTCTCATTTCCGCTGTTGACTGGTTCTGTTCTTACTCCTGGGCTGTCTGCAGTCAGTACAGGTTGGTAATGCCCTGTCACCTCCACTTCCCATCCAGGCAGATTCTCATGGGACTACATTCTAGGACCAGTCTTGTTCTCCATCTTAATGACCTACTCTCAGCTTGTGCCAACTAGCACATCCACATGTATGCATTTGACACAGTCATCTACACCTTCGGACCCTGCACTACTGCTATGAATGGTGTGTTCCAGCAAGACTGCCTCAGTGTCCTGCTCTGGTTTCAATCAATTAACTCTAGGTCAGCACAAAAAACACTGTGTGCATGACCTTTAGAACCAACCAGAAGATGTTGGCCCAGACTCTCAACTCTGCCCATCTTCTCCACATTGGATGGCACCTCCCTTTAGTGGTTCAGTCCTTCAAGTACCTCGGTATGTGGGTAGACTGAAACTTGACTTCTCTGCCCATGCTGACACCATCCATGCCAAGCTGTGCCCTAAACTTGCTGCCTTGTACCACAGTAAGATTGTCTGTCTCTGCTGGCCTGCCATGAGCTTGTCACCAAAATGGGGCTCCCAGTCTTTGACTATGCAGCCGTGGTCTATGGTATCTCCACCTCCCTGGCCAGACCAGACACCCTCTGCAACTCCTTCTGCTGCTTTGTACCAACTCCCCTCTCATACTCATCACTGCTCACTTTATTCCTCCTTATCCATTTTCCATCTACCCTCATATCACCAGATCCACTGTGCCTCATTCATGTCCGAATACTGGTTTGGATCCCTTCATCTCCTCTCATCACTCTTCTCCCTCATCCCTCTGCCTCCTGCTCCCTCCGCTCCAGGGATCCTCCATCTTCACCATTCCTCATACTTGCTCCTCTGCTGGGCAATTGGCCTTTCCTATAATCCCTCCACTTTGGAAACAACTCCCTTTGCCCTCCACTTCACAGCCTCCCTGGCTCCCTCAATTATCAGTTGAAACTCCTCTCTCCTCTCCTGGTTTCCCTCTACCCTGACTGTTCCCCTTTCATTTCCCTCCTACCCCAGAGTAGGTGTGGCTAAAATGCCTTATTTGTGTTGTTTTACTCTGATGGCTCATTTTGCTCTTGCTCCAGTATTAGTTCATGTTCTCTGATTGCACTTTTTGTAACTCGAACTGTGTCAGTGCTGTGTATTTGTGTATCTATTGCCTTCTCTGGGTCACACGGAAAGCGAGCTTCAGCTCAGTGTATCTTTCCCAGTCACCAATTTTCAAATAAATAAATCCCCAGCCCCCATTACCCCACTTTACATGGTCTTTCCTCGCTCCAACTTCCCACAGCTTTACCCCTATGGCAGGGGCAGCAGGGTTCCCCAAGTCCTGCTGCAGGACCAATATCCAATTTAGAGGTGGGGCCATGCTGCCAGTGTGGGGCCTGTTGGGAGCTAGATCTTCATCCTGCACTAGCCAAGAATTTACCAGCATTTACCAACCCCTGGGCCACTGACTGTCTTAGGTATGCTCCAGAACCCAGGTCATCAGAGTGATGAGTTATAACCCTAATGCTGTACCAATAGGCCCATTGGTTTTGATTTCAAGCGAATGAATTTCTAAAATATTACAAAAATGTATCTAAAAGACACCCATTCTCTTCTATTGGGGACCACTACATGGCTCACAAACACATCACAAAATATCAGTGTGCAGTGCTGGGGGTTCAAAATCGAGAACTGGAAGGAACAGGCTGCCTGCTTCTTAGAGCAAAATCGACCCTTCTCTTCCTTCTGGGATAAAATGAAAATGTATTTTTATGTATTTCTTTTAAGTTTTATTTACCAGGTTAGTGCACTAAACAATGCATGCCTATTTTCAGGCATGACATGTAACAATACAAAATAATGACACCATATAAATGACTCAATCAACAAAAGCACATGGGTGTACAAAAGTTTGAAACAAGTCCATTTGAAGCTATTTAAGAGACATTTTAAGACTGATTTTTGCCTGTAGAACTAGCTGGTTTATAATGATGTAAGGCACCTTCATGGGGTTTTGTGGAAGGGGCTTTTTCAAAGTGAGCATGATTAGCGCTTTTAAGGGTCCACAATTATTAGGTCAAATGATACAAGTGATGACCCACAGTTATCTTAAGGAGAACTGCACTGAACCTGTGAATCATTTATTGCTGCAGAAGATGTCAGTTCTAATCTTGCTATTATTTAGTTTTAAATCACTGACCTTTCAGTAAACTCAGAATGTGTTAATGATTTACACTCTGGTGGTGGCTCCATTTTTGAACTGTATGATGTAATGTATGTTCCTTTCAACCCCAGATGTCTATAGCAGAACACAGATACAAACATACGTACTGTATTTAGGAATAGGAAAATCACAGTCCAGTTGAGTTATTTTCCCAACCAATTCAATAAGACACCTTGTCATCCCCTTTAATGCTGCTTGACATAGTGAAGTGGGCTTTTTAGGGTTGCAATAAGTATGGGTCTGACTGGAAGCCAAAATAGTGTCTTTCCTAGTTGTTTCTTTTGATGTTATTGACTGAATAATTCTTCATCATCATCAGGTAGTTCTGGGCTGTAGGGATCCACAAGCTGGGACTTTCTGTGTTCATGGCCTTCTCAAAACTGTACTGTGAGCAGTGGATAAGAGGAAATGCAGTGGCAATTAATAGTTACCCACTCACCTGGCTTTCCAAACACATTCTAATAGAAATTCCTAGCTTCTGGTACTATGTGAGGAATGAGTATTGTCTTTTTGTTCAATCCCTGTCTGTAGTCTGACCACCCCAAGATCCCTATACCTTTAGTATAGAGAGGCCCCTCCTGGCACCCTGATGTTTGGTTTGGCCATCCATGGAACTACACATTCAGGCTAGCTCAGTCACATCTCCCCTCCTAACTTGCAACATGCAGCAACAATGATGGCACCTTCTCTGCCCTCCCCCGCTAGGTGGTGCTTACTCTAACATTGAATGGGACAGGCAAGTTCCATAGGTTAGAATAGGGAATTATCTGAGCTTTAGCCTGACTGTATATTTCTATGGCCCCCAAAATTATGCATTGGGGTCTGGAGAGTGCCCTTACAGAAATAATTATATGAAATGCTTTCATGCTGCACACATTAAACTACCAATGTGATATCGTGCAGCAGGCATGATTTAAATGTTAAATTAGAACTGACTGCATGCATGTGGCATGCATGCAACAAGCAACAGTGGAAAGCATGCTTTTTATGTTAAATTGGAACAGACTGCATGCATGTGGCATGCGTGCAAAAAACAAGTGGTCACTGATAACTGCACACATAAAAGTTAAGCAACTTGCTCAGGATCACACCATATACTGTACAAGTGGGGTTGATGAGATTCAAACCCAGATCTTGAAGTCTCAAGACTCCTGGTTTGCAGTTCTGTGCCTTTAACCTTCCTTGACGCCGCCCAGACTCTGCCACTAATTCCTGCCACCCTCCTGAATCTCCATCACGGACCCAGCTAAAGGGTCCCTCGCCACAAGTGGTGCTCAGGCTGAACTACGGCACCATGGCTGCTTCCTCGGCCACCGCCTGGACTCTTCCACTAATTCCTGCCACCCTTGTAATCTCCAACATGGACCCAGCCTAAAGGATCCCTTGCCACGGCGCGCGCTCCAGGCTGAACTATGGCACCTATGACCGCTTCCTCGGCTGCTGCTGGACTCTGCCACTAATTCCTGCCACCCTCCTGAATCTCAATATGGACCCAGCCTAAAGGTATGACCGCTGTCCTTGGAAAGAACCAGCTTGCTTCTGATTGCTGAGGCGAGTTGCAACTGGCCTCTGATTGGGCTGCCTGGCAACACGATGTACCTGATTGGTACGCTCTCCAGTCAGCATCTCTAGTCACTATTTTTGAATTATTTCTACCTGCTATCTGTAGCACTTTTTTCTCCCATCCAGGCCTCCTTTAAATACACTCTTGCCACTCCCTACAGTTGGTCTCTCTCTACTTCATTGGCTCACACTAATCCCTACAAAAAATCACTGAACAGCATAGATTAAGCTCCCAGCACAGTGACCTCTACCAAACATCACACTCTGCCCAGACTGCTCTGCTCTGCCTGTAACTGCCACACTCCTTCTTCCTGATGGCTTCTCCTCTCTCCCCTCGGGAATCTAGGGAATCAAGAAAAGGCTGCTGTCTCTGTTGGATCCTCAGCTCAGGCTGGGAATTTTCAGGACTACCCTACCTACTTAGACTACACTATCTAGGGGTAATATAGATGGCTCTGGCCATGTCTCTACTGCCTGGATTCCTGCTTGCTACCTTACTCATCTGCCTCCCCCTCCTCTCCCACATGCCGCCAACCTCCTTACCATGCCAACCTCTTCCCAGCCTGACCTTTTAAGGAGTCTTTACACCTCCAACTCAGTGACCAGTTCTCCGAACAGCACAAATTGGTCCTATTCCCTTCCGACCTGCCCCTTTCTCTTCAGCACCTCACAATCTTGGATAATTCTGCATTTCATTACCTACAATCACTAATGCTTGTACATGACAGCCACCCAAGTGACTCGCTCTGCTCATGGTACCTACAACTGTTAGCCCACTATTTAACTAGCACCCTCTTGCTCCTTGCAGCAGGGTTACACCCAAACCCTGGCCCGACACTCAACTCTAACCAATCACACTCAGCGGGCCAAGTCCCTGCCACGTCCTAACATCAAATCTCACTGGTGGCTCCCCCTCCCCATGGTTTATGACTCCTGCACCCTAAATATAGAAGTCTAGCCCTCAAACTTGATTTGCTCCAAGTGCTGACAGCACACTATGCCCTGACATCCTCACCATCTCTGAAACATGGCTAAATTCTAATATCACAGACTCTGAGGTCGCTATCCCAAGCTACGTCATGGCCCGACAGGACAGGGCAACCAGAGGCAGGGGCATAGCCATTTATGTAAACTCAGACTTACACTTCTCGGTAGTATTAACCAAGGCTGAGCCACGTGCCTATGAGCTTCTAATGCTACAGTTGGCACTCCCTTCCTCACTACCCATTTCACTGCTGCAATATACTGCTGGCCTGGCACTCCGCCACTTCTGTGACTGACCTTCTCACACTATCTCCTCCCAAACCACATCAGGTGAACTATACATTATGGGAGATTTAACCTCAACTGGTTAGCCCCAGCACTCAATAAATACAGAACAGAGATATTTGGACTAAAGCTCTCACAACTCATCACAGAGCCCACCCTCCTTAACCTCAAATCTGGCAACCACTCACTATTTGATTGGGCTGTCTCCCACCCACCCACACTGGGTCATCAAAGCAGGCCTACCTCCTGACTCCCTGAGTGACCACCACATTATTTATCTAGTTCACAAAATTCACCGCCTCAAGCACCCCAAAATCCCTAGTCCAATGCGCCTACAAATCCTCGGTCTGTCCCCTTGCTAGATGATCTAGCCCTACCAAACTGGTACCCCACCAGTACATTACACTCTACAGATGATGCCCTCCTACACTTCCAAACCACGTTCCTCAATGCCTTGGAAACTCATGCCCCTCAGGCTCACTAGGGTGCATGGCAACCACCTGCCATAGATTACCCAAGAACTTATAGCATGTCACAATTCCCATGATAAAGCTTGGAGAACTCACAAAGTATCCCACCTCCCTCAAGACTTTGCAATTACCATGTTACGCAATAAATGCACCACAGCAACTCAGCTAGTTAAAGCGGAATACTTTAGCTCCACCCTCACATCTAACTGAAATAGTCCATCCAAATTCTGGAAGGTCATTCTCTCCCTCTTCTCTCCACCTGCTGGCAATCCTATTCTGCTCTTAAGTGTAAGCAACACCTCCTCTCAGATCCTAGTGCAGTCACCACTGAGTTCAACATATACTTCTCCATAAGCTTCTATGCTACTCCTTCCCTGCCCACCTCTACTCCACACGTACCTCCTGTAGTATCTAAGAACCTGCTCAGGCTCACATCTTCTCCTTCAAAGAAATCTTGCAATCGATGCCCAAAATGCCCTATTAACTCTAGACCCTTCAAAGGTAAATCCCCAGATGGACTACACACCAAACTCCCCTACCTCTGTGCCCCCACCATCACAACCCCGCTTGCCAACCTACTAAACCACTCCTTTTGCCACTGAAACCATCCCCCAGACAAGGAGACATGCTGTCATCATCCCCCCAAGGGGCACCCACCTCCACTACAAATTACTGCCTATCTCTCTCTCTCTCCCTGTGCTCACTAAAATACAAGAACACCTCGTGCTCACCCAACTGACATCTTTCCTCTCTGACTCCAACTTCTTCATGCCATTCCAGTCAGGATTTAGGAAGAACCATTCCATTGCCTCCTCCCCTTATAAGGCTCACCGACACCATCCTTTCTGGCATGGACAGAGAAGCAGATCACCCTCAGCCATATTTGTTGACCTCACCAAAGCGTTCAACACTGTTTCCACCCACTCCTGTTAACATGCCTCTTGGAAGTTGACCTTACTGAATTAGCCACCAACTGGGTTCAGTGTCTACCTCACAGGTAGGACCAATCCATCAGAATTTTGGATGCCACATCCACCCTCCCTATGACCACCAGGGTCCCCTAGGGTTCAGTACTTGCACCCATTTTGTTTCCATTTTCCTTAATGACCTGCCACTAATCTGCTCAACTTCATCAATCCAGATGTATGCTGATGACACTGTCCTATTCACCTCTGGCTCTTCCTTAGAAGGTAACTACCAACCTTCAGGCTGGCTTCAGCAAAGTTCAGACCTGGTTCAACTCTCATCAGCACTCCTAAATGCTAAAAAGCAGTCACCATGACCTTCAGCACAAAACGCGCCCGTCCAGGCTCTCCACCCCCCTCCTTCCACACCCTGGATGGGACTGTGTTGGAAAACACCTCCTCCTTCCAGTACCTAGGATTCTGGGTCAACTAATACCCTATCTTTCTCCGGTCCCACATCAGCGTAATCCTGAAAAATGCCCTAATTGTTCCTTTACAGGAACTGCAGCAGCCTCCCACTAACTGTGAGGTGTGAACCAGTGCAGAAAGTGATCCTTCCATCATTTGACTACTGTGATATAGTCTACAGTGCCGCTTCCAAGTCCACTTTATCTAGACTGACTCCCTCTTTAATGTTTTCTGCGCGTCAGCCCCCGCACCCATCACTGAGTCTCTACCATTCTCTTGCATTTCCCTTCTCTTGAGAAATCACCGCAACTGCACTTACTAAGTTTGTCTCAAAATTCTGGCTCGGTTCCTCCCGTCTTACCTCTCCTCCTTGCTATCACCACCCCCACCACCATGCTCTTAGATCCTACGACTCCATCAATTACTAATCCCTAGGAGGTCCTCCATGGGACAAGCAGCCTTCTCACACTGCCTCCCTAAAGTCTGGAACACTTCCTCCCCAAATTCGTCACTCCTCCTCCACTCACTCCCTTGCTACCACCACAGCTAACTACCTTGCATAGTAAGCTGTGCCTGCACATGATTATCCTCCTGTACCCCACCCTCGTACCCCATGCCCCCACTGCCTGACCAATGGCACCCAGCATATGCTATGAAGCTGGGTTATTATACCAACTATTGCACTTTTATGCATCTGCAGTCTTGCTGTCTTACACGCTTTTGATTCCATGTAATCTGCTCCATGCATGGATCAATGTGTCTTGTGCCTAACTGTTTCCCTACCTGTTAACCTGATACTCAACCGTAATTCCTAATAAGTGTGTACATTAATGTAATGTAGTAATTGTAATGTTATATGCATCCTACTTGAAAACCTGCATGTTTTCCTCTACAATGCACAAACTGTAATGATAAATGTTCACTCCAGTGATAACCTGCAATTTATCCTCTCCTCTGTGCCCCTCCCCAGGTCGCACTGGAAGATGTGCATCATTTTGCTCAGTGTGCCTTTCCTGGTGTAACAATTCAATAAATAAATAAATAACCACTAAGCCATACTGCCCACACACATATGGCTCACTTGTACTTCAATACAAATCTGAATTCATCTGCACACATGCAGAATGATTATAACCACTGTTATACTTTTTAGTTTTCTTGTCTGCTCTCATCTCAGCTGAACTGTAGCACATACCAATGGAAACACATGTATGGTTCTTCCATCCCCAATACCGATTGCCCTAAAACTACTTAATTATTTTTTGTCTGGCCCTGTACTCCTGCTATTTTTCTCTCCATAGTTTTCAGTAGCTCCATGCAAACAGACTTTAAGAGGGCAAACACAAAAATAGCAATAACTCAACACCCCACCCACGGTCAGTCCCTCCCCCATGTACACACACACTGAGCAGGTGCTGCCATGCTGCTACAGACAACCTACCATGTATCAACATAAGTCAAGAGTCTCTTACCTGAGTACTAGCGAGCCATAGGCAGGAGTCTTTAGAGATGATGCCCATGGGTTAGAGTGCTGGGCGTACCTTGAAATTAATGGAGTTATTTTTATTACTGTTTTATACATTACGATGGTGAGTTGGAGAACAATGAAGGCCACTGTTCTACTAACAAGGCCCTTGTTGTTAGTCGAGCTATGGCCTTCATTAATCTCAACTCTTAATCAATAATGTATAAAACAGTAATAAAAACAAAATCTCCATTCATTTCAATGGTGCATGCCCCTGCAGTCTCCTGCCCTATATCATAATGTGCCTGGCGTGGGGATGCGGAGGTCAGCTTCGCTGGAGGGGGCATCAGCCTGACTATAGTGGAACTCCAATAGTCTGTGCATACCATACGGCTCAACTGTCCCTGAGATGCAAGGGACAGTCCTCATTTTATCCTAAAACTGCCTACTCCTCATCCATCTCTCATGGAAAACATGCTGCTCTACACAGAGGGTGTCTTGTAAATTTAGACTTTATGGCAGGGGTGCCATTTCAGATTTCAGCGAGGCGGATCCAACAACCAGTGGAGGCCAGGTGCTAGTTAGCCCTAGATGACAAGCTCTAGAACATCTGGAACATCTCTAAAAGGTAAAACTTATTTGTTGTGACTGAAACATGATATGTAAATCAGGAAAAATTCAAATGTATAAGATTCATCTGTCTATACCTTGAGCAGTGCATCAGATTTGGGCTTAAACTCACTCAGTTACTAACCAATATTTCTCCTGGCTGATGTTCTGACCTCCCACCCCAAAAAAAACATTGTCCCAATTACTCTCCCTGACTCATTCCATTCAATACCCATCCCATATGGATCATGAAGATGGCCAAAGGTGCAGAAACATGAACAATGCATCAGTATTTCAGTCCTTTCTCCTTCCCCAATTCCCTGTTAAAAATATTCAGTTTAACTTTCCTGCCATCTGCCCAGAACCTGCAGCCTGGCCCAATGTGCCACCAGCCCAGTTTTCAGTCCTCTCCTTCTCTGTCCTTTGCCAGAAGCTGAATGATAGAATCAACTTTCCCAGGTCCCCAATATGGACCAGTCACCTCACGAACCAAACCCACCCATCCTGTGTTGCTTGCTTCTTGATTGGTTGCAGCCATGGCTGCTGCTGCACTCACTGATCAAAGCCTATGAAGGCTGCCCACACTGCTGTCACCACTGCTGCTAGGCCTAGCTTGCTACCATGGGGGTCTGTGCTTTTTTTTATAAGTGAGCCTAGTACAGTAAGTAGGCAGCCTAGTCTCAAGTTGCTTCTAGCTAACCCTCTGACCCTTCAGCCATCAGAGGGACTGAGACTTACTAAGAGTAGACCAACAAAATATGCCACCACAACACTGCTATTGAGAGTTCAGTGCTACTAAGTCCTCCAAGCTGTTGAGTGTAGCCTGTCTACTCTATGGCGGGAAAGACTGTGTTGCACTTGCATGACTCATGTGCTCTTGCTTGGCTGGAGCTCCTCCACATCATGTGTTATGGTGTCACTGCTAATAGGTGGAGAGATGGGCAACACAATACAGACACAGTCGAGTCAGGAGTGCAGCTTCAGCATAAGTGCACACAGGCCAGGGGTTGGGGGCACTTATTATGCAAAAGGTTAAATCCAAATCTGCCATCAGCATCTGTGTATCAAATGTAATGCCATTATTGCTACACCATAAGAACAACCCTAGGCACAAATGTGGTGGAAGGCAACTTCCCTCTGCCCTACCTAAATGGCACCACTGCTTTATGGTAGAAATTCATTCCAGGTGCTAATTTCGGTACAAGTAAATACAATGGTTTCCATTGTGTTCTGAGGTACTGTATCTCCATGTTTCAGGATGTGTTTTGATCGTCATGAGGGTCAGTGTCTCTCATTGTCCCTCATTTTGAGTGTCCATGTCCCTCATTTCAGTGACAAAATGTGGGTATGATGCATGCTTCCAAGACCCTACTCAGCACAAAGGTGCTTGGCCATAGTGTATATGCTCCATACAGAATGATAAGAGGAAAGTAAGTGAGCCAAAAACAGTTATGGAGAAACAAATTTGTAGCACTAACTATGCATAAGGGGTTTGCATGGCCCAAAACAAAAATGTCAGGCTTCACAACACAGACCTCCCTTTCAACATTGGGAATGGGTGATGTTGACTGATTATATCATAGACATTTGATCAGTAAGCAAACAATAGTTTACAAATTAATGGCGATTTAATGACAAAATCAAAAGCCCTAAAACAACTTGCAAAGGATCAGAATTAATGAGTTTATCTAATTTAATGGAAATTCAATAGATACATAGACAGTCTCAGCAGATAAGTGCCTATGGCCCTCCTAGTCTGCCCATTTGAGTTAGTAACTTCAGTTTATGTTTTCCTACAACTCTGTTGCCCCTTACCCCTGACCTCCAGAATTCCTTTATGTCTATCCCATGCATTCTTAAATCCTGAGATTGTTTCAGCCACCACCACTTCCTCAGGCAGGGTGTTCCACTTGTCCACCACAATTCTGTGAAGAAATTCTTCCTCACATTTCCTCTGAATCGTCCTCCTCCAACTTCATCCCATGCCCTCTAGTCCTGGAATATCCTTTTCGCTTAAAATAGTGTATTCTTGCACCCTGTTCCTCCCTGTAAGATACTTGTACAGTATGTCTCTATCATGTCCCCTTTCTCCTCCTCTCCTCCAGGGAGTACTATTAAATTCCTTCATCCTGTCCTCAGAGGACTTGTGATACAATCCATGTACCATCTTTGTTGCCTCCTCTGAACCTTCTCTACCTGTCTATGTCCTTACGTAGTTAAGGTCTCCAGAACTGTACACTGTACCCAGGTGGGAGCCTCACTAGTGTCTTGTATAGTGGAATTATGACCTCCCTTTTCCTGCTGGTGATGCCCTGCCTATGCATCCCAGCATCCTATTTGCTTTACCTGCTGCCTTGTCACACTGTTTCCCTACCTTGAGGGTCATCAGAGGTGATTACCTAAGATCCCTTTCCTGCTTGGTCGTGTTATATCCTCACCCCCAACTGATATATTGTGCCAGGATTTTGTGCCCCATATACATTATCTTTCACTTCTTTGCATTGAATTTCAACTGCCAAACCTCTGACCATTCATCAAGTTTCTGTAGGTCCCTTCTCATTCTGTCTGCACCCTCCGGTGTGTCTACTCTGTTACAGAGCTTTGTGTCATCAGCGAACAGTGAAATTCTGCCTCCTAGGTCCTGTGCAATGTCACTGATGAAGATGTTGAATAGGACCAGTCCAGCATTGATCCTTGGTACCCACTGGTCACTCTTCCCTCTGTGGGTGACAGCCATTTACCACCACCCTCTGTGTCCTGCCGCCCAGTCAGTTACCTACCCACCACACTACTGTCCTGCCCACATCCATATTCCCTAGTTTGTGTAATAGTCTTCTATGTGGTGCAGTGTCAAAGGCCTTGCTGAAATCCAGATAGGCCATGTCCACTGCCTCTCCTGATCCACCTCCCTAGTCACCCGGTCAAAAATTCAATGAGGTTGGTCTGACTTGGCCTCCCCTGGTGAAACCATGCTGCCTTGGATCCTGCAGTCCATTGACAACCAGATGTTCCACCAACCTCTCCTTCAGTAGTGCTTCCAAGATCTTCCCACTACCCGAGGTGAGGCTGACTGGTCTGTAGATCCTCACTTCCTCTTTGTTCCACTTTTGTATAAGGGGACTACATTTGCTGTCCTCCAGTCTTTGGTACCTCCCTGTTTCCAGTGATCGGCTAAACAGGATAGCCAGAGGTTCAGCCACCACCTCTCGAATTCTTTAAGGACCCTGGGGTCCATGTCCAGTATTTTAATGACTCTAATTGTTAGCAGTAGTATAAGAAATAGAAACTGATGTGTTTTTAGATGAGATTTGCACCAGCTTAGCTGCTGCAACATGGCAAGGATGCAGCATGTGAACCTGATGTAATTTTTAAATGATGTTCATACCAGCTTACTTGCTGCACACATGTCAAGATTGCAGCATGCTAACCTGAGTTGCTTTTTAGACCTGGTTCGCTTAGGTTCATAGTGTAGCAAACCGCCTGCAAACATTGCACAATTAAGCATGTGGCATGCATTCTGCATGTACACAGCACACTATATTTCTGTAAGAATGGCCACCTTGCTGCATGAAAGATATTGAAGGGTCAGGAGCATGCGTGCAATGCCAGAGAGTATGGCCGCATTGTCTGACAGCTGCTGCTTCTCCCAGATTTCTTTACTAAAAAATCATAATTTTGTAATTTTGCCATTCTTTTTATTTTGTTTATTAGATCATATCCTGAAAAGAATTTTACTAAAATATCTGGGTTTCTACATCAGTTGTGAGCATTTTCCTTGTCAAATAAAATCTGTCTGTAACTCTTTGAAATGGCTCTGATGAATGCAGAGCTAGTGGGTGACTCAAAGATACATAGATACATAGACAGGTGTCGGCAGATAAGGGCCTATAGCCCCACACCAGTCTGACATTTGAACTGTAAATTCAGTTTATGTTTTCCTAGAACTCTGTTGCCCTTTACCCCTGACCTCCAGAATTCCTTTATGTCTATCCCATGCATTCTTAAATCCCTGATTGTTTCAGCCCCACCACTTCCTCTGGCAGGGTGTTCCATTTGTCCACCACCCGTTCTGTGAAGAAATTCTTCCTCACGTTTCCTCTGAGATCATCCTCCCTCAACTTCATCCCAAGCCCTCTAGTCCTGGAAGATCTTTTTCTCTTAAAAATATTGTATTCCTGCACCCTATTCTTCCTTGTAAGATACTTTAGTTGTATTTCTCTATCATATCCTCTCTCTCTCTCCTCCTCTCCTCCAGGGAGTACATGTTCAGTTCCTTCAACCTGTCCTCATAGGACTTGTGATGCAGTCCATGTACCATCTTTGTTGCCCTCCTCTGAACCTTCTCTACCCTGTCTATGTCCTTACGTAGGTAAGGTCTCCAGAACTGTACACTGTACTCCAGGTGGGGCCTCACTAGTGTCTTGTATAGTGGAATTATGACCTTCCTTTTCCTGCTGGTGATGCCCCTTTTGCATCCCAGCATCCTATTTGCTTTACCTGCTGCCTTGTCACACTGTTTCCCTACCTTGAGGTCATCAGAGATGATAACCCCAAGATCCCTTTCCTGCTTGGTGCATGCTATATCCTCACCCCAACTGATATATTGTGCCAGGGCTTTTGTGCCCCATATGCATTATCATGCACTTCTTTGCATTGAATTTCAACTGCCAACCCCTGACCATTCTTCAAGTTTCTGCAGGTCCCTTCTCATTCTGTCTACACCCTCTGGTGTGTCTACTCTGTTACAGAGCTTTGTGTCATCAGCGAACAGTGAAATTCTGCCTTCTAGGTCCTCGAATGTCACTGATGAAGATGTTGAATAGGACCGGTCTCAGCACTGATCCCTGTGGTACCCTACTGGTCACTCTTCCCTCTGTGAGTAACAGCCATTTACCACCACCATCTGTGTCCTGCTGCCAAGCCAGTTACCTCCCACCACACTACTGTCCTGCCCACCCATATTCCCCAGCTTGTGTAATAGTCTTCTATGTGGCATAGTGTCAAAGGCCTTGCTGAAGTCCAGATAGGCTATGTCCACTGCCCTCCCCTGATCCACCTCCTAGTCACCCAGTCAAAAAATTCAATGAGGTTGGACTGACATGACCTCCCCTGGTGAAACCATGCTGCCTTGGATCCTGCAGTCCATTGAAAACCAGATGTTCCACCAACCTCTCCTTCAGTAGTGCTTCCATGATCTTCCCCATTACTGAGGTGAGAGTGACTGATCTGTAGTTCCCCACTTCCTCTTTGTTCCCACCTTTGTATAAGGGACTACATCTGTTGTCCTCCAGTCTTTGCATACCTCCCCTGTTTCCAGTGATTGGCTAAACAGGATAGCCAGAGGTCCAGCCACTACCTCTCTTAGTTCTTTAAGGACCCTGGGATGCACCCCATCTGGCCCCATTGCTTTATCAACTCTTGTACTTCCAGTTCCTTCAGGACCCTTTCTCATGTAAAGGGACTTGTGTCCATTTCTGCACCATTCTCACCTTGTACTCCATTCAGATCCATTACCCTCCTCTTCCTCAGTAAAGACTGAGCAGAAATACCTGTTCAATATGTCAGCTTTACAGTTGTCATCCTCCACTGCCCCATCCTCCCCTTCAGTCTCACTATCCCTCCTTTTGCCTTTCCTTTTTCACTTATGTACCTGTTAAAGGTTTGTCCCTCTACCTACTGATTTTGCAATGTGTTCTTCTGTCTGAGCTTTGGCTTCCCTACTGACCTCCCTGCCTCCCTTTGCTTCTCCTGGTACTTCTCCCTATCCCCTTCTGCCTGTGTCTTTTTGTATTGCCTGAATGCAATCTTTTGGCTTTCACTTTCTTTGCTTCCTCTTTGGAAAACCATAATGGTCTTCTCTTCCTTTTCCTCTTGCTAACCTGCAATGTATAATTCTGTTGCTCTTGTAATCCCCATTTTAAATACTGCCCACTGTTCCTCAACCCCTGATTCCTTCCCCATTCCCTTAATGCCTCTTTCAAGTATCTCCCCATTTCCACAAAGTCTGCCCCCTAAAATCCAGGATATGTGTTTTGTGTGGTTTGGTTCTGCTCTTTCTGTGATTTCAAACCACAATGACTGGTGGTCACTGTTTCCCAGGTGCTCCCCACTGTTACCCCATCACACTGTCCCTGTTTGTGAGCACAAGGTCCAGTATTGCTTTCTGCCGAGTTGGTTCCATGACCAGTTGCTTGAGAAGGCACCCTGAAGAGTCCAGGATATATCTGCTTCTAGTTGATGCTGCTGCTGGGATGCTCCAGTCCACGTCTGGAATATTGAAGTCTCTCCAACCAGTACTACCTCACCCTTGTCTGCCATCCTTTGGATGGCATAGCATCAACTCCTATCTGTTTCTTCCTCCTGGGCTGGTGGTCTATAGACCACAGCTGTCGAGGATAGCTGACCCATTTTCCTTTCAAGCTTAACCCACAGTATCTCTCCCCATTTTGTTCCTCCTGGATCTCTGGTGGCCCTTACGTCATTTTCATACAGCACCACTCCTCCTCCCTTCCTACCTGCCCTGTCTCTTCTGAATATGTTGTAGCCAGGTATGGCCATCTCCCAGTCGTGGTTATCATTACACCAGGTTTCAGTGTGATGGCCACAATGTCCAGGTCTGACTGCACCATGACAGCCTCCAGATCTTCCATCTTGTTGCTAAGGCATACATGGCTTTCCATGATTTGACCTCCCTAGACTGTTTCACTGTTCTACTCAGCCCCTTCCTTGGTTGTCTTTTATCCCTGGTTCTCCTTGCTGTCTGTCCTTCTGCTGAATTTTGCCCTTTTCTGCCTATTCCACATCTTTGGTGCTAATCTCCATCTTTTGAGCACTGCTTTGTAGAGATAGCCACTCCTCCGGTTCACTGGTTCTACTGCTAGCTGAGGGGTAGTAAGTAGGTACCCTCCTTGCTACAGACACCACCCCTTTGCTAGTTTAAATGTTATCAATGTAGCATTACAAACTTATCATTGAGTGCTTGGATTCCCATCAGAATGGATGCAGGCCGCCAGGCTTGAACAAACCTCCATTCCTCCAGGTGGGTCCCCAGTCACCAATGAATCCAAACCCTTCCTCACAGCACCAGATCTTCAACCATGAGTTAAAGTTCCTGGTGCATACACCTATCTCTCCCTTGCCTCTCTGAGGTAGTACTTCTGAGAAAGTTACAGAAGTAGCTACTTGTTTGAGACCCCTCCCCAGTTTCCTAAACTCTTCCTGAACTTCCTTTAGCTCCCCATTTGCCAGGTCATTAGTACCCAGGTGGATAATGACATCCAGATCACCCTCTGTCTTGCCTTCCCAGTGATCCCCGGATCTTCCTTCCATCCTCCATGCCGTGGCATCTGGTGACACCTCATCTGCCTGTCCTCCTGTCCCGTGTTCCTAGCTGGATCCCTGTTATGATGGAGTCCCCACCAGGATTCACTTCCTCCTCCCCTGGGGTCCACTGCTCTCCCACTGAGGTCACCTCCTTGGCTAACCTCCACATCCTTTCCTTCCACTTCTCTGGGTACCTCTATTTGGTTATCTCATTTTCCAGTGTGGCATATGAGTTCTTGAGTGGAATAGGATCTGAATGTGCCTCTGCCTGACGCTCTAACCCTCCCTGAGCCCACTGTCATCCAAGTGCTCCTCGTTCTTGGCATCCTTTGAAGCAGTTGCATTGGACTGGGTGGTCTCTGGATAGGGGTGATGGTACTCTGACCCAGTTTACTTCTGCTCTGAGTCTGGCTACCTTATCCCACAGTCCAGAGAGATGCATGTAGATAGGGCAGCACCTCAGTGTCCAGAAGGTCTGCCTGAACATGGCTGCCCACAGCCACTGCATTGCACCACTCCCCACATTATACTGCAATTATACTGCTATTCCACTACTTGTCTGCTACTGAAGCTCTCCTAGTTCCCTTTTTATTAATTTACTGTCCTAAAATCCTGCCACTGTTCTCAGATACTTTTCTTTTTTAAAAAGAAAATAAACCAATAAATAAATAAATGAGTCAAAACACTTGTCGTGCTGAGGGTAGGCTTCTTCCCCTTATGCCCCTTCTACTCCACACCCCTTACTATCCCCTGTATTTAGTTCCTGTCAATCAGATGTAACATCAGCTGACAGCTGTACCCACCAACACCACCAACAGTACGTCGGACTTGTTAGAAATGAAAGAAATGTTAGCCAACATTCAATTTAGACATTGCTGAAATAAAAAAAACTCTATGGGCGACTCAGTAAAAATCAGAAAAAACTAATTTAAGGGTGTAAGTCACATTCACAGAGGTTGCGCAGTTAGAGAACATAGTCTAATTTTTAGAGGAGAAAATGAAACAAAAGACTGAACAGATACACTATTTACTTAAAATGTATTTATTTATTGAAATGTTTCACCAGGATGGCACACTGAACAACAAGTTGCTCGTCTCATGGTGAGACCTGGGGGAGGAACAATGAAGATTAGCAATAAACAATTACAGATACAGAGAACAGATACAATAAGGAGCATTTAAGTCAGAATAACACATTCTTCACAACAGTAAGTATTAGACTTTAGGCTGTATCATTTAAAAAGGCTTTACAGTTCAATTTGTACAGACAGTTAGAGCATAGACAATTGAATACACCAATAGGAGGACAGGACACATGAGACAGAAGCCCGTCAGATAGTGATGCAGCTGTACAATCATAGTGCAAATATTTATTCAGATCTGCACACAGAGATAGGCAACAAGTGCTAGGTGCAAGCAAGGGCAGGAGTAGACAGTTGACCAAGATTGAGAAGTGAGATAAGATGCTAAGGGAAGCTATAAAGAGAGGTAGGGTAGCTTAAGAAGAGGATGAGGGAGAGGGAAGAAGACTGCTAATACCAAGTACTTCTCCAGAGTGTAAAGAACCCTGCCAGGGTGCAGAATCTGAGCAGACAAAAACAGAGAAATTAACAGGAGGGTGAAGAATGACTGCCGAGACCAAGGTAAACCTCCAGGGTGTAGAGAACCCTGCAAGGGGGCAGAATCAGGCAGCAGACAGAACAATGAAAATAAGAAAAGCTGATGGCAAGCCACAATGCTAGTTCTAGTTCCCTTCAGGATGCAAGAACCCTGCAAGGGAGGGCAGATGATGATGAGCTGGACAGGGTATATAGGGTTAGGTGGATTAAAGCAGTTACAACAGGAGGAGAAGTAGTTGTGTGGGCAGTACCAAGGAGTAGATGGAGAAGGAGTGATGTATTTGTGGGGAGGCATTTCAGGATTTGGGGAAGCAGTGAGAAAGCTGGTCTGGCCTGCAAGGGTAGATCTGCAGGGATCAACAAAATGCAGTGTCAGCAAATCTCAGGAGTGAGAGATATGGGAGGTGAGATAAAGGAAGATTGGAGGTAAGGAGGGAGTTCCCAAGCCAGAATTTGGAGGTCAGTTTAGCAATGTGGGTAAGATGCCGGTTGGACAGTGGAGAAAAGGCTAGAGCATGATAAAGGGCACAGTGGTGAGTATGAGAGGGGTCATCTAGGGCAAAGCAGCAGAATGAGTTAAAGAGAGAGTCCAATTTGGCCAGGAAGATTTGGGAGCAGCACCATAGACTATGTCACAGTAGTCAAAACAGGGAGAATCATCTTCTGGACAAGTTCGCCTTGCAGTCAGTGGGATACAACTGCAATTCCTGTACAGAGTTCCAGTCTTGGGGTCCAGATTCTTCAAGATAGTGTTGATGTGTACAGATAAGGTGAGGTGTTGGTCAAGCCAATCCCCAAGGTATCTAGATGAGGAAGTGTCCTCCAGGTTGTCCCATTTAGGGTGTGGAAGGAGAGCACATCAGAAAAGCCTCAAGAGTCTCTACTTGGTGCTGAAGGTCATGGGGACTGTCTTCTTGACATTGAGTGAGAGCTGGTGTGAAGCAAACCTGAGCTGGACTTGATTAAAGTTGTGCTGTATGCTGGTTAACACAGTTGCAGGGTGACTGCCAGAGCAGAAGAGGACAGTTTCTTCAGCATACATATGGATGGAGGAGGTGGAACAGACTATGGAAGGTCATTTATAAAGATGGAAAAAGCAGGGGACATAACACTGAGCCCTGGGAACACCAACGTCGATAGAGAGAGGAGGTGGAATCAAATTCTTACCGATTGTGTTCTACTGGTGAGGTAAGATTTAAACCTGTTTGTAGAAAAACTACTCTGGCCAATGCTCCTTTGCAAGGTCAGTTGGCATTCATCTGTATCCTCCTCCCTAGGGTTGTGCCTGAAAATAGGCAGAATTTGTCAATTATGCGTGCCGGTCAACAAAACTAAATAGGAGAGGAATGGAAAGGGAATTGGGAAACAAAATAAACAATGTTGGGGAGGGGGGTATATAGAAGGGAAAAAGACAAAAGGAGTAAAAAGGAAGGAAAAGTAGCTGAGAAAGAGAAAACATTTACAAAACTGTAATGTCTAAACAATCATTTAAACCAGTAGGATACAAGGCTTTCATTGTGTAAATCCATTTTGTTGTCGTTGTACTAATTAATTAAGCCTATTTCCTCCTTTTGTATTGTTCTTTATGTGATCTACCCCCATACATTTAAAACATTGAAGATTTTTATTATGAAAATTCTTAAAGTGCAACCCATAGGGGGTATTAGGCTCATCTCTTATTATTGCTATGACATGTTCTTGCATTCTTTCTCTTAATGTTCTTTTGTTCTGCCCACATAAATACATGGACATGTACATTGTAAAATATATATTACAAAAGTTGTTGAACAATTAATGAAATGTGCAATTTCTATATATTTTTTAATCAAAAGTAGGATGCTGAAACAGAGAACACCCTGTTGGCTAAATTTACATATATTGCAGTGGCCACATTTAAAACAGTCCTAAGGTTTATCAGGTAACCAAGTTCTTTTGTTTTGGGTTTCATATACAGACTATTTGTCAATAAGTCTAACAAATTATTGCCTTTTAAAGGATACCAAAGGTTTGTTGCCCACTATCTCCCTTAGACCTGGATCAGCATGTAGTACCCACCAATGTTTTGTGACAATGTTGGTAATTTGTTGCTAACACGGTTGTACTCATTTACAAATATTATGGGTATAGGATCCTTATTATTTTTGGATTTTGTTTTCAAAAGTGTCTCTCTATTAAGTCCTTTGGCTTTTGAAATATGCTTGCTCGATTTGTGTTTCAGAGTAACCCCTTCCTAGAAGTCTTGTATCCTATTGGTTTAAATGATTGTCTAGACATTACAGTTTTTTTTTGTAAATATTTTTCCCTTTCTCGTCTACTTTTCCTTCTTTTTACTCCTTTTGTCTTTTTCCTTCTATATACCCTCCTTCCTTCCCCACATTGTTTATTTTTCTTTCCCAATTCCTTTCCATTCCCCTCCCGAACCATATTTTTCTGGATTGTTTACCAAATCAGCTTATTATGAAATTGTACCTGCACTGATGTGTGCATGATTACTGTTTTTATTTATATTTTTTCACGATGGTCATTTGATGTAATAATGTAATAAATACTGAACTGGCTTTTTAAAGACCTGAATAAAATGCAGCATGTGTAGCACATTAGCCCTCCTTGAGAAAATGACAGAGAAGACCTGAGGCTGGGGTACTAGTAGCCATGGGCTCCATGCTTTGATAATTTATTTTGGTATTCTAGCATGATTTATACACATATTCTTTAGAAATGCATTTGTGCTCCTTCCATTTGTGCTTTTGTTGTCTGTTGTTATTAGTGAGCACCCACATATTTTGAGTGCTCCTGCATTTGTGTTTTTGATGTACTGTGTATAGCCTATGCAAGGTCGAGTAAACCAAGCTTGTGACCGGCCGGACAGCGCTCTTTCAAGTTCCATTCTGCTGTCACTTAATAGTGCAGAGGGAGCTCTAGCAGATGCTGTAAATGTTTATTTCTAAGGCTAAACTGTTTGTATATAAAATGGACTTTGGGATTGGACTGTTAGCATGTTTGCTATCCAGCAGCCATGTTTGTTACTTTGACCTTGTCTTCAGCGAATCCAGAACTCAATGGGTCCTAGTTGGGTCCTTCTCTATGGCTGCTGGGAGAAATAAAGGACTGAATTCTTGGTGCCCTTTTTGGTCAGTCGGGATGCCAGAACTGTGACTGATAGCCTTCTACACCAATCAGATAACAGTATTGTTTCCTTCAGTTAAGGGAGGTTAGCTGAAATGGACATTTCTCAGAGGGCTTCCAGAAAGGAAGGAGGCTCTGTGTTTGGCTCTGATGAGAAAGTGTGGAGACCGCTAACCTCTCCACCATCTAACAGCTCAAAATGGGTTGTTTTGAACTACTAAATCTGCAGACCGATCCTGCAAGCCTCCCAAGCTAAAAAGAGAGTGAGTTTTGTCAGAGCTGCTGTTTTTGCTTGAACTGTACCGAGTGTGGAGGGTTGTGGGATAACAGATGGATCAGACACTGAACTTCAGGTTCAACACACAATCTTTGTGTTGTTTATTCAAAATACAAGAAATAACCTTCTGCAATGGTATATTTCTTCTTCAGTACATCAGTTTGCAGCAACAAACTATGAATGTCCTTTCACTGCACTTAGTCAACACCTACTGACACTGATCTCTGATCACTAGTTGAGATGTAGCCACCACCCTATGTAGGCCCCATTTGCATGGGTAGTGGGGCCCCAAAAAGAAAAAAACAAAACAAGCTATAGACAAAGAATCTCAATGCAGAATCACTGAAAGAAGGTCTACCCCAAGGGCATTGGCAACAAATCAAGTTTCAAAGAAATACAACATCATACATACTTTCATAATGCAGTGCATCGTGGAATATATGCAAATCATCATGACATTTCTTACTTAAGTTTACAACAATATACATGCATTTTAAATAACACAGCTAGCTTAGTTTCTATAATAGTCACCTAGCACGTTTACCATTATCAGAAACACCTACTGCCATGGTGTTTTCAACATTTACAGGTTTCATAAACATAAAGTATATACATCAAGGTATTTTATAACATAGTACCACTACATATTAAATCCAACAACAACAAAACACAACCTGTTTTACATATACTCTAGAAGTCACCACAATAACCTCCCTGTACGAGGACCTAAGAGGAAAAAGGAAAATCAAAGAGGACACTATAGCATAGTCAAAGAAAGGGAGGGGTGCCCATAGGTGGCCAACCTTATGGACTAGAAATAGTAAAGGATACATTAGGCTTAGAAATAGAAGAACTGTTGCAACAGATTTAAGAAAAGGTCAGTCCTCAAGAGTGGCAGGAGCTCCCGACACACAGAGCCTGTGGGAAATAGCCAAGCTGAATTGCTGCATAATAAGAATCCCTCCTCAGAGACTACTGCTTAAAGTTAAAGCCTGTGGCTGAAGAATTTGTCTCCTGCCTAACTGCTTTATGAGGAGACTTGAAGACAAGTTTTGAGCTTACTTGCCAGTGACTGCAGACTACAAATTGGGTAAGCTGTGTACTGCATTTAAAGCTGCATCAGGGACTGAATTACTTATGTGGAGCCCAGTTATTGAGATGCCAAGAGACTATTGCTGCAACTTAAATGTGTACCATTTCCAAGTCAGATCAGGGAGTCAGCTACCACAGCAATGTCCAGAGTGGGTTTACGCCACCTCGGGGATAGGCATTAGCATGAGGGTGAATTGTGTTAGCCCTGGTCCCTGTATGCTGGTCCTGTTCCAGAAAGATGAAAGATCACCACCTACAGACAAGATGCCGAGGACTGAATCTGGCTCCAGGACAAATCAGCCTGACTCCTGACTGCACCATCTACCCAAGAGAGTCATGGTACCATGAGTAATTTCAAGGCCTGTCCCTGCAACCAATATTAAAGTTGTTTTGCCAAGTTTGTTTTGTTCTAAAGTGGCGGTCTGCTGTTTGACTGTTGTGCAGGCCACTGGGCCTGGGAATTACAAATTGTTTGTGATTTAAAGTTTGCTTTTGATTCTGCAAAAGGGTTAAAGTAAACTAACATCTATTTGTTTAAGGGCCGAATGCTGGCCAACCAGCTACAATGCGCCAGTCCTCTAACGGCTAGATTCTGGGTATCCAGTGACTTTAACTGGACTGTCCAGGGGACTTAATGTGTTATTTGAATGCTTTGTCAAACCAAAAGAGTACTTTTAAATCTGTCTTGGATTTACATCCCTCTCCCTTGTTCAAATCCCCCAAATAAATGAGATTTATTGTTAATTTTGCACTGTCCATGAGCATATTATTACAGAGTGCCAGATTACTGTGTCTAACTGTAAAATGCACAGTTATTGCTGCTAACTATTCCTAGCAGGTACCGGGGTGTATAGCAGAGGTCAGAACCCTGTTAGTAAGCATGGTCACTGTGAGCATATTATTAGCAATCACCACTAATTGTACTAGTGAATGAAAAGTAAACTGTTTTATTGGAATCCATGTGTGGGACCACTGGTTGGGGTACTGGGTAGGTACAGCATCCCAGGGGTTGTATTAGTTGTCATCAGACCCACTTAAAAGCTGCTCTGGGTGGGCACCACACAAGTAGTTCTACTGTTGGTACTGAGCCTCTTTTGACATCCAAACCAGAAATCAGGCCCCTCAACCTATATTGTGGCCACAGGCAGGGTAATAGCCCATTGGGACATGGCACCAGGGCTATACTTGCATAGAAAGGCTTCACTGAGGTTAACTCCAGAGGTGGAAAGGAAAGCCAGTTGGTGGCGAGGTATGGGTTCCATTGGTGGAGTCTGTTTATGTGTTGAGTGCAAACCTGCAGGCTCAGTTGAATGCTACTGAGATTGTTTTGAGTATGGTGTTATTGGCTGCAGAGTAGATGACCGCACCATACTCAATCCTTGAGATGATAAGGCTGGATACAATGAGTTTTTCTACTTCAGAGGTGAGTTGTGCTTGCTTCTGCAAGCCAAGGCATTGGTGGATATGTTTGACCAGGGAGACAGCATGAGATGTGAAGGATAGGGTTGCATCACATTGTACGACTAGGTACTTGAAGACCTGAACCTGTTCAATGGGGTCCCCAGCTGGTGGTATGATGTGTAGCTCAGAGCTAACCTTTAGGGCATGGGTGCTCCTAAAACAAAGAGATTTGGTTTTCTTGGCATTAATGACCAACCTGTTAGATGTAAACAGTCACAGACCTTGCTGAAGTTAGATTGTAGGTTGCATTTCAGTTTCTTCAGGTTGCAGAGTGAGGTGATGATGACTGTGTCATAGGCATATAGTCATAGGCCCTGGAGACAGAGAATAATGGCTATGCAACAGTGTCTCATGGATGATTTTTACACACCCGAGGTGTGTGATGACTCATAAACCTCTAGAGTGAAGCTTGAGAGGTTTATGAGGTTATCACACAGTGAGGAGTGCTGAACATCTCATTATTTTTTATGTTGTCTTGTGTGCAGCACAGGCAACATATTGTGGTTGCTTGAAGTGGAGTAGCGGGTTTTGGAGGTGCAGTTGTGTTGTGGCCAGTGGTGCCACTGCTCTTCTGGGCTTGGCTCTGTGGCACGAATTAGACTGTAAGCTGTCTATGACAGCAGTTGCAAAACATGCCACCAACTTGAAATGTTTGCTTCGCTGCAATGAGAGTGCCCCTCATTGCAGGTTGTGCCTTCCTGGTATAACATTTCAAGAAGACATGGCAGCGGCTGTGTTGTCTGCCTCTCACAGTCCCTGAAAAGCTGACATCGAGGGTGCCCAATCACCCTGTTGGCATGCTCCTTGCCCTGTTAATTTGCCGATGGGGAGCCCAACCCACATCGGCATACATTGCCTCTTATAATTGTATTTGTGTGCTGAGGGGGTGCTCAATCCCTCGGCATCATCTCCACCCAACAGGCTTTGTTTGCTGGTGGGGGTCCAATCCCTGTTGGCTTCAGCCCCTCCCACAGTTCAATTTGCCGACAGGGTTGCCCCAATCCCTTGGCATAATGGCCCCTTATCAAGGATCGACAAATTTCAAATTTACATGGTAGTCCAGGACAACTGACCTATCCAAAATGGTAGTCCCACTGCTGTGAGTGGTAGTCCAATGGTCAAAGGCCATATTTTAAGGGAACTTATAAAAATGATGTAGCAACAAAGTAAGTGGTTGTGGCATTGTATTATTAACAGTAATAGATGTAGAGGCTATATGAAACAGTAAAAATGAAGATATATGTTGTTTAAATTTTTGTTAGGTTGATTTAAAGTCTGAGTCAATTGGTGCCAGAGTCAACTCCAGCCCAGAGTCCACCAGTCTCACACAACATGCCAGAATGAGCGAAGCAGAAAATAGAGCAAAGATAATGAGAACTCAGATTCAGAACCAGAAGAACTGTCCGCAGCATCAAGTGTACTGGTTGTAGTGCTAGTGCTAGGACAGGCTGGTGATGGAGTTGGAGCAGCAGCAATACCAGCATGAGATACAGCATCAGTTGTACCAGCAGCAGCAACATGCCCATATACATGTTAAGTGCCTGGACCAGACAGCAGCCAGGGGTTTATTGCTGGATCTGGATTGAAGTCACATAGTTCAGGACCCTCTACTGCTATCTGAAGAGGTGACTGTAATGCATCATCTGCAAGATGTGTCCTTATTTTGTCTTTATCAGGTTTGAGTGGAGAACACTCATTCACACTTTGCAGTTGACACACTCATTGCCAGGAGTATTTCCACCACCTCTAGAATATGATCAATCTGGGGCGGCTTTTCTTTCCAGCAATCTTGTATACACCTGCAGATAGGGTTTGTCGACTGAAGATTTCAGCAGTGCCTTTAAATGCAGCGTATTCTGATGTAATATTTTCCTGCTGCTCTTCTGTGAAAAATTAAGAGTATGCTGCTAAATTAGCCACTTCATTAGTCCCAACGCGCAAGTTGTTCTCTTGGTAGATCGAACTGTTTAAAATCTAGACATGTGAACCATTTCAGAGGCACCTCTGAGAAATGCTGAAATCGTACATCGATATAATCTATTGCTGCATCAACTAAAGTATGCAGTTGTGTGTCTGCCCAAAATGTATTTCAGAGCAGTTGCCTCTAAATGTAAATGGGACAGTCTTCT